>OX336388.2:509565204-510837541 GCA_946902985.2 Meconema thalassinum | reverse complement strand
AGTTTAAACAAAGTGTATAGAAACAAGTACATCTATTCAGGACAAGAATATACCAAATAAACAAAGGAACTATGCGAGTAGAAAGCAAGAGCGCCATAGGTAACAAACTAGGAGCCATAAACAATAACCTCAAGTTATAATGAGTATCAAAGGGGTTACTCAGAAAAATACTTAAGTCAGCGAAAAACGTGACATGACAAGTATGAATACAAAAACACATCGAATGTGACGACGAGAAAAAACCAGTTTGTTCATCAATGAACATTAAGATCGCAAAATATGCAAGCAAATTGCAATACATACGCGCGTGAGAAATACGCAACGAAGTTTTGAAACAGGGATCAAAGCAGTTATGGAATACGAGCATGAGTAAGTGAGGGACGTAAACAAGTACGGCCTTGACACACATAGTACAACGAGATAAGACATATAAATAGCTGACAGAGTCCTTAAGCGGAACGAGTTTATCTTGGGAAGTAGGTAAACGGCTTCTGTACTTGTAGTAGCAACTCGTCAGACAATGCTTGGCAATCAGCCAAAGTTGAGATAAGAGAAACTTGTTTTGACCTTTGGCAATCATACAGGAAATAAACCACAACTTGGCGTTATTCAGGCTTGTAAACAAACAGGTTTGAAAAACAAGCAGTTCGGAGTACACACACACTAGCTGAATCAGCTGTAACTTAAAGCGGAACGAGTCACACGACATGCAGTCAATCGTAACTTGGACGTGAAAAAGCAATTTAAAGCTATATGAAATAAAATAGAAAATCAATTTCGCATAATTGAGAGGATCACGAAATCGGACAATTTTCAACAAAAAGAAGCTTAATTCTTCCGAGCAAAGAAGACAAGCTGGGACATTGAGAAGAAGGTTATGCATAAGAATAGTTATTCTAGATGCTATAGAATTCAGAGTTTCAATCGGTTTCATGAGCGACTTCCAATTGCGAGGAAGGGGGGAGGAGCCGGCCGTGGCCATCCTTCTACATAACGAAAGAAGTGAAACATAGCGTACAGCAAAGTGATGGTGACTAATAGCCATGGTTTTACACAAGGGAAGATAGTTTTCGAGGAATAGTTTAAGCAATTAACTGCTATAAAAAATGACGTAAGAAGATAGACGAAATAACACAAAGCAAGGCGAACTTGAATGGCCATCTTGTGCGGGAAGAAGGAAAAACCATTTAAACAACTTACGGAGGTAACGCAGTTGTTCACGATAAGACATCGTTTCGACAAGTGGTTTTCAAAAATATTGAGATTTGAAACATGAGCGTTCTTTTTTTCAGAAATGGGATTTATGTCAGCTGTGACGAAATGACATTGTGCTTTGGTTTGAACACTGGGTTGTTGGATTTCACCAGTAATAACCCAACCAAAATCGGTGTCTCTAGCGACCACGGTTGAAGATAACTTGCGTGTTTGTTTGCGAATGCAATTCCAAAAAACATTGGCACTGAAAAGCACATCAATGGGACCTTGAGCATTAAACTGAGGATCGGCTAACCTTAAGTGCGAAGGAATCTTTAATCCGGAGGTATTGATAGAGTGACTTGGAGTGTCTTTACCAATACTGGTAAGAATGAGACAATTTAAATTAAGATTGGTGTTTCTTTGGCAAACGTCTCTGATTTTCAATTTTGAAGACTGCAAAACTTGAGTTTTCAAATTGTCAATGCCGGTCACATTGATAGAAGTAGGCGATGACGAAAGACCTAGTTTTTTAATCAACGATTGCGAAACAAAGTTGTGCGTTGAAGCGGAATCGAGAAGACCACGGGTTCGAAACCAATTTCCAAATTTGTCTTGGATTTCAAATTGTACAGTGGTCAACAGGGTTTGCGCACTGTGAAAAGTGTCGGCGTTGGAAATGCAGGAAGAAGCATTAGTTGGTTCGGAGCGGCTCTGCAAGGAGCTTAAAGAGGCAGGTGCTGATGACCTCGATTTATCGTGAACGTGCAATAAAGAATGATGCGGTTTTTTGCAATGAAAACAGAGATTTGATGACGTACAGTTCGAAGAAGAATGCTTAGGTGATAAGCAGTTGAAACAATGTTTGCTATTCAAGACAAACTTTCTTCGATCTTCGACAGACAATTCTTTAAAGGATTTGCACGAATACAATGTGTGAAGCATTTTACAGAGCGTGCATTTTAACGATTTGTTAAGCGGCCTGATATCTTCTCTTGAATGATTGAAAGAAGAACGGGTTTGTTTGTTTTCGACAAATGGGGGCTGATGTCCCTTTGAAGAAGCAAGTTTTTTTTCAAAAATTTGACACTGAGGATTCGTTTCGACTTTTTCGCACTGAAATGCGAGTGCTGTAAGGAATTGACATCGACTGTTGAGAAACGAGATAAGGTGTTCGAACGAATGTTCCTTGTTGCAGGTGAGTTCGATCTCCCAGGCCTTCAGTGTCGAAAAATCGAATCTTGATGTAGCCAGATGAATAAGTATGGTGTCCCATGTTTGGACAGGCTGTTTTAATTGGTATAACGCTCTGACATTTAACTGCATAGAATCTAAGAGGTCTCTTAAAGATGTGACGTCGCTAGGTTTGACGGCTGGTAAGTTGAACAAGCAACGGATGTGTCGAGCGACACTCAACCGTAAATTGCCATATCTCTCTTTAAGGAGATTAAAGGCGATGTGGTAGTTGTCTGCGCTTAAAGGCAGTGACTCCACCAAGGCTAAAGCCTCAGATTCCAAAGACGTACGAAGGAAGTAAAATTTATGTATGTCTGGGATCTCGATATTTTCATGAATTAGGGAGCAGTAAAGTTCGTAAAAAGAATACCATTCACCTTCCTTGCATGAGAAGTGCGGTAGGCTTATCTTGGGAAGTGACGGTTTCGGTTTGTTCTCGTGAACTGAAGCGGGTGCGAACTGGGCCGGATTGATGACCCTAGTGTCCGGTTCTGAGATATTGCGGATCAGTTGGTGGGCCTTTGCAATTCCTTCAAAGTACAAGGGTTCAACCTCGTCCCGATCCGATTGCAGTTCTGGACAAGCAGATTCGATCTCGGTTTGAATTTGGTCATAATAATCATAAGACCGTTCGTACAACTTAAGACGATGTGTTAAGATATCTAAATCACACTCGGCGGGATCTAATTTGTTGATAAAATTTCGGAATCTAGTAAGTTGCCCTTTATAGGAAGAACGTCTGGCAATGAGAGTTTCATCTTTTTCAGAAGGAGCCATGACAAAAAGAATAAATTGAAATACAACTCACAAAACTGTAGAACCTTGGAGATGCTGTCAAGTTGGCAGCAGCGAATGAGTAGAAAGAATAGGACACACCATAGGAGACAGGAGCGGCCTCTTTCCCGTTCACAGGCTTTGCACGATGTGGTTATAGCTGAAATATTCAACACAGATATTAGAAATATGCAAAGTATTGTCAAATGACACTATTTTAAAAAGAGAAAAGAAAAAATGGGCTCTCCCGGGTTTCTGGGACCAAATTTTGGGTAGATTATAGGCTAGGGAATAACCCACCCACCAAGGGAAGATGATTAAGAGAAGGAAGTAGATTTGGGATTGTAAAAGAAGGATAGAAGAATAGGAGGAGAGTCCCACAAAAGTTATTAATTTGACTTTTAATCCATTTAGAAGCGGTTGCCACCGCAAATATGTGCTCGGATACCTAAAGTGGCTACGAGCTTGGTCGAAGCTGACGGGAGCCGCAGCTAAGGCTTGGGCAGTTTGCCAGAGAGAGGCTTTAGTGTGTTTCCTTCCAAGCACGAATAAAAGTACTATAGGGAAGGGTGATGATCTGGCCAGACAGATAGTAAACGATTTATTGTATATGAACGAGGGCATAAACTTAGGAAGAGCTAGGAAAGCCAGGATCCTGCCTAACTGTAGTATCAGAGAAATGATGAATCCAAAAACAAATATTTAATTTATTTAACAATGCAGGAAGTTTGAGGAAATTAACAATTATGCAATATAAGTTTAATAAACATAGTTCATTTGAACTTTTTAACAAATAGGGTCGCAGACCTCTTAACATCAAACAGTTGCTCCAGGCAATTGACAATTTTTAAGGTTTTTTAAACCGTGTATAAAAGTCTTGGTAAGATTTCATAAATAGGCAAAATGGAATAATTGAAGTTTTAACATTTACAGGAGTACAGGCAGTGTACTATACGAAACCTCCGAAAGAACATTCTAACGAGAATAACAATTTCGAAGATAGCAAAATGTAAAACATAAAGAACAAAAAGGAAGTTTCTACAACTTCTTATATTTAAACAGAATTACTATATGAGAATTATACAAAGAGGGCAGGTCACTTACTGTGAAACCTGGAGAAAGTGAAGAGGAAGTTTCTAGACTTCCTATGTTTAATTAGTAATCATGAGAAAAATGGGGCAGTTTCCATTTCGTGAAACCTGAACATGACTCGCTCAAGAGCTTAGAGAATTGTTTTCCCTGATTTTGAAGGGAGGAACAATGTAAGTTTAAAACTTGTATCACACAAGCAATTATGCAGAATTTACTTAATGTTAAACTAGCAAAGTTGGAAGGGCACCTCGTGAGTGACACCTTATAGAGAAGTTTCAATTTTATAAATAATGGTTGTTAGTAGAAGGTTAAGGAAAGATCATTGGGATATAGGATCAATGTTCATGGCCGTATTTAATATAACCGGACGATCGCGACGCGGTAGAAACGTGGAGAAGGCACTGTTTATCACTGTAATCCATGAAGATGGATTCAAAGTTCACTATAGAAACACTAAAGTTCATGAAAAAGAAAGTTGTTGCAATTATGGAAAGAACTGATTGCACTATATAGATGAGAGTCTATTTCTTGAAAAAGTTGTAATTTACAATTAAATGCGCCATAGAATTTTCCAGAGGTTCCAGCGGTGGAAGAAAGTTAGCTATTGCAAAAATTTATAAGGAAGATTCCTCATTTTAACTAGCATTTTCACAGTGCGTGAACAATACTTGACGACAAGACTCGCAGATAGAGAACAAGTTCTAGAAGGTTCCAGAACGACCTTAGCAGAAAATGGGGTTGAGAAAATCCAACGGAGGAAATAGTTTTAAAATTATAGGCAGCGGGTATTAGATAATATCCCACGTAGCGAGAGGATTTCTCGTTTGAATCGCTTAAGAAAAGCTCTTTTATAGTAAGGTTGGCTTATGTAAGCAAAAAGCTCAACATGGCAAATCCCACGAAGGATGATTATTGCCCCAAAGTAAATAATTTCACACTGCCTATAATTAAAAGCACTTGGAAGTTAAAACCATGAAGATGAGGTTAAAACTTTTAAAAAATGGTACTTATCTCGATTTCATGTTGAAGTCGGAGTTCCTATGAAGACTATCTAGCCAACATGGCGTAGAAGAGTGTGTGCCTCTTAGTTTGAGGCTAGCTCGAGAGGAGCTTTGACTGATCGAGTCAACTGCAGACGGAGAAGTGAGAGCAGCTCAACGGAGCACGGAGAGACCATGGAAGGGGAAAGAGTGGGGGTAGGAAACAAAAGGTATACATATCAGCATAACCAACTTAAATACAACAAAATAATCTTCTTTTGCTGAGCTGGTCTTCAAAGAGTTGACAACAGTATCTGGTAGCCAAATGGATATGGAATTCCTCTTGCGCGAGGAAGAGTTGAAGAGCTTCAGAGATTTGTTGTTATATGACACTAGGTGGGTCACAGAATATATATCTGGAACAGACTCATACAAAATATAAGAGACCTGAACCCCTAAGAGAGAACAGAAGATCACTGTTGGTGTCTGACAAAAAGGAAGGAAAGAACGTGCAAAAGCATTCAAAATTATAATCTCAGGTACCGTGCATTCCAAGAATGCACCAAAGGGCAGCAAGTTTTAAGAATGTCAACAGAAAAAACCCTTTATGTAAAACATATTTTAAAATACGTCTTGACTTTGTGTAAAAATCATGTTTTCATTATGAAAAGAGATTACGTCATATGTCACAGAGGCCGTAGTACTGCGCAGTGTACAGTATACCCCTTCCACCTCTTTTAACACGCATTTCAAAAACTGAACTTACTGGTGATTAATTTTTGGGTCTTGGGGGCCCGGGAGTTTCCAGCCCCAGGGCCCGTCGCCGCTCTCCACGGCCCTGCATGCAAATGTCATATGGACAGAAGTGCTGTAGGATTGTTGAAGTGAATGCTGCGGAGCAGCACGTGTCTTCTAGTATTATATTATTATTTTATTATATAAGCATCCGAGTTAAAACGAGCCATCAATAGTTTGGGCAACCTATAACTGATTTCATTGATTCCATATCCCTGTGGATCTGCTGCATATTGTTACAACCTCCTTATTCCTGGAATAAGAATTGAGCAGTCGAGTCTACATGAGGACCTAACAGGCAATGCAATCATCGCCACACAATTACAAACACACAAACGCTTGTGACCGAATTACGTAAACTACAATGAATACTCGGTGGATTCCATGGTGACAACACAAGACATTAAGAAGGGAAGAATGTCAAGAGGGAGTGTGAAGGCGTGAGCGCCTAAGGGCGTGCTGCTCTCAGCGTGGATGACCCGACCCAATCTGACATTCGAAGCCAGGACTGAAAGACGGAGTATAATGTTTCAATCCTTAAAATAACCGTTCCTACACCCTCGAAACTTCCCCATCTTGGTTTTACATAAATCATTTCACTAGGGCATAATTTTATTTGATATCACGCCCGCACATTAACCCAGAGCATAGCACGAGACCGACCTTTCATTGCCTACTGACGCAGCCAGACAGCATAAGCGCTGACCGTCTGTATGCAGTGCCTGATCGTCTCACGTCTCGTGCCCAGTTCCCCTCTCCTGATTAGGAAACACTCGTCACCAACACACACAATTGAATCCATCATCCCATATCCCAGAGTGTGTCCCCATATCCCCCATTCCTGGACCTGGGCACACAACAATATATGGGCCAGTCTTGTAAGAAGATAACGACAAGGGTTAACGAAGATCATAGACATTGTCTTTGCCAACCAAAGAATTTGCTATCTTGAGAAATGTCCTCTTGAACACCTAACATTTATTTTGTAACTTCCATGTATTATCTGATTCCTGCTAGTTTACATCTCCACTGGATCATTTCATTTTGGTTTATTTTTGTTTCAGTGTCTTGTTCCAGAACTGCATACATAATCTGGAGGACTTGGCTGCAGTGGACAAACTCACATCTGTTTTGTCAGTTGAGTGCTTCTATGAAGTGCTCTTGGTGATGAAGTTGCATTTCAGGACCCAGTTCTCTCGCTTTTTAGGTGCTGTAGGTGAGTCTTAACCAAGGAGACATTATATTTTTATTTTTTTATTTTTTTGGTGATATATTTTATACCGACAGTAGTGGCTACGCTGGCTAAAGCGCAGCATTAGGTCATGGGGCCAAGCTCTCTGCTGACTCGGTCGACGCGTGGGTTCGAGCCCCACCGTCGGCCGTCCTTGAAATGGTTTTCCGTGGTTTCCCATTTTCAACACCAGGCAAATGCTGGGACGGTACCTTCTGACAGGCCACGGTCGCTTCCTTCCACATCCTTGCCCAGTTTCATTCACCATCATTCATTTCATCTCTCATTAACTCCTCTCATGAGGTTGGCATCAGGAAGGGCATCCGGCCGTAAAAACCATCGCCACAACTACTTCCATCGCATCTCATCCCCGACCCCGTTGGAAAACGGGAATAATAAGGGGTAGACATACATACTGTATATATTTTATACATGTACTAGATACCCGCCCAGGCTGTGTACGATAGCAATTTATGGGATGAATGCTTTAGTCATAGTCCGATGTACTACAATCTATTTAGTATTCTTCTTGGCATGATGGGTTATAAAAACTGTTTTAATGTTACAATTAGTTGAGTTGAATTGATAGAAGCCATTTTTCAGTGTTGCCTAGTTCTATTAAAGAAATCCTTCCAGTCGATCAACACAATTTTTTTTCTAACCTGAAAGAAATCTTACATAATATATTTATCACAAAATAACACGCTTTTATATACAAATATCGGGGGGGGGGGGATACTTAATTGGATATGTTTTGATCGTCAAGCAATTATCAGATCCTGCTCACTTCGGCTTAGTTAATGTCCGATTTTTATGAATCACACTTGTGCAATGTTTAGATTACATAAGTTTGTAAAAGTTTGTTGTTCGCATTTGCGAAGGCTACGAAAGCCTGTAAATTATTAATTTTGTTTTACGTAATTGTCGAGAAAAAAAAAAGTGTAATGTCAGCTGTTTCTTAACCTATAAATTTGACATGTGCTTACACGTGTTCTATGTTTCCTTGCTTAAGTCTTTATAGACTGTTTTGTTAAATTATTTATGATATTCTGTACTTACTTGTTCTATATTTAAATATGCAAGGTTTTAAGACATTTCTCTTAGGCCTGTTGCAGTGAAATTAGCATTACTGAACTTCATAAGTGTTTAATTCAAAGTGGCAACCATCTTGCTACACACTTTGGTTCTCCTTCATTTTCTACGCCTTTCATTGGTCGCCTGTTCCTGCCGACCAATCACAGCTCTCTGCTCATCGATCTTTCTGGAACACTTCCGTCGGCTGCTATATAAGCAGCTTGCAGTTCCTTCCTCTTCACAATAGGACACAACTCGTCGATACGACGACACATCAACTCGTCAAATAGCCGTCGCCACTTTCAGTCTACAGGACTTTGAGGTTATGTCGAAACCTTCAACGTGCAAACACACTGCAGCTAGTCGACGTAACTAGTCCGATGTAGGACTTGTACTCATTCTTCGAAACTAAGTTTCCTGCTATGGAGCTTTAACTTGCTTCCAGCTGCATTGACACCATGTCAAGTGTTTGTGTTTTTAATCCTACAAGTGATTCTCTATCTAGTCAAAGTGCAAAGTGTTCTTCACATGACATTCAAAGCTAGTTGCTTTGTACTACAACTGTTAATCCTCCTGGCGAGGTATCTTGTTTAAGGGCCACCTGGTCTTTAAAATCTTCAACTGGTTTTCTACTCATGGTTCAATCAACCCGAGTAAACTTCTCGTCAGAAAACAACCACAGGATAAGTAAAAATGTACTATTACGGCTGTGTCCCAATAGTACAATTTCAGCCGAAGTGAACTAGATAGTCGACTAATATTCTGGATGTGTCGTCAGAAGTCGTGATCCAATACTGCTTAGCACATAGCAATCAAGTATGTAGTAGCTAGTGAACGAAAGTGCATGCTAGATTGCCGACTACGTCAAGGAAGTTATATCAGCAGGCAAGCCCAGTGCGTTGCTGAACACAAGTCTATGAAGGAGGCCATGAATCAAGCAGACATGTCCCAAATCTCCGTAGTGCATAGCACATAGTTGCTAGCAGCTAGTCAATAGTTAACAGCTTGAGTATTGGGACATAGCCTAAATCTCTTCTGGATGAATCTTCAAGATTAACAAATAAACTCATTTACCATTTTTTCTTCCGGGCACTGTTATCAGGCCACTCAATCTTGCATTGGAGTTTTCAGCTCAGTAATTTCTGTTTCAAATGTTATTATTCGAAGGCTTTAAATTTTTCCATTTTTATAGACAAGATCACCTATCAATTACAAATAACCAGTTCTTTACTTTGCGTTGCTTGCTTGTCTACATTTAAGTCTAACCTGTAATGCACATAAGCAACACGTGTTACCTTTTCCATTATATTTCCCCCAGGGGCTCACATCTAGTGGGACGTGGGTTGGCGACCACGGGACCCCAGCTGAGTCCGGTATTGCTTCCACTTACTTGTGCCGGGCTCCTCTCTGTCTTCTTTCCTGTCGACCTCCCTTGGTCAACTCTTGTTCTTTTCCGACCCCGACGGTATTAGGGTATCCGAGGCCTAGGGAGTCTCTTCTTTTCCCGGCTTAATTGGCCCTTGTCTCATCTTTCCTGATCCCTTCCTTCTGGGAGGGGTCAGCCTTCTTTTTCTTTTCCTGTTATCTCCTGCCTTCTGCTCAAAGCCCTCAAGGAGGTAGGGTGTATGTAGCCCCACCACTTCTGGTGCACCCTAGAAAGTGCTACACCCTCAGGGGCTCACGGCTGGTGAGTTCGGGAGTTGGCAACCCCGAGGGATTCCTGAACTAGGTCCGGTTTCCCCCTTTTGTCCCTTACCTGTGGGACGGACCCTCTCCTCTTTCACTTTCCTGTTGTTTTTCTTTTCATTATATTTCCTTTTCCCTTTAAGATTCCCGCACTGTTATTTTTGCATCTCCACTCCATTTTGTGGATGTTTTCAATCTCCGTTGCATTTTGTAAGTCTTTTCGATGTACGTTGCATTTTATGAGTGTTTTTCAACCTCGATTGCCTTTTTTAAAGATTGACAATCGAAATTGCTTTTTAGTAAGTCTTTCAATATCGGGGGGGGGGGGGGGGTCCTTTTGTGAGTATTTTGAATTTCAATTGCATTTTGTATTTTCAACCTACACCACTTTTTTGCAAGTAGTAAAGTCTCAATTGCATTTTTGTGGATATTTTGAATCTAAATTACATTTTGTGCATATTTTCAGTCTCATTTGCATTTTGTAAGTATTTTGATTTCACTTGCATTTAGTAACTATTTCGACTGTACGTTGCACATTGTACGTATTTTGAACTTCACCTACATTTTGTGCGTATTTTTCGATCTATTCCTTTTGTGAGTCTTGTCGTTTGAAATTCCCTTATGTACGTATTACCGCTCTCCATTTTGTGAGTAGTTTCAATCCAAGTTCCTTTTTGTAAGTATTTTCCTGCTCACACTTTTCGTTCTGGTTTCCACTTCATTAACATTTTCGCTATCACACAGACCTTTAGGGGCCGATAACCTGGATGTTAGGCCCCTTAAAACAACAATTATCATCATCATCCATTATATTGCAATTTTATTGCAAAATTCTATGTTGATATGTACATTGTTTTTAGTTTATAATTCACATTTTAACTTATATTCAAATATTTATTGGGCTTGTTCCTCTTGTTGAACTATATGGTTAAACTTTTCTGGTTGTTAATAAAATTACAATTTTTAAGCAACTCGTTTTCTCTTAAAATTTTTGTATTTCCTTAATGCTTGAACCTGTTCTTTTGTAACGCTCAACTTAAATTAAAATCAAAGCATCTCTTTGATTCTCTCCGATATGGGAGGTCTTAAATTGACCGATCCTTACCACTTGTGTAACGTGTCAATCTTATTTACAGATATTATTGCTCACCTCTATAGTTGTTGCGTTGTTATTAATGTAGTTTAAGTATGTTAACTTGTGATCTATTGAAGTATTATTGTGACCAAATTCAGGAATGATCATATCTACGTACAGTGGAACTTCGTTAGTGCGTTTTTGAAGGGACTGAAATAATTGGACGTCAAAAGCAGGAAAACGTACTACCGAAAACGCTATACTGTATTTACAACATATAAAAATAATTTTAAAAAAGCGCGTCACAGACGTGCGTGTGAAATTGCCGACCTTAAGAATTAGTTAATGCGCTACTAGTCACAACATAAACGTAGGTTTGTCAGCAATGAACAGGGATTAAATAACAATGTAAAAATGAATTACAGTACAATATATTAACTTTAATCCTAATAATACATCTTACCTCACAGTCGAAAACGAATATTTACACTGGTTTGAAATACATTTGTATGGTTGATTGCTTTCTTGGTATTAATTTTAAAATTGTACTGTCTATCCTAGAGCCTCTGTGGTTTAGGCGGCAGCATGCCGACCTCTCATCGCTGGATCCGTGCTTCAATTCCCGGTCACTCCATGTGAGATTTGTGCTGGACAAAGCGGAGGCAGTCAGGTTTTTCTCTGAGTACTTCGGTTTTCCCTGTCACAAATTCCAGCAACACTCTCCACGGTCATTTCATTTCATCTGTCATTCATTTAATCATTGCTCCAGGGGAGTTCGACAGGTTTCGGCAGCCGGCACAGTTCATATCCTCGCCGCTAGATGTGGGTTCCATTCATTGCATTCCCTGACCCGGTCGGTTGACTGGAAGCAGGCTGTGGATTTTCAATCATTTTTCACTGTCCATCATGTTTGATAAAGTCATTACTTCATTATCAACTTCGAAACTACACACGTATCGCTTCACTATGCCTCCATCACTTTTGACACCATGGGAACTGGCTCCGGATCTGGCTCATCATCACTTTCATCCTGCACTGACGCTTTGTACATCTTCTATTCTTCAAGAGTTTCATCTATTGTCATAGTTTCACACACTGGAACATCGTCATCAATGTTGACGTACGTTTCGAAAGTGTCCTCTCCTGCTACTCGGCGCCATTCTTCACTCTCAGAAAGGTCATCACTGCGAACACAACAAAAGCCGGCTGCATTGAAGCAGTTCCGAATGGTGTTTTGCTCCACAGAATCCCAGGCAAACTTAAAATGAAATACATGGCATTTAAGACGGTGATCTCTCTCGTCGTCGATTCCACTGCAACCAATCTTCTGTGTACTAGCCTCTTACGATACTTCTGCTTCATGCACCGTTTTATGCCTTGGTCTAACGGCTGTAGCTTACTCGTGTGGTTTGTTGGGAGGAAAATGACCTTTATGTTTCTCAAATTAGAAACATTTGAGGGATGAGTGTGTCATTGATGAATGAAGAGTGCGATTATCCTATTTCTTATGCCAAGCCTTGCATCCCATGCCCATAAGAAATTCTCAAATACTGCGGAAGTTATCCACGCTTTCGTACTAGAAGTGTACTTGTATGGACAATATCGAACATTTGTGAAACATTGCGGGTTGCATGATTTTCAAATAACCAACGGTACCAACTTCTCAGTTCCACTTTCATTACAGCACAGGAGAACGGTAAGCCTTTCCTTGTTAAGTTTGCCACCGTGACACTTTAAGCCCTTAAAATCCAGGATTTCATCTGGAAGAAGATGAAAAAGCAGTCCTGTTTCATGTGCATTAAAAATATCGTCAGGAGTATAGTTGTAGTTTTCCATGTTTCAATAGTTTTGCACAGTTCAGAGTCATTATCGAGGGCAGCAGCTTCACCTCACACACATCTATAAACTAGGTCATGTCGATTCTTGAATCTGTCAATCCAGCCATTAGATACTTCAAAATCATCTTGTTACGGCTGTGAGTTTGTGTCATCACTCGCCGCGATAGTCACAACTGCCCCAGGGCTGGGCTGTGCCCTGCCTCCTGTATTGCGCGCGCCTTATGCAACAGGGCTACTAGGACAAAGGGATAGTCCAGAACATTCGTGACTGGACCAACGCTGGAAACCTCGAGAAGCCGTGGACTCTGGATGGATCTAGAAGCATTTATTGAGTCACCGGCCGGCTATATAAGAGTGACCCGTCAAGCAGTGGTTGTTGTTGTGTTTTACGAGCTAGTGCGAGCGATTATCTTGTGCGACAGAAGTGTGGTGACGAAGTGCTGTGCGAGTTACGAAATCCTGTGACATTGTTTCTCCCAGCTTGTGAACAGCGTACATCAAGTGCTCGTAAGTAACTGTATTTGTTGTACCTGAGGAAGAGGGGCAGGTAGCTTCTGCCAAGGCCACCGGACTCATTAGGACGGATTAACTTCTGTGGTCTGTTGCAAGTGAAAGGGGCCAAGAGCGCATAAGGAAGAGACTTGAGGAAACTGGAGAAGGCTCCTAATTGCTTGTATTTGCTGATTAGTGTAATTTTCTGGCCACAATAAAGTTAATTATTTCTTTAAGCAGTAATTGGTGTTGTGCTTTGTACCCCCACCGTAATCCAGTTAACAAAAGTGCCACTAGGGGGTGGCACGTAACAACTGGTGTCAGAAGCCGGATTACGAACTCAAGCACAACACCTGACGGTCCTTGTTTCAAAACCCGAGCAGGTCATTTTCTCTAATTTTCCTGTGAGTGCAAGCCCTTTACAAGACAAACAACTAAAATGGAGGAGAAATTCGCAGCATTGCTAGAAAAGTTAAGTGGCATGGAAACCAAGATGGAAGACGGCCAGAAGAATTTAACCAAGGACCTAACTGCCAAATTAGAAGACGGCCAGAAGAAGATGGAGGACGGCCAGAAGAAGATGGACGGCCAGAAGAAGTTGGCCGAGGACCTAACTTCCAAATTAGAAGAAGGCCAAAATAAGTTAGCGGAGGACCTGAAGCAGATGGAAGACAGCCAGAATAAGTTAGCAGTGGACCTAACCGCCAAATTTCTGGATGGCCAGAAAAATCTGGAAGAGTGTCTGCTGACGAAATTAGAGGAGAGCCAAAGGAAATTAGAACAGGGCCTACGTGAGGAAGTCGCGGCAGTGGAGGAGAAGTTCAACACCTTGCAAGTGGAAGTTGCCGAGCTGCGCCAACGCCCGCTGATGGGGTGGAGGAGAAATTCAACGCCTTGCAAGTGGAAGTTGCCGAGCTGTGCCAACGACCGCTGATGGGGGTGGAAGAGAGATTCAACGCTCTACAAAAGGAATTTGCTGAGCTGCGCCGACTCCAGCCGACAGGGATGGAATATAGATTCAAAGCCCTACAAGGGGAAGTCGCCGAGCTGCGCTGACGCCCGCCGACCGGGGTGGATGAGAGAGTCAAAGCCCTACAAGAGGAAGTTGCCGAGCTGCAACAACGCCCGCCCACCGTTACACCGGGAATATCAGGAACGGGACATAGCAGAGTGACGCCCCCAACCTTCGACGGAAAGGTCCCGTGGAGCACCTACTTACGTCAGTTCGAGGCGGCCTGTTCCATAAATAACTGGAACAACACAGAAAAGGCTACAGCTCTCATTGTAGCGCTGAGAGGTGACGCCCTTAACGTCCTTCAGGCCATCCCGACTGGATCCCAGGACTACGCTTCACTGATCGCCCATATGGAGTCCCGATATGGAGATAGCCATCTTCAGCAGGCCTACCAGATGCAGCTCCGGACCCGGGTACAGAAGAACGCGGAAACCCTGCAGGAGTTCGAGATGGACATCGCACGCCTCGTAAGGCTCGCCTACCCAACAGCGCCGGCCGACTTTCTGGAGCAGATAGCGACGCAGACCTTCACCGACGGGCTACGGGACTCGGACACTCAACAGGCGCTGCGACTCGCGCGCAATAAGACCCTGGCAGATGCGCTGAGCCACGCACTTGAGTTCGAGACGGCAAAGCAGGTATCTAGAATGCGCGCGCGGGTGCGTCAAGTGGACGTCGACGAACCAGTAAAAACCAACGAGACCAAGTCCCTGGCCGACGAGTTGATGGAGGCGCTAAGCCGTTTCTTCAAGAATCGCAGTACCACCAACAAAAACGTAGCCGAAGGACATCCGGAGAGGCGGCCTGGAAGAGGACTACCGACCTGCTGGACCTGCCGTAAGAGAGGCCACCTGAGCAAGGACTGCGGTGATCGCCGCCGCCAAGGGTTTCCGTCGGGACAGTCAGTCGTAGAGAAACCGCGCGGCCCAGGAAAGCAAGTATCAGCCAGCCTAGGGGGGCAAAGGTTGGCTTGTGACAGTCGTCAAGCCCCGGCAGTCCAAGTTCGTGTGACGAAGTTACGGAGGGACAATAGCAGCCTGATGGTCGACGGAGTCGTCAACGGAGAGAGCTGGCCCCTGCTGATCGACACGGGAGCGTCGAGGACCATCGTCAATCCCACCGTGATCCCGAAGTGGAGAGTGCAACCCACACAAAGGAACCTCCAGCTAATAACCGCGACCGGAGAGACCGCACCAGTACATGGCGAAGCATCACTGGAGTTCGTCATTGGTCGACGGGCGATAAAGCATCCAGTGCTTGTGGCTGACGTATCAAATGAAGTGATCATCGGACTGGACTTCCTGGACCAGAACAACATCATCTTGGATCTGAGTACCAACACTCTGCACTTCGGAGGTGAGGAACTTGCTTTGCAACCTGCGCACGAGTCCATCACCGCACGACGAGTAAGGCTGAGAGAAGACGTCATCGTTCCCGCCAGGACGGAAGTCAGCGCTACCGTAATTGTCGACGGAACTGCTGAGGGAGTGGCGGCTGTCATCGAGCCAAAATATGAGGACATCCAGACAAAAGGATTGCTAGTTGCCAAGACCCTCATCAACACGACGCCCCGGCCGTACGTCCGCCTGTCCAACCTGAACGACTACGATATTACGGTTCACCGGGACACCAACCTAGGAGTCTGCGAGCCCGTTACCTGGATTGCCCGCATCACAGAAACGACGGACGGACACCTGCAGACGGACAACCGAAGAAGACGCGCCCTGCCAGAAGAACTACAGAAGCTGTACCAAGGATCCCAGGACCATTTAGACGAAGAGCAATCACGCCAACTTCAGGACCTGCTACGTGAATTCCAGGATGTCTTCTCCGTGGGGAGTAAAGACTTCGGCAGGACAAGCTTGGTCCAGCACAGAATCGACGTTGGGGACAGCGCATCGATTAGGGCCCCATTCCGATGTGTCCCGCTCGCCAAGCAAGCCGAAGTCGACCGGATGGTAGAAGAGATGAAGGAACAAGGGGTGATCGAGCCATCACATAGTCCTTGGAGTTCTCCGGTCGTGCTTGTGAAGAAGAAGGACGGTTCCACCAGGTTCTGCGTGGACTACAGGCGGGTGAACGACGTCACGAAGAAGGACAGCTACCCTCTACCCCGGATCGACGACACGCTGGACACCATATCAGGGTCAAGATGGTTCTCCGCCTTGGATTTGAAGAGTGGCTACTGGCAGGTGGAGGTCCACCCTAAGGACCGCGATAAAACGGCGTTCTCTGTGGGCAGCGGGCTCTGGCAGTTCACCGTCATGCCATTCGGTCTGTGCAACGCCCCTGCGACCTTCGAAAGGCTGATGGAGTCCATTCTGAGGGGACTACACTGGAAGACCTGCCTGGTATACCTAGACGACGTCATCGTTCTGGGGAGGAGCTTCGAGGAGCACTACAGCAACCTGAAGGAGATCTTGTTGAAGCTACGGGCTGCCCAGCTGAAGTTGAGCCCCAAGAAGTGTCAGCTCTTCCAGAAGCGAGTCCAGTACCTTGGGCATATCGTCTCCGAGGAAGGGGTGCGCACCGACCCAGAGAAGACCGCAGCTGTGAGGGAATGGCCAGTTCCGAAGGACAAGTCCCAACTACGAAGCTTCCTGGGACTCTGCACTTATTACCGTCGCTTCGTGAGAGGATTCGCCGACATCGCCAAACCTTTACATCGACTGACTGAGAAGGACCAACTCTTCACGTGGACAGCAGAATGCCACAGTGCCTTCGAACAACTCAAGCAGGCTCTGTGCACCACTCCTATTCTGGCCTACCCCAGACCTGGAACAAGGTTCATCGTCGATACCGATGCCAGCGACTTTGGCATAGGGGGAATCCTGTCGCAAGTAGTGGACGGCGAGGAGAGAGTAGTGGCCTACTTCAGCAAGGCCTTGTCAAAGCCAGAAAGGAACTACTGCGTCACCAGGAAGGAGCTGCTCGCTATCGTGAAGACCATTGAACACTTCCACAAGTACCTGTACGGGCAAGAATTTCTCATCAGGACCGACCATGCATCCCTGCGGTGGCTCCTGAACTTCAAGCAGCCCGAGGGTCAACTCGCGCGGTGGTTAGAGAGGCTTCAACAATACAACTTTGAGATTCAGCACAGGAAAGGCCAACTGCATTCTAACGCCGACGCCCTGTCACGAAGACCGTGCCCCGAAGACTGCACCTTCTGTGCCCGAAGGGAGGAGAACACCGGGATACAGTGCCGAAGGACTACCGTGGAACTACAAGGGAGCTGGAGCCGCGAATCTTTCACGCGGGCGCAAGCAGAAGATGATGACCTGGGACTGATAGCCGAATGGAAGAGGGCCTGTGTCCCCAGACCCGGGTGGAACATTGTGAGTGACTGCAGCCCAAAGTTTAAGTCCTACTGGGCGCAGTAGGACTCGCTGATTGTAAGGGATGGCCTCATCTGCCAAACCTGGGAGAGCACCGACGGGAAGACATCTCGGGAACAAGTCGTCGTTCCAAAGGCTATGACGGAGGAAGTCCTGAAGGAAGTTCATGGAGGATCATCTGGTGGACACCTAGGGATAAAGAAGACCCTGGAGAAGCTGAGAGAGCGGTTCTACTGGATCGGATGCCGAACAGACGTGGAGAACCACTGCGCGAGGTGCCACGATTGCGCAGCCAGCAAGGGCCCAGGACGAAGACGACGGGGTCCACTGAAGACCTACAACGTGGGCGGCCCCATGGAGAGAGTGGCCATCGATGTTGCTGGGCCATTCCCGTTCAGCGAGGCAGGGAACCACTACATATTAGTCGTCAGCGACTACTTTACCAAATGGCCGGAGGCGTATGCGCTCCCTAACCAAGAAGCCGCGACGATCGCAGAGACCCTGGTGAAGGAATTCGTCAGCCGGTACGGAGTACCTCTGGAGCTGCACTCCGACCAAGGGAGGAACTTCGAGTCGCAGGTGTTCCAGAACCTATGCCAGCTGCTGGGAATCCGGAAGACAAGGACAACGCCGCTACACCCTCAGTCCGATGGGATGGTAGAGCGATTCAATCGCACCATCGAGAACCATCTCCGAATAGTTGTCAGCGAGCACCAGAGGGATTGGGACAAGCATCTTCCACTATTTCTCCTGGCCTACCGCGCCGCCGTGCATGAAGCCACCGGGTGCACACCAGCCCGGGCCATGTTTGGGAGGGAGCTCCGTCTACCCGTCGATCTTGCCTTCGGCCGACCTGGGAATGATCCGATCCCGGTATGCCAGTATTGTCAAGAACTGGTCGACCAACTGGAGGACGTGCACGCGTTCGCGAGGAGGAAACTACGGATCGAGACCGACCGAATGAAGACCCGATATGACCAGCAGACGGATGCCGGAGGATTCCACGAGAACGACCTGGTCTGGCTCTTCAACCCATTACGGAAGAAAGGCCTGTCACCCAAACTGCAGAAGTCCTGGGAGGGCCCGTACCGAGTCGTGAAACGAATCAACGATGTCGTCTACAGGATCCAGCGGAGCCCGAGGGCGAAGATGAAGATCGTGCATCGAGATCGCCTGGCAGCCTACGGAGGGACACAGACGGACCAATGATTGATCGGGACGATCAGCCTTTTTAGGAAGGGGGTGGTGTTACGGCTGTGAGTTTGTGTCATCACTCGCCGCGTGAGTCACAACTGCCCCAGGGCTGGGCTGTGCCCTGCCTCCTGTATTGCGCGCGACTTATGCAACAGGGCTACTAGGACAAAGGGATAGTCCAGAACATTCGTGACTGGACCAACGCTGGAAACCTCGAGAAGCCGTGGACTCTGGATGGATCTAGAAGCATTTATTGAGTCACCGGCCGGCTATATAAGAGTGACCCGTCAAGCAGTGGTTGTTGTTGTGTTTTACGAGCTAGTGCGAGCAATTATCTTGTGTGACAGAAGTGTGGTGACGAAGTGCTGTGCGAGTTACGAAATCCTGTGACATTGTTTCTCCCAGCTTGTGAACAGCGTACATCAAGTGCTCGTAAGTAACTGTATTTGTTGTACCTGAGGAAGAGGGGCAGGTAGCTTCTGCCAAGGCCACCGGACTCATTAGGACGGATTAACTTCTGTGGTCTGTTGCAAGTGAAAGGGGCCAAGAGCGCATAAGGAAGAGACTTGAGGAAACTGGAGAAGGCTCCTAATTGCTTGTATTTGCTGATTAGTGTAATTTTCTGGCCACAATAAAGTTAATTATTTCTTTAAGCAGTAATTGGTGTTGTGCTTTGTACCCCCACCGTAATCCAGTTAACAAAAGTGCCACTAGGGGGTGGCACGTAACAATCTAGTCCCATCTTCTGTGCAATAAGCGTTGCCTGAGCTCGAACCACAGTACCGTCTGCCGGCACATTTGAAGCTCGCGCTTGCACAAGCCACTTTAGAACAGCTTCTTCTAATTCTGGAAACTGACCATGGCGATTACATTTTCTTTGAGCACTTTTCCCTTCTTCAAAAGCAGTCTTAATCAGTTTACGTTTGCTAACAATTGTATTTAAAGTTGACGGAGGAATGTTTGACTTCCGCGCTACATCTACACGCTTCATATTTGGATTCCGATCCACTTCTTGAAGGATTTTTAGTTTTTCACTGTTTGTTATTTGCCTCACTTTCTTCTTCTCCATTGCAAACACGTAAATAAGGCCCAGATAAAAATAGCCAAGAACACTTATCACTATACGGCAAGCTATCATCACTGAATGAATAGATGACACGACAGGAGACACACTCGCTGCTAAACTGAGCTACGCTCTCGACTGTTGCCGCCCCAAGCTTACACAATCACTTAACCTTGGCCGAGCTCTCACGATCGCTACGGCGCCAAGCTTACGCAATCATTTAACCTTGGCTGACAGGAAGTACACTCACTGCTTAACCTTGGCTGAAGTCCAACTGGACTGACAAATATGCAAGGACTGGCCAAAATACTAAACGGAAGAACGTAGTTAGCGGGAGCGGGAAAACGTCCTAATGCAATATTTTACATACAATTTAGTGCTTTAGGACCGAGACTTTTATAATTCAACTTGATTAGCGGGAAAACGTGTTACTTAGGAACGTACTAACAGGATTCCACTGTATTTTGTTATTTATGTTCTAAATCAACCATTCCTATTTAAACTGGTAGCCTATTGTAATGTCAATGTGGCGAATACGCAAGTTATACACTGCAGTAGAATGGAATAATGCCCGTTGCTCACGGTAAAATGTTTCTTAAAATTTATTGTAAAACTAATTTTATAAATATTTGATGAAAGCAAGCTGTGTTGTTCACGGTAAAATAATTTTATAAAATCCGTGGATGTATCAGGATCGCCATCTACCGATAAACTTCTGAACCAAGAATCAGCTGTTCAACACACAAAGCAAAAATTGCAAAAAATTGCTGCTTGAGCTACAATTATATGTTGTACAGTGGTAAAAAGGAAGAAAAGAAATGCTAGGAAGTGCTGGACTCGGGAATGGACAAAAAGAAGAGAAGAAGGTAGAGGAATGCTGTCCTTGGTCGATAATGAGTTGAGGTTAGAAGATCAGAATTCATATAGGAATTTTCTAAGAATGGAGGAAAGCAGTTTTAAAAATCTCCTAGATCTTGTTGGTACCAAAATTATTCGACAGTACACTAGCATGAGGCAAGCCATTTCTCCTGAAATGAGACTGCAAGTGACACTCCGATTTTTGGCCACAGGAGAAACTTACACCAACTTGATGTATTCAGCTAGAATACCATTTGGAACTCTGGCATGTATTATTCCAGAAAATGTAGGGAAATATACTCTTCACTGAAAGAAAAGTACATGAAGGTAAATATTTGAATTTATTTACAGAACATAATTATTAATACATAATTAATAACTTCTTATACATTGTACTAGTTTTCCTACTCTGTATTTAGTAGGCCTAATAATTCTAGCTGAGCATCCATCATAGCTGTCTGAATTTTATGCTTTGTAAGCATTTTGATTTTCGGATCAGCCATTGCTCTCAGTTCTGAGGCAATACATTTTCCAAACTCATCATCTGCGTCTTCACTATTTGACACTGAGTCAAGCAACTTTGATGCCTGAAGGAGGACATTGTCTTCTTCCGTTTTCTAGTTGTGTCTGGAAATAATAACAATAATTCACAATGATTGTATAAATAATATGCATGTTTCTGAATGAAATTCACTGCTTACAGTTTGAGTTATTACCCTACTATAGTATATTATCATTAGTAAGTTCTGCAAATTATTAACTTCCTAGAAAGTTGAGAAGGAAAGCTCATCACCAGAAGAATTTTCTTTTTGAACTCAATTAGTTACGGGATATTTTAGTTACCTTAACAAATGCTTAAAATATTATTTTTTGATATTTCTATAAACATATATACCTAAGCTACCTGATGTACTTGCTGCAAGCCGTGCTGCAGAAAACTGATTTTCAGTGTTTTCTTCTTCATATACAGTCAGCATCCCATTGTCGTCGAACTTTACGGAGTCATCAGGCAGAGTAACCTTTAAAACAAACAAAAATTTTTGCAGGTTCCAGATACTGTGACTGGCTTGAGATTGCACGTGAATTTGAAGAAAAATGGAATTTTCCTAATTGTTTGGGGGCACTGGATGGGAAGCACATACAGTTTGCAGCTCCTAGATCAAGTGGTTCTCACTATTATAATTATAAGGGAACAAATAGTATTATCTTACTTGGTCTGGTGGATGCCCATTATAGATTCATATATATTGATGTTGGGACCAATGGGCGAGCAAGTGATGAAGGTGTGTTTCAAAACAGCACCTTTTTTGCATCAGTGCAAAATCACACACTGAACATTCCCCCCTCCCCCTTCACAAACTTCCTGAAACTGAGTGTGAAGTGCCCTATGTCATGATAGCTGATGATGCGTTTCCCCTCTCTAATGAAGCCTTTTGGGTACAGAGGACTGACAAGAGAGCAGAAAGTTTTCAACTACAGATTAAGTAGGGCCAGATGTGTAGTTGAAAATGCATTCGGGATCATGGCAAATGTCTTCAGGGTGTTATTAGGTAAAGTAACACTCTCTGTTGAAAAAGTGGAGTCCATTGTCCTTGCTACTTGTGCATTGCACAACTTCCTTTGGGAAGAGAACAGGGCAGTGTATATGCCACCCCACAGTGTGGATGAAGAAAATGTACAAGAAGGCAGTGTGCAATTAGGGGAGTGGAGAAGGGATATAATCATGGGAGAAATCCAGAGGCAAGGTGGAAACAGAGTTTCACAAACACCAATAAGTCTCAGAAACACACTGAAAGACTATTTTAATGGTGTAGGTAAAGTGTAGTGGCAAGATAACTGTGTGGACAAATTTAGATTTTAGTTATTGATCACCATGGTGGAATGAGAAGACAAAAGATATAGTAAGGGAAAAGAATAGAGCCTTTAGGAGGTGGTATCAAAATAGGACGGTAGAGACAAGGGAAGAGTACCAGGAAAGGAAGAAGGAGGCGAAGAGAGTGGTGGCTGAGGAGAGAAGGAAGTGGATGGAAGAGTGGACAAAGATGATGGAGGAGGATAGTGAAGGTACAAAAAAGGTCCTGTATGGGATGGTAAAAAATAAGAGGCGGAAGGATCCTACGGATTATGTTAGAATGGTGAACAAAAGGGGACAAGAGATAGAAAATAGGGAAGAACTGAAGAAAATGTGGAAAGAATATTTTGAAGAACTTCTGAACCCAAATGGAAAAGATGGTGAGGAGGAAGAAATCGGGGAAGAGGAAGATGAACTGCAAGCAGAAAAGGACTTAACATGGAAAGAAGTGGAAGATGCAGTGAACAAGATGAAAGGAGGGAAGGCACCGGGTGTGGATGAGTTGAGTGTGGAGATGGTGAGAGCAGCAGGAGAGGTGGGGATACAGTGGCTGTACCGAGTGATGAGGACAGCATGGAAGGAAAGGAAGACACCAGAGGACTGGAAAAAAGGAATCATTGTCCCGATCTTCAAGAAAGGTAGTAGAACAGATTGCAGAAACTATCGGGGAATAACACTGATGAGTCATTGTGCAAAGATCTTCGAGAAAGTTTTGGAAAAGAGAATTAGGACAAGGATAGAAGGAGGGATGAGGGAAGAACAACATGGCTTCAGAGCAGGAAGGTCCACAGTGGATTTGATTTTTGCTGTAAGGCAGTTACAAGAACAGCACTATGAGTATGGAACAGATCTACTGATGGCCTTCCTGGACATTGAGAAAGCATATGACAGTGTATGCAGAAACAAAGTATGGAAGTCCCTGGAGGATAGAGGAGTAGAGAAATGGACTATAAAAAGGATAAAGGAGATGTACAAGGGAAGCGTGAGCTGTGTGAAAGTGGGAGGAGAGAGATCAGACTGGTTGGAACAGAGAAACGGCCTGAAACAAGGAAGTGCACTGTCACCGTTACTTTTCATTGTGGTGATGGATGACATAATGACCCGAGTGGCACAAGTAATTGGGGACGGAAGGATGAAAGCAATGGTGTTTGCAGATGATTTGATGATTTGGGGAAACAAGGAGGAGGAGGTGTACAGGAACAGTTGGACGTGTGGGAAGGAATAATACAAGGATATGGGATGAAATTTAGCATAAATAAGAGTGAGATGGTGATCACAACAAGGAAGAAGGAAAGAACCACAACGGGAATAACAATTGGTGGGAAACAGCTGAAGAAAGTGGAGAGTTTCAAGTATCTGGGAAGCCTGATACAAGATAATGGAAGAAACGATAGAGAAATAAATGAGCGGGGGAGGCAGGCAGAAGCATTTCGGAGGAGTGTGAGAAGCATGTTATGGAGCAAGGATGTCCCTCAGAACAGCAAAAAGATCATATATCGGACGTACTATGTCCCTATCCTGACGTATGCCTCGGAAACCTGGGTTATGAAAGGAAGGGAGAAGAGCAAAATACAGGCCAGTGAGATGAGGTTCTTGAGAAGCAGTGTTGGAGCTACAAAGATGGACAGAATAAGAAATGAGAGGACCAGAGAATTAATGAAGGAGGAACCATTACAGGATGGTATAGAGAAATCTAGACTTAGATGGTATTGACATGTTAAACGAATGGAGGAGAAGAGGATACCCAGGAGAGTACATGAGACGAAGTGGGAAGGAAAGAGACCAAGATGGAGACCGAGAGACAGGTGGCTGAAGGGGGTGGAAGAAAGCGTGAAGAAGAGAGGAGAAGACTGGACAAGGGTGGAGGCTGAGAGATGGTGGGAAGACAGAAGACGTTGGAGAGGCTTGTGTTCCAAACAGACCCGGCCAGTGGCTGGAAACTGTGTAAGATGATGATGATGATGATCACAAAATTGTAAGTAATTGTATTTCTGTGACTCTCATTTACAATATCATGTTAAAATGGTCCCTTCTTACAAACTCAGGTGTACAGAATAGTTTCACATTTTAAATTCAATTTTCTTTCTGCTTTTCAAATTATGTGTTTATTTTAATTTTTAAGTGTAAAATTTTAATTGGAGAAGTATGTTTTGATTGATGTTTATCACAGTTGTTCCGATTAAGTTTGGCCAAATATTTAGCCACTATTCTTGTAGGTTAATGTAATTTTTTTAAATATACAGTAATAGTTTGTAGAATGTTTCCACACACTGTACTTTACATAGCTTTCACTCAGATTTCAAAAGGTACATGACATAATAAAAGTGTAATGAAATTAAATTGAATTATTGCAGGAATTTAGACATTAATTTTAGTTATTGTGTGTTTACAGGTATTTTAAATTATGATGCTGTTCACCATTAAATTATGATTTAAAGGAATTCACCTAGGCCTAGTTGTCTTACCTGCGTTAAAGCCTACATGAATATTCAGTAACGACATTCATTTTCAGGTTCTTTATTGACTATAATGATGAAAAGCAGTACCGGTATCTATATGTCCACCTATTCAATACTTTTTTAAAATTTGAGAAACCTCTTTGGATTATTTTACATGGTCCATGGTTACCATGTAAGCCTCCGTGGCTTAGGCGGCAGCACGCCGGCCTCTCACCGCTGGGTCCGTGGTTCAAATCCCGGTCACTCCATGTGAGATCTGTGCTGGACAAAACGGAGGCAGACAGGTTTTTCTCCGGGTACTCCGGTTTTCCCTGTCAACATTTCATTCCAGCAACACTCTCCACTATCATTTCATTTCATCTGTCATTCATTTAATCATTGCCCCAGAGGAGTGCGTCAGGCCTCGGCAGCCGGCACAGTCCATATCCTCGCCGCTAGATGGGGGCTTCATTCATTCCATTCCTGACCCGGTCGGAGACTGGAAGCAGGCTGTGGATTTTCATTCATGGTTACCATGTAAAATAATCTAAATAGATTATTAAATTATGGTCCATGGTTACTCTTTACCATGTACAATAATATAAAGAGATCATTAAATTTTCAAAATATTGAATAGATGGACATAAGCATACTTCTTTAGATATATGATTATTCCTCTTACTACATGTACACATATTCTATCTTCATAGCTTATTAAGGAATATAAGTTGGCTAACCCACCTATGCAGTGGATGCAAGAGGTGTGTATCCCATGTCTCTGAAATATTCAGACATTACCTTGTATCCCCCATCCTTAGGTTGGTTTATGTTTCAAAGCAGTTACTGGCAGGATGCTATTCTCATTGTCAATATCCTTCACTGAACTGAATATTCCACTGCCCTCAACAAGAGTCAATAATACACTGAAGAAAATGGAAATAGCAACACCCAGAAGGAGTAGTGCTACATTGCTGCAATTGAACATGCAGGACGAGTGTTCGGTTGTGATTCGATGATTACACTTTCAGGTCTCTCTAACAGCAAGTTTGGACAACAATCAATACAGGATGTGCCCACCACGAGCTGCAATACATTGATGAATTCGGGAGGCATGGAGTCAATAAGGCCCTGGATCGCTTCCTGAGGAATTGTGGCCCATGCTTGCTGCACTGCACTGGTCAGTTGTTCCAGAGTTGTGGGCGGCTGAGGACGGTTGGCCAGTTGTCGACCCATCATGTCCCACACATGCTCAATAGGACTGAGGTCCGAGGATCTGGCGGACCATTCTAAGGTTGTGATGTCGTGGAGAGCTTCTCTGGAGATGCGTGCAGTGTGAACCCGGGCATTGTCCTGCTGAAACATCCCATTAGCAATGTTCGCCATCATAGGGACAACCAGTGGATTGAGTACCCTATCAACGTACTGTCGAGCAGTCATAGTGCCCTCAACAAGCACTAATTGTGATTTCACATTAAAGCCAATAGCTCCCCAGCCCATAATGCTTGGTGTTGGGCCTGTGTGCCTCTCTACAATAAGGTCTGGGCGGTCCCTCTCCCCGGTACGTTGGCGCACACGATTCCAGTGATCACTGTGGGCAAGACAGAAGCGCGATTCATCACTAAAGACGACCCTATGCCATTCGTCGACCCACGTCGATCGTTCTGGATACCAAGCCAGCCTTACATGTCGCTGTTGCGGGGTCAATGGAACACCTTCTGCAGGGACACGGGATCGTAAGCCAGCTGCACGCAGGCGATTACCAACTGTTTGTTGTGTAACTTGGGGTGCCACAGGCCCACAGCTGCTTGAATTTGCGCTGCTGTCGCATGGGGTTCCATCCGGGCCATCCGAAGGATACGGCGATCCTCTCTCACAGTTGTCTGTCGCGCTGGGCCTGTGCCAGGTCTAGGAGTGTGGGTACCTTCATTTGACCACTGCTGCCATACACGTATCATAGATGCCTGTCGGCCAACACGTGCAGCGACAGTCCTTAGCGATAATCCAGCCTCACATGGCCCAATTATCCGAGCCCTCTCAAACGGTGACAGTTGTTGATAGCGTGCTCTTCTCTGTCGTCGAGGCATGTTTGACGGGAAACACTTCACTGCACAGACTGCAAGTCAACTACGCTACACTGGAGTCCGTATACTGGAGTTGATTCCTCCGCGACCAATCACGTGGGGAGACCTGTAGCAACAATCCAATGGATCTGAAACTTTGATTGTTTACATACCTACATGGCATCGTTCCATATCTTGAAAATCAACACAAATGACCAATGTCTTCATGGAGTTGCAATTTCCATTTTCTTCAGTGTATCATGGTGGAAAATTTGAGGGCCAGGAAGACAAATAGGAAAGAGAAAGGTAGAGGTTTACATTCGAAGAACATCACTCTCCTACTCACAAAAGACATAAAACAAAGAAATACTTTTAACGTAAATATTTAATTTTCGTTGTTGCACGGGTCACATCTGACATGACTGTCTTGCAACCTATGAAATCTAGATTTAGAAATAAGCTTTACCTGACTGTCATCACTGCTACAAGTTGCATTCAGTTCCAAATTTGATTTGCTGCTCCTGGTAGCAATATGTGGAATAAAGAACAGCATACGATCATACCATGTAAATGTTGGTTTATACACTTCACTGACACCCATTCCACTGTGCAACCTTATTCCTGAAAACAAGCAAATGAATGTAATCTACTACAGTATATTTGCATATTTCAATAAGTCAGTTATGTTTTAACATATATTCAAGAACTTAAAAAAAACTGCTTATTGGTACATAGAGTAGGTTGTAATTACTACATGCAAATTTTTGGCAGGTTACCGAGTCAACATTGAATGCATGAATAGAAAAAGTTTAAGTTACTACGTGCCATATTATAAATTTTGTGTCAAATTTAACGAAAAATCATTCAATCTCAAATAAGTACTGACCTCTCATTTGTGAATTGAGTTCGAAGCCTTCACCTTCACATCAGCCTGGCTTGTGTTCGGCCGAATTTGTGAAACAGATTCGGCAATTGAGTTTTCTGCCTCCCTTCTTGCATTTCTATTGTGGTATATGGGCGTTTTAACCTCATACAAACATGGATATTTCTGGTACTCGTCCAGTAAAACACTAACAGCTTCCTTAGTCCAGCCGGAGCCTGCCATTTTCGAAGTGTTTGTTTACAAGCGAGCTTCACAATCTTCTCACCAAGTGGCGCCAGCAT
Source organism: Meconema thalassinum (assembly GCA_946902985.2). NCBI lineage: Eukaryota > Metazoa > Arthropoda > Insecta > Orthoptera > Tettigoniidae > Meconema > Meconema thalassinum. The sequence goes on along the minus strand of OX336388.2, from coordinate 510,809,092 downwards.
CATCATCATGTCAGCTTCCCTGATTGGTTCGTTTCGCAAAATTAATTTTACGGAATAGAACATGTCCTGTTTTATGGAAAGTTTTATCAAAGGTATTATAAAACTTGAATTTGACCGTGAGCAACAGAAATTTTATAAAATTAAATTATTGTACAATAAATTTGAAGGAAAATTTTACCGTGAGCAACGGGCATAAGATTATGTAAACTTAGTTGGTATTTGAAACCTGAGACCTATATGGCGTCCATTCTCATTCCAAGGTGAGCAGTGAATGAGAACGGATGCCATATAGGACTCAGATTTCAAATACCAGCTAAGTTTACATAATCTTAATCCATTCTATTCTTTAGCTAGACCTTTTCCCAATTCATTTTCCGCCATTCCTTCCTGTTTAGGGCTTCTCCTCTTGTCCAGCCTTTTCCCCTCAAGTCTTCAGCAACCTTATCTCTCCACCTTAGCTTAGGTCTCCCAACCCTCCTCCTTCCAGGGACCTTCATCGTATGCACTCTCTTTTCCACATAGTCTTCATTTCTTTGTTCTAAATGTCCAAACCACCTTACTCTGCTTTACTGTGTCTTCTTGCTCAGTGGTCTCAACTTAACTGTTCCTCTGATGCGTTCATTCTTAATCTTGTCCCGTCTGACAACACACATTCACCATAACATCCTCATCTTGACCACCTCCAATTTTCTTTCCTGTGTCTTGGTGATCGCCCATGTGTCTGCACCATACATTATTGCAGGCCTCACCACTGTCTTATACAAGTTTCCTTTCAATGGGCATGACACTTTTCTGTCACATAACACTCCACTCGTTTTCCTCCATTTCATCCTGCCACATTGGATTCTATGGGAAACCTCAGATTCCAATCCTCCATCCATATCCATCTTATTCCATTCTAGTGCAGTGTATCATTTGTGTATTTGTCACAGTGACATTATAACCACATTACAATTCTTCTGTTAGCTTTTGACCTGCACCATAGCTGTGCGAGTTAGGTTGCACTCCATGACTGCAAGCGGGAGCTAGGAGTCCAAAGATTGATGGTTCGAAACTTGGCTCTGATAGCATCAATCTTAAGTGTTGTTCATCTTTGGATTTTTCCAACCACATTCCTTCCAGGTAAATGCTGGAATGGTATTTTATTTCAAGTCTTGGGGCAGCTATCCCAATCCTAGACCTAAGGAATTACAGTTACACTCGCTCAGTCATCACAGTAACACAGGTTAGCAAACAAATTCATCACATACCCAAGTACAAGGGACTGATCAACAAGATGTTCCAAACTCCTAAAATGAGTTAATAATGAAATAACCGTTTACCTTTCATTATATGAGTTTGACTTGCCTGGAAGAACCTGTTAGAACTATTACTATGAAATGTTACACACATAAAAAGAAAATAAAGCGCAACCCCTGTACGTTGTGTCACTGTGTTGCTATCGTGGCTAATCTAGGTCGACTGAAAAGCCTTTTATAAAGTTGTATGTAAACATACTGACAGATGTCTGTGCCTTAAAAACCATTTACGGAGATCCGACTCGTGCAATATATAATTCATACCTTTATTTGGTGTGCGTATTATTTGTCTATACCCACAGTTGATGTCCCACAAGTGGATGGCCTGACAGCACAGCTTCTCAAAGTAATAGAGAAGTTCCAGTCTCTTCTAGAAGACAGTGTGACAGCAGATGACGAAGAAGAGGAGGATGAGCCTGGGGTGAAGAAACTGCCACTCTTGCTGGTCAATGTCCTCACGGTTCTCTCCATGGAGCTTCCACACGATACCCTGCCTATAGAAGTTAGTACTTTGAATTTCATCATGCTAATTCTACTTTTGTCCATAGACGGTATTTGTGCCCATGACTCCACAAGTTCATGTAACTTCTATAGAATTATCTAACTGTTGAATGTTTTAAGTTACTGATACTTATTTGTAATCCGGAAATATTGAGTGGAGACCTGGTATTAGCACCTAAAACTATTAAATACTGGGAAGATTCAAATCAATTATTAGAACTCAACTAACAATATGCAATCTTTTTCATGTATAAGCTAAGTTTTTCTATCTTTTTTTTCTTGTCACTCATTAAGATCATTATCTTTTATTATATTTTTAACTAATCAAAGAAAACAAAAGACTTACAAATAACATTGAGGAAAAGCTATCATTTTTTACCTCTACCGATCTCAGTAAAAGACTTGCCCATGCAAACTCGGATTATCTCCCAGAAAATGCCCTTCTTTTAGGTAACTCTAACACTGCTTACAAGTTTTTATTTTTAAATCAGCAGACAAAACAATTAATCTTTTTAAATTTCTGATTTCCTAGTTACTTGTTACGTCCTGTAAATGATCGCATTGTGGATAGCTATTCAGTTGACTGAATATAAGATTGTCTGACCACCTCGTGGTGTAGTGTGGCATTCTTGGCTGTCACCTCAGAGTTCCGGGTTCGATTCCCAACTGCCAAGAAATTTAATTCCGGTATGAGGGCTGGAACGGGGTACACTCAGCCTCGTGAGGCAAAACTGAGAAAAGACGGGTTTGATTCTTACCTCGGCCATCCGAGAAATAGTTTTCTGTGATTTACCATTTTTACTCTACGCTAATGCCGGGATGGTTCCTTACGTAAGGCCGTGGCCCCCTTTATCCTTTTCCTACTTTTAAATTTAAAAATACTGGCACCACAAGAACATAGGTCAGGAAAATCCTATACACACATCTAAGTACACCCATGACCACAATGTCACAAAGCCTTTAAATGTATCCACCTTGCAAAACCTTTCGGGGAAAGGACTTTTTATGTTGTGTGGAGAGCCATTGAAGTTTATAAGATCAAAGTTTAACTCCGGACAGGGAAGGTAAAGTGAACAACATTTTATATTTCACTCCGGAGAAGGAGTGGAATTAAATTCATTCAATTCAATACTATTCCGGCGTAGAGTTAAACCTGGAGTGAAACATAAAATTTCACTCCAACAAGGAATAATTTGGGAATTAAATATTGAATTCTATTCCTCTCAGAATGAAAGTCAATTCAATTCCGCTGGGAGTGAAATTATATCCATTGCATTGCATTTTATTCCTCTCGGAATTAAATGTTGAATGAAACACTCGATTTTGTTCCGAAAGGAAACCTTGAATTCCACTCCAGTGGGAATGAATGGAATTTAATTCTATTCCTCTCGAAATGAAACTATGAACAAAATATTTCGTTCTATTCCGGCCGGAGTGAAATTTTATCCATACAATTCTATTCTTCTCGGAACGAAACTCTGGACGAATATTTAATTCTATTCCAGGTGGAGTGAAATTAAATCAGTACAGTTTAATTCGAATGAGCATTTAATTCTACTCCAGCCGGAGTAGTGAAATTAAATTCATACAATTTAATTCTATTCCATTGGAATGACACAGTGAAAAAAAAAACCCCAACATTTAATTCTATTCCAGCCGGAGTGAAATTAAATTCATACAATGTAATTCTATTCCATCCGGAGTGAAATTAAATTCATTCAATTTAATTCTATTCTTGTTGGAATGAAACTGTGAACGAACGTTTAATTCTATTCCAGCTTGAGTGAAACTAAACCCATACAATTTAATTCTATTCCGGCTGGAGTGAAACTAAACCCATACAATTTAATTCTATTCCGGCCAGAGTGAAATTAAATTCATACAATACAATTCTATTTAGCCACGGAGCCATTCACTCCAAAGAAATTCTGGGATACAGTGTTAATATCTGAGGCATATTTCTCAATTTTATTTCACCGGATTATTAATTTGAGCCCACTTTCATCTCCTGAAATATAGACTTGTGAGATCACCTTGTATCTGTGTGGCCTCATAAACGCTAAGCGGCTAGAGCGATTACAAAGAAACTTGGTGAGGTCGTAGTACTATCTCGTCCAGCCACAACTGTGCCTTTCAAATTTTAATACGTTTTACCAATTCAATATGATGACCCTGCGAATAATTACACCAGCATTCAATATCTCCGACAGGATTTGTTATTAGGAATCATTTGTAAACCACATAGACCGACAGCGGTTGCTACGCTTGCTAACGCGCATCGCTAGGCCATGGGACCAAACTGTCTGCGGACTGGGAAGACGTTAAATGGTTATTCTGGATTTCGGATTTCCAACTTCATGCAAACGCTAGGACGGTACCTTCTGACAGGCCACGGCCGCTTCCTTCCATGTCCTTGCCCAGTTTCATTCATATTTATTCATTTCACCTCTCATCAACTCCTCTCCTGAGGTAGGCGTCAGGAAGTGCATCCGGGTGTAAAAATCACCTTTCACATAGACTTTGAATGCATCTCATCCCCGACGCCATTGATTTGAAAAGTAACTTGCAAACAATGGATCCCACCCAAAGCACATTTTGTGCTAAATTACACTTAGTGGCCAAAAGTCATGGGAAGAGGCAGCTTCAGTGGCGTAGTTGGTAGCATGCTGAGCTTCTATGCCCAAGATAGCGGGTTCAAACCCAGGCGAAGCCGTCGGGATTTTTTAAGACCGTTAAAAATCTCTCAGTATGCCTTCCTTCGGAGGGGAAGTAAAGCCGGCGGTCCCATGTCATAGATTTATGCCATGTTAAAGAACCTTCCACTAATTTCACCTGTGTGAAGCTAAATTGTATAGGTTAGAAATGTAAACAACGCTCTTAGGTTTCTACGTTCCTTCGTCATATCGCTGAATTCTACGTTCCTTGCCAAGAGCTGACTGCGGTGGCGTCTAGTAGCTAAATTCGGAACTAGGCCTAGTAGTCGTTGACGGTGGCATTTGGCGGCAAAAGTAGGAACTATTTGAAAAATTCAAAGTTGCAGTCCTTACTTGAATTAAAAAACAGATCATCATCTCGCACAGTTTCCAGCCACTGGCCGGGTCTGTTTGGAACACAAGCCTCTCCAACATCTTCTGTCTTCCCACCATCTCTCAGCCTCCACCCTTGTCCAGTCTTCTCCTCTCTTCTTCACACTTTCTTTCACCCCCTTCAGCCACCTGTCTCTTGGTCTCTTTCCTTCCCACTTCGTCTCGTGTATCCTCCTGGGTATCCTATTCTCCTCCATTCGTTTTACATGTCAATACCATCTAAGTCTATAATTCTCTATACCATCCTGTAATGGTTCCTCCTTCATTAATTCTCTGGTCCTCTCATTTCTTATTCTGTCCCTCTTTGTAGCACCAATACTGCTTCTCAAGAACCTCATCTCACTGGCCTGTATTTTGCTCTTCTCCCTTCCTTTCATAACCCAGGTCTCCGAGGCATACGTCAGGATAGGGACATAGTACGTCCGATATATGATCTTTTTGCTGTTCTGAGGGACATCCTTGCTCCATAACATGCTTCTCACACTCCTCCGGAATGCTTCTGCCCGTCTCCCCCGCTCATTTATTTCTCTTATAGTTTCTTCCATTATCTTGTATCAGGCTTCTCAGATACTTGAGACTCGCCACTTTCTTCAGCTGTTCCCCACCAATTGTTATTCCCGTTGTGGTTCTTTCCTTCTTCCTTGTTGTGATCACCATCTCACTCTTATTTATGCTAAATTTCATCCCATACCCTTGTATTATTCCTTCCCACACGTCCAACTGTTCCTGTACCTCCTCCTCCTTGTTTCCCCAAACATCAAATCATCTGCAAACACCATTGCTTTCATCTTTCCTTCCCCAATTACTTGTGCCACTCGGGTCATTATGTCATCCATCACCACAATGAAAAGTAACGGTGACAGTGCACTTCCTTGTTTCAGGCCGTTTCTCTGTTCCAACCAGTCCGATCTCTCTCCTCCCACTTTCACACAGCTCATGCTTCCCTTGTACATCTCCTTTATCCTCCTTATAGTCCGTTTTTCTACTCCTCTATCCTCCAGGGACTTCCATACTTTGTTTCTGCATACACTGTCATATGCTTTCTCAATGTCCAGGAAGGCCATCAGTAGGTCTGTTCCATACTCATAGTGCTGTTCTTATAACTGCCTTACAGCAAAAATCAAATCCACTGTGGACCTTCCTGCTCTGAAGCCATGTTGTTCTTCCCTCATCCCTCCTTCTATCCTTGTCCTAATTCTCCTTTCCAAAACTTTCTCAAACACCTTTGCACAATGACTCATCAGTGTTATTCCCCGATAGTTCCTGCATTCTGTTCTACTACCTTTCTTGAAGATCGGGACAATTATTCCCTTTTTCCAGTCTTCTGGGGTCTTCCTTTCCTTCCATGCTGCCTTCATCACTCGGTACAACCTTTGTATCCCCACCTCTCCTGCTGCTCTCACCATCTCCACACTCAACTCATCCACACCCGGTGCCTTCCCTCCTTTCATCTTCCTCACTGCATCTTCCACTTCTTTCCATGTTAAGTCCTTTTCTGTCTGCAGTTCATCTCCCTCTTCCCCGATTGCTTCCTCCTCGCCGTGGTTTCCATTTGGGTTCAGGAGTTCTTCAAAATATTCTTTCCACATTTTCTTCAGTTCTTCCCTATTTTCTATCTCTTGTCCCCTTTTGTTCACCATTCTAACATAATCCTTAGGATCCTTCCGCCTTTTAATTTTTACCATCACTTACAGGACCTTTTTTGTACCTTCATTATCCTCCATCATCTTTGTCCACTCTTCCGTCCACTTTCTTCTCTCCTCACCCACTACTCTCTTTGCCTCCTTCTTTCTTTCCTGGTACTCTTCCCTTGTCTCTACCGTCCTATTTTGATACCACCTCCTAAAGGCTCTATTCTTTTCCCTTACTATTTCTTTTGTCTTCTCATTCCACCATGGTGTTTCCTTCCACCTCTTCTTACTACTTGTCGTCCCACATACTGCTTCTGCTGCACCTACTAGTGTCTTCTTAAATCTAGCCCATTCCTCTTCCACCCCTCTTTCTTCATCTGTTGGAATTCCTTCCTGTACCATTTTGAGGTACTCAACCCTTCTATCTCCTTCTTTCAGTTTCCATATCCTTATACGTCTTTCCTGGTTCTCAGTCCCTTTCTTCTCCTTAGTCGCTCTCAGGTTCATTACCAGCAATCGATGGTCGCTATCCAGGTTCTCCGATGGTATAACCTTGATGTCCGTGATGTTCTTATTTAATTCTTTCTCGTAAAGTATATAGTCGACCACCGACTTCCTGGTCAAGTCAACACTGTACCATGTGATTGTGTGGCTCTCTCTTTTCTTGAACCAGGAGTTCCCAACTAGCAGGCTGTTCCTTTGGCAGAAGTCCAACAGTCTCTTTCCTTCCTCATTTCTTCTGCCCCAACCCTCTGGTCCCAGCACACTCTCATACCCTTGTCTTTCTCTTCCTACATGGGCATTCAGATCCCCCCTAACAATCATATTTCTTCCTACCAGCTGCTTCGGCAATTCCTCTTCAAACACCTCCTTCTCTTCAGAGGCGCAGCCTACTTGTGGAGTATACGCTTGCACTATTTCTACTGTAATGGTTTCTTTAGCCCTGCCTAGCACTTTAAAATACATATATAAGAAGCTCCACAGTCGGGCGGCAAGTGTAATGGCTTCTTTCGCTCCACGTTGAGCGTACATTTGTAACGGTTTTACTAGCGTCCCCACTGTTGGGTGACAAGAGTGACGTTTCACTGGAGAGAGTGTGGAAAAACCACAAGTCCCACGTTTGAGGTGATAAATGTAATGTTTACTCTGTCTAAGATACGTTGTATTAATGGGCGCCAAACCCCAACACTATGTTGAAATCTAAATTTATATTTAACAACACCTAGCTCTGGCAGATCACCTTTAAGAATCTTCACACTCAGATCGTGGTATGATTTGATCATTAACCCAACTAACAATTGTATCAGGAGAAGGAATTTGGTCTATATCTAATGCTACCTACTGAAAGCAAAGATTGCATAGTATAAGAAATGAATTTATTATATAAAAAACAAGTAGTTGCACTTTTAATAATAATAATAATAATAAATTTAAATTGGAGCGTAACGATTTGAATTTACCACTTGAAAAATACGTGAAAACGGTGTCGGATGAATTACTGATTTTACTATTATTCCCAAGCTAAGAAGTTACTGAAATACTGAATATGAAACAATGAAGCGAGAGATTATGTAGTTCTGAGTCATTCGCGCTTACCATTGGAAATTGCCGTAGCATTTCCCTCGTACTTGATGTTCTTTAAGGAAGCTTCCAACAGCCTTCTGGACGTCGCCATCTTCTTTGTCAGTTGTGGAGATTGTTGTAGAAATGATAAAGTCATGGTCCGATCACACAGGAACCAACCAAACGAGCAACCACATCGGTCGAGTTTTACAATGATAATCGTCCCTTCTCGGCGCGCAAACAATATATGCACTCGCCGCATCCCCTCTCCAGAGCCATCTCCTACTAGCCCGGTCTCCACTGATTGGCTGAGACACCACGCGATACTCCCAACATAAGGGTCAATATACTCAGCGCGACGATGTCGATTTCCGGTCCAGGCCATTTCGCCTTTTCTTGATACAGCTAGCTGGAAGTGCCCTCACGGCTTTCGTCACGCTGCTCGACAAGAATATACCTGTAGCTGAATTCCCAATGACTCATCTCTCTCGCAATAAACTCTAACTGACAAAAATCCGTAAAATTCCGTAATCATATAATTTTCCGCGATAATGTTGTTCGTAATAATTCGCTAGATAGTGTTTTCTATAACATCGAAAACCTATCTGTATACTTATAATCTTATAAAAAACGCTCCAAAAAATACCTTAATAATAATAATACGTTACATGAAACATATCTTGGCTTAACAAGTTGCCACGTAAATAAACATTGAATGGCTTCCTACTGACTAATGTCAGTGGCGTAAAATACCCTCCAAAAACAAGTTACATATTCGCCTCGGATCATCGGATGATTTACCGTGACGACTGTACATCATGCGATTATCCCAGACACGTTAATAAAATCCCCATCCAAAATACATATTACACAAATTAAATCCCCCTAAATTACATATATATACACTCATAATTTTCTTTACGCACTTTGCGTCAAAGTCTGTTGTTATATTGGATTGCCCTATGCAATCAGTCCAATGTTTTTAATTTTGATTAATGTTCCACGGATATTTCCGCATCTCAAATATCTCTATGTTGGGAAAGATATACATAAATAATGTGTGAGCACTGTGTATATATGATGTCACATCACACGCATCAAAGGTGTTCTGATATATATATCACCACAGAACTTCCTAATATCACTGGAGGTCGCTTTCTTCTGGTGAAACTTAATATCACTGATCACCCGAGCACACGATCACACTATTGTGGGTGCGCATCGTGACCATAATACTTAATCTCTCTGTGTATTAGATAAAATAAATATTGATTTCTGAAAAAAGAAAAAAAAATCAGTAAGTGCGCGCATTACATATAACACCAAATATTTCTGTGCCGTAATCGCCCTATCTTACTAAGTTCCCGTAGACCATATTCTACTTAATACTAGTTCGCAACCCAGACCAGTTCTCCTCACTCAAATAATACCTTTGTACTAATTACCTTAAATTTCACACCTACAGCTCTTACATGGCGAGGCCGTGAACAGAAATCACTGGTGCTGTAATGTATGAGTTTCATGAAGGACTATCTCGCCTTCTGGTGGCCCATCTTTTGTCTCGTGGACGCCTTAAACAAAAATACCCTGTACAAGCGCTTACCCATCTCTAGGAGACAAAAGGGAATTCACCAGCGCTACCAAATTCTGGCCTTGGTGTATCGAGACATTTTAGTGCTCAAGAGCATCCGACAATCCCGTCATATTTCCCTGTACCTTAAAAACTCTCAATTACTTATATACTACCCCCCTTTGTGACTTCAGATACGCCTGCCTGGAAGACCAGATCTCCCACGCACCAAATACCATACTTACTCATTTGATAGGCTGGCTTGCCAGCTAAACACACTCACTTTATGACACATACTTAATGTCATCACGTTGCTCCCCTAGCATATTTCTCAGTGTCTGTAACGATGCCCTGTTGCTACTGTCCACACAAGCTAACCCTACTTTCCTCTGGTGTCATACCTCTACTCGACACTCTATGACCTAAAAATGTCACTTCTGACTGACAGAATGACGACTTAGACAGCTTCAAAGTGAACCCTGCCTGATCTAACTTCTGAAAAACTATATCTAAATGACGTAGATGCTCCTCAAAACTGCGTGAACTAATTACCATATCATCAATGTAAATGGTTACAAACTCTCCTGTGTCATCCCCTAATGCGATGTTTAAAGCCCTAATTAAAGCTGCTGAACTACTCTTTAACCCATAAGGTGTTCTACAAAATTGATAAAGGTTATATTTATGACTAAAAGCTGTAAATGGTCTATCTTCGTACATAAGTGGCACTTGCCAAAAACTGGAACTCAAATCTACACAAGTGAAATACTTCTTCCCCTCAAATGTTTGCATTAATTCCTCTATTGACATGGATTTCAGCTGATCTGAACTAATTCTACTGTTAACCAAACGAGCGTCTAAACAAATACGAACTGTGCCATCGGCCTTGGGTACCGTAATCAAAGAATTAACATATGGACTGTTCGAGTGCTCAATAATCCCATCTTCAAGCATCTGGTTAATTTGTGCCTCAACTGCACTCTGATAAGCGAAAGGTACAGGATATCTATGTCCTGTGAATACTGACCTATCAATAACGTTCAATGAATGTGTATAGCAATTGGCCATACCAATGCGATCCTCAAAAGCTCTCTTATTACACAATAACACATCATAGAGCCGAACACACTGTTCCTCCTCTATATTTCCCTGAAATGCAGCATCACGTAACGAGTCCTCTAGACTACCGTTCGTAATCGCACTGCCCACAAAACATGGAGAATCCCGCTCTACGGCTGGCGATATCTCATTTAAAGTACAAATCACACCTACAACACTACTTCTCTGAATATGGTCATTGAACGCTACTTCTACTTCAGAATCACCCCATTTAAATTTCAAACTCCCTACATCATAACATAAGTTACCAGACACTCTACTTAGCCACTCTGAACCCAAGATGACACTGAATACTAAATTTGGAATTACAAGACAAATCTTCTTTTCTACATGATTATTAATTTTAATGTCTACTAAAACTTGCTTAGACATTACTTTAGACCTCTTCCCAACAGCTGTGATAACAAAAGTGCTTTTAATTGGCATCTCCTCAAAATTTACTCCAGTTTCTTTCATTTTATCATAAAATGCACTACTTATGCAACTCTTCATACAACCACTATCAATTAAAACATTTGTGTACGCCTCGGACACGTTAAATTTAACTATGGGGCTCTTACTAGCCACCTCCTGAATAATACCTTCATCATTTAGTTCACGTAAATTCACTTCTTACATTTAGGTCATAGGGTTCCTGTATAAGTGTACGGACAGGGCATGTTACAGACTGAGATTCTGACCTTACATCGCAGCCTGGTTTGTGTTTAAAGTACCGCTACCTCTTGGTGTAGTACTACTCACTACTGCACTGTTCTGGTCGTTCTGGGTTGAGTTAACGGTATTTCTCTGTCCGTTATTACCATTGGGCTGATTCCCTCCTTGACCCCTGTTCTGGTTATAATTATATGGTTATTATTCCTCCCTCGGTTACCCCAAAATCATTATTTCGGCCTTGATACTGCGTACCATACCCATTTCCTCTGTACTGATTTTGCTGATTATTATTATTATTATTAGGGGGCGTGGTGGCTCAGCGGTCTAGCTGTATGCCTCTCACCAAGGCGGCCCGGGTTCGATTCCCGGTCAATGCATGTGAGATTTTCGAAGTGAAATGCCATGTCCTGTGGTTCAGATTCCACGTAAAAAGGAGGTCCCGTGGCTCATGATCTCGAGATTAACGGTCACGTTAAACTACAAGCTTGCTTGCTTTATTATTATTATTATTCTGGTTCCCCCTATTTTGGACGTTGGCCCCTTGCCACTGTTTCCTTGAACTTCCTGATTCCTATTCTCATTAGGCCTGTTATTATGGTTACCCTGGTTCCTACCGAAATTCTCCTCGTAACCACCTCTTCCCAGAGCATCGAATGTACTTAATAAATTTTCCCCTTGTGAAATAGATTTAACATTTTGGATACAGGCAGCTTCTTTGATTCTACAGTGCACTCTCGGTAATTCGCGGTAATTAATGCACGAAATTCCGCGAATTATCCGCAGTTATTTTTGTTAAGCCTATTAAAAACATAACTATTGATTAAAATATGCTTGAAACGCAAAATAATAATTAAAACACTTGATTGTAGTGTCTTATAAGACATGCTCGGCTAGAGGCAGGCCTTTGTGGATTATGCCTACAATATATATATATTTTTAAAATTCATCCCATTTTGTATCTTAGATCGTTTATTCTAATTTTCGAGTGCACATTTCCGAAGAAAACATTATAAGAGAACGAAAATTCATGTAGTTTTTCTATATAAGAGATAAGTGTGACTAGAGACTGTGGGAAACTTTCGGGATTTCCGTTGTATCACTCCCGCACTCGATATCAACTGGATCTCAGTTTTCCTCACTAACAGTCAAATTCCGTACTATTTCATCTTTGTTTTCATGTCTTAAATCTTAATCGTCTCTATCGGTGTCGAACTTCCCCGTTCGAAATATCGTCGTTACAGATGTCGGCAAGCGCTTGCTTTTGTAGCGGTATTTTTCTCTCATGACTGGTTGACTGCATGAAGAGCATCCAACAAACAAGCTCTCGGTCTCGCGAAAGTTGACGTCATTACGCAATAATCGCTGTTTTCAATACACTGTCCGCGCATCCACCCTTCACAACTCACAGGTCAGCGACCTTTGAGTGTGGCTGTTGGGAAAGGGAGGGTATGTTCCCAGTGAAAGCGCATTCCTCTTGTATTGTTTGGGCTTCGAAGATAAAGGAAATCTATACTATACCACTCGCGGCAACCTGCTCGTATGTTTCGAATATTGTGCAAGTAGGACTACTGTTCCATGAAGATTAACAGAGAAACACAGTTCAGTCTTCTCGAATGTCAATGATTTTGTCTTTACGCATTGCATCATCATCATCATCATTTCCCGTTATCCAGCTCCTGCCAGGTCGGGGTATTTATGGCACTTCTTCACTTTCCTCTTTCCTTCCACCATTCTTCTTGCACGATTTTGTCCCAGTCCAGATTTCTTTTTCTTACGCTGTTCTTCACTGAATCAATCCACCTTGTTCTAGGTCTTCCCCTTGCTCTCTTACCCTTGCACTTGGCCTCCAGCATCTGTCTTGGTATTCTATTTTCCTCCATCCTCTTTACATGTCCAAACCACCTTAGTTTATTCTTCTCAATTCTCTCATTTAGTTTTGCCATCCCAACTTCCTTCCTAACATCTTCATTCCTCACTCTGTCTTTCCTTGTCTTTCCTATCATACTTCTTAGGAATTTCATTTCACTGGCTTGGATTCTACTCTCTTGCCTGCTTGTCAGGGTCCAAGTCTCAGCTGCATAAGTTAATATGGGAACATAGTACACTTTATACATTACCTCCTTGCTTTTCCTTGGTACTTCCTTATCCCAAACAAGTTTTCTTACACTTTGATAGAATGCATTGCTCTGCTGTACCGTCCTGCCAATCTCCATGTCCAACCTACCAGTTTGCATCAATTCACTTCCTAGGTATTTGAACGTGTCCACAATTTCCAAACTCTCCATATGCTTCCTTTGTTTCCTTTACAATTTCATCCATCACCATTATGAACAAGAGAGGTGACAGCACACTCCCCTGTCTTAGTCCAGTCTTGTTCCTAAACCAATCTGTCTTTCCAACTGGGGTCAGTACCATGCTAACACAGTTGTTGTACATTGCTTGCACCATTTCCAACATTTCTCTTCCCAGTCTCTTCTTAACCATGGTTTCCCATACCTTCTCTCTGGGGACACTATCATATGCCTTTTCTAGATCTATGAAAGTCATGATCAAATCCTCTCCATATTCCCAGTTCTTTTCCATCACCTGCCTCAAGCTAAAGATTGGGTCCATTGTGGATCTTCCACTCCTGAAGCCATACTGTTCCTCTTGCAACTCTCCTTCCACCTTTCTTCTCATTCTTCTTTCTAATATCCTTTCCAGTATTTTTACTCTCTGTGATAAGAGGGCGATCCCTCTATAGTTATCACACACCTTCTTGTCCCCCTTCTTAAACACTGGTATTATTAGCCCTTTCTCCCAGTCTTCTGGTACACATTTCCGTTTCCACACACACTTTAGCAGTCGATACAACCATTGCATACCAACAGGTCCAGCAGCCTTTATCATTTCTACACTAATTTCATCCACCCCTGTTGCTTTTCCCATCTTCATTTTCTGTACTGCTAATTCCACCTCCAGCATTGTTATATCATCTTCTGTTATAGAGGCGTCAGGTTGTGTCACTTCCATCTCACCAGTACAATTGCTCACATTCAATAGCTTATCGAAATACTCCTTCCATCGTCCCTTTATCTCTTCTGGGTGTGTTAACAACTCTCCATCTTCCTTTTTCACCAGCTTTGTAGTAACTCTTTCTTTCCTCTTCTTAGAAGCCCATACAGCATCCTTTTACTGCATCTTACATCTGTTTCCATTCTTCATGTAAATTCTTCCCAACTTTTCTTCTTTTCTTCTCCTACCACTTTCTTACACCTCCGTTTGCTGTCGTGATACTTCCTTTTGCTTTCTTCTGTTTGATCTCGGTTCCATTCTTTCCATGCAGACTTCTTTTCTTTCACTGCTTTCCTCACTTCCTCATTCCACCACGGTGTCTCCTTCTCTTTCACTCTTGTTGACGTCCTACCACAAGCACTCTCTGCTGCACCAACAAATTCCGTTTTTAAAGTGGGACCATTCCTCTTCTATGTTTTCCACTTCAGTAACTGGGATTTGTTGCTTCAATCTCTCCTGAAAATCTTCCTGTACAGTTTTGTCTTTCAATTTCCATACTTTTATTTTAGTTTCTCTGATCTCCTTTAGGTTTTCCAATTTTTCCCATCTACATTTTGCCACCACAGCTCTATGGTCCCCATCAAATGCTTCTCCTGGTAAAGCTGTCACATCTATCAGCTTTCTGCGATTAGTCCTTTCCACCAGAAAGTAGTTAATTACTGATTTTGTCCTTCTATCGCCCCAACCATATCTCGTAATTTTCCTGCTGTTTTTCTTCCGAAACCATGAATTACCCACTATCAGTCCATTCCTTTCACAAAAATTTACAAGTTCCTCTCCTTCCGGTTCTTTTTCCCAATTCCATATGGTCCAATGACTTCTTCCTTTCCTTGTCTCTCGTTTCCGACTTGTGCATTCATATCTCCCATGATCACCACTTCTACATCTGAAATTACTCTTTCTACATCCTCCAGGAATACTTCAATATCTTCTTCTCTGTTTCCAGTCTGTGGTGCATACACTTGTATGAAGTCCATCACGTCATCTTTCATCTTCATTCTAATTTTCATTATTCTGTCACTCACACACTCGACCACTTCAACATACTCCTCCAGTTGTTTCGAGGTTATCAGTCCCACGCCATTTTTTGCCTCTTGGCCACCACTCAAGTATAATGTATATCCTTTCCTCAATTTCTTCCTTCCTTTACCTTTCCATTTCACTTCACTCAGCCCCATCAATCCAACATTCTCCCTCTTCATGAAGTCTACCACCTCCTCCACCTTGCCTGTCAGGGTCATGACATTCATGATTCCCACTTTCATTTCGATTACTGGTCGCCCATTTCTCACAGTTCCCCCGTACCAAAAGAACTGTGCGTCGCCTGCAGGGTACGCCCTAACCTTCTCCGAATCATTTGAAGTGCCATTTCCATCTTAGGCTATTATTACGATGGGGTCGCCACTTCCAAAGGCATTTTATGAAGCTACTGCCAGCTATTATACAGGCCGCCCCTAACATGGGAAACAGACGCCCTTGCAGCCGCTCCTAACCTGGGAAACAGACGCTGCCGATTGATGCTGTACTCATACTATTCCCTGAGTACTGGGTTGCCTCTTCCGCAATCTCCACCGTTCCGAAGTCCATCTTCTCCGCTGCAGATTCCGTTGAGGTCTTCGCACGTAACCCTGTACACGGGGCCTATGTTATACCCCATAGGACTGGGTCCTCACCGGAACTTAGCCGGTACTGTAGTTCCATGGTATATTACAGTACCGTTGCCCACCCTCGCGACGTGGACGCGCCTGGCTAGAATTATCCATGTAGCCAATTATAATTGCCTCATGGACTGGGTTAAGGAGCTGTCTAAATCCAGTCTCGAAGACGCATTGCGTCGCAGGACAATTCATTTAAATGACGGAGAGATTGCTTTACCTAGCATGATAATTAGTTGCCGTGAGAATTTCTATTTAAAAATATATTTGGAGACCCGCGAATTAACCGCAAAGCGAATTATCCGCACGCGAATTATCGGGAGTGCACTGTATATGGAAAATGTCTTAGTAATAGCCTGACTACATCACTTTCCTCCCTCAAACCATCCAGATATTTACACGTCAATACCTGTCCTAAAAAGTACTCGGTCATAGTGTAGTTTCCTCTCGGGTTATATTTTCCACACACAATTCCCTCACGATGCTGAGACTGAATTCCCTCATTCCAAAATTTCTCACAAAATTTAACTTTAAAATCTGAAATGTTCTCGAAATTGTCTCTGTAGACAGCAAACCAGTTTCTTGTCTCCCTTACAAACGCTTGCTCTAAAATCTCAACTACCTGGCACCACTCAATACTACCATCTTCCAACCTTTCCCTGAATTTATTTTCTATTGCATTCATGAACTCCATTGGACAACCCTGCCGATTACTGAATTTGCCTAGTTCTATTTCTCTGTGTGTGCTATTCACATAAACTGGCCTACTCTGACTATTTTCCTGCCTAATTCTAGCTTTCAACTTCTGTTCTAATTCAGCAATTTTCTCCTCAGCTTTTCTTTCAATATTAGTTACAGTTAACCTAATGCTACCTTCCGATGCTTCAACTTTACCACTTAACTTGGCTTGTTTCTCATTAATCTCATTAATGCTTTCCTTATTCCTCTCCCTTAAATCATTAACTTCAGTGATTATTTCTGCATGAACTTTATCAATTCTTCCCCCCCAGCTGTTCTTTAACCTCTTTAGTTGCTACCTGAATTTTGTCAATTTCTCCCCCCAATTGCTTTTTGACCTGCTGTGTTTCAAGTTGCACTAGTTCTTTTAAATTTTCAGCCTGTGTACTGATTCTAATTTCTAACTCCTCCTGTACTTTTCCTAATTTTCTGTCTACATCTGCAATAATCTCTTTAGCCTTCTCTTCCATCACCCCTCTGATCTCACCTCTAATCAGCTCAAATTTATCACTAATTTCCCTACTGTTTTGTTCAAGTTTAGCATTTAAAGTTTCAGTACTCTCTCTATTTTCCCTACTATTTTGTTCAAGTTAAGCATTATTTTGTTCAAGTTTAGCATTTAAAGCATCTGTGCTAAATTTATTTTGTTGCATAAACTGAAGAAGCAAACTCTCTATCCCTGCTTGACTGTTTTGATTACCCCCCTCAGTATCGGGATTTACCTCAGACATCCCTGTACTGCTTTCATTTTCAAGACTAGCCATACTGCTCGTATCTTCACTATCCAACTGGTGACCACTACGCAACTTCATCTCTTCCTCAACACTACCCATGCTGATACACACCGATAAATGAAAAACCCCCAAAATACAGGCACAGAAATATATACCCTTCTCCTTCCACAATTGTTAT
This sequence comes from Meconema thalassinum, assembly GCA_946902985.2. Lineage (NCBI taxonomy): Eukaryota > Metazoa > Arthropoda > Insecta > Orthoptera > Tettigoniidae > Meconema > Meconema thalassinum. The sequence continues at coordinate 510,791,311 of OX336388.2, read as the reverse complement.
TAGGTTTTCGGCCTCACGTTGGTAGCTTCAAATGTAATGGGTTTACTAGCGTCCCCACTGTTGGGTGACAAATGTAATGGTTCCTTTGGCCCCACGTTGGACGCCAAATGTAATGGTTTCTTTAGCCCTGCCTTGCACTTTAAAATACATATATAAGAAGCTCCACAGTCGGGCGGCAAGTGTAATGGTTTCTTTCGCTCCACGTTGAGCGTACATTTGTAACGGTTTTACTAGTGACCCCACTGTTGGGTGACAAGTGTGACGTTTCACTGGAGAGAGTGTGGAAAAACCACAACAAGTCCCACGTTTGAGGTGATAAATGTAATGTTTACTCTGACTAAGATACGTTGTATTAATGGGCGCCAAGACCTCAACACTATGTTGAAATCTAAATTTATATTTAACAACACCTAGCTCTGGCAGAACACCTTTAAGAATCTTCACACTCAGATCGTGGTATGATTTGATCATTAACCCAACTAACAATTGTATCAGGAGAAGGAATTTGGTCTATATCTAATGCTACCTACTGAAAGCAAAGATTGCATAGTATAAGAAATGAATTTATTATATAAAAAACAAGTAGTTGCACTTTTAATAATAATAATAATAATAAATTTAAATTGGAGCGTAACGATTTGAATTTACCACTTGAAAAATACGTGAAAACGGTGTCGGATGAATTACTGATTTTACTATTATTCCCAAGCTAAGAAGTTACTGAAATACTGAATATGAAACAATGAAGCGAGAGATTATGTAGTTCTGAGTCATTCGCGCTTACCATTGGAAATTGCCGTAGCATTTCCCTCGTACTTGATGTTCTTTAAGGAAGCTTCCAACAGCCTTCTGGACGTCACCATCTTCTTCGTAAGTTGTGGAGATTGTTGTAGAAATGATAAAGTCATGGTCCGATCACACCGGAACCAACCAAACGAGCAACCACATCGGTCAAGGTTTACAATGATAATCGTCCCTTCTCGGTGCGCAAACAATATATGCACTCGCCGCATCCCCTCTCCAGAGCCGTCTCCTACTAGCCCGGTCTCTACTGATTAGCTGAGACACCACACGATACTCCCGACATAAGGGTCAATATACTCAGCGCGACTATGTCGATTTCCGGTCCAGGTCATTTCGCCTTTTCTTGATACAGCCAGCTGGAAGTGCCTCACGGCTTTCGTCACGCTTCTCGACAAGAATATACCTGTAGCTGAATTCCCAATGACCCATCTCTCTCGCAATAAACTCTGACAAAAATCCGTAAAATTCCGTAATCATATAATTTTCCGCGATAATGTTGTTCGTAATAATTCGCTTGATAGTGTTTTCTATAACATAGAAAACCTATCTGTATACTTATAATCTTATAAAAAAACGCTCCAAAAAATACCTTAATAATAATAATAAGTTACATGAAACATATCTTGGCTTAACAAGTTGCCACGTAAATAAACATTGCATGGCTTCCTACTGACTTATGTCAGTGGCGTAAAATACCCTCGAAAAACACGTTACACTACGGTCTCTCCCCTCAGTGCTTCTTTCACTTTCATCATCCTATCGCTTGCCACGGTGGGTGAGTGGTTATAGTGTCGGACTACCAACCCCAAGATTGCAGGTTCGCCCCTGGCCATGGTAAGTGATTTTTGAAGGCGACAAAAATCACGATACTCATGTCATACGTTGTTGGCATGTTAAAGAACCCATTTGAATTCAGTAGGCCGTGTTCAATGGCAAAATTAATCTCGGGATTTTCCGCCAACACAATGTTCCTCCATTCTCTACTTGAAAGCGCTGTAGTAGTGTCAAGGAGTTTAGATATCTAACCTCCTTGACTTTCATAGCGTTCAAAGGAACGACGAAATTCGACATGCAAGCTACCTTCTGGGTGTCAATTAACAAAGCTTGTACCAGGCACCCGAGGCCATACGATATTATTATTATTATTATCATCCTATCACTTATTTTCTTCACTTCTTCTTTTAAACCATCTCGTACTACTACTCCCACTCCATTCCTCTTTCCCTCTTCATTCCCACTCCAGTACAGTCTATAGCCTTTTCTCAGTTCTCTCCTTCCTTCCCTTTTCCACTTTGTTTCTGCCAATCCCAATAAATCCAACTTCCTTCTTTCCATCATATCCACTATCTCCTCCTCCTTCCCCGTCAGCGTTCTTATGTTTAAAGTTCCAAATCTTAGTCCGTGTTTACAGCCGTGTCGTCGTCTATTATATCCATCATGTCCGAGGCTCGTTCCATTCTTGAAAGCATTTGGTTTCATCCACTACTTGCTTGCTGGGCCTATCGTAGTTTCACCAGAGCCCCGTTAGCAGTCACTTTTCAGGGTTCCTGTAGGACCTTCACAGCTACCGTAACGGTCCCGGGGCACACGAAGTCCCCACTGTACTTCACCCCTACAGGCAATCCCCTACTTTGTGCCGTTGCCCGTCTCCCACGACGTGGACGAGGGGTTGGACTTATGGGAAACTTAAAAAACGGATACACACATTAATACAGCCATCACAATTAACACCGGTTATCAGACAGATTCTACACACACCCAAAGTACACGGGGCTACATGACTGCGTTGTCGCAGCCCCTAAACTGAGGAACCAACCAACCAGACATACAGTTGTGTACCAAATCATGGCCATAGGTTATACGTTCCACTTTCATCCGCCTACTGCGCTCCGGGTATCAAATGGCCTTATTAATAATTACTCACCTGATTTTACCAGCAAATTCCATTATAACGTCGAACTTAGTATACACATAAATTGTGAAAAGCTCTTGTCCGAGTCTCAACCAGTCTACTAATTTTTTATTTTAGTCTGTTTACATTCCAGGTTGGCTTTTCTCTCGGACTCAGCGAGGGATCTCACCATTACCGCCTCCAGGGCAGTTCGGGGGATACAACTGGGGAGGTGGGACAAGCACCTCGGCCAGGCGGCCTCACCTGTAAAGCGAACAGGGGTCTTATGAGGGATGGAAAGGGATGGGAAGATTGGGAGGGAGAGGCAAGGAAGAGGGAAGGAGGCGACCGTGGCCTTAAGTTATGAACCATCCTGGGATTTGCCTGGAGTGGGAAACCATGGAAAAGCACTTCAAGGATGGCTAAGATAGGAATCGAACCCCCCTCCTCTCAGTTTTTGTCTCATGAGGCTGTGTGTACCCCGTTCCAGCCATCAGACCACAATTTAATTTGGTGACAGAGCCGGGGATCGAGCCTGGACCTCCAGGGCGACAGCCAAGAATGCTAGCCGCTACAGCAGGAGGTGGACACTTTAAAAGGAAGGCAGCCTGTAAATCTCTTGATTATAAGCTACGGGACCACCATCCGAACCACAGGACGTGGTATTTCACTTCAAAAATCTCAATTGCATTGACAGGGAATCGAACCTGGTCCGCATTGGCGAAAGGCAAGCAGCTTGCCATTTTACCACCACACACCACTCCTCTTTGGCATTTTACTGTAAGCGCTGTGATACGTACGCAGAAATCTCATTAAAAAGAAAAACAGGATGTTGCTGTTAGAATTGTATTTATTTGAAAGCAAAACATATTTTTCTACATACAGTAGGCAGGTTGAGACTCGGACAAGAGCTTTTCAGAATGTATGTGTATACTAAGTTCGACGTTATAATGGAATTTGCTGGCAGACTCGGGTGGGTAAATTATGAATAAAGCCACTTGATACCCAGAGCGCAGTAGGCGGATGAAAGTGAAACTTATATGGGCACGATTTGGTACACAAATATATGTCTATCCCTTATTATTCAGTGGTGTGGTGGCGCAGCGGTCAAGCTCTTGGCCTCATACCACGGCGGACCGGGTTCGATTCCCGGTCAATGCATGTGAGATTTTTAAAGTGAAATGCCATGTCCTGGGGTTCGGTTTCCACGTAAAAGGGAGGTCCCGTGACTCATGATCGCGAGATTAACGGTCACTTAAGACTACAAACTTCCTTTTGTTTTCCCGTATTATTCAACGGGGTCGGGGATGAGATGCGATGAAAGTCTATGTGGCCCGTGATTTTTACAGACCGATGCACTTCAAGACGCCAACCTCAGAAGAGGTGAAATGAATATGAATGAAACTGGGGAAGGAAGCGGCCTTGGCCTGTCAGAAGGTACCGTCAGAGCGTTTGCATGGAGTTAAAAAAATCGGAAACCGAATCCGCAGAGAGCTTTGCTCTCTGGCCTAGCACTGCGTGTTAGCGAGCGCTGTCAGTCTATTTGAACATATTCCTAATAACAAATCCTGTCGGAGATATTGAATGTTGGTGTAATTATGGCACGGTCGTCATGTTGGATTGGTAAAACGTATTAAAATTTGAAAGGCACAGTCGTAGTTGGACGAGATAGAACTATGACCTCACCAAGTTTCATTGTAATCGCTCTAGCCGTTTAGCGTTTATGAGGACACACACGGATACAAGGTGATCTCACAAGTCTATTGTAGGGGACCTGAGAGGGTGCCCTCTACAATGTAATAGCTGGGGAGATGAAATATAAGTAGCTGGGGGTTGCTTGGAGCTCGAGTGTAAGGGGTGTCGGTTATGGACTGGTTCGAGGGCGTGTAAGCACTCGAAAGGAGAACTCCCGAATGTACTGTTTGTTCGGGTAGTTCGATATCGGGGTTAGGGGTGGTTTGGTGCTGGAGGATCTGAACAGCTGGGTCGCTGTCTGGAATACTGCTAACGCAGGCACCGGACAGCTTGCGCTAAAATGCGAGGTAAGCAGTCTGACGTAAGCGGATAGCTGGTTGCGGGCGTCACGAAACAATTAACTAAGTGTTAGCCTGGATCCTACCGGGACGAGGGATGAAGAATAGGATCTTAAGAATTAATTAAATAAACTAAATGACCAGTTACTTATGAGATGTATGACTAATGAATACTTCAGACTTGAAGTACTCCTAGAATTTGCAGAACAGTTATTAAACCAGATGCTTATCACAATCCAAGCACTAAGGGATGAGTGTGTGAATGTCTGTGTGAGGAAGTGTAGATCGCTTAGACACTTACCCTCTGGCGTTCGTCGGAGCGGCGCTCTGCAGCGGTTTGGCACACAGTGACTCTGAGGAAGACTGACTGGCTGGCTGACTGACGGACTGACCTCGAGTTACCTCACCTCTCTAGTTTTATAGTCCTTGGAGTGCCGAGTGTGCGGAATTGCAAGTTTCACAGGATGTGAGGAGTTGGCCGGGGTTATTGGAGGTTGTTGCTATGTATTAGGTTTAGAATTTTGATAATGTATTCTGAAGGCGTTTGTGTGGAGATAGATGTATGTGTTGTAGACAGAAGGGGATGGGGATGCAACACTATATTTCATAATATGAAAGTAGGCTCAAATTAATAATCTGGTGAAATAAAATTGAGAAAAATGCCTCAAATATTAACATTGTATCCCAGGATTTCATTGGAGTGAATGGCTCCATGGCTAAAGAGTTAGTGCGCTAGGCTTTGAACCGACGTGTCCCGAGTTCGATTCCCGGCAGGGCCATCAAAGAATTTTATTCTCCTGGGGTTAATTCCCATGACTCTGGGACTGGGTGAATATGACGTCTTCATCATCACTTCATCCTCATTACGGCGCACAGGTCGCCCACGGGCGTCAACTAGAAAGACCTGCACTCGGCCTCTCAGGAGGCCATACGTTCATTATCATTCATTGGATTGAATAAGACAAACTCTTCATTAAGAGTGCCATTCCGCGGTGAGTAAGCAGTAATTCTAGTGATTACATTTTGCTTCATATTTTACACATCATTAAATTCTATGGATTTATTTTATTCACGTCGGAATAGAATGAAATGCTCGTTGGAATGAATGGGTATGAATTTAATTTCACTCTGGCCTGAATAGACTAGATGTTTATTCACAGTTTAATTCCGACAAGAATAGAATTATATTGCATGGATTTAATTTCACTCCAGCCGGAAGAGAATTAAATTGTATGATTTCAATTTCACTCCAGCCGGAATAGAATTAATTGTTCGTTCACAGTTTAATTCCTACAGGAATAGAATTAAATTGTATGAATTAATTTCACTCCGGCCGGAGTAGAATTAAATTGTTTGGGTTTAATTTCACTTGGGCCAGATTAGAATTAAATGTTTGTTCATAGTTTCATTCCAACAGGAAATGAATTACATTGTATGAATTTAATTTCACTCCAGCCAGAATAGAATATTATATTGTATGAATTTAATTTCACTCTGGCCGGAATGTAATTGAATTGTATTAATTTATTTTCATTCCGACCTCAAGATTTAAATTAGTTCCACATTTCATTTCATTTTCATTTTCTCTGGATTTAATATAGTTCCACGTTTCATTTCACTCTGACCTCAAGATATAATTAGTTCCACATTTCATTTCACTCCGACCTCATGATTTAATTTACTCCACATTTAATTTCACTCCGACTTCGAGATTTAATTTCTTTCCTAAGTCAAGATTTAATTTTATTCCACATTCAATTTAATTCCGTCCTGAGGATTTAATTTTATTCCACATTTAGTTTCACTCCAAGTCTGAGATTCAATTTCATTCCGACACCAAGATTTAATTTTATTCCTCATTTAATTCCATTCTGCCACGAGGATTTACTTTCATTCCCCATTTAATTTCATTCTGACTCCAAGGTTTCATTTTACTGCACATTAATTTCATTCCGACCTGAGGATCTAGTTTCATTCCGCATTTAATTCCATTCCGACCCCAACATATAATTTCATTCCTTTAATTCCAATCAACCTGCGAATGTTATTCAATTCCACATTTAATTTCACTCCAACCTCAAGATTTAATTTATTCCGCATATACTTTAATTCCAACCTCATGGTATAATTTCGTTCCACATTTAATTTCATTCCATGTTCAACATTTAATTTCATTCCGAGTTCAAGAATTATTTTCATTCCAGATTTAATTCACTTCAAGTTTCACTCCGTGCATTTCGTTCTTTTTTTATTATGAATGGAGTTTTATTATTCATATTTCACTACTTGCATTTCATTCCTCACATTCTATTCCTAATTTAATTCCTCTTCGAATTCCATTCATTAAACCATTTTCTCTTTAACCTTGTCACTGCTAATATTGTGAGAGACTATCAAACCCCTCCATGCTGAATACATTTTTTAAAGTATGTTATTCAGATGAAGTTGCCGACGAGATATCTTGGGCGCAGCAAGGACGTGACGTTCTACCGCACCCGAGATATCTCGGGCGTAGCAATGTAAAGGTTAATACAGTTTTACGAATCGCGTTTAATTTTGTTCCTTTCAATACTGTTCCAATTAAATTACTTTTATTTTAGTTCCTCTTCAGTTCCCATATAATTTCCTTCCAGACTTTTGTGTGTTTAAACCATCTAATTTCACTCCTTTTTAATTTAATTTTGTTCTCTTTACCATCCCTGGTACCGGACGATGTGCAATAATAAGAACAGAGTTCTTTTAATTTTTTTTTATTTCTATAATCAACAAATTAATAATGTTGGACAAACAACATCATCTCCTGAAATAAATCTCCATTCAATTACTCGCAACTTGATAAGACAACTTGTTTACTAATGCTGATGAAGACCACAATGTGGCCGAAACTGGTTCATTGAACAAATATTATTAATAATGTATTTATTAACTAATGGTATTTTATTAAATTTCAATTATACTTTGTCAAAAAGGGCCTTTTTTCTTCAGATATGGTTAATTTCATATCTATACGTATAACACTATTCGTATTGACACTTCACAGACCATAAAATCTAACAGTATCTCGGCTAGATCCTGAAGAACATCCAAATATTGCACATTTAGTAATACAACTGACACAGAGATCTCTGTGTTTGATAAACATATGCAGCTACGAAATCCAAGTGTTCTGCATAATGGCCGTCGCTTGTTCTCAGAGCATTATCGATACTACTGTGCGGTCACCCAGATATAACCTATTATTACGTTTGGAACTTGGAAGGTCACAGATGGGTGGACCTTGTTACATGGAATGATCCTATGACAAGTATTAACAATATTAGAATAAATGGCAATTTGTTTAATGTTAAATGCTCGTGTCTTAACCTTGAATGTTATATTTTCAGGTCTACAACTGGGTGAAAAACTTCGTTAAGGAGAAAAACTTGTCAAATCCAAATGTTGTGAAGGCTTTGACCTCTCTTCTATTCAGGCTGCAGATACATTACAAGACAGATGGTGTTTTGTTTGACAACTTTGCAGCACAGTTACTGAGTGTCATGGGTGCTATAGATCCAGTAAGTTTGTCAATGGTGCAGGTCTGCTGTTTTACAGGATTTTATCTATATTGAATTTTTGACCTTTGAAATGCATTCACGGAATCCGTTTGCCGGATTTAAAAAGTATTATAGTACTTGTGTATTTAATTAATTATGAAAAACTTTGTGTAGAATGTGAGAGATGAGACGTGCTACTTGCAGTGAACATTTTGGATATTGCGGCATAAAAGTTTGCTTACTTGTCGTAGTAAGAAATGTATTGCAGGGCAGTAAATGCAGGCGGCCACTTAGGCAGCGAGAAAGCCAGAAAAAGAGAAGCCACAATATTAAAATCTGACTAGGGTTTAGAATTTGTGGCCAGAATAGGAAAAATATCTTAAGTTTAAGCGATCAGCGCCACCCTCGGTTAGTTTGATGATACAGTAAAACTCTGTTAAGAAGTTTTTCAAGGGACCATTAAAAAAACTCCTTGACAGGGGAAACTTCTTAAAAGGGTAGCAGCCTGAAATGCATGTGAAACGCACACATTTTTGTTGTTTGTGAAGGTTCCTACAAGATACTGTACATAGGCCTATATAAAAGCCAGAAAAAGAGAAGCCACAATATTAAAATCTGACTATCACACCAGAGATAAAGAGAAATTAATTGGCGTAACCCTCACAATTCACATTAATAGAATTACAGTAATTTCAATAAACTGTTGGAGCCCACGCCATATATTCCAGCAAACTACAATCATAGACACATTTTAGAATGTAAATAAACAACAACTAAGACTGTACTGAATTGAAAACACTTTTTGTCCATCCTGAAAAATTTGCTTTTTGTAGCTTACGTCAATTGACCTGTCCACCATCAAAAATGCTGTATTTCTCACCACAAAAATATAGGGCTCTAAATGGAAAAGAAGTTTTCCAATATAGATTGTTTGAGCTTTTTGCTGCTTTCTAGTTCTATAAATCTCTCCATTTCCCACACGGCTTTTCATGTGCTGTGAGGCACTCCAGCAGCACCTTCGATGAATTTCCGTAGTTGTCCAAGATGGACACTTGCCTCACTACAAGATGGCCTTGGAGAATTCTCCTCCTCTTCTTCTTCATCTTCTCCTTCATCCTCATTTCCTGCCTGAATGTCCCTGCATATGTCGTCAATGGTCTGCTCCTCGCAAGTTATTACCAGATCATCAACAGCAGTGAAGTCGCTGAAACTGCTGGTTATCTCCATCTTCTCCTGCACGGTTTTCCACCGCCCTGGCTCTTCATCGCAGACTTCCACATAAATGCTGCTACTCGTAACACCGTCAAAACCAGCTTTCTTGAAGCAATTTTCAATGGTGGTTGACTCCATCGAATCCCAAGATGAGGCGATTAAATGCATGGAGTCCAAAAGAGATGGCCTGTAGATGGGTCCACCTGCTTCCATGCTTGACAGCATTCGACACACTACTGCTTTTCGGTACCTCTGCTTCAGAACCTTAATCATCCTCTGGTCCATGGGCTGCAGTACCGATGTAGTTATTTGGTGGAAAAAATTCAATTTTAATGTTTCTTAAATGAGGCCACTGTTTGGGATGAGCAGGGCAGTGGTCCATAAACACCACAATCTTCCTGTTTTGGCTCCCCATTTTGGCATCTAGTGCTTGAATGTACTCTTCAAATAGGGAGCTTGTCATCCATGCTGATTTATTGCTTCTGTAAGTACATGGCAAAGTGCTGACGTTTTTGAAACACCGGGGCTTTCTTGATTTTCCTATGATCAGTAGTGGCAGCTTTTCCGTCCCATCCATATTCGCACCAACTAGCACCGTAGCTCGCACTTTACTTAATTTGCCTCCTAGGCAAGATTGTCCCTTCAAAACCAACCTGGAACAACCTGATAAAAAAGTCCGAATTCATCAACATTAAAAATGTCACAACGTTTGGAATTACTGATTTTTGCCAGCAGCAGTGATTCCTTCCACGCTTCCGCTTCCTCTGTACTTACACTCTCAGCTTCGCCACTAATTATCTTGTAAACTATGTCAACCCGATTTTTAAAGCGATCCAGCCACCCATTCGACGCAGTAAAAGGCACTTGCAATCCGCACGCGATTTCTTCAGCTTTCTTCTTCACGATAATCCCGCTCAAAGGAATGTTTAAACTTTGCTGGTCTTTAAACCACACGAGCAGAGCTTGTTCTACGTCTTCGTATTTCCCGGTTTTAATCCTCTTGCAGCTTGTCGATGTATTCCCGGCAGAAGCCAAGATCCCTTCTTTCTTTGCTATGATGCCGTTCAAAGTAGACGGCGGCATTCCGAGCTCCTTCGCAAGAGCAACACGTGAAAGAGTAGACGACTCTACTTTCCTTATAATGTCCACTTTATCTTTAATAGAAAGTGACTTTCTTTTGATGCCTTTCATCTGAGTTCCACTCATTTTCACAATGATTTGAAAACTTGACTTCACTGACGAGGCAATTTTCGTAATCTCAATAATGTTATGCTACGTTTGGCAATGCTTGGCTAACATGTTAGATCACACAGAACAGCAATGAAAGCCTCGAATGAAAGCATGATACTGTATATTGTAGTCGGTCTTGAGCGGGTGTCGTCATAGTGTGACGTCATTTAGCCTTGAAATAGCTCGCCTGGTCAGAGACCCGCGAACACTCGGTACTGCTGTATTCCTTCATTCGGAACACTGGAAGTATCTTCCGTGGAGATTGGTGAGTTTTGATTCTAAGTCAGTTGTCTCTCAGTGAACGTCGTATACTTTAAGGGAATACAAAATCAGAACTATTTAACCGGGAAAACCTCTTATGCAGGAACATTTTATATGGGATGTATCTTATAAGGCCGATCACGGGACCGAGAATATCGGACATCTTTAGCGGAAAAACGTTTTATGCGAGAACTTCTTAACCAAGTTTTACTGTATTCCAACTGTCCTAGCTGTTCAGGCAGATTGGTCATTAAAAAATATTGCAATGCAAATTGGTTACGTTTTTTAATGGGCTAGGGCACCGCCTGAATCAATACTTTTATTGAAAATGATCACTTATGTGGTTATTAGAAAAGGTACATGTTTCGAGGACTAATAGACATTTTTTGTCCCCTTCATCAGCCAATATTAAGCACTGAATGAGAAAATTATTTGATTAGTGTAGCACGGAAATGTCAATTGCCACTGAACCTAATATGGTGCACCTTAAAGATAGATAGGATATTTGAAATGATTAAGGCACAATACATGCAAAAACCCTTTTAACTGGGTCAGTTCAATTCCATGTACAGTAAAACTTCACTTATACTTTTTCCAGGGGACAAAAAAAAAAAAACAACCCTCATAAGTGTGAAAAACGCATAAATGAAAGTCAGTAAATAAAAACTGCAAAATGTATGTGACAATATGGGTTATAGCTAAGAAGTGAACGATAAGAAATAATATGATTGTTTAACTATAATCAGCAATATGTAACAATACAACTAGAAGAGAAATGTACCCAGATAAAGAAAGAAACATCAACAACAAAACTAAGAGTCACTTTACGAAGTAGTCTGTTATCTCGACTTGTTTTTTTTTTACTGCGGCCACGGCATGAACAGTATTTTCAAACCGATGTAATTCGTCCATTATTTCCTCAGAAACGTTATGGCGCCTCACAAAATGTTTGATAGTCCATAGAGCATTGACAGCATCATTAAAATCTACTGTATTATGCTGCGGCTCTTCATCATCGTCATTAATAAATTACCGTAGTGTAAATTAATTTATGGATTTTAATTTGTCTGAAGACGCAAGATTATTATAACACAGAATCAATCGCATATTTTTAATGGTTTGACAAGAAGTCCTAAAAAAGAAAGACACTAATAAAAATAATAAAATATTTAATATATCAGCGATTGTAACACACTTCCGCTTTCTTATCGCTCATCTTAACATAAGCTTCAGATGCTGTCTCTGTTCTATGGCTGCTTCCTGTATTTTGAGAGATCAACATCTTGGCTAACACAAATAGCGCTCGCTACGGTAATTATTATGCAACACACTGACAAGGGAGTGTCACTTAAGGCCATCGTAACATAAATAGCGCGAGCTGCCTTCCTTCGACCGAGCGATGTGACGGAAGTACACTCTGCACCAAATGTTTGCATTCAAACATACACAACACGCAACATATAAATGATGCTTTATATTGCAAGGAACTTAAAATATGATCGTATAAGCGTCAAAAACTAATACGGTAACTGTAAAACGTATATCGGAAATAGATTAACATGGAAAGTATAGGGATTTTGCCGGGACCAGGAAAAAAAATGTATTAAGTGTAGAAAACGTATAAGTGTGAAAAGTATAAAAGAAGTTTTACTGTAGTTGTTATCGACGTGACATCTACGAAAAGAATATGCAGAATGCTTCTTTATGGACTGCAAACGTCATTGAAGACTTATAAGTATTCAGTTGTCGATGCAATCACAGTTCTTTTATGAATCAATAAGTAATGTGACGGAAATATTAACATGATATTTCAATACATCACCATTGTGTAGAAAACTAATGAAGATGCTTTGCTGAAGGGTTGTGAATGCCAATATCAAGTTCGGCAGAAGTAAGAGATATACGAAGCAGTAGGAGTTGGACTTCAATCAGCATGAGGTTAGATCGAAATGTGTAAGTCGAATATGATTTAGCCTAGTAAATGTTTTGACTTTCATTCATGTTGAGTACATTGAACAAAATGTAGAATATATAGACTTCTACTGGACATTGTGTGGATGATGATTGACACGTTACCCCTTAAGGCAAACTCTCTTGATGGATGGTGCTGGACCGTTTGCAATCATTTACCCTGGCTACCAGTTTGAAGCTGCTAATGAATACCATAACTAGGAAATGATACATTGATATGACTGGTAGACATATGATGTATTCAACAACATTTGAACATTGACACACATAACATGACATGACATAAGAGATGTAGAAACATTAATTAGGGCACTTACTTTTAAACAAGCCCTCCATACAACTCCTAAAACACTTATCATCCCACTTCAAAATATTCATCATTAAAAATGTATATTAGTCTTCAATACAGTGATCTCTTCAAGTGCAGTTAAACATCGAAGTTCCATAAATGACATTCAGCGTCATATTTTCACTTCGCAACAGTCTCCATATCTCTGGTCCATAGATACCTTTCACATATCAACAACAGTCTTTTCATCCAACTTGATAGTAGCCTACTATAAGTCCGACAGTAATACAATTTATCTCACAATCAATCACAGTCGTAACTTAAGATGAAATCAGACGTTTTGCTTAATATGTATCAACCAATGTGATCCTTTCATCTCCAGAATGTTTCCTTTCCTTTCCTTTCCTTAGTTCGACCCGTAACGCCAACAGAATACGTTAGCCTATTCTTCATTGTTCGTCAACTTGGTTCTCCAAAATACATTTGCAGTGAACTTTACGATAATATCTTGTTTTCTCATAGGTTAAAATCATCACAGTCCAATGTTACATAATTAACACACTGCAAACATATACCAACGACTCTACAAATCTTCTTACAACATTTCGTTACCTTCCTTCGTACGGTACCTCTTTCAAAAACATCGTAACAGCTGATCGTCATCTCCCCACAACCACATAGTTACAGTCATAACCTTTAACTGTAAACTACAAATGTATATCAACAACTGAACGAATCTTCTTACAATATCTTTCGTTACCTTTTCTTGGTACTTTCTCCTCATCAACCTCACACAGCTGATCGTCAACTTATTACTACTTTATCCTTGTTGCCCATCTTCAACAAAGTACCCCAGAGAACTCCCACGCAGTCCAGCAATACAATCATTCCAAGGGATCCAAGTTTTACGGAAACATCGAGTAAACTCTGTTTTCAGAGAGGCGAAAACATGACAAATTCTCCTAGACATCTACTCCATAGAGAACACAAGCTAGCATTTTCCTCATACATTACCACTCATCCATATTCAACATATCTTATCAATATAAAATAAACTTACTAGCGTTTCCAACGTCGTAATAGCTCCAGATCCATAATGTCATTACTTTCAGATCACGTACAATCTCATAGGCCTACCACATATCAAAACTGTCAGTGGCCAAAAATACAATATTACTACTTCTAAGACATCAACATTTCTCTTCCGACAGAAATGACGGTTCCCAAATAAACCATCTTTCTTACTATCACGAACACTTACTTAGAAGATAGTCAAAGTCAAAGAAGGCCAGAAATAAACAATTTCAACATCTCACAAATAGAATGCATATTACCGTATATACCCGAATATAAGACGACCCTGAATATAAGACGAGGCCTAGTTATCAACTGCCTCTTACAGATTTTTTCAAAAAAAATACTCGCTAACTCATAACTTGCACAATATATTCCCTTAAGGTCGTGCTTTCATTTTTATAATGTCCTGTGTTATCGGAAAACCCTCTGCCCGCTTTTCCAAGACATAGTCTATAATTTCTTTGTTCAAGAATGAGAGATGTTATTAAATTAAGATACGTTGATCACTCAATTACTGCTCGTAAAACTGACTGGTTGTTCTTGTAAAAATTGTTTTAAAACATATTTCCGTATGCTTTCGAACATATAATTTATCCACTTAAAATGACTAACCTCAAAATGTGCGCTATTCGTATATGCGTGGTAATTAAACATAACAAATCATATTTTAATCTTCATGAACGCATTGATTTGTTGCGAGTTACAAGATGCCAACATCACATACTACTTTGCAAATAATGATAATAAAAAAAAAAGTTTTTTTTTAATACCCTGAATATAAGAATATAAGACGACCCCAAATTTTTATAACACAAAAAGTGGGGAAAAACCTCGTCTTACATTCGGGTATATACAGTAACTGCACTCTGGCGGCTACATTTCAAATCTTACACTCATAACTCCAATACTAGCACAAATGCTGCTACCTAACGGTAAACCATGAAATCAATGTACTGTGGCATATTCTCGCGGATCACTTTTCATACTTGAAGCGTAGAAGAGAGTCAAGAATTGGCTCAATGATGATGATGCTTTAGTTAGGGGCTTGATGGTCATATGTCCCAGATATGGAATTTTTCTGATAACCTGGGTTATTGTAGTGACTGTTATAGTGTCAGACTATTTATTTGGGTCTAGGACTGGGGTAGGTGCCCTGTGATTTCTAATAAAGTTCTATCCGGGCACTTATGTGGAGTGACTATGGAAAACCAAGGGGAGAACCTCATTTGAGATGGCCGAACCTTGGATCTCCGAACAGCCAGCTAGCCATTTCAGTCGTGGAGCTTACCTAAAATTGCTTGAATACCCCGGTGGGTGTGTGTTAGTGTATTTTATCCTGATAAAGATGTCCCTTTCTCACATGTAAATTCTTGTTCAGCCTTGTGGCTAAATGGGTAGTGTCCCTTTTTATCGTACCCGGTGGCCCCGGATGGGGCTCCGAACACGAAAACAGAGAACAGCGCCTCTTTCGTTCTCCCAAAACAAATGCTACCGGAAAAGGGGGAAGGAGGACTTTGAACAGAATATTCGTGGAGCAGAGCGGCTGGAAGGGTTGCCCAAAGGCCTTCAGGATCTGAGTTACACACGTCGCGAGAAATAAAGGGGTTTAAAAACAAACAACATATATTCTAAGAATTAGGGAGTTACATGCCCATAGGCTGGCAAGGGAGGTATTAAAAAAAATACACAGTGCCTATCTTTAGAAACCCCGTGAAGGGCATAATTGACCTTGAATGAGGACCAATTAAAGATGGAACGTCAAACTAGTTCCAGAACGGAAGGCTCAAGGTTTAAATAGGGCGACCGTTAGGTCGCTAAACAATCTCAATAAGGAGAAAGAATTACGTAGGCAAACAGTTGTCAGGAAGCGGAACGAGCCAGTAATTATTCCCGAAGGAATAATTACTAATAATAAAACAAAATATATATACCATAGAAGCGTGGCACAGAAAACTACCACGAGGCAGCCTGAACAGAGCCCACAAGAATGGCAGACCTAAACAAAGGACTGCCCGCCACAATTAAAACCAAACAGTTTCCCCACCAAAAACACATGAGGAGACGTACACTTGTATTTATTAAATTTTGAAAATGTTCAGATGAGAAAGGAAATAAATAATATAACCCTAAGTTACGACGGCGCAATCCCTATACTAGTATTGAAAGAAACAAGGTGGCATCATAATCCACGAGGAACTACAGTTTCTGAAGCGACCTTCGACAGCACTGAAGGCCCAAAATCTAATGAAAATAAGTCCGAGCGATTCAATTCCCGAAAGTACCAGCAAAAGTCCTTCATTTTAAATGAAACATTAATACCTTACATGATGTCCCACACCTCACACTGGGCCAAGGCACCCAGCACCAAAATACGTCCTTTCTCCTACATAGCTGACGCTAGACTCCTACTTCCACACGCGGCGTGATACACAATAGGTTAAACCGTCAGTCCACGGCCAGGACCACAGCGCGATATTTAGCTCCGTTTACTTCTCGAAGAAATTAAAATAGAGGCGGCAAATTAACCGCGAATACAGGTACAGTCTGAATCAAGAATTAAATACTGTAGTTGCTTCCCAACAATGGCATAATGTGGTGCATTTTCAGACCTTGGTGGCAGAAGATACTAGAGATGTAATAACTGTCTCTTTCGAAGTAGGATATTCCGTGTGCAGATTTTCCACTCGGCACAGGTAGCATGCTTGCCTTTGGTCAGAGGGTCTTGGGTTAGATTCCTGACTGTTTTGTGGAATTTTACCTGTGTAGTTGTTACCTTTAGCTCGGAATTGGTGTGTATGTGATGTCTTCTTTATTCGCTTCAACCCTGTTAAGATGTGCAGATAGTCTACAGGGGTCAAATAGAAAAGGCCTGCACAAGGCCTCTTCAAAGACCCCACGTCATATCATCCAAAATCTTATACCAGTGAAGGTGCAAATACTGTTTTTCATGAAAGGCAAATTATCAACCTCTGAATTAGTTGACCCCCTTGTGATGTAATGGCTAGCATTCTTGGCTGTCATCGTCGAGGTCTGGGTTTGATTCCTGGCTTTGTCAAGACATTTAATTCTGGTCTGAGTGTTAGAATGGTGTACACTCAGCCTTGTGAGGTAAAATTGAGAAGCAGTGTTTCTCATGACTTTCCACTTCTACTCCAGGCTACTTCTGTATGCCATGACCACCTTCTTCCTAGTCCTTTCAAATACACTCACTAATACAGACACAACAATAAGACAGGCAAATGGCCACAATGCCTGCCCAAACTCTTAATTGAACAACATTGAATTAGTTGATAGTGTGAGAGCCCAAGATATTAGCATAGACATTTGATATTACAGGACAATGCCCCCGAGGATGTTGCTCACTACGCCATCTTGGGAGAGAGCACGAGGAACATTTGTCTGCAGCAGCTGAGCTCCTCCCTCAAGACCCTGCTGGACGACGTGGATTGGGTGGTGGCACGGTTGCGTGGGGAATTCTCAGCTCAGAACTACCCTTCACAACACAGCATGGAAACAAGTAAACTTTTTTATTTATCAGCACTTCTGATTCCACACCTGAGTCCTAGTTCAGACCTGTGTGTTTTTTAGGTACTTTGCCAGCAAGGAGGGAGTAGATTTCCAGTCTGTATAGTCAGAGTCAGCTTACTTTGATCTCATAAAAATCAAATATGGCTGACACGTTCATTGTTACAAACTTACAGTAAATAATTTAGCACCAAAACGTTGCCAAACTCATCCGTGCAAACACATCTCAAAGGTAGCCGTGCATACACATCTCAAAGGTAGGGCCAATAACCTCTATGTTAGGTCCCTTAAAACAACAATCGTTATCATCATCAACATTTCAAAGGGGTGCTCACATAACTTTTATGCATTCACAACAAATGTTATAAATTTACTTTAATATTTCAATATCACATTTACCGTATAGAAAACTTCTCTTTTATCCTGAGATCTGAATAATGCACACTGTCACGAACCTGGAAGTAAAATGGATAAGGGGCACCTGCTACATTGCAACATACTTGATGTGACTGCTAGAACTTCAGGAAACCTCACACAACTCTATTGGAATGCAAGAAAGCTGATGGATTGGAATCCGGGCTAGCCATAGGAAACAACAACAACTTCTTTTCCTCATTTTTGGTGACAGAGACATTCATAATATTTCAACCATCAAGAACCATATTGATAGTTAACAATGTCATACTAGGAAGAGATGAATCATAAACAACTAGACAAATTAAATCTCATGATACCCTGTCAATTACTTCTTATAATCTAGGAAACGATATCCAATAGACATTAAAATTGTAGGCAAAATATGGATCGACGGACACATACGTTTGAAATGAAATGAAGAATTGTACAGAAAAATAGAACCAGTCACGTCAACAATGAAAAAGAAAAGGTTGTTATTCTATGGGCACATCTTCAGAATGTCCGATGATTGACTGACAAAGACAGTTTGGAATTTAGTAAAACCAAGGGTAAAAAAATTGGGTTGGTTCCAAGGTCTTACAGAAATCTGTATTCTCGAGGACAAAATTCTGAATAGGAATCAATTTAGAAAAATTATCGAAAACTACCAGTTTTTTAAGATTGGGGCAGGACCCACAAAACGGAGGGTACCTCTTTCAGAAGAGGCTGGCTGCTTGGCTCAGCAGTAACGTTCTCTCCTGGTGTGCCCAAGGTTGCAGGATCGAATCCTGGCACAGCCAGTTGGCATTTGAGGGTGCGCAAATGCGAGGATTTACTGGCACGTTAAAGATCCCCTTCCGGCACCCCGACATCTCTAAAAGCCTCAGTTGTTAAAAGGCACGTAAAACCAATAACATTAATTATTTATGTTTCAGAAGATCGAAAGAACGCACTGAGTGATGGACTCAAGAGATACTGGCAGGAATCAAAGCGGACAGACCAACAAGATTAACAAAATTAAAATAAGTTTCACAAGTTTGAAAACAATATTTTAATCAGACCCTTTCATAAGGATTCTGTGACGTTGATTAAAAGCCTGCAGATTGTGGTAACCAAACCATTCTCTACAAATCACTTTATCACCTCAGATGGTGTCGGGAGTGGAGAAGTGAGCGAGGGTGTTTGGGTTTCCACCAAGGCGGTGGGTGGGAAGGCTTCTTGGATGAGGGTTGGCCCAGGTGCGACCACAAATGAAGGATATGATTAGGAATATGATATTCAAGGTTCAAAACATACTGTGCATAATATTATAAACAAAACCAAACATTACAAAAACCCAGAAGAAAAATAAAATATTATATCGAAATGGAATTTACATACGTAAGTTACCCAAGAGCTTATACTAAATTGAAAACCTAACCCAATATCTAAATTAACTTGAAGGATCCTTCCTAAATTAAATGCTCATGACAATGTTTCTTAAACTTCCCTAACAGAAAACCTAATGTAATAATAACAGCAAGTAAACTTCGACCATATGGTTCAGCTTTTGGCTGCGTGTTGACACAAGTATCTGAACAGGGAAACAATTAAAAAAAAAGAACAAAGAAGACATAGTCCTTGTTAAAACAAAATATTAATTTGGAAATTCCTAAAGCATTCCCTATATCACAGAGACTTAAGTCTTCCTTTGATGAACCATGTGTAAGTTAAAAGGATTTGAAATGGAAACCTAGCTTAACCTTTGAAATTCGTAAGTGATAAAAAAAAGAAAATAAAGTAAATGAGTTACAGTACATATTATTCAATAAAAAGTATGACACCTAAGTCCCTGCGGCTTCGGTGGCGTAGTTGGTAGCATGCTGAGCTTCTATGCCCTAGATCGCGGGTTCAAACCCGGCCGAAGTAGTCGGATATTTTAAGAGCGATAAAAATCCCTCAGTATGCCTTCCTTCGCAGCGGAAGTAAAGCTGGCGGACTCATTTAATAGATTTATGGCATGTAAAAGAACCTTCCACTATCTACAATTGTGTAAAGCTAAATTTGTAGGTTAGATTTGATTACCGCTCTATTAAGTTCCAACGTTCGCTCCCAGGTGCCGGTTTCTAGTAGCCAAGTTCACAGCTAGCTGTCGTTGATGGAAGCATAAGGTAGCAAATGTAGGAACTACTTGAAATTGATCATCTGCAGTCCTTACCTGAATTACAGATAACACACACTAATATAACCATCACAATTAACACCGCTTATCAGACCCAAAGTACACGGGATTACATGACAGTGTTGACACTGTTCCTAAACTGAGGAACCAACCACCTAAATCCCTAATAGGATCCGAAATATTAACCTAACTAAGAGAGTGTCATCAGTATGACCACTCTGTTACGAGCCATGCACGAGACTCTCGCTCACCACTTGATAGATGGGAACAAAACCCCATCATAGAAACCACAAACTTATCCCGTTGTAAATAAAGTTAAGAGAAAAATACAAAAATGTAAAGAGACCCTAAAATTGAATTTGCCGTGTTACAGAAACGAGGACAAACAATGCCACATTTCGCTTTAAACCAAAATTAACCTTAAACATGCAGCCGGACCCCGACGTCACTCTACATTTATCCTTATTTACCACATGGTACAGAAGACACCAAATGACACAAAACAAAATAGAAGATCACCAATTAGCAAATACACATTTTGGCACAATTCTCCTCAATTCTCAAACACGGTTTACTCAACACTTAAACTACATTTAAAAAAGATGATGAATGTTATATCCACTTGAAATCACAGCTACCTTAAGTCCCTTCTTGCCCGAGTTGTTAGCTTAATGATGTCCATAAACTTCCCCCCTCTCTGTAGGTACTGGTACTGCCGAACGGAGTTTGAGTTGGTTGAAAACATACTTAAGAAACCCTTTCAAAACGTCGCATTTCTAATTAAATTTTGCTGCATTATGCACTGTCACTAGTTCGCAAACACAGTCATAACATTTTCCCCTAGTTTGGCAGCTCAACACATTGTTTCGGTCCATTTACTTCGATAAGTCTCTAGTTTCTCAGGTTGGTAAGCCTGAAGTTACTTAACAGTGCCCCTCATCTGTTCCACTCGCTTCTGAGTGTCAACTTTAACAATGTTGCACAAGGTTGTATAGTCGCACCTAGCAAATTTGGAGGTTAGGCGTTTATGTCCAAATCTTTTCTGATGTTTTCTATTTGTTTAAAATAAAATTGCTGCCATTGGAATGTACATTTGAAGTAAGTAGATTAAACTTGCGTTTTAGTATTGCTGAGGATAGCCAATTGACAAAATTCAGGCATAGTCGTGATACACAGATTTCTTGCAGATTTCCAGAAAAGAATAAAGGAAAACTGGAGCTATACATGGTGTCCACAGGCAGGAAATGGCAGAAATTTTGTTTTTGGTCAGGAAAAGTCAGGAAAAAGTGTGAAAATACACGTGTCAGGAAAAAATGGCGAAAACTATTAGAAAGTCACGAATTTTATATTAACCCTGTTAACTCCTTCAAGTTCTACTTCAGGAACTGGGACATCTGTAGAATCTTTCTGTTATAAAGATGAAGTCATGCCAAAATAAAGTGGGCCCTTAATGTCATACAAAATAAATTCTCTTAATTCTTGATTAAATATTTCAGAAACCTTCAGGGGAATGTTTCCTGATGGTGCAATTGCAACAAAATTTCAATTGGGGAACACGAAATGTTCATATGCCATCAATTATGGATTAGCTCCATACTTTCATAATTTACTGCAAGATGAAATTCTTTCACGTGATAATGTTATCTGTTTTGATGAAGCATTGAACAAAGTTGTTCAGCGAGGTCAGATGGACCTATTTGTGCGTTAACTTGACATCAACAGCAATGAAGTTAATACCAGATACTGTATTTCAACAGCATCTTTATGGGACATGCAATAGCTCAAGACATTTTAGAGGCTTTCAACCAGGGAATCTCTCCTATTGCTAGAATGAGTACCGTATGTTTATGGATGGACCGAATGTAAATTTGAATTTCATAAAAAAGTTCAGTGGCCAAATAATAGAAGATAATGCAGATGGCAAACAACTTGTTAACCTTGGTGTTTGCGGCCTTCACATTGTCAATGGAGCCCTACAAACAGGAATAAATTCTGTAAAGTGGGACCTTCAATTATTTTTGAGAGACATGTATTATGTATCGAACGACTGTCCTGCACGCCGAGCAGAGTACTTTGATTTATGTATTATTGCATTATAATTTACTTTATTTTGTATTTGAAATGAATAAAGAGGCGAGTGTTGGGCAGCTATGGGGATGGTGGAGACTGCTAATAAAAAATAATAATATTTGTTTGCTCAATAAACCTTTTTTCCGATATTAAGATAACTTCACGAGTCAGGAATTTTGTTGAAAAATGGTCAGGAAAAGTCAGGAAAATTGACATTGAAAATTCTGTGGACACCATGCTATACTACAAGAGGGATCACTGGTATAAGGGAACAAATGTTTAGGGTAGGTGGTAGCATCGAGAAGGAATAAATGATTTTTAGAGTTAGTGTACGGCTGTACTACCATGTGACTGACCGTCACAGATTCAACTAAGGGAAATGTGATCCAGTGCAATTTAATTGCTATTGTCCTACACAAAGTGCAATATATTATTACAAGAGATTGAATAGAACTTCTTGTGACAAGGAATAATGACAAATAATTTTAATGAACTTGCTCTCACAATGACAGAGACACAACTAGCGTTTTAAGATATATTATAATGTTTTATTTTAAAGAATTAATTATGCAAGAAAATGAACAGTGACATTTTTAATATAAAGAAGAGGACTAAGAAATGATTGACTGAAGTGGTCGAATGAGGCTGTAAAAGCAGAAGTAGTATATTTGTACTGTATACAATCTGGAATCATGGTCTTCCATACCACCTTCTGTAATTTAAATAAACAAAAAATAAAACTATATTCAAACACCTTTACAAACAACTTTCAACTACATAGAATGATAGTAAAGTTTTGTTCTCGCATATTGCATGTTTGAAAAACACCATTTGGCATGCCAGAGAATCTTGTCAAATATTTTCCAACATTGCCCAATCTTTGACAACTTTCCTTGTAAAGTATTGAAGTATTATTATTTATTTAGCATATGGCTCTTAGTGCCGGGAGTGTCCGAGGACATGTTCGACTTGCCAGAGGTTGTAGCTGCTTCAATGCGGACACCCATGGGGTGAGCTACAAGTCCGTTCCATACCTGCCAACTTTTACGGTTTATCCGTAAAATTTACGGAAATTGCAGCATTTTACGGTTTTACGGATGAACGGTGTCATTTTACGATTTCGCGGACAAAAATTTGAAACGATAATTAACATTCGATAATCCCTCCCACTTCCGTACAATCGATTGTTTGCGTGGGTCGAAGGCAAGTCCGCGATAGTCGATAACTCGTTCTTTGAGTTGATTCGTACTTTTGACCGTGTCATGTTTGTGTCGTCATTGTAATTGAATTTGAAGCCGGGATAACCGTTCTTCCATGTGAATCTTAGGTGTCAACACGCTCTGCTTCGCAAATTCTTTGTTCCCCTACGTTCGCTCGTTGCGATTTAAACGATATTCTTTGACCACGTGAGTTGTTTATTGTTCGCGAAGTTGGCGTTCTTTGAATGTTTTCGTATTTTAAGGTTATGGCATATATTAATGAAGTGTTCGAGTTTTTGTGCTATATCTTCGTGCTTCGCAGTTTCCTGTATTCCTTGGACTAATTACATTCGTTCCACGTGTGTGTTTTTTTCTCTCTACCATGTGCATATTCTTTCTTTACGAGGTTGGCGTCGTGTTCATTTGACTTGTGTGCTTTGACTTGTTTTAATGAAGTGTGGGCTGTGTTTTATGCGATTTATGTTATAATTTTATGTGACGTTTAGTGATCCAGGTTCCTTTCGATGTTTTAGTAGATATCGAGAATGAACAAATACAACAAGAAACAGTACTTCCAGACATTTAAAGAATCATACTCGGTTGATTTTCCGTGCATACTAAAATCAAGAAAGGGAGAAAAATTTGCCTTTTGCACGGTATGTGCGTGTGATATTAATATTGCTCATGGTGGAAAAAACGATTTAAGTAATCATGTGAAGTGCGGTAAACACATAAGTTATGTTAAATCGAAGGAAGATAGCAAGAAAATCAACACCTTTTTTGCCAAGGCTGGTAACGTTGACAGTGACGTAATTAGGGCCGAGTGTCTGTTTACTTCCTTTTTGGTGGAACACAATGTGCCCTTAAGTGCGGCTGATCATGCTGGCGCTTTATTTAAGAAGATGTTTCCCACATCAGAAGTTGCAAAGAAATATAGTTGTGGTCGCACGAAAACGACGTGCATTGTAAATAAAATGGCAAAAAATGCATCATCTGAAGTTGTTAAGTGCCTTCAGAACGGACCATTTTCTTTGGCAACGGATGGAAGCAATGATACGAATGCCAAGTTGTATCCTATTGTTGTTACATTCTATGATGTTCGGCAGGAAAAAGTAGTGAGCACTGTGCTATCCATACCAGCGTTGGACGGGGACTCAACAGGGCGAAACATAGGTAACCTGATGTTATCACAGCTGAGTTCTCATAATATACCAATTGAAAACTGTGTGGCTTTCTGCTCCGACAATGCTCCTGTTATGATAGGACACAAAAATGGGGTTTCAGCAGTTCTGAAGGAAGTTCAACCAGGTATTGCCATCATAGGGTGCATTTGCCACCTGATTAATCTAGCAGCTGAAAAAGGTGCTGGAAGATTACCAGTTAAAGTGGATGAGATCCTTGTAGATATATTTTATTTCTTAGAGAAGAGTGTAAAGAGAAAAGAACGCCTTCAGAAATTTCAGAACTTGCACAATAAGGAAGCAAAGAAAATTCTGAAGCATGTATGTACTAGGTGGTTATCTTTAGGCAGATGTTTGGATAGACTACTGGACCAGTGGGATCCTCTTCTTTCTTTCTTCAAGGAGGAAGTAATATTATGTACCCAAAACATTTCCACAAGCTTGACATCTTTCAGAATACCTAAAGTTGAACAAAGTGGATCCAAAGAGTATCAGAAGAAGAGAATTCTTGATTCTGCTACTACACATGCCCCTAAAAGAATAGCATATTCTTCCAAATGTGACAAACCCATCCTAAAAAGTAAGACTTCTGCTACAACTCGTGAGGAAAAATTGTTTATGTTCCTGTCCTCAAACTTGAACAAGGCCTTTTGCACTTTTCTTCATGTGACTATTCCTGTATTTGACAAATTGAATGTTGCCCTTCAGACTTCTTCCCCACAAGTTCACTTGTTATTAGAACTTCTAATGGATTTGCTAAAGCAGCTGTTCACCAAGTTTGTTAAGCCCAAAATTGTCAAAAGCTCCTCATTGCTTGAAGTTGAGTACAACTTGATTCAAAATCAAAGAAGTGATGATGAGTTAGTTATTGGCATTCAAACTTCGAACATAGTGAATGATCTCCAGGATACAGATAAATCCCTTTTCTTTTCATCAGTGAGAAACTACTTTTGTACTGCCTGTGACTACATCATCAACAAGTTTCCACTCAAGGATGACGTGCTAAAGAATGCTCAAGTTGCTAGGTTAGACAAAATTGAAGATGCACAGTTTTCTTCCGTTCGTTTTTTCTTGGAAAAGTTTCCTATCATGTTATGCAAGGAAGAGAATGAAACTACCGATGAGGTGGTGAATGAGCTTCAGAGGCAGTTTACAGCTCTTCAGGTAGATGACACTTTGGCTGCACATCAAGATGCTGCAAGTGATTCCAGTTGGGCACAAATATCAAGAATTCGTGGAGCCGATGGACTTCTTAAGTATAACCGAATTTCTAGAGTAATGCTCTCTATTCTCACCATACCCCATAGCAATGCAGAATGTGAACGTGTTTTCAGCCTTGTGAAGAAAAATAGAACACAGTTCAGGTCATCCATGTCCAATGAATCTCTGGAGTCTATTTCTATTTTGAAGACCAGGAGTTCTGGTCCCTGTTATGACAAAGCATTTTCTCAAGACTTTTTGCTGGAAGCTAAAAAGGCCACAACCATGACTTTAAAGTCGAACTAGCATGTGATTTGCAGTGTGTATTATATTATTTCTTGCCTGTGTTACGTTAAACAAGTTTTATTGTGTAAAACCTTTTTCAAATATCGTATATCGGCTTAATTTATCAAGGAAGTCCTGTTATGTATGCTCCAAACCAATATTCACCACGCCTGCTGCTGATTAACATGGATTTCTTCTTGATTGTTATGTTCATCTACAAATCATGTAAGTAGATATGATTTCATTGAAATATCCTGTTTAAAGCATGAATTATTGTATTTTGTAGCCCAGAAGTATTATTATTTTCTTCAAGCCGGGGTATGTCGAAAATCGTTAAATTTTTTGTCGCGCGTGAGTTTTACTGATAGCCCTTTTCAAAAGTTGGCAGGTATGCCGTTCAATTTCAAGTAGTTCCAACGTTTTCTCCCAGATGTCACTAACACCTAGTGGTGAACGTTGGAACTTTGATAGAGCGTTTCAACGAAATCTAACCTGCAAATTTAGCTTCACACAAGTTTAATTAGTGGAAGGTTCTTTTACATGCCATAAATCTATGACATGGGACCGCCAGCTTTACTTCACCTCCGAAGGAAGGCATACTGAATGATTTTAACGCTCTTAATAAATCTGACGACTTCGGCCGGGTTTGAACCCGCGATCTTGGGCATTGGAACTCGGCATGCTAACGACTGCGCCACCGAAGCCGCAAGTATTGAAATGAAGAAATATTTGATCATGCACTAGGTGCTTACGGTTTTTCTGACTGAAAATTACCTTGTATTGATGGGCCGGTCATTCGTGCCCGGTCGTAAGCTTGTGAGAATTCTGAGTAGAACACTGAGACCACTGTAAATGCACATGTGGTGCCGAGGACACATTGCATACTTTATTTGCATTGATTACAAAGGTATGAGCTTGGAGACACCACTGCACACGTTATATGTACTGGTCAGGAAGGAACTGCCCACTTATACATCACACTTCTCTCTCTGATTCTGTCATAAGTCTTCCAACTTCTCAAAATTCTTCTTTTGTTGGATTTGTAACAAAATAGGAGAATATGATTTTACTATGCACCTCATCTAGGATTTAAAAACATATTGATATCCTAATTTTCACAATAGTTATCATAATACTATATTTAGACCAGGAAAGTCTTTGTGGTTGGTGCTGCTGTAACTCTAATGTTTACTGTGCTAGAACGAGAGTTTCTGAAAGGCAAGGAGCGTGATGCCTGTCGCTACCTGGGTCACTGTGTGAAGATCATTACGGTGGTCATCAGCATTGCTCTTCCTCCTGGGCCTACAACGGATGCCGTACTTAAGTTGCTCATCAGCCTATACACTACGTTAAGCAGCACTACCAAATACTTTATCACTCGCTCCAGCAAGACCGACCGTGCCTTCCAGACTGCTCGGTGAGTATTCTCTCTCATACGACCATCTGTGTTCACTTGGAGCTGTCCTTTTCTTATGACAGGGATGTATTAGGCAGTTGATTTTATTCTGTGCTGAGCTGAAAATGTCCTCATTTCTAATACGGTGTGCTGCATCCTTTACCCCTTTCTAGCTGTCTACCTGCACAAATTTTTTAATAAATAGTGGAATTCCTGAAAATAGTAGACCTTCTTTCAGGTGGCAAGGTATAAAGCCTGACAAAGTCCTCAAAATTGTGTCAGAATTAAATTCTTCAAACTGTGAAGACTATTATGGCATAAGTAACTTTATTTTAAAGCAAATTATTGACATACAACTAATTCCTTTAACTCACCTCATCAACTGGATATTGGATGTAGGGACTTTTCCAGATTGCCTGAAAATTACAATTACAATCCCTGTGTTTAAGAACAGAGACGTGATGGATCCAGGCAACTTTCGACCCATTTCAATAGTTCCAATCATATCAAAAATAATCGAACATTGTATAAAGGAGCAGCTGTCCGAATATTTTGAAAAATACAATTTATTAAATGCTGCACAGTTTGGTTTCAGAGCTAATAAATCCACCACTAAAGCCTTAGAAGCTGTTGTGAATGAAGTCATTGAAGGTTTTGACTCTCATCACATTACAAGTGCTACAATGTTGGACCTTAGTGAGGCCTTTGATTCTGTCCCACACAATATTCTAATAAGTAAACTTGGCTATTATGGTGTTAAAGATTTGGAGCTGTTATTAATTACATCTTACCTCAGCGACAGACACCAAATAGTATCGGTAGAAAATAAACATTCTGTGGCCCTCAAAGTAAAAACGGGTGGTTCAGGGTTCAGTAACAGGAACTTTTCTCTTCCTTGTGTATATAAATGATATTGTAAATAATCTACCCTGCAGGTTAGTACTTTATGCAGATGATATCACTATCATAACAAGTAGGAGTCCACGTAGCACGACCTGCTTTGGATGAGAAGGTGCAGCAAGATAGCGGCGAGCAAGAGGGGTAATAATCTCAAATAACAACTTCGTTGGCAGCAAGGTCTCATGCCTTGCATTTCGGGCCTTTGGCCCGATTGTGTGGTAATGTAGGAAAATTATTAAATGTTATTCTAGGCAATGCTGACACCATCACGTGGTTATGAAAGCTGGACATCCTCGGAAATTGAAAATATATTACAGCTATAATACATTATTTAACGTATTGAAAAGGTGAAACGGGTTATTATAGATAATTTTCCGTAGAATTCAATGAGACGATCAGTTGAATTTTTACAAATTATTATATATATTTGGACCCCATTTTTCAAAAACCAAAAGCATTTAATAACATTAAAACGGTGAGAGATATCAAAATATGATAATGGGTAAAAAAGTTGCTAATCACTGAGATTTTACTCCTGTACATTTAAGTTGTTTCGATACGACCAACCGTTTCCGGGATATATTTATTCCAAAAAAAAAAAAAAGATAATAATCAGGGCCTCTAAAAAGGTCCGGCCTTGCACCAATTTTAACGCCCGATAATAGGGTTCCTCACAGGCCCTAACTCTTTCCCCGCACCAAATTTCAGCTCGATATCTTGAAAATTGCGACCTGTTCTTTGATAAATGCAAAAACGTCACTCACATACGTACATCTTCAGGGGCCCAAAAAAAGAAAACGGTGAGAGATATCAAAAAATCGTTACTGGTAAAAAGTTGCATACCGCAGAGAACTTACAACTGTGTATTTAACTTTTTTCGATATGACCAACCGTTTCCGAGATATATTGATTCCAAAAAAAGGATGAAATTCAGGGCCCCAAAAAAGGTCGGGCCCTGCAACGATTTTAACGCCCAACAATAGGGTTCCTCGCAAGCCCCAACTCTTTCACCGTACCAATTTTCAGCTCGATACCTTGAAAATTGCGACCTGTACTTTGCTAAACGCAAAAACGTCACGCCCATACGTACACCTTCAGGGTCCCACAAAAAGAAAACGCTGAGAGATATCCAAAAAATCGAAATGAGTAAAAAGGTGCATATCGCAGAGATCTTACACCTGTACATTTAACGTTTTTCGATACGACCAACCGTTTTCGAGATATATCGATTCCAAAAAAAAAAGGATGAAATTCAGAGCCCCAAAAAAAGGGCCATACACCGATTTTAACGCCCATCAATGGGGTTCCTCACAGGCCCTAGCCGTTTCACTGTAGCAAATTTCAGTTCGATACCTTGAAACTTGCTACCTGTACTTTGCTAAACGGAAAAATGTCACGCACATACGTACATCTTCAGGGCCCCAAAAACCGAAAACGGTGAGAGATATCAAAAAATCGTCATGAATAAAAACTATGTATACCGCGGAGATCTTAAACCTGTACCTTTAACGTTTTTCGATACGACGAACCGTTTCCGAGATATATCGATTAAAAAAATAAAGGATGACATTCAGGGCCCAAAAAGAAAGGTCCGGCCCTGCACCGATTTTAACGCCTAACAATAGCATTCCTCACAGGCCCTAACTCTTTCACCGTACCGAATTTCAGCTTGATATCTTGAAAATTGCGTCCTGTACTTTGCTAAACGCAAAAATGTCATGCACAAATGATATTTTCAGAGTCCCAAAAACAGAAAACGGTGAGAGATATCAAAAACTCGTTTTGAGTAAAAAAGTTACATACCGCGGAGATCTTACACCTGTACATTTAACGTTTTTCGATACGACCAACCGTTTCCGAGATATATCTATTCAAAAAAAAAAAAAAAAAGTTTGAAATTCAGGGCGCCCAAAAAGATCCGGCCCTGCACCGTTTTTGACACCGACAGCATTGGCTCAGCTGGCTAAAGCGAACCCCACCGTCGGCCGTCCTTGAAATGGTTTTCCGTGGTTTCCCATTTTCAACACCAGGCAAATGCTGGGACGGTACCTTCTTAAAAGGCCACGGCCGATTCCTTCCACATCCTTGCCCAGTTTCATTGATCTTCATCCATTCCATCTCTCATCCCGACGCGCAGGTCGCCCACGGGCGTCGAATAGAAAGACCTGCACTCGGCCTCTCAGGAGGAACGTTTTTGACGCCCGACAACAGGTTTCCTCACAGGGTCCAACTCTTTCACCGCTCCAAATTTCAGGTCGATATCTTGAAAATTGCGACCTTTACTTCGCTAAACCCAAAAATGTCACGCACAATAGACATTTTCAGGGCCCCAAAAAAAGAAAACTGCGAGAGATATCAAAAAATTGTTATGAGTAAAAAAGTTGCATACCGCGGAGATCTTACACCTGTACATTTAACATTTTTTGATACGACCAGCCGTTTCCGAGATATATTGATTCCAAAAAAAAGGGATGAAATTCAGGGCCCCAAAAAAGGTCCGGCCCTGCACTGATTTTAACGCCCCACAACAGGGTTCCTCACAGGCCCTAACTCTTTCTCCGTACCAAATTTCAGCTTGATATCTTGAAAATTGCGACCTGTACTATGCTAAACACAAAAATGTCATGCACAATGGACATTTTCAGGGCCCCAAAAAAAGAAAACGGTAAGAGATATCAAAAATTCGTTTTGAGTAAAAAAGTTGCATACCGCGGAGATCTTACACCTGTACATTTAACATTTTTCGATACGACCAACCGTTTCCGAGATATATCGATTCCAAAAAAAAGTTTGAAAATCAGGGCCCCCTAAAATGATCCGGCCCTGCACCGTTTTTAACGCCCGACAACAGGTTTCCTCACAGGGTCCAACTCTTTCACCGCTCCAAATTTCAGGTCGATATCTTGAAAATTGCGACCTGTACTTTGCTAAACCCGAAAATGTCACGCACAATGGAGATTTTCGGGGCCCCCAAAAAAGAAAACTGTGTTGTTGTTGTTTGAGTCTTCAGTCTTTTGACTGGTTTGATGCAGCGCTCCATGCCTCCCTGTCCTGAGCTAATCGTTTCATCTCTACATAGCTACCACACCCTACATCCGAGGCAATCTGTTTAACATATTCTAACCTTGGTCTACCCCTACAGTTCTTGTCCTCGACCCTTCCTTCCATAACTAAGCTTGCTATTCCTGGGTGTCTTAGTATGTGTCCTACCAACCTATCTCTTCTCTTCATTAGCAGTCGCCAGAAACATCTCTCCTCTCCCACTCGTCTTAATACCTCTTTGTTTGTAACCCTATCTACCCATCTGATCTTCATCATTCTCCTGTAACACCACATTTCAAATGCTTCAATTCTCCTCTTTTCTGCTACACCAATAGTCCAAGTTTCACTTCCATAGAGCGCCACGCTCCAGACAAAGGCTTTCAAAAATGACTTCCTAATACCTAAATCTATATTCGATGTCAGCAGATTCCTTTTTTGTAGAAATGCTTTCTTTGCCTGAGCCAACCTACTTTTTATATCCTCTTTGCTTCGTCCATCGCTGGTTATTCTGCTTCCTAAGTAACAGAAGTCTCCTACTTCCTTCAGCTTTTCACCTGCCGATTTGATCTCCATAGAGGTTTCTGATTTATTTCGGCTGCATTCCAGTATTTTTGTTTTACATTTATTAATTTTCATCATGAATTCTTTCCGTAAGACGGAGTCCATACCATTCAAAAACTCATTCAAATCCTCAGGCTTGTCGGCCAAGATGACTATGTCATCAGCAAATCTCAGAGTTGAAATTATTTCTCCTTGAATCTTCACTCCGACTTTACATTTTTCTCTAATTTCCTTCATTGCTTGTTCAATGTAAAGGTTGAAAAGTATGGGTGATAAGTTGCAGCGTTGCCTTATACCTTTCTGAATACCAGCTTCTCTCTCATGTCCTTCAACTCGAATGACTGCTGTCTGGTTTCTGTATAGATTGTATATCACCCTCCTATCCCTGTACTTTATTCCAATCGATTTCAAAATGTCAAACAATTTAGTCCAATCAACGTTATCAAAAGCCTTTTCTAAGTCTACAAAAGCCACGAACGTTCTCTTATCTTTCCTTATTCTACCTTCCAAAATCAGCCTAAACAGCTTCCCTTGTTCCTACATTTCTCCTGAAACCAAACTGGTCTTCACCCAACTCCGTTTCTATCTGGCTTTCAATCCTCTTGTAAATTATTCTAGACAGGATCTTTGAAGCATGAGTAATCAAGCTGATTGTACGGTAATCTTCACATCTGTCAGCTCCCACTTTCTTTGGTATAGGGATGATTACATTCTTCTTGAAATCAGGGGGTACCTCACCTGTCTCATAAATCCTACACACCAAGTGAAATAACCTGATCAGACCTTCATCTCCTATGCAGCGTAGCAACTCAATCGGTATATCATCTATGCCTGGTACTTTGTTCCTGCTTAAGTCTTCCAAAGCTCTATCAAATTCTGATCTCAATATTAAATCTCCTTTCACATCCTCATCAATTTCCTCCTCCCTTTCCATTACATGATTCTCAATCTCCTTTCCCTTATACAAACTCTCTATGTAAGCTTCCCATCTCTCAACCTTTTCTTCCCTATCTGTTAGAGGCTTTCCATTTGTGTCCTTAATATTACAGCACTTAGTCTTCTTTTCCCCAAAAGTATTCTTAATCCTTCGATAAGCTTTGTCTACTTTTCCTAATTTCAGACAATTTTCTATACCTGCACATTTCTCTTTCAACCATTCTTCTTTCGCTTCCTTGCACTTCTTGTTAACCTAATTTCTCAGACGTCTGTATTCTGCTTTCCCCTTTTCATCTCTTACATTCTTGTGTTTCCGCCTTTCATCCATCAATTCTAGTATATCCTGAGTGATCCTCGGTTTTCTACCTATTCTTTCTTTCCTACCAATGTTTTTTTCTGCGGATTTTGTTATTTCATTCTTCAAAAGTGCCCATTCGTCTGCAATTGAAGTTTGTTTAGGGTTTTTCATTAGTCCTTCCTTTATACTCTTCTTGAATCTTTCGTTTACATCCTTCCCTTTCAGTCTGTCTATATCCCACCATTTTGGCTTTTGACTTTTCTTCAGTTTCTTCAACTTTAATCTGCATTTCATTACAACCAGATTGCGGTCAGAGTTTATGTCAGCACCAGGATATGTTTTACTATCCAAAATCTGGTTTCGAAACCTCTGCTTGACCATAATGAAGTCGATTTTGGTAACACCCTGTATCTCCTGGTCTCATCCATGTGTATATTCTTCTATTGTGGTTATTGAATATGACCAACTCATGCTCGGTGCAGAATTCTACCAGCCTGCTTCCTCGAAAACGGTGAGAGATATCAAAAAATCGTAATGAGTAAAAAAGTTGCTTGCCGCGGAGATCTTACACCTGTACATTTAACGTTTTTCGATACGACCAACCGTTTTCGAGATATATCGATTCCAAAAAAAGTTTGAAATTCAGGGCCCCCAAAAAAGATCCGGCCCTGCACGGTTTTTAACGCCCAACAATAGGTTTCCTCACAGGGTCTAAGTCTTTCACCGCACCAAATTTCAGTTCGATATCTTGAAAATTGCGACCTGTACTTCGCTAAACCCAAATATGTCACGCACAATGGACATCTTCAGGGCCCCAAAAAAGGAAAACGGTGAGAGATATCAAAAAATCGTTATGAGTAAAAAAGTTACATACCACGGAGATCTAACACCTTGTACATTTAACGTTTTTCGATGTGACCAGCCGTTTCCGAGATGATGTTGTAGTTGTTGTTGTTGTTTCCTATGGCTAGCCCGGATTCCAATCCATCAGCTTTCTTGCGTTCCAATAGAGTTGTGTGAGGTTTCCTGAAGTTCTAGCAGTCACATCAAGTTTGTTGCAATGTAGCAGGTGCCCCTTATCCATTTTACTTCCAGGTTCGTGACAAAGTGTGCAGTCTTCAGATCTCAGGATGTTGATTCGTTTCAGATGAGCTGCAAGGCAGTCGTGGCCAGTGTTAAGTCTGAAGAAGGCTACAGCTTCTCCTCTTGGTGTTAATTTATATTGATCCCATTTGGCATCAATGTCTTTCCATAATTTGGTTTCTGCTGTTTTCTTTGCCATTTCTTCATACCTGTTTTGATAGTATTTTTCAAGATCCTTTTTGCTGACATAAAATCAGTCTGACAGGTTGTTGTAGTGTGGTACCTTTTTTTTGCTAATCTGCCTGCCTCTTCATTTCCTGCTATTCCAACATGAGAAGGGATCCACTGAAATTAGATCTGTTTGTGGAGTCTTTGAAGGGTTTTTATCATACAAAAAATTTCTTTCAGTTCTTTATTTTGGGGCTTGTAATTTGACGAGATGGCTTGGATGGCTGCTTTTCAATCTGTAATGATAACACATTTTTGATAATCAATGTTTCTGCCTAATAGTCATTGATTAGATGGATATCTTTCTTCTATTGTACAGAGGGCCAGTTTCCGAGATATATCGATTCAATAAAATAGGATGAAATTCAGGGCCCCAAAAAAGGGTCCGGCCCTGCACCGATTTTTACGCCCAACAGTAGGGTTCCTCACAGGCCCTAACTCTTTCACCGTACCTAATTTCAGCTTGATATCTTGAAAATTGCAACCTGTACTATGCTAAACGCAAAAATGTCATGCACAATGGACATTTTCAGGGCCCCAAAGAAAGAAAACGGTGAGAGATATAAAAAAATCGTTTTGAGTAAAAAAGTTGCATACCGCTGAGATCTTACACCTGTACATTTAACGTTTTTCGATACGACCAACTGTTTCCGAGATATATCGATTCCAAAAAAAAAGTTTGAAATTCAGGGACCCCCAAAAAGATCCGGCCCTGCACCGTTTTTAACGCCCGACAATAGGTTTCCTCACAGGGTCCAACTCTTTCACCGCTCCAAATTTCAGGTCGATATCATGAAAATTGAGGCCTGTACTTCGCTAAACCCAAAAATGTCACGCACAATGGAGATTTTCACGGCTCAAAAAAAGGAAACGGTGAGAGATATCAAAAAATCGTTTTGATTAAAAAAGTTGCATACCGCGGGGATCTTACACCTGTACATTTAACGTTTTTCGATACGACCAACCGTTTCCGAGATATATCGATTCCATAAAAAAGTTTGAAATTCAGGGCCCCCCAAATAGATCCGGCCCTGCACCGTTTATAATGCCCGACAACAGGCTTCCTCACTGGGTCCAACTCTTTCACCGCTCCAAATTTCAGGTCGATATCATGAAATTGAGACCTGTACTTCGCTAAACCCAAAAATGTCACGCACAATGGAGATTTTCACGGCCCCAAAAAAAGAAAACGGTGAGAGATATCAAAAAATCGTTTTGATTAAAAAAGTTGCATACCGCGGCGATCTTACACCTGCACATTTAACGTTTTTCGATAAGACCGACCGTTTCCGAGATATATCGATTCCATAAAAAAGTTTGAAATTCAGGGCCCCCAAAAAAGATCCGGCCATGCACGGTTTTTAACGCCCAACAATAGGTTTCCTCACAGGGTCTAACTCTTTCACCGCACCAAATTTTAATTCGATATCTTGAAAATTGCGACCTGTACTTCGCTAAACCCAAATATGTCACGCACAATGAACATCTTCAGGGCCCCAAAAAAGGAAAACGGTGAGAGATATCAAAAAATCGTTATGAGTAAAAAAGTTGCATACCTCGGAGATCTTACACCTGTACATTTAACGTTTTTCGATACGACCAACCGTTTCCGAGATATATCGATTCAAAAAAATAGGAGGAAATTCAGGGCCCCAAAAATGGGTCCGGCCCTGCACCGATTTTAACGCCCAACAATAGGGTTCCTCAAAGGCCCTAACTCTTTCACCGTACCAAATTTCAGCTCGATATCTAGAAAATTGCGACCTGTACTTTGCTAAACGCAAAAACGTCACATACATACATACATACAGGG
Organism: Meconema thalassinum; assembly: GCA_946902985.2. NCBI lineage: Eukaryota > Metazoa > Arthropoda > Insecta > Orthoptera > Tettigoniidae > Meconema > Meconema thalassinum. The sequence goes on along the minus strand of OX336388.2, from coordinate 510,754,736 downwards.
TGGCGCAGAGAAACGGGAAATTTTGAAATAATCATAATTAACCAATTAATTGAAAACAAATTTTTTTAATGCTGAAAATGTGTAAGGCAAGAGTGGAAATTACAATACTCGTTAAGTTAAAAATCACATCATTTAAGTGCTGTCCATTATTTCTAACACATTCATTCAATCGGTTTTGAAGACTTATCATTGTCCACTGGGATGTTGGCGACGTGTTCTTCAATCTGAGTCTTGGCCTAGTCTGGTACACAACGCTCTTTAGATGTCCCCATAGAAAGAAGTCGCATACTGAAAGGTCTGGAGACCGTGGAGGCCAAGCGATGTTAGCGTTCCTTGCAATTATGCGCTCTCCAAACAAACGTCTCAATGCAACCATTGACAGCCTGGCAGTGTGTGGGGTGGCTCCATCTTGTTGTAACCAGGTTTGCTGAATGTCAATATCTGGAAAAGCATGAAGCCGTGGAGCAAAAAATGTCTCCAGCATTTGAATGTAACGTTGAGATGTGACAGTTACAGTGGAACCATTTTCATCTTCAAAAAAGTAAGGTCCAATCACCCCACGACAAGACACTGCACACCATACAGTAACTTTGGGGCTGTGTAACGGACGTTGATGAAGTTCAGCGGGATTTCTGTGAGCCCAGTAACGCATGTTCTGCTTATTGACATGTCCATTTAAATGAAAGTGGGCCTCATCAGACATCCAAACATTTTCAATGAAGTTTGCGTCTTCATTGATTTTAGTCAGTAGCTGTTCACAAAACTGCAAGCGTAACTCACCGTCATTTGGTTTTAGAGCTTGAACAATCTGAAGCTTGTAAGGATGAAAGTGGAGGCCGTGCAATATTCTTTGCACGCTCCGACGGCCAAGTTGCAATGATGAGGCGATTTTTCGTACAGAACGACGCGGACTCCTTTCCACTGCGACTCGCACTGCTTCAACGTTTTCTGGGGTTCGAACAGTCACTACACGCCCACGAGGTTTCTTCTTTAAGGCCGAACCAGTCTCTTCAAAATTCCGAACCCATGTTGATATGGCATGTGAAGAAGGAACTCGACCGCGGGGAGGAATATCATAATGGCGTCGGAACACTCGTTGTGCAGCTGTTGCACTGTCGCCATTTTTGTAGTACGCTCTCACAGCGACTGCGCGCTCCGCACCACTCCACTGCTCCATCTCAACTAAATGTCCGTTACTACTTGGCGTCATGACTTCTGTCCCCCACTCCTACGAGACGCACAGGTATACCAACAACAACTTCAAAATTTCCCGTTTCTCTGCGCCACCCTGTACATACAGACTTTTTCCAACATACCACGGCTATATGAAAGCCTATAGGATCTAGATCCGGCTTTCATAACAAGCAATAAGGACTTAATACATCATGTTAATGAAGAAAGGACAGAAATGCTTCAGAAATCAACCTCTTGGTTGCAGGCAAATAAACTTATCCTAAATAGTAGCAAGACAGAAGTAATATATTTCCATTTAAATAATTCAAGTTTGGGTGTTAATGATCACAACTCTGGCAAGCTATTGGGGTTATATTTAGATAGCAAGTTAACTTGGAACACACATACTCAAAATCTATGTATGAAACTAGGTAGAGTGATATTTTTACTTCGAAGACTTAGTCAGTCGGTAGTAGTCAGATGATGTGTGCATACTATGCCTTCTTTCATTCTCATATAACATATGGCACAATGTTATGGGGTAATTCAACAGGGGCTCAAGATGTGTTCAAGTGGCAAAAGAAGGTGGTAAGATGTATTAAAGGTAAGGCCACTCGGGAATCATGTAGACCGCTTTTTCAGGATCTTGAAATTTTAACTCTTCCCTCATTATACTGTGCCCGTTCAGACCGAAGTCCGGACGACCACATATGCATTTCACCAAAAATCAGTTAGCACGAGAATCAAGATATCCCGGGGCGCCAGATGGGTTAAAATGACTACAATAACTGAACAAATAAAAAATGCTTTACTGATTTTTGACTCGATGCAACAATAAGGATAGAAGGAGATGTTCTGAAATGAATGCATCCGATAAAATTAATCACATTTTATTTGAAACTTTAAAATTGACTGAAAGTATGCCAAAATGGCATAAAAGATGAATGACGAATCATATGTTATGTACAAGATATACAATTTCACCAACACATGAACACTTAACAATTGAGACGAAGGTCAAATTACCGTATATATCCGAATGTAAGACGAGGTTTTTCCCCACTTTTTGTGTTATAAAACTTTGGGGTCGTCTTATATTCAAATTGTTATTATTTGCTAAGTAGTATGTGGTGTTGGCATCTTGTAACTCGCAACAAATCAATGCGTTAATGAAGATTAAAATATGGTTCGTTATGTTTAATTACCATGCATATACGAATATCGTACATTTTGAGGTTGGGATTTACGCATACCCGTCATTTTAAGTGGATAAATTATATGTTCGAGAGCATACGGATATATTTTTTAAAACAATCTTTACAAGAACAACCAGTCAGTTTTACGAGCAGCAATTGAGTGATCATCATCATCATCATCATCATCATCATTTCCCCTTATCCAGCTCCTGCTGGGTTGGGGTATTTATGGCACTTCTCCACTTTCCTCTTTCCTTCCACAATTCTTCTTCCACGATCTTGTCCCAGTCCAGATTCCTTTTTCTCACGCTGTTCTTCACTGAATCGATCCACCTTGTTCTAGGTCTTCCCCTTGCTCTCTTACCCTTGCACTTGGCCTCCAGCATCTGTCTTGGTATTCTATTTTCCTCCATCCTCTTTACATGTCCAAACCACCTTAGTTTATTCTTCTCAATTCTCTCATTTAGTTTTCCCATCCCAACTTCCTTCCTAACATCTTCATTCCTCACTCTGTCTTTCCTTGTCTTACCTATCATACTTCTTAGGAATTTCATTTCACTGGCTTGGATTCTACTCTCTTGCCTGCTCGTCAGGGTCCAAGTCTCAGCTGCATAAGTTAATATGGGTACATAGTACATTTTATACATTACCTCCTTGCTTTTCCTTGGTACTTCCTTATCCCAAACAAGTTTTCTTACACTTTGATAGAATGCATTGCTCTGCTGTACCCTCCTGCCAATCTCCATGTCCAACCTACCAGTTTGCATCAATTCACTTCCTAGGTATTTGAACGTGTCCACAATTTCCAAACTCTGACTTCCAATTTTCACAGTGCCCTTTCCTTGTCTTTCCCCTCTTGTTATCACCATGGTCTTGCTTTTCTCTATACTGATTTTCAGGCCATACTTCTGAATATTTTCGTTCAGTGCATCTAGTTGTTTCTGCACTTCTTCGGTGTTCCTTCCCCAGACCACAATATCGTCTGCAAATAATAGTAACTTCATTTCTTTATGTCCATATGCTTCCTTCGTTTCCTTTACAATTTCATCCATTACCATTATGAATAAAAGAGGTGACAGCACACTCCCCTGTCTTAGTCCTGTCTTGTTCCTAAACCAATCTGTCTTTCCAACTGGGGTCAGTACCCTGCTAACCCAGTTGTTGTACATTGCTTGCACCATTTCCAACATTTCTCTTCCCAGTCTCTTCTTTACCATGGTTTCCCATACCTTCTCTCTGGGGACACTTATCATATGCCTTTTCTAGATCTATGAAAGTCATGATCAAATCCTCTCCATATTCCCAGTTCTTTTCCATCACCTGCCTCAAGCTAAAAATTGGGTCCACTGTGGATCTTCCACTCCTGAAGCCATACTGTTCCTCTTGCAACTCTTCTTCCACCTTTCTTCTCATTCTTCTTTCTAATATCCTTTCCAGTATTTTTACTATCTGTGATATGAGGGTGATCCCTCTATAGTTATCACACACTTTCTTGTCCCCTTTCTTAAACACTGGTATTATTAGCCCTTTCTCCCAGTCTTCTGGTACACATTTCCGTTTCCACACACACTTTAGCAGAATAATATTATCCATTTTCAGGTCCGTATTGAATATGTTTACTAATAAAACTAACAATTCTCCGTCTTTTCAATATATTCAATACGGACCTGAAAATGGATAATATTATTCTGATCAATGAGGCAAGTCAAGCCAAAAGGTTTAGATAAGCATATAAGAATCTTAGACTGAGGTTAGCCAGCACTATCAAAGACATAGGGTTTATTAGAAAATGCAGGGATAATGGCCTCATTCCTTGTCATTTGAAGGCCTTCCAAAAGAAAAATGCCCAAAACGCATTTGAGATCAAGACACAAGAAATTGTCAATAATAGGATTCTGCAACGTGAGTTAAAGTTTTTATATATTAAGAAGAACCATATCAACAATAAATTGTACCATATGCATTTGACAGCAGCAAATTGTTCTAAAAAAAAGACATGGGATGAGTTTATGTCGTACGTAGAGTACGCAGTACATAACACAGTTATTAAGAAATGGACAACATTAGAAGGTAAATTTAAACGTTTATTAAGTGATCATAAAGTACCACACGAACAACCAGGTACACATAAGTTCCAAAAAACCATAGAAAATTTATCCAACGTCAGTTTCAACCAAACAGAAACACATATACTGGAAAAGGGATTAAAGTTTAATTGGAATGCAAATTATGATAAACACAATCGGGTCAAACTTGTTGCAGAAATAGAGGCTGCTATTAAAAAGCTTCCTATCGACGAACAAAATGAGGCCAGATATGAAGTTAACAAGAAAATTAGGAAAATATTCGAACTTAAAAATCCGAAACCATGTAACAGCATCAGCAACCAAACATTAAAAGATCTCAAAAATAAAATAACAACAAACAATATAATCGTTACGAAGTCTGATAAGGGCAACACAACGGTGATTATGCAAAAAGACGAATACATCAAGAAAACAGAAGACTTCTTTGACAACCCTAATTTTACCATCATCAACAAAGATCCAACAACAGCTTCGCAAAGGAAACTCAAACTAATACTTAAAAACACTTTATTCATAATAGATGAGAAACAATCTAATAGGTTGACTAATATGAATCCAAGTATGCCCACACTCAGAGCACTACCCAAAATTCATAAGAACGGAACACCTATTAGACCAATAGTCAACTTTAGGAACAGCCCAGTCTATAAACTAGCACAATTCGTTCAACGTTTTTTAAACGCACATTATTGTTTCAAGACTAACTGTTCAATCATAAATACGTTACATTTCTCTGAACGTACTAAAAATCTAAACATTGACAATAAACATAGCATGTCAACAATAAATATCAAGGATATGTTCACCAATATTCCAGTAAACAACACAATAGAGATAATCAGAGACAACCTACTAAACAATAGCTATCTATCAAAGGTTGAAATTGAGGAGTTCATAAAAAAATTAAATTTCATGCTGGACAACAATTATTTTACTTTCAAAAATAAAATGTACAAACAAAAAGAAGGTTTGGCAATGGGGTCACCAGCCTCTGGTATTCTAGCGAACATATACTTAGACCACTTAGAACACAGCAAAATAATAGATAAAATTCAAAGCATCCAATTCTGGGCAAGATATGTAGATGACGTTTTTGTTATATTAGACAATGAGGTCATAGATGAAACCACATTATTGAAGAAATTGAATGATATAGACAGCAACACAAAATTCACGGCAGAATCGGAAATGAACAATTACATAAACTATTTAGATCTAACTATAAGGAAAAACAACAATAGATTAAACTATGAAATATACAGAAAGCCAACGCAAACTGACACTGTCATTAAAAAGGACTCAAATCATCCGGAGAGCCATAAAAGGGCAGCTTTCATCAGCTTCGTGAATAGGGCAATCAACCTACCTTTAACAGAAGAAGCTTATAATCAAGAAATAGCTATAATATATCAAATAGCAGAAGCAAATGGTTATGATAGATCTTTTGTAAAGAACATTATCAACAAAATCAACAACAAGCCTAAATCTAAGTTAACAAGGGAGAACAAGAAGAAGGAGATAAATGCTGTTTTCACCTACACCAACAGGTTAACGCACAACATAACCAGCTCTTTAAAGAAATACAATATTAAGATCGCATTTAAAACGGATAATTATAATCATAAAAAGTTTTTCAATTCTAAACAGGTCAATAGTTATAACATACACAGTAGATCAGGTATATACAGATTACATTGTAATAATTGCCAAGCAGACTATATAGGTCAAACAGGACGTAATTTCAGCATTCGTTATGCTGAGCATTTAAACGCGATTAAACATAGGAAGTTTTCGGCAATTGGAACACATATGTTAGAAACTGGCCATAAATTCACTAACATTGTAAAAGATCTGGAAATTTTGCTCTACGAGAATAAAGGATCTGTCATGAACATCCTGGAACAAATTGAGATAAACACGGCTCAAAGAGTCAATCCGTCCCATAATTTAAACGAGATTAATTTTGAAGCAAACGTCTTGTACGACACTTTGATTGAGACCATTACAAACAAAAGAAATTAAGCCAAATCGGCTGAGCATCTATCCTGAGACTCATAATTATATTGTTTGAGTTTAACAATAGCTGTTAACAATATTTATAACTTATTTCTGAGTCTGTTCTTCATGAAGTCGCTTTAGCACGAGGTTGCGCCAGTTCATATGTAGCTACGACTTCGCATGACTCGAGTCAGTAGGTTAGTGTGAGTTAGCAGCTTATAGAAGTTTTCATGTTTTCCACTTAAACATTTAGGACAGTCATTTCAAATTTTTTTGTAGTTTCTCAGATTCTCTCAGATTTTTTCGCTGTTCATTCGGGTTAACATCATATTAGGAGATAACACAACATTTTCAAAATTAATATAATCAGGCATAGAACTACAAGCATTTTTTCACTCATATGGGCTTTGGTGTAATTTTACAACATTATATTATTTATTCTTTGGATGTCGCAAACAATCGTACTGTTTCATCTATGGAATATTTAGAACGTGATTTTGTTTCTTCTTTTGATGTCACAAACTATTGTACTGTTACATCTATGGAATATTTAGAACATGGTTTTATTTCTTCTTTGGATGTCACAAACTATTGCATTGTTTTATCTATGGAATGTTTTCATTGTATGTATTTGATAAGTGCGTAATATTTGTTTATGTCTTAATGCATATTTGGGCTGAGGAAGCACTAACGTTTGTGCGAAACATGTACCCAATTGTATAAATAGACTATTAATATTGTATTGAAAAGACGGAGAATTGTTAGTTTTATTAGCACACTTTAGCAGTCGATACAGCCATTGCATACCAACAGGACCAGCAGCCTTCATCATTTCTACACTGATTTCATCCACCCCTGTTGCTTTTCCCATCTTCATTTTCTGTACTGCTAATTCCACCTCCAGCATTGTTATATCATCTTCTGTTATAGAGTCGTCAGGCTGTGTCACTTCGATCTCACCAGTATAATTGCTCACATTCAATAGCTTATCGAAATACTCCTTCCATCGTCCCTTTATCTCTTCTGAGTGTGTTAACAACTCTCCATCTTCCTTTTTCACCAGCTTTGTAGTAACTCTTTCTTTCCTCTTACTTCTTAGAAGCCCATACAGCATCCTTTTACTGCCACTTACATCTGTTTCCATTCTTCGTGTAAATTCTTCTCAACTTTTCTTCTTTTCTTCTCCTACCACTTTCTTACACCTCCGTTTGCTGTCGTGATACTTCCTTTTGCTTTCTTCTGTTTGATCTCGGTTCCATTCTTTCCATGCAGACTTCTTTTCTTTCACTGCTTTCCTCACTTCCTCGTTCTACCACGGTGTCTCCTTCTCTTTCACTCTTGTTGACGTCCTACCACAAGCACTCTCTGCTGCACCAGCAAATGCCTTTTTAAAGTGGGACCATTCCTCTTCTACATTTTCCACTTCAGTAACTGGGATTTGTTGCTTCAATCTCTCCTGAAAATCTTCCTGTACAGCTTTGTCTTTCAATCTCCATACTTTTATTTTACTTTCTCTGATCTCCTTTAGGTTTTCCAATTTTCCCCATCTAAATTTTGCCACCACAGCTCTATGGTCCCCATCAAATGCTTCTCCTGGTAAGCTGTCACATCCGTCAGCTTTCTGCGATTTGTCCTTTCCACCAGGAAGTAGTCAATTACTGATTTTGTTCTTCTACCACCCCACCCATATCTCGTAATTTTCCTGCTGTTTTTCTTCCGAAACCATGAATTACCCACTATCAGTCCATTCCTTTCATAAAAGTTTACACGTTCCTCTCCTTCTCGGTTCTTTTTCCTATATCCATATGGTCCAACGACTTCTTCCTTTCCTTGTCTCTCAATTCCGACTTGTGCATTCATGTCTCCCATGATCACTACTTCTACATCTGAGATTACTCTTTCTACATCCTCCAGGAATACTTCAATATCTTCTTCTCTGTTTCCAGTCTGTGGTGCATACACTTGTATGAAGTCCATCACGTCATTCTTCATCTTCATTCTAATTTTCATTATTCTGTCACTCACACACTCTACCACTTCAACATACTCCTCCAGTTGTTTTGAGGTTATCAGTCCCACACCATTTTTTTTGCCTCTTGGCCACCACTCCAGTATAATGTATATGAAAATGAAAATCCACAGCCTGCTTCCAGTCTCCGACCGGGTCAGGAATGGAATGAATGAAGCCCCCATCTAGCGGCGAGGATATGAACTGTGCCGGCTGCCGAGGCCTGACGCACTCCTCTGGGGCAATGATTAAATGAATGACAGATGAAATGAAATGATAGTGGAGAGTATTGCTGGAATAAAATTTTGACAGGGAAAACCGGAGTGCCCGGAGAAAAACCTGTCTGCCTCCGTTTTGTCCAGCACAGATCTCACATGGAGTGACCGGGATTTGAACCACGGACCCAGCGGTGAGAGGCCGGCGTGCTGCCGCCTGAGCCACGGAGGCTTTAGTATAATGTATATCCTTTCCTCAATTTCTTCCTTCCTTTACCTTTCCATTTCACTTCACTCAGCCCCATCATTCCAACCTTCTCCCTCTCCATGAAGTCTACCACCTCCTCAACCTTGCCTGTCAGGGTCATGACATTCATGATTCCCACTTTCATTTCGGTTACTGGTCGCCCATTTCTCACAGTTCCCCCAGTACCAAAGGAACTGCGCGTCGCCTGCAGGGTAAGCCCTAACCATTTCCGAATCATTGGAAGTGCCATTTCCATTCTAGGCTATTATTACGATGGGGTCGCCACTCCCAAAGGCATTTTATGAAGCTACTGCCAGCTATTATTCAGGCCGCCCCTAACATGGAGAACAGATGCCCTTGCAGCCGCCCCTAACATGGGAAACAGACACTGCCGATTGATGCTGTACTCATACTATTCCCTGAGTACTGGGTTGCCTCTTCCGCAATCTCCACCGTTCTGAAGTCCATCTTCTCCTCTGTAGATTCCGTTGAGGTCTTCGCACGTAACCCTGTGCACGGGGCCTATGTTATACCCCATAGGACTGGATCCTCACCAGAACTTAGCTGGTACTGTAGTTCCATGGTATATTACAGTACCGTTGCCCACCCCCGCGACGTGGACGCGCCTAGCAAGAATTATCCATGTAGCCAATTAGGATTGACTCATGGACCGGGTGATCAACGACGTATCTTAATTTAATAATTTCTCCCATTCTTGAACAAAGAAATTATAGAGTATGTCTTGGGAAAGCGGGCAGAGGAATTTCTGATAACACGAGACGTTATAAAAATGAATGCACGACCTTAAGGGCATATTAACAAATTCACAAAGAAATTCAATGCAATGGTCCGGCTAGCTCAAAACAGTTGCCAGCGTTTCGCCCCAGTGTACCAATGGGCTCTTCAGTTGGTTATGGTACACCTCACCAAGACGCGTGGCTAGTACATACTGTGAAGGCCGCTGCAAGGCACAAATGTTGCCACGAGCAGCGCCAATGTACTATGGAAGTCAAAACTTCCTTTCAAAAATAATGTTAGCTTACCTAGCTAATCCATATTGGAAATATCTGTTCCCGTGGGAAACTGGATGTAAAATTGTCAGGATTCAGTTATCTCAAGATTTGTCCAAATACAAAGTTATTAACAAGAAATACAACACAATATCATTTACATGGACTTCGAGCATTTGGATTCGACGAACTTCGATAAACAGAAAATATTTATTGAATCATCTGTTCTCTGTTTTATCCCTCTGTTGGGGGTGGGATAAACAGTGTAGTGTAGATGTATTAATTTAGGGGATGTTTCCGAAAAAGGGTAGTTTCCCGTAATTGGGGGAGACTACTAGTGTAATGTGTTGGTGTGAGGATGTGGTCTGTTGGGGGCGTTCCTACAGGATGCGTCTACCTGTTAGGGGATGAATGTTTAAGAGTGAACTATTAACTTAGCCTGCCAATTAAATATGAGCGAGCGTTTAGCGAGCTCACGTGCAGAGTCGACAACTCGGCACGCTGCAGTCTGGCTGCCTACCCGAATACAATGGGATTCCTGACGGTGCAGTTCCTGGCCTTCACGGTCAGGGGCAATTAGGACTAAGGTCAGGTTGGGTGTAGGGATGTAAAACTGGGTGAAATGAGTAATAGATGTATGTGTTTACTGACCAAGTATTTATTGGTCAGTGGCGGTGATGTACTGTCCCTTTAGGTGGTGGACAGGTATGAAACAAAGTACAGAGTGTGTGAAATACAAAGTGTTCTGGGTAGGTGTTACAATAATTAGGAATCTGAGCACACGGCTAGTTCTCACCTGGTGAAGAGCTGGAACGGACCTTGGAGGAGCAGAGCCGCTGGCCACGAATAGATAATGGGGCTCTTCTGGGTCTAGCTTTTAAGGCTTTCCCCCACTGCTTGGTCGGCGTTTCCTCACTGTCGCTGCTCCAGATTGTGTGTTTATGTGTTATGTAAGCGTGGCTGTCAGCGATATTGGTGGGCCTGCTCGTGTTGAGGAAGTATGTGAGGCTTATGGCATGCCTATGAGGGTGGTTTTGGTGAAAGATGAAGGGGTGGGTCTTAGGGGTACTGCCCCTGGGCTGTACATCTCGATCCAAAGTCTATTCAGAGCTTTTGACTCAATCATAAATATAATTGTCAAAATATTATTATCAACAAAATATAAATTCAATTCCACATGGATTCAACCATTTGATCAATTAATCATCACTTGGAAATATTATTTAGAAAATTTATCATGAAACAATTTCGTTTATTATTATCAAAATTACAATAATTTGACAAAATGTCAAATATGTTAATCATCAAACTTATTTGCAAAATGTTTATATATTTTTATAGGATCACAAAATCCTCTCAGTTTGTAGTGGTTGTTAAGAAGTAATAGTTTTAAATAATAAACAGCATCGGCCCATTCGATTTAAATGCATCAAAAATCACATGATCATAATTAGCATCTAGACAACAGTCAAGTCTTTTCGTAATGAAAGGTACAAGTTGAACAATAACAATTTTCGGGTAAGCAATTATTAGGAATACTTCTAGAACAGGTGGGTAAACTGTGAATTGACAATGATGGCTCAACAAAATAACCTTTGGTTTTATCTCGACGAAAGTGTGGCTAATAGGGATGTATAGAACTAGCACCGATAGAGCGCACTGCTGTTGTACTGGGTAAGCGCAAGGCGCTCTTCATTTGTCTCCTGTGTTCTCATGCCGCTAATATCCACGAATTTAAGTAGTTTAAATTGCTATTTTCGTGACTATGCCGAGCTATTGCAGTGTTTCTCTTTGCAAAAATCAGGGAAATGTGATTTCGTGTCACAAATTTTCACAAAATAAAGAAATGAGGAAGAAATGGTTACATGCTATTAGAAGGAAACATTTCGGTGAAGAAAATCTGACCGAAAATATTAAAGTGTGTTCCCATCGTTTTCAACTCGATGACTTCACGAAAACTGTGTTGGGCAAGTGTGATTCACAAAGGGAAATAATTCCTACCTATAAACTGAATAGACATATCGATAACAACCATTGAATTTATGCGTTTGTATTTGAAGGTGAGAGAGCAAGATTAAAACCGGGCAATGTTCCATCGCTTTTTCCGTGGACCACGAACACAACAAAAATAAGGAAGAGGCCATACACAAGAAAATTGCCAGTTTACCACGATAAGCCTACAATGTCGGAATCTGCATAAATTATCTCCATTGAAGTACGGTACGGGAAGAAATCGTCAATATACAGGAAGAAGTGAATGTAACATTTGTGACTCCCATTTTCAAAGGCATCAATACTCGGACAAATACTTCAAGAATAAATGTCACAACATTAACAGTCAAAAACGTATTATGGTTGGTTTCTTGAAATCAGAATTAATCGTCAACTTACATCTGCCCGACGGAGAATGTGGTACCGGTAGTGACTGACTTCTACATTCTTGAGTCATAGGCCTAAGTTAGCCAGATGAATGGAAACAGTTCATGGCCTTAAAACAGGGATTCTCAAACTTTTTAAATACTGTACCCCTAAGTCGTTTCCAAGGGGTACGGAAACAATTTGTATTAAGAAATTGACAAATTACAAAAGAACCAAACGTTGCGATGCATTTTGAGGTAAACAATACCGGTATCAACTTTCTTTGATTATGTTTACCTTAAAACAAGACCGTTTCATGTACGCTATCAACCAAAAAAATACACGAATCGAAGTCTATAAGCAAGGGGAGCCAGTGAATATTTAAATCTCTATTTATAAAAGGAAGATTATAGTTTTACGTGACCGTTAATCTAGAGATCATAAGGCACAGAAGACTTCCTCTTTACGTGGAATCCGAACAGGTCAAGGCATTTCACTTTGAAAATCTCACATGCATTGACCGGGAAATCTCTATTTATGATTTAAGTCTTATGGAGATATAGGCTATTTATCAATATAGGCCTACAATACTCAAGCATGCTGACTCCTATTCATAATTTGAATAATAAAGCGTGTTAGAATTTTGTTATTACCGCTGTAGCCTACTAATTCTTCCCTCCTCCCACTAGTTTTAGCGCCTCTAGTCCGTAGCTCATTTTACAGCTGTTTAACGCTTAAACGCTGAAAATTGTTCATAATATATTAGAGGATATACCTATAGAATTAATTAATATAGTCTTGGAGTAAAATTAGAGAAGATATAATTTACTTTAGCTTAGACAACTCGGTCACAATCTATACATTCCTCGTAGCTGACTGGAGGAAACATAGGACGATCGCCTTGCGCTTACCCAGTACTACACGAGCGCTATCTGGCGCGAACTTTCTCAGGCTACATCCCTATTCAAATACATCCAACCTACAATATGATTGGTGCTTCATTTCACACAACCTCATTCCTGCGACTTAATTGCGCACTCAGAATGGCATATTTAACTCTCTGCACACACAACAATTATTTCTTCCCAAATTATGCAGAAAAACCAAGCCTTTGCTTGTTACGACAACTGGAAGATTTATAAATTGATAAACTCCACCAATGAGTTTACAATAATAATATTTTTACCATCAGTTTAAAACATGAATAACTCCACACCGTGTCTATTCTTAGCCAAACGTTTTGAAAGACGTTGCTCAATAATGATTTTTATACAAACTCTAGCAAAAACACTGTTTTATACATGCTTTTAGTTTCCCGTATCATCACTTTCCGTGTCTTCTCAAAGATTTAAATATAGAATGCAAGCGTGAAATAATTCCACTGAATTAATATGTTATTTATTGTGGGCATGAGTTAACCACTAACCTTCGGAATCAACAAGTATCCGATCTTAGAATATTGTTTCAAATGTCAAATGTATAAATCACACTACATGAAAATGATTATTATAAATCACAAATATTTATTATTATTTCAGAAAATAGAAAAATAATTATTATTAAAGCAACATTATTATTATTATTATTATTATTATTTCCTCAACAAAAGGATTTAAAGTTGTTAAACGGTTCGGGGAATATCATCCTCGACTTCTAAATAATGGATAAATATCCATTCCTCAACTTAAATTTATTATTAAATCTTCAGTTACGACGGCTGATGACCACGATTAGAAAAATATCAAAATTAAATAAATGCTCGTTCTGCTCGTCCATAAATTTCGAATCATTGACTTCTGAGTGTAAAAACTACTCAGATCAAAGCTTCTATTGCAAAAGAAAAATATTTGCAACAGCAAATAAACAACTCGATGAATAGAAAATATTGTTGGTAAGACTATAGAAAATATGAGAAATCCAGCTAACTACGCTTAAAAATAATGCCAATTGTAGCTTACATTCTTGTAGATCTCGATGCTTGTAATCTGGTCTGAACCAGATTATTCAGTCTTCTTGTCCCCATTAGGACACGTATTTATAATCTTGTATCGGCCTCCATTTTATACCCGCAATGGTCTTACACAGACATAGCGGTATTCATACTTGGAGCCTGAATATCTCGATGAAAAATGTTACCAGCTTCAAAAGCTGAAGTAAAGTTGACGGGGGTCTGATCAAAATGATCCATTATGAAAATTATTAACATGACCCAACTGTGATGTGTTCAGTACTCCGAATACGCTTATAATCTTGTTCAGCACTAGTACAAATTCTGTCGAGTTTGCTGGGCAGAGTTTCTCACTCTCCAGATTGCGCAAGGCAAAACTGTATTCCCAATATCAGCTAAAGAATTGTACTGTGCAAGAATGGAAATAAAAGTACTGATTTATCTTGGCTGGTCCACTAACAAGACAAAAGCTTGTCCTCTGACTGTTGGATTAAATAATCCAGCTTTGAATAATTGTGGACAGAAGAAAGAAAAGTAGACAAAGTCTACCATATGTCCAGTTGTAGCAGTAAATAATTACCAGTGCCACAAATTTTTATCACTTCGGTGATAACATTTGAAAAGTTCGAAGATCACCAAAATGTTAAACACTTTCCTAATACCAGTAACCATGTACTGTCGAAACGCTAAGTCCCAGCAACTGTGCTGTTAATAACGAAGAATTTGCAAGCATGTGCACGAAGATTATAACAGTGTTCGGAGTCGTAGAGTGTTTAGCGGCTAGAGCGCTCACGAAGTACTACACATCCATAGCAACCGAGTGCCTATGGAGAAGTGAACATACTTAGCTCGGGCAGGCGTGCCTTATATACTCCTCAGCGGGCTACTCGAGGCACTGCGGGAAAAATGCTGGAACTAAAATATCTCATAACCCAGCTTCCGCTCAATCAATTTCCTCGAAATAAAGCCCATTCTTCCTCCCTTGTCTGTGCCAGTAATCTGATGTTAGTCTCAAGATTCTACTCCATCGGGAAATATTTAATGACATTTTAGCCTCGACTATGACGCTCTCGGCCTACGTCACTTAACCATTTCTTGGCTGTCGAAGGCTTCCAATTCCTTCTAAGAAGGTTTGGCGCGCGCTATTCAAACTTTCAATTCTGGACTTAGCATAGTGGGCTGTACCCTCAAATCTAGGCAACTGGATTTGGGCACAATACATATATCATAGTATACTGAATACCAAAGAAAATCTTAGTGACCTAACAACTCGTAAAAATGTACACTCTTATGGCACAAGAAATAGAAACGATCTAGACTTACCCCATGTTAGGCCGAGGAAAACACAAGAAAACTACAAATATAATGGAATTAAATTATACAATAAACTACCTAATCAATTCAAGGATATGTCCCTAAATAATTTCAAAAGAACTCTCAAAAAATGGTTAATATCCAACAGCTTCTATTCAGTATCTGAATTTGAAGAAAAAGTAACACTCTTGCAAGGAGGGATGTGAAAACTAATGCCATCCTAAATTATCAGAAACATATTGTATATAACTCCATAGATGGTTTCATAGCTAAGTTTCGTATAATTTTGTTAGTGATGGGCAAAAGTCTCGTTCGAGATACTCGAGACTGACGTCAGTGCTCTCGATGCATCTCGAGGCGTACCGTACTGATGACGTAATTCCCGTTTGAGATACTCGAGAGACACGTCAGTACTCTCGATGCATCTCGAGTCATGCTCGATTCGGACCTCAGCGGTGGAAGGCCGGTGTTACACTATGAAAGAAATTTGTCAAAGATCTTTGATAAAAGACCTTTTATAAAAGATATGGCAGTCTAATGGGGAAATAATTTATAAAAGGTGGTTTTATAAAATTCATTTTATAAAATGTATGATCACCATGCTATCTCTGATGAAAGATTCAATCCAAAATGAGAGATCATAACAGCTGGAATATTACCACAACAAAGATGCTCATATCCGAGTGTGAATTGCATGAAATGTTACATAATAAGTTACATAATGAATTTTATATAATGTAAAACATAAATAACAAATAGGTAAAATAGCCGAGGCTATAGGCGCTGCCCACAAAGGACGCACATTTCAGGATATAAAGAAGACTTAAGTAGTTAAATAGGCTGAAATAAGCCATGAATAGCCGTGCATTTTATATTGTAATATTTGTATTGTAGGCATTTCGTCAATTTCACTTATGGTATTACAATGAAAATCCACAGCCTGCTTCCAGTCTCCGACCGGGTCAGGAATGGAATGAATGAAGCCCCCATCTAGCGGCGAGGATATGAATTGTGCCGGCTGCCGAGGCCTGACGCACATGGTATTACAAGCGAGTGTAAATAGGAATTTTATCTTTACCGGTAGATAATATAATATGTAACAAACCGCTAAGAGCAAGTGGTCGTTGGCGTAAGGGCTAGAGCGCTCGACTCCCGTGCGATATGACCAAGGATCAAATTCCACTTATTGCTTACTTTTTATTTCGTATGTTTCAACTCTATTTGAACGGGAAGTGGTTGTTTGGAACGTCATAATCACTCATTTCTTCATAATTATTAATAATTAAGTATTATTGTCATTTTTCAAGTCCTCGTACTGCAGCTTGTTCACCAAGATTTTACTCGTGCATCCCATGGTTTAACCCAGGGGTCTCCAAACTACGGCCCGAGGGCCACATCCGGCCCGCGGACAGATTTTGTCCGGCCCGCGGAGAGCTAGCATACTTGAAAACTCCTTTTAGAGAACATATTTTTTTTATAGCAAATTAAATTTAGTTTACTGAAGTATTCTAATTTTATGTTGAATAATTATTAATATGACATCTACATTGATATGGTCATGGGCTAACTACTCATAACATTGTTGTAGGCTTATTGTTATTGTTTTTGTGATAAGTTGGATAAAGAAACACAGAATTGTAATGAGTCAAGACATGTATAACATGCAGACATATGAAATACTAATGAGATTTATGTAATTGAGATTTTCCACTGACAATAGTTTGTACTTGTGGACTAATTTTACTTGTTGTTGTTTGAGTCTTCAGCCTTTTGACTGGTTTGATGCAGCTCTCCATGCCTCCCTGTCCTGAGCTAAACGTTTCATCTCTACATAGCTACCACACCCTACATCCAAGGCAATCTGTTTAACATATTCTAACCTTGGTCTACCCCTACAGTTCTTGTCCTCGACCCTTCCTTCCATAACTAAGCTTGCTATTCCTGGATGTCTTAGTATGTGTCCTACCAACCTATCTCTTCTCTTCATTAGCAGTCGCCAGAAACATCTCTCCTCTCCCACTCGTCTTAATACCTCTTCGTTTGTAACCCTATCTACCCATCTGATCTTCATCATTCTCCTGTAACACCACATTTCAAATGCTTCAATTCTCCTCTTTTCTGCTGCACCAATAGTCCAAGTTTCACTTCCATAGAGCGCCACACTCCAGACAAAGGCTTTCAAAAATGACTTCCTAATACCTAAATCTATATTCGATGTCAGCAGATTCCTTTTTTGTAGAAATGCTTTCTTTGCCTGAGCCAACCTACTTTTTATATCCTCTTTGCTTCGTCCATCACTGGTTATTCTGCTTCCTAAGTAACAGAAGTCTCCTACTTCCTTCAGCTTTTCACCTGCCAATTTGATCTCCATAGAGGTTTCTGATTTATTTCGGCTGCATTTTACTTGTACCAATTATTAAAAGAGATTTAAGATGCTCATCAGTTAATTTAGATCTGTACACATTTTTTGTGTACTTCATTTTGGAGAAGGTCTTCTCACACAAATAAGTACAGTAGTACCAAAAACAGAAAACAGCCCACGAGCAAATTTATGCAAATTATCAAATTGTGTCAGTGGAAGACTCTTATAAAATTCCAACAAAGATGAGTTTTGATATTTGTTCTTAATTATATCACTGCACTGTAGTTCAATCATTTCCATTTGAAGTTCCGGGGCTAGGGTTTCAATGTCAGTATCAAAAGGATCCTGAAAAATCTTAATTTGATTCGCAAAGGCATCGAAGTCCGAGAAACGAGTATCAACATTTATTTTCAAAGCACTCAAAGTTTCGATTGCAAAATCGATAGGAAACTCAGTCTCAGTGGTGGGGCTGAATATTTCACATGTTTTAAAATGTGAAAAACATATACTTCGTAGTTGTGATTGAAACAGTATCAATTTCTTCCGGAATGATTTGATATTAGTGTATAAATCAGGAAGATGCTGGTTTTCTCCTTGCAATCTCAAATTCAGTTCGTTCACATGTTTTGTCAAATCAACATAGAATGCTAACTTCCACAGCCATGCGTTTTGTAATTCAGTAAGAGGGCGATGCTTTTCATTCAAAAAAATTTCGATCACTGCTCGAAGTTCAAAAAAGCGCTGAAGGACTTTCCCACAACTAAGCCAACGTACGGCAGTATGATAAGGTAAGTAATTTTCTCCAATCTCTTCAATAAATTGTCGGAATTGTCGGTGATTCAGCCCAAAAGATCTCATAAAATTAACAGTTGATATGACTGGTTTCAGAACTTCAGACATATCCAAACATTTTCTGCACAAAGACTGTTGATGAATGATACAATGTAAGACTAATGGGTTTGATCCACCGTCATTTTCTACAGCCTTTGACACAAGAGCGACCAATCCTTTATCTTTCCCACTCATGTTTTTGCCTCCATCAGTTGTAATACATTTCAAGTTTTTCCATCGAAGGTTCTTTTGATTAATGGCCATTTCAACTCCTTTAAAAATATCTGTACCAGTAGTTGTGCCATGAATACTATACATATCAAGAAGTTCTTCATGCACTTCATAGCTTTTATCTACTCCTCGAATATAAATCAACACCTGAGTAGTATCTGACACATCCGTTGACTCATCCAAGGCCAAAGAAAACCACTCAACATCTCCATTTTTGTCGAACAGTTGAGAGGATATATTTTCAGCGATGTTTTCTACCCTTCGAGCCACAGTGTTTGCTGACATACTGACAGTTTTTAATAAATTTACCTTTTCAGGGCACATTTCTTCGGCTGCTGCAATTATGCATTCTTTGATCATTTCTCCATCGGTGAATGGTTTTCCACGTTTTGCAATTTCAAGAGCCACACGAAAGCTGGCACGAGTTGCAGCCTCTTGTTCGGTTTTGAGTTTTGTAAATGAAGATTGCTGCGATTTCAATCCGCGCTTCATAGCTTCGAATTTTTCTGTCCGCAAACTTCCTGTATATTTTGAGTAATTTTGAAAATGTTTTGTTTCATAATGACGTTTAGGGCCGGTTGTTCCATCTCCTTTTATACGTCATGCAAACTCCGGTTGGGCAAATCTCCTGTTATCCCCTAAAAACCGTTGCACCATCTCTTGTTGTTGTCATGGCCTGGCAAACTCTTTTTGTTATGCTCCTAACCGTCTGGTAAAATAATACCCCGAGCGACTTCTGTTAGCCGATAACAGGAGATTTTCATAATCCAACATGTCGTCACGCGAACAGAAGCCTCGGACTACTCCCTTACAATTACCCGCCTTTTAAAAGAATTGACGAGAGTAGTACATGGAAACTATTGTTTTCTGGTAAAGCATAATGGTAACAATATGTGAGTGGAATGTATATCGAATGAATGTGCTGATATTAATTGAATGACAAATTGAGGTTAGAATGATTCGTCCTTGTTTGTTTTGGTTCACGTACGAGTGAAGGATTGATGCCTGTAGAAGGACCTGGATAATAAATCAGCTCTAATTCCAATGATAGATACTGTGTTCGTATATAACAGGTAAGCTTCATTTTAATCCTGACACAGTAAATGTTAGGCTTGACTACTGGTGTTAACACCGTAAGTAATACAGTACGATTAATGTTGTCCAACCCATTTTATTTCCAGTTTCGTGATTGTGATGATACGGTACTGTGCCTCGGATGACGGAGATAATTCTGTGCTATTAGGCCTAGGTAAGTTTGTCTTGTCCGTACTGTGTGAAACAGTGTGTAATTAGTGTGTGAAATTAATCAGTAAGTTAATGCTTATAATGATGTTGGCCTAAGCCCAAAGTTGTGTTGGTAATGTAGGCTATGTTGTATCATAGGATCACATGTGCTTTGAAAGTTTACTAGAAACATGCCCTGATGTTGTTGAAAATAACTTTCATTATTCAATCAAGTGTTTCCCCGTTACGGTACCGTATTGAAAGGGAGGTGAATGTTGTAGTTTCAGTAGCTCTACTGAATCTGAAGTCACCCAATTGATGTCAGTTTCAAAGATTAGCACCATTTCAATGGGCTACACGAGTATAATTTTAGTTTACCAATGGAATACTTAACACATGCCCTCCTCAGAAATAAATTACACATATATATACACATATGCAGGGCATGAAAACAATTAACAAACCATTGAGTGTTATGTAAATACAATTATATCGTTGAGAGGTTATGTAGGTGGTAGTAGTAGTAGTCGTCGTCGTCGTCGTCGTTATTGTTGTTTTAAGGGTCGGAACTACCACTACGAAGACATCTTTCCCTATTATGTCGGAATTAACAAATTCCCAGGCAGCATTCAGTTTATGAAAGGATATGTTGATTTACAGGGAACCAAATGTTAAAATGTTGAGATATGCTTACTGTAACTTAGTAATTGTTTAAAAAATACCGTGCATTTGTGTATGAAGGAGTGTATTACGGTAATTCTTGCACTAAGTGACTGATTTATAAGTAACAGTAAAGGAGACAACTCACGATAACATTTTCTTAAGTACTGAAATTAGCCATAAATACCTTCTGTAATGATTCAAAATAGATCTGGAAATGATATAGTTTACTCCTCCAATGTCTATAACACATTGCCCGCTGCTAGGTCACATCACTCCCTGGATGAAATTACTGCTTGTGCTACATGCAAAGGGGTGTGGGGCGTAAGCACCAGGTTAGGTTAGGTTTGTGTTTGTGTGAGGGCCGCAACGGTGTACACTCAGTCATCCTGGAAGTGGTTTTCGGTGGATTCCCCACCTCTACTCCAGGAAAATGCTGGTATGGTTCCTGACTTATGGCTACGGCCACCTCCGTACCATTCTTATCCCCAATTTACAAATACACACAGTAATGCAGCATTCACAATAGCACAGGTTATCATACAAATTCCACACACACAAATACACGGGGCTATAAATGACCGCGATATCGCAGCCCCTAAAATAAACTACTTCTATTTCCCCCCTGTAGGTTATTTTAATAAAAATGATTTTGGTTTTTACGTTCCTTTTAGCCACTGCATCTTTTAGAGATGCCGGGGTGCTGGAATTTTGCCCTGAAGGGGATCTTTAATGTGCCAGTAAATCTACTGACAAGTCTCACTCGCATTTCCGTACCCTCAAATGCAAACTACCACACCTGCGTCTGGATTCAATCACGCAACCATGAGCACAGCAGGCAAGAACGGTACTGCTAGGCCACATAGCCAGTCATAGGTTGTATTCTTGCGATAGGCGGTTAGCTTTGTATCTGAGCGTTTTGTTAACTCATCTGTTGTGACTGGGGTGGTGGTGGTTGGATCGTTGTGTAAATATGTCTATGAGGGTAGGCTTCCAATATACCTTGTGTGACAGGCTGCGGTCTTGGTTCCTGATTAGTGATTACCAACACGTTATGACATGGAATGCAACGGTTCGATTCTAGTTTCATGGTGAATAGGGATGTCTACAGTAATGTGAAACTTTTTCGACAGATGTCATGGCTGTTCCATGTGGGACTTCATTTATTTGCCTTCCCTTGGCATTCTATACGCATCGAATTTGAAGAATAAAAAGTTGATAATACAATAAATGTTCATTCTTAAGCGTGTGTAACAGCCTATTGTATGTTATTTGCTAATGTTATTTGAACTAAAGAGCAAAATGATCCCACATAGTACGGTGCGCTATCTGTTGGTGCTAGTTCAGGTTATCCCTATTGATTATTGTCGTGGATTATGCTTAGAAGACCGAGGAATTCTGTCAGAGCTACTTTTCCGAGTTTCTATAGCAGGGATTTATCGTCTACGAAACGGAACCAAGTTGTGGTCTATCTTTTGTAGCGTTCTGTAGAGCGGACTTATAGGACCACCAATAGCTTCTCCATATATTTGCACATATAAACAGTTATTCCATTGAAAATATGTTGTAGTTACACAGTGGGGGAATAGGCCTGGAGTAGCAAAATCAGGCAATTGATAGTGCTGATGTGAGATTTGGTTTCTTTAAGCCGAACCTTAGTTAAAAGTTACACCACGTCTAATCTTGCCAGGCTGTTTGGCTCACCCTGTTACTACTACAACCACTCTGACTGCTGCAGCCACTAAGTGAATTCTGTATCACTATGTACACCACTGCTTCAGAAGTCATTTGTAGCTAATTTTCCTTATGCATGCCATCAGATTTTATTACCTTTTTGTTACTAGAGTGAACCGCTTAACTATAAGTAAGTGTTAGCTGCCCCTAGCTTCTCTTTCTCCTGCCTAATAATTTGTGTTTTGTTTCAGAACCACCATTGGATTATTGCTATCTGGTGGTAAACCGAAATATCTCCTGTTCAAGCTTGACATCTCGTGTTTCTTTCACAAGACCTAGAGAAAGCTGAAGAAATACATTTATTTTGCTTTGTGATCTAGATTCGAATATTAAGTGCATCACTCACTGGTGTTTGCTGTTTTGAGGGGTGGACGTCAAGGACATACATTCCTTTAACACAGAGTTAGTTATACCTAGTTGATAGGAACCTAATATAAGTTAAACATAAAAATGAACCAAACTATTAATTTATACACTAATTTGCTTTCAAATTGTAAAATATTTTGTTTCTAAACTCAAATAATCACTTGTCAGTAATTAACCTACTCCACTTTCCCCTATAAAGCTGATCATAAGGTCAACAGCCATATCAACATTGGCTAATAGGAGATTGAACATTTTTCTAATGTTTCTTCGTTGAACAGCAAATGTATACACTTCGTTAAAATGTAGGGGGCATCTTCCCTATGCACTTTCCTATTGAATGCAAATGTGCAACTGAACGTCTTATGATGAGTGTTGTAAATTTACTATAGAAATGAATAAAATTATTGTTTCCCAGAAATTTTTGTTGTTGTTGTTGTTGTTATGAGTGCTTACTAAAAAGGGTAAAAAAATCAATTTCCACTCGGGTATTCCTTTATTTCTTCCTGATCTCCATATACAAAAATGAGGTATTATTGATGCGGCCTTCTGATATTTATATTTCCTTGTGAACTTTTAAAATTGATGTCCTCTCATAGAACTAATACAAGAATCTGAGTAATGATGAGGTAATTCATACTATTGTACTTTTAATGGTTTTGTGGATATTTCTTTATGTACAGTAGGGTGGGTCAAAAACGTTTAGAACTTAAATAGTGAAATGAGTTTTGTATTTAAGTCATTAATACCCATCAAGTTCATTCCATACTTTATGGTGATGCAAATGATCTAAAGAGTGTTGGTAGTGTGCTTACTGTTATTGTGTCGTGTCTGCAATAAGAACTTCCATATAAGGCAGATAGATACCATATTCTTAGTACTGAAGCCACTGGTATTTTAAATCAGTGCCCAGTGTTATTGCAGGGTTGAGAAATATTCTCATACCTGTCAAGATAGCAGGGGTATTCAAAAAATATTGCCAGAGGCATCAACATTCCACACGGTAACAAACGGTGACACCACAAGAAAATTATAGAATGGACACTACATATTTTGAAGTTGATAAGGACTCAAATTAGCAAGTTACTTTGTTTATTAAATTTTAAATAGAAATTCATTCCACTCTCATTCTGGTGTGGTACAGGAACAGTATTGTAAAGTTGGAAGTCTCCCAAGTTATGTTAAATTTGAAGACTTGAACCAAGCTCGTGGGCTCAACAATTTTTTTGTTGGTTAGTTGCTCAGTTTAAGGGCTGCGACAACGCGGTCATGTAGCCCCGTGTACATAGGGTGTGTGTAGAATCTGTGTGATAACCGGTGTTAATTGTGATGACTGTATTAGTGTGTGTTATCTGTAATTCAGGTAAGGACTGCAGAGGATGCATTTCAAGTAGTTTTTGTTTTTGCTACCAAATGCTACCGTCAACGACACCTAGCTGCAAATGTGGCTACTAGATGCCCCGAAACCAGCCCCTGGCGACGAACGTTGGAATCGAATTGAGCGCTAATCAAATTTCACCTAGAAATTGAGCTTCACACAAATGTAGTTAGTGGAGGGTTCTTTTACATGCCAAAAACCTATGAAATGGGCCCGCCGGCTTTACTTCCCCTCCGAAGGAAGGCATACTGAGGGATTTTTAACGCTCTTAAAAGAATCCAACGACTTCGGCCGGGTTTGAACCCGCGAACTCGGGCATAGAAGTTCAGCATACTACCAACTACGCCACCGAAGCCGCATCAATGATTTTACAACACGGATCGCTTATGGGTATTGCTTTCAAAGGTCTGCACCAAGACTGAGTTTATTTCAGGGAGTGCCATACTCCAAATGAATGCTTCCAAAACGCATTTTTCGTGTACATACATATTTTATAACCTAATTGTTTTTTGAGCATTTGTATTCGAGGCTAAAAAGATTACTGTCATGGCCTAGCAGTAAGTATGGTAGTGTTCTTCTCGGCCTGGGTTCGATTTTTTTCACGTTAAGTTTTAATCTTATTATGATAGTTGGAATTGGGAGTATTTAGCCTCATACTCTCGGATTTCAATTAGGTGTGAACATTGGCTGTAGTGTACTGGCCATGGTGATCAGTATCGGCATTTGAATCACGTATAGACTACACAGATTTGTCCTTTTTGAAATTCCCGTTCGAAGTTCGTCAATTTGATGACAAAATTATCTAAAATGTTGTTTCGTGTATCTTCTTTGTCGGTATATTTTCGTCATAGAATAAATAAGCGATCATTATAGTATTCTTTACTCCTTTGTTTTACCTAACTTTTACTGATCAGATGATAGAGTTTCTCTTGCCAACAGCTGAAAACATTCTCGATCATGGCCTACTATAAGGTGCTGTGGTTTGTTAGACAAAACTAGTTTTAAATAGCTGGTGCAACATGCAAAATACCAACAGACGGTTAGTAACCAACAGGCTGTTACACAACCGGAGTTTGCATGACGTATAAAAGAAGATGGAACAACCGGCCCTTAATGTTATATTCCTTGAGAACGGCTATGCTTTCATTGCAAATCAAACATAGCGCCTTGTTACTGGACTCAATTACGAAATACTGAATGTTCCACTCATCTTTGAATTTTCTGCATTCACTATCAATTTTTCGCTTCTTTTCCATACTACTAAATCACACACAAAAGCAACAATTCAAATCAAAATACTGTTACAAAGATGTCTTAAACTTAAACACGCACAAACACGTTTTAAGGAGGCACGCACTATTTTATTTCACAACAGTGTCATAGGAACTGACTTGTGGTTGAGCAACTAGCCTTCTTATATATTCCAATTACTGCCATCTAGAAGTGAGTGGAAGACACCAGAACTCTCTCGAACCAACGAGATTACTCTGTACGTGCTATTAGCGCCATCTGTTAGCGATAGAAGGTACTACCTGTTTCCGCTTGTGTCCACCAGATGTCGTGTCACGTTACTCCTCATGGCTCGTACTCTACGACTAATCTAGAAATTACAGATAATGACAGGAAAATTAATAATATGCAGTGTTGCCGTTTTTCGGACTTAAGTCCGATTTGCAGCCTTTTTTCAACGTTTCGTACTTTTTTTTCATTTTTTAATACAAAATCAGACGTGAAAAATTGGAGTTCGGGTATTAATTGAGTCGTCCAAATTTTAAAGATTTAAATTGTCCGCCACACGCGAGTATCCGCTATAGGTGCTTGTTCGGGTGTACTTGTTTATTTCCGTCTAGTGGCTTGACCGGTCGCGCAAGCCTAACACAAGCGTCAGTTTCGTTAGTTGCGTGATAGCATGGCATCAGTAAACGTAAAACAAGTGTTCGAAATAGCTAACATGAAATCTCGTCATAGGTATTTTATAAAAGTCGGTTGGTATTAGAAACAAATCTTTCGTATTCCAGGTAGTTGCCACGTAACATTGCAACACTATGTAACCTTGAACTCGGCGCACACACTGGAATGTTTAAACTTCGCTGTTGTTTAAACCATACCAGCAGATCTTGTTCTATGTCGTCGTATTTCCCGGTTTTAATAAGATCCCTTCTTTTTTTGCTTAGATGCCGTTCAAAGTAGATGGTGGCATTTCAAACTCCTTCGGCGGAACAACACGTGAAAGAGTAGACCACTCCACTTTCCTTATAATGTCCACTTTATCTTTAATCGAAAGTGCCTTTCTTTTGATGCATTTCATCTGAGATCCACTCATTTTCACAATGATTTGAAAACTTTACTTCACTGATGCAGTTCTCGTAATTTCAATAATGTTATGATACGCTTGGCAATGCTTGGCTTAAAAGTTAGAACACACAGAACAACAATGAAAGCATGTGTTTTCCATCCTCCCCTCACACGTGTTTCAAGGTTAACACTGTCCAATGAGCTGGTGCCGTCATGGCGTGACATCATGTAGCCTTGACCTAGTTCGCCCGGTCAGATGATTCACGGGAGACCCGCGAACACTCAGAATTGCTATATTCTTTCACTTGGAGCACCGGAAGTACCGTATCTTTCGCGGAGATTGGCGAGTTTTGATTCTAACAGTCAGTTATCTTCAGTGAACGTCTTATACTTTAAGGGGATACAAAATCTGAACTATTTAACCAGGAGAAATATACATGTATCTTATGGGACCGAGAATATCGGGCATCTTATGGAAAATCTTTTTATGCGGGAACTTTTTTTTACAGAGTTTTACTGTATAACAGTATTAATAGTATACATTTTTATTTAAAGGAAAGTGTTAAAAGCAAAACAAAAAAGTTTTTTGTTTAAATTTCCATACAAAAATTAGAGTGCGGGGGTTATTCGGGTATATACGGTACATACACACTCATTCTACAGAATTGAGATGGGGAATGTGTTCCAATAGCTGCTCACACAAGGAGCATCCAGGTGCTCACTAGATTTCTGGTCTTCTAGCATCCTTCTTGAACACCACTGTTCTATTTATTGTACACCTGCTGTCAAAGAGCAAGAAACCTCTTGTAACAATTGCATGTTCATTTTACAAGGAAGCCAGTATTTTACATAATGTTGGCAGAAACATTTCCCAGCTGGCACAATAGATCTAAACTTGCATATTTCTTTTCCAAGCATCATTCAATTTGGACTATCAGTTGACAGTTGTAAAATATCTTGAACTACACATCTTAGTGTACCTTAGTATCCATTAAAGTTATTTGAGAATGTTTTGTGGTAAAATTGTTGGAAAGGAATATGGGGCAAACTGAGAAATTATTATAAATCACCATCTCAAATGTATTTTTCAATTTCAAGTTGTTGGTTTGATTTGATTTAAATAGTTAACACCAAGATCAAATCTTGCTCCTTTAAAAGTTGAAGCATTGTTAAAATTTGCTCTCTGGTGATGAATTTTTAACAGGCCAGTTGGTGTAGGTGATCGGTATAAGGCACTCACCATATTAGGATTGGGTTTCTTTCTCCTGACGTTAAGAGGTACAAGATTCAAATCCCAGCATTGACAGTGGCCGTTCTGAGTTTGTTTTTCCCTGATGTTTTCCACACTCGAGGCAATACTGGGATGGTACCTGATTTCAAGTCCCAAAGCACCTTTCCATATTCTCAACCTTAAAAAATATAATTATATACACTGTTGCAATCATTGATCTTAGGTTATCCAACAAGTTCGATTCGCACATAAGTAGCCTTCATGGGGCTGGTGGCCAAGTTGTCCTAAGCCTCTATATGGAATAACAGTAAATGAAGTAAATGAAAATTTGAGTGTTCTGTTCCAGGTTCATGAGTGTGGTTCACCTGGCTGGTGTTGATCTGGCTGGTCATGTTCAGTTCTTGATATTGCATATCATGGTAAGTATATACTTGCCGATTCCACACTTTTTGAAATGGAAATTCCAGATGAAAAATTTTAATGCATACATTTTATTCAAGGAATTCAGATATCCAATGCATATGTCATCATCATCTTGCACAGTTTCCAGCCACTGGCGGGGTCTGTTTGGAACACAAGCCTCTCCAACGTCTTCTGTCTTCCTACCATCTCTCAGCCTCCACCCTTGTCCAGTCTTCTCCTCTCTTCTTCACGCTTTCTTCCACCCCCTTCAGCCACCTGTCTCTCGGTCTCTTTCCTTCCCACTTCGTCTCGTGTATCCTCCTGGGTATCCTCTTCTCCTCCATTCGTTTTACATGTCCATACCATCTAAGTCTAGATTTCTCTATACCATCCTGTAATGGTTCCTCCTTCATTAATTCTCTGGTCCTTTCATTTCCTCTTATGTCCATCTTTGTAGCTCCAATACTGCTTCTCAAGAACCTCATCTCACTGGCCTGTATTTTGCTCTTTTCCCTTCCTTTCATAACCCAGGTCTCCGAGGCATACGTCAGGATAGGGACATAGTACGTCCGATATATGATCTTTTTTGCAAATGTAATTTCATTAATTCAATATAAATACAGTATCTCCTCGCATAATCGTCGCACCCTACTTTTCAAATACAAATAATTGATGCACTAAATTTCATCGCTTAATTGTTGCATAGCACATTCAAATTCATGTGCCAGTCGGCTGCACACGCTACCGCTTGCTTATAACCTTGCGTGACCTTTTCAGAAGAAAGGAGTCCCTGCCTCTGTGCCTATGGGCTATAACTTATGCTATGCGAGTGGTCGGCATCATCACATAGCATTCATATTTATGTGCCAATTGGTTGCACACTCTGCCGTGAGTTTATACCCAGGTGTGACCTTGTCAGATGAAAGTAGTCATGTCTCTGTGCCTGCGACCTATGACCGTGAAATGCGAGCGACTAGCTTAGCTCATTTGTAATTGTGCGCTGGTCTAGTACATGTGCTGCCACAAACTTATAACCTGGCATGACCTTGTTTGAAGAAAGGGGTCTGCCTCTCGGCCTGCTGTGTATGACTCCGCTACGCGAGCGGCCGGTATGCTAGACAGCTCAATGTCAGTCCAGGGGAAGGTAACTTGTATGGACCCATCGCTTCCACGAGTTGGTCTTGGAATGAAGAGTTTCAATAAGCTGCTGTACAAAGTGCTGCTAGCCCCAGTTCGCCCACTTGATAACAGGACCGACTGCTATGGGTGGAAAACGTACGCAATGGACATCCTGCACTAGGGTAGCGTCGACCACTTCCGAGGAAACATCGCAACAGACCTCCATGCATGATGTTATGCGCGTGATGATCACAATGAGAAAATACAAAACTTATACGTTGATTTTGATGAATGTGAAATACACGAGATTAAAATTAAGCAAATAATGATACAGTACTGTATATTTAAATAAAAAAATATGGTGGTTTTTCTTCTTTGAACTTTAATATCCTTGGGTATAATCGTCGCACCCTGCTTTTCTTCCACAAATTCTGGCTGAAATATGCGACGATTATGCGAGGAAATATGGCAACAAACACATTTATGAATTTAAACCAGAGCCCTGTGACAAAGAGGGTAGCCCAGAATTTGCATCTGTGCATAACACCATATTACTCTTAGACAAAAATGGAAATGAAATGCCAGTAACAGAATTTTGTCATTAATAAATTCTACTAAAACTCAAATACGCTTGGTTTTTTTTTTAGTTTTTTTTTTTTTTTTTAGTAGTTTTACCTCAAAATTATCTTGTCCACTAATACTTAACTCCCATCTGCTAGTTTATGTTGAACCATTTTATTTTTATATCACATCAGCATTCCTATGAAGGGGATCGAACACTGTTCTATAATTAGAGGTGTTAGAAAGTGTTTTTATTTTTTGAAGATTTGTTGATTTAAATTTCAAAAGGTGGTGTTTTGTGTTTATATTATTTTTTCGGGGGATGACATGTTAAAATTTGGAAAGCGATAAGGTTTGTACAATAAGTGCATTTAAAAATGTAAACAATTAATAAAACAAAGTAAAAAACAAAACAGCAGGGTAAACCGTTAAACATGGCTATGCAAGAATGAGATAATACTTACATGGAAGTCACATTTTTATTTTACATTCACCATCTCGAAACACATTTCAGTGAATACCTTTTTCCAGGATTGGCAAAAAAGCCTTTTTTCCCCGTTAAAAAAAAAGCATTAAAACAGTTTTTGTTCATTTTTTTAAAAATTCTGAACATGTTTTAAACAGTGTAATAAAATGCTGTACTTTTAATACTTAAATATAAATACTTTAGTGATCATCTTGACCAGAGTTGTATGGTAAGTAATAAACCAATGTTTACAACTGAAACTCAGCCAGCTGGGATTTTTGGCTGCCATGTTCGAAGTTTTGTCACTGACAGTGCTGCCAATATGGGGAAAATGAGGGATGAATTGGCAAAAAAAGATATCAAAGAATTGATAACTTACAGTTGTTCAGCTCACCTGCTTAATATGTTAGCACATGACTTGGAGGTGGTTGGCATTACAGAACATGTTAAACAAATTATTAAATACTGGTACTTCTGGAACACTCACTTTGCAGCAGCCAAGTACAAACAGGCTGGCAGAACAGCTTTTGCTCTTCCTACGGATGTACGCTGGAATTCTTTAGCTGACTCTATAGAGTCCTATTTGGGTAACTGGCATATTATTGTCAAAGTCTGCACTAAAAATCGAAGTGCCATTGAACCAATTATAAGTGCTAAGGTAAATGATATCAATATGAAACAAAGTGTTCAAGACTATCTCAAAAAACTTAAGACTGCATCAGTCTCATTAGATAAGATGCAGCGTGATGACTACCATTGGGGAAGCAGTAGAGGTTTGTCTTGACCTGCTCAATTTTTTCAAAAATGAAAACAATCTCAATGACTTAAAGAAATTCATGAAACGATTTAACACCACTGTAACTGATGCCCATCTCCTTGCCAATTTCATGGATCCATGCTATCAAGGACAGAGACTGAGTGAAGAACAATATCATTCTGCTATGGAGTATGTTGAAGCTTACCACCCAGATGCAATGCCTGAGCTAATTAAGTACAAAGCAAAATGTTCACCCTTCAAGGAATACCTGTTTGGTCCTGCGATACTAAAAGAAATTAAACCCCTGACATGGTGGGTGGCACTGCAGAATAACTTTCATCACACAACTTCAGGCCTAGCACATCAGCTGCATAGTGCAGTTGCTTCACCAGCTGGGATAGAACGTCTTTTCTCCACTTTTGGGTTTGTGCATAGCAAAGTCAGGAATAGGTTAGGGACAGAGAAGGCTGCCAAACTAGTTTGTGTTTTTCATGAACTCTACAAGAAACCTGTTGAATCAAGACAAAGTGGCAGTGACATTTGGATTTATAATATTTTAAGTACATCCCTATATTTTCTGATGGATGTTCGCTTGATAAAATTTTTAACAAGGACATCAAAACCATTACAAAATCACTCTATAAACTTTATATTATTATGTAAAACCTTCAGTAGCAGGGAGAGAAGACCACTGTACTCTACTGTATTGCAAAATGATTAATTAAAAATATGAAAACAAAACAAAAAAATCTTCTAAAGAAACATATTTTAGACGGTTGTTTGAAGCATTGATTTTAAAACTAATTTTCAACAATGTGCATTGTTTTAAACAGTTTTAAACACGCAAACATGCCAACCCTGTCTTTTTCAGTTTCATCCAAATACTGCAGCGAAATCATTGGAAGTAGATCATAGTTAAAGTCTCAGCATTTGCAGCTGTCAATTGTCGCCTCCTATCACTTACTATGAGACTGTATTTCGAAAATTACCTTTCAGAATCCACAATTGAACAAGGATACCACACACTTTAATGCAGCTGTTGCATAGTCTCGGTGAGCAGGCCTTAATCCCATGAGGATCTCCGGAACATTCACATTATCTTCATGACGCAGTTGGTTCTTGATTGCAGTCAGGTAAATGCTGTGAGCCTCTAAAAACTGTTGAGACTCCATCTTCTTAAGAAATGGGGCATTCTTCTTAAATTGGAGCAGTTCTGTGGGAGATACATTCTTAGGTGCATGCCGAGGTTCAAACAATGACCTGATGGCTTCTACAGTCTTCCTGACTGGATCCGTGGTCCTTAAAGTTCCGACTTTCACTAGAGCTGACTGTGCAACACACGTAAGCTTGGACTTAACCATTACCTGCATCTTTTGAGGAAGCTGTTCCAAGTTCTCGAGGATCGTATGATTGAACATTCCACCATAGCCTAATAGCTTGAGCTTTACCTCGGTCATCTAGCTTCCCAGCCAGTAAGTGAATTGTTGGGTACCTAGATCCCTCCAAGAAACTAAGCAAGTCCATAAGAGAGGCACCAACAACAGAAACATACAATGCTTGTCATTTTATAATTTGTATTGTTGAAGTCGATGCTTGTTGGAAACATTTGATCCCAGAATTTGAATCTTCCAATGTTTTGAAAAATACTACCAGATCTTCCATATGCGTGGCCATGTAACATTGTAGCCTTAAACCATGAATTCCATCTTGTACATACATGTATTGGGAAAGCTAGAATTTCATTCTCTTTTTCTGTGTTTTCATATTTCTCCCTTAGAAATGCAACGTAATTGCTTTTTCTTTCTCGCATATTTATAAAGGCATTCTTTGTCTTTACTATAGACAAGTTCAATCCGTCCAGCTCGTTTTCAAATATGCAGCCGATAAGATTGACTTTATGAGCCCAGCACTGGACATGACATAATTCTTCAATCAATCCTTGAAGAGTAGTTACACATTTTGACATGTAGCGTGCTGAGTTCGTAACTACTGCCACTACATGCTCCCGTTCAATTTCATAGGAATTCAAGGTGTCTTAATATCGCATTGGAGCAATTTACGCTATTGGCAGAATCTAGAACAACAGAGGCAGCCAGATGGTTGTTCATTTCAGTTGATGGTACTGATGGACGAAAAAGAATGTTGAAAACACACCTACCATTCTTGTCAGTTGTTTCGTCATATAGTAGAAATGTAGGAATCTGAAAATAGTGAACGTTCTTGGGTTTCCCGCCAGCTTCGACACTGCCCGGTGGCGCCGCGTAGAGGAGTCAAGTGGAAGTCGTGAGAAACTAAGACGATCAGTTACAGTTTTTGTGTCAAGTCATGTCACGTCTAGTTCTGTTAAATCTCATCTTATGTAATCTTACGTTTAAATGCAGTTTTTATACTTAAAACTACTTCAAGACGTGTTCGGTTTATTCGCTTGCCAAAATTCATTCCCACATTTGGGGGCTCGTCCGAGATATTAACGATTTTGAGTGCGGAACGGCAATTTTGGCTTAGCCTACAGCGATAAAACCAAAGACGACAAGGCGCGAATTGACGGCATTTTTCTGGCAAGATTTACGACGAAGACGGGGGTCCGTGGAATATAGAAGACGAGCAACTGTTCAACCTCCAAAGACGTGGTGGTTCGAGCAGGCTACAAAATAAGAGTTCAAGGATCCTGAAGCCTACGACGACGGACGAAAAGAAAAGTGTTCAGCGCGAGTGCCGAAAGACAAAGAAAAATGGCGGACAAAGTGGCGTGTTTACAAGATATTGAAAAAGTGAATAATAACATTAAGACGGCGCCCACGGCCGTGATTAAGACGTTACATAACCTCATTTTCGAAAAAGTGCCACGTGATCGAAAGAACAGCGCTTAACAGAATTCCCAGGCTTCGAGTTTGAACGTGACTCACCAGAACACCTGGTGAAATTGAAGTTCATTGAGACTGAATTCACCGAGGCTGACCTGATTGCCATGTGCACAGTATTAAAAATTGGATATACGGGAGAGAAAGCTGTACTTGTGCAACGCGTCTGTGATAACTTAATGGACCTTTCGTGGCTGTGGATGCGTAAAGACGAAGAAGGTGAAGAAGAAGAAGAAGAGACTGGTAAAAAGGAAGATGCAATGAGCAAGATGAAAGAGGAAAACGAAGCACTGGCGGAGGAATTACGTGAGTTAAAGGAGAAAATGGCTGGGATGAAATCCTCAAATCATTCAACCTCTACTACGACAGGATCATCATCAGATTCATCTAGCTCGTCCGAAGACCAGAAACTCTCCAAAGCAATAGGAGGTAAACAAAAGAAAATAACAACGACCAAACACAAAGCGAAGACTGTAGAAAAAAGCTCAAGTGAAGGGGAAGTCGACCAGGACGTGGTGGACTTGCGGCACACTGCAAACTGTGGAGTCGCACACAAGTTTGCGTTAACTTTCCGAGATGTAGAGGGCTCTGTCAGAACCTATGACGGCAGTGAGAACTATCCGGTGCGACGTTGGATTGAGGACTTTGAGGAAACAGCAACGTTGATGGTGTGACTGTTCCGGTCACAATGTTCCCAAACCCTTATTTGGTTGACTGCAAGAGAAGTCAGGTTAGGGTAATTTGTTCATACCATTTCTTTTCTTGTTCATCATCATCATTTAGGTTGTAGAATTTCATTTTATTTAGTGTATATATATCTTGTGTATCTCGGGGACTCAGTCAGGAATATTTCATTTAATTTGTATGGGAGATGTCAGTATACAAGACAGCGGATTGTGTAGGTAAGCTACAAGATGTTGCAACAGCAGGAAACTCTAGGCCAAATTTAGATTGGGCCGAGAATAACTTCCCTTGTCTTGAAGAAAGCTTTGTGTAAATTGTGTAAGGTTCTGACGTCAGAGAAGAGTTTCGCGCCACGAGTTGTAAGAAATATACATGGGTTCGAGATTATTGGTGTATTTTGTATGGGTTGGAGGGTATCATGACCCTGGCGGAGAAAGACGAAAACATGTGTTTACAAGATGAGAGGTGGGATTTTCGTGTATAGCGGGGCTTCACTTCTATTGTAGCGTCTGATTGGAAAGGTCGCGTTCTCGTAATTTGGCGTAGGCCTATTTGGAGAAACAGTTTTGTTGAAAGCATGGCTTGTGAATGTACTCGAAACGGCTACATATCACAACGATGTTATCTCTGTTAGCACAATTCAAGTTGGGTACGGAAGCACATTCATTTCTCTCGCAGAGATGTGGCTATGTAAACCAGTAAACATCTCTAACCTCAAACCACGTGTGGAAAATCTTAGAAATGCTGGGGAGAACTGATCTATCGAGCATGTCTCGTAGATTATCTGCTAGATCGTCGATGAGTGAGTAACAAACATCTTTATATTCCAACATTCATTTTGGGTCACATGTTTTCGTCATTGCCGAGGAGAGAAGATAGTAAACCATAGTCTGTTCGACGAGAGTCCCCGCCATATGTTTAAAGTTGATATTAATACACATATTTTGAAGGTTATAATTAGTTTTCTTTATAGGGAATTACACCTAATAGTTGAACGCCCAAATGATACCAGTTAGGTTGACCAAATGTGTGTCCAACACTCCACGACCCTGCCATTTCAATTGTGTGGTATATGATGAAGTACTTCCGATCAAAAATAGGAGGATGATTTTGGGAAGTTTTAAATCAGTCGCCCAAGAAGGGCTGGTAAAAAGTTACAACATAGCACCTCAACGTGGGGCAAGAGTAGGGAAACCTAGCAGGTATCATTAGGGCACATATGCACACAGCCGATAGACACCTTAGGAGTATTAGGGTTCACAGTAATTTGTTTTGTTTTAAGGGGTATGTCCACATCAGACAATTTAGAATTAAGGTCAAGGGTTGTGTGTAAATCAAACAGTAAAATGTCAGGTAATCAGGAAACTGGGGGAAGTGGCAGTGAGGAAGATGTGGAAAAGACAGTGGGAACATATGTTACCATTGTTACTACTGAGTCGCAGCTGATCGCTGAAGGTAGTAACTTAAATGTAAATGGGGGGGTTATGAACGATAGTTTGATCCAAATGCTACTGAGTGAAATAAAAGAGATTAAGAAGCAAGGAGAATCTATGAGTAAGGAAATTAAGGAGCAGGTAGGCTCTGTAAATGAGAAGGTAGAGTCAGTGACCAAACAGATAGTAGAAGTGAAGGAATTTGTAAGTAAGGAAATTCAGGAGAGCAACAGGGCCACGAACACAAGGATAGAGAGTCTCAGCAAAGAAATACGGGACCATAAGTCTGTCCTTAATAGTAGAATGGAGAGTATGAACCTGGAATTAAGTGGGAAAATTAGCAAACAGGGAGAGGAAATCAGGGCAGAAATGCAGGGGAATCAGGCTGGGATCACAAGTAGGCTAGAAGGAATGGAAGGCCATCAGAACCAGCAAGATGTGGAAATAACGAAAATTAAGTCAGAGATAGCTAGTTCAAGGGCAGAAGTACAGAATGTAACGGGAAAGTGTGATGAGATATGCAACACTGTAAGTGGGAATAAGAGGGAATATTTAGATAGAGTAGGTGCCGTTGAAAATAAGTTGGGAGAGATTGAGGGTCTGAGAGGGAAGCAGGTGGCATTGACCGAGAAAAACGAAAAGCTGCAGGAAGAGCTGATAAAGGTCAGGAGAGAGTTGAAAGAGCGACCGATGAGTCAAAGGGTTGTGATGCCATCTAGTTTGCTACTCAGGGACCCTGGTCTGCCACAATTTAACTCAAGGCAGTTCAACCCTATGGAGTTTTTAAAAACCATTGAGAAGAAATTCAGCAAGGATCTAGAAGACGGGGTTGTCGAATGGGAAACAGTGTTGGAGATCTTGTCTAACTCATTTCAAGGGGATGTGAAAGCATGGTTCCAAATATACAGGCCTAACATGAATAGTTTAAGGGAATTCAGGGATAAATTCAAAGCTAAGTTCTGGGGGGAGGGGGTACAGTCCAGGGAAAGGGAAAAATTAACTTTTGGGAAATATAAGGAGAGAGAAGGGGTATCCCTGACAGAATATTTTTTGGCACATGTACTTATTTGGAAGAATTTGGATGGGCTGACCTCTGACAGTGATGTGGTTAGGGTCATGTTGAAGCACTTCCCACCTAGAATTCAGGAGGCAGCTTGTATGCAGAAGGTAAGGACGGTAGAAGAGTTGGAAGAGCTTCTTACGAGCTTTGACGTTTTAGGCAAGCAGCACATGGAGAGGCCAGAGGTCAAACAGGAATTTAGGGGCAATAGGGGGAATAATCAGGAGTTTAATAGGGGTAGATTTAATCAGGAGCAAAGAGATTATCAGCAGAGGCAGGAAAACTATCAGAGAGGTGGGGGGCGTCAGGATAATTCACAGCGACAGGAAGGTAACTATCAGAGAGGTGGGGGGCGTCAGGAAGGTGGTAACGAAAGAGTACAGGTGAACCAGAGGAGACAAGAACAAGGTGGTCAAGGAGCTTTAAACTCCGAACGGGCTGTGCAGGGAGGTCAGTCAGGCAGTCCGTAAGAAATGAAGTCAAGCAGTGTGTTATTGTGGGTGAGGAGGATTTTATGCCTATGAGTC
Source organism: Meconema thalassinum (assembly GCA_946902985.2). Lineage (NCBI taxonomy): Eukaryota > Metazoa > Arthropoda > Insecta > Orthoptera > Tettigoniidae > Meconema > Meconema thalassinum. The sequence goes on along the minus strand of OX336388.2, from coordinate 510,717,003 downwards.
GGGAGGATCTGCTAGCTGACCAGCAGGAGTTCTCATGTATCGGGGAGAAGGAGGCTTTTATGTCAACTGTTGAGTTGAGCATACTAGGTAAGAGAGTGCAGGCATTGGTGGATTCGGGGAGTGAGAGAAGTGTCATCAGTAAGGGATTTTATGATACTTTAATCAAGGACGGTGGTAAGTTGGAAGAAATTCCAGTTAAGTCGACATATGTGGTAACTGCTGTTGGTAATAAATCCCAAAGAGTGGGAAAGCAGGTATTGTTGCCCATGAGGTTTGGTAATGAAGTTGACCACAAGACTTGCTTGGTAATTCCTAACCTAATTTATGAAATGATTTTGGGGATAGACTGGCTTAACGAGCATAGTGCTGTTATTGATTTTGACCGGGGTGTCATCAACTTTGTGAGGGGGAATATAAGCCAGGAGATGAGAATGAAATGCAAGAGTGTAGATAAGACAGTAAAGGCATGTGTTACTGAGGTCACTGTAGGGGATATGGCAGAAGGTAAGGCTGACGATGAGGAGGAAGTTGTGGATTTATGTCACATTGCTGTGGAGGGTGATAAGTGTGATCAACTCCAGCAGGCTGTGGATAAGAGTGGTTTAAGTGTTGAGGAGAGGGATAAGTTGTTAGAGGTTTTAGAGCTAAACCAAGAAGTTTTCAGTGACAAGCCAGGGCTAACACATGTCTATACGCATCAGTTCGAAATTGTAGATCATTCTCCATTTTCAGGACCCAAGTACCCGATACCTCACAAATTTGCTGATGCTGTGGAGAAAGAAATAGGCATTATGCTGAATCAGGGTATTATTGAGCCTTCAACTAGTGCATATCTGAATCCCTTAGTTGTGGTTGGGAAGAGTGATGGCTCGGTCAGGTTGTGTATTGATGCCAGGCAGCTCAATTGTAGGATATCTGGGGACCAACAGAGGCCAGAATGTGTTGAGGAACTGGTTCAGAAATTCAATGGTAAGCAATGGTTTTCCACTATGGATCTGAGTGCATCATTTTGGCAGGTACCGTTGAGAGAACAGGACAGGAAGTTGACTGCGTTTAGCTTTAAGAGTGGTTTGTACCAATTCAGGGTCGTTCCTTTCGGAACAAAGACCAGCAGTTCAGCGTTGATTAGGGCCTTAAATCTAGTGTTAGGGAGGGACACACACGAGTTTGTGACAATGTACATAGATGATTTAATTGTTGCATCTTACACATTAAAGGAACACCTGGATCACTTAGACATTGTTTTGGGGAAATTAAGGGACGGGGGATTTACAATTAAACTTAAGAAGTCTCTGTTTTGCACAACATCAATCACATTTTTAGGGCATACTATCACAACACAAGGGGTGTCTCCCGAACAGTCACGATTAGACAAGATTCACAACACTGCTACACCACGTAACGCCAAACAATTGAGGTCAATATTAGGGGTTTTCAATTATTTTCGTAGATTCGTAGTTAAATATTCCTGTCTTGTAGAACCGTTTAGGGAATTGCTGAAGCAGGGTACTAAGTGGGTATGGACCCAGGTGCACGATGAGGCTTTTAAGGAGTTGAAGAGAGGCTTTGTAGAGACTGTCATGCTTAGGTATCCTCGTCTGGATTGTCCCTACATTTTGATGACTGATGCGAGCATGCAAGGCATCTCAGGCATTTTGTGTCAGGAGGATAGTGAGGGCAATCTAGGGATTGTCTCATTAGCAAGCAGAGGGCTAAGCATGGCGGAGAAGAGATATACAATTACTGAAATAGAGATGTTAGCAATCGTATACTCTCTAGGGAAGTTTAGGAGTTATGTGTTGGGCAGTAAGTTGCAGATACTGACTGACCATCATGCATTACTTTTTATTGGATCCTGCAAGCTCACTTCGAACAGGATGTCAAGGTGGATATTGGCTATAAGTGAATATAACTTTGAGGTAAGGCATATTAAGGGTACTGAGAACATTGTGGCTGACTTCATGAGTAGAAACATTGGGGGTGATGAGGGTCATCAGGTACTGGAGGTACAGGAAGGTGTTGTTATCTGCGTAACCAAGGTAAGCGAGTGTGATTATGAGATACGCTGCTTAAGGAATCTGCTTGTAGAGCAGGAGAAGGATGAGGTCTTAGGTGATATCTTGACTCAGTTGAGAGGTATGGATGTGGATAGTAGAATTAAGGTTGGAAAGTATTGGTACAAGTTGGAGTGTGGTTTCTTGGCTAGGCTGTGCCATGAAGGTGCCTGGAGAGTGTGTGTGCCAAGCTCATTGCAGGTAACGATGATTTGGTATCATCACAAGGCTTTAGGGCATTTTGGATCAAGCAAGGTTCTTTTTGCTGTTCAGCAGCATTTCATTTGGAAGAACATGGGAAGGCAGATTAGGAAAGTTCTGGCAAGTTGTGACTCGTGTCAACGGTGTAAATGCCCAACGAGGTTTCTTGAGGGACCTCGGCAAATGGTGATCACAGAAAAACCAAGGGATTTACTCTGTGTCGATCTGTATGGTCCATTGGTTAAAGCTCAGTTTGGATATCAGTATATCTTCGTGGTTGTTGACGCATTCAGTAAACTCGTCAAACTGTATCCCCTGAGAAAAGCGACCGGGAAGGGTTGTGTCCTACAGATCACTGATAAGTATGTACCTGAGTTTGGGGTGCCTCTCAGGATACTATCAGACCACGGTAGTCAATTCACCTCAAAGATCTGGAAAACCAAGTTGAGTGAATTGGGTATCAAGCACATATTCTCATCTATTCGATATCCTCAAGGGAATTTGTCCGAACGAGTTATGAGAGAATTAGGGAGAGTATTTCGCACCTATGTGAGCAATCGCCACAATGCGTGGTTCTCCAAGTTAGGAGATATTGAACGATGGTTCAATAGTACGTTCCATGAGAGTGTAAAATGCACTCCCTATGAAATTCAGTATGGTAGGAAGCCTACCAATGAGCTTGCTAGAATGCTAGGTTTGGTCACGGGAGAGGAGATTGGGAAGGATGTTTGTATCCAGCTGGCTAGGGACAACTTAATCAAGGCAGGGAATAAGCGTAGGCGCCAGCAGAAGCGGGTAAAGTTTGATTCTTTTGAAGTAGGCGATCAGGTGCTTCTGAGGGTTCCATATCCGTCTTCAGCTGTAGATAAGGAGATAGGGAAGTTTTTTCATCTATTTCAGGGGCCTTTTAAGGTGGTTAAACGTATTGGTGAGTGTGCCTATAGTTTAACGGACCAGGATGGTAAGTCTGTCAGTACACATAATATTAGGAATCTCCGTAGATATCACTCTGTAAAATAATATGGCATGGACTCTTAGAGAATCAGTCAACATAACGTGATGGCATGACAAAACTCAAGAGATGTGACGAAGAATGCTAACCAGCAAAGTGGCATCGAGTGTTAGATGGATAGATGGTATGATAAGGCCTGTGCAGGCAAATACCATGGCTTGTGAAGCGATAGGGTCTCATGATGAGACAAAGAAAATGAAGTGGTAGACCTAAGACACTTGAGAGAAATCAGTGAGGCTAGGAAATGGACACAATAAGACATTCGAGAGAGTGAGAATGTGTGAAAATTTGACAAGTGTGTATGTATATATGTCTTCCAGGGTTTATTTATGTAATAGTGTAATTCTTTGTGTTTTCAGTGCGTTGCTTGTTTGAGTGTTTGTGATCCACACTTGTTTCACCCGTGTGAATCACATGGGGGCGTATTGTGACTGTTCCGGTCACAATGTTCCCAAACCCTTATTTGGTTGACTGCAAGAGAAGTCAGGTTAGGGTAATTTGTTCATACCATTTCTTTTCTTGTTCATCATCATCATTTAGGTTGTAGAATTTCATTTTATTTAGTGTATATATATCTTGTGTATCTCGGGGACTCAGTCAGGAATATTTCATTTAATTTGTATGGGAGATGTCAGTATACAAGACAGCGGATTGTGTAGGTAAGCTACAAGATGTTGCAACAGCAGGAAACTCTAGGCCAAATTTAGATTGGGCCGAGAATAACTTCCCTTGTCTTGAAGAAAGCTTTGTGTAAATTGTGTAAGGTTCTGACGTCAGAGAAGAGTTTCGCGCCACGAGTTGTAAGAAATATACATGGGTTCGAGATTATTGGTGTATTTTGTATGGGTTGGAGGGTATCATGACCCTGGCGGAGAAAGACGAAAACATGTGTTTACAAGATGAGAGGTGGGATTTTCGTGTATAGCGGGGCTTCACTTCTATTGTAGCGTCTGATTGGAAAGGTCGCGTTCTCGTAATTTGGCGTAGGCCTATTTGGAGAAACAGTTTTGTTGAAAGCATGGCTTGTGAATGTACTCGAAACGGCTACATATCACAACGATGTTATCTCTGTTAGCACAATTCAAGTTGGGTACGGAAGCACATTCATTTCTCTCGCAGAGATGTGGCTATGTAAACCAGTAAACATCTCTAACCTCAAACCACGTGTGGAAAATCTTAGAAATGCTGGGGAGAACTGATCTATCGAGCATGTCTCGTAGATTATCTGCTAGATCGTCGATGAGTGAGTAACAAACATCTTTATATTCCAACATTCATTTTGGGTCACATGTTTTCGTCATTGCCGAGGAGAGAAGATAGTAAACCATAGTCTGTTCGACGAGAGTCCCCGCCATATGTTTAAAGTTGATATTAATACACATATTTTGAAGGTTATAATTAGTTTTCTTTATAGGGAATTACACCTAATAGTTGAACGCCCAAATGATACCAGTTAGGTTGACCAAATGTGTGTCCAACACTCCACGACCCTGCCATTTCAATTGTGTGGTATATGATGAAGTACTTCCGATCAAAAATAGGAGGATGATTTTGGGAAGTTTTAAATCAGTCGCCCAAGAAGGGCTGGTAAAAAGTTACAATGGGCTGGGACGAGATGCAGAAATACGTATTTGCAAAAAAGTCTCTGACAGGCCTGGCTAAGTTGTTCGTGCAGAGTGAACGTGGCATCACATCCTGGCACAAGTTGAAGAAAGCCCTGAAGAAGGAATTCCGAGATGATGCCAGCGCAGCAGAGATTCATCGACTGCTAACCAACCGACGAAAAACAAAAGTTGAAACTCTTCACGAATATTTCCTGGTGATGCGAGAAATAGCCAGCAGGTCGACAATCGATGATGAATCACTGATACAATACGTCATCGATGGCATCGAGGATGACACTGGATCCAAGATGATTCTATATGGAGCAAAGGGCATCAAGGAATTCAAGGACAAGTTGAAGATCTATAAGAGTGCTTACGCACGAAACTCCCAGAAGGTGACGATAAATGAGAGGACGACAAACAATCGTACACCAAGAGAAGACAACAGGCAGAAGCAGACCTCGCCTGTAAAGAGATGTTACAATTGTGGTCAGAAGAACAGTCATGAGTCCAGAGAATGTCCACACAAGAGTCAGGGTCCAAAGTGCTTCAATTGCAGCAGTTTCGGACACATAGCTTCCAAGTGCCCAAACCCTGAGCAGAATGCCGAGAAGAAGACAGTGAACGTCGCTTTGGGAACCAAGTCGAATATAAAGATGAAAGAATTGTTGCTCCAGGGCCAGAAGATCAATGCATTAGTTGACACGGGCTGCCCAATCAATCTGATCCGTGAAGACATCTACACAGAGATGGGCGATCTAGAGCTGAAGACTACCGCCATAGTACTCAAGGGTTTCGGAGATAGTGAGGTGCGTCCCCTAGGATATTTTCCAACCGACGTCCAGGTTGACGACGATACTTACTTGACCGATTTCTATTTGGTGTCTGGAGATGTACTAAAGTTGCCAGCTATCATGGGTAACGACTTGCTGGACCAAGCCATAACTACCATCAGCAAAACTGGTGTCAAGATGTCCAAGGACATATCAGAAGTGTACTTGTACCGAATCGACGTGGTAGCAGCCGATGAGATGGACATAGGAAAGGCATCGGAAGAGGCGAAGAGTACCAGCGTTGAGATGAGCATCACGATGAAACAAGGACTATTGCATCCCTTATTTAAAGAAAGCACACTCTTGCACATTTACCATGCTGACCATCTTGAACCCTTAGATTCAATGAAAAAAGGATGCAAGCATATTCTCGCAGTAACAGATAGCTTCACAAAGTTTGTGTGGCTGTATCCCACTAAAACGACGATCACGAAAGAAACTACGGAGAAATTGGACGTGCAAAAAGGAGTATTTGGTAATCCTGCGCAGATCGTCACCGACCGTGGAACCGCGTATATTTCACATGAATTCGAAGAGTACTGCACTGCCAACAACATCACCCACTTGCTGATCACGACCAGACTCCCTCGTGCCAATAGCCAGATAGAAAGGATGAACTCCACGATCACTTCCGTGCTGGCCAAGTTGTCCATCGAAAACCCTAGAGATTGGAACAAGCACGTCGAACCTGATCGAAGAGCCATGAATTCCACTTACAACCGCAGTATCAAGCAGACGCCATTCGAACTTTTGACGGGAGCCAAAATGCGCACTGAAAATGACCTGAGAATACTTGAGTTGATCAGTGAAGAGATGGTAGACGAGTGTGAGACCAGGAGAGATGAACACCGTGAAGAAGCGAGAGCACAAATCCAGAAAGTGCATCAAGAAGTGTGTCGTTTGATCGAAGTCGACGGCCTGCTCGCCAGTACCAAGTTGGCGATATCAAAACCATCAAGAGGACCCAGTTTGAACCAGGCCTTAAATTGCAGAAAAAGTACCTTCGGCCTTACAGAATCTCCAGAGTCCAGCTGAATGACACTTACGACCTCTGTCGTGAAGGGAATCGCTTAGGCCCCAAACGAACAACTACTTGTGCTGAATTCCTCAAACCCTGGGCTGAAGACTTCTCATCATCCGAGGCGGATGATCTGCAGGATGGCCGATTGTGGGAATCTGAAAATAGTGAACTTTCTTGGGTTTCCCGCCAGCTTCGACACTGCCCGGTGGCGCCGCGTAGAGGAGTCAAGTGGAAGTCGCGAGAAACTAAGTCGATCAGTTACAGTTTTTGTGTCAAGTCATGTCACGTCAAGTTCTGTTAAATCTCATCTTATGTAATCTTACGTTTAAATGCAGTTTTTATACTTAAAACTACTTCAAGACGTGTTCGGTTTATTCGCTTGCCAAAATTCATTCCCACAGAAACATGTCTTTGTTTTTTATATCTTCCCTAATTTCTTCCCCCTTCTTTCGCCAATCATGGGGATGTATTTCTGACGAATCTGATTTGCTGATGGTAAATCTCCACTTCCGCGAACGTACTTATTCAACCAAGTATGGATAGCAGGATTGCCTAGTTTCTCTACTGGTATATTAATTTTCACAAACACAGTAGTAGTGTCCAAAATAAATCCTTCTTTCATATCCTTCACACGACTAGCATTTGATAATGTTTCTTTCAAGGTGGCCACTGTAGGAACACTAACTTCAAGACGCTAATTTTCTCGGCGTTTTGAATGCTTCTCCGATTTGCAATGTTTGTCTAATGCATCTTTCCTGCGATAATCTAACCGACAATCACAATATTTGCACATAAGAATGCCACAAGAAATTATAAATCCTTCATTCTTATATTCTTTAAGTCTGTCTGTGGCAGAAACTGCTACCTTCGGCATTTTTAACTTCAACTGAGCGATGCCCAGTAACAAACACTGTTGTCACACGGTTGTAGTCAGACGCCAGTATAAAGTCGTAACCACACGCAAAATTTATTTCTGAATTCGTGTCATAATATTTAAATTACGTCGCGTCTCATCTTCCTGTACTGCTAAGTTCGGAACTACTACAACGAACACGTGGTCGCCAACTGATTCAAGCAAATAACACACTAGCTTCGATGATAACGCACAATTTGCGCACTTTTTATTAAATTATATAGAATTCCCTACTATGAATTACACTCGCTACCGATGTAACAGGAGGCAAACATAGTTTACAATATGAACAACTATCACATAACCTTTTGGAGGTAGTCGGCCAAACTATTCACGCCACGAGATAACAGCTGTTTACCACAGCTCTAAAATCCAACGAGTAACGAGAATATTGACAGTATATAGTAATATGACGTTTATCGTAGTCACTGCCAGCTGGATCGCATCCCTCCTGGCTGCTTTAGACTTCCTGCCCATTCATCGATTACAGCATTGGTATATGCGTACAACCTCGTTTCCAAATATAGACGCTAAGAGCAGCACCAACCCTCTGTGATCGCCACTTTTTCATGTCACTGTTGCAGACATTTGTTTTGTATTGATGTTAATGGCGTCAATAATAATAGCCTGTTCTTTATTCGGTGTTAACTGTATTGCAGAAGCATAATAACTTTTCTGGGATGTCTTGGGTACATTGTGGGTAGAACTGTCGGTAAGGTTAGGTACGGTCTGACTTCCTTGGTAAGAAGCCATTGCTTTGAGTGTGAAAGGCTTTGGAGCCTCGCTGAATTACGATGTTCAACCGTTTGTTGTTTGTTTTCCGCGAAGTTGTGTTTTGGATTTTAGAATGCCGTACTGCTGCGTGCTCTTTTGTAAATCAGAAATGAAATCTGCAATTAATATATATCTTGTATGCCTCCAAGTGTTGAATGGGCAGGCAGTTTAAAGCAGCCAGGAGGGACGCGATGAAGCTGGCAGTGAACAAGCCGCGGTGATCACAGTGGGATGGTGCTGCAACCTATCTTGTACACCTCTGAGCGTTGAATGGGCAGGCAGTCTAAAGCAGCCAGGAGGGATGCGATCCAGCTGGCAGTGATCGTAGTATTACCCCTCGCAAAACTGTACAATCGATCATTCTCGAATTGAACACCAACCAAATTCGATTATCGGCTTGTGGACAAGAATGTTCGGATTGGCGTGGGAAGAAAATATGAAAAATGTTTTTTATTTTGCAAATTGCAGTATTTGTGGTGTTATTCACAAAATTCGAGATTTAATTTCACTCCTGGGCAGCACGAAACATGTAAATACGTGAAAATAAAACATCCTAACCTCTAAATATGACTCTTTGTTTTATCGCTAATTAACAAAGACTAACACCTCTATCTATAATCGTCTGATGTATGAATTAAGTAGTTTACATTCCTGCTTATGCTGAAGAGACTCGATATGGGCAGCAATTTAAATGATACCCCAATGATGCCAAGATTGAGCAGTTGCAGTATTGTCGAGGTATCTGATTCCGGACAAAACTGGCAGTCAGGCCTTAATCAACAAGGCGGGTCTCCCAGGATGATGCCTTTGCATTGCACTTCACTTGCATTGACCCCAAATGTCGGTATCTGTGGCACAGGAGATGATGGCAACTATAGGGAATTCATAATTAACCTGTCAACAACAGGTACAACAGCTAGTTGTTCTTATAATCGCATAGTGTTCATTCTTTGTTCTTATTTATTATTATATCAACTTTTCTATGTGATTTTTGAGTGTTTCTTATGCCATTTTATTATTTATAGTCTTTGGACAATGAAAACGAAGAAGGTGAGAAAAGGAAGAAGAAAAAGGGAGGTGAGAAAGCAGCTGTGTCCAAGGTTATCAGGGATTCAAAATGTGTCCCTAAAATAGTTTTTGGAATGGAGACGTTTGAGAAGTTCCTGATACAGCTGTCAAACAAATGTAAGGTAAGGTTCAGGGAGGCAAGTAGCAAACTAGCTACAGTATTTTGGCTGCATAGTTAGTTGCGCACCCTCAAATGTCACTGATTGCGCCAGGATTCGATCCTACAACCTCAGGGTCTGTGGGCTAGAACGTTACCGTTGTGCTACACAGTCATTTTACAGACAGTTTAAGTAGCTTGCGTAATACTGTAGAGTGTATATCACTTTTTAACTGCATAATTTAGACATACGCATGTCGCATAATTTACTTCTCGTCTTATCGCGAAAGCAGTGAATGATTTGCAGCCATCAAGGAATGATTGGTAAAATTTTAGGCTTCCTCTTAATTCCTTCATCCCTTTGCATTGCATGAATAATTTTTAATGTAATGTTATTTTTTCTACATGCATACACATTTTCATACCATTCACTCCAGTAATTTTGATGTCAATCCATAACAAACATACAAAAACTGAGGGTATATTTGGTCATTATAAAACTCATCCGGGTTGAATACGAAGTGTGAGCCGGAAATTCAAAATGTTCAGACAGAAAGCTTACTTAATATCTTATAAAGATAACAGAAATTGTAGGCAACAATATGTTCGATATTTTATGTCTCTTGCTATTTTATCATATGTTAATAATAATAATATTGTATGGCCTCGGGTGCCGGGTTCAAGCTTTGTTATTTGACACCCAAAGGGTAGCTTGCATGTCGAATTTCGTTGTTTATCATATGATAAGGGAGATATTTGTGATTTTAAATTTTTGTCATTTTTTTTCTTTCTATTCATACAAAGGGAGTGAGATAAACCAATTTCAAGTTTCGTCTTTGTAATAAATAATTCTTCTTTTATATGCCCCTTTATCTTTTAATTTTTAATCTTCAACAACAAAGCGATTCATATTGACAGTTTTGTCAAGTTTTTTGTCTTTATTTGTTTTTAAGGCGGTAATATCTAAGAGAGGAACTTTTGTATTTCTATCAGCTGAAAGGGTGGTTAACATATTCTCTGCAAATATATCTCAACTGACCTGTCAGTGATGGGTGCAACAGCTAGTAAAATATAATAATGCACTACTCTCAATATTTTTAGAACTGCAATAACAAAAATTTGTAACTAAGTAGAACATTATAAGAGACTGTGTTTGCGAAAGGCAAAATAACACAGTTTCCCTACATTGAAGATGGCAGCTGGGCGTTCTTTAAAAACATTAAAATCAATAACTCGGGATGTAATTGCACAATTAACACGTAACTTGGTGAGAGAGGACTACCATATAGAAGACTTTGCTAGCATAACTCATTAGAATACTCCACTTAATATAACATCGTGAAATTATGGAATTAAACAAGCAGAATAGTATATGTGGCTGAGTATGCACAAGGCAAAAGAAGAAATTCTCGATCCATTTAAGAGACTTTCGTTGCTGAACCTCTTGGTTTTTTATATAAAATCAGTTTTACAACATTAATTAGAATAGATGGGGGTTGGGCAGAAATGTTTCTCACTTGCAAAGGTCTTCTGGCTAGCTGCTCATTTCTTCTTTTCTCTCTCTTCTTTGTAGTCCAGTCAATAAACGAATTTCACCCTACATCAGATGCGGGATCGTTTTTTATTTTTTGATGTTGTTTAGGACCCTTAGGTAGTTATTAATCCAAGTTTCCGTCATCCTCCCCCCCTTGTTTCGTCCGCCATCTTGAAAAAACTGTCAGAAATCGGCACGTTTTTCAGTTTTTGGCCTCTAGCTCATTCCCAGTTCATTTGTTTGAACATATGTCCAAATAAGAAAATGTAGATTACTAAATTTCCAACAACTTTGATTTGAAAGGTTTTTTTGTAGGACCAAGCGTATTTGAGCTACGAGAAGGTGAAAAAGGGCAAAAATTGGCGATTCGGCAAATTTTTCACTTTCGCTTCACTTTCCATCGCAAAAACAGGGAGAAGAATTGATCTCAGCAAAAAGTTTATTGAATGAAAGTTGTAGATAATTTCATTTCCTTAGAAACTCGTGGATCAAAAAATCAATTATGAGCAATGGGTAGGAGTGGGAGTAAATTTAAGAAACCTAGAGGAAATGCGTTTTTTGTGATTCAGCCCTGGATCGCCGTGTTGGTAAAAGTTTTTCGATTTCATTATATTACAACTATTTTCTGAACACAGCAGTGCATCTAAATATTATTTGAACCATATTTTGTATAAATATGAATAGATGGGAGAGAACAAATTGGTTACACATTCATTTAAAAAAGTTAGTGTGTAGCCTATTTACAAAATATAGATTACAATACAATGCCTTTTATATATTAATTATTTACATATTAATTATTAGGGAATAATGAACACACTAAAATAAAAACTTTAAAATAGATGGGGGGCGGGGGCTTGCTACAGTAACCGTGACGTGTCGCAAGGGGGGGTCGGGAGGGTTGACTCTTCGGCAGGGTCTTCGTCGAATGGTATGGACGGGTCGTTGATGTTTTCCTCTTCCTCGTCAGCGACTATCAAAGGACGGTTGTCGCAGGACTTTCCGCCGCAACAGAATTTGCAGAAAGTGAAGCAATGCATACCGGCTTTTCTGCATCCACATGCTGCGGAACAGCCGGTGACACACCTGCATGATACCGTCTTCAGCAGGGTACGAGGAGCAGCATCTCTGGTGGTTGTTGTCGAAATCAAGCCCCTGCTTCCTCTTGTCCAGCCAAAGATGATCGGGTCTTTCTTCCTGCTCATCCAGGACGTCACTTGGTGGTATACCCTCAAGGAGTGGTATCGCGCTGCATCGGAGATTGGGAGCAGCTTTTCCAAGCCCAAGTTTGTCGTGGTGGCAACAAATTTTGTGTGTCAGAGGTCAGAAAGTGATTTCCCCCCCATGGAGGATGACCAATATTTGCTCTCCTACTTTGGAGATGTCCTCTAATGTGGCTGCTGGGTCCATGAAGACATCACTTATCTCCAACAATAATGGATTCCTCCGGAACAGTGAACAAAATTTGTTTTATTTCGAATCCATAAATGTTTGAGGTTGTGTCACACCCGCTGATGGCGTGGTTGAGCAGCAGGTTCTCGGCGAAGTCGTACATAAATGATGAGGGGGAGTACATGACGTCAGGTGAATTGCCTCTGCCTGTTTTTTTAAGGTATACGTTGTTCATCGTATTTGCTGTCCCAGTGAGAATGGCTAATAAATCGATGTCTTCCCCCACAATAATTACAGCGTCGTACGAAAAAGCCATCGATGTTGCAGTGGTCACAATGAGCACGTCAGCATCCTCTTCAGCTTGCTTGTTCATGACGTTGGATGCTTCAAGTGTTGTTCTGAGGAGGGCAACAAATCGTTTTTATTGCTCTCATTGGACAGAAATTTGTCTTGAGGAGTTTTGTTGACTGTGGCTTCATCAAATATCACATCTGCTGAGGCTTTCAGCTTGCGCCTTCTTGCTCTTTCAGCATTCTTGGTACTCATCAGAAGATTGTCTGGGTACCCGTCGAAGATGACCATCACCACTGTCCCATAATGCTGGTGGATGTACTTGATATAATTGGCACAATTTTTTCCGAAAGTCGAATTTCGATTCCACATAACTTTGTGGAGCAGATGCCCACCATCGATGACAGTGAGGTGATTTGAGAGAAGCTCGAAATCTATGGGTGTGAACCCTGCATATCAAGCAGACTTTGTGCCCTTGCGCATGACATCCTCGTTGAACAACGACATAGGGTACGGTGCAAGCTCATAAGAGAGGTATTCCTCAAGGTCGTCCTGGGTTGTTTTTGCTATGCACATCCTGTGATAGAGTGTGAGTTATTCCACAGCAATCTTCTTCTCCCCAACTTTCAAGATGTTCTTGTCAGCTGCTAAAGATATCACTTTGTCTTTCTTTTTGAAGGACACTTCACCGAAGGTTGTTCCCACTATTCTTGAGAGTCCAGCCATACCGACTTGCTGAGCCTTGTAGCAGTTCACCTGCTTACTTCCAACTACACCAGAGCTGATGCTCTCCTCTCTTCTTACGGGATCCAAACGACCGAGGACGTGCAGCAGCAATGATTGCATGGGAAATGACAATACTGATCCTCTTCCATTTATCTTAACTTCCTTGTTTGTTTTTAGCACAATTGTTTGGACCATTGTCAATAACGTTGGTGGAATGTCTGACTCGATACTGTTCAAAAATGTATCAGGGGGTGGATAGTCAGTGGTATTGTACACACGGTAGCGAATAACCTCTGTAATTACTGTATATCTGCAACTGCTTTCACCACTCTCATTCTTTCTTCCTAAGGATTCGATTTTATATTGGCATACCAAGTGTCATTCAATATTTTATAACCAGTATTTTTGAAACAGACCGTTGATTTATTGCCTGTTTCAACGAAGATGATATCATCCTCTTACTTTTTCAGCAAACGGGATTTTACTGTTCTTCGGTCAAGTTCACATCCTACCTTAAGGGCCCCCATCAATCGATCAAATGAGAATTGGCATTCTTCTTTGTTTCTTTCCAGAAAAGCATAAACACATTCCATTGCTTCATCAACTCTGGGGTGTGTTCTGTATCATCTTGCCCCTCCTCCAGCTCTCGGTGGTCGGTACAACTTTTTCATACAAGCATCGTGGTACTCACCGTCAGCAGCAATAAGATCTAAGTCTGGGGGAACACGATTAATTATTTGTGGAGCCCCCTCATCTCCGCGTGCCCGAGCTGCTAGCAACGAGTTGTCCCTTATCTCCATCTTCACCAAGCGAACTGGATTTCGAGAAATCCAGGGGAGCTTTTTCTGTTTTTTCATACAATCCTCTTCAATTTTTTCCGCACATAGAAAGCAATTGGCCCTTGATAATAAACGCCTCACTTACTGTACTGACCCTAGCTTTGAAGATGGTCCAGGTGTAGGGGATTCTGAGCGTAGAGCTACGTCTATCCCTCTTGGATCGGTGTAATTCTTTGAGCAGGAATTATGAACTTTAATTTCATCTCTTTTCTTCAAAATCTGGCATTGGTCGTTTCACCCCCTTCGAACACTTGCGCTTAATAGAGTCTGAACTCCTTTCTTCTTCACAGTAATAACAACTCCTTCGTCCAAACTCTTCCCGCATATGAAGCACTCACTGTCCGGTGTTTGGGATGAAGAAGCCATCCTTCACCACTACAACTCACTCCACAGGAAAACTCTTTCCAAGCACGTTGACTAAACCCGATGTGAACACTGGAGGTACGAACATCAACTGAATAAAACAAAACAATATGCGTGTGTGTGAGAGTTTGAGTGCATGTGTGTGGTTACATTTATACAAAAATGGTTCAAATGATATTTAGATGCACTGCTGTGTTCAAAAAATGCTTGTAATATAATGAAAATGAAAAACTTTCACCAATACAGCGCTCCAGGGCTGAATCACAAAAAACCTATTTCCTATAGTTTTCTTAAATTTATCCCCACTCCTACCCATTGCTCGTAATTGTTTTTTTGATCCAGGAGTTTCAAAGGAAATTAAATTGTCTACAACTTCCATTCAATAACGTTTTCGCTGAAATCAAGTTTTCCCCCTGTTTTGCGGTGGAAAGTGGAGCAAAAGTGAAAAATATGCCGAATCGCCAATTTTCGCCTTTTTTCGTCTTCTTGTAGCTCGAATACGCTTGGACCTACAAAAAAAACTTCCACATCAAAGTTGTTGCAAATTTAGTAATCTACATTTTGTTATTTGAAGTTATGTTCAAACAAATGAACTGGGAATGAGCTAGAGGCCAAAAACTGAAAAAAGTGCCGATTTCTGGCAGTTTTTTCAAGATGGCGGACGAAGCAGGGGGGGGGGGGGGGAGGATGACGGAAACTTGGATTAATAACTACCTAATGGTCCTCAACAACATCAAAAAATAAAAAACGATCCCGCATCTGATGTAAGGTGAACCCCCTTTTTGAGCCTCTATTGACTGGACTATTGTCTCAGCAGAGAAACAAGAGACTTTTATCTTGCATGCAAGCAACACTCTCTGTTCCCATTAATTTATTGCACAGTTTAGCCATCTGAGGATTAGAAAAATGTAACAGAATCAATGTTCAAGAATTGATTTTCACGACCACATTCGTGTCAAATAGTGTTTCAACTATTAGGTCATGTATTGAAGAAATAATTGGTCATCGTTGTTTTAAGGGATGGAAGTCCTCAGCCTCTGTACAAATAGCACGAGCCATTTGATGGGGGGCCGATAACCTAGATGTTAGGCCCCTTAAAACAACAATTATCATCATCATTACCATTTGATGAAAGATAGAGAATTAAAAATGTCTGACCAATGCAGTCCTTGAACCCACGACCTCCCTTCCTTTGTCCCAACCAGTGTCTCTTTCATTCTTTCTCTTGATAGTGATTTTGTTGTTCTTTAGGTAAACGTGATGCTGAACGTAAAACCTAGCGCTAGTAGAGACTTCCGTATCAAGATGGAGGTGCTGCAACAAGCACTTGTTCCTGACGATGAGGTGAGTGTGTTTTCCACCGTCTTCTGGGCTGAATTAGAAGGTTGCAATTTACTGTAATATAGGCTAATAGATGGTAGTTGGAAGTATTGGACTGTTCTTTTTTGCACCTGTAAAGATACAATACAGTGGATACATAAGAAACAGATTTTACATACCGTATTTCCTCTCATAATCGTTACACTTTTTGAGCCTAAAATTCGTGGGTGCGAAGAATATTTAAGTTCAAAGAATATACTGTATCATTATTTGCTGCACGGGCCAGTCATTCTCGTAGCGTGAGTCTGGCATGAGTCATAGCCTGCAGTCAGAGACAGGCTTCTTTCTTCTAACAAGGTCACAACAGGTTAAAGCTCGATGAATGTGCTGACGAAGCTGGCCGTTCGCGTCGCGGTTCATGGCCCGCAGGCATAAAGACGAGATTACTTTCTGCTGACAAGATCATGCCAGATTAGGCCTATAAGATCGCGGAATGTGCGCTGGCCGCTCGCGTCACAGTTCATAGCCCTCAGGCATAAAGACGAGATTACTTTCTGCTTTCTTTCTTTATTCGTGTCAGAAGTATCGACTTTACACATAGATATTTTAAAATACATGATATATACATTGCTACTATACAAATATACAGATATACACATATAAACAATCCTACTGAGCAACAAAATCGGAAGCTAGATAATTCTTGCCCAGTATTGGGCGACGTCAATAGCATTAGAGGAAGCTGCAACCAAGTCTATCATAGTGCACTTTGAGGGACATAAGACACACTGACATAAATGTTGGATCGTTTGCTGCTTTCCACAATCACAGAGTGATGAGTCGCTTGAGAAACCCCACTTCCGAAGATTTACTTTTGTTCTGCCGACTTCTGTCGGTTGTAGACAATCCCTGTTAAGGGATTTCCAGGTTGTCCACTTCTCCTGGTGTCCACATGGAAGACTTTCCTTCGGCTCCATCCAGTTGGAGAGATGGCTGGTTCTTTCTTTCCACATCTTGATCCTAGCATTCTCCGCTTTCCCCTCAAGGTTAACTGTTGTGCGGAGAAAACTTTTTCTGGATTTCAGCCTCCGGGTGCCTGGGTGGTATCCATAGAGGGGATGTGCTTCTGAAGTAGATGATTGGAGCCTTTCTTTGTTAGCTGCTACCTCCCTACGAATCTCACCAGGAGCAATACCAGCTAGAAGTTGGATCTTCTCAATGGGTGTAGGTTTCAGGCATCCAGTAATGATCCTGCAACTTTCGTTGAGAGCGATGTCGACTTGCTTCGCATGGGCTGACCTGTACCAAACCGGGGAGGCATATTCACCTGCAGAGTAGCATAAAGCCAGAGCTGATGTTCTGATTGTTTGTGGTTGTGTTCCCCAACTGGTGCCTGACAATTTGCGTAGAATGTTGTTTCTAGCAGCTATCTTTTGTTTTACGTTTTGGCAATGTTTCTTGTATGTTAGTGTGCGGTCCAGCATAACTCCCAAATACTTTGATGTAAAGCAATGTTCCAGTAAGTTCCCTTTCCAGATAACTTTGAGTTTCTGAGATGCCTGTGCATGCCGCAGATGGAACGCGCAAATTTGGGTCTTAGCTGGATTTGGTTTCAGTTGGTTTTTCTCATAATAGGTACCTAGCTCTTCTAATGCAACAGTTAAAGAGGTCTCTGCTTCATCAAAGGTATTAGTCTGAGTAGTAAGTGCTAGGTCATCGGCATAGATAAAGCTTTTAGTACCTTCTGGCAATGGCTGGTCATTTGTGTAGATGTTGAAAAGAATAGGAGCCAGTACACTGCCTTGAGGGAGTCCATTCCTTTGATTTCTCCATCTACTTCGGCGTCCTTGGAATTCAACAAAAAAGCGACGATTTTCCAGGAGAGTAGCTATCATCTTGGTTACTTTGATGTCTGTAATCATTCTGTAGAGCTTGTCTAATAATATCCTGTGATTTACCGTATCGTAGGCGGCGGAGAGATCCACAAAAGCCACACCAGTGATCTTCTTCTTCTCAAATCCATCCTCAATGTGTTGAGTTAGATGTAGAACCTGTGCTGTGCAGCTCTTTCCTGGGCGGAAGCCACACTGCTGAGGTATTAGAGCGTGGTCTACTACTCCAATTAGGCGGTTTAACAGCATCCTTTCCATTATTTTGTACAGAAGGCAGAGTAAGGAGATTGGTCTGAAATTTTTTGGGTCCGAAGGATCCTTTCCAGGTTTCAGAAATGCAATCACTTTGGATTTTCTCCATATTTTAGGAATTTTCAGAGAAGTAAAACAATTGTTGAAGAAGTTCAGAAGCCATCCCTGTGTGACAAGATCACGCCAGATTAGGCCGATAAGTTCACGGAATGTGCGCTGGCCGCTCGCGTGGTGGTTCTTAGCCCGCAGGCATAAAGACGAGATTACTTTCTCCTGGCAAAATCACGCCAGATTTCACGCTCTCGGAATGTGCCAAGTGACGAAGCTTGATGCTCGCGTCACAGTTCATAGCCTGCAAGCAGAAAGACGAGATATTTTTCTTCTGACAAAGTCGTGCCAGGTTATAAAGTCGCGGCAGCATGTGCAACTGACTGGCGCACAAATACAAATATGCTATGCGACGATTATGCGATGAAATTTTATAAACCTATTTTAGTGTTTGAAAAGTGGGATGCGACGATTATGTGAGGAAATACGGTACTACTGTATATAGGGTTTTGTAGGCTCTGTGAAAAGTAAATGTTCTTCTTTCCTAACGCAAGGTGAAAGAAAGTTTCATTCCATATTAAATAATCTCTATAAACTTCAGTAAATCTTCTAGGTTTTTGCTGTGCCTCCTGGGGGTTTTGCTCAGGTATACCAAGTTGGTCTCATTAGCAAGCGTTTGGTTCACCCTGCTTGAACCCCTTTGGGATAGGAAAGGTTTTATTACGATCCATATTTGAAGTATATCATAGCACTTCTTTGCTGGAGGAGCTAGGGGCTCCCTCAGCATTATTTCCTTGATCAGGACCACCAGGGGAAGTGGTACCAAGAGCAAATGGACAACAGTCCCAACTAGTATTTATTTTGCTAATCCTGCTATCTGGGACGAAGAGGATCAGTACTTCATCTCACAGAGATCAGTAATAAATATTGACTAGGCGGAATATTTATTTTTTAGTTCAGTACCTAAGTATTGACTCCCATAAGTCCAACCCCTCGTCCACGTCGTGGGAGACGGGCAACGCCACAAAGTAGGGGATTGCCTGTAGGGGCGAAGTACAGTGGGGACTTCGTGTGCCCCGGGACCGTTACGATAGCTGTGAAGGTCCTACAGGAACCCTGAAAAGTGATGGCTAACGGGGCTCTGGTGAAGCTACGATAGGCCCAGCAAGCCAGTAGTGGATGAAACCAAATGCTTTCAAAAATGGAACGAGCCTCGGATATGATGGATTTAATAGCCGACGACACGGCTGTACACACAGACTAAGATTTGGAACTTTAAACCTAAGAACGCTGACCGGGAAGGTGGAGGAGATAGTGGATATGATGGAAAGAAGGAAGTTGGATTTATTGGGATTGGCAGAAACAAAGTGGAAAGGGGAAGGAACGAGAGAACTGAGAAAAGGCTATAGACTGTACTGGAGTGGGAACGAAGAAGGAAGGAGGAATGGAGTGGGAGTAGTAGTAGTACGAGATGGTTTAAAAGAAGAAGTGAGGAGAATGAGTGATAGGATGATGAAAGTGAAAGTAGCACTGAGGGGAGAGACCGTAGAAATAGTGCAAGTGTATGCTCCACAAGTAGGCTGCGCCTCTGAAGGGAAGGAGGAGTTTGGAAAGGTATTGCAGAAGTAGCTGGTAGGAAGAAATATGATTGTTATGGGGGATCTCAAAGCCCATGTAGGAAGAGAAATGTTGGTTGGTTGGTTCCTTAGTTTAGGGGCTGCGACAACGCGGTCATGTAGCCCCGTGTACTTTGGGTGTGTGTAGAATCTGTCTGATAACCGGTGTTAATTGTGATGACTGTATTAGTGTGTGTATCTGTTTCTTAATTCAAGTAGAGACTGCAACTTTGAATTTTCAAATAGTTCCTACTTTTGCCGCCAAACGCCACCGTCAACGACTACTAGGCCTAGTTCAGAACTAGCTACTAGACGCCACCGCAGTCGGCTCTTGGCAACGAACGTAGCAACCTAAGAGCGTTGTTTACATTCTTAACCTATCCAATTTAGTTTCACACAGGTGTAATTAGTGGAAAGATCTTTAACATGCCATAAATCTATGACATGGGACCGCCGGCTTTACTTCCCCTCCGAAGGAAGGCATACTGAGGGATTTTTAACGCTCTTAAAAAATCCGACGACTTCGGCCGAGTTTGAACCCGCGATCTTGTGCATAGAAGCTCAGCATGCTACCAACTACGCCACCGAAGCCGCCAAGGTATAAGGAAATTTGAAGGCAAATGAAATCGAATACAATGAAAAATAGCCAAATTTTGAATGAAACTATCCTCAAAACCAATCGGCGCCTGTGTCTTGTAACGGCATGTGCTACCAACCTATTTGTGCCATATACATTCACTAAATGTACGTGGTAATATATTGGCAGCATGTACTCTCTTCAACTGTTTATTAGTCGAGTTGGTGGTTTTTAGCATTTGCGATAAATGCGAAATATGTTGAAACTTTGTCAGTGTATGTGCCTTCATCTTACATGACCTCAATGAGTGATTTTTAGCGATTTCGAATTAGCGATAAAATGCAAAATTTTACAATTTATGCGAAATTCTCGGTTTGATGCAAAATAAACATATATCTTTAAAAACTATGCGTTTTTCTTAAAAATAAGATCAATAACAACATATATTTCAGGGGAAAGAATTATTATGGCGCCTTAAAACTGCAATGTGTGGAATATCTTTCTACGGCCAAAGAACATTGCAAAGAACAACCAATCAAACAGCTATCAACAAGAGAGCAAATAAATATCGAAGAAGTCAAAGCAAAAGAAGAAGAAGAAACAGCTTTCGAGCACGTGTTAATTCACTTTGTATTGACCCTTAATAATAGTCGGCTGTTTTAAAATACGGTGGCGATTTATTGACCAGTAGCCATGGGTAGAAGCGAAGTGACGATCAAACAGTGTGCCGAGAGTTACAAATCAGCACATTTTTATGTAAGCGATACAGATATATTGATGTGCCGACTTTGCAATCGAAGACTTGAGTGGAAGAAGAAAGATGTTTTAGATAAACACTGCAAGAGCAAAAACCATGTGCAACAAAAGGAGCGATTTTGTTCCCAACCAGCATGTGAACAGCGTGGCGTCAAGCCACAATAGCAGAAATGGATAGAAAGGAAAAAAAAGCAAAAAGCGAGAAACAAACATTCATTGAGGATACTGGAAGATGTGCCTGCAGACTAATATCCCCATCCACAAGCTGGACCATCCTGCTTCCCGAGACTATGCAAGTGTATGCTCCACAAGTAGGCTGCGCCTCTGAAGAGAAGGAGGAGTTTGAAGAGGAATTGCAGAAGCAGCTGGTAGGAAGAAATATGATTGTTATGGGGGACCTGAATGCCCATGTAGGAAGAGAAAGACAAGGTTATGAGAGTGTTCTAGGACCAGAGGGTTGGGGCGGAAGAAATGAGGAAGGAAAGAGACTGTTGGACTTCTGCCAGAGGAACAGCCTGCTAGTTGGGAACTCCTGGTTTAAGAAAAGAGAGAGCCACACAATCACATGGTACAGTGATGACTTGACCAGGAAGTCGGTGGTCGACTGTATACTGTATGAGAAAGAACTAAATAAGAACATCACGGACATCAAGGTTATACCATCGGAGAACCTGGATAGCGACCATCGATTGCTGGTAATGAACCTGAGAGTGAGTAAGGAGAAGAAAGGGACTGAGAACCAGGAAAGACGTATAAGGATAGGGAAACTGAAAGAAGGGGATAGAAGGGTCGAGTACCTCAAAATGGTAAAGGATGGAATTCCAACAGATGAAGAAAGAGGGGTGGAAGAGGAATGGGCTAGATTTAAGAAGACACTAGTAGGTGCAGCAGAAGCAGTATGTGGGAGGACAAGTAGTAAGAAGAGGTGGAAGGAAACACCATGGTGGAATGAGAAGACAAAAGATATAGTAAGGGAAAAGAATAGAGCCTTTAGGAGGTGGTATCAAAATAGGACGGTAGAGACAAGGGAAGAGTACCAGGAAAGAAAGAAGGAGGCGAAGAGAGTAGTGGCTGAGGAGAGAAGAAAGTGGATGGAAGAGTGGACAAAGATGATGAAGGAGGATAGTGAAGGTACAAAAAAGGTCCTGTATGTGATGGTAAAAAATAAGAGGCGGAAGGATCCTACGGTTTATATTAGAATGGTGAACAAAAGGAGACAAGAGATAGAAAATAGGGAAGAACTGAAGAAAATGAGGAAAGAATATTTTGAAGAACTTCTGAACCCAAATGGAAAAGATGGTGAGGAGGAAGAAATCGGGGAAGAGGAAGATGAACTGCAAACAGAAAAGGACTTAACATGGAAAGAAGTGGAAGTTGCAGTGAACAAGATGAAAGGAGGGAAGGCACCGGGTGTGGATGAGTTGAGTGTGGAGATGGTGAGATCAGCAGGAGAGGTGCGGATACAGTGGTTGTACCGAGTGATGAGGTCAGCATGCAAGGAAAGGAAGACCCCGGAGGACTGGAAAAAAGGAATAATTGTCCCGATCTTCAAGAAAGGTAGTAGAACAGATTGCAGAAACTATCGGGGAATAACACTGATGAGTCATTGTGCAAAGATCTTTGAGAAAATTTTGGAAAAGAGAATTAGGACAAGGATAGAAGGAGGGATGAGGGAAGAACAACATGGCTTCAGAGCAGGAAGGTCCACAGTGGATTTGATTTTTGCTGTAAGGCAGTTACAAGAACAGCACTATGAGTATGGAACAGATCTACTGATGGCCTTCCTGGACATTGAGAAAGCATATGACAGTGTATGCAGAAACAAAGTATGGAAGTCCCTGGAGGATAGAGGAGTAGAGAAATGGACTATAAAGAGGATAAAGGAGATGTACAAGGGAAGTGTGAGCTGTGTGAAAGTGGGAGGAGATCAGACTGGTTGGAACAGAGAAACGGCCTGAAACCGTTACTTTTCATTGTTGTGATGGATGACATAATGACCCGAGTGGCACAAGTAATTGGGTAAGGAAAGATGAAAGCAATGGTGTTTGCAGATGATTTGATGATTTGGGGAAACAAGGAGGAGGAGGTACAGGAACAGTTGGACGTGTGGGAAGGAATAATACAAGGATATGGGATGAAATTTAGCATAAATAAGAGTGAGGTGGTGATCAAAACAAGGAAGAAGGAAAGAACCACAACGGGAATAACAATTGGTGGGGAACAGCTGAAGAAAGGGGAGAGTTTCAAGTATCTGGGAAGCCTGATACAAGATAATGGAAGGAACGATAGAGAAATAAATGAGCGGGGGAGGCAGGCAGAAGCATTTCGGAGGAGTGTGAGAAGCATGTTATGGAGCAAGGATGTCCCTCAGAACAGCAACAAGATCATATATCGGACGTACTATGTCCCTATCCTGACATATGCCTCGGAGACCTGGGTTATGAAAGGAAGGGAGAAGAGCAAAATACAGGCCAGTGAGATGAGGTTCTTGAGAAGCAGTATTGGTGCTACAAGGATGGACAGAATAAGAAATGAGAGGATCAGAGAATTAATGAAGGAGGAACCGTTACAGGATGGTATAGAGAAATCTAGACTTATATGGTATGGACATGTAAAACGAATGGAGGAGAAGAGGATACCCAGGAGAGTACACGAGACGAAGTGGGAAGGAAAGAGACCGAGAGACAGGTGGCTGAAGGGGGTGGAAGAAAGCGTGAAGAAGAGAGGAGAAGGCTGGACAAGGGTGGAGGCTGAGAGATGGTGGGAAGACAGAAGACATTGGAGAGGCTTGTGTTCCAAACAGACCCGGCCAGTTGCTGGAAACTGTGCAAGATGATGATGATGACCTAAGTATTGACTAGATGAAATTTTTTATTGAAGGATAAGTTCTACTTTCGTAGAATGTAACATTAGGTTAATTATATCCCCCTGCCAGCCTCTGGAACCACTTTACCAAATTTCAGTGTTTATATCTCCATTATACCTGTGGAACAAGTAGATCACTTCCTATATCTTGGAAGTATTCTATCTAGAACATTGAGAACAGAATACGTGCTGCCCATATTGACAATGGACGTGTTACACATTGAATCTTCCTGAATATAGATATGAAAATATATTATTATTATTATTATTATTATTATTATTATTATTGCCTTTATTGGTGGCGCAGTTAGGGCTCTTGGCCCTCTCTTACACTTAACCACATTATAACAATACAATAAACATATTATGGCAACAAAATTAAACAATAATAATTGACATTGATCATGACTTTCACACTCTCATTCACTCATCCAGTCACACTTGTTGTCGGTCAGCAATGTTCAGCAGGCTGCCCCAGCAGGTGGCCTTGAATTTAGATAGTGAGGTGATACCCCTGACACTGGCTGGAAGGGTATTCCACAGCCTAGACCCCACCACATGAAAAGAGTTGTTGTATATAGAGGAGCGATGAATAGGAATGGAGAGGGAAGAACCAGAGCGTGTATTATTACCATGGAAAGAAGACAAGTACTTTAATTTATTTGATAAGTATAGTGGTCTGTCGTCAGACAATAATCGGAAAATCTGGACAAGAATGTGATATGATCGACGTAGTTCAGGTTTCAGCCAGGAAAGAGCGCAATAATAGGGAGTGATATGTTTATCATAGCTCAGATCGTAGATAAATCGTATGCAAGAGTTCAGAGCTCGTTGAAGTTTCAAAGTTAATGTTTTGGTTGCGTCTACAAGAATAACGTCACAGTAGTCAAGAATAGGAAGTATTAGTGTCTGTATGAGTAGGATTCTTACTTTAAATGCTAAAATATCTTTTTTTCTTTTGAGGGAGTGGAGCGTTGCGAAAATCTTCTTGCATACATTCTGTACATGTTCAGACCAGTTAAGAGTCTGATTTATTATCACACCTAGATTTTTCACTGTAGGACAGTATGGAATTTCATTGTTGTTCAGTACAATTGGGGGAATAATTTGATCTCGGAGTGACGTCAATTGTTTTTGAGAGCCAATTATGATAACTTGTGTTTTGGATGGATTCAGAAGAAGGGAATTTTCCTGAGAATATTTTCCAA
Source organism: Meconema thalassinum (assembly GCA_946902985.2). Classification (NCBI taxonomy): domain Eukaryota; kingdom Metazoa; phylum Arthropoda; class Insecta; order Orthoptera; family Tettigoniidae; genus Meconema; species Meconema thalassinum. The sequence continues at coordinate 510,691,747 of OX336388.2, read as the reverse complement.
GTCGTTGAAGGTCAGCGTTGATAGTTTCAATTGTCAATGGAATGTCATTTGTCTTGCAGTGGGAGTATATTTGCAAATCATCTGCATATAGGTGATATTTGCAATTTTTCAAATTAGATGAGATGTCGTTGATATATAGTACAAAAAGCAAGGGTCCTAGTACACTACCCTGTGGGGCGCCTGACTTTCTGCTTAGCCACTGAGAAGTTTTATCCTGGGTTACAGCACGTTGCTGGCGATTATTCAGGTATGATGCGAAAAAGTAAATTGTCTGCTGGTCGAAGTAATAACATTCCATCTTTTTCAATAGTGTCTGAGTATTTATGGTGTCAAAAGCACTGCTGAAATCGAGAAGGGTGAGGATTGTCACCAGTTTTTGGTCCATTGCGTGTCTAATGTCGTCAGTCACTTCGAGTAATGCTGTTGCAGTGCTATGTCCCTTCTTAAAACCTGTTTGCAGAGGGTCTAAAAGAGAACGGCTATTCAAATATCCAAGTACTTGCTCATGAACCAGACGCTCGAGGGCTTTTGAAAGTGCAGGTAGAATGGATATTGGCCGATAGTCAGATGGAAATAAAGGTTCGGTTTTCTTAGGAATAGGGATGACATTGGCTTGTTCCCATAGGGAGGGAAAGGTGTTAGTTGTAAGACTATGGTTGAATATGTGAGTAATAATTGGTAGAACGGCGCCGATGATATTATGTATGAAGGATATGGGAATATCATCAACTCCTCTCACTTTTGATTTTATGGAATATAGTACCTTTTTTACTTTGTCTGCCGTAACCGGATGGAAAGTAAAGAGTGGGGTAGTGGGTGAAAAGGATCATGGGGTGTTGAATTAGTTGGTACTCTCTCTTCAGTGAAATATTCATTTAACTCATCAAGCGGTATGTCTGGTACATGTGTCTGTTGCTGCTGTTTGCCTATACCTATAGAACGCATATTATTCCAGGCATTCCTTGTATTCATCTTCTTTGTCACGTTTTGTATGTAGGAGAATTTGGCGTTTCTTACGAGCTGCTTAATACGATTTCTGAGCACACGATAATTTTCAAAATCAGTTTCGTCACGGGTACGTTTAAAACGCCGGAACAGTGCATCACGCTGTGCCATCATACTTTTAATGTTTTCATTTAACCATGGGCAAGCTGGGCGAGTAACTTTGATCGAATGTTTAGGGGCATGTTTGTCATACAGACTAATAATAAGAGAATTTAACTTGTTTACTTTTGTGTCAATGTTATCTAAGAGTAATATGTCATTCCAGGGAAGGTTGTATGCGTCATGTTTTAAGTCATCCATATTAATATTTTTCATGTTTCTAGTGATAATATATTTAGGTGTGTACTTAGGCACACGAAGGGAGTACGATAGGTAAATTAGGTCATGGGTGGAGATAGATGGTACGGGTATTTGCCCGAAGGTTTCAACTCTGTCGAGATTGCTTGTCACAAGATGGTCAATGAGTGTATGTGATTCGTATTTATCAGAGTAAATGTGGTTTGTAGGTTCTAGGGGAAGAATCGTCATGTCGCAGGAAGAGAACAGGTTTTGTAATTGCTTGGTCTCGTACGTCTGTGTAAGTAAATTGGTATTGTAGTCACCCACGGCTATTACGTGTTCGTAGCTTGGAAGTAAGTCGAGCAAGCGGTTTTCAAATTCACTCATGTTTGATATTCTTGGCGGCTTATATACAACAGCTACCAGAGTCTTTTGTTGCCCAACAATTACTTCAACAAACATGAATTCCGGTCCTGGTTGTGTGCTAAGTGTTGATACACATATTACCCGTCTTTTTAAGTCGCTTCTACAGTACATGGCAACCCCGCCTGCTCGCCTCCCATAATTTCTGTCATGACGTTCCAGCGAGTACCGATTTAGTTCTACCATGCTAGACGGGATGTCAGGTTTTAACCAACTTTCACTTATGCAGAGGATATGGATATTGTTTTCGTTTATTATTGTCTGTATTTTGTCGTGATGCGCAACCAGTGACAGAGCATTAATATGGCAACATTGTAATGAATGCTTGGACGAGGAAAGTGCCTGTTTTAGAAGAAAGCCAGTGGTGTAAGGGGAGGGAGGGGGTTGGTGTGGGCTAGGCTGGCCAAGGTCAGTTAACTCATTCATGCAATAGCTCAGCCGGGTAACGGGAGATATATCTTAAAATAGAAGAAACCTATCTGGACCTCCCGCTGCACACTGCCGACCGCAACCAACGCACACACACACACATACACACACACACACTTATTACTAAACTTGTCTATTATAAACATTAAGCACATGTTCATTTCACTTCACTCTAAGGTCCCGCATTTGCTACACGTTTTCCAGCTCCCTAAATGTGGTGACGGTCTTCTTAGTTCCATCAGGGAGGTGTATTAAAACGCGGCCATCCTGGGTCCAAACTCGGGTGGGTCTGAAGTGGTCTCTCGCTGCATTTAGGATAGTTTTCCGGGTTTTTGTGAGGGATTCAGTAATAAGAATCTTGGTTCCCTTTAGGAGGCGCTTGGAATTCCAGATGCGATCTCGCTCGTGGTAGCGGAGGAATTTTACAATAATAGGGCGTTTCCCAGTGGCTACCACTTCAGCTGCTGTTCGCTGCGGCCGCCCAATCCTGTGACATCTATCCAGGCTCTCCATAGGGAGGTCCACGTTCAACTTCGTCTTGATTGTGTCCCTCACCTTCTCGTACACATCTTCCTCAGGGTCCTCAACGATCCCGTGGATGAGAAGGCAGTTTCTCCGGATGTATTGCTCTCCTTCGTCCAGCAGCTCCTCGTGGTGGTCAAGTCTCCACTCCAGCTTGCTCAGTTCTTCTTTAAGCACAGCTAGTTCGGAGGTGACAGTGCCTCGGAACTCGCAAAAATCACGAGTAAGCGACTCTAGGGAGTCTTGACCCGGGTTGGCAGCACTGTTCAACAACTGAAGGCGTGCTTCAAAGTCTGCCATCATTGCCTCAACAACATTTACACGTTTGTTCACCTTTTGGATTGACATAATGATGTAGAAAATGTTCAGGCACGTACTTCACACACTAAGTTACTTTGTCACTCACTTTCGGGCCGGAAATTGCGGTTAAAAACTGCGGTTTGCGCGGGATAAAGCGGAGCACTCCTACAGGCTTCCTATGCCAGCCGCCTTCTTGACGATGTTCCAAATTGGTCGAGTATCGAGCAGTTGTCATCTCCATCCAGCTCTATGATTGTGAAACGTAGATTCTATATCGCCATGATATGAAGAAATTAGAACGCTTCCACCAACAGAAGCTCAGATACTTATGAACATCAAATGGGATGACTACATTCCAAACACAACCGTTCTTGAGAGGGCAAAGATAAACAGTATAGAAGCCCCCATTGTTGGTCACCAACACAGATGGATTGGGTATGTCCAGCACATGAGAGATGACGGACTTCCTCAACAAATCCTGTATAGTGAATTTATTACAGGCAAGGGACCTTATGGTGCCCGTGTGAAGTACTATATGAAGACCTTAAGCCGTCCTTTAGGAGTACAGGCATTGATCCAAGTACCTGGTGTACTGCTGAGGATCGCATTCTCTGGGGCTCGACTATGGCAGCTGATGTCGCACAATTTGAGCGGGAACACCAAAGGCAAGAAATAGATAAACACCAAAGGTGTTAACTATGCCTGATTCAACCTCATCTTCTATCCTCCATAATGTGCAACCAATGTAATCAAATGTTTCGTCCCCTAGTGGAACGTGGGTTAGTGACCACGGGACCCCAGCTGAGTCCGGCATTGCTTCCACTTACTTATGCCGGGCTCCTCTCCATCTTCTTTCCTGTCGACCTCCCTTAGTTAACTCTAACCTGGCAAACTAAGAGAGAACCAACGGCTTTGGGCGGAGGAGTTCTTTCTCAGGAGGTTTAATGAAACCTTTGTAGAGGAAATGCTGCATAAATTCATTAGCTGCTGCCTTGTAATTGAGGCGATGGGTGCAATAACAACTTAAATCTGAAAACACTGTTTTGAGAAAATCACTCCTAAAGTTTTGAAACACTGTAAATGTCTGAGTTTTTCATTTATGGATACGTTGATTTATACACACCATTTAAAGATAGTCCTTAACAATATATCAATGTCACTGTGAATTTAAACTTTACCAGTTCTTAAATATTTTAATTTAAATATGGATTGACTTAAGTCGTTATTGCAGAGACTGACAATCAGCATCTTAAATTACCATTTATGGATAGTAGATTCGTTCAAATTAATTTAATTCGAAAAAATAGCTACCGTGTACTGCACAATAAGTATATTTATATAATAAAATTATAATATATATACAGTATATATAAAATTAACACCAAAAACGTAATTTTGAAATTATTCTTTTAATAAGGTGCTTTTGAAAGTATCACTGCAATTATTTTACCTAAAAAAGAAATAAAAAGGTGTCCAAACACAGCCATTTTTTGTAATCCTGTGTAATTAGTGCATTTAAATGCAAACGGATATGCAGAAAGGCTTAGAATGGTTACATTCATGCATGAACTCTGGTCCTGTTTACCCAATTTCAATCAGAAAATAATGATTAAATGAATAGATATACACCAGCATTGTCTTGATAGGATAGACTTAAGTGAAGGAAAACTGTATTTAAATAATAATAATAATAATAAAAGAGGAGGAGTTTATGGGCATTCAATGGTTTCCTCAGCCTCACTGATTTCACTTTGCAAGTCTCTTTCTCTAATATGTGCTTAAGTGCATCTGCATTCTCCGGTGATTTTCTTTGGGGAAAAATGAGTGGCAGTTTCTCTTGCAACAATTTTCAGTGTAACTAAATACATTCTTGGAAACCTTCTTGCCACTAGAACTCACATAGCTATCACCACGATTCCTCTTGGGTTTGTTCTGCACGCATTTCCAAGAGTCTCGCTAAAGTAATCTCTTCTTTCCTTTATTCTGCATTTCCAAATCCGATCCTTCATTTAACTTCTCATATTTACTATCATCTGACTGATCACACATCTTTACAGAATAACAATAACAAAACCACACGCAACAGTCACATGACAGAACTCACTGATTCCCGCGGGTGTGCGATACCGGCGCTCAAAGGCCTAGGTCGGCCAAGCTGTTCGCCGGAAGAACGACTTGCTACACAGCTGTATATAATGTAAGCTCCTGCCATCTAGAGTTGACATAACAAAATAATATTTGGAGGATAGATGAAGAACACATTGGGGATTACAAATCTGCATTCGCCGGAAAAACGACTTAAGTCGACTTAAGTGGTTATTGCACCCAGCGCCTCAATTGTGGCAGGGGACTGCCAAAGGCTAAGGGAGTAAACCCTGAAAGAAAATCCTCCTATGTGTTAGGCCTAGCAATTCAGCAGAAGAGTTTTGTGAAGATTGCTTTCAACAAGAAAAAGAGCCTCAGAAAGAGAACAGACCGGACTTACGCGTCCTCTCAGACAATTGTAAAGTATGATGACCGTAAGGCTGATGATATACAATATTCTGAGAGGAAACCCAAAACTAATAAGACAAACAAATACCGAATTGGAACTATGAACATTATATCAATAACGGGAAAGACAGAAGAACTCATTGACATGATGGATAGAAGAAAAATATCGATATTGGGATTAAGTGAGACCAAATGGAAAGGGATAGGAAGTAAGACTCTTCGGGGAGGATACAAGTTGTACTGGAGTGGACAGAAGAAGAAAGCAAAGAATGGTGTTGGATTCTTAATTAGCGAGGGGACTGATGCCACAGCTGAAGTTATCTGCAAAAGTGACAGAATCATAAAATTGTCCATGCAAATGGAGACCACTAAGTACACAGTCATACAAGTATATTCCCGACAGACAGGCTGCAGTGAGGAAGACAAGGAGAAATTTCATCAAGACCTGGAAGATGCAGTTGATGAGGAAACAGTTATTATTATTGGAGATTTGAATGCGCAAGTTTGGGGTAAGCAGATATGGATACGAGAACATCATTGGCCCACATGGATTTGGAAAAAGAAATCCAGAAGGAGATCAACTACTAGATTTGTGCAGAAGAAATGGTTTATCATCAAAAATACATTTTTCAAAAAAAAATAGACAGTCACAGGGTAACACGGTACAGTTGGGATGGCCAGCATAGAACACTGATTGGCTACGTAATCACGAATGAGGATAGTGGTAGATATATCACAGATGTAAAGGTCATCCCTAGTGAATGTATGAACAGCGACCATAAACTGCTGGTAGTAGACTTCAAACATTCGACTAATGAAACTCAGAAAATTATTATGAAAACACCAAGGGTAAAAACATGGAGATTGGAAGAAGCTCAACTAAAGGAAGAATATAAACTAAGAATTCAACAGAATCTGCCAAAGGGTGAAGTAACCCTACGTTAATGAAGAGAGGAAGACCTTCAAAGACACCTTTGTGGGAGAGGCCAAAACCCTATGTGGAGTTAAAAGTTCCATCAAAAGAAAGAAACAGCCACCATATTGGAATGATAGAGTTAGAAAAGCTGTGAAAGAAAGAAACCAAATAAAGACGGCAAGGAAAAACAAAAACAGGGGCAAGAACGTACCTCTGTATTGTCTCCCCTACACACTTCGAGGCCGTAACCCCTGGTTGGAATTCTGGCTTCGAAGCCTGGAGGGGATCGAAGCACCCTTTGGTAAGGACTTTCGGACAGAATGTCCGTTGAGAGAAGCTGTGAAGAAAATTATCCTGAGGCCGCGGCGATATGCCGTGTCTCATTATTGAGCAAATAAAATTAAACATGGAACAAAAATATATTCAGAGAATAAAAAATTTACATTTACAAGTTGGTTCTTGATAATAACAATACACATTAGAATTATTACTTTTACAAGTTGATTCTTAAATAATAAAACACAATAAGGAAAACCCTAAGGAAACCCCACGGGTAAGTTAATTAAATATGATCGTGAATGACCAGAGCCATGGAAAGATAAATAAGAAAACCAAAACCCGGACCACGGGAAGGTAAGTTAAATAAAAATTCTCGTGAACGAGCAGAAACAAGGAAGGAAAACTATAAGAAAACAAAATCCAGGTTAATCAAGATAATAAATACGGAGAGAGAACAAGCAGGAGAAACTCACCGCGATTAAACTTCACAGATCCAACCACAAAACTGTGACAGGATACAATCCCAAATGGATTTCACGAAGTGATCAAATAATATCTCACAATTAATTCAGCCAAGAAAATTCAAGCCTGTAAAAACGAGAACCAAATTAAAAACATGAATATTACAGACCAAGGCCAACTTTGGGTAGAATATTCCGAAATTAGTTAGCAAGGAAAGCTTTCACCAAAAATTAGTAATGACGACCAGGCCACGCGAAAATCCTAAGTTAGGATTCGTCATATTTCAACCTCATAAAATACGTAGGTTACTTTTCCAGAACACGCAAGGTTCACCAAAGGTGTAGTAACACCTAATAAATCATTACGGAACCAAATCCGAAAATTAAAACGTCTACTTTCATAATCAAATTAGCACGAAGCACAACCGACATCCGCTCATCGAGCATGGCCTTCTTTCATCTTTTTTCTATTCAATTCTGTTACAATTAATAATAATGCCTCGAATAAAACCAGGAAAATTCGCCAGGCAACAAAGGCCATAGGCATTTGTTTAAGTCGAACCCATATATCCAAAATAGAACAGAAACTTAAGATACATGTTACACAAGTTTTTATTTTATTTTTTTTTACTTAAATTAATCCTAGCTTAGGAAGGCGTCCCTCACATTTTAAATTGGCATCGTAAAACAATTAAGAAATTAATTAATAACAAAAGAATTAAGGAATGTAACTTTAGGCCTAATAACAGAATTATGGGCCCATCATCATCATCATCATCATCTTGTACAGTTTCCAGCCCCAGGCTGGGTCTGTTTGGAACATAAGCCTCGCCACTTAGTCCTTTCTTCCCACCACCTCTCCGCTGTCACTCTGGTCCAGTCCTCGCCTCTCTTCTTGACACATTCCTCCACTCCTTTCAGCCATCTATCTCTTGGTCTTCCCCTTGGTCGTTTCTTCTGCATCTGCATCTCATGTATCCTCTTGGAAATCCTCTTCTCATCCATTCTCTTTAAGTCTCCATACCACCTCAGTCTTGATGTCTCAATCCTACCTTGCAAGGGCTCCTCTTTCACCTTTTCATTCCTCAACCTGTCTCTTCTTGTTACTCCGATCCTACTTCGCAGGAACTTCATTTCACCTGCCTGTATTCTGCTTACGTCTCTTTTCCTCATTGTCCACGTTTCTGAAGCATAGGTCAGTATCGGGATATAGTAGCTTCTGTATAACACTTCCTTGCTTTTTTGTGGGACATCTTTATTCCACACTAAGCTCCTAATGCTTCTCAGAAATGCTTCTGCCTGTCTGCCACGTTCCGTAATCTCTTTGTCATTTCTCCCATTTTCCTCCACTATACTTCCCAAGTACTTGAGACTTTCCACCTTCTTCAGCTGTCCACCTCCAAGTGTTATCCCACTCATTGGTCTGTCCTTTTTCCTGGTCGTTAACAGGATCTCACATTTACTGATGCTGAACTTCCATCCGTACTCTCCCACTGTTTCTTCCCAAGCCTTCAGTTGCTCCTGAATTTCCTCCTCCTTGTTTCCCCAGACCATGAGATCATCTGCAAACACCATTGCTTTCATCTTATCTTCTCCTATCTTTCCTGCTATCCGTGTCATTACCTCGTCCATAACCACAATAAAGAGAAGAGGTGACAGCGCACTACCCTGTTTCAGGCCACTCATTTGTCTGAACCAGTCTGTACTTTCCCCTCCAACTTTCACACAGCTCACACTTCCACAATACATCTCCTTCACTCTGCCTACAGTCCCTTTTTCCACTCCCATGTTTTCCATTGCTTTCCAAACCTTCTCCCTACACACACTATCATAGGCCTTTTCGATGTCCAGGAAGGCCATCAACAGATCCTCTCCAAATTCGTAGTGGTGTTCCTGGAGCTGTCTCACTGAAAATATGAGATCCACTGTTGATCTCCCAGGTCTGAATCCATACTGCTCCTCTCTCAATTTTCTCTCCACTTTGGCTCGTATTCTACTTTCTAATATCTTTTCATATATCTTGGCACAGTGAGGTATGAGTGTGACTCCCCTGTAATTTTTGCACTCCTTTCTGCTTCCTTTCTTAAATATTGGGACAATTAATCCTTTCTTCCAATCTTCTGGGGTCTTTTTCTCCTTCCATATCACCCTCATCACACGGTACAGCCACTGTTTTCCAACCTCCCCTACTGCCTTCACCATTTCAACACTCACTTCATCCACACCTGGTGCCCTTCCTCCTTTCATCTTGTCTATAGCCATCTCCAGTTCTCTCCAAGTCAGGTCCTTTTCCATTCCTGTGTTGTCTTCTCCATCTTCCAATGCATTGTCTTCCTCCCTATGACCATTTGGATTCAGCAAATCCTCAAAGTACTCTCTCCACACTGTCTTGAGCAGGGGGATGACAGTTCATAGGGAGCGCGTGGGTCGGGGTAAGGCCCTGTACTGTTTGTTCTGCCAACCAATGAAGAATTAATTTTAGCACTAAGGTTCCGTAGTTGGCACTCATGAACGTTCACATCAAACCGAATGGCGGAAGCGGGAATAGTCAGTTTTGATTGATTTTCCTCGTGGTGTTGTTGGTTGTTTTGATATGTTCAGTATTTTCATTGTTTATTTGAATTGAATTGAGAGTCAATCATGCCACTGCAAGGGAGGAAAAATTGCCAAGCACCGGGATGTAAGAATTATAATGATAGTAAGAACAATACGGCAATTTTCATCTTCCTGGTGTTGACCATGTGAAAAACTAGTGGGCAATATGGACTACTCGCGAATAAAAATATATAGAGAATAAATGTGTGCATTTCATCTCTTGTTTGTTTCCTTATCCATTCTCCTTTGCATTGCAATAAAATTTGTGGTTTAGGGCTACGTGGAGGGGTGGGTGGCAGCCGGCATGCTAGGCAAAAAGTGAGGTTATGGCAATGTAGTGTGTGCATTTGGACGATTTTCTTTATATTCATCGAATATCCCAACTATTCTGTAGAGTACGAGAGCATTTTTTAATTAGCCTAGAGGTGAATTAAGCTCTAGAACGGCATAACTGTGTCTTTCGTGACAAATCCATTGCCAACATTGATATATATATCAAAATGTATTCTTTTCTTATCTGGACGTATATTTCAGCACCTAGCGAAAGGCGCAGTTATGTTTGAGTTATATTCATCAATAATCAATAACTCGTCGCAGAACATACTGTTCATTTACGTGTAATGAAGGCTACATTCATATGGCTTTTTACTTTTTATGTTGCCAGACTTGGCAGTACAATCCATAGCCTCAGGCGGTGTTCTCTCTCGGAAATTCTATAACCAAAAGTGACGAATCTCTTATACTTACATGATCCTTGGTCTTGAGTGTCTCTTTGTTGTGTACCTCATTTCCGTTTTTGTCCATCATTACCACATCCTCTCGCAGACCTCTTCTCTTACTTTTGACCATCCCATAAAGTACTTTCTTATTTCCTCTGCTGTCTTCCTCCATCATCTCTGTCCACTTTACCATCCACTTCTTCCTCTCCTCTGCGACAATCTTGTTTGCTTCTTTCTTCTTTATCTTATAATCTTCCCTTGCCAGATCAGTTCTTTCCTGGAACCACACTCTGAAAGCCTTGTTCTTCATTCCCACAGCTTCTTTTACTCTCTCATTCCACCATGGTGTCTCTTTACACCGCTTTCTGTTGCTTGTTCTTCCACATACTGCCACTGCAGCTTCCACCATTGTGTTTTTGAATTGCTTCCATTCCTCTTCCCCTGTTTTAGGATTGTCTGTTGGCATCCTTTCCCTTATTATCTTCTGGAATTCTTCCTTGACTTCCTTTTCCTTGAGTTTCCATACTTTGATTCTCCTTTCCTGGTACTCTGTCCTCTTGCTATCCTTAATAACTCCCAGGTTCATTACAAGTATTCTGTGGTCGCTATCTAAGGCCTCTGATGGTATTACCTTTATATTCCCAGTCGTACAGCATGTAATCTACCAAAGATTTCTTTGTTAAATCACTGCTGTACCACGTTACCTTGTGGATTTCTTTCTTCCATACGGGCCCATATTCTGACTAAATAAAACCTACTACATAAATATTACATCTAGCCCGAAGCTAGTCCGATACCAAGCAAAAACTAAAGTCTTTATTATAGACGCAATGGAGATTCACGACACGAGTTCTCCGCAAGATAACGTTTTACCAAAGTTAATTTATCCGTTTTCCAGAATATCAGTTCATGTTACAAGATCATAGTTTTCAAGTCCTAATTCATTTTACCTGAAGAATAGTCGACCTCTGCTTCCTAAGGAATGGGGCCCGAGGCCAAGCCCCGGCACGTCCACACTTTTTAAACTCACATCCTGGAATAGAAGCTTACCCACGCCGACAAGTAATGCCGAGCAATACTCAGTTTATGCGCATGCGCGATGATCATTCACCACTGCTTCTTACATGCAGTGATGATAAACAGAACTAATAAATAGAATTCGTGGTTTTTAGCTTTTAAAAATCAGGGATTTAGCGTTTTGATTGTCAAATTTAGCGTTTTGTAGCATTTATACTTCTCTAATTTAGCGTTTTGTAGCAAATTGGTTAAAAATAGGCGTAATTTGCGAAATTGCATACACAACAGTTCGGAGTAAAATCATACTGTTTAATCATACATTGCTTGTCATGCAGTTTTGAACACACTATGGAAAATAAGAGAAACGACAACATAAGACTGCAAGAAGTATTAACACACACAAATATGCATATTTACAAATTTACAAACACAGTTTCAAAGTGAAATATACTATTCTGAACGTATTCATTTATCACTGTACAACAAACCTACAAGGAAGAGGAATTTCAATGATGATTGAAGTACAACATGCCAACTATTTGAATGGTGTCCTCCTTCATTCGAGACCGCCTATCAGTCGCAATCATGTTGTACTTGCTAAAAAACCTCTCTACATCGACACTGTTCGTAGGGGCCCAAATGCACAGCAGTGCTGCCGAGGCAAAGGAAGGAAACTTTAACTTAAGTGCCATCAACATTTGAAGAGTGTCTGTGTTTTTTTCCATTTTAATGTTCTGCAGCATCTGTTGGTGATACGCCTCGCAGCCCTCGACAAACTGATCTACAGTGACACTTCTAAAAAAATGGCAACTTATGCTTCAAAGATGCAAGTGATTTGGGTTCCAGAGCACTGTTTTGCCCTGCAACTGTAGGATTAAATAAATTGCACACTTCGTTGAAAAACACGTTTGTATCAGTAACGCTCATGTTCTTCGAGAGCTTAGTTATGCTTTTAAGCATACACTGCTTAAATTGCACCTTAATTTCCTCTTTCTTTGTATTGTTTCTGTAACTCTCCAGCAGGTCACTTGTGTCCAATGGAAACCATCCGTCAGCACACCTCTTTAATTCTCCACAAATACAGTAGTAGAAAGATCATCCCACAACTTGTGAGCATACGGGTAGGACGATCCCTCCAGTACTGTGAGTGCTGCATTAAATTTTACAGATATCTGTGAAACAAACTTTATTTGAACTTTAAGCGAGGGAAGCATATCCTGATCTCTAAACATATCCAACACTGAATGGCCACTGCTATTTAGAGAATTCTCATCAAGAGAACTAAAGAATTCTACCAGGGGTGTGAAATACTTGTCAAGATACTGGACTGAGCGAAACCAAGAGTTCCATCGGGTGATGACAGGAGCTGGGAACAACAGCGCATTCAAATCAGGGAAATTATCTAGCAAAAAATTTAGATAGGAGTTCTTCAACTTCCTGCAGTGGAGAAAAGCCATCTTTCAATAAAATATCCGAATTTGTTGGATAACCTGTCTTAAAGTTTTGAAACCAAATTGTTCAACTGTGACAGTTCCTTGAGAATATCATCATCCCCCACAAGATGCAACGTATGTGCAAAGCACTGGAAGTGAAGAAGATGGTCTCCAATTATCGTCTGTAATGCCTGGAAACATGTACCCATGTATCTGGCAGAGTCTGACACTAAACCCAGGACGTTTTCATAATCAGTGTTATAGTCTTTGAGAGCATCAAAGACTCTCAAAGACTTTCGTCTACCGGTAACGAAAGTAACGAAAAAGTAACGAATTTTACAAATGGGTAACGAAAGTAACGAATTTTACAAACGGGTAACGAAAATTTTCTGAAGGCGGGTTGAATCATTTAAACTCGCGTCGCTAGGCTCAGAGATTGCGAGTTTCACGCAAGCGGCGCCGTGCCTATTGCAAAGTACTAAGCTATATGTCTCCGTGCCCGACCTCAAGGAAATACATACAAGGACACCTTGAGCGGTATACATCGGTTCAACGTATATTTTCGGTATCAAGAAGTCTCAAGTTTCGTGTGAAATATTTTTCTGTGTTACTGTATTAGGAAACCTGACTATTCGCGAATATTTCCGAAACTAAAAAGAAATCCCTCATTTCTGTTATTTGGAAACTATGTCAAATTGAAGTCCAGAAATAACGCGAAACAATTTAATGTCGCAATCTTGCGAAATGTTACCGTTTCGGAAAAAATGCGAAAAATCTTCGAAATACATATAACTTATTTAAAAAAATATGTCAAGTAAATTTGCGACATTCAGTATGGTTAATTCGAAATTCCGTTATAAGTCGATTTTTCCTTCGAACTTTCGTTCCATCGGATATATAATCTAACCGATTATTTCGATAAGTTGTTGATAATTCGTGGTTCTCACTTGAAATAAAACTTGCCCTCTTGTCGTACAATCCTCTCAGAACAATTCGTAATATTCGATACCGTATCTACTTCGAACGTTCATCCTCCAAAATCGCATCCTCAAGACGGCCGGCTGACCGCACGACTTGCCTGCGGGAATCTCGTCAAACGGACCGAGATCGACGTCAGTTGCGTAAAATCATAAAACCCGTCCCCTATCGTGAACTTGTGACCACGAGGACTGCGGGAATCCTGTGAAAGGTGATTGGGCACCCATCACGAAACCTACTTGCCTCTTTTCCCATGACCGTATACTTATACTCTGTGAGCTGCCTGAATAGGATTGACATTTCACCGGAAATTCCACGTCAGTTGTCACCCCTCTGCCTCTTGACCAATCCATGTTCGCATAGTTGATGTCATAACACTCTGCGTTGCAATATTACAGCCCACGTTCTTCAGTGCCTGGTCAGCTGTATATCTGGCTTGTGCAGTTTGGCAATCTCGTTATCAGACCACATGGTGAGACGAGAACTGTCAATCCTATTCTGGCACCTCACCGAGTATAAAAGCGTGCGGGGAGCGAGAAGTGCATCAACCCACTTAAAAATGGCAGCCTACGTAGCATCGAAATACTAAATCCTCCTCGTGATCCACCCTGAACTGTTGAACTCCCAACTACAGCATAGGGACAAAGGGAATCACGGCGCCGACCGAACAACATGTTCATAACTACGCGTCAATTTTAACCATGCCCAACCTTGAGCTTGCCTCCGCCATTCTATCAGGACAGACAGACAGGCAGACAATCGTTGAACGGCCGGGTGCGGCGACGATTGCGTAATATCTCGAGGACAACGTAAAACGGCCGAGAGCGGCAGCGATTGCGATACATCGCGATATTTCTCTGCATTCAATGACGAGGACAACTGTATTCTTGTCAAACGGACAGCAAGTAGCGCCGATTGCGTAATAATGCTATATTTTCTTGTGCCCGAACTCTAGGACAATGGGAATCTCGTGGAATGACTAAAAGTGACGCTGATTGTCTAAATCGCGATTTTTCTCCGTGTTCTATCGTGAAAACTACGGGAAGCTCACCAAACAACTGAGACCAGCGCCGATCGTGTAACATCTCGTTATTTCTCCGCATTTGACTGCGAAGACAGAATTCGGCGACGATCGCGTAACATCGCATACATTTCTTCGCGACCTACCGCGGGGACGAAGGAAATCTCGCCAAATGGTCAAGAGCTGAGCAACCTCTTGGTTCCGTAATTTTTAACAACATATTGTGGACTAGACGACATATTAGCTGAAACAACTCATTGGATATTAAATATCTAGTATGTAGGCTATTTATTATTTTTTAAATTTTTATAACATCATGTGAATTTCATTTAAAGCAGCTTCGGTGGTGTAGTTGGTAGCATGCTGAACTGCTGTGCCCAATACAGCGGGTTCAAACCCGGCCGAAGTCGTCGGATTTTTTTAAAGCGTTAAAAATCCTTCAGTATGCCTTCCTTCGGGAGGGGGGGGAGTAAAGCCGGCGGTCCCATGTCGTGGATTTATGGCATGTAAAGGATTCTTCCACAGACAAAACTTGTGTGAAACTAAATTGTTAGGTTATATTTCGTCGGAACGCTCTATCAAAGTTCCAACGTTCACCACTAGGTATCATTGATATCTGGTAGCAACTTGAAATTGAACGGAACTTGTAGCTCACCCTAAGGGTGTCCGTTGGAAGCAGCTACAGACTCAGACGAGCTGAACATGTCCTCGGACACTCCCGGCACTAAAAGCCATACGATAAATAAAAAACTTCTTTAAAAACAGTTCATTGTTGTTTTACTTCAGCGCGTGATAAGCGCCTATGCTTGTAGACCGCAGACGTAACTTGAATTCAAAGGTAACTAAAATTAACTAAAAGGTAACTAAGAGGTACCTAAAAAGTAACTAATTTTTACTTCATCCTTACAGTAGACACCCTGATCAATGATGGCTCGGCTGCATGTTGTCCCGTTAGCAACATCCAAAAATGAACAGCTTGCCAAATAAACTTGTTGTTCTGCACTTGGCGTGATCGTCCTGAATAGAACAGCAAAGACACATCTGCCTCGGTTGTCCGACGTCTCGCCTGCGATTACTACAATAGGCTTCTCATCCAATGCTGCATTCACCTCTGCCCTTGCTGAATCTCCGCAACGTGGGACATAATCTCTGCTAAGGGTACTACCTTGAGGCAGATCTCCTGATCCTGGGACGTACCTATAGGGGCCAATAAAGTTTCGTTACTCATGCTAATAATCTTCATCTTGCACAGTTTCCAGCCACTGGCCGGGTCTGTTTGGATCACAAGCCTCTCCAACGTCTTCTGTCTTCCCACCATCTCTCAGCCTCCACCCTTGTCCAGTCTTCTCCTCTCTTCTTCACGCTTTCTTCCACCCCCTTCAGCCACCTGTCTCTCAGTCTCTTTCCTTCCCACTTCGTCTCGTGTACTCTCCTGGGTATCCTCTTCTCCTCCATTCGTTTTACATGTCCATAACATCTAAGTCTAGATTTCTCTATACCATCCTGTAATGGTTCCTCCTTCATTAATTCTCTGGTCCTCTCATTTCTTATTCTGTCCATCTTAGTAGCTCCAATACTGCTTCTCAAGAACCTCATCTCACTGGCCTGTATTTTGCTCTTCTCCCTTCCTTTCATAACCCAGGTCTCCGAGGCATACGTCAGGATAGTGACATAGTACGTCCGATATATGATCTTTTTGCTGTTCTGAGGGACATCCTTGCTCAATAACATGCTTCTCACACTCCTCCGAAATGCTTCTACCTGCCTCCCCCGCTCATTTATTTCTCTATCATTTCTTCCATTATCTTGTATCAGGCTTCCCAGATACTTGAAACTCTCCACTTTCTTCAGCTGTTCCCCACCAATTGTTATTCCCGTTGTGGTTCTTTCCTTCTTCCTTGTTGTGATCACCATCTGACTCTTTCTTCTTCTTCATTTCCCGTTTCCAGCTTCCTGGGTCTGGTTGTGAATCAAGGACCTCCAACGTTGCCTGTCTCTCCACCACTCCTCTCCCCCTTTAAGTACATCTTCAGGTTTTCCTCCCTTCTTCTCCACGCACTCCCACACTGTATCTGCCCATCTCTTTCGGGGCCTTCCGCGCGGTCTCTTCCCCGAAACCTTTTCCAGAAAAGCTTTCTTTGGCACTCTCTCCTCTCCCATTCTCATCATATGTCCATACCACTTTAACTTGGTTGTTTCTATCCTGTCCTGCAGCTTCAAGATTCCTGGCCTCCTTCTTATCTCCTCGTTTCTGATTTTATCTCTTCTGGTCTTCCCTTCTATACCTCTTAGGAATTTCATCTCCGCTGCTTGTATTCTACTCTCCTCTCTTTTTGTAGTGGTCCATGCTCCAGCTGCATATGTTAGTACGGGTCCATAATAGGTTGAATATAATACCTGCTTACATTTCTTTGGGACATCTTGGTTCCACAGAATACCCCTAACACTCTGGTAGAAGCTGTTCGCTTGTTGTATTCTCTTTCCAATTTCCTCAGTAATCTTTCCATCTTCTGTGATCACACTTCCCAAGTACTTGAAACTTTTCACCACTTCTAGAATTTTTCCGTTCACTTCTATCTTTCCTCTTCCCTCCTTACTTCCCCTTGACATTACCATTGTCTTGCTCTTCTCTGTGCTAACTTTCATCCCAAACTTCTCAATCTCTTGGTTCCATACATCTACTTGTTTTTGTACTTCCTTTTCATCCTCACCCCATATCACTATATCATCTGCAAACAGCATGGCCTTTATTGCCTCTTGTCCCAATCTCTGTTTAACATTCTTGTGGATTTCATCCATGACTATGATGAATAGTAAGGGGGACAATACACTTCCTTGACGGAGACCCGTTTCCACCTTGAACCATTCTGTTTCTCCTATAGTGGTCTTTACGCTACTGACACAATATTTGTACATAGCTTTCACCATTTGCACTTCTGCACTGTTAACTTGCCTTTTTCTTAATACATCCCACACCACCTGTCTAGGCACACTGTCATAAGCTTTCTCAATATCAATAATAGTCATCACCATGTCTTTTCCAAACTCCCATCTTTTCTCCATCATATGCCTTAGTGTAAATTTTAGATCAAAAGTTGATCTGTCTCTCCTAAAACCATACTGTTCTTCTTCCATCTCTCCATCTGTCTGCCTCCTCAGTCTACCTTCCAATACTCTCTCAAAGATCTTGGCTACATGGGCAATAAGGATGATCCCTCTGTAATTGTTACATTCCTTTTTGTCACCTTTCTTAAAAAGTGGGATAATTAAACCCTTTCCCCATTCTTCTGGGATCTCTTTCTTCTTCCAAATTATTCTAAATAATCTATACAGCCACTGCAACCCTACTGGTCCTGCTGCTTTTATCATTTCTGTGGTCACCTCATCCACTCCAGGTGCTTTGCCACTCTTCATCTTCTTTATGGCTTCCTCTATTTCTAGCATAGATATCTCCTTTTCTTGTTCTTCTTCTTCCTCCATTGTTCCTTCTTGTTCCCTTTCTTCATCCAGTTCAATGTGTTTAACATTCAGTAGCTTTGAAAAGTATTCTTCCCATCTTTTCAATATACCATCTCTTTCATACAATATCTGTCCCGCTTCAGTTTTTACAAATTTTGTGTTTTCCCTACCTTTCACACTGTTTTTTACTAGCCCATATAGAACCTTTTTACTTCCTTTGATATCCTCCTCTAGAGTTTCAGTGAAACTTTCCCAGCTTTTCCTTTTTTCTTCTTGTACAATCTTTTGACATGCCTTCTTGGCTTCTCTATATTTTTGCCATTTCTCTGCATCTTTGCTGCATATCCACTTTCTCCATGCCATTTGTTTTTCTTTAACTGCTTCCTTTACCCTGTTGTTCCACCTTTCCTTTTTCCTCCCTGATAATCTTCCACAAGTGTTTACAGCACACTTCACAAATCCATTCTTAAAACATGTCCATTTCATTTCTATGCTTTTTGCTTCATCTTTGGGAATTTCCTGTTTTAGTTCCTCTTGAAACTTTTTTATTTATGCTAAATTTCATCCCATATCCTTGTATTATTCCGTCCCACACGTCCAACTGTTCCTGTACTTCCTCCTCCTTGTTTCCCCAAATCATCAAATCATCTGCAAACACCATTGCTTTCATCTTTCCTTCCCCAATTACTTGTGCCACTCGGGTCATTATGTCATCCATCACCACAATGAAAAGTAACGGGGACAGTGCACTTCCTTGTTTCAGGCCGTTTCTCTGTTCCAACCAGTCTGATCTCTCTCCTCCCACTTTCACACAGCTCACGCTTCCCTTGTACATCTCCTTTATCCTCTTTATAGTCCATTTCTCTACTCTATCCTCCAGGGACTTACATACTTTGTTTCTGCATACACTGTCATATGCTTTCTCAATGTCCAGGAAGGCCATCAGTAGATCTGTTCCATACTCATAGTGCTGTTCTTGTAACTGCCTTACAGCAAAAATCAAATCCACTGTGGACCTTCCTGCTCTGAAGCCAAGTTGTTCTTCCCTCATCCCTCCTTCTATCCTTGTCCTAATTCTCTTTTCCAAAACTTTCTCGAAGATCTTTGCACAATGACTCATCAGTGTTATTCCCCGATAGTTTCTGCAATCTGTTCCACTACCTTTCTTGAAGATCGGGACAATTATTCCTTTTTTCCAGTCCTCTGGGGTCTTCCTTTCCTTCCATGCTGTCCTCATCACTCGGTACAGCCACTGTATCCCCACCTCTCCTGCTGCTCTCACCATCTCCACACTCAACTCGTCCACACCCGGTGCCTTCCCTTCTTTCATCTTGTTCACTGCATCTTCCGCTTCTTTCCATGTTAAGCCCTTTTCTGTTTGCAGTTCATCTTCCTCTTCCCCGATTTCTTCCTCTTCACCATCTTTTCCATTTGGGTTCAGAAGTTCTTCAAAATATTCTTTCCACATTTTCTTCAGTTCTTCCCTATTTTCTATCTCTTGTCTCCTTTTGTTCACCATTCTAACATGATCCGTAGGATCCTTCCGCCTCTTATTTTTTACCATCCCATACCGGACCTTTTTTGTACCTTCACTATCCTCCTTCATCATCTTTGTCCACTCTTCCATCCACTTTCTTCTCTCCTCAGCCACTACTCTCTTCGCCTCCTTCTTTCTTTCCTGGTACTCTTCCCTTGTCTCTACCGTCCTATTTTGATACCACCTCCTAAAGGCTCTATTCTTTTCCCTTACTATATCTTTTGTCTTCTCATTCCACCATGGTGTTTCCTTCCACCTCTTCTTACTACTTGTCCTCCCACATACTGCTTCTGCTGCACCTACTAGTGTCTTCTTAAATCTAGCCCATTCCTCTTCCACCCCTCTTTCTTCATCTGTTGGAATTCCTTCCTTTACCATTTTGAAGTACTCGACCCTTCTATCCCCTTCTTTCAGTTTCCATATCCTTATACGTCTTTCCTGGTTCTCAGTCCCTTTCTTCTCATTACTCCCTGTCAGGTTCATTACCGGGAATCGATGGTCGCTATCCAGGTTCTCCGATGGTATAACCTTGATGTCCGTGATGTTCTTATTTAGTTCTTTCTCATACAGTATATAGTCGACCACCGACTTCCTGGTCAAGTCATCACTGTACCATGTGATTGTGTGGCTCTCTCTTTTCTTAAACCAAGAGTTCCCAACTAGCAGGCTGTTCCTTTGGCTGAAGTCCAATAGTATCTTTCCTTCCTTATTTCTTCCGCCCCAACCCTCTGGTCTTAGAACACTCTCATAACCTTGTCTTTCTCTTCCTACATGGGCATTCAGGTCCCCCATAACAATCATATTTCTTCCTACCAGCTGCTTCTGCAATTCCTCTTCCAACTCCTCCTTCTCTTCAGAGGCGCAGCCTACTTGTGGAGCATACACTTGCATAGTCTCGGGAAGCAGGATGGTCCAGCTTGTGGATGGGGATATTAGTCTGCAGGCACATCTTCACAGTATCCTCAATGAATGTTTGTTTCTCGCTTTTTGCTTTTTTTTGCCTTTCTATCCATTTCTGCTATTGTGGCTTGACGCCACGCTGTTCACATGCTGGTTGGGAACAAAATCGCTCCTTTTGTTGCACATGGTTTTTGCTCTTGCAGTGTTTATCTAAAACATCTTTCTTATTCCACTCAAGTCTTCGATTGCAAAGTCGGCACATCAATATATCTGTATCGCTTACATAAAAATGTGCTGATTTGTAACTCTCGGCACACTGTTTGATCGTCACTTCGCTTCTACCCATGGCTACCGGTCAATAAATCGCCACCTTATTTTAAAACAGCCGACTATTATGAAGGGTTAATACAAAGTGAATTAACGCGTGCTCGAAAGCTGTTTCTTCTTCTTCATTTCTTTGTCTTCTTCGATATTTATTTGCTCTCTTGTTGATAGCTGTTTGATTGGTTGTTCTTTGCAATGTTCTTTGGCCGTAGAAAGATATTCCACACATTGCAGTTTTAAGGCGCCATAATAATTCTTTCCCCTGAAATATACGTTGTTATTGATCTTATTTTTAAGAAAAACGCATAGTTTTTAAAGATATATGTTTATTTTGCATCAAACCGAGAATTTCGCATAAATTGTAAAATTTCGCATTTTATCGCTAATTCGAAATTGCTAAAAATCACTCATTGAGGTCATGTAAGATGAAGGCACATACACTGACAAAGTTTCAACATATTTCGCATTTATCGCAAATGCTAAAAACCACTAACTCGACTAATAAACAGTTGAAGAGAGTACATGCTGCCAATATATTACCACGTACATTTAGTGAATGTATATGGCACAAATGGGTTGGTAGCACATGCCGTTGCAAGACACAGGCGCCGATTGGTTTTGAGGATAGTTTCATTCAAAATGTTTGTAGAGCGCCGATTTTAAGTACAGAAAGGTTCATAAAATATTCCACATTTCCCAATAATGGCTTGAATTTGCGAAGTTAATTGTTGGCTTCCGGAATAATGGAACCACAACCAAGGCCAGATAGTTCAAGGGGAAGGTTTTAATTCAGTTTATTTATTTCTTCGTAGTAACAGGGAAACACAAGGGTGACCACTGGGCTTGGAACTGAGTCTGTGATGATGACAAGGGGCCGACGAAGGACGGACAATGTCTAGCAGATGTTAATCGGCTCATAAAGAAAGAAACAGACACCATGGTGGAATGATAGAGTTAGAACAGCTGTGAAAGAAAGAAACCCAATAAAGAAGGCACTAGACAAGGAAAAACAAAAACAGGGGCAAGAACGCATTGAACAAGACTCCAAGGAATGTACAGGAACAAGAAACGTGCTGTTAAGAACATTGTAAGAGAAGAAAAAGAGAAGAAATGGAATGAGTCTGCAGACAAACTGGGAGAGGATAGCAGAGGAAATATGAAACTGCTATACAGAGTAGTGAAAAACAAGAGAAGGGATCAAGAGACCATAAAAGCAATAGAACGTGATGATGGAACTCGGGCACAAGAAGAGGGAGAAATCAAACAAGAATTCAGATCTTTTTCGAAAAGCTGCTGAATGGAGATAACGAAAACATGACTAACAGAGAAGTGTCAAGTCGAACAACCACAACTGAACCACCAATCACATGGCTGGAGGTTGATAAGGCGCTCAAGAGCATGAAGAAAGGAAAGGCAGTGGGCATAGACGAAGTGAGTGTGGATATGCTGAAAACGGGGGGAATGCCAGCAATCCAATGGTTAAACAGAATGCTCAACAGGATATGGGAGGAAAATACTATACCAGAGGACTGGAATATGTGCATCATTGTCCCTCTGTTCAAGAAAGGAAGCCCACGTAAATGCACTCGGGGTTTTACACTACTGTCTCATGCTCTGAAAATATTGGAAAAAATAATAGAGAACAGAATCAGAGATATTGTTGAACCAATTTTTGAGGAAGAACAGTATGGTTTCAGACCAGGAAGGTCAACTACAGACCTGATCTTTGCACTTAGGATGCTAATGGAAAAACACAGGGAGAAGAACAAACATTTATTTCTAATATTTTTGGACCTTGAAAAAGCCTATGATAGGGTACAAAGGAAAACACATTGGCAATGCATGAAAGAACTTCAAGTGAGAGACAGCCTCATAGACAAAGTGAAAATGTTGTACAATGGGAATAGAAGTTGTATTCAAGTAGGATGTGGTTTGTTGGACTGGTTTGAAACAAAGAGAGGAGTGCAGCAGGGCAGCTCATTGTCACCACTTCTATTCATCATTGTGATGGATGTGGTAATGAAATATATTAAAAGGAAAGAACATGGAGATATTAGAGCCTTCACATTTGCAGATGATGTTGCGTTCTGAGTGAATCAGAGGAAGAACTGGGTGAGAGGCTGCAAAGCTGGAATGAGGAGTGTAAGAAATATGGTTTAAACATCAGCGAGACAAAGATGGTGGCGATGAAAGTGTATGAGGAAGAAGCAGAACCAATAGTCCTGCTAAATGAAGCCAAATTGGACAGCGTTCCAGTTTTCAAGTACTTGGGTAGCATTCTATCAAGTGACAACCTAGCAAAACATGAGGTAAACAATCGATTTAATAAGGCAACACAATTTTACCACCAGGTAAGACACCTGCTGTGGGATGAGCAAATGCCCATGAAAACAAAGATGACATTGTACAAGTCCTATTATACACCGATTCTTACATACTGTCTCGAAACCACAACACTAAGCAATAGAGATAACTCTAAACTCCAGGCAGCCGAAATGAAATTCCTACGTACCATGATTCAGAAAACCAGGAAAGACAAGATCAGGAATGAGAAGATTAGAAAAGAAGTAGGAATAGATGATTCTCTCCTCAATAAGATCCAGATCTCAAGACTGAAGTGTTTGCTCACATGAAGAGGATGCCCCCAAACAGAACTGCACAGAAGGAATTTAAGAGAAAAGTAGAAGGAAAACGACCCGTGGGAGGGCCACGAAAGAAGTGGATAGATACAGTCAAGAACGATGTACTGCAGAGAGGTCATGATTGGGACAAGTTGGTGGAGAAGGAGTGGTACAAGGACAGGGTGAAATGGAGGGGGCTCATATACCACACCCGGGTAACTGGAGTTGGTTCAGGATGACGATGATTATAGGCTTGATAAGTCATCAAAGAAATCTACATGCATGAAGTCAGATAATGTAAAACTACAGGAGAGATATGAGTACTGTCACAAGTATCAACCGACGACTAGAATATGTAGTTACATGAAGTAAAAATGTATCTGCTCTTCAATAGGCATTACATTTCATTATAGGTTATGTTATGTGTTGTTATCCAGCTAATGATGTGAAGATTGGCGGATCTGGAATGACATCACATTGACAGACAACAATAAAATCCTGCCAACTTTCAAGTTACATTCTAAGTGCCAGTATATCTGCAATTGTATTGTTTAACACCTGGTCACTATGAAAATGATGACCCCGGAGCTGCTTTTCCACTAGAAATTAGATGGAATTCCCACAACGGTAGGTCTGGCGAAAAAGGTGGGTATAGCATCACCTTATTGCCCAACGTGATGATATTTCTTGAATCTTGATGGTGCAATTAGCAGGTGCATTGCCCTGATGAAGGATCCATCCTGTTTGAACTAGACTTTGTCTTTTAGCATCAATTTTCCCCTACTTTGGTCCATTCAATATTTCATAATTTTAATCAGCATTAACAGTCGATTGTTTCTTGACCACCTAATCGTAAACGATGCCAAACAATGGCAAGGTTGTCCTCCAACTGAGAAACATCAGACAAATGATACATGAATGTGTCACTCAAGGTCATACCTCTCCTGTATTGCCAACACCAAACACATTTATGGAAGCATTGAACTGGAAAAGAAATAATTCTGTTTATTTCATACACTTGCTTTAACATTGACCTTCTTGGCAAGCGGCTTCGGTGGCGTAGTTGGTAGCATACTGAGCTTCTATGCCCATGGTCACGGGTTCAAACCCGGCCGAAGTCGTGGGATTTTTTAAAAGCGTTAAAAATCCCTCAGTATGCCTTCCTTCGGAGGGGAAGTAAAGCCGGCGGGCCCATGTCTTAGATTTATGGCATGTAAAAGAACCTTTCACTAACTGAACTTTTGTGAAGCAAAATCTGTAGGCTAGGTTTGATTAATGCTCTGAAGTTCCAATGTTCGTCACCAGGCGCCAGTTATGATGGCATCTAGTAGTAGCCAAGTTCACAGCTAGGTGTCGTGGATGGTAGCATTTGGTAGCGAAAGTAGGAACTACTTGAAATTATCGTCTGCAATCCTTACTTGAATTAAAAACAGATAACACACACTAACACAGTCATCACAATTAACACCGGTTATCACACACACCCAAACTACACGGGGCTACATGACCGTGTTGTCGGAGCCACTAAACTAAGGAACCGATCAACCAACTGACCTTCTTGGGTCTTGGACTTTTAAGGATGTTTCCAGAGGGCCCTTTCCTGTTTTGTCTCTGGGTCGTAATAATGCAACCAGGTTTCATTACATGTGGTGACTGTGGCTAAAAGAAAATCTGGTTCTCGCTATACCTCCTCCTCTTCTATTGCTGACATACCATCACAGAGTGAGCTTTCATTATTCATCACATGGGGCACTTGGCTGCAACTGTCTAATAGTTAACCGCTTCACTGCTGCGGTCGAGTATACTCGATCTGCCTCAAGCGGTCCGTCAGTGCTGCTATCGAGTATACTCGATCATAACTTTGTGCCATCAGTGCTGTGATCGAGTATACTCGATCTGCTTTGTAAATGTCGTGTATTCTTACGCCATCTGTTAGCTACATTTTCAACCAATTAGTTCCATAAATACACACGTGTAACTTTGCGGGAAAAATGTTTTTCTTTTGTCACACAGTTATAAACATCGTGTATGAGTAATGGCTGCATCTAGCGAGCGCAATATGCGTCCGGAGCAAATTCTTACGCTTTTAGAGGAGATTGAGTCTCATGTGGATTTAGATAGTGTCGGAAGTGACTATGAGGATATTAGGGAACTGTTGGGAAGTGATAGTGATAGTGTTGAAGATATCCCGACAGAGAGGGGAAGAAATGAACCTGACCTAGGCCTACCCACATGGTCCGAGGACGAGTTCGCGCCAAGCGTGCATGCATTCCTAGTGCCAAACCCAGATATGTCAAATACTAATTTGACCCCTGAATCCCATGAAATAGATTATTTCGAATTATTTGTCAATGAAGAGGTGTTGACATAGGTAGCGGACGAAACAAGCAAGTTTCATAAACAGACTGTTGACGCTAAGCCGCCCAGTCAATATTCCAGGCTCAGGAAATGGGTTGATACCAATAATAAGGAGATTTTTGTGCTAATAGCAGTGACGCTGCTGATGGTTCTAAATAAACATCTGTCTATTCAGGAACATTGGTCCTGTGATCCCCTTCTGCATGCCCCAATTTTTCAGCAAGTTATGTCTCGTGATAGATATCTAATTTTACTCAGTATGCTCCACTTCACCGACAATGAAAACCCAAACAAAACTGACAGTCTGAACAAAATTCGATTCATTATTGACCACTTCAGGAAAACATTCAAAACCTATCTCACCCCATTTGCTAACTTGTGTGTTGATGAAAGCCTAGTTTAGTTCAAGGGACGTCTTGCTTTCAAACAATATATAAAAACCAAGCGTCATCGTTTCGGCATCAAACTGTTTGTTCTCTGTGACTGTAAGACTGGTTATATTTTAGATTTTATCACTTAAACTGGCTCATCAACAGAAATCACAGACCCCTATAAACTCGGCATTTCTGGTGCAGTTGTTACAACACTTCTACATGATTATTTAGATAAAAGCCATAGCTTATTTGTAGATAACTGGTACACTGGCCCAAAGCTGTTTTCTTTGCTTCATGACCGAGCCACCAATGCATGTGGAACAGTGCGAAAGAACAGGAAAGGCATGACTGCACTGGAACTGGTAGCGAAAGTAGGAACTACTTGAAATTATCGTCTGCAATCCTTACTTGAATTAAAAACAGATAACACACACTAACACAGTCATCACAATTAACACCGGTTATCACACACACTCAATTGGGAAGAGGGGAATTGGAAATGAAATCTAGCACAAAAATGATGGCACTCAAGTGGCGTGATAGGAGGGTTGTGCTCGTGCTTACAACCATGCACAAAAATATATTTGAAGTGACTGGGAAAAAGGATTGCAAGTCTGGAGCATCTATCTTGAAGTCTCAGGCCGTCATTGAATATAACATGAACATGGGGTCTGTCGATAAGGCAGACATGCTCCTTAGTTCACTCCATAGCGTGCGTAAGAGTATCAAGTGGTACAAGAAATTATTCTTTCATATTTTGGACTTAGCACTTCTAAATTCATATGCCCTATACTGTCTATCATCAGGTAAGCATCCTTCATTGGCAGAATATCAGCTTCAAATTATAAGACAGATTTTGGAGAGATACCACAACACCAGAAAATCAACTCCTGGAAGACCATCTGCAACATCCACGGACCCAGTTCTTCGACTAACTGAAAGACATTTTCCCTGCTTAGTTCCGCCAACTGATAAGAAATCTAACCCAACTCGTCACTGTCATGTATGTAGCAATACTGTCAGGAGGGAAAGGAAGAGGAAAGAGTCCCGATACATGTGTCAACCATGTGGTGTTGCGCTCTGTGTCGTACCTTGCTTTGAAGACTACCACTCACGCAGGAATTATTAGAATGTTTAGCCCCGTAAACTTTATCTTTGCACATATTTAGTGTTCAATTATTAGTATAGATAAATTGTATAGCCTATTTAGTTGAAGAAAGGCTTTTATAATGTTTTTCGCGAAAGTTTAGGTATAGGATAATGTATGTGTTAGAATTATTTCAGATACTTGTGCTTTGAGGTATTATTGGATTCGGGTGTTTATTTAGTGATATCGTGTGTTTAATTTAATGTTTCTGTTGTGAAGTGTGTGTGTATGAGATGTATATACTGCGTGCATTTAGTGAGCATATTCTACGGTGCAAATTACAATTAAAAAAAAAATTCTACTGGACAAAATTTCGCCAGCTCATGTGGAATCGAACCCTGGATCCCAAACATCAACTGTGGCCAATATTTTATGAACACTGTGGTGAGTAAATTACTTATAATTATTTTCAGTTACCACTTGTATTTTATGTTCAAATTGGTGAATTTCTGTGTGAAAATGGTTGCCTAAAAGAATCCAGCACAGAGGGTGTGCTAACAATGTAACAATTCAGCAGTGAAAAGGTTAAGAACATTACATAATATGATGTCTTCAGTTGATCCATAGGAGATATTCATAATATTACTGCAACCTATGCAATCGATACACGACTGCATGATCTTCAGAGAGGAAGGTCATCTGAAACATGGGTCATCCTCGAGGTCAGTTATACCCTTCCTAAATCATTTATGCCACTCGGAGACCTGCATTTTTTCCATGAGTTGCTCTTTGTGGGCTTACTGCAACATTTTGATTGTTTTGTTGAGAAGAACACAAAATCTAACTGTTGTATGCTGCTGCAACTTCAGGTCCATGTCTGGTACAGTTCTTTCAATTTGACTGTTTTCTTCCAACTGAGAAGCTTCTGACAAGTCACATATGGTCATGCCTCTCCTGTACTGCCAACACCAGATGCATACATGGGAGCATTGAACTGAAAACAAAAAAGAAAAATCTGTTTATTTTTGGGCACCCCTATGTGCCCTTATAAGGAGCATCTTTCACCACATCCACAGGCACTAGCTATGTTTTGAATGCCATTACTCTGCACCATCAATATCTCAGTAGCTTACATATACTGTAATCACATTGTGACATCAGTGAAAAAGCAGCATTTTACTCTAGTCTTTGTTAAGATAAATGCAAAAATACCGCACTCATCAAGAGATGGCAACAAGCCGAATATTGACATAAAAATGCATAAAAGTAATATGATTTTAAACGCTAATCAACAAAATCACCTCTACTTATAGAGTTGCAATAAATGTTCACTTGTTGGGGGGTGATGTACCATCTATACCTGTAAATAATTAATAATAGTTTCCCTCCCATTTGTTCTAGAATGGTTCTGATGAGTCCAACGCAGAAGATAACATTGATGAAAATACAGTCGACAATTCTCGAGGTTCGCAGCCACCTGCCAAGAGAAAACGAACATCATGAACTTAATGATCTTCCTTTTTCACTGTCTTATTCCTCAGGATATTCTTCATGTGAGATATAGAGAGATATGTTGGCAAAGATGTGATTGCTGCTCCATCTTCACAATTTCAGCCTCTCGCCAATATAATAATATACAGGGTCTTTCATAGAGAAAGAACGGATTTAAGCAAGCTATATTTCCCGAACAGTCAGTAGTACAAGATTACAACCTAGACACATGTGTTTGACTGATGTTTAAGTTTAGTTCTACAAGTGGTCAATATGACCACCACCAGCAACATGGACCTCATCAAGGCGATAGGACAATTCCTCCCAAATGTGTTGCATCATATCACGATCCACTCAGTTGATCACACGTGTTGTCTGCTCTTGAAGGTCATTCAGTGTAGTGGGTAGTGGCGGAACATAAACATTGTCTTGACGTATCCCCACAGGAAGAAGTCACAAGGAGTGAGATCTGGGAGGCCATGCGAATAGAGCACGATTCAGAGCAGTGTGTCGGCCAATGCACAATATGACTACCACCAGCAACATGGACCTCATCAAGGCGATAGGACAATTCCTCCCAAATGTGTTGCATCATATCACGATCCACTCAGTTGATCACACGTGTTGTCTGCTCTTGAAGGTCATCCAGTGTAGTGGTAAGCTCCAATGGGGTGGGGCTCCATCTTGTTGGAAAATGAAGTCGCACGAGATTGTTTGCAGCAATGGGAAGAGCCAGGTTCGTAACATTTCGAGATAGTTTTGTCCTGTGACAGTGTTGATCTGGAAGAAGAAAGGGCCATAAACCCTGACATTACTCACTGCACAGAAAACATTTACTATAGGAGAATCTTGTTCGTGCTCTATTGTTGCATGTGGGTGTTCGGCTCGCCAAAACAGAACATTGTGACAATTGACACAGCCATTGATATGGAAGGTTGCTTCGTCACTAAAAAATAGGTGTGAAAAGGAGTCTTCCACATCAATTTCATATTCAGCATCGCAGCTCAGAATTCCATCTCTTTTCCCTTGTCAGCATGTCGCAGTGCCTGCACCAGCTGCAGTCTGTGCGGTTTTATGTGTAGACGTCTTTTTAGGACACGCCAGATAGTGGTACTGCTCACGGGTACCTTGAGATATGGATTTCCGTGGGCACCGCGCAAACGCCTCTTGGATTCTCCTCACATTTGCTTCTGAAGCTGCAGTTCGCGGTCGACCAGGGCTTTTTCCTTGACACACACATCCAGTTTCCTGGAGCTGTCGGAACCACTATCTGATGTTCTTGGGAGAGGGCCTGTACTGCACGTTGTTTAATCTCGTACGGAACTCGAGTTGCACTGTGACCACAGACTTGGTCCGTGCGAACGCTTTTTGCTGAGGTGTTTCCATTCTGAGACTCACGCGGCAAGTGTGTGTGCTGCGGGTTGAATTGAGTCGGGTGGAGGGGAGGAAGGCGTGCGGCCGAGCACTCTACTGACCACTAATAGAAATGTGAGGCTATGCACTTTCTAAAGATATGCGACTCGTTCCGCTGCGTTGCTTGAGTACTGCGCAATAAACCTTCGAAAATGGTTCATTCCTTATGAAAGACCCTGTACTTGACTGCTGACCAGTGATGCCGAAATTCACATATGTCAACCTTGCATTTGTAGGAGACCATGGTACTTCTCCTTGAAGTAAACAAAAGAAGCAAAATGCAGAAGCCATAGTAGGTACTTCGCTAGAAGCAAAATGCAGAATACATTACCTAGTCTTACCATAAATACTGTCAGAAAGTTTCCAATAAATTTTCACTACCTTAAATGGTTTGAGATATTTTAATATCCTAATGATATTAGTTAAATGGATGTGTAACAAATCAAAATCACATGTAATTATTCAAAATGGCCACCTTTGGCACGAACACAGACCTTGAGTCTTTGTGGCCACTCATCAATTGAATTACGCACCACTTCCATCGGAAAATCTGCTGCTGCCTTCAAAAGAGAACAATTTAAACTTTCAATATTTGGATGTCTCTTCTTGCAAGTCTTCTCTTGAAGCTTGGAACACAATTTGTAGTCCAGGGGTTTAGGTTCGGACTTTCAGAAGGCCAATCCAAGGTCAATCCAAGGTCAAAATAATGTCTGGAAATCGGCCCCAAGCCACTACTGAGATGTACGAGCCTTACGTGCTGGGGCCGAATCCTGCTGGAAGCTCCAGCGTTCTCCATGGAAGAGGATGTTGTTTAGTTTCTTGACCAGTGGCTCCAACACTGTCTCCTGATACACTTTGGCCGACGTTTTGACCCCTTTCTCACAGAAATGGAGGTCTGAAAACACCTGGGAATTTGCCTAATTTGTACAACGCGACCACAGCTACACGATTTTCGTGATCACCCCATTCCATCTTAAAAATGAACTCACAGAACTTTCCACTACTGCAGCTGCACTCGGAATGACTCATAGCTGGTGCTATAATACAGGAATGTGGAGGCCCTTACAAGGGGGGAAAGTACAGCCACCCTCGAAAGTTGTGACAGTATTTATGGTAAGACTTGGTATATTCATTAAAAAGAGGAGAGGGAGCTTTTACATCCAATTTAAAATTTAAAAAATTACATGCTATAAAGCAAAAGTGTTATGAAACACATCCTCTACAATTTTCTGCCCAAAATTCTCCCCTCCTCCTTCTCTGGATATAGTGGCTTCCTTCAATTACCATGCACTTGGCAGCACAGGTTTTGTCGGCCGTTTTCTCAGCAAAAGATAGCCTACAACCACACTCATGTTGCAATATTGAACGTTCATGTACGGTATTTACTTTAGGAAGCCATGCTTATACATTGATCCTCATTCTTTTGAACTGGTGATTTTGGTAGACTGCTGACCAATGATGCATTGTTGCCAAATTTCACATGTTTCAACCTTGCATTTGTAGGAAGCTAAATGGTACCTCCATTTGAAACACTGGGCACCTTCAGCAGTATCGATGCACTATCGTCAAGTCATTGGTTTCATGATGATGAGCTGCTTTGATGAGTTTTTATGAATGTACATTTCATAAACTGACATGATTGTCATAGTTAATGTATTTCAGTATTTAATTTAACCGAGGAGAGGTGGTTCGATTCCCACCTCGGCCATCCTGGAAGTGGTTTCCGTGGATTCCCAACTACTACAAATAATTTCCAAGATGGTAGTCAACTTAGTCATGGATGCCTCCTTCATAAATCTTGCCTAAATTACATTTACACACATACACACTTGAACAGACACATAATAACTCAGGTTATTAGAAAGATTGTACACTTTCACCCAAGAATATGGGGATGATTACCATGATGTTCTAAGCCCCTAATCGAAACAACCACCACCGTCTATTCTTCTTACGGACCTCACTTCCATTAGTTGTCCCTCGGTCTATAATTAGCCTATTGAAGAAGTATTAGTACGAAGTAATCCTATGAGATCCACCTTTCATTACCTTGGTACATAGAGTAACACTATTAAAATGGCCTTGCCATTTCTTATTTATTCCTCATGTGACATCACACTGTCTAGGAAACCCTTACATTTCTGACCATTGAATGTCAAATATATTACTTTCCATTGCAGTTTCCTTAATTTTTCAGCTGATAGAATTGCTTTTACTCCTACGAAATGGAGAAAAATAAGTTTATGGGAAGATCAAAGTGTGTTTGCTTCATTGACTAAGGTGTAATACATTTATTAAATACCCATTGGTATTTCATTTACATATTTAAGTACTCAAAAAGATTTCACCTTGAGATGATCAATACATCAAGATGGGCATTTGCATAGGCTAGTTTGGTGATCCAAGGTTCATATACATGTTTTTTGTAAGCTTATGGTTGCCAGATTTCAAGAATGGAAAAACGGAACACACATCCCAAAACAATGTTTCTTTTTAATCAGGGTTAAATGTTGTAATAAATAGTACATATATACATTAAATAAGCATTACATAATCAAACACACAAAATTAAACTAGATATTGCTGACATATCATAGGCCTATGGCACCAGCAACTTACAAATGCTTTTCATATGAATGACCCTTTGCAAGGATTTTTTATTTGGAAGTACCTTCTGATAAAATTCACCACAAATTTTTGTCATAATTGTAATATGTGAACAATTCTTGTTTTATCAAACTAATGGAGCTTCTGTTTCTATCATCTCTCCATTTGATATTCATGATAGAAAAAGCTCTCTTCGTAAAAGCATTGGAGGGGGTATTAACTACACAAGGACTAAGATATTCCTAAATTTTGTTGCCCCTAATAAATCTATAACATGTACCCATCTATCTGACATAGACATAGAAATCATTTTCTCTTTCAAATTTGCATCTGTACCATCAGAAAACAAACTAGATATTACAATCAATTCTGAAGCTGGACATTTGAAAATGGGTGTGAAATTGAATATATTTTCAAATTAACTAAAAACTGAATATTTGCCGTACCGTTGAAGATTAAAACGGAACACGGAACGAAACGAGAAAAAACGGAATTGTTCCGGGTAAAACGGAACGTCTGGCAACCCTATGTAAGCTACAACATGCACCACATTGACACAAGGTATTAATTAGTCCTACTACACAAGTACACAAGATCGTTGACTGATGTTTCTAGGCCCCTAAATAAAAGAACTAAAACCTTGAGTTTGTCATATACTCCTTGCAATTTTTTTTAATAGAGGGGCACTTAGATCTTTCTTTAATATAAATATATACCAAAAATGTTCCACCTATCAGCATCATAATATTTATATCTAAACTCAGTACCAGTACATATTTTGGTTAATCTGTTGTTCTTCTTCAGCAATAACAAATTATCAAAATATAATATTGTAACTACTAGAAGAGATTAGGTAACTCTCACACTGAGAGAGTTACTACAAAATTTTCTTCAAAATTACAATGAACATAGAGATCTAAATGCTTTGCTCCATGTGCATATGTATAGGAGGCCACTACTTTTATTA
Source organism: Meconema thalassinum (assembly GCA_946902985.2). NCBI lineage: Eukaryota > Metazoa > Arthropoda > Insecta > Orthoptera > Tettigoniidae > Meconema > Meconema thalassinum. The sequence goes on along the minus strand of OX336388.2, from coordinate 510,657,739 downwards.
CAAACACATTGGTTATCAGACAGATATGCTGACATTTTTTCCCCTCTTGCATTTTTTTGTAAGTTTCACCTTTTTCTTGTAAATCACTGTAACTTGTATCAACTCTTAAAATCTACTTTTGATTAAATTCAAACTAGTGTCTGTGTGTCATTCTTAGTCCTATCTTTCTCAGTCTTTGAAACATCAGAGCTCTTGCTTCTAGAATGGGGCTCATTACAAATGATGTTGAAATGTCAATTAGTCGGAATTAAAATATTTTGTTTATACAAAGGAGCTATGTAAGTAGTGGAATGGAGATCAATTGCAAGAATTGGAGATTACTGTATACAGTATACCGGTGCTCATATTTAAGTAGGTTTCTAATATGAGGGTATTCTGTCTAGTAAACTAGTGCACATTCCTCCATGTTTTGTAAGGTACTGTACTGTCCTCCTGTACAGAAATAAGAGGCTTTGTTCCCTTCTATTACACTGTAATTATTTTAATTGTATGATTGTAAATGTAACCTTATTTTCTTAAATAGAATATTTCAAACAAGTACTGTACTTATGCTTGGTAAGTGTGCATCCTAATTTTGAATGCTTTTTGGAAAATATAGGTAAAACTCAGGATTCCAGAAATTTAATTGGGATCTTTTAGTAGTAGCTGTACATCCATTACAACTTCAGAATATTTTGATTTTTGATAGCCTATAGTCTATTCTGTTTGAACTTAAAGGAATATTCAACTCACTTGGAATTGAGATTTAGCTAGGGTTGCATGGGTGAGCTGGCTGAGGTGATGTGCTCCCCAGAAATTTTGGCCCGGGCTGATTTGGAGTGGTTGGCCTTTTGCTTGGCATGTGGAGGTCTAGTTGTGAAAGAAGACAAGCCTCTCCTATTCCCATGTTCCCACGATGCTCTGAATGCTGCATACTTCAACACTCAAAATCAGCCCTAATCAATTGGAGCTAAAACTGTTTCAATTTCCCAGAAGTATGCCAGTTCAGTCAGCTATGTCTATGTCTATGTGTAAAACCTGAACAAAATTCCAGTTTCGTATGAGTTAAAAGGCAAGTTAGAAAGGTGGTGGGATGATCCAGGAAATAATCAATGTCTTCGATGGAGTACTGTTTAGAATTGGTGACCCTGGGAAATTTCTGATCTGGGTCCAGTTTCCCTTTTTTCATTGACTTTTGGGTAGACACACTCCTCTGTCACTTTCCTTCCTGCTATTGATGACATTACTTTCTCTTGTATTATCTTATTTTTTATTCATTTTTTGTTTTGTTTTACTGTTTAAACCTGCATTTTTCTGGTTTGTAAGTAAATGGTAATAACTGTAGTGGTAGTAATTCTCATTATCTTAATCATTAGGGCTGAAAAGCTGAAAAACAATCCTCCCCATAAAGTTAGGTACGGTAGTGTGATATTTTGTCATGTTGGTCTTCAAATGCATGACAGTAAAATTGTAAAATTCTAAAAGATACATGATCTGAAAACAGTAATAAACTTATAGCAGAAATGTATAAGTTGAAATGAAACATATTGTAGGGGTTCTTTGTGTGAGCCCTCTACAATGTGGTGTTTGGGGGATGTAGAGATTTCGTGTGGATCGGATGGTGTATGATTGAGCTGTCTGGGGGCGTGGACGTAGCTCGAAAGGAGAGCTTCATGATTGTTCAGATTGCCGGGAGGCTCGGGGGTGCGTTTATGGAGAAAGGGGTGTGTTCTAGCGGGTAGCAGCTTAAAGAACTACGGCGCTGCTCACCCGGCGGGCGGCTGATTAAACACGCTGACGTGAGCTCTCGAGCGGAGCGCTAACTGCCGATTCAGCTGGAGCCTTAAGGCAATTAAATAATCAACACATGCAGATCCTACTTGGATAAGGTTTCAGGGGGTAAGAACTTTGTAGCTAATTAAATAAACTGAATGCCCAGTTAGCTTGAGATGTCTATTCTTTAATCTCTACTTCCAAAAAGAACTATTTATAGAGTTTGTAGAGCAGCTGATGTACTAAGCAGTTCGAGGCAAATCACAATACAAGCAATGGGGTTGAGAGTGCAAGTGTGTGTGTTGAAAATGATACTCGCTGTACACTTACCTATACGGCAGCAGTCGTGACGCCGCTCGGCAGCAGTGCGGCACTCTGACACAAGGTATGACCAGGTATGACCTCGAGTCATGAACTCCCAGAGGTTTTATAGATTCAGAAGTGCGGCGTGTGCATAGTTGCACATTCTTCTAGTGTCGAGGCACTTGTAGGGGTCGTATGGGTTCAGGCCTGAGGTTACCTTAGGTTATTAAGGTTATATGAGTTCAGGTGTAGTTGTAATTTGTAGAAGTGGGTCTGAAGGCCGGTATTTGGATGTAGTTGTATTTAAGAAATATAAGGGGTGGGGGTGATATCCTACGGATATAACAACTCCCCTGACGGAGCTAGTCATCGTCCTCGATGACGGGACCAAGACGTAGGTGTGTTTTTTGTATTGAAAATAGGGCGTCTTCTTTCTTCTAATGTCTTCTCTCTTCTTTGCTTCTCTTCTTTATTTCCCCTCGGAAATAGGGTGATGACGTCGGTGGGGGATGTATAGTGGCAGTTAGCGTAGGATGATGGTTAGAGTTGTTCGTTGAAAGTGCCTCGTGGTATGTGAAGTGTGTGCCTGTGGTTTGTGTACAGCGAGCACGTGGAACTGTGTGGGTATAGGTACAATGTTGCTCTACATTTTGTCGTGACAATTCCAAATAATAACATGTGAAACATGACGTGCTCATTTGTCAGCATTATAACAATCATATACACACATCAAAAAAAGTTTTGCATCACCTCGGTTCCCAGATCTCCGGCATATAGACGTTGACTGTGTATATTGTATCCAAGATACAGTCCCTTTGACTGTTCATAGATGTCACTAAAACTGCTCAAAGATGTAAACAACCATGCTTGAGCAGGGCCTATTAGACGGAGGGGGTACGACAGCCGATCAGTTCCAGTCATTCCACCAGGACGAAGGTACACTGCTCATGTTGTCTGTAGTTCTACCATGCCTAGAAGGTCAATACCGCAGTTCGATCGCGTCCGCATTGTTACTTTGTGTCAAGAAGGGTTCTCAACAAGGGAAGTTTCCAGGCGTCTCAGAGTGAACCAAAGCGATGTTGTTCGGACATGGAGGAGGTACAGAGATACAGGAACTGTCGATGACAGGCCTCGCTCAGGCCGCCCAAGGGCTACTACTGTAGTGGATGACCGCTACTTACGGATTGCCGCTCGGAGGAACCCTGACAGCAATGCCACCATGTTGAATAATGCGTTTCGTTCAGCCACAGGACGTCGTGTTTCAACTCAAACTGTGCGCAATAGGCTGCATGATGCGCAACTTCACTCCCGACGTCCATGGCGAGGTCCAGCTTTGCAACCCCGACACCATGCAGCGCGGTACAGATGGGCCCAACAACATGCTGAATGGACCCCACGGAATTGGCATCACGTTCTCTTCACCGATGAGTGTCGCATATGCCTTCAACCAGACAATCGTCGGAGACGTGTTTGGAGGCACCCTGGTCAGGCTGAACGTCTTAGACACACTGTCCAGCGAGTGCAGCAAGGTGGTGGTTCCCTGATGTTTTGGGGTGGCATTATGTGGGGCCGACGTACGCCACTGGTGGTCATGGAAGGCTCCGAAACGGCTTTACGATACCTGAATGACATCCTCCGACCCATAGTGCAACCATATCGGCAGAATATTGGAGAGGCATTTGTCTTCATGGACGACAATTCTCGACCTCATCGTGCACATCTTGTGAATGCGTTCCTTCAAGATAACGACATCGCTCGACTACAGTGGCCAGCATGTTCGCCAGACATGAACCCTATCGAACATGCCTGGGATATGTTGAAAAGGGCTGTTTATGGACGTCTTGACCCACCAACCACTCTGAGAGATTTACGCCGAATTGTCGTTGAGGAGTGGGACAATTTGGACCAACAGTGTCTTGATGAACTTGTGGATAGTATGCCACGGCGAATACAGGCATGCATCAATGCAAGAGGACGTGCTACTGGGTATTAGAGGTAGTGGTGTGTACTGCAATCTGGACCACAAATGCTGAAAGTCTAGCTGTATGATGGTACAACATGCAATGTGTGGGTCTCATGAGCAATAAAACGAGCTGAAATGTTGTTTGTGTTGATCTCTATTCCCTTTGTATTTAACGGTTCCGGAACTCTTGGAACCGAGGTGATGCAAAACTTTTTTTGATGTGTGTACATCATGCTGGTATGACATATAAACAAAATAATCTTCATAATATATAATCAGCATATGGGGTGCATGGTCACATCGGAAGGAGAAAAAAAACATCCTGGGGGGGGGGGGGGAGGGGTTGACTACCCTATTGGCATATCGCTGTAGGGGATGACAAACTGCTTTCGTGTGCCCTGCACGTGTATAAAAGGGATAGAGTGGAGAGAAAGAAAAAAGAAATGCCTCGAGGCGTGGGTAGATTATTGGCTGAGGAATAACCTAACCACCAAGGGAAGATGATTAAGAAAAGGAGATAGGTTTCGGACTGGAGGAAAAGGATAGAAAAATAGGAGGAGTGTCACACAAAAGTTGTAAATTTTACCTTAAATGCACTTGGAGGCGGTTGCCACCGCAAATCCGCTCTCGGATACCTAAAGTGGGTAAGGGCTTGGTCTAAGCGGACGGGAAACACAGCTAGAACTTGGGCGGTTTGCAAGAGAGTGGCTTTAGTATATTCCCTCTCAAGCATGCATCTGCTTACTATGGGGAAAGGTGGTGGTCTGGCAAGACTGAGAGTAACAGATTTATTGTATGTCTGTTCCAAGAAATTCGTTTTTGCAAAGTAATTCGAAGAATGACAATAATTTGAATCAGGTTTGGTAATTCCAGTTTTCGAAATTATGGAGTTCCTGAAAAGGCGACCAAGTGCTTCCAAGAAGGATAATGATAAAAAATTATACCTTGGGGAGTAATTTAGGTAAATGAACCAATGGTTGCATTTGGAAATGGCTAAGCTTTTACTCAGCGAGGAGCCGGCTAAAAGTTTAGACAAAGAGAAACACTTATCTTTTAGAAAACTGAACATAAGTTTTTCGGAGAGGATCTCCACAAGCAGGTAGCTGGCGTAGCGAGCTTTACTTGCCTTACTGGCCAGTTAGAATTAGCTATTAAAGCTAAGAGAAACTTTAACGAGATTACCACTAAGAGTTCTTGCTCAAATGCAACGAGTGGTGAAAGCCCTATTAATAGATTTAATGGCATTGAGTAGGGAGAGCCAAGGAGGACAGGATCTTGCCTAACCGTTGTACTAGAAAAATGAGAAAGCGAAAAGAAACGCTTAATTTATTTAACAATTCAAAAGAAGTTGATAACTTTAACAAATATATATTTTCAATTTGGTTAATAATTTTTGGGTCACAGACCTCAGAAAACATTAGACGTCTGCTCCAGGCAATTGACAATTTATGAGGATTCAAACCTTAATATGTTCTAAAATCTTTATAAGATTTAAAAAAGACAAATGTAGTAATTAAAGTTTAAACATTAAATTGAGTACAAGAGTGTACTTTAAGAAATTTCTGAGAGAATATTCTAGAGAGAGTGACAACTTCGAAAATAACAATAAGAAAAACATGAAGAATAAGATAGAAGTTCCTACAACTTCTTATATTTAAGCTGAATTACTTTATAACAATTATACAAAAGAGAGCAGGCCACTACGGTGAAACCTGAAGAGAAAGTCAAAAGGAAGGTTCTAGACTTCCTATGTTTAAGTAGGAATCACGAGCCAAATGGGGCAGTTTCCATTTCGGGAGACCTAGAAATAACTCACTCAAGAGTTGAAAGAATTGTTTTCCCTGATTATAGGGAAGAAACAATGTAAGTTTGAACCGTGTATACAACACGTAGTTATACAGAAACTAATTAATGATAAACAAGCAAAATGGAAGGGCACTTCGTGGAGTGACACCTTATAGAAAAGTTACAATTTTATTAATATGGTTTGTTAGTAGAAGGTTGAGGAAAGATCATTGGGATTTAGGATCAATGTTCATGGCCTTATTTAATGCAAACGGACGATCGCGACGCGGTAGAAAAGTGGGACAAGCACTAGTTATCACTATAGTCTGTTAAATAGATGAAAATTTCACTGTAGAAACACGAAAGTTTATGGGAAAGAAAGTTATTGCAATGATGAAAATAACTGATTGCACTAGGTAGGCGAGAGTCTATTTCTTGAGAAAGTTGTGAATTACAATTAAATGTACCATAGAACATTCCATCGGTGGAAGAAATTTCGCTATTGAGCCTTAATTCAGAAGTAAGATTCTTCCATTTTAGATAGTATTCTCACAAGTGAGTGAAAATTACATGACGGCAGGACTTGTAGATAAAGTACAGGATCTGGAAGGTTCCAGAACGATCTTAATAGAAGAATGAGGTCAAAGATAATCCAGCGGAGGAACTAGCTTGGTGAATTATAGACAGCGGGTATTAGAGTAGTGAGAAGATTTCCCAATTAAATAGCTTAAGAAAAGCTACTTTCTATTAAGGTTGGCTTAGACAGACAAAAGCTCAACATGGCAAATCTCGCGAAGAATGATTTTGCCCCAAATAAGTAATCTCACGCTGTCTAAAAAATATCGTTAAAACATGTAGAAGTTAAAACCGATGAAGATGAAGTTAAAACTTGAAGTAGGTACTTATCTTTGTTGCATGTCGAAGGTGAAGTTTCCTTTGACGGATGCCTAATGTGCCAACATGGCGTAGAGCGTAGAGAGTGTCTCTTGGTTTGAGGAGACTGGCTCGAGTTGAGCCTTGACTGACCGAGTCAACTGCCGACTTAGAAGTGAGACCCACTCAGCTAAGCACGGAGGGTCCAAGGAAGGGAAAGAGTGGGGGTAGGAGACAAAAGGAGAACATATAAGCATGAGCAACATTGTAAACTTAAATTCTCTTGAGGAAATGGTCTTCAAAGAGTTGATAGTAGGCGATACTAGCACAGCATGGTGAGTGAAAAAGTAGACGAAGATCTTTTGCTCATGGAGATAATAGCTGGCGATGGCAACGAGATCTGGTGGCCAGATGGAAAAGGAAGTCCTCTTGCACCAGGAAGAATTGAGGAGTATCAGAGATTCGCTGCTAGATGACGCTAGGTGGGTCATGGAATATATATATATCTAGAACAGACTCACAAAAGATATAAGCGACATGATAACCAAAGAGAAAATAGAAAATCACTGTTGGTGTTTGATGAAGAAGAAGGAATGAACATGCAAAAGCATTAAAAATTATATTCTCTCGTACCGTGTATTCCAAGAATACACCAAGGCGTATTTTAAGAGGATGTATATCAATAGTTTATTGCGTGTGGGTGAAATGAGACATTTGTACAAGTGGTAAAGTTAAAAGAACAGAATGGAAAGGCAATGTGTTACATGGTGTACATGAGTGGAGTTTAAAATACATAATTGGCATATTCGTACAATAACATATTTATAAAGTATGCGCCCTAGATCCCATATTCTACCTTACCAGGTACATGGATGCTATAGCCGTTCACCTAGCCTTATATTAAATAGTTCACTCCCTGTGGTTGAGCGAAGCTTTTCCTGGCAGCACAACTCGTCCTTTACAAAGATAGGTCCGAGCCGTGTCACCTCTCATTTCAGGTGTAAGTTGATTTTATCCGACCTTTGGCGGGGAATATCCCACAGGTATTCACCACCGTGGTACGGATCTTCCTGGATCAAGTGTAGGAAGTACGGGGGTGAAAATAGTGTGTGGGTAATTGAGAAGTTTAGTATGTGTAAGGGCGTGGGGCAAAATATATACATATGAGGGACTATTTACAATATCGCCACCTGTGGGAAAAGAGAGAATGGGAATCATGTGTTATTATCCAAGCCGGCTGGTGTTCGGACCTGGAAAGTAGAGTGGTGCTGATGCTGCGTCAGTACCTGTGGATTGTGCATAAAAAATATGGACATAGGTAATACCTTAAATGAAAATGAAAATCCACAGCCTGCTTCCAGTCTCCGACCGGGTCAGGAATGGAATGAATGAAGCCCCCATCTAGCGGCGAGGATATGGACTGGGCCGGCTGCCGAGGCCTGACGCACACCTCTGGGGCAATGATTAAATGAATGACAGATGTAATGAAATGATGGTGGAGAGTGTCGGTGGAATGAAATTTTGACAGGGAAAACCGGAGTACCCTGAGAAAAACCTGTCTGCCTCCGTTTTGTCCAGCACAGATCTCACGTGGAGTGACCGGTATTTGAACCACGGACCCAGCGGTGCGAGGCCGGCGAGCTGCCGCCTAAGCCACGGAGGCTGCAGGTAATACCATAAATACACAAGTTAATAAATACGTATGTGTATCATCACGTGATATCCCTTAAACTACCCATAATTACAATGGCGCTACTTTCGCCATCTACCTGTGTAGTACCACCTGGTACTTTTCAACTTGTACCTCACTGTGAGTGTAGTATGTACTGTATATATCATGTGTGAAAAGTGTACTGTGCCGCCTGGGCAATAGCTGGTACCATGGTTGTGTTCTGGTCTACGGTGGAGCTCTGGCTGAAAGGAGAAATACATCAACATTAACACTCAATAATTATGCATCGAAAGTCTGCCGATGCTACAATTACTTCGTCGTCTGTTTGTAGCGGATTATAGATGCCTTGACCAGGTCTTATACCATTGTGTGATCAAAAGACCAATCGCCTGTCGCGCATATGTCGGTGATGTCCGGCTGCGCTCGCAGTCGCAATAAAATCCATAGGGTGGGATCGTGTTGTTCGCAAATAATCGCATGTGAAACTCGTCATATCGATTGTGGACCTTTTATCCACAAGTAATCGCTTGGTTAACTCGGCGGATCGATTGTCAACATGTTGTCCACAAGTAATCGCATGTGTAACTAGTCATATCGATTGTGAACCTGTTATCCACAAGTAATCGCATGTGTAACTCGTCATATCGATTGTAAACCTGTTATCGGGCTTACACGGTCGACATGGAGTCGAAATCCGACGCCGATCGATTATCAGTCGATCGTTCCTGTGAACGTGTACCATATCGTGTGTAGTCGCATGGATAATATTCCTGAGGACTGACGTAAAACAAAGGACCTTCCAATACGCAGGGTGGTATCGGGATTATGGGTGCCTTTAAGGGCTTATACTTATGCCTTTGACCGGCGAAATACGTAACATGGTGTGGGAATTACAAACACCTTGAATGACGTACAGTAACCTAGTGACCTTCGTCCAATGGGCAATGTGGTATCGGGAAGGACCATTTCAACCGAGTGACCTACTAATGCACATTGTGGTATGGGAAACTGCTAGTGTCTAAAAGAATTTACATGACCTAATGGACCCATACGTATAGTGGTTTGGCCTTACTGGTGCCTTTAAGGAGTTACCCCTACCGAGTGACCTCCCAAGCGCATTGGTAACGCTACGATGGAATCGTTGGAACGGTTGTTACCCTGCGGTCGGTAACCTATCGATCGTTCCTTAGGTACCCTTTGAGTTACTGCCTCGTCTGACTCAAGGAATCGCATCTTCCCTGCGGAAAATCATTTTCATCATGGGCGTCCCCTGGCATAGATATCATCACATTGTAGAATTGATCAATAATATGGGTGCCCAACCCCCTCGCGGCACGCATCACCGGTATGAAAAACTTGAGTTCCGCCAAACATCATTTAAAATGGGCGACGCATTATCTTCACCTGTAATAGGACTTCGTTGCGCTGCGTGACGCATATAGTGGTTGCCCAGGCCCTCACGGCGCGCATTGCCGACATGAAAGAACTCGAGGTCCGCTGACCAATATGTACGGTGGGCGTTGAATGCACTGCCAACATTCCTTATCGATCAAGTTCCGAGGGCTTGGGATTCAACATATAGTAGTCATCTGGTCTTATTGGCATGGCCAGGAAAATTATAAAGTCTTCACCCAACGCGACAGGGCTTTTCTTCTTTCTTGAGGAATATATATTCACCTACCGCTGTAGGGCTTATGATTTCACCTGGTATGCATCTAGGACTTACGGTGTCCCCTAGTAGGAGGGGACTGATATCTTCACCTAAAATGCATACAGGACTTACGCTTGCCTGTGTTCGCGTACAGGTCTGATTCCCACGCATTAGGAGTGCCCTACTTACTTAAAATTAACTAAATTAATCCTAGTAGTCGGGTCAGGCGTCATGAATTTCCCACGCTGCTGGCTGGACCGGAAAAGTCGTCGTAACACAGCGAGCAGGGCATTCTGGCCTTTTCAGACTCAACTCTTGTCGGAAACGGGGTGGCTATGTCCTATCCTAAACTCGGTATCGTCTGACTGGTCGGGTTTCGTAGTTCGTCGTGTCTAAGGTCAAAATTTTAATGTCATTAACTTTTTATTTTCATTCCACAATCTGCAATTTCAAATGAATGTCATTTTTCAACATGCATACCCTGTAAACATACCATATAAGCATAGTGTATAGCTAGATTATGTTAGTGTGGGGTGTGTATTGACTCTTTGTGGGGATGTTTCAGCACGGTGCGCCTCTTTGCGCCTAGCTGTGGGATTGCTAGCTAATTTCAGCGGCGTTTATTCAGTCTCATGTTAGTGAGTAACGCGTAGGACTAGGAAGGGTTTTCCCGTGTTAGTGGGAGAGTGTATGCATGTTAAGGTTGTTAATAATGTGGGGATTGGATGGTTAAGTAGGGCCATGGTGCAGCGGTCCTAAGTGGCTGTAGGAAAATATTAAAGGTGAGGAGTGCTTAACTGGTGACGGGTGGGATCGGTAGTGTATAGGAAATGGGTGTTCAGTGCGGTTGTTAGTGTCCGTCCTGAAGTAGGTAGGTGTGCTGATGTGCTAAATAAGACATCATGTCGCATGCAACGTTAAAGATCCCTATTATGGTATAAATGGCATGCGTGATAAATAGAGGCGCTGAGTACCGCAACATTGTCTTAGGACAAGTGTCTAAAGGGCCACATACAACGTGGTTCTGTGGAAGATCACGAAATACCTATTACTAGCCAAGAAAACGCAAAAAAAAAACAGGTCTGAATATTTTTTTTCGAGTACGCCACAGACAGGGTTGATACGCGACCGGAAAAACCGGGAAAATTCAGGGATTTTTATTGCGGTCAGGGAAACCCGGGAAAAGTCAGGTAATTTTGTAAAAAAAAAAGAGAGAGAGAGAGAGAAAGAAAGAAGAAGAAAAAGAATTATTACGGTTTGACAATTTTTTTTTGGTTGGTATACCAGGGTGTCTACCGGTAACGAACGTAACGAAAAAGTAGCTAATTTTACAAACGGATAACGAAAAGTAGCTAATTTTTAAGTCTGGATAGTTGGAGGAAACGAAAATTCGCTGAGGTCGGTTTAAATAATTTAAACCCGCGCCTCTAGGCTCACAGATTGTGATGAAGCGAGTTTCACGCAAGCGACGCCGATTGTGTCGGCTTCCCCGTGCACGACCTCGAGGAAATGCATACTGAGGATACATTCAGTCGTACTGTATACATTGGTTCAACGCATATTGTCGGCATCAAGAAGAGAGTTAAATTTTGTGTGAAATGTTTTTCTGTATTATTCGGAAATCTGACTTTTTGCGAGACGTTTATTCGCGATAACTTCCAAAACTCAACAGAAACCTAAATTTGGATATATCAAAATGATGACCAGAAATAATGCGATATAATTTATTGTCGCGATCTTGCGAAATGATATAGTTTCGAAATAAATCGCAAAAATGCTCTGAAATACATAGACGACGGTATATTTTAAAAGTCTATCCGTCTCGTAAATTTGCGACATCCAGTTTGGTTAATTCGAAACTCCGTTATATGTCTGTTTTCCCTTCGAACTTTGGTTCCATTGTATATATAATCTAACCGGTTTTCTCGAAAACTTGTATAGTTTGAATTCCTCTTGTATTATTCGTGCAATCCTCTCTGAATAATTCGTAATATCCGATACATACTTCGAACGTTCATCCTCCAAAATCACATGCTCAACACGGCCGGCTGGCCGCACGACTTTCCTGCGTGAATCTCGTCAAACGGACCGAAATCAACGGTAGTTGCGTAAAATGCATAAAACCCGTGCCCGGTCGCGAACTGGTGTCCACGAGGACTGCGGGAATCCTGTCAAAGGTGGTTGGGCACCCATCACGAAACATACCGAACCCTACTCCCCACTTTTCCCATTACCATATACTGAAAATGTACGGGGAGCGAGAAGTGCATCAACCCACTTAGAAATGACAGTCTACGTAGTATTGCGATACTCATTTCTCCTCGTGATCCACCGTGAACTTCTATCCACAGCATATGGACAGCGGGAATCACGGCGCCGACCATACAACATGTCCATAACTGCTCGTGAATTTTAACCATGCCCAACCCCGAGCTTGCCTCTGCCATTCTGCCGGGATAGTTAGACAGGCAGACAATCGTGGAACGGCCGATTGCATAATATCGTGTTCTCAGTGTCCAACCGCGAGGACAACGTGAATCTCGTAAAACGACCGACACCGGCAGCGATTGCGATACATCGCGTTATTTCTCTGCATTCGATGAAGAGTACAACTGGATTCTTGTCAAACGGACAGCAAGCGGCGCCGATTGCGTAATAATACTAATTTTTTCCGTGCCCGACCTCAAGGACGATAGAAATCTCGTCGAACGACTAAAAGTGACACCGATTATGTAAATCGCGATTTTCTCCGTTCTCGATCGTGAAAACTACAAATCGCGTCAAACGGCTGATACCAGCGCCGATCGTGTAACTTCTCGATATTTCTCCGTACTTGACTGCGAAGACATGATTCGATGACGATCACGAACGTCGCATATATTTCGTGATCTTCCGCGGGGACAAAGGATATCTCCCCAAACAGCCAAGATCAGAGCAACTTCTTGGTAATTTTGTGGTGTTTGAAGCCATATTTTCAGTGTTGCCTTAGTAAACAAGAGTTTAGTGCTTTTCAGTCGGTCAACACGAATGTACCCAAAAGAGATGGGTTATGCCCTAATCCTGAAATAAATTACATGAGATTAATAAAACACTAGGATGACCAGTTTCGATCGTCAAGCGATCATCATCAGATCCATTACACTTAGGCTATAAAATCTATGTTTGAAATACAGGTGAAAATATTTACAATATGTACAATTATTTAGTTGCAATATTGGTACTGCAACTGTCAGTGTATGCTAAATGCAGTATATATGATGTTAGGTGAAATGCTAAATGGTGATAGCTATCCGGAGTTTGTACTTTGGAGATTATATGGTTGTAAACTATGGTTAAACTATAAATTTGTAGGCTAACTACTTATCTGATTGTCTTCCTTACTACAGCTACTCGCAGTTTTCGTGCTCACTGGAACTCACTGTGCGGTCGACTGCGGTGGTTATCTTAACGACTGGTTTTCCCTGCCTTCTCCCCCCTGCCCATACGTGCTGTGGGGAGTGATAGCGATGTGTTTATGTGAGGTGTTGCCAACCTAGATAAGATGTATATTATTGAATGAGGTGGGTCTACAACTATTAAAGAGCGTGGATTAGCCCTTGCCACGCGTGGACCATAAGCCATTCGAACTAAGCGTTGACGGTCTTATGAGGACGTCCCGGCACCTTTAATACTGCCGCGAATATGGGCCTTGGTTTATTGCAGAAGAAAAGTACATCGTACACCTGATCCAGATAACATTTACCTATTAAAAACCCCTAATTTCCCCCCTTTTTTATCTAGCTTGGCTGTGTCACTAAATTGTCTTGTTTCCGACAGGGTGTGTTTTTTAGTAGCGTGAAGAGGGGTGAGCTCTCCATGAACGTGTGTTCATTTAGATTGTTGGGATTGTTTCGTTTGGCTAGGTGTATCTCGATTGCTTCCTTTATGTCAAGAGCTCTGCCTTTCGATTCGTGATGGATTATTTTAAGGTCCGACTCTATGTTGGTAAAGCTGTGCCCCGCGTCACACATATGTTCGCACACGGCTGAATGTGTTCCGTATCTTATCGCATTCCTATGTTCATTATAACGTGTGTCTCGTGTGTCTACTCGTCTACGAATAGACACGAGTTATAATGATCATAGGAATGCGATAAGATACGGAACACATTCAGCCGTGTGCTAACATATGTGTGACGCGGGGCACAGCTTTACCAACATAGAGTCGGACCTTAAAATAATCCATCACGAATCGAAAGGCAGAGCTCTTGACATAAAGGAAGCAATCGAGATACACCTAGCCAAACGAAACAATCCCAACAATCTAATTGAACACACGTTCATGGAGAGCTCACCCCTCTTCACGCTACTAAAAAACACACCCTGTCGGAAACAAGACACAATTTAGTGACACAGCCAAGCTAGATAAAAAGGGGGGGGAAATTAGGGGTTTTTAATAGCTAAATGTTATCTGGATCAGGTGAACGATGTACTTTTCTTCTGCAATAAACCAAGGCCCATATTCGCGGCAGTATTAAAGGTGCCGGGACGTCCTCATAAGACCGTCAACGCTTAGTTCGAATGGCTTATGGTCCACGCGTGGCGAGGGCTAATCCACGCTCTTTAATAGTTGTAGACCCACCTCATTCAACAACATACATCTTATCTAGGTTGGCAACACCTCACATAAACACATCGCTATCACTCCCCACAGCACGTATGGGCAGGGGGGAGAAGGCAGGAAAAAATCAGTCGTTAAGATAACCACCGCAGTCGACCGCACAGTGAGTTCCAGTGAGCACGAAAACTGCGAGTAGCTGTAGTAAGGAAGACAACCAGATAAGTAGTTAGCCTACAAATTTATAGTTTAACCATAGTTTACAACCATTTAATCTCCAAAGTACGAACTCCGGATAGCTATCACCATTTAGCATTTCACCTAACATCATATATACTGCATTTAGCATACACTGAAAGTTGCAGTACCAATACTGCAACTAAATAATTGTACATATTGTAAATATTTTCACCTGTATTTCAAACATAGATTTTATAGCCTAAGTGTAATGGATCTGATGATGATCGCTTGACGATCGAAACTGGTCATCCTAGTGTTTTATTTATCTCATGTAATTTATTTCAGGATTAGGGCATAACCCATCTCTTTTGGGTACATTCGTGTTGACCGACTGAAAAACACTAAACTCTTGTTCTTGGTAATCATAACTTCTTGTACACAAGACGGCATATTAACTGAAAAAAAAAACTCATTTGATATTAAATATCTAATGTTAGAATAAAATGTATCAGTTGACAGTTTCTAGATACTTTTATTGTGATTGACTAAAAAGTATGAATTGGTGGTTGATTGCTTTCTTCAGTTATTTTTTTTTAAATTGATGGTAGCAAATTAACGTTTATTGTAAAAATAATGTGTTCCTGTTCTTATCGTAATAATCGTTATTTATTACAGTAAGGAAATGTTTTTTGTTATTTGTTTTTATACTAAAAAAACGCGTTAACTTATATAGAGAGCTACAGATAAGTCCGGTTTATATAATGAAACATTGCTCAGATATTTTTGAATCACTATTATTTTCATTTCTCCTCGCGTCTAAGAATAGCGTTGCACAAATAAGAGTCTAAAATCAATTTTTCTACCTTAATCGATCATAAAGAAGAATGTTTCCTAAAGGTAAATGCACTTTTGCTAGGTTTGGAAAACCTAAGGAAAAGCGAGGTAAATGTCCCTGTGGTCAATGAATTTTCTATACTTTGCTCTGGAAAATCGGGAAAAGTCAAGAAAATAAACGACTCTGCTGTCAGGGAATTTCTTAAATTTTGGTCTGGAAAACCTGGAAAAGTCAGGGTAATTTGAAATCCTGATAGCGTATCAACCCTGACAGAGTAAATAGAGCAAGTACATTATAAATAATTACCCCCTCCCGCCCAGACAGATATAGGGTTTTAACAAGCACCCTATACAGGATTCAACCATTTGCACCCCCCCCCCCCCCCCGCCTCATAAAAAGATACGCACATTCCACATAGTAGATAGGCGATTCTATTATTTAATTACCCGGCTCCTCCATCAATTGTAGGAGTTCTTTGTTTGAGCCCTCTACAATGTGGTGTTTGGGGGATGTAGAGATTTCGTGTGGATCGGATGGTGTATGATTGAGCTGTCTGGGGGCGTGGACGTAGCTCGAAAGGAGAGCTTCATGATTGTTCAGATTGCCGGGAGGCTCGGGGGTGCGTTTATGGAGAAAGGGGTGTGTTCTAGCGGGTAGCAGCTTAAAGAACTACGGCGCTGCTCACCCGGCGGGCGGCTGATTAAACACGCTGACGTGAGCTCTCGAGCGGAGCGCTAACTGCCGATTCAGCTGGAGCCTTAAGGCAATTAAATAATCAACACCTGCAGATCCTACTTGGATAAGGTTTCAGGGGGTAAGAACTTTGTAGCTAATTAAATAAACTGAATGCCCAGTTAGCTTGAGATGTCTATTCTTTAATCTCTACTTCCAAAAAGAACTATTTATAGAGTTTGTAGAGCAGCTGATGTACTAAGCAGTTCGAGGCAAATCACAATACAAGCAATGGGGTTGAGAGTGCAAGTGTGTGTGTGTGTAAAATGATACTCGCTGTACACTTACCTATACGGCAGCAGTCGTGACGCCGCTCGGCAGCAGTGCGGCACTCTTGACACAAGGTATGACCTCGAGTCATGAACTCCCAGAGGTTTTATAGATTCAGAAGTGCGGCGTGTGCATAGTTGCACATTCTTCTAGTGTCGAGGCACTTGTAGGGGTCGTATGGGTTTAGGCCTGAGTTTACCTGAGGTTATTAAGGTTATATGAGTTCAGGTGTAGTTGTAATTAAGGTAGAAGTGGGTCTGAAGGCCTGTATTTGGATGTAGTTGTATTTATGAAATATAGGGGGTGGGGGTGATATCCTACGCTTATAACAATATAACCAATTGAGTAGTAACTACAGGAAACAAAGGAGAAACAAGAATTTCAGCAAAGAACATACAGCCTATTTTCTCCTAAATGTATGTGTATAACTCTTGTCCTCATCCCTAAAACAATTCCCTCCACCACCATGTATTTTTTGTTTTCTTTTATATTGATAATTAGCCAGTAAGTATGTGTCTAAATCAATATTTTATAGAGTACTTGATGATTGAATAACAAAACTACTAACTTATTGTAATGCATTCACGTCCGTTAATCTCGATATTAAGCCTCCAAACTTAAGAATCCTTCATTTCGGGTATCTTCCCCTCAAAAACCTGCGACGATCACAGTAGGTTGTTGCTGCAACCTAGCAGTGAATTAATATATATCTTGTTGAATGGGCAGGCAGTTTAAAGCAACCAGGAGGGATTTGATTCAGCTGGCAGTGCATAAAGGTAATCTGAGCGCCGTCATGGCTAGAAGTTGAACTATTACAAAATTGCAATACTTCAGGAGGCCAGGGAAAAACAAAGTGGAATGTTTGGAAAAATTACCCACATAACCTGCAAGAGGACAGCACCGCACAGAGGCATTGAGGAGGCTGTGGTTGATGACAACGTGCATCTTATTCTTCTATTCTTTTTCTAATGCCTTCTGTTTATGTGCGATGCTGGGGCTGTGATTATTAATAATGTAGTATATATAAGGTGCGTTCGAAAAGTAACGAGCCGGAGGCTGTAATGCGCAAACCGGTGACTACATCGGCTAATCGTAGCGCGTGGTTCCGACCAAAGCGTGGAAGGTCACAGCCCGTCGCTAGAGGGCACGCGTGCACGTCACGTGACTATACAAAGCCAGCAGCATGCATCAATCGTCCAACCAAGACCGTAGGCCATTCGACATGCTTCCTGGTGTGGTTGAAGACTGTGGGGGCACCCTTTGGGCACACACTTTCCGCAAGTGCAGTCATTCCTTCATGACGGTGTGCACACTTCCGACGCTCAATCCGACCACGGCGGCTATGGCGTTCACTGTCACTCGGCGGTCCTGGGTAATGAGTGCATCAACCAGCTGCATGTTGTCATCGGTAATGCAGGGGGGTGCCCCAGACCAGGCATCCTCGGCTAACGACACCCGTCCTTCCCAGAAGTGCTTGTGCCACCCCTTGACCCTTGCAAGGGACATGCAGTGTTCGCCGTACACTTGTGACATTCGGCGATGAATGTCCGTTCCCCCTACTCCTTTCGCTGTCAGAAACTGAACAACACCTCTTTGCTCTTCGTTGACGCCTCCATGTCACTGTTTGAAATGCGACTGTCAGCGTTGGGCGATTGATTCAAGCTGCTGCTTGCTTTGTATCGTCACGTGACGTGCACGCGTGCCCTCTAGCGACGGGCTGTGACCTTCCACGCTCTGGTCGGAACCACCTCGTTACACACGCAACGATTAGCCGATTTCGTCACCGGTTTGCGCATTCCAGCCTCCGGCTCGTTACTTTTTGAACGCATCTTATACATTAGCCTCTTGTTTGAGCTAAATAGCATTTTATTTAGTATCTGTTGAAGGAGCTCGTCCACATCATTTGTAAAATAATTCAAGTAAAAAAATGAAGTTAACTCTAGTAGGTTTTGAACCCCAGCAGCCCGTGTGAGAGACTAATGCACTAGCACAGGGCCAACATGTCCATAACATCTCGGTGTTATTAACCGACTTAGATACAACGTGTTAGCATATAATGTCTTAAAATAAACTATTTCTTCACTGCAGTACATCTTCATTATAAAGCATTTCATACAAAGTTTATATTATTTCTATCAGTCTATATCGCATGCAACATACTCAAACTTCTGAAATATAGGACAGGCACAAGAGGTCAGCTGCCATCTTGTCATGTGACAGAGACGGCTCAGCTCTTTTAAGTCGCTGATTATGTGCAATGTTATGATATAAAATTATAGTAAATAACGGGTCACATCGTTTAAGATAGCTTAAACCACCCTCAGCTTGATAATTGGAATTGGTGGGTCTAAAGCTATCGATTATGATGCATACATAACTCACACGGCCGCCATCTTTAAATGTTACTGCTGATGACCTGTTAGTTTGAGCACAAGGCGCGCCTCATATGAAGGTATGTTTTTACTGATTTTCGTAAATATCCGATGATTAGTTTGGTTGTAATTTAATGTTAAGTTTTGACCATTTGCGTGGCCGCCATTAGTTTTGGTAAAGAAGGCGGCAATATAAAACATGACACTGAGGTGCCCTTTGCTAGTGCTATCTCTGTACCAAATTTTGTTCAATTCAGTTTCAATTCATGGGGGGGGGGACGACGACGACAGACATACACACACAGACACAATTGTTTGGCCCTGTGTAGATCTCATAAGTCTACTTCCATTTTTGCAAAAATCGAAAGTACAGTAGGCTAAAAACAGAACAAGACTGAAAGCTAGTCCCTTCAGCAGAAGGTCATCATACGACTACCATTTCTATCTCAAGTCCATAATTTTCGAAAATAATCCTCTCAGCAGTCTGATGAATGTTTCCTTACTGTGTATGCTGGAAAATAATGTCTCCTATACTGTAGAGTGCAGATCTAAACTTGTACGAGCACCTATTTAGGCATGGTTAAATGTGATATTGGTGTTTCTCATGTGATAAAAGAAACTCTACAAGCAGAAGTAGTAAATTTAGAGGAAATAGATAATGGTCACTTCCCTTATTTGTGACAAAATGTCTTGTCAAGGACCGATTGTTGTACAGCGAAGAGGGGACAAGTATTTATGACTGGTTGACGCAGAAGGTGTGTTTCATGGAAAACTTGGACATAATCCTATAGTGGGTTATAAACTTTCATTTATGCTCAGTGAAGTGTAGAAGAAATACACGATTTCTGCTGCATATTTCGTGGCGAATTATTTGGAAGGAAACTCGTTTGTTTCCTCGCAAAAGCTTTAAAAGCAGTTGAAGAATGTGGTTTTATCAACACTAAAGACACAGTATATTATTTTATTCTGCTGACGATTAACAACTTCTCAACATCATCAATTTCCATTTTCCAGCCAAGGCTGGGTCGGAGCAAATATGGCACCTCTCCACTTTACTCTGTCCACCATCCTTGCTCACCCCCTGAACTCCACTCCAGGTTTCGTTCTATCACACTGTCCTTCACCAAATCCATCCATCGTACTCTAGGTCTTCTTCGTCCCTTCTTTCCAGTCATCCATCTCTCCATCACTTGTTTCGGCATTCAACAGCATGGTTGAAAAATTACTTTCACCAGTATTTAAATGAAGTGCTATAGGAATTTTAAACAACTCATACTAGAAGGCAATTGCCCCATTATAATAGACATCATCATCATTTTGTACAGTTTCCAGCCCCAGGCTGGGTCTGTTTGGAACATAAGCCTCGCCACTTAGTCCTTTCTTCCCACCACCTCTCTGCTGTCACACTGGTCCAGTCCTCGCCTCTTCTTGACACATTCCTCCACTCCTTTCAGCCATCTATCTCTTGGTCTTCCCCTTGGTTGTTTCATCTGCATCTCATGTATCTCTTGGGAATCTTCTTCTCTTCAATTCTCTTTAAGTGTTCATACCACCTCAGTCTTGATGTCTCAATCCAACCTTGCAAGGGCTCCTCTTTCACTATTTCCCAGACCTTTTCATTCCTCACCCTGTCTCTTCTTGTTACTCCGATCCTACTTTGCAGGAACTTCATTTCACTTGCCTGTATTCTGTTTATGTCTCTTTTCTTCATTATCCACGTTTCTGATCGGGATATAGTAGCTTCTGTATAACATTTCTTTGCATTTTTTTGTGGGACATCTTCATTCCACACTAAGCTCCTAATGCATCTCAGAAATTCTTCTACCTGTCTGCCACGTTCCGTAATCTCTTTGTCATTTCTCCCATTTTCCTCCACTATACTTCCCCAGTACTTGAGACTTTCCACCTTCTTCAGCTGTCCACTCATTGGTCTGTCCTTTTTCCTGGCCGTTAACAGTGATAGTGATAATAACTAATACATGTAATTTTTTCCAGGAGTGTTATTTACCTATTCATATATTGTATACATTGTTCAAATTCGTGTTTACCGACTGAAGAGTTACAACTGACAGCCTGAAAAGTACACATGCAGAAATGACAGATTACATTTTATAATAAGGGTAGGGTCTATAAAGAGAAACCCGTATAGAAGGAATCTTAATTCCTTGAAGATCAAGGTGTAGATTACAACTTTTAATTGAAGTCAAATGAAGAAAGTTCCGTTCATGTCCATATTAGATCATTAATCACATCATAATAACACTTTCAGCATGATAGTGATGTTAATAGGTAGAAGTTCTGCGTAGCTTTTCCAAAGAACGAAGAGTGTAGAGCAAGCCAGCTTGAAAAAAAGTTTTGGCCTAGCCAGCCAGGATTATTAAAACCATACACTTTTGGAATTCACATTTTGCTGAAAGAAGTGGACTTGACAGCTATATAACCATCCTTGGTCAGCCGAAGTGAAGTGGGACGGCCGTGGCCCCGATGTAGATGACTGGGTAGAACTGGAGCAGTTGTGAAGAATGACCAGAACGTAGAAGCTCCAAGCTTCTGCGTGTCGTCAAGAGCGCGAGTGACGCCCCATGGCATTTGCAAAGAAGAGTACACCTGGCAACGGCGAATTGATGTATAAAGGTGCGCCTGTCATCAGTACTTTATTGTGTGGTTGAGTTGGTGAAGATTACAGACACTGGGTTAGCACCCAGGCATTTTATAGTGATGGCAAATGTTCTAGATGGAGTAGATCCCACATGACAGGAACTCCAAGCAGCGAATATTAGCTGAGCAAGGCAGTCAATCACACTCACATGACAGACCGATGAGCGAGGCATCTATCTTATAGTGCTCAGTTTGAATATACGAGTGGCTGGGGGTAAGATCTTTGAAACAACTTTTACGAAAAGTCTTAATGTGTGCCAATACTAACAGAGGAAGAACCTGCATATAGGTTAGTAATTGATTGTTTTATATGAATACATTTAGAATAATATAAGCATGGTTACCACTACTCCTGGAAAACTCCTGGATTTTTATTAGGTCTGGAAAATGATGAAAAATTTGAAAACTCCTGGAAAATAACCACTATTAATTAATTATAAAAATCTCCTATCTTAAATCATACTCCCGCTGCGGTTTTGGGTGAGCACTATCGTTAACGAAATAAATTTCCGCAGGCTACCTGTTTCTGTGTGGGAGAACACGCGATAGTATTTTTGTAAAACATAATGAGTATAGACAACTTCAACATAATAAAATTGCAGGCGGCTTTTTAGCGGATATTTCAGTCACAAAGGCGTTTTTAAAACAACAATTAAAGCATTTGTGTGTGGGCTTGCATATCAATAACGCAATCACCATTAATTTTTGTCAACATCTGTATAAGTAAACCAAACACAACTGCTTTATTTTGGTCTTGACGTAGGCAACCGATAAAGTCCCCCCCCCCCCCCTCCGGGACTCACGCTTATTTTTAAGTCTGGAAAATTGAGAATTACCCCTGGAAAATCGTTGACCGATTTGAGTGGCCACCATGTATAAGGCTAATTTGCTTCAGTGGCTTGATTACAATTGCTGGAAGATTTGATAGTCAAATAGGTGTTCGAACCCAACTTGAGGAACACACGTAACTCCTAAATATATTCACGCAAGCGAACATACTGGAGCCCACGCCACTTGAAGGGAGAAAGTGTGTTAGAATACCGCTCTCTTCAACATAATGCAGAAGTACCGTACCACAACCTCCAAGAATGCCAAAGAAAAGTAGAGAAGAAATACTCTTCTAAAGATAAACAAGGGAATATAAGTCCCAGACAAGTGAGAGAGCCGTGGTTAACAAAACAACCATTCAAGAAGGAAGAATGTTGGGCAAGAGGAAACAACAAGGAAAGTTAGAAGTCTCGAGCACGAAGCTGAAGAAAAGAACATGACACACAAATACGGGATAATAATAATAATAATGCATTTTATTAATCCCTTAACGAGTCAAGGACTCATATACAAAGGAATTGTACAGTTTTATCTTGTTGGCGACAAATTACAATACAATGTTTACTTTACAAAGTTTTCAGTATGAAAATATATACAACATTTTGTAGCTTTCATAAGTTTTTGTACACAATATGTTCTTCTTTTGTCTTCTCAGATTATGAAATTTCTTCAAACTGACATTTTATAATCATTCCACATAAACTGTTTTAGCCTCCTTTTAAAGATTGGTAGGCTAGGTGCAATTTTTATATTTTCTGGTAGTCCATTGAATTTTACAAAGGCACTATACTTAATGCTATTACTGCCATATTGTTTGGAATTGATATGGAAAAGTGTTATGTCATCTGCATGTCTAGTTTTGTAAGCGTGTAAATCAGATTGTTTAGTGAAGTTTAAATTTGTGTGTATTCTGCTGTGTAGGATTTGGTATATTAGGACATTTGATTTGATTTCTGCATTTAGGGCTACTGGTTGAATTTTACTCGTAATATAAAGGTGTTTGGTTGGTGTTAAAAAAGGGTAGTTATAAATATTTCTTATGGCTCTATTCTGAATTACCTCAATTTCCTTTTTTAGGTAGTTTGAGCATTTTATCCAAATTGTATTCAAATATTGTAAGTGGCTATGGATTAAGGAAAAATACACTTTCCTGAGTAGATATTTTGGGATATAGTAGCTCAATTTTTTTATCATCCCAGCGGCAGGTGATATTTTTTTTACTAATGCATCAATGTGCTTTTGCCAGGAGAGATTTTCATCTATTATTAAGCCTAGGTATTTGACAGATGAGACCCTTTTAACTGCTTTTCCATTCAGCATTATATTCTGAGTGATGTCTAACTTTGTTCTACGCTTTGATATTATTAAATAATTTGTTTTATCTTCATTTATTGTTAATTTATTTGACTGGGTCCAGCCAAGTATGGTATTCATGTCCTCCTGCATGTGTGTAATCAGCGTGTTGGTGGTGTACGCATTGTAAAAGATGCTTAAGTCATCTGCAAACAACGTTATATTACCATGAAAACGGAGTGTTGCTATGTCATTAATATATACTAAGAAGAGGGAAGGACCCAGTATTGATCCTTGGGGCACACCGTGGGTAATATTAACTTCCTCACTTCTGTAGCCATTTATTTCAATATACTGCTTACGATTAGATAGGTAATTTTTAAACCATGTCCAAGCTACTCCTCGGATACCTGCTTTATCAAGTTTCCCTAAGAGAATTTCATGGTCAACAGTATCAAACGCCTTTCTCAGGTCTATGAAAAGGCCACTCGCTGTCATCTTATTGTCTAAGACATCCTGCAAGTTAGAGATAATATCAATTGTGGCTATTTCTGTGCTTGAGTTTTCTCGGAATCCATATTGCCCTTTGTAGAAGTAATCATTTTTATTTAAGAAATTAACAATTCTGTTTTTTACTACTGTTTCGAGTACCTTGGATATGGGTGGGAGGATGGAAATGGGCCTGTAATTGTCCGGATTGCTTTTGTCACCTCCTTTATAGACTGGTATGACTCGTGCTATTTTTAGATCATCAGGCACCAGACCAGTCTCTAACGATACATTTATTAAAGTAGTTAGTGGGCTACTTAGCATGTCAATGGAGTTTTTTAACAATTTCACTGACATACCATCTTTGTCTTGGCTACTTTTCATTTTAAGGCTTAATATAATATTGCGAATTTCCATCTCATTAGTCGGGGTCATAAATATGGAATCTACGTTGACATTAATTTCATTAACGTTCTTCCCTGGGGGGATGTTTATGGCTAATTTGTGTGCTATGTTTATAAAGTGAGTGTTTAGAGCATTGCAAATATTTTCTTTTCCTGTGAAAGATTTACCGTCAATTATTATCTCACTGGGACCATCTTTGTTTTCAGTTGTGCGGTTGTAGATCATTTCATTGATTACTTTCCAAGTATCTTTTATGCTATTGGCATTCAATGTTAATTTGTGTTCATAGTATGAGGATTTCAGTTTCCGTTTTAAAGCTGTCACTTTGTTCCTACATATTATGTGCTCTTCCTTTAAGAGGTTATTGTTTCTGTGAATGCTAGTTTTAAGTTTAGCATGTAGTAGGTCCCTTTGTTTTATTAGTTGAATTAATTCTGTTGTTATCCATGGGTTTTTGTGGTTCTGGTGTATTTCCCTCAAAGGTGAGTCAGTGTTTTCTTTGTTGGGTGTCTGTGTCAAGATTTTGTGTTTCATGGCGATGTAAGTTTCGTTTAGATCATCTAAGCAGTCTATTTGATTGAGATCATTAGAGAATTTGTTTTTGTTCATGTACCGGTAATTTTTATTCACGTTTTTTGAACTAGACCTTTGCTTGTTGGGGGCGTATTTAAATGTCATGTTCGAGATTGGGCTTTTGCCTGGATAGTAGTTTGACCAGAAAATCTCAGTTACAAGAATATTATGATCACTAATATCACTATTTATATTGCTTATTCTATAGGCATATTTACAGTTATTAGTGGCCACCTGATCAAGGAGTGTACTTGTTGATTCACTTATTCTTGTTGGATAGCGAGTATTGCCTTGTGTGAAACCATAGCTTGATAGTAGATTGAGGTATGATTTGGTTACATTATTTTTGTTTAATAAGTTAATATTTGTATCACCAATGCATAAGGAAAGATTGGCATTGTTTTTCGAGAGAATGTGCTCTAAAGATTGCATGAATTTTGTTGCGTTATTTATGTTTGGATTATATACTGCAATTATATTAATAGTATGCAGGTTATTGAAACGAACAGTATCATTTCTTATGAGCTCTAACTGGATCAAGCTATGGTTACTCTCAACTAGGTTAAGAACTTTTGTATTCCATTTTTTGTGGACATAAACTCCCACACCTCCACCATCCTGATTGTCTCTGTGTACAAATGCAACAGAATAGTTGTTTAGGTTGAAGTATTTAGCTTCATTACTTTTTACCCAAGTCTCGGTTACCACTATGACATCTAGATTTTCCACAATATGTATTAGTATCTCGATATCTTCTAGTTTATTTTTTAGGCTTCTGCTATTCACGTAAAGACACTTGATTTGGCTAACCTCATTTTTAGTGTCTGCTATGTAGTCGTGGATACAGTCATATTTACGCTCATCTATTGATGAGTGTAAGTCAACATCAACTAGTAGGTCCATGTCTTGATTCATTCTTATTACTGTGAATGGGATGGCTGAGCCTTGTTATTGGAAGAGTCTCTTACTAGCCTTTCAATGTCTTCTGCTGAGCTGATCCTGACAGCCTTGTCACCATCTGATCTACGGACGAATATTTTGCAGTCCCGGGTCCAGACGTATTTAAAACCTAAATTACGGAGGTCTCTTGCCTGTTTGTGAAGTACTTTATTTGCTGGCGTCAAATGCTCGTTAATGTAGATAGGCCTAGCCCTTCCATTGATTCCTGCATCACTTGAGTTCAGGTTGGGTTTGGATCTTTTGCCTTTTAGAATTGCGTCTTTTTTTAGCCGGCTGCAGAATTTTACTAGTAAAGGAGGTGGAAGACCTTCTCTGCTGTGTGGTAGCCGATGGCAGGCGTCAATATCGGACTCAACAACTGTGACACCCAATTGATCAGCGATAGTCTTGACAATTTGAACGGGGTTTTCGTTTGAAGTGTGCGGCACGCCATGAAGCTCTAAGTTGTTTCGCCGAACGTACTGTTGAAGCTCGAGATTCTCTTGCTTTAACAATTTGACCTCACTGCAGACGATATTCTTATCCTTCTCTAACTCACAAACTCTTTGGCTGAGCTTTGTTATTTCTGACAAGGCTTGCTTCAGAGTTTGTGCGGCAGTTGAAATGTCACTTTTCATACCATCAAAACAATACTAAATACAATGGTGCGAGTGAACAGCCTCCTTAAAGGTGATTCAACTCATCCCAAAATAAGGCAAACCACTTACTATTGCTGAAGAACTCATTCTATCAGTGGCAAAATATATGGTGACATCAATGCTTGGTGCCTGATAAGACTCAGAAATATTTCACAAATTCCTAAATCAAACAACACGGTATAAAAGAGGGATGATATGGCTGATATTATTAATGAACTACGGTGTTAATATGAGTCTGTAGATCTCCCAGTTCGCCATACAGTAGGATGTAACAGCAGATGCGACTAGTCAGACTGTTTCATTGTGTTGCATTTTCATTAGGCACCGGCATGAATACATCATTCTTGAGGATTGTTTAAATTGATTTGTTCAATTAACAGCATTGCTGAAGAAACTTTCGAATAATTAAATGCATTTTTTGACATGAACCTGGTTGACCGGGCGAAGTGTGTAGGAGTTAGTATTAGAGGTTTTAAAGCGGCAATGAAATATAACGCTCGTTTAAATGTAACTCAACTGATTTATTTAACACAAAATACATAAACTGTTTAAATGCGTTGTGCCGTGAACAGATCATAAAACGAACTGTTTAAAAGTTAGTTGAGGGCGCTAGTTGCGCCTATCGATCAGGATGGAGGTCGATACCGGCAGGTGCCGATCACCGGCAGGTGCCGATCTCACCAACACTTCCCCTCGACCAACAGCCGGAGTCATCCAGGTGCATGTGGTCTCAAGCCAAGGCTTTGAGCACATTTCTCGTGCTTGGGCCTTGACAATCCTTTTGTCAATATGTCGGCAGGCATCTCATCTGTTGGAGTGTACTCCACCCAAACCACCTTTTTGGCCACGGCATCTCGGACGAAATGGTGCCTGATGTCGATGTGCTTCGTCCGTGAATGAAACATAGGATTCGACGTCAGCTTCTGCGCAACTACATTGTCGTTCTTCACTGGGACAACATCTATCGGTTTTCCGAAGTCTTTCAGGAGTTTCCTCATGCGTAGAGCTTCCTTGGTTGCTTCTGTCAAGGCCATGTATTCGGCCTCCGTCGACGACAGGGCCACAGTAGGCTGCATCCTGGACTCCCAACTCACTGCAGCGCCGCATAGTGTGAACGCGTATCCGGTGTACGATTTTCGATCCACCAGGCAGCTTCCCCAGTCAGCGTCCACGTACATCACCGCTGGATTTGGAGTACATGAGGCCGAGATCACGTGTGTTAGCGAGGTATCGCAAGACACGTTTTGCAGCCTTCCAGTGCTGCTGTCCGTGACAGTCGTTGAACAGAGAGAGAACTGACTGCATGGGATACGTCCGGCCTCGTTCCCACTGACAGGTACATTAGAGCTCCTATCAATGGTCGGTAGGGGACGCTCTCCGCTTGTTCGCCAGGGTTCACATCTTCCTTCTGTAGCTTCAATGGGAGTGCTGACAGGCCTGCACTCGGCCATTCCGAATCTCTCCAGTACCTCGTCTATGTATCCTTTCTGGCTGAGTTTCATCTGGTTGGCGCTCCTCTTGAATTCCAGCCCCAGACAATACCGCACGTCCCCCAAGTCCTTGATCTCGAACTTGGTATTCAGAAAGTCTCTCACCACGTCGATCTTCTTGTCGTCTCGAGCCATGATCATCATGTCGTCGACATAGATGATTATATAAATCCTATCTTCGACCGGTCCGATGTGGTACATGCATGGATCTGCATCCGAGCGAGTCGCCTTGAGATTTTTCATCTCTTCCTCGAGACGGTGATACCAAGCGCGTCCTGCCTGTCGCAGTCCGTACAACGCTTTGTTTAGCGAGCACACCATGTCACGATTGGTCAACTTCTCTAGCATCTCATCTGCGGTCTTTCGTACAGTCTCGTCAACTGACTCGTCTTGAACGGTATGGGCAAGAACGTCCTCGAAGTGGTCCGGGGCCTCCATGAAGATTTTCTCCTCGACTTCTCCGTTCAAGTACGCCGTCTTGACGTCTAGCTGTCGGATCTTTAGATTATCTTGTACAGCTAACGCCACCGCAGTCCTTATTGTGCTCAGCCTTGCGACTGGAGCGAACGTGTCGTGAAACTCTATTCCTGGTCTCTGCGTGAAACCCCTCGCTACCACGCGCGCCTTCCGCTTGCTGATAGTGCCGTCAGGGTTAAACTTATTCCGGAGAATGAATCTGCTTCCTATCACACGTTGCCCCTTGGGACGGTCGACCAGCTTCCACGTATTGTTCCGAATCAGTGAAACTGCTTCTTCTGACATTGCTTCGATCCACGCAGGTGAGTCATCTCCGTAGATAGCCTGGGTCACTGGGATTTCAGCGACGTTAGCCGCTTCCCCTGGCCGATCACCGTAGTCCTTGCGGGGTCGCCCAGATTTTCCAGTTCTAATCAAACGAGGCCGTCCACCTCTTCTCCTAGATGATGCCGCTTGTTGCTCATCGGATTGGATCTCCGGTTCAACAAAGTAATCGTCGGCAGGAAAGCCTATGAAGCCATCGGGGAATTCCCATTCAGCAACATCAGGTTGGTTTTCTGCCAGAACTTCGTCTCTCGACACCAGCTCGAACTCCAGTTCATGCATCGGATCTTCTGGTTCAATGCGTACTTTGTCCGGAGGGTCACGCGGGAACAGATCATCGACTGATTTCTTAGGTGCGGTCATCTCCTCACGAAAAACAACGTCTCTCGTGATCTCGATCTTCTTCGTTTCAGGAATCCAGATACGGTAAGCCTTCGACTGCTCCGAATATCCAACAAAAATTCCCTCTTTTGAGCGAGGGCTAAACTTCCCCTTGTTTGGGGTCTTGTCCAGGCAGAAGACCTTGCTCCCAAAGTCCTTGAAATAGTGTGCAGTCGGAGTTCTGTCGAACCAGCGCTCAAATGGAGTCTTCCCGTTTAGCTTTTTGGTTGGACATCGGTTCCTCAGATAATTTGCGGTGTTGATCGCCTCCGCCCAGAATGTCATCGGTAGGCCAGATTGCAGGAGTAAACATCGTGCTGCCTCTTCAAGGGTCCGATTTTTCCTCTCGGCCACACCATTTTGTTCAGGCGTATATGGTGTTGTGAGACGGCGCTCGATCCCCTCAGATTTCAAGAACTCGTCAAATTCCCTGTTGACATATTCACGTCCATTGTCGGACTGTACGCACTTTATTTTCAGACCGTGCTGCTTCTCGACGAAAGCCTTGTACTCTCGGAACTTTTGCAACGCCTCGCACTTCGTCTTCATAAACCTTACCTCTGTCCATCTCGAGTAGTCGTCCGTAAATGTGATCATGTACTTGGATCCACCGTTCGACACAACACCCACAGGGCCACAAACGTATGTGTGAATAATATCGAGCTTACCGGTCACACGATTTGACTCTTCCGGGAAAGGTATTCGAGTCATTTTGCATTTCGTGCAAATGTCACACGTTAGATCTCCACATCTCCCTTTTAGTGGCACACCTCGAATGGATCCGCTCTTCACTGCCGTATCGAGATCACGAAAGTTGACGTGACCCATCCTTCGATGCCACAGCTGCGCCACATTCTTGTCGCGCTTGTCTTCTGACACTGCGTTTCGACATTTTTCCAGTGTGGTGCCCTGTACGTAGTACAGATTGTCCTTGCGCTTTGCAACTAACCTCGTCAGTCCATCCTGGTCGAAAACTTCCGTCTTCTCTTTGCCAAAAACAACCGAGAAACCACGGTCTGTCATCTTCGAGACTGATAAGAGATTAGTCCGGATCTCAGAAACGTGCAACATCTCATTGAGAGTAACGTTGCAAGTTTTACCGTCTACGCTTGTTGCAATTTTTGCAGTTCCTCGGGCCTTGATCTCTGCGGTTGCGCTGCTCGCTAACTTCAGCTTGCCAGTCTCGCCCTTGTCCATCTCTGTAAACACAGTCGCATCACCGCACAGATGAGACGTGCACCCACTGTCGAGACACCACAGGTTTTCGACGCTGCTCGTCGCGATCTGGCACGCATCAGGTTCCTCGACTGATAAGAGTGATGCGTCCGACAACTGATTTTTGTTGACCTTAACATTGCAGTCCACTGCCTTATGTCCTTTGATTCCGCACTTCGAGCATTTGAACGGAAATTATTTCTCCTTGTCACTCTTACCACCGGAGTAGCCGTGGTTTTTGTTTTGAGGCTTCGACTGTGGTTTCCTTGAAGGACCTTTCTTCTTCACGTACATGGCGCCTTGATTTTCCATCGGTGTTGACGAGGCAACTCTGGCATCGTGTTCTTCGATTATCTTCGTACGTAGATTCTCAGGCTTCGGTAGATCGTCCCGGGTCTCGATGGCAATTCTGAAATTTTCAAAATTTGGCGGCAAACTGTACAGCATCATGATGGTAAGTTGGTCTGGGTTAAAAACTACGTCCATGTCAGCCAACTTGTCGACACAGTCAAAGTAGTTGTTGAGGTGCTCACGGATGTCGCTACCTTCAGTCATCTTTTGCAAGGTTAGACTCTTCAAAGACGTGGCCTTGCGAGCCGGCTCCTTCGACTGAAACGTATCCTCAAGTTTCTGCCATATCTCGCTTGATGACCAGCAGTTCTTAACCCACTTGAGCTGGCTTGGTCTGATGGATAGGAATAGGTCTGACATGGCCTTTTTATCCCTAGTCGTCCACTCGGTCACTTGGGCTGCATTGTCCTCACCCGGCTCGGGTTTGACGATCTGGCGGTTGACATAACCCCACGCGTCATTCTTTATCAGAATGGCGGGCATTTGCATTTTCCAGGTGTCGTAATTATCGCGCCCTAAGGCCTCGATGCGCATTACACCGTTTGAATTCATTGTCTCACTTCAATCGTGCCGCGTGTTAATGTCCGGAACACTCACGATTGTTCACAATAAATTTGCTGTGCCGCGTGTTATTGTTTGAAACACTCACAACCGGCCATACACTTTGCGTCGTGTGCTATTGTCCGGAACACTCGCAAATAGGCCTACGGAATTTCGTGTCGTGCGCGTTTGTACACAACTCGCACGTTAAGCACGTTTTCTTGCGTCACGTGTTATAGTCCAAAACACTCGCAATAAGCCAAAATTCGCGTCGCGTGTTATTGTCCAAACACTCGCGATTGGCTTTTTCACTGTTCACTCACGATCAAGCACACAATATTCGAGAAGACGGCGTTTGTTCCTTCTCGCTTTGTCGATGTCCAGAAGTTTCTCGAGAGAGCAAGATGTCTGCCGATTCGACGCGTTCTTCTCTTTGTGTGTCCGCTTGATCCCGTTGTTTCCAGTTTTCAGTTAATTTAAATCTGAGCCAATCGTTCTGGGCCCATAACCTATTAGAGGTTTTAAAGCGGCAATGAAATGTAGCGCTCGTTTAAATGTAACTCAACTGATTTATTTAACACAAATTACATGAACTGTTTAAATGCGTTGTGCCGTGAGCAGATCATAAAACGAACTGTTTAAAAGTTATTTGAGGGCGCTAGTTGCGCCTATCGATCAGGATGGAGGTCGATACCGGCAGGTGCCGATCTCACCTTCATTTAGTACAGAGGAAGCCAAAGCCATGCCCTGAACGATAACAGGTCTAACGGCAAGAATCAAGTAAATAGCTGCAGAGTGACATCACTGTGCTGTACATGGGGACACATTCGTGACAAAAAGTGTTCCAGTGGAACTGAAACAAACATTGGATGAATGTGTCAAAATCATAGATTTTATAAGAAGCAGAGCGCTCTTCTCAGAACTATGCAAAGAAGTGGAAAGTGGCCACCACACACTCCTAATACACACGCAACTAACAAGGGGAGGATACGATGTATGGGTCACCGATTCGAACCATCTTTAGTACACGCGTAGGGCATGACTAGGCGTATACCAGGTGCAAGTAGTAAGGTGCGCTTCTCAACCGATTCCGAGAAATTAATTATTAATTATTCATAACTGCTGTAGCGCGTTCATGTGCGCTGTACGTTACCTTTAAGCCAAGGAGCTCATGGTTCAGCGGTAAGAGCCCTGCTTCTTAAGCGTGGGATCACTGGTTCGAATCCCACCGTTGAGCTTCTTTTTTTGTGTAAACATAGACAATTCGTACAACTGTAGGTGTCGTGAATAATGTTCATTTTGCAGTCAATTGTAATAACGTGTTCAGTGAGCGGGAAATGGGATTCTGAAATCATCGTATGGGGTTGAACGTTTGTGACATTACAAAATGTACAGTCGGGGCATTGCAAATACATTGGTATTATAAATGGTCAGGTGCACTCTATTATATGTTGACGTTTATACACTGAAGGCCCAGTCTGTTCCGTTCATTGCACGTCAGTGAACCATCAGACCACTCCGTACCTCGCAAATAGTGTCTCATGCTATGGGTATTGGTTGTGTTACCTTTTTTTTACTATTCATGACATTCCTCAACACACAAATATTTCTACTTGATATTTGTACTCTCGCACTGCCTTTTTGTTACTCTGTTCTCGCACTGCCTTCTCGATACTCTGTTGCTACAGTTGGAAAGTGTTCGGAACTGGCGAGGTCACCTGCACACAAACTAACGATAACGGTGGGCAGGAGGATAAACGGTTCACCCAGGAAACGTTGAATGCCGCATTCGTTCCTTGGCTCTTGAGGTAGCAACATCATAAGAGTGGGAATAATTGTGCGATGTCGGATATTACACGTTATAGTGATGTGCCGGTGCCTACGAAGGCCGATGGAAGTGGAACGCATTCAAATTCCGCGACGAGGATGTAATCTCCTGTAATATTTATTCCCACTCCACTTTCCCGCTCACATAACACGTTATTACAATTGACTGCAAAATGAACATTATTCACGACACCTACTGTTGTACGAATTGTCTATGTTTGCAAAAAAAAAATGCTCACCGGTGGGATTCGAACCAGTGATCCCTCGCTTACGAAGCAGGGCTCTTACCGCTGCACCATGAGCTCCTTGTCTCAATGTTAACGTACAGCGCACATGAACACGCTACAGCAATTACGAATAATTAATAATTAATTTCTCGGAATCGGCTGAGAAGCGCACCTTACTACTTGCACCTGGTATACGCCTAGTCATGCCCTACACGTGTACTAAAGATGGTTCGAATCGGTGACCCATGCATTGTATCCTCCCCTTGTAAGTTGGCTATCGAAAGGAAAAGCGTTGACTCAATTGAGGGAGCTATGCGATGAAGTGAGGTACTTCGTAATGAAAAGTACGCACAATCCTACCGCTCTGAAATATTATATCCAGAAAATCTGAACCATTTAGGGTTTCTTAAGGAATTAGCGTAGCCTACTTATCCGAGATCTACAACCATATCAGTCATATGAATGCTTAATTGTAAGGAACTAATGTATTTTTTTTTTCATGCTGAGAACGAAATTGAAGCAATTAAGTTTAAGTTATATTAAAATTGAAACATGGGAGAAATGATTCGCAAGTGGAAATGTGGAATCGTTCCAAAACTAGTCAAGATTTTTAGTAATGTTGTAGGAGACTCGACGAAACGAAGAAGCTCGACTTATCGCGCTTCATTTGCAAAATCTAAGAAGGAAATAAATTTAAGAACCATTCGGGCATTTGTCTGGAGCAGAAGTAGGAAATCAAGAAAAATCACTTCTAGGATCGTTGAGTTGGGAATATATCCCACTTCGCTTTGCCTCACGAGGCTGTATGTATCCCGTTCCAACCCTCCGACCAAAATTTAATTTCATGGCAGAGAGCCAGAAATCGAACCCAGACATTAAACTAAATGTCATATTTGGAAACATTATATGTAACTCTAAAGCGCTCCTCAACGTACGATACAGCGTAACACACCTGTCTGAAAAAATAATAATAACTAAGGAACCTGTGCGAGAAATTTCGCATGTGCATAAACCTCTTGCCTGGCTTTACTGTTATGCGGGATTCTTGTTTATTTGTTTAAACGGACTTTCACACAAATTGTCGATATTTATGAAAACAGAGTGCAATTCGTCACTGTTGCGAGTAATTCTGTTTCTTTTAAATCCAATTTTTTCTCTTGATGAGAACCGCATTGATCCGCTGCTTTTTCCACTTAAGTGGCGATTATCTTTGAAAGCCTTCGCTTTTGATCGATGTCACTGAAAGCGACAGTTTTGTACAAGAACAAGTCACAGATTTACCCCAAGGTCAACGGACTCCAATCCAAATTAGTTACATGTGAGCACCCCATGTGTATAAACCACCTGCCCGACTGGGCGCGACACAGTTCTGCCAGGAGCTATCGTCTTGTTTATTTGTTTGAACACACTTTTTAAACAAATATATTTCCGTTGACTTTTCAAGAAATGCAAGGTTTTTCCTGAAATGCCTGAAATTGAAAATGGTCAATGGGAAATATTATTTTCACCGTGCAAGAAATTGTCATTTGTAAATTCATAACTAAAAGTTCCTTCGGGGTTGCATGCATGTGAATATATGTTCTTCGGAAATGAATATGATGGTTGTGTTTGCTTCCCAAAGAAAGTGTGAAAGAGAGAGAGTACTTAACTCAGCAGAGAAAAGAAATTAAAGCTTATAGCAAATTTAAATAGTAGTTTTCCTACATTTGTTTTTATATGTAAGTCATATACATGAGGTGGTGGATAGGCACTATTTGTAAGATAGTCTTACCTGTAGTGTGTGTAGTGTGCTACTACGTGTTTGGAAAACAAAAGGACTGAACCACTTCAATAGCCAAACACTCGCATCAAGAAATTTTTGAATGATAAAATGAACTCTTCAATATTTGCAATGTGCAGAACGTGAATTTTAAATATGCAATTTGATAAATATAAAAATGAGAAATGTCTAACAACATTTTTAAATAATATAAAGAAATAGTACTCGGGCAATGCAGTTTTTCTTTCCATTTCACAGTGAATAAGACTTTACAAAATATACAACAATTCCTCAATCCTTGAAGTCCCGTCCAACTTTTCCACCACGCTGAAACCGAATTTATTCAGTTACAGTAGCTCACCCTCGGTTTTTTTTGCCTTGTGCAGTTAGTTTGGGGTATTTTATTCATATCTTATTATATTGGGTTAACGTGGGGTTGCAGAGGTGATTTTTAATGTGCCTGTGTGTTTTTGTGGACGGATTCATCTTTGGATGGCCCGGACCAACTAGGATCATTGTTTATTAATTATCGGTTTTTGGATATTTGATATTATAAAATACGGGGTTTTGCGATTTATTAGGTTTTGGGAATAAGGAAATATAAGACTGTGTTATTTTGAGTAGAAGCATTATTTCATTTTGGTTTGGGGTTAATGGCTTTATTTTGACCTAGTAATGTTAAATGTTAGATTCGTGGCTGTACTATAAAGGTACAATGAATTGGTATTTTCGAGTTCTGGTAATGTTACAAACCCGGAAAAGACAGGCAGTAATTCGAAGTTCAGGGAATACCTAGGCTATTAATAGCGTAAACTCGTATGAACTTCAAGTGGAAAACTACCGTGTGACGTCAGTGTGAATTTCGACTGTCTGATGTTCATGTGTTGACACGGATGTTCCGCTAGGAGCGGGCCACGCACGAGTTAGTTCCGGCAGAAATATTGGGGTTATGTATCCGTTCGCCAGTGCATATAATGGCGTGTCTGGTGTTCAGAGGTCGTCTTATTGCTTTATTGGCAGAGTCTAGATCTACTAGCGCCCAGGTCGTTTTACGTGACATGGTTTCCGTAACGAACAGTTAGAGATCGGATCTTCTTGCTTTTAGGCTAGAGTCCATGTCTTCTTGCGCCCAGGGTCGATTTATCTGGCATGGTCCGGTAATCGAACAGCAGAGACAGTAACTAGACATTCGCTGAGCGTTGTGCTATTGAATGACTACATATTTTCGACACGGTTAAGTTCGTAGACCATGGGTAGCTGATCATATCACACCCTAAAAAAGACGTTCATAACCTCACTTCATCATTTGTTGTGGAAGTCATAGGAGGATGTCATGGCGTTGAAGTCAACAAGTCCGGCGAGTGTAGATTCGTGCTCAAACTGTGCAAAGTGAAAAGAATAGGCAAGTGATATGCGTGAATGTCTGACGAGTGTATATTTGTGTATAAGTGAAATATGTATAGGAGGCTGGTAGGCCTAGGTCTGATATGGCCGTAAGTGTTTGCTGCTCTCAGAGCCTAAATTCAGTGGCAAGGTACTGTATAAAATTTATCACGAGTGTATGAAGGGTATTCTGTGTTGTATATTATGTATATTTGTGTATAGTACAGCCAATAGATTATCTCTTTAAAATTCATGTGTGTTTATATTCCTGTCTTGCATGAACCTGGTAACATCAGCGAACGCATGCCAAATGCCCTCCCCCTGGGATAAGGGGTTTCATAGTCGGGGCAACAGTTATGTACCATATTTTATTCAGGAAGACCCATATGGTCAACCTTGACGCCCATTCAAAGTCGGGAAGTTATGTTAAAATCACTTGTGGCCTGTATTTAAAGGCAGTAAATTCTGTAGGTTTGTGGTAATGGGGATATTTAATGTTAAATGAACTCCAACGTGTAGGAGAGAGTGTTTCAGTGGCAGCCCAACGTGAGGCCTTAGACATGCTGATGTGTACCAGGACACAGGAATTAAACTGTAGGCATATTTTCATCATTTCACATATTTCAATTAGGGATGGCTACGTTAGAGCCAGGATGCAATTCTGCTTTATTGGGGGACCGTGCTGGTGAGCGGCAGAATCAGGCTGGGGCTGATAGGCAATTTGCTATAGGGATGGGGGAAAACAGTAGAGTCAGGGGAGATTTGCCAGGGAAGGGGGGAAATGAATTAAGCATGATGGCCATGTTGAGGAGGCTCGTGTATCTCAGCGACAAGTCTGTAGGGATGGAGGAGAAGATGACCAGCCACATGAATAGGATGGGGGAGAAAATAACTAGTCAGCTGGATAGTTTGACGGAGCATTTGTCAGAGAAGCTTGATGAGGTCAAGGAAAGATTGTCAGAAATTATCCCCGACAGCCATGTTACTAGCCAGATTAGTGAAGTCAGTGTAGAAGCCACTAATCTAGGTAATCAGATTGCTGTTCAGGAAGAGAGCGTAGACTCTGAAGTAGATAAGTTGGATGCTCAACAAGTGAAGTTGGCTGGGGGAATTTTTAGCCAGGCACTGGAGACTAGCCAGAAATTTCCCAGGGTAGATAGGAATTTGGGAGAGCAGAAAGAGGACATTTTAGGCATCGTGGAAGAGAAAGTTGAGGTTATTGAGAGAGTGGAGATGGATGAGAGTGCTGAGGTTAGTGGTCAGAGTAGTGAGAGAGTGGAGATGGAAGAGAGTGCTGAAGTTAGTGAGGATAGTGCTGGGAGAGTGGAGATGGATGAGAGTGCTGAGGTTAGTGGGGAGAGTGGTGAGAGAGTGGAGATGGATGAGCGAGTCGAGATTAGTTTGCTAGGGAATGGTATGAAGAAGGTAGATGAGAATATTAGCCAGGTTAGCGAGAAGGTGACTAGTATGGAGGAAGATACTGTAGGTAGAATTCTACGTGGTCAAAATCTGGAACTAGGAGGGAGTGAAAATCTTGTTACGAAGTTAGTATGTAATTTCTCTGATGACATTAGGACTGAAGTGTGCGTGCAGGAGATAGTCGCTATTACAGGCATAGAGGGGTCACTTGCTATTACAGGCATAGAGGGGTCACTTGGAAGGTTAGGTACCTTGAGAAAATCAGGTAGGCGACGTCAGAGAAATGGGGGTAATCAAAGGGAAGGAAATTATAATCAGGGGAGAGAGAGGAACTGGGATCCAGATAGAGGGGATAGGTACATTTGGAATGAAGATCATGGGAGAGGAAGAAATAACATTGAGTGTCAGGGGTACGGGGAAAACAATCAACCGGGGAACAGACCACGTGAGGTAGAGCAGGCAAATAGGGGGCGTGGCAAGGAAAGACAGGTTGAGAGAAGCAATAGGCCAGGAAGTTTAAACTTCGTCAGGACTCACTATATGGAGCAGGGGGAGAGTCCTTGCATAGTATTCCTGCTCACGCTCTGGAAGAAAAACATGATGTAGAGTATAATGCCAATGTAGGATCTGATAGGTTAGGAGACCAGAGCTGTAAATTAGATTACTGTAAGGCACAAGTGAAGTTTGGGTGGAGTGAGCAACAGGATTGGGTTAGGTTAGGTTATCAGGTTGGTGATAGAGATTTTGGTAGTGTCGTTGGATACATTCAGGTTACTTAAGAGGTTTCTGTGGAGAAAGAATTCGGTGTCGGCATGGTTGTATTTTGGTCATGAGAGATGATCGTGTGTTTAGTGATGTTGATCACTGTTGTTTCTGGGTCATGGGAGATGATCGTGAGTTGAGTGATGTTGATCACTGTGTGGAGGCAGTTGTTAAAGATACCATGTTGGACGAGGGTCAGAAGTCAGGGGTGCTTGACGTTCTGAGGGAACACAGGGTGGTGTTCTCGGAGAAACCTGGATGTACTCACGGCTACGGGCATAGTTTTGACATCGCAGATAGGTCTGACTTGAGCGGTCCTAGGTACCATATAGCTCACTCTTACTTTGAGGGTGTTGTTGAAGTGATTGTTCAGATGCTTTTTGAGGTTATATTTGAGATTAGTAACAGTCAGTATGTTAGTCTTCTGGTGGTGGTGACCATGGGGGATGGTACCAGTAGGTTATGTTTGGAGGGCGTGGCAGTTAGTAGTTTGCAGGAAGGATTTCTTTTTGTGTGTCTCGCAGGACTTTGGGATTTTCAACAGGGAAAGCTGTACCCTAAGAGATTAAATAATTGAGAATTATTGTAATTGTAGGTAAGATACTTTTGAAACAGCCGGGAAGGGACGGGATAAACATTAAGATAGGTGATCTGGTGTTGTTGCGAGTTGAGCATCTGCTGTGAGTAGAGCAGAGTTGCATTCTTGAGGTTTTGCATTTCGGTCCATTTTCTATAGACCGCAGAGTAGGTGCATGTGCCTACAGCTTGATTACCAACGATGACAAGGTCCTAGGTACATATAACGTTCCTTACCTCAAGCTATATGTCACCTAGAGATCTTGCTCACGATTACAAGACAAGGAATTCTAGTGTATTTGTGTGAGGAAGAAGGAGTAAATCTATAACCTTGCAGTTTAGAGATTGATCCTTGTGGGGGCGTCTGTAACCGAATGTATTCAGTTACAGTAGATCACCCTCGTTTTTCTGCCTTGTGCAGTTAGTTTGGGGTGTTTTATTCGTATCTCATTATATTGGGTTAACGTGGGGTTGCAAAGGTGATTTTTATTGCGCCTGTGTGTTTTTGTGGACGGATTCATCTTTGGATGGTCCGGACCAACTAGGATCATTGTTTATTATCGGTTTTTGGATATTTGATATTATAAAATACGGGGTTTTGCGATTTATTACGTTTCGGGAATAAGGATATATAAGACTGTTATTTTGAGTAGAAGCATTATTTCATTTTGGTTTGGGGTTAATGGCTTTATTTTGACCTAGTAATGTTAAATGTTAGATTCGTGGCTGTACTATAAAGGTACAATGAATTGGTATTTTCGAGTGCTGGTAATGTTACAAACCCGGAAAAGACAGGCAGTAATTCGAAGTTCAGGGAATACCTAGGCTATTAATAGCGTAAACTCGTATGAACTTCAAGTGGAAAACTACCGTGTGACGTCAGTGGGAATTTCGACTGTCTGATGTTCATGTGTTGACACGGATGTTCCGCTAGGAGCGGGCCACGCACGAGTTAGTTCCGGCAGAAATATTGGGGTTATGTATCCGTTCGCCAGTGCATATATAGGCGTGTCTGGTGTTCAGAGGTCGTCTTATTGCTTTATTGGCCGAGTCCAGATCTACTAGCGCCCAGGTCGGTTTACGTGACATGGTTTCCGTAACGAACAGTTAGAGATCGGATCTTCTTGCTTTTAGGCTAGAGTGCATGTCTTCTTGCGCCCAGGATCGATTTATCTGGCATGGTCCGGTAATCGAACAGCAGAGACAGTAACTAGACATTCGCTGAGCGTTGTGCTATTGAATGACTACATATTTTCGACACGGTTAAGTTCGTAGACCATGGGTAGCTGATCATATCACACCCTAAAAAAGACGTTCATAACCTCACTTCATCATTTGTTGTGGAAGTCATAGGAGGATGTCATGGCGTTGAAGTCAACAAGTCCGGCGAGTGTAGATTCGTGCTCAAATTGTGCAAAGTGAAAAGAATAGGCAAATGATATGCGTGAAAGTCTGACGAGTGTAGATTTGTGTATAAGTGAAATATGTATAGGAGGCTGGTAGGCCTAGGTCTGATATGGCCGTAAGTGTTTGCTGCTCTCAGAGCCTAAATTCAGTGGCAAGGTACTGTATAAAATTTATCACGAGTGTATGAAGGGTATTTTGTGTTGTATATTATGTATATATGTGTATAGTACAGCCAATAGATTATCTCTTTAAAATTCATGTGTGTTTATATTCCTGTCTTGCATGAACCTGGTAACATCAGCGAACGCATGCCAAATGCCCTACCCCTGGGATAAGGGGTTTCATAGTCGGGGCAACAGTTATGTACCATATTTTATTCAGGAAGACCCATATGGTCAACCTTGGCGCCCATTCAAAGTCGGGAAGTTATGTTAAAATCACTTGTGGCCTGTATTTAAAGGCAGTAAATTCTGTAGGTTTGTGGTAATGGGGATATTTAATGTTAAATGAACTCCAACGTGTAGGAGAGAGTGTTTCAGTGGCAGCCCAACGTGAGGCCTTAGACATGCTGATGTGTACCAGGACACAGGAATTAAACTGTAGGCATATTTTCATCATTTCACATATTTCAATTAGGGATGGCTACGTTAGAGCCAGGATGCAATTCTGCTTTATTGGGGGACCGTGCTGGTGAGCGGCAGAATCAGGCTGGGGCTGATAGGCAATTTGCTATAGGGATGGGGGAAAACAGTAGAGTCAGGGGAGATTTGCCAGGGAAGGGGGGAAATGAATTAAGTATGATGGCCATGTTGAGGAGGCTCGTGTATCTCAGCGAAAAGTCTGTAGGGATGGAGGAGAGGATGACCAGCCACATGAATAGGATGGGGAGAAAATAACTAGTCAGCTGAATAGTTTGACGGAGCATTTGTCAGAGAAGCTTGATGAGGTCAAGGAAAGATTGTCAGAAATTATCCCCGACAGCCATGTTACTAGCCAGATTAGTGAAGTCAGTGTAGAAGCCACTAATCTAGGTAATCAGATTGCTGTTCAGGAAGAGAGCGTAGACTCTGAAGTAGATAAGTTGGATGCTCAACAAGTGAAGTTGGCTGGGGGAATTTTTAGCCAGGCACTGGAGACTAGCCAGAAATTTCCCAGGGTAGATAGGAATTTGGGAGAGCAGAAAGAGGACATTTTAGGCATCGTGGAAGAGAAAGTTGAGGTTATTGAGAGAGTGGAGATGGATGAGAGTGCTGAGGTTAGTGGTCAGAGTAGTGAGAGAGTGGAGATGGAAGAGAGTGCTGAAGTTAGTGAGGATAGTGCTGGGAGAGTGGAGATGGATGAGAGTGCTGAGGTTAGTGGGGAGAGTGGTGAGAGAGTGGAGATGGATGAGCGAGTCGAGATTAGTTTGCTAGGGAATGGTATGAAGAAGGTAGATGAGAATATTAGCCAGGTTAGCGAGAAGGTGACTAGTATGGAGGAAGATACTGTAGGTAGAATTCTACGTGGTCAAAATCTGGAACTAGGAGGGAGTGAAAATCTTGTTACGAAGTTAGTATGTAATTTCTCTGATGACATTAGGACTGCAGTGTGCGTGCAGGAGATAGTCGCTATTACAGGCATAGAGGGGTCACTTGGAAGGTTAGGTACCTTGAGAAAATCAGGTAGGCGACGTCAGAGAAATGGGGGTAATCAAAGGGAAGGAAATTATAATCAGGGGAGAGAGAGGAACTGGGATCCAGATAGAGGGGATAGGTACATTTGGTATGAAGATCATGGGAGAGGAAGAAATAACATTGAGTGTCAGGGGTACGGGGAAAACAATCAACCGGGGAACAGACCACGTGAGGTAGAGCAGGCAAATAGGGGGCGTGGCAAGGAAAGACAGGTTGAGAGAAGCAATAGGCCAGGAAGTTTAAACTTCGTCAGGACTCACTATATGGAGCAGGGGGAGAGTCCTTGCATAGTATTCCTGCTCACGCTCTGGAAGAAAAACATGATGTAGAGTACAATGCCAATGTAGGATCTGATAGGTTAGGAGACCAGAGCTGTAAATTAGATTACTGTAAGGCACAAGTGAAGTTTGGGTGGAGTGAGCAACAGGATTGGGTTAGGTTAGGTTATCAGGTTGGTGATAGAGATGTTGGTAGTGTCGTTGGATACATTCAGGTTACTTAAGAGGTTTCTGTGGAGAAAGAATTAGGTGTCGGCATGGTTGTATTTTGGTCATGAGAGATGATCGTGTGTTGAGTGATGTTGATCACTGTTGTTTCTGGGTCATGGGAGATGATCGTGAGTTGAGTGATGTTGATCACTGTGTGGAGGCAGTTGTTAAAGATACCATGTTGGACGAGGGTCAGAAGTCAGGGGTGCTTGACGTTCTGAGGGAACACAGGGTGGTGTTCTCGGAGAAACCTGGAAGTACTCACGGCTACGGGCATAGTTTTGACATCGCAGATAGGTCTGACTTGAGCGGTCCTAGGTACCATATAGCTCACTCTTACATG
The DNA here is from genome assembly GCA_946902985.2 of Meconema thalassinum. Taxonomy (NCBI): domain Eukaryota; kingdom Metazoa; phylum Arthropoda; class Insecta; order Orthoptera; family Tettigoniidae; genus Meconema; species Meconema thalassinum. Next base: position 510,614,269 of record OX336388.2, on the reverse strand, counting down.
GAGGGTGTTGTTGAGGCGATTGTTCAGATGCTTTTTGAGGTTATATTTGAGATTAGTAACAGTCAGTATGTTAGTCTTCTGGTGGTGACCATGGGGGAAGGTACCAGTAGGTTATGTTTGGAGGGCGTGGCAGTTAGTAGTTTGCAGGAAGGATTTCTTTTTGTGTGTCTCGCAGGACTTTGGAATTTTCAACAGGGAAAGCTGTACCCTAAGAGATTAAATAATTGAGAATTATTGTAATTGTAGGTAAGATACTTTTGAAACAGCAGGGAAGGGAGGGGATAAACATTAAGATAGGTGATCTGGTGTTGTTGCGAGCTGAGCATCTGCTGTCGGTAGAGCAGAGTTGCATTCTTGAGGTTTTGCGTTTCGGTCCATTTGCTATAGACCGCAAGGTAGGTGCATGTGCCTACAGCTTGATTACCAACGATGACAAGGTCCTAGGTACATATAACGTTGCTTACCTCAAGATATATGTCACCTAGAGATCTTGCTCACGATGACAAGACAAGGAATTCTAGTGTATTTGTATGAGGAACAAGGAGTAAATCTATAACCTTGCAGTTTAGAGATTGATCCTTGTGGGGGCGTCTGTAACCGAATTTATTCAGTTACAATAGATCACCCTCGTCTTTTATGCATTGTGCAGTTAGTTTGGGGTATTTTATTCGTATCTTATTATATTGGGTTAACGTGGGGTTGCAGAGGTGATTTTTATTGCGCCTGTGTGTTTTTGTGGACGGATTCATCTTTGGATGGTCCGGACCAACTAGGATCAATGTTTATTATCGGTTTTTGGATATTTGAAATTATAAAATACGGGGTTTTGCGATTTATTACGTTTTGGGAATAAGGATATATAAGACTGTTATTTTGAGTAGAAGCATTATTTCTTTTTGGTTTGGGGTTAATGGCTTTATTTTGACCTAGTAATGTTAAATGTTAGATTCGTGGCTGTACTATAAAGGTACAATGAATTGGTATTTTCGAGTGCTGGTAATGTTACAAACCCGGAAAAGACAGGCAGTAATTCGAAGTTCAGGGAATACCTAGGCTATTAATAGCGTAAACTCGTATGAACTTCAAGTGGAAAACTACCGTGTGACGTCAGTGTGAATTTCGACTGTCTGATGTTCATGTGTTGACACGGATGTTCCGCTAGGAGCGGGCCACGCACGAGTTAGTTCCGGCAGAAATATTGGGGTTATGTATCCGTTCGTCAGTGCATATATAGGCGTGTCTGGTGTTCAGAGGTCGTCTTATTTCTTTATTGGCCGGGTCAAGATCTACTAGCGCCCAGGGTCGTTTTACGTGACATGGTTTCCGTAACGAACAGTTAGAGATCGGATCTTCTTGCTTTTAGGCTAGAGTGCATGTCTTCTTGCGCCCAGGATCGATTTATCTGGCATGGTCCGGTAATCGAACAGCAGAGACAGTAACTAGACATTCGCTGAGCGTTGTGCTATTGAATGACTACATATTTTCGACACGGTTAAGTTCGTAGACCATGGGTAGCTGATCATATCACACCCTAAAAAAGACGTTCATAACCTCACTTCATCATTTGTTGTGGAAGTCATAGGAGGATGTCATGGCGTTGAAGTCAACAAGTCCGGCGAGTGTAGATTCGTGCTCAAACTGTGCAAAGTGAAAAGAATAGGCAAATGATATGCGTGAAAGTCTGACGAGTGTAGATTTGTGTATAAGTGAAATATGTATAGGAGGCTGGTAGGCCTAGGTCTGATATGGCCGTAAGTGTTTGCTGCTCTCAGAGCCTAAATTCAGTGGCAAGGTACTGTATAAAATTTATCACGAGTGTATGAAGGGTATTTTGTGTTGTATATTATGTATATATGTGTATAGTACAGCCAATAGATTATCTCTTTAAAATTCATGTGTGTTTATATTCCTGTCTTGCATGAACCTGGTAACATCAGCGAACGCATGCCAAATGCCCTACGCCTGGGATAAGGTGTTTCATAGTCGGGGCAACAGTTATGTACCATATTTTATTCAGGAAGACCCATATGGTCAACCTTGGCGCCCATTCAAAGTCGGGAAGTTATGTTAAAATCACTTGAGGCCTGTATTTAAGGGCAGTAAATTCTGTAGGTTTGTGGTAAAGGGGCTATATAATGTTAAATCAACTCCAACGGGTTGGAGAGAGTGTTTCAACCGAAATACTGTCACACGCCTTAATGGTGATAACAAATGTCAAGTTCTCGGCAAGATCCAAAAGATTTATAGGTACATGAACACGCTACAACCGTTGATCCAGCCTTGTTCCAGGACCGCAGTATTTGTCACCAGGTAAGTGCATTTCAAACAGTCAGAAATGAATGACTTTGTCAATGACGCCACGACCAGTACAGGTATGGCAACTGTTTCAGTCGATGGTAAATAGGTTTGATCTTTCCCCTCTGTTGAGGCTGTTGTTGTTGTTGCTTTTTTCTCGCCATCGCACCCGTGGAATGAAGAAACAGAGTCTTTGTTCAAGGTTTTATGGCCGTGGTAGAGTTTCCCAAGCTGACAGGTTCGACAATGTTGTACCGATGGTATTTTAGCAATGGCCACTTGCTTCTTATGCTCGTTATCACAGGGTTGCATTTCACTTAACACAGGGTGTAGAGTCCATGATGTCGGCACAAGTTGCGAGATTTCCTTAACCGAATTCACGGTCACATAAAAAATAAATAAATTTGGCAAGGAATTTAATTCCTATTTTGTGAAACTGTTTAGTTTTCTTTTGCACACGCAAAAAAAAATTCCAATCGCTTGCTCAATAGCATTATTGTCCAAGTCCAACATTGAGGACACAGACATGATGCTCTCTAGACGGTGTATCACCCACTAGTGGTAATCCCACTGCTGGCAGGGACAAGTAATTTGTTGTTCATGACGTCACGGCGCATTTCTCGTTAGCCAATCAAACAGATTCCATACATGGAAAACGGCTTGATGTTTTATCTTTAAAAGTACTTTTTCTTGAAAAGGCGTACGTAGTGAAGGACAGCCCAATTCCATAAGATCCACACATTCACATGGGGGGGGGGGGAGCAGAAATGGGCAAAGCCATTCGCGTTTTTCAGTTCCTTTGACAAATACGATATTAGCCATGGATATATGTTCGTTTAATAACATGGCCGTGTATTTATAGGGAATGCTTCCCTCATCCCATTGCAATCCTAAATGACTATGTATCCACTGGGTCTGTCTTTGGTCTTTAACGGACTGAAACTCTAGCGGAAATGGTGGTTTAAACACAAAATGCATAAGTTTAGGCAACCGATGTATTGGGTATCCACCACCAGTGTATGTGACATGTTTACCCTTGTCTGGGCCAAGACTAACTGACCACTAACTTCTGAGGTTTAGAATTACATTAACTCGAATCACATCATCATCATCTTCCTTCCAAGTATTGGGCCAAATGTCCCGTTACGGTCTTGCACTTTCCCTCCATCTCTTCATCGGACGTCCTATCGATCTATTTCGCCGTGGCTGGTAGCGAAGGATCGCCTTTGGTAATCTTCCAGGTTCCATTCTTTGGACATGATGCTTCCAGTTCTCCTGGTATTACCCTTTCACGAATTGATTGCCGGTGGTCGAGATGGGAACTACTCCTTGTTTACTTGTGTCACACGTCAGCCTGCTTCGTTGACAGGTACAGTTGCGCAAGTAGGATGTGACTCAATTCTTGTAGCCTCAGTTATCGTTTGACTGTCCGTGGTGACATGAGATCCTGTGACGCGCATTGCTGCTTGCCTTATGTGCAGAATGAACTCTTGTCATCGCTGTGTTCCCCGCTTCGTCCCGCGGGGCAGCTGCTAGGCACACCACGCTCAGCGGCAATCAAATCTTAAATGGGTAACAATCACAAATGTATGTAGTTATTGGTTTCACTTTTAGTTCCTTTAGAACATCCTCGTTTCTCTTATGATCCCATTTAGTATAGCCTGCTGTTCGGCGCATGAAGGTCATTTTGCGTGCTGTGACTCTGGAGATGTCCTGAGATCTTATTGTCCATGCCTCGCTGCCATAGCATAGGGTTGGTCTGTCTAATGTGTTATACAAACGCAAGCGTGTATGCCTTTGGACAAGAGATGGCTTCATGACGTGATTGATGATTCCTGTTGTTCTGGTATAATTTGTTATTTTTGCAGTTATGTCTCGTTCTTCTTGAAAATATAAATGATATCCTAAATATTTGAATTCGTTAACTCTTACTAAAATTTTACCATCCAGACAATTTTTACTGGGGATAGGATCCGTACCCTTAAGGACCATTACTTTAGTCTATTCAGTAGAAATGCACATGCTGAATTTTGATGCCACTTTCTGGAGGTTGAATACTGACCACTGCAGATCATCTTCAGATGCTGCTACCAATGCAACATCATCAGCAAATAGTATAGCTTCTAAATTTTTTAGATGCCTGCTGATAGGTATAGAACCATGTCTTTCACACCTCCATTCCTTTATTATAGCATTCAGGTAGATTATTAATAGCAATGGAGAGAGTCCACAGCCTTGTCTTACCCCTCTACTGATTGGCTTCCACTCGGATTTATTATTACTAAACCCTACTGCTATAAGAGTACCACTATACATGTTGTAAATGTTATCAATTAACTGTTGGGGAACACAATCCCTGGCCAATATGTCAATAAGTCTGTTTCTGTCAACAAAATCGAAGGCTTCCTTAAAATCAACAAATGATATGTGTGTTTCCAAATTGAACTCCCTGCGTTTTTCTATCAAAATTTTAAAGGTGATGTAGGCATCTGCACATGTGCGACCTTTTCTAAACCCATGTTGTTCATTCCCTATTACCTCAGAGTAATGTGTCAGTAATTTTTCTTTAACATTGTTTGCAAAAATGTTGTATCCAGAGTTAAGTATACTTATTCCTCTATAATTTTCCAAATCTTTCATATTTCCCTTCTTATGAAGAGGAACAACTATGGCCTTTTGCCAATCTTCTGGAGACCTGTTACCCATCCAGATTAAATTCAATAATCTGACAAATCTTTTCTTGAAGGCATCACCTGAATATTTCAACATTTCTGCATTTATTGAATCACATTCTAGTAAAATCATGACTATTATATACTGCTACCACTTTTCTACCACTTTGTTACCACTTTTGCACCCACTTTAACCCGCCATCGGTATCGTTAGGTTGCTCCTAACAAAAACATTCCTTATTAAGAAAAGTTTTTTGTTTTAAGACTCAACCTTTTCAAACTCATGGTATTCTCAAATGAGTATATGAGTCACATGTTTTGCTTTGTTATGCGATGATTCACGCACACGTGTCACATGTGGGAAGGTTGTAAGTCAGTGTCACAGCAGTGTTAGGTGGCTTCTAGCCTCGATACCTTTGGCGTTACATTTTTTGCGCATTCCGTGCTGGTGTAATATTTTTTTGAGAAGTGTCAAAGAGAAGTTTTAAAGGCTGATAGGCTTAGTGAATCTGTTCTTTTGAGCTGGACTGAAGAAGAGGACGACGTATTTACAGATGTTGTCGACCAAGACTGTGCTTCTGAATGTCTCCGTGATGCTCCTAGAGAACATTCCATGCATCAAACTGATACTGAGCAATCCAACGATTCAGATAGTTTTTTTAGCATATGACTTTTAGTGCCGGGAGTGTTCGATTCGCCGGAGTTAGTAGCTGCTTCTAGCGGACACCCATGGGGTGAGCTACAGGTGCCGTCGCGTGTGGAGTGTTGTCTGGGGAAGGAAAGTGTGAATGTTAGGAATTGGAAGGTATCGGATGTGGCCTATAGTCAGGGACCAACCTCGGCATTTGACTGGAAGGAAGATGGAAAACCACAGAAAAACATCTTCAAGGTTGCCGGCGGGGGGGATTCGAACCTCCTCGCCTCCCTGATGTGAGCGACTGCCTGCAGCCACGCCGAAACAACCACGGCTAACTCACCCGGTATTCAGATAGTGAAATGAGTGAATAGGACAATGATAGAAAATATTGTTGTTTGCAAATCATGCTCAAATTTGTTGTTTAGCAATGTAATGCCAAGGTTTTTTGTTCCTTTTCATAATATTTACTAATGTTTATGTAGATTTATGTGTATATAAAGGGGTAACATAAAACGAGTCTAATAAAACAAAATTATAATTACCTTCTAAAAGAACGAAAATAATGTAGGAGTCAAAATTGTAGTAGTTAATTTTTAGGTAATAAACTATTGTGGATATATACAAATATGTAAGTATATACTTACCCAGATATATTAATAAATAACCAAAGACTAGTATCATTTATTCTAAATGCCAAGAAGAGCACGTATAAGCACTAAATCATATACCAAGCTGATGTTAGGGAGCGCCTATACACGGTACCTCTCGCGTAAGTGAGGACAACGCTACCGATGGCGGGTTAATCTGGACCCCTACTAACTACTCACTACTAAGGTTTAGAAATAATAACATACATTTTATTATAGACTACCATTTTATTGTTATAGAAATCATAACAAAGTTTAATTTTTTTACAATCTGGATACCAACTCATACAACATAGTCTTTTGTGTTTGTATCTTCCATGACACCTGTTATGACCCAAGGTCTCTAGACTTGGAGTTTTCACATCCATTCCTTCTTCACCTTGTTCTGAACTGTCAACCGGAGCACTGTTAATGCCATAAGGTCCACACGTATCATAACTTTTGCCATCACTTAGGGTCACTATAGATAGGTAGATTGAATTGCATGGTATATTACTTATATCCATTCTACGGAGGTAGGAGCATGTTGGTGACCAGCGCTGATGTTCTTGCAAAGGTTCATCACTTTCTTCCCAACGGTCTATGGCAATTGGACAAAAAACACATTTCACTTCATCTCTGGTTTTAAATAATGGAACCCAGCAGCTGCTAATGCTTGAGGGTTAATGAAAGGCACAGGCCACGTAGCAAATGTCTTGAAACGTTCTTCCTCAGATTTTAAATTCATTGCTGTGGCACCTCTTCTCGCTTTAAGGCAATCCATGACTGAGCTGCTAGCCGTAGGTTTGCTTGTTGTTTATAGACTAGTTACTTGGTTTGACAGTGGATGATAGTTTACTTGTTTGTGATGAGTAATGAGACAATGAGCCGTTGTGTTTAGCGAGACATTGTCATGTGTTTAAAAATCTAGCCTGATGTCAATATTGGATGTCTTGACTGACTCTTCCAAATAGGAACAATCAAAGACCACCAGTGGCACACTTGCATTAAACTCTTGGGGTGTTAACATGGGGTAATTCTCTTTTTGATACTACGATGACCTAAATTTAGAAAACATATCGTAAAGTGGGCCAAAATTATTTTTATAGTTAAGTGCTTTAATAAAAAAAATATTTATTTAATAATCATTTAAAAAGCCCTCCATCTTGCAAAAGCCGCGAGTGCGTATACATTTAAAAATCAATATTTCATCCCTCTGGTAAGGGTAGTTTTTATCTAATGGTAAAACAAATAATTTATAAAAACAGGGCTTCGTCATAGAGTGCACGTTGTTTACCTTCGTTGGTTGTAGTAAGCTCCATAGTAGTAACCAACCTGTCAGTATCATTTGCATACCATAAAGGTTACAACTGTTCTGGAGATGGAGTGGCTTACCATAAGCTTTTATATTGACTTATGTGTTGGCTTATTTGACGAGTTACTTAGTCAATGTATCTAGTGGCTTATTTGGTCTTGGAAGGTTTCACAGCCCTTGTTTGTAAGCAAGCAACAACACAAAATTTCAACAATTCTATAATACTTCAAGGTTAAACATTATCTCCTACTCTTACCTCTATCCCACGTCTAATCAAAAACATATTTTTTTTAATTTTTCAAAAAAAAATATTTGGAAAGTAGGCTATATGTTTAAACCGAAAATTCTAGATAGTCATATATTAACTCTTACCTCTATCCCCAATCGAGTCTGCGTTCTCACGGTTGTTAATAAACTCCTTCATCTCATACGTCTGGAAGAATCATGTTTCGCACGCTTGCTTTTTGTAACGCTCCACCTCGCATCTGGTTATAACACTTGCTTCACGTGACGTCATACGCTGCAAGATTTTGCTTGTTTCTGCAAGAAACATGTTTCGCACGCTTGCTTTTTGTAACGCTGCACATTGCATTCGGTTGTAACACTTATATCGCGTGACGTCCTACCCTGCATGATTCTGCTTGTTTTAAATCACAGACCATTTGCGGTTAAGGTAGAACAGAGGTGGATAAACTTTCAACGATGGTTCACGAGATATTGAGTATTTTTAGAAATCCCAGGCAGATTATCTAGTAGGTTAGGTTAAGCTATGGACGCAATGTTATTTTGTCGGCTACCCTCTTTGACCGATCAATTAAGGATAGTCTGCTCTGCTACCCTCCACCACCCCTCTCGAGCCATCTTTGCTCGATAAATTAAAGTTACTCCCTGCTCGGCTACCCTGATAAATAAGTAATAAATAAATAAATAAATAACACTACCCTCACCGTCCCCTCTCTAGTCACAACCATCAGAGGTAGAGCCGCGACGCAGGTGTGTGCGTGGGAACATAGGTGATTATTATTCTACGATCACGTGTCCAAATCCGATTATTGGTTCACGAGATATTAAAAAGCCGATGACCTTTTAGTTTTTGGGTATTTAGGTAAATTTATGGACCATAGAAAAAGAGTGGCCATTCTGAGTCCTATGACACCTCACGTGTCCAAATCTGATTATTGGTTTATAAAATCTCAGGTCGATGACCTTGCCGTTTTGGGGTAAATGAGTGGGCCATGGGCAAGAGGGTATCATGCCGAGTACTATGGCACCTCACACGTTCAAATCCGATTATTAGTTTATAAAATCTCAGGTCAATGACCTAGCAGTTTTGGGTATTTTGAGTAAACGAGTGGGTCATGGGAAAGGGGGCGTCACCGTGAGTAATAAATTTGACACTTCGTATGGCCAAATCCGATTATTGGTTCGCGAGATATCGTCAAGCGTCGCGTGGGTACTTTTTGATCATCCCTCGTGCGTTAGACCCCACCTTATACCTGGTAACAGTAATAATATATTCTGACTGACAGAAGACTTTGCAATAGTGAATACATCCCTTCACATAGGATTGGTGTGAGGAAGAACATCCGGCCGTAAAACATGGCCAAGTCCATTGTGCGACACAGTCTGCACCCATGAAAAAATGGTAGATGAAGCTGGTGGTATCGTTCATAGACTGGACGTGCCTTACTATCCCATATTGAACATGCTTTTTTTTATTTATCGCGTATCCTCCCGGCTCGGCTTCACCCCTGGACTGTGCGGGGAATCCAAGGACGTTGTCTGGGAGCTGACGTCATATTGTCGGCTACAACTGGGGATGGTCACAAGCCGATCGCCCAGACGACTTCAAGCTTGGGTCTTGTTGTTAAGTTAGGGACGGAGAAAGAATGGGGGAAGAAAGTCGGCCGTGGCCATGCTTGATCTTACAATGTAGTATCAGTACCGGCACTCTCTGGCTGTCAATTTTTTCTCAGTGCGAAATTAATGGTTAGAGACTGGTGCCCTTAATGGCCCCTTTTCCTTTTCTGTAATGGATTATATATTTCTATAATTTTATTAGGTGTTGTAATAAGTTAATATTTTTATCTCACCCAATACATTATTTGTGTTGTCCGCGCTTCGTCATGCTCGCGGCCCCGTAACGTGTGTCACGTTTCAGCTTGGAGTCGCGAGGCTTCATGCGAAGCGACTGTGCGGCCCCCACTGATCTCTATACATGGATCGCTGATGGCAGCTCTCCGCTGCACGAGAAAGTACGCCAGGTTTAGCGCGCGGTCCGCCATGTTGGCGTACTCATTCTCGAGTTCTCCTTATGGGGAAGCAATGATAATCTAGTCAATTTTAAATCGTAATTAATGGTGCTTTGGAGCAAATAAAAATATAGAGATATGTTCACTCATAGCATAAGGGCATTGAGATCACTGATACGTCATTCCGAGGTCAGTAAATCTCCGGAATATCAATAAAAATGAATATATAATAACGGTTGACAAATCAACTTACGTGCTGAGTACACGCAATTAGCGATCAGTAACAAAGTAACGAGTGAAAAACATTTTCTGGAAACATTCTTGTAAATTGTATATACGGTATACATGTAAATATGCCACGAAATTATGCATTCTTCAAATGATGTACCGGTACCTATAAACGTAGCTCACTATACAGGCCTAGATTTGACATATCGTAATCGGTGCTTGGTAATGAATTCCTGTTTCCATCAAATTTCCAACACTTCCCCCAAGTAATCCCAGCACTCTACATCAAATACTACAGCTTTTAATCACGCTAGCCGCACAATAAACTTAATAATAACGGGAAGTAGATCAAAGCCAAAAATGCACTTTAAGCCAAACCAATTTCACTCCTCAGCTCCACATAAAACTTAACACAACTAGAAACCTACTCAAAATATACTCTCCCCACCGTTTTACAACTATTAAGTGAACTATTCGCACCCAGAACCGAAAAACCCTGAAATGGGATCAAATTTAAACACGCAATAGCCTAGCCCGATCACGTCTGCTTCAGCACCACCGCATATGTATACTTAACTTCACAATAACTTCAAAATTACGGCTAAGTGACCTATCTGCCGCCTGGGGTGATGGGTCACCAAACCGGTACTTAAAACTAAGATTATACGCTTTAAATAACCAATTTCAGCCCATTTTACAACTTCAAGAAACACAAAATATTTACTGCCAGTATAAAACATGTATAATATCAAATTACCAGTAACCAATCACAGAGCCGGATTCGCAATATTGCACCATGCGCTCGCTGCCATCTTGCTATACCTGTCATCGTCTATTCGGCTTACTGCTGCCTTAGCTACCAGCCATCCATGTATAGAGAGAGATCAGTGGCGGCCCCGCAATACCGGTACGCATCAGGTTAACGTGGAGTCGCGAGGCTTCATGAGAACCGAGCCCGGTGTTCGGGGTTGATGGAGTCGACACTCTCGATTCCAGGCTTCAGTCGCGCCCATCCCTAGCCGAATGATTGTAGCTTACGTACTGCACCCTTATATCTGGATGATCCACCAAAATCCCAGCCTGGAAATCATAGTGGATTGTAGCATCCTGAAGTCCCGGCTAAAGAAAACAGCATGGTGCTACTTGGCGAAAACACTCAGAATAAGGGACAGGATTTTTCTAAACGAAATGTGCTATAGTAACTAACTACAGAACAGTAGGGTTCTATATCTACTCAGGAACAATGAGAATCTATGAACATCTCGGGCGTAAGGATGCGGATTGGGTCCCTCGGGAACTTCCACCCTACACCACATTCCTCTACCATTTAACTACAAAGATAATGCCAATTTCCTATAAAACAAATGAGGGAAACGCAACAACGTTCCTGGCGTATTTATTGTCTAAACAATACACGATTCCTAACTCTGGCAATGATTCTGTGCCTTAATAACGTTGAATAACAAGATGTTCAGTAAAGAACATATAGCCTACTTTCTCCTAAATGTATGAGAATAGTTATAACTCGTTGTTATTATCAAAGCGTATAATAGAACTATTCTTTGTTGAAGACCTTAGAAACGATTTACCTCTACCAAACGCCACAACCTAGATAAAAACTGCTACCATCATTGAAGAAAGAAAGATAAGAAGTATATCAAGAATGTTATGGATCTGGAGACATAATCGACCGGACTGGCTGCGTGGCTCAGAGGTAACCTTCTCGCTTGCTGGGCCCTAGGTTGCAGGTTCGTATCCTGGCGCAGTCAGCTGGCATTTGAGGGTGCACAAATGCGAGGGAGCCGTGTCAGTACATTTACTGGCACGTTAAAGATCCCATTCGGGCCAAAATTCCGGCACCCCGGTGTCTCTAAAAGCAGCAGTAGTTAAAAGGGATGTAAAACCAATAACATTATTATTATTATTACATATACGACCTACCGTGGGCAACATCCAACTTTGAGTTGAGGCATGTCTTTACACGTCTGGTTGTGCATGGCTTTCACAACCCTAATTGAATTAACAAATCTTTCCATGACCCTACAGAGACGTGTGTATACAAACTATGTGGATATTTTCGATTGCTATTTGCCTGAAATAAAAGTAGTAATTAATAACCTGAACCAACACCAACGGCTTGAATTCAGTTACTATGTGAAATCGTTTCGTTCTTTACTTCAAATAACATTTTCAAGTAACGCAAAATAGGCTGTTACAACCCCTTTAAAATAAAAAGTAAAAATGTATCGTAGTATCATCTTGTCATTCTTCAAATTCGATGCGCATAGAATGCCAATGGTATAGTAATCAATGGAGCCCCACGTAGACTAGTCGTGACATCTAGTGGTGAAATATCGAACAATATAATCCTAACAGAGCGAGTGCATTCTAGCGGCCAGAAGAAGAAACTTTTAAATAAAATCTGGAAGTTACCTTTTTGGCAGCTAGATGTCTCGAGTAAATCTGCTGGCGAATTATGATTTAATTAAATATATATTTTACACCATAATATGCACAATATAACGCTTAATTTTAAAACATCTGAGTCATTACAAAACAATAAACATATAACATTTCAAGCAAAAAACCTAGCTCTGATCGGGTTTGAACCATAGGCATTTGAGCGATAGGCTAACGCTCTACCACCGAGCTAATTGTGTCAACGAATATCGTTCTATATAAAATGACTTACATAGAACTTGTTAGCAAATAATGATTTATACAAAACGATTTCATCACTGGAGTATATTATTTATGTATAAAGCATTTCATACAAAGTTTATTATTTTGTATCAGTACGCTATATTGCATGCAATACTCAAATTAGTGAAATATAAGTCAGGCACAAGATATCCGCTGCCATCTTGTCTTATTACTGAATCAGCTCAGCTTTTTAAAATCACGTCTGCACTATAGTATTACAAAATAAACTTTTAATTTCGAACGTGCCTCTTCCTTTAGAACAGTTAAAACGATTCTCGGCTCGATAATCGGAACTGGTGGGTCCCATGATATGGATTATAAAGTTTGCATAATTCGCACGGCCGCCATCCTGAAATGGTATGGCGGACGACCTTGTAGTTTGGTCACAAGACGCATCCTATACGAAGGTATGTTGTTACCAAATTTGGTAGAGATCGGATGATTTGGTTAGTCGTTATTTGATTTTACATTTTGAACGTTTGAGTGGCCGCCATTCAGTTTTAGTAAAGATGGCGGCGATATAAAACATGACACTGAGGTGTCCTTTGCTAGTGCTACCTTTGTACCAAATTTCGTTCAATTCGCATTCACCGTGTTCGAATTGATAGGGGGGGACAGACATTCAGAGTACACACACACACAGACACACACACACACACACAGACTCATACACACACACAGACTCACACACACACAGACAGACACACTTTTTTCGCCCTGTGTTGATCTCATAAGTCTACTTTCATTTTTTGCAAAAATCGAAAGTAGGCTAAAAATGTATGACCAAATGTCATTGCTTTATAAACATCAAATACTTATACGTTTTCTCTGGAAACCATTAAACATCAAACACTTATACGTTTCCTCTGGAAACCATTAAAAACATTATCTGAATCGCTTTAATATGCTTAAACAAAACTTGACGTGAATAGCAGCAAACAACTGCTGTGGCCTAGGTAACGGGAGTTCAATAACAAGAAAAATGATATTGAGCTAAAATTTAAATATTCCCAAAATTTAAATGAATTTACCCCTTGACGCAGATCTCCGTCATTACATATACTATTCATTACTCTATACAATTGTCTCCCGCGTCCTATCATTAAAATTCTTCTCTTGGAAGCAATAAAACACTCTATTTAAATATTAATCACAAATTAAAAAAATAATGCGCGTAAATGTAATTATAAACCTATCTTTAAATTCCTAATACAATATTATGTACAACACAAATTAGTGACGTCGTAGTTCAACAACTACTCTATAAAAATGAAATATAAGTTATACAACTCTCCGTTTCTCTACTGACTTTAGAAATAAATCATTCACCTTACTATGTCTCATTCGTGTTGCTGTGACAATCCGGGATTCTATAATCCATACAATTAAGTAGAGACATATATCAAAGACCTCCTAAAACTAGTCTGTCAATAATAAAAATACGTACTTTCACTGCGTTGAATAATTACCGTAAATTCAATATCTACTTCAGAACCATTTAATAGATCTCAGTTTACACTCAGTTTCAACAAAGATCCATTAAACCCTATAATTGCTTTCAGATTTAACTTAATCTAGGATCCGCTGTCCTGTGAGTTTCAAGGAATTTCAACTATATGAGACTATTGCAATACCTTCCAATAATAATACACATCAATAATACTGCATCTTCATAAACATCCTATTTCAACCTCAAATATGCGTAAGTCTGTCACTACAGATATTCCTTAAACAATTGACTAATGGCTTCACATTCGCTCATTGCCTTACAATAAATGCCTCCGTCTACTACGGGAATAATAAATCTCACACACCGAGATGCTTCGCAGTTCCTTTCAAAAACATAATACTTCTTAACTCACTTCTCCTTAACAAATTCTTTCCATAGTTGCAACAATCTTAATAAAAATACTGGTTCTATCAATGAATTAATTTAACAGGTAACACGATAAAATAATAGTCTTCAAATAACAATCTTATTTCTTTGATCATTCGCATTTCTATAAAAGCTTTCCATTAGCTGCAATATTTCTTTAAATCTTTCTTCACATTCTTATTACGGTACTTCAAAAATACGCTGTACTTCGTATTTTTAACTTCATTGTATTCCTTTACATATTCTTTCTTTAAATAGTACATTATGCAACGAGCCTATAATGGCTATAATTAAGACACGAGTATATTTATAAAATGAGTGTATGTGAGTTTTATAATTTCCATACGATTGTCTTAATTACCATTATAGGCGAGTTGCATACGACTGTTTATGTTCGGCGATAATTATAACTTTATTATATGATTTAACATAAATATTCATAAATATCTGTTGAGAGTCAGCCACTTGAATTTTGTGATCGGAGAGCGAGCGCTGGGTATATATCTGTCTTTCAAGATCTCTGAACGACCGACGCATGCGCTCTGTGTGCTTGCAATGCCATATTATGCAGGCCATATGTTTACATCTGCCGTCCCTCACTAATATTGTCACCGGAGTCGTTTGAAGGCAATGCGCTGTGTAGAAATTAGGGTTGGTGATATTAAGGTACAGTGCTATTTCTTGTCTCATATTCGCCAGTTTATTTACGCGAACATATGGACGGTGCGTATTCCATGTCGGTAATTTATTATAGTTCGATGTTGTGTTTATGTCTGACATGTTGGATTTTGAGCGCATGCGCGAAGGTATCGTTACCTAATTGGTCAATGAACGAGCTCTGATTGGCTGTAGAAACTGTATCGTAATTGTGCCGTTTCTTTTAGGCACGCTGTACCCAGTATTCTTCTAAAGTACGCATTCCGTCTCGAGCGATGACAGTGAGTTGAAGTTACGTCGATTCTGTCTAGGTGGCAGCTCCTTCCAGCGTGAAATGATGTATTTGTACAAATGCTCACTAGAGGGTAGCATAGTTCTGAGAGAGACAGAAGATATTTGTCGTCCTCCTGTAATTAGCGCGCTGCGTTCCTCAACTGTCTTTGTGTAGAATTGTCCACGAATTGTGTTTGCCAACTGAAAGGAAACACTTGTGCGGACCTTATTATGTATTTCACTGAGATGTAGCAAAAGTTAGAATGTATTTGGTTTCTTTTGCGTTCTAATTCCTTATGTCTGCACTTACGTTAGATTATCTAGTACGTCAACATTTAGTATGGGATTCACTTGATAGTATTTAAATTATTTGTGTATGGCATCAGTGCGATGGGCAGACACGAGATGTTCTGATTGGTTGCAGATTAAACATGGTTTCCCCGATGTTGAACAGGCCGAGAATATTCTATTTATTTATTGCTTCTATTTGTCGTTTCTGTAAGTTGTTGTTTGTTTGTCGTTGCCGTATGAGGTAATTTGTATTTTTCTGTTTGTTTATTTGGGGAGATTATGATATATCTGGTACTAGTTACGAGCATCTCGGGTCAGCTATGCTCCTTGTTATTCTTTGATGTTTTTCATTTCTGTTTTGTCTGATGTGATGGGCAGAGATGATTATTGTCCAACTATGGTTGGAGATCAGATGTTTTTTGATTAAGAGATTTTGGGATCCATTAAGACGTGATAGACGTATTTTCTGGAGTGGTCCGTATTTAATGATAGTCGACGATTGATTTTTAATTATGAAGCCTATATGATGATGTCGAAGTCGTGTGACGTTGTTTGGGAATTTATAATAAGTTGACTTCTTAATATTTTCTATAAATATGTGCGGATCGAAACTCTTATGTATGCTACGAGATACTTGTCTTCAATCTGTAAAATGGAATGCTGATCTCCTTTAAATAATTATATATATGATTGTACGACGTTTTTAAGAATATTAGTTGGACGTTTGAAGAAGTTCTGCCGAATTGCATGAAGATGTACGTTATAAATATTTTAACTATTGCATGTTGGATTTGTCGAGCAATGGAGCATGAATCAGGTTTTGATTTATTTAAAGGATGTATGTTGGGATTTTGACGATGCAGAATGGTACTTCAGGAATGCATGTAAGTTTGAGTTTCACACCTTAAGTTTTAAATGTGCATGTTAATTAGGTTATGTGCATGTGTTTTTTAATTATTGTAAAATATGTTTGTCAGAATAGATGATGTCGCAATTGGTATAAGTGTATCATTTCTGAGTACTAGTTCTCGATGACATTTCCAAAGATATTCCTCGGGTATGGTTTGCAAAAGCTCAGTGGCTCCACACACACATAATTATTTTACTTCAAGTAGTAAAGGGGGGGGGGGGTGTCAAATGGTAACCAGAGCGTGGTTTCGTGTTTAAACCACAATTAATTGATTTTGGAAGTGTCATTGAAGCTGTATTTGGGAATGGTACCAAACCTAAACTATAAAGAGGTGACTGTGCACTTATATATATATGTTCTAATGAAATTGTACTTGTTTGTTTCATGTTCCTGTTTTATTTGAATGGAGGAGAGATCTTTGAAGGCTATCTCTTATTTAAAGAAAGATGAAGTTTCCTATGAGGTCATTATACGTGGAAAAGTACCATTTTTTCACCGAGATTTGGATTTGAATGTATTGAAAGACTTGAGAGCTGCCCCTATAATTTTACCTACTGAGGACAATTCTTATTGGATGCTAGGTAAGTTCACCATTGTACCTACTGTCTCCGATTTATTAAATATTTGTTCTTCGAGTGATGTTGGTAGTACTTCTGCGTCCAAGTTGAACAGAATCAGGTACCGTTCGTTACATTGGATCAATCGTTTGGATGATTTGGTAAAGGTCTGGTCAAATAGTGATGCTGAATTTTCTGAGAGATTATTTAACCTGCGTTGTAAGTTGGCCGAACAATACTCTAGGCTATTCCCTCGTGTGACCTATGATAATCCTGCGGAGGCTGTCGTGTGTTGTGATAGTGTTAGTGCTGAATCTTGTAATTCGTGTGAATTGGGTGTAGAGGATAACCTTATTAATGATTTAGAATCTGTATCGTTGAAGAGTATTGGATCGATCATGAATAGTTCTCAAGTTGTGCTTGATTCTGATGTAGTCAGTCGAGCAGTGTCGTCAGTAATGTCACTAGGGGGTATTTCGATCTCAGGAAAGAAAGGAAAGAAGCGGAACCCTTGATAATGCCGGACGCAGTTTCCGGTGAAACGTCGGGAGATATCCTGTCTGGACCACGGCCTACAAGCCCGAAAAACTTGTATTTAATTATAATCCCATTTACCGTTCATTATTAACTATGCAAGCCAAACCGAAAAGTTACATTGAATTTAATGATTTGATTCTGACAGCAGAAAAGGTTAAGAAAGCCGATTCAGTCCGAATTTATGATTCTGCTCCAACTCGTAGTACTACTCAATATCCTCTAGGTTATGTTTCTTTGCCTAACGTTTTACAGTGGGGAGCAGCAGATCAGTTGAGGAATCAGCATCAAGGTCCTATGAATGATGGAAATGTTTTATTAGGAAATGTATTACAGGGTAGGTCTTCTTTTGTTCCTGATTATGTGCCAGCTGATGTTTGTCAGGGGCGTGAGATTCAGCGATACACAGGAGGTATCACTAAGAAAGGTAAGAGGTGTGACTTGTGTGGATCGTATGATCATATACGTCGTTGGTGTGATGCTGATCTGTATAGGAAATATTAGTTGCTCGTTTGTTGGTAATAATCTTCAAAATTGTGTGTGATAATTTACTGTGCTTGAGTGTGCATATTGTGTGTATGCTGTTGGTACGTTTTTTGTCTGCACGTGTGATGCATTTTCTGTCGTGAGGTGCATATCTTCAAAATTGTGTATGATATTTCAGTACTTCTAGTGTACATATTGTGTGCATGCTGTGAGTGTGTTTTGTCTGCACGAGTGATACTCAATCTTCTTGGTTGTGTAGTGACTCTGGGAGTTTGTGTTTGTGATTTTGGTGTAATTGTGTATTTTGGAGTGATTGTGAGTATTTAGCTTTGTTTTGTTATTGGGTGGGAGTTAGTTGTTTTCTTGTTTTGAAATAAGGTTAGGTTTTATTGTTATTAATTTGTAATATTATTTAAAACGAGTAGCCGAGTATATAATTGGGGTTTTCGTTAGAATGTCTATCTTCGACTTACGATCCTATTATATCAAGGTATGGGACTTGCGTTCTAGGTGACAGAAGTTGATTATGTATTTTGTGGTAAGTATTTACAAACAAGTTCCTTGTTTCTCCCTGTGGTGGATGATGACTGGAAAGTAAGTACTTATATATATATTTTTTTTGGTGATGGAGATCATGCTCGTGTTGAATTGCCAAACGAGTATGACATGGATTTCAGGTAGTATTAAGTTTTTTTTTGGTGATGGAGATCATGCTCGTATTGAATTGCCAAACGAGTATGACATGGATTTCAGGTGTTGTTGTTGTCGTCGTCGTTGTCGAAGTGTTTATTTTAAGGGTATATATATGTGTTTGTGTATGTCGATGTTTTAACGAGCTCTAATTATGTTCTGGCAATTTTGGGAATTTGTGGGTGGTACGTGTGACTATTTTTTATGTGGGATTTTGTGGTTATGAATGGAGGTTATGAATGTTTGTGTTTTTAGGGTGGTTGGCTCATTTAATCTGGTATTGTTGGACTTGGTTTCGGAGTAGTTGAGTTGTTTCTGGGATGATATTTTTCTTGTATTTCTTAGGATTTTCTGGTTTTCTCGTTAGTCTTCTTAGTAATGTGGAACAGAGGTACAGTGTTGAACAAATGACTGCGTTCACTGAGAGTTTATTTTATTTTTTCTTCATTGAGTTAATAAGAGAGATAGTTTTCTGTTCAGTTAGTTATTTTCTAATTTAAATATGAAGTATGGGATTGATTTTGTAAATTTATGATCTTTCTGTCGAATAATCAAGATTAAATTGTAATGCTGTAACATTATGGTTTAAATAATTATATTTTTGCTTTGTAAAGGTGTGAAACTTGAACATGGGGTAATATTTTAATTAAAAAAACGTAGCTGATGCCATATTTAGTGAATTTTTGGTCATGTTTCTTGTTATTTTACTTGTTAGATGTTAAGTGAATCCAAAACAAAATGCTTTCGGAGATGTGATTGTTCACAGCTCGATTTTCTACGTGGTGTTGTCTACATTGAGGTTACTGGCTGGGAGTGAAGATTTCTTGGAATGGAATTTGAAACGATCTACTTGACCCTTGTTGGATTGGAACTCTGATTCGCACATCAAGATGACGTTGAAAAATAATTGTGGAAAACTCTGTATTGCTTCCTGATTGTATTGTATACTGAAGTATGTGTTGAACTTGTATAAGCATGTGTATCTTCCGCTGTTGTGACATGGACTCCTATTGTTTGGAAAAGGTGGTGTGTCTAGCATGTGTACTATGGTTTTTGGAATCGGAGATGAACTTTAAGAAGTGGGTCTGTTAAAAAAAAAAAAAACTAATTGATGCATGCTTAAGAGAAACTTTATACTGAAGTATTTGTATGGAGTGCATGAACTTTCTTTCCACATGTCACGTCGTCTTGGTCTTCAACCATCGACGAATTTCAGGAGGGGGTGATTGTGCCGTTTCTTTTAGGCACGCTGTACCCAGTATTCTTCTAAAGTACGCATTCCGTCTCGAGCGATGACAGTGAGTTGAAGTTACGTCGATTCTGTCTAGGTGGCAGCTCCTTCCAGCGTGAAATGATGTATTTGTACAAATGCTCACTAGAGGGTAGCATAGTTCTGAGAGAGACAGAAGATATTTGTCGTCCTCCTGTAATTAGCGCGCTGCGTTCCTCAACTGTCTTTGTGTAGAGTTGTCCACGAATTGTGTTTGCCAACTGAAAGGAAACACTTGTGCGGACCTTATTATGTATTTCACTGAGATGTAGCAAAAGTTAGAATGTATTTGGTTTCTTTTGCGTTCTAATTCCTTATGTCTGCACTTACGTTAGATTATCTAGTACGTCAACATTTAGTATGGGATTCACTTGATAGTATTTAAATTATTTGTGTATGGCATCAGTGCGATGGGCAGACACGAGATGTTCTGATTGGTTGCAGATTAAACATGGTTTCCCCGATGTTGAACAGGCCGAGAATATTCTATTTATTTATTGCTTCTATTTGTCGTTTCTGTAAGTTGTTGTTTGTTTGTCGTTGCCGTATGAGGTAATTTGTATTTTTCTGTTTGTTTATTTGGGGAGATTATGATATATCTGGTACTAGTTACGAGCATCTCGGGTCAGCTATGCTCCTTGTTATTCTTTGATGTTTTTCATTTCTGTTTTGTCTGATGTGATGGGGAGAGATGATTATTGTCCAACTATGGTTGGAGATCAGATGTTTTTTGATTAAGAGATTTTGGGATCCATTAAGACGTGATAGACGTATTTTCTGGAGTGGTCCGTATTTAATGATAGTCGACGATTGATTTTTAATTATGAAGCCTATATGATGATGTCGAAGTCGTGTGACGTTGTTTGGGAATTTATAATAAGTTGACTTCTTAATATTTTCTATAAATATGTGCGGATCGAAACTCTTATGTATGCTACGAGATACTTGTCTTCAATCTGTAAAATGGAATGCTGATCTCCTTTAAATAATTATATATATGATTGTACGACGTTTTTAAGAATATTAGTTGGACGTTTGAAGAAGTTCTGCCGAATTGCATGAAGATGTACGTTATAAATATTTTAACTATTGCATGTTGGATTTGTCGAGCAATGGAGCATGAATCAGGTTTTGATTTATTTAAAGGATGTATGTTGGGATTTTGACGATGCAGAATGGTACTTCAGGAATGCATGTAAGTTTGAGTTTCACACCTTAAGTTTTAAATGTGCATGTTAATTAGGTTATGTGCATGTGTTTTTTAATTATTGTAAAATATGTTTGTCAGAATAGATGATGTCGCAATTGGTATAAGTGTATCATTTCTGAGTACTAGTTCTCGATGACATTTCCAAAGATATTCCTCGGGTATGGTTTGCAAAAGCTCAGTGGCTCCACACACACATAATTATTTTACTTTAAGTAGTAAAGGGGGGGGGGGTGTCAGTAATGAAAAACAGTGTTATAATGACCATCATTATGATGCAGTTTTCTGATACATAATAGTGAGGGTCGAACATAAATATTTTTACAAAACTTCAATACTTCATAAATGTCAGTCACCAAATATTTATCATTAAATCTGTCTAATGAGTTATCAGATTGTGACTTTACATTCTTTAAAAACATAACTCAATATAACATTCTTGGAAAAAATTTCCGTCATTATTATCGTTGACAAAACGATATTTTACAATTCAAAAATACACAAAACGTGATCTGAGCACATTTAAATTTAACCATAAATATATCCTGAACTAAACTGTAAAATCTCTCCATTCATATTTCGAAAGTCGCAAAATTCTAAAAATTCTGAGTAAAAATTCCAATATATTCAAAATCTTCGCAAAACGTGAATACACATCCGCATGATGTATTTATGAAAATATAACGTCGAAAATTACAATACTATCATAAAAATGTAGGAAAATGGCATCCATAAATATTTTTTCGGATATTCTTAAAATGTATACAAAACTACAAGTGGGATGAGTATATCGTTGGTCCAGAGACTACCTTGTGTTGCGTTAAAGATGTCTAGAAGTGGGCTTCCTTTGCTGTTCCTTAGAAACGGACTGTTTCCAATAGCGCTAGACTGCATGATGTGGTTTGGTCTGCTCCAGTCCCGTACAGAAGTTCCCGTGCGGTCAGGTCCGGGATTCGAACTCCGTCATCATCGTGTTGCCGTTCCATCCGCCGGTGATTCTTCTTGTGTGAGATGGGATAGCCCTTTCTCTCTTGAATGGCGTCGGGTCCACCCTGACCGCCCTCGTTCTGGAAAATTCTATTTTTCTTCGCCGTAGTTCTGATATACATTGTCATTTTTGCTGGTGAAATGACTTGTAGTTTTAGTTGTAGAATTTTCTGCACGGGAGAGATGAGATGTTAGTCTCCCCCGCGAGATTGACGTTATGTCATTCCGGATACTCTTGTTACCGTCATAGTTCTGCTCCCATAACTATTTAGTTGATCGTCTTGTCTGCTGTAGCTTCAGTAAGAAATACCTCCCTCAACTTCAGGAGTTTCGACATATTAAATTCTGTAGATTTGCTTAAAAGTACTTTCAAATATCGTTCTCGTTGAATGTCGACTTAATATGTTGACTTGCACAATACTAAGTGCCTTCGATGAAAATATCTGCTTGCTTTGTATGACTGTCGAGTTACATGTCGAGACGTCTGTCTCCGCTGACGGTGTAATTATTAAGAGCCGTGATTCCTCTCTCCGATTTCCCTCATCAAATTTACATGACCGTGTCCTTTTCAAACCAAGGATCTGATTGGTCGCTGATGGTTGACGATCATAATAATACTTAATTAAATAAATAATGAGTTGCATTTATAGTAAATAGTTCTTATTTATTATTTAATATCTTCTCTGGTGTTATGATGTTTTAAAATCATCCCGGTAATTAGCAAAGTTCATTACATTATTTGGTCTCGTTTAAGTAAGGCCGCTTCTCATTGGCTGGGTGTCGCGTGCCTCCTTCAAGTTTTCTCCCTCCACGCTTCAGCCACGCTTATCGCGCGCGCCGGAGTGGGGCCTCTTCTCGGAAATACTCGGTCCTCTCCGAACATGCTCGTCCGGTCTTTGTCTCGTACGACGCAGTTTGACTACCTGCTACTGCACGTGGCTAATAATATTGTCATTGGCTGGCCGAATTAACTGAGTTAACTGGCGATGTAACAAACCGGTCTTATGGTACTTCCAGCATAGCTATTGTTACGGCTGTGAGTTTGTTTTGTCGCTCACCGCATGAGTCACAGCTCCCCCGGGCTGTGTGTGCTCTGCCTCAGTGTATTACGTGCGCGTTACGCAACGGACTACGAAGTGAAAGGGATGGTCCAGAATATTCATGGCCAGCCAGTGAAGGAAATGTCGAGAAGCCGTGTGTCCTGGACGATTCTAGAATTCATTGAGTCACCAGCCTGCTATATAAGCGGCTTCAACAGCGAGGGGACCGAGTTTTCTGTGGGTGCGTGTTTTACGAGCTAGTGCGAGCGTCTTTCCTGAGCGACAGAAGTGTGGTGACGAAGTGCCGTGCGAGTTACGAAATCCAGTGACAGTGTTTCCCCCAGCTTGTGGACAGCGAAATAGCGTGTAGCGGATTATCGTAAGTAACTGTAGTTGGTGTACATGAGGAAGAGGTGCAGGTAGCTTCTGTCAAGGCCACCGGACTCATTAAGACGGTTTTACTTCTGTGGTTTGTTGAAGTGAAAGGGGCAAGAGCGCTCAAGGAAGAGACTTGAGGAAACTGGAGTAAGGTTCTAATTGCTTGTATTTGCTGTTTAGTGGTGTATCTTTCCTGCAAGCAATAAAGCTAACTTCTCTTTATAGCAGTAATTAGTGTTGTGCTTTCTACCCTCCGTAATCCAGTTAACGGAATTGCCACTAGGGGGTGGCACGTAACACTATATTTTAGCATGGGACAATTTAGAAAACTTTGCGGAGATGAATAATTTCCTGGCTCGCATCACAAAAGAGCACAGTATAAGTCTCTGATTGAGCCAAGAATCGACCCAGGGACTTCCTGCGTAAGATGCATGCATGTTCACACCCCACAACGTCTTGTAGATAACTCTAAGGCTGTATTCCATTCCCCCATGACTCTCTTAGGACTTTTGATATTCCAATGATTAAAAGGAGTAATGCATGCATTCCAGAGGTATTCACGTATTTACATTACAGTAACTGTCTTTCCTAGTTTGCTCAATGCTGAGGTGTTATCTTGTGTTATGCGACTAAAGCTAGGTATATTCTTATATAGCACACAGTTCTTTATATTAGTGTTCATACGGATGGCGAATTGATGTAACACGTAAATTACTGACTTGCTATAAAGAAAACCGGTATAATGCTCTTTCTTTCTTTCTTTCTTTCTTTCTTTCTTTCTTTATAGTACCGGTACACAATTCTGTAATGCAGTACGCTTTTGATACGCCGTAGGCCTAATGTAAATTACACCCGTTACTATTTTCAAATATTAGTTGCTAAATCTGGTGAACTAATAAACCGATTGGGTTAATGTGCCGTACGGTGCCGGTATTTTGAGATAATATTCTTGGTTTATATCTATTTTGTGAAGGATCACGTAGACTATTACGCATGGCGAGCGGATCATTTGTAATAATGTTTTGTAATTTTTTACCAGTTGAACATATTGTTAGTTTAAGGGTCTGAATATAGCGTTAATTTACCACAATTGCACATTTTATTCCTCAAGATTAACTAAGTTTTATTATCTATCTATAGCCCCAAGTCACTGTAACATTAATAATAAGCTCACTTTTGGTGACTTAAGTTATTTAATGGAACGGCTTAAAACGAGCTAATGTGAACTTGAACTCATCGCGTTCCATCATGTCGCTGTCTACAATAATGTAGTCTACTAACGTACCGTTAGCCATAAAGCCAAACCAATTAGTAGTCAGTATTAATTAATTAAATAAATATATTAATTAATTATTGTTAGTTATTATTTTAAGGGGCGGAACTGCGAGGTCATCTGCCCCTGTAATTAATATTAATAAAAATAATAAGGAAAGAAACAAATTGAATAAATAACTAAATGAACGAAGAAACAAAAAATAAGGTAATAAATAAATAAACAAATAAAAATATAAAATAATGGAATAAAATAATAAATAAAGAAACAAAACAAACAATTGAAAATAATAACGAAGGAAAGAAACAAAAGAAATTAATTAATTAATAAGTAAATGAATAAATAAATAAACAAATAATCAATAAACAATAAATAAATAACCTTGCTACTGCAGTATGCAACTGAGATGTTTTTGCTATTTTTGTTATTTGCTAAGATCTTTCCGGCATATAAGGGGAGTGGTGAGCATACCTTCGTATATAGGGGCAGATGGCTGCGCTGTTCCACCCCTTAAAATAACAATAAAATTATTAACCTTTGTAGCCTACTGTATGTTAAGGGAAAGGGTCCCCACTAGAAATTACAGTTTATGGTAACGACCAGAAGACTGTGGATAATACGGAAATTATTTAAAGGAGGTGAAGGTTAAGTGATGAGCGTCTCAACTAAGTAATTAATTCGATTTCATTTTTATCCCAGTATTTTATTACTCGTTGAGCAAGGCGCCTTCTAATTTACTTGTAGTGACACGTTAATTTGGCCCGAGTGCTTGAGAAAATTGGTAGTAGAGGAGAGTTTTTCTGAGACCAGCCCTCTCGTCATGTGCTTGTGTCATGACTGAAGAGAGCGCAAATTGGTCCAATTTCGCGTCACAATGCCTCCACTCGGCAGCCAGCACCACCTGTTGGTTGATTGTTCAATTACACGACTAGGGCAATGCCTGTTATGGGGATGCTATCTGCGGCCCACATGAGCCTCATAACGTATTGATGGATTCATTACTTGTCACATACACATCTTTAGTTGACTACTTCCATTATGGTGGAAATGGTTCGATCAAAAACTAAAGTGAAAATGACCAACGATTTTGCGAATTGGTGCATGTCCTACTACTACTACTACTACTACTACTACTACTACTAGAGGGCCCTCCCTATAGAACGGAGCTTTGCAAAGGCCGTGCCGCCGACAGGTCGCAATGACTCGCCGCCAGATTTATAGCATGCACTGATTACAACAGCGGGTAGGGATAATTAAGACTTGCTGTGAAGTACTGTATCCTACCTCGTATCCCGTGAACATAGTTAGGTATAGAACAAAACATCGAATTTTCGTAATGGAAACTTATGTTCACACGAAGAAGTTTGCAGTTAATTTGTTCGTAAGTTTCAGCGCCATGCGATTTTTACTTGTTGGGAACCTCAAACGAAAAGATACACAGAAACAATCCGCGTACTCTGGAGGCTCTTCAGAACGAAATAACTGCACTGAATATGAACTATCAGTGAGGATGAATTACAGCGAGTGTACCAAAACTTCCTACGTCGGTACAACGTGTGTTTAGTTAGTTATTGTTGTTTTAAGGGGCGGAACTACGATGTCATTTGTCACAAACGTGTGTTTAGAAATTGAAGGATAGCATTTCCAGCAACTAATCTGAAATTCATGTAAGTGAAAAAATGAAATACGTTAAAAAGTGTAAATGTGTTAAACTAGTCGGGCGGAACGTTGCAATACTCAGTGACCCCAGCCGCCGCACGGCCTCTGCGAGCCTCCGTTCTATAGGGAAGGCCCTCATTGTATTACTGGCATACCGTACTACTACTAAATTCTTTCGATTTTAGACATCCAAGAGCCACCTAAAATAATCGAAAGCAATTTCCATTTCTTAATTCACGTTCCCTTTCTTCGGCTTCGGTGGCGTAGTCGGTAGCTTGCTGAACTGCTGTGCCTAAGATTGCAGGTTCAAACCCGGCTGAAGTCGTCGGATTTTTAAGAGCGTCAAAATCCTTTATCATGCCTTCCTTCGGAGGGGAAGTAAAGCCATCGGGCGCATGTCAGATTTATGGTACTACAATATTGGTAGTGTGTAGCTAAATTTGTAGGATATTTGGTTTGAAACGCTCTATCAAGTTCCAAAGTTCGCCTCTGGGTGACAAGTGGCGTCTGGTAACCAAAGTTGGAACTACTTGACATTGATCTTGCCCAGTTTCACTCATCTTCATTCATTTCATCTCTCATTAACTCCTCTCATGAGGTTGGCTTCAGGAAGGGCATCCGGCCGTAAAATCCATCCGCCAATTAGAATTTCATCGCATCTCATCCCCAACCCCGTTGGAACGGGATTAATAAGGGGTGGACATACAATTCCCGTTTCCTTTCTTGAAAATAAAAATTCAGAAAATGTAAGATGTTTTCGTGATTTCAACATAGGTCCCCCAATGTTTATCTAATTACACTTGTGTGACTAAATTATAGGTTAAATTCGACCAACGCTCTTAGGTTCCAAAGTTCGTCGCCAGGAGCCGATTGTGGTGCCATCTAGTGACCAAGTTCTGAACTAGTAGTCGTTGATGGTGGTGTTTGGCGGCAAAAATAGGAACTACTTGAAAATTTAATGTCTACAGTCCTTACTTGAATTAAAAACAGATAACACACACGAATACAGCCATCACAATTAACACCGGTTATCAGACAGATTCTACACACATCCAAAGTACACGGGGCTACATGACCGCGTTGCCGCAGCCCCTAAACTAAGGAACCAGCCAACTAATGTTTATCTAGATTGGGCACGGTAGCCACTAACGCTGAAGTAGCTTACACACGGAAACTTAACATCAACAATATTTATTCAGAAGGTTGGAATGCCATATTGTGTAATTCAATTTGAGGGAGAGTTCATATGAGTTAAATTTTAAAAAATCCATGCCCTTGTGAATGCGTTGTTAAAGAATAGCAGGTGAACGTAAATGTCTTTTGCTGTGAGTGTATTTCTACCCTTTATTATTCCCGTTTCTACGGAGTCAGGTATGCAATGAGATGACGTTTTGGCAATGTTTTTGACGAACGGTTTGCCTCTCTTGAAGCCAACCTCTTCGGAGAAGTTAATTATGAATGGAATTAATGATGATGAATGAACTAGGGCAAGGAGTTGGACGTAATGGCCGAGGTCTATCAGAAGGTATGTATGTGGCTGTGGGAAACCACGGAGAACCATTTCAAGCCCCCCCCCCCAAAAAAAAAAGAAATTTAGAAAGAAGTGGAAGTATGCTGAGATACGTGGGTTCCCATACCCCCGTGCTGGAAGAAAAACAGAGAGAGAAGTGTGTAATCTAAAACGGTTCCAATCACTAAAGAGACTTACAGTATAGACCAACTACTAAAATATCAACAATATAGGTTTCAAAATTAAAAAGGCATTTTAATTAACAATGAGAAATTAACATAATATAACATTTACACACCATAAAATAAAATAGGACTCAGTCACTGATCCTTCCTCGGATCCACATCACATCAGTACCTCTAAAATTAATGCAGACATTAAGCGTTTGGGAACGAATAAAATAACAACTAGACTAGTATCAACTGAAGGGAATCTTAAGGGATAGGAAGAAAAGGGAAATATAATTTATTAAATCATTAAATATAATCGGATAAGTCAAATCGACAGATATCATTCCTCCGCCATCTGGGTACGGTGCAATTAGTC
Source organism: Meconema thalassinum (assembly GCA_946902985.2). Classification (NCBI taxonomy): domain Eukaryota; kingdom Metazoa; phylum Arthropoda; class Insecta; order Orthoptera; family Tettigoniidae; genus Meconema; species Meconema thalassinum. The sequence goes on along the minus strand of OX336388.2, from coordinate 510,585,397 downwards.
CTAAAAACGGCCGAACCTCAACATCCAAAGTAAAAGTTTCCCTCCAAGCCCAAATTGTTCTATACAGTCCACATGTTGTCCGGTAAAAATTCTCACCATTTTGAGCGTCGGGTTTGCGGAGGGGCAGAAGTTGGTAAATTAGTAGTTTTTATCAGTTTTTCTTAAATGTGTCAAAAAATATGCGGTTTAGCGCAAAATGTGTCATTTACACAAATAATATACAATAAATTGCGAACAAAAAAGGTCCCATGCATAATCTTGCTAAAGTGAACGGTTCCAGAGTTACGGAGTGTGCGAAAGTAGCAATTTTTCGTATTTTTTTGGAAAAATTAAATTATAACTACTATGTAAACAGAAATAACTAAACAATTTTATTAAAAAGTAATATTGTACAATCGTATTGTAGTCCGAAAGAGGCTGAGGCACCACAAAGGTTTAGAAGCGTAAAAATACTGGGAACAAAAACCGGTTTAGTACAAGAGCGGCCGCCAGTACAAAGCCGTGCGTAAGGGGCCGGTAGCCTAGACCACCTCCACCCTGCACCGACCGCCTGCCCCTCCCACGCACACACTATCTCATCTACTCTCTTTCCCTCATTCATATTGGGAGACCCGTTGAATGCGTTTGTTATTTCTAGTGAAGTTCTTACTTACTTACTTACTTACTTACTTTCTTACTTACTTAATTCCTGCCGCTCCTTCCGGAGCATAGGGCCTTGGCGAAATTTCTCCACGCAGTACGGTTCCTGGTCATTCTCTTCACTTGACTCCAGTTCTTGTCCACCTCTGCAATTTCATTTTCGATCGTCCTCTTCCAGGTCTTCTTAGGTCGACCTCGCTTCCTGGTGCCTTGAGGATTCCAGTCTAGCGCCGCCCTCTCAATAGCTCCGTCCGGCTTCCTTGGTGTGTGACCAATCCAGCGCCATTTCCTCTCCTTGATCTGGATGCTAATCGGTTGTTGATTGGTGATGGTCCAAAGATCTTCATTTGAGATTATGTCCGGCCACCTCACATTCATGATGCGACGCAGGCATCTGTTAATGAACACCTGTAGCTGGTTGTTGATCGGTTTTGTGACTTTCCATGTTTCACAGCCGTAGAGAAGAATCGACTTTACGTTGCTATTGAAAAGGCGGAGCTTGGTCTTCCTGGAAATGTTTCTATTTCTCCAGATGGGGTAGAGCTGGACAAAGGCACCATTTGCCTTCCTGATACGGCTTCGAACATCTTCCTCTGCTCCCCCATCATTTGTGACTATACTTCCAAGGTAGAGGAAGAACTCAACTCGCTCAATGTCCTTTCCGTTGACTGTCAAACTAGTCGTGATGTCAGAATTTATCCTCATCTCTTTGGTCTTGTTGGTGTTGATCAGTCCTGCACGTTCTGCTTCTCTCTGCAACCTCCCCAGTTTATCTTCTATGTCTCGGTACCGTTGTGCCATGAGACAAATGTCGTCTGCGAAATCCAGATCTTCAAGCCTGTCATTTATACCCCATTGAATACCCCTCTTCCGTCCTCCCATTACCTTCTTCATTACACTATCCAGGACCAACAGCAACAGAGTGGGGGAAAGGACACACCCCTGTCTCACTCCGGAACTGACCTTTATCTTTTCTGTTAATTTGCCTTCGTGAAGAACCTGGCACTCATACCCTTCGTACATCTCTTCCATGATTCTGATGATCTTTGTTGGAATTTTATATTCCTCGAGGGTCTTCCACATGATACTTTGATTTACGGAGTCGAAGGCTTTCTCGAAGTCAACAAATGTGAGGTAAAGGGTATTCCGCCACTCCACTCTCTGCTCCAGGATGATTCGGAGGGTGTTGATTAGATCCACACAGCTGCGATGTTGTCGAAATCCAGCCTGTTCCTTCCGAAGCCTTTTTTCTACGCAGTCTTTTATACGATTCAGGGTGACTCTCGCCAGCACTTTGCTTGGAATGGACAGCAAGGTGATACCCCTCCAGTTGTTACAGTTTGTGGTGTCCCCTTTCTTCGGCAACTTGACTATCAACCCCTTCTTCCAGTCGGTTGGTATTTTCTCCTCCTTCCAGATCTTCTCCAACAGCGGGTGCAGCAGATCGATCGTAATATCCAGGTCTGCTTTCAGTACTTCCGCTGGGATATTATCCAGACCTGGTGCCTTCCCGCATTTCATCTGCTTCAACGCTGTCCGTATTTCCGTATTTCGCCCCGAGTTGGGGAGTCGAGACTGATGCTTGGGTCACTTTCTGCTTCCTCTTCATCTTCTCCTCGCTGCTTACTTTCTGGTCCTCTATCTCTATTAAGAACCTCCGCAAAGTTTTCTCTCCATCTTGTCAGCTGCTGTTCACACGTCGTGAGGATCTCGCCCGTCTTGCTCTTCACAGGCCTAGTTTTATTAAAATATTTCTTCGAAAGCATCTTTGTGATGCCATAGAGCTCCTTAACGTCCCCCCTTCTTGCCGCTTCTTCTGCTTTCTCCGCCTGCTCATCAATCCACCTCCTATGATCCTTCCGTACACTCCTCTTTACCTCCCTGTTTGCTGTTGAATACTTTGCTTGTGTGAGAGCCTTCTGCTGCCTAGTCTTGCAGGTGTTGAGCTTGGCCTTAATCTCCTTCCTATAATTTATCTTGTCCCAGGTCTGATCGGATATCCATTCTTTCCGCAGGTAGTTCTTGTACCCGAGCTGCATCTCACTGGTTTCCACGAATATATTCTTTACCTCGCTCCACACAGTCTCCACGTCCATCTCTGTCTCGGAGTCCAACACCTGGAATTTATTTCTGAGCTCCAGTTTAAATTGGTCTGCTGGTTCTTAAGCTTGCCCACATCAAACTTGTTGTGCCGAGTGTTAAACTTTCGGCGGACTGCGACGATCTTCATGCGGAAGTTGGCAACCACAAGATGATGGTCACTACCAACGTCCGCTCCTCTCTTGTTCCTAACATCTTCCAAGCTTCTTCTGAACCTCCTGCTCACCGCGATGTGATCAATTTGATTTTCTGTGACTTGATCAGGAGACACCCAGGTGACCTTGTGGCATCGCCTATGAGGAAATACCGTGCCACCCATCACCAAATCCTGACTGGCGCAATATTCCGTAAATTTCTCCCCATTGTCATTCATCTCACCAAGGCCATGTTTACCCATGATCTGCTCCAACCCCTCATTGTTTGAGCCCACCTTCGCGTTGAAGTCTCCCATAACAATGAGAATGTCCTTCTTACTTGTTTGTCTTGTGACATCTCGCAGCATTTGGTAGAATTCTTCCTTCTTCTCTGGCTCCGATTGTTCTGTAGGCGCATAGCATTGGATGATGATCACATTCCTGATCTTTGTCTTGAACCTAGCAAACATGAGCCTACTAGAAATTGGCTTCCACTCCATAAGGCTTCTCTTTGCATTTCTGTTGAGCAGCAACCCCACTCCATCCCTGTGTTCTTCATCATCGCCCCCAGAATAGAGAAATGTAATTCCATCTGCTGTCTGTATTTCACCAAATCCTGGCCACCTCACTTCACTCAATCCTAGGATATCCAGCCCATAGTTCTTCATCTCCCGTGTCACTTGTTTCAGTCTGGTTTTCTCCATCAAGGTCCTCACATTCCAGAAACCGATTTTCGTAGTCCTCTTCATGCCAAAAGTCGTCATCAGGTTATCCGTCCGGTTTTGTAATTTCGCTTCAGTTTCCGTAATCAGTTTATTTAAGAGGAGCGAGTGATTAACCCACTGCCTCCGAGTGCCTTGGAGGGGCTGCCACCTTAAGCCTGAGGCACCAGGCTGATTTTCTGTCAGGGTCTCTTCCCTTAGCCTTTGAAGAACCAACTCCAAACTACAAGGCAGCAGTTGTTTCACCAGAGCCCCGTTAGCCGTAATTTCTTCAGGGTTCCTGTAGGGCCTTCACAGCTACCGTAGCGGTCTTGAGGCACACAAAGTCCCCACTGTACTTCACCCCTACAGGCAATCCCCTACTTAATTACGTTGCCCATCTCCCACGACGAGGACGAGGGGTTGGATTTGTGGGAGACAGTGAAGTTCTGCTGCCATTTTTTTATTGTTCGTCTTTAGAATACTCTGCCAACTATGAGGTTATACTGTGACAGATCTTGGATCTGCACAGGCACTCCTCATCATTAATCATTATATTAATTTAATCAATTCATTTTGATATCAAGCAATACACAGTATTCCTTATTGTCATCCGCGCCATTACCTCATATATTACCGGTATGTTAATTATAAGTAAAAGGGATATGTATATTAGCCTACTTTCGATTTTTGCAAAAAATGAAAGTAGACTTATGAGATCACTACAGAGCGAAAAAAGTGTGTCTGTCTGTGTGTGTGTGCATGTGTGTGAGTCTCTGTGTGTGTGTGTGAGTGTGTGTACTCTGAATGTCTGTCCCCCCCTATCAATTCGAACACGGTGAGCACAAATTGAACGAAATTTGGTACAAAGGTAGCACTAGCAAAGGACACCTCAGAGTCATGTTTTATATAGCCGCCATCTTGACGGAAACGTAATGGTGGCCACACAAATGTTCAAAGCTTAAATCAAATTACGACTTACCTAATCATCCGATCTCTACCAAATTTTGCAACAACATACCTTTATGGGGGCAGCATCCTTTGACCAAACTAATAGGTCATCAGCCTAATAGTTTGCGGATGGCGGCCATCTTTGTGTGAAAATCGATTGCCCCTATTAATTCGAACACGGTGAAACCGAATGGAACGAAATTTGGTACAGAGGTAGTACTAGCAAAGGGCACCCCAGTGTCATGTTTTATATCGCCGCCATCTTGACGGAAACGTAATGGCGGCCACACAAATGTTCAAAGCTTAAATCAAATTACGACTAACCAAATTATCCGATCTCTACCAAATTTTGCAACAACATACCTTTATGGAGGGAGCATCCTTTGACAAATCTAATAGGTCATTAGCCTAATAGTTTGCGGATGGCGGCCATCTCTGTGTCAAAATCGATTACACCTATTAATTCGAACACGGTGAAACCGAATGGAATGAAATTTGGTACGGAGGTAGCACTAGCAAAGGGCACCCCAGTGTCATATTTTATATCGCCGCCATCTTGACGGAAACGTAATGGCGGCCACCCAAATGTTCAAAGCTTAAATCAAATTACGACTAACTTAATCATCCGATATCCACCAAATTTTGCAACAACATACCTTTATGAAGGGAGCATCCTTTGACAAATCTAATAGGTCATTAGCCTAATAGTTTGCGGATGGCGGCCATCTTTGTGTCAAAATCGATTACCCCTATTAATTCGAACACGGTGAAACCAAATGGAATGAAATTTGGTACAGAGGTAGCACTAGCAAAGGGCACCTCAGTGTCATGTTTTATATCACCGCCATCTTGACGGAAACGTAATGGCGGCCATACAAATGTTCAAAGCTTAAATCAAATTACGACTAACCTAATCATCCGATCTCGACCAAATTTCGCAACAACATACCTTTATGGAGGAAGCATCCTTTGACAAATCTAATAGGTCATTAGCCTAATAGTTTGCGGATGGCGGCCATCTTTGTGTCAAAATCGATTACCCCTATTAATTCGAGCACGGTGAAACCGAATGGAATGAAATTTGGTACAGAGGTAGCACTAGCAAAGGGCACCTCAGTGTCATGTTTTATATCGCCGCCATCTTGACGGAAACGTAATGGCGGCCACACAAATATTCAAAGCTTAAATCAAATTACGATTAACCTAATCATCCGATCTCTACCAAATTTTGCATCAACATACCATTATGGAGGGAGCATCCTTTGACCAAACTAATAGGTCATTAGCCTAATATTTTGCGGATGGCGGCCATCTTTGTGTGAAAATCGATTCCCCCTATTAATTCGAACACGGTGAAACCGAATGGAACGAAATTTGGTACAGAGGTAGCACTAGAAAAGGCCACCTCAGTGTCATGTTTTATATCACCGCCATCTTGACGGAAACGTAATCGCGACCACCCAAATGTTAAAGGCTAAAATGTAATTACGACCAACCTAATAATCTAGTCTCTACCAAATTTTGCAACAACAAATCTTTATGTGGGAAGCATATTCTGACCAAACTGCTAGATCATCAGCCCAATAGTTTGCAGATGGTGGCCAAGTATGTGTGGAAATCGATTCCCCCTATCAATTCAAACACGGTGAAACCGAATTGAACGAAATTTGGTACAGAGGTAGCACTAGCAAAAGGCACCTCAGTGTCATGTTTTATATCACCGCCATCTTGACGGAAACGGAATGACGGCCACCCAAATGTTAAAAGCTTAAATCAAATTTCGACCATCCTAATAATTTGATCTCTACCGGATTTTGCAACAACATGCCTTTTTGTGGAAAGCATCTTATGACTGACTACAAGGTCATCAGCCCAATAGTTTGCAAATAGCGGCCATGTATGTGTGCAAATCCATTCCCCAGATCAATTCAAACACGGTGAAACCAAATTGAATGTTTTTTTTACAGAGGTACCACTAGGAAAGGGCACCTCATATTCATGTTTAATATCCCTATAGCACGCTGTATTTCAACACGCTACTACAACCAACATTCAATTATACTCCTTGAAAAGGACAAAGAGTTATAACAATACCCAAGGATTTAGGAGAAAGTAGGCTATATGTTCTATACTGAACATCTTGTTTTTATATGGTGTAAATTAGTCGGAAAGTGTCAAGTTAAGGATTACAAAAAGCAGCCAGGCTATAGACTGATGGGCTTGGGCTCATTACGGAGCAGGTATCGCTACTGTGTACGAGATGAAGGTTATTGATATTGTATTCCTTTGTATGTACTAATCTTGGGTATATTGTCAAATGTGACAATCCCCACAAATGAAGGCAGAAAATCAAAACCCTAAGATGTTCTAATCAATAAAATAAATAATACAGGATCCATATGGGACCAAACTACTCTCTCTGTGCTGGGGTGGAGAAAAAACTTTAAGGTTAGAAACAGCACGAGAGCAACAAAAGGAGGAAACACATCCCTAAAATGGAAGCATAAACATTAAAGATGAAAGGGTCAATTTACATATTAAGTAAGGAGAAACAGAAAATGAAAGTTAGTTATGATTAGTTAGTTATTGTTGTTTTAAGGGGCGGAACTACTCGGCCATCTGCCCCTAAAATGAAAGTGAAATCCACTTAGTCTTAGCAGGTCTACGCGGCAGAAGGATTACCTGAAGGTTGGATCCGCTGTAATTTGACTGCTCTCAACATAAATGAAGGCATAAAGTAATGACACGGACTATTGTTGAACTAATGCGATATGAAGATTGGAAATCAAGAGTGATCTAAGTGGCGGTGACACGCTGTATACAAACTTTTTGGTTCGATGAAAATTACACCTTATGGGAAAGTGCAAGCCAACATAGCTCTTCGTACGAAACTTATAGTCTTCAACGACTGGGGCGTGGTGGCTCAGCGGTCTAGCTGTATGCCTCTCACCAAGGCGGTCCGGGTTCGATTCCCGGTCAATGCATGTGAGATTTTCGAAGTGAAATGCCATGTCCTGTGGTTCGGATTCCACGTAAAAGGAGGTCCCGTGGCTCATAATCACAAGATTCACGGTCACGTACAACTAAAATCTTCCTTCCTTCCTTTTCTTCAACGACTCCAAAGCTGACCCCAGTGCAGTGGCTGACGCTGGAAAGCATTTCCTTCTTGCGATGTTTAGAGCCAAGAACACTAAAGATCTCCTACCAGTGTTACTTGCAGGCTATTGCAAAGCAGCCTATACAATCATTGTTCAAGTTGGCTGCACTTCCCCCCACTTCGGCAGCTTCCAGGCAGCATTCATTTAGAATCTACCACCAGGTACAGCAGTGGCTGAATGAGAAAAAGAATCCGCTCGAGTGGGGGTGGAAGAATATTGGTGAACACCTGAGACCAATTACTACAGCACGTCCTGCAGCTCCCCAGGAATTACTTTCCCTCATAGTGTGCGCTTGCAAAGACGAATGCGTCCGTAATTGCGAGTGCAGAAAGAGTGGTCTAAACTGCTCGAGCATATGCGGTAATTGCTCAGGCCTAGGATGTGATAACAGGGACACGAACATCATAGACGAAGATCTAGAACAGGAAAGTGCTTTGTTTGAAGAGGACTGAATACTGATGAATAGCCTACTGTACATTAATTTAAGGTCGAATTTAACATTCTACATTTTTATTAGTTTTAATAGTTCAGAGTGGGTTTCTCCGTACCACAGCTTTATATGGCTTAGGCCTGCGGAAGCCTCTTTTCCCTCAAAAAGTAGCGCCCCTTGAGAAGGTGATGAGGTTGACGTTCCTTCAAGGGTTTATCACTAACATACCACCGGTCATTATGGGGTTTGAAGCCATTTTTCAGTGTTGCCTTGGTAAACAAAAGTTTGGTGCTTTTCAGTCGGTCAACACGAATGTACCCAAAATAGTTCAATTACATGAGATGGCAGGTATTTTATTAATCTAATTTAATTTTTTTCAGGATCAGGGTACTACCCAAATCTTTTGGGTACATTCGTGTTGACCGACTGAAAAACACTAAACTTTTGTTTTGTATTCCACCGGTCAATAAAATCTGTATTTGCTTTTACAAAATACAATCCTGTATAAACAGAATTAGCTTCCTTAGTGATAATGTCATATTCTTTCCAAAAAAATCAAAAAATAAGAAAAAAAAGTCCACTTTTACACCCTCCGTAACTCTGGAACCGTTCACTTTAGCAAGATTATGCATGGGACCTTTTCTGTTCGCAATTTAATGTAAATTATTTTTGTACGGTATATGACACATTTTGCGCTAAACGGCATATTTGTCGAAATATTTAAGAAACATTGATAAAAACTTCTAATTTACCAACTCCTGCCCCCCCCCCCCCCCCCCCCCCCAAACCCGACGCTCAAAATGGTGAGACTTTTTACCGAACAACATGTGGACTGTATAGAACAATTTGGAGCTGAAGGGAAACTTTTACTTTGGATGTTGAGGTTTGGGTCTTATTGCACCGTACTAATCTTGGGTATATTGTCAAATGTGACAATCCCCACAAATGAAGGCAGAAAATCAAAACCCTAAGATGTTCTAATCAATAAAATAAATAATACAGGATCCATATGGGACCAAACTACTCTCTCTGTGCTGGGGTGGAGAAAAAACTTTAAGGTTAGAAACAGCACGAGAGCAACAAAAGGAGGAAACACATCCCTAAAATGGAAGCATAAACATTAAAGATGAAAGGGTCAATTTACATATTAAGTAAGGAGAAACAGAAAATGAAAGTTAGTTATGATTAGTTAGTTATTGTTGTTTTAAGGGGCGGAACTACTCGGCCATCTGCCCCTAAAATGAAAGTGAAATCCACTTAGTCTTAGCAGGTCTACGCGGCAGAAGGATTACCTGAAGGTTGGATCCGCTGTAATTTGACTGCTCTCAACATAAATGAAGGCATAAAGTAATGACACGGACTATTGTTGAACTAATGCGATATGAAGATTGGAAATCAAGAGTGATCTAAGTGGCGGTGACACGCTGTATACAAACTTTTTGGTTCGATGAAAATTACACCTTATGGGAAAGTGCAAGCCAACATAGCTCTTCGTACGAAACTTATAGTCTTCAACGACTGGGGCGTGGTGGCTCAGCGGTCTAGCTGTATGCCTCTCACCAAGGCGGTCCGGGTTCGATTCCCGGTCAATGCATGTGAGATTTTCGAAGTGAAATGCCATGTCCTGTGGTTCGGATTCCACGTAAAAGGAGGTCCCGTGGCTCATAATCACAAGATTCACGGTCACGTACAACTAAAATCTTCCTTCCTTCCTTTTCTTCAACGACTCCAAAGCTGACCCCAGTGCAGTGGCTGACGCTGGAAAGCATTTCCTTCTTGCGATGTTTAGAGCCAAGAACACTAAAGATCTCCTACCAGTGTTACTTGCAGGCTATTGCAAAGCAGCCTATACAATCATTGTTCAAGTTGGCTGCACTTCCCCCCACTTCGGCAGCTTCCAGGCAGCATTCATTTAGAATCTACCACCAGGTACAGCAGTGGCTGAATGAGAAAAAGAATCCGCTCGAGTGGGGGTGGAAGAATATTGGTGAACACCTGAGACCAATTACTACAGCACGTCCTGCAGCTCCCCAGGAATTACTTTCCCTCATAGTGTGCGCTTGCAAAGACGAATGCGTCCGTAATTGCGAGTGCAGAAAGAGTGGTCTAAACTGCTCGAGCATATGCGGTAATTGCTCAGGCCTAGGATGTGATAACAGGGACACGAACATCATAGACGAAGATCTAGAACAGGAAAGTGCTTTGTTTGAAGAGGACTGAATACTGATGAATAGCCTACTGTACATTAATTTAAGGTCGAATTTAACATTCTACATTTTTATTAGTTTTAATAGTTCAGAGTGGGTTTCTCCGTACCACAGCTTTATATGGCTTAGGCCTGCGGAAGCCTCTTTTCCCTCAAAAAGTAGCGCCCCTTGAGAAGGTGATGAGGTTGACGTTCCTTCAAGGGTTTATCACTAACATACCACCGGTCATTGTGGGGTTTGAAGCCATTTTTCAGTGTTGCCTTGGTAAACAAAAGTTTGGTGCTTTTCAGTCGGTCAACACGAATGTACCCAAAATAGTTCAATTACATGAGATGGTAGGTATTTTATTAATCTAATTTAATTTTTTTCAGGATCAGGGTACTACCCAAATCTTTTGGGTACATTCGTGTTGACCGACTGAAAAATACTAAACTTTTGTTTTGTATTCCACCGGTCAATAAAATCTGTATTTGCTTTTACAAAATACAATCCTGTATAAACAGAATTAGCTTCCTTAGTGATAATGTCATATTCTTTCCAAAAAAATCAAAAAATAAGAAAAAAAAGTCCACTTTTACACCCTCCGTAACTCTGGAACCGTTCACTTTAGCAAGATTATGCATGGGACCTTTTCTGTTCGCAATTTAATGTAAATTATTTTTGTACGGTATATGACACATTTTGCGCTAAACGGCATATTTGTCGAAATATTTAAGAAACATTGATAAAAACTTCTAATTTACCAACTCCTGCCCCCCCCCCCCCCCCCCCCCAAACCCGACGCTCAAAATGGTGAGACTTTTTACCGAACAACATGTGGACTGTATAGAACAATTTGGAGCTGAAGGGGAAACTTTTACTTTGGATGTTGAGGTTTGGGTCTTATTGCACCGTACTAATCTTGGGTATATTGTCAAATGTGACAATCCCCACAAATGAAGGCAGAAAATCAAAACCCTAAGATGTTCTAATCAATAAAATAAATAATACAGGATCCATATGGGACCAAACTACTCTCTCTGTGCTGGGGTGGAGAAAAAACTTTAAGGTTAGAAACAGCACGAGAGCAACAAAAGGAGGAAACACATCCCTAAAATGGAAGCATAAACATTAAAGATGAAAGGGTCAATTTACATATTAAGTAAGGAGAAACAGAAAATGAAAGTTAGTTATGATTAGTTAGTTATTGTTGTTTTAAGGGGCGGAACTACTCGGCCATCTGCCCCTAAAATGAAAGTGAAATCCACTTAGTCTTAGCAGGTACCAAAGACAAGAACGTATTAATTATAAACCAAGAACCTAAGCGGTAGAAAACACATTTCATCAATCAGGAACACTTAACTCGCATAATTAAATTACCTATAATAAGCCTCCCGGAGATTTTTACGAAAAGGGTCATCAAAGCCCCTTCATACTGTTCACTCTCAGTAGTGAATCGGCCTACCAGACCACATGATCACATAGCCTGCCGTCATATCCATACAATTAAATGTTTATCAAAGGTCGTCGAAATGCGAAGACATAGGTAACTCGGGCGAGACCGTCTGGCAGACGTCCGAACAGTCACGCCCACCTTATTCTCATTATCTTCTTACCGGACGAAAATAAAAAATACATTATTTGTCAATATGTCACTTTTTTATTTATTTTTATTTATTTTATTTTATTTTCAACAACGGGTCTTTGTTTAAGTTCCCAAAACACATACAAGTTCTGGTAAAAAAAAAACCACAATAATAATGCAATAATCGTCGATAGTTTACCCATTGCTGCCGGTAAGCGGAAATACGTCGCACTCCGAGAGAATTCAAAGAATAGCCGGGCAAGCGACCGGCACACAAGGATGGTGAGTTCGAATCCACTTGTCATTCGAGTCCTTATAGCCTGGGCTCATGACCTTGAACGTTAACGGGCTGAGCTACTCCAGTTGGTTATGTTTATATTATAAGAAACCTTTGAAACTACCAAATGAATGAGCTGGTTTTAAAATTCCCGCACATTTTCCTAAATTCACTTTCCTGAACTCAACATCTTGATAACTTATTTTGCAGAATGAATATTTTCCCGAATGTAATATCCCTCACCCATTTTCCGGAAGTATTTCAAAAAATTCCGAATTGGTATGGTACAAATCTCTCCTCAATAATTGACATGCTTAAGAAAATACATTACTGTTCTGAGACGTAGCCTATATTTCTCTGTTAACAGTTCATACGGCACGTGAAATGTCACAACCTGTGGTTCGTATTTCAAATAAAAAGGAAACTATAAGGTGCGTTCAAAAACTAAGGAGCCGGAGGCTGGAATGCGCAAACCGGTGACGACATCGGCTAATCGTGGCGTGCGTAACGAGGTGTGGTTCCGACCAGAGCGTGGAAGGTCACAGCCCGTCGCTAGAGGGCACGCGTGCACGTCACGTGACGATACAAAGTGAGCAGCAGCATGCATCAATCTTCCAACCCTGCCAGTCGCATTGCAAACAGTGGAATGGAGGCGTCAACCGAAGAGCAAAGAGGTGCTGTTCGGTTTCTGACAGCGGAAGGAGTAGGGGGAACGGACATTCATCGCCGAATGTCACAAGTGTACGGCGAACACTGCATGTCCCTTGCAAGGGTCAAGGTGTGGCACAAGCGCTTCAGGTAAGGACGGGTGTCGTTAGCCGATGATGCCCGGTCTGGGGCACCCTCCTGCATTACCGATGACAACGTCCAACTGGTTGATGCACTCGTTACCCAGGACCGCCGAGTGACAGTGAACGCCATAGCCGCCGTGGTCGCTTCACGACAATGCATGTCCTCATACGGCCAACACAGTCGCGGCACTCCTGCAGAAATTCAAATGGGAGGTTCTCGGCCAACCTCCATACAGTCCAGACCTCTCTCCCTGTGATTTCGCCATGTTTCGTCCCCTGGAAAGGGCTCTGCGGGGCCAACGATTCACCTCGGACGCCGACGTCCAGCTGTAAGTGCGGAACTGGTTCACATCGCAGCCCAGGGATTTTATGAGACAGCCATTCACCGCCTCGTGTCACAGTGGGACAAGTGCCTCAACAGCCAGGCCAATACTTCTAACATAGGCCTACAGGTACTGGTTTCTGTAATTATGTCTCCGGCTCGTTATTTTTTGAACGCACCTTATACAAGCGTTACTGTCCAGTAAAAGTCTGGAACTGTATTCGCAAAAATCGGAAAAAACATAAAAGCAGCCCGGAGGTTCAATATTACATCGTGTTCTCGGAATGAATAATGAGTGATTTTTCAGAAAGTAGCTATCTGAAATATTGTAGTGCTTTAGCTATGCTCAAGATGGGTAGAATGTCGTGCTAGTTTTCCCCATTTATAACAAGTCATATAAGACGAGTGTCCGCCTTGTTGTGTAGTGGCTAGCACTCTTGGCTGTCACCGTGAGGCCCGGGTTCGATTCCTGGCTCTGTCAAGAAATGTAATTCTGGTCTGAGGGCTGAAACGGGGTACCCTCAACCTCGTGAGGCAAAACTGAGAAGAGGTGGGTTCGATTCCCACCTCAGCCATCCTGGGAGCGGTTTTCCGTGGTTTCCCACTTCTACTCTGGGCGAATGCCGGGATGGTTCCTCAATTAAGGCCACGACCCCTTCATACCCAATCCTCATCTGAATTACAACTACACACACTAATACAGCCATCCAAATAACACAGGTTATCAGACAACTTGCACACACGCCTAGGACGAGTGCAGGTAGAAGAGTTTCAACAGCATAAGTAGGCCTATAGAATAATATGGATATTAGAGGGGTTAAAATCTATTTAGCTTACATAATTATGCTGTGTGTGAGGTTTTGAAGCCATTTTTTCAGTGTTGCCTGTACAAACTGTCAATTTACTTTTCAGTCGGTCAACATGCGGTTTGTCCGATATGATTGGGCGAGGGTATACTATAACTTAAGTTATACCTAATACACAAGCCTGAAAAAAATTACATGTACAGTATGAGTAGTATTAACTGCCAAATAAGGGGAAATTTATCAGTGAATAATATTAATACATGTAAAAATTATCAAACTTGTGTTACATACTGTATGTAGTGTACTCCCACACAATCATATTGGGCAAAAAGCGTGTTGGCCGACTGAAAAGTGTAAATTGACAGTAATATTATGCTGTAGCACCGGTTGTTGTGCAAGTTAACGACGTGCATGACTTTGAAAATCGCATACGGACAATCAACATGGGCTATAATGAACATAGAACGGAAGACATAAACTACAGTACGTATATACCTACTGAGGTAGACCTACAGTATTAGCCGACCGAGGCGATTGGATTCCTGTAACGCCAGTATCGAACATAGTCATCGCAATACAGTCAACTAGGCGTAATACTGTCTAACGAGCACGTCGCGATCGTAACTTAGCGAGGCTTTCTGTTTGGCTACGAAGTTAGGGACTTTTGTTGCCAACCTTGTGTAGTCACTAAATTTTAGGAACTTCCCGTTTGTTTTGTTGGTCCTTGGGAAAATAAACGCAAGATGATAATTCCATATAAATAATTCATGCTTTTGGGCTAATGCCGTGTGTATTTAAATTTGAACCATATGTTTCGGAGAAACGTTGCCCCCGAAACGTATGGTTCAAATTTAAATACACACGGCATTAGCCCAAAAGCTTGAATTATATAATAATCCGGGCCGTGAAAGCCTTAATATGCAAATGATAATTCCAGTTTTATGCAGAGTAGACAATAAAATAACATTTATTATTCCGACGAGGAAGGCCTATATAATTGCATTTGTGTGTGTAGCTAGTTGAGGGTTCATATGAATGAGGGTTTATATGTTATTTGAATGTATTGCTGAGAATGTTATTCTGATGAATGGCATCAAAATCCCATATGCCCATGCTATGGAGAACTGAAGCACTGAGCATCTTGTACGCGAGTCCAAAAGCATTGTCATTAAGAAAATCGTAACATGCTTTACATTATATAATACTAAATATTTAATGAATTTCTTGCGAGCAGAATTGTCATAGTTTCGCATTGTTGGAACTTACTTTATGAACTAAAATATTCCTGAAATTTCCTGTGAATTGCATTTGTGTGTGTAGCTAGTTGAGGTCAGGTAAAAGACTAGGCCTAAATGGGATGGATTGAATATACTGTAATTTCACGTTTAAACGAAGTTTGTCAAAATCTATATCGTCGAATATAATCCTATTTGCAGGCAGTTTGCCTATTTTATGAAATGACTTAATTTTGCTCGCTCCACTTCTTCACGTTTCTTTCGCATCTTACATATTTATTTCTTTCTATAACCAGTACACGCGGTAACACGTTCGGTAACATTTTAACAGGTATTTTCATACGTCTATCCTCTATTGATCACAGACTTAACAGTCTTATATTAGAAATAACACACCGAGCTTGTTCACGAATAACTTTGTTTCCTTTCCGTTCCATCGTGTCCTCCCATGAGTTCCGATTCCCGCCAGTTCCAAATCCTTTCGCGGATTAGCCATCTGCCAATTACACTACCTAAACGGGTCCTGTCAGTTCCGAACACACCTGAGCGAGTTTCAACTTAGTTTTCTACTACAAAATTATATTAATAGCCCGATCAAGTTAGACATGCAAGGTTACAAAAATTCGCATAGAGCTGAAAATTTGTACTAATGGTCGAAACACCATTATAAATGAAATGTGAAAAGTCCCCATCGATCCGGCAACGGCAAAAAAAAAAAAAAAAAAAAGATCTTGGTCAAAGTTCGAAATTATGTTTTCTTTGCGTTTTTCAGACAAACGGTAAGTTTTATCATAAAAATAGATCAGACTAAAATTGTAGATCATGCTATTATCCATAAAAATTGTCTCAACACTTTTTCCCCTCAGAGTCACCGTTTTAGAGATATAACGATTCAAAAAGTTGAAAAAGTTGTATTCTTCATCATATGCACACGTTTCCACGCCACCAGTGAGGTAGTGTACTTGGCGCATTTTTTCAACGTGGTTTCCCCGGTAGGCCTATTCCATTCTCTATTGTGATCCTGTTTAATTCAATAATATTTAATGATAAAAAATGGTACCGTACTATTGGAAATGATGAAAGCGGCGTGAATTTTAAGAAATTGGGGGAAATTATTCGGAATCATCTAATATTTCTGCTTCCTCATGTTCTTCTTCTTCTTGCTCTTCTTCTTCTTCTTCCTGCTGGGTGCAGGTAAATTGTCCTAACAGCGATGAATCACATGTCTCCTCGCTGATATCGTATGAACACTCTTCTGATGGCAAATCAACATTGGAGCATGACTGGCCTTGACAACTGGCACATGCTAATGAACAAAATGATCCAACTTTTTTGCAGCCGCATTTAGCATTACATCCATTTTTACAATTGCAAAAAACTTTGTTGAGGAGTTTTCCGGTGCAGGTGGGAGTCAAGTCTGGATTGGTTCCAATGTACTGTCGATTAACTTCCAACCCCACTCTTCTGGGTCTAGTTGATTACCAAGCCACACTTGAACTTGATAATATACCCGAAATGGATGTTGATGAGCAGAAGCGGAGGTTGGAGGAAGACAAGGTAATTGCACTTGTTTTTTGTTCCAACTGATGTTGAGCTTTCCCAGGTTTAAAAAAATATATAATTTCTTCGGTTGGAGTTCGAGCAGTAAGTAATATCAGTAAGTCTACGTCTTCACCAACAACAATAGTTGTATTTGTCAAGTTGACCTGTTCTATTGCCCTTTCAATTATCAGGACATCAGCAATTGTAAAAAGGGATGTATTGCTAAATGTGGCTGCAAAGAAGTTGGATTATTTTGTTCATTAGCATGTACCAGTTGTCAAGGCCAGTCATGCTCCAATGTTGATTGCCATCAGAAGAGTGTTCATACGATATCAGCGAGGAGACATCTGATTCATCGCTGTTAGGACAATTTACCTGCACCCAGCAGGAAGAAGAAGAAGAGCTAGAAGAGGAGGAACAAGAAGATAAAGAAGAACAAGAACATGAGGAAGCAGAAATATTAGATGGTTCCGAATAATTTCCCCCAATTTCTTAAAATTAACACCGCTTTCATCATTTCCAATAGTACCATTTTTTATTACTAGCGGACCCGTGCGAGAATTATAATATATTATAGTATATATAATTAAATATTATTGAATTAGATAGGATCACAATAGATAGTGGAATAGGCCTACCGGGGAAACCACGTTAAAAACCGCCAAGTACACTACCTCGCATGTGCCGTGGAAACGTGTGCATATTATGAAGAATACACCGTTTGGAATCGTTATATCTCAAAAACGCTGACTCTTAGAAGAAAAAGTGTTGAAACAATTTGTATAGATAATTGCATGATCTACAAGTTTAGTCCGATCTATTTTTATGATAAAACTTACCGTTTGGCTGAAAAACGCAAAAAAGCCATATTTGCGAACTTTGACTTTGAATATTTTTTTGCCGTTGTCGGATCGATGGAGACTTTTCACATTTCATTTATAATGGTGTTTAGACCATTAGTACAAATTTTCAACTCTATGCGAATTTTTGTAACCTTGCCCCTATTTTTTGGGCTAACTTGACCGGGCTATAATTTGTTTATTACTGAAATAAATAAGGTCCATTGTTAGGGCCAGCAGGGAGTGCGTGCCCTCTTAATTGGCTCCTCTAACAGATGGGGGGAGGGGGGACGCTATGGACCGGTAGCTCCCATAAGCAGCTTTCGCCTTGTCAGTATCTGTATCAGCATCTGCCTTCGTCAAAATAATCAGTTTTGAGTTATACTGTATTTACAGAGTTCTTAAAATAGTCTAGTATCAGCATATCGCTTCGTCTTTGAACTGTTTTTTAAATCTTATTTACAAGTTGTAGTGATAGAAGCCATTTTTCAGTGTTGCCTAATTCCAACAAAGAAAGCTTTTCAGTCGGTCAACACGAATTGTAGGGTAGGCGTAGGGTGTGTAAATACTTGTTACCCGCCTAATGTAATTGGGCACAATTCGTGGTGACCGACTGAATAGCTTTCTTTATTATTATTTAAGAGTCACTTAGTAATCAGCACGTAGCTTCGTCAAATTGATCTTTTAATTGAATTCTTCTTCTCTTTATACTCTAAACAATATGTACAGCAACAGAAACATTTCTTAAAAATACTCTTAAATCACCGGTCTCTTCAAACTGTTGAGTTGCTCTTTGGATTCTGGCATCCATTGCAACATATTTTCTTTTCCTTTTTGTGACTTGCAAATTCAACTCTGCCCGCATAATTTTTTCGTCTGAATTTTGAGACTCCTTCTGCAAACACAACACCAAGTCTCTTACACGGGGATGTGGTTTTCCGCATTTCAAATTCAGCTTATGATTCCATCCCTCAACGAGTTAAGTTATTCGTTCTATGCCTCTTCCCATGGCAATTCCACATTTCAATCGAAATATGCACGTTTACAAGCCATTGCTCGACAAAGTAATCAAAAACTCGATTAACTTTTCATTGTCCGGGGCCATGCTATAAATGTGTAGCCGACCGTCTTCTACTTTTTCTGGTTTGAGGAATTCAAGTGCAGCACGCTGCCTGATGGTGTTTTTGATTTCCTGGCTAGTTTTATACATACCCGAAAGCCCACTTTTTTGCAGTTTTCTCCAAATACTTTGGCATAAGTGGAAAAAACAGCCTTGCACTTGGACTCTTGGAAATACTTCCTTGTCGCTTTGATAGCTCCAACCTCAAAATCCATGTTTACTATTATTAGCTGGTTAAACCTCAAAACTGACAGCTGGGTTTTCCAGAGACATTTGGAACTAGTGGGACTCATTAGCTTATTTACTCAGGCATGAATACGCGGTTGGAACTCACGGGACGTTTTTCCGAAACAAAAACAAAAAATGGTTTTCGGAACTCACGGGAATGGAACTCATGGGACGGAACCGCGTTCCATCATTAGCACATTGGACGCTACGTGACCTAGCTGACAACTGAATTGAACCAGACTGTACGGTATTTCCGTGCAGTGTGCGTACATCACCCAGTTACCTAGTGTAGATACGAAGTACGTCCAAAAAGTAAGTTCCGTTTGGTAATAACATTAAATTGTGTACAGATACAGAAAAAAATATTTATTGCACAAAATTCTACAACCCTTAAACTTTTCCACATAACTGCCGAAATGTTGCAGGCATTTGTCGTAGCGTGGCACGAGTTTTTGTATACCTTCTTCATAGACGTGTGCCGCCTGTGTCTTCAACTAGTTGTACGTTCCGCTGCAGCGCAGTTCCGCATATGCGCGGTAGACGCTCTGTATCAAGGAGAAGAAACGTGCGCCATTTGTAGAGCGCTGTCAGCCACGTACGACTTGTTGTGCATGTTTACTCGTACAATGTCGGTGTTGATTGAAAATCCTGCCGCTTGTGAAATCAGATCTGTGATTCGTTTTCTGAATGCTAGGAAAGTGAAACCAATTGAAATTTATCGGCAAATTTGCGAAGTGTATGGACAAAATGCGATGAGTGATTCAATGGTGAGAAGATGGGCCCGACAGTTCAATGAAGGACGTAGTGAAATGCACGATGAAGAACGAAGTGGGCGTCTCCATCTTTGGTTACAGAAGAACTGGTTCACGTGATTGATGACAAGATCCGGGAAAACCGCAGGTTTACAATTAGTGCTCTCGCTATGGAATTTCCCCAAATCTCACGATCACTAATTCATGAAATTGTTACCGAAAAACTGAACTTTCGTAAACTTTGCCGACGTTGGGTACCAAAGATTCTTACGGAGCAACACAAAACAAAACAAAACGGATGGGTAGTGCACTTCAGTTTTTGACCCGTTACAATGAAGGCGGCGAAGAATTTCTGACACAGATAGTCACAGGAGACGAAACTTGGGTTTCTTACAACACCCCTGAAAGTAAGCGGCAATCAATGGAATGGAGGCACACTTCATCCCCAGCAAAGGTTAAGCCGAAATAAATCTTGACACCTCGGAAAATGATGTGCACAGTGTTCTGGGACTGGAAAGGCATCTTACTCATTGATTTCTTACCGCGTGGTCAAACAATCAACGCAGATGCTTACTGCGAGACACTAAGGAAATTGCGCCGCGCAATTCAGAATAAGCGCCGAGGGTTGCTGTCAAAAGGTGTTGTTTTTCTTCACGACAACGCACCACCACACACTGCAAATGTGACGAAAAACCTCCTACAGGGATTTGGCTGGGACGTGTTTGACCACCCTCCGTACAGCCCTGACCTCGCTCCTAGCGACTTTCATCTGTTCACACATCTCAAGTCTTTCCTTGGCGGTCAACACTTCAACAATGACGACGAGCTGAAAGAAGATGTTTCCAACTGGTTGAAGACACAGGCGGCAAACTTCTATGAAGAAGGTATTCAAAAACTTGTGCCACGCTATGAAAAATGCCTGCAAAAGTTCGGCAGTTATGTGGAAAAGTAGTTTAAGAGGTGTAGAATGTTGTGCAATAAATATTTTTTCTGTATATGAATACAATTTAATTTTAATAGCAAACGGAACTTACTTTCTGGACGTGCCTCGTATTTTGAGTTGGAGCCTTGTAGGTGGTCGACTCTCCACTTCAGCGTTCCGTCTAAGCCTTACCACCTAACAGTAAACCTAGAAGTGTATTGGGTGACCTTACTATGAGACTTTTAGTATTATTATTATTTATTTATCGTATGGCTTTTAGTGCCGGGAGTGTCCGAGGACATGTTCGGCTCGCCTGAGTCTGTAGCTGCTTCCAGCGGACACCCTAAAGGGTGAGCTACAAGTTCCGTTCAATTTCAAGTAGTTCCAACTTTCGCCACCAGATATCAATGATACCTAGTGGTGAACGTTGGAACTTTGATAGAGCGTTCTGACGAAATCTAGCCTAACAATTTTGCTTTACACAAGTTTAGTCTGTGAAAGGATCTTTTGCATGCCATAAATCTATGACATGGGACCGCAGGCTTTACTTCCCCTCCGAAGGAAGGCATACTGAAGGATTTAGTATTGAAATCACGAAATGTAATACGAAGGATCTCCTACGAGCCAAATCGTACAGATCGGAGTGACTTGGATAGTTCCAGCCCTTTAAAAATCCGATCTCCTCGGCTGGGCATCGAACCCGCGATTATTATTATAATCATGAGGAAAACATTCTACCAGTAATCCCCCGCTCTGCTTTGTGTGATCTCAGGGTGCGTATGGTGACTTCTGGGTTCTGGATTCGATTTCCGGCACTGCCAAGCAATTTAATTCTGGTCTGTGAGTTGGAGCGGGCTTCACTCAGCTTCACGAGGCAAAATAGGTGAGCTCGATTCCCACCTCACTATCCTAGAAGTGATTTTCCATGGATTGCCACTTCTACTCCAGGCAAATGCCGGATGGTTCCTACCTTAAGGCCACGACAACCTCCTTCCCATGCTCAGTCTCGATTACAAGTACAAACACTACTACCAGTACCACAACTGTACAAGTTATCAGACATGGCATACACACCCAAGTACACGGGGCCAAATGAACACAATATCGCAAAGCTCACACATGAATTAACAACAACAGCTTTCAGTTTGATAGCTGATATCGTAGAAGAAGAAGTAGTTTGATATGTATAGTAAACATAGTAAATCGAGACTTTTGTGTAACATAGAGATAACAGAAGGTGTATTGTATGAGGGTCCCACCTCGTCCACCAAGACCTAGCTGTCAAGAGTTGTGTTCTGTCAGCCAATATCTAGGGAGAGGAGCCACCAAATTGGCAGAATTTTTGTAAAACACGCACCCTCTCTCAGAAGTTTACTGCTTTTTATTCTTGTGATTGGGGAAGAGAATTCTGCGGCACGTCTCTGTCCATCATCAAGTGTTTCTTATTCACAGAAGTTCTGTATATTTTCTCTGCCAACGCAGACCTTCTCAAGCAACATTGCCTACATGCAACGTAAGAACACATGTGGCAATCAAAGCGTTATTTTTCGTACGGTATATTCACTATATTATTCTAAGTTATCGTCTCGATCGTGGTGAGCCTTTTAACGCACATGGCTACGACGCGGAGTGATCGAGGGGAAACCAGTCCTTACATTCGTTATGCAACTCGTGGACAAACTAAATATCAGTAGGTTAATTAAAGATGCCAGGTGGTTAAAGCTATTGTACATTTCTCTCTCAAAGGAAAAGTTAAAGTTTGGTTTTAATATGTTACAGCCCGTTTCTATATATTTTTTTGTTACATTAAAAGTTTTATGCTCTATTTTTGTCAGTACAAAGTTTTGTTAATTATCTGCTCTCGGAACTTATTAGTACTAAAATGAAAGTAAGAGAGGAATGTGACTGAAAGATTCGCTTTATAACAGTAGGAAGATCAATCTCCGAGTTCCTAGCTCTGGACACATTAATGAGTGCCAAGATCAGAAAGAGGGCAGATATATACATAAAACGATTGCATATCTACGTACTGAAACCACTGTACTGGATGACAGAAACTGTGATTTGTTATAAGAGAGGTCTTTATTAAAACTTGAGGATTGAGACGATGTATTCTTCACAGCTGTGAATTTTCTTAAGGATATATTTCTTTACGTAATTCAATAAAAAAAAGTTATCGCTCCATTTGATTTTTAGTATCAAAGAAACAGTTATAAACATCTTCTAGGATCATCATCTAGCCAGGATAGATAAAGGGGGTAACATTAAGGGACACATGTTATTGGAATATGATGTACAATGCACCATATCTTAAATGAACAAAGTCCGGTATACGACAGTATTAAAGAGTTCAAGATGTTCCCAATAAAACCGTTTGCGCTTAAAGTGGATTGTTTAGTTTACGCGTGATGGGAGCAAGATTGGTCTCGTTGAAGATGTCCAGAATACTCTAACAGACATATTGCCAGGCGTATCTAGACCTGGCCAACCCAGAAATATCTCACAAACGAGACGTACAGAAGCACTTAAGAATGCGAGACAGACAATGAATAGGATAGATTAGAAGGGGTTAGCCCCAGATGAAAAATCACCCCTCAGTTGTCCGGCTTCGTGGCTAAATTGTTAGTGTGCTAGGCTTTGGCCCGAAGTGTCACGGGTTCGATTCCCGGCCTAGCCATTAGGGATTTTAATCTCCTGGGGTTAATTCCCGTGGCACGGGGACTGGGTGTATGTGTCGTCTTCATCATCACTTCATCCTCATTACGACGCGCAGGTCTCTCAGGGGCGTCAACCAGAATGACCTGCACTCGGCCTCTCCGGAGGCCACACGATCATGAACCTTTCAGTTCAAATCGGAGAGTGAAGTGTGACAGAAAATGGACGAGAGAGAACTCCACATCGCTAAATAACCAGCTAAGCACTTTAAACTCACATCCAAGTCAGAACCTGATCATTTACTAGCCATTACTGTTTATCACATTGGACAAGTAAACTTGAAGGTCAATTGCCACTAAAATATCACAACAAAGAATCACATACTACATACCCGACAAGTTACGCAAGTATACAATAAACTAAAATAGTGTATATATCTTAACCCACATATTCGTAGACATAGATTACTAGCCTGAGTGTAAAGGATCTGATGATGATCGCTTGACGGTCGAAACTATTCATCCACGTGTAAAATTAATCTCATGTAATTTATTTCAGGTTTAGGGAACACCACCCATTACAATTTGAATACAATCGCGTTGAGCGACATAGCAAAAAGACAAAAATTAAACTAAGGGTATATTTGGTCACTATTCACCCCACCCGGGATAAATGCAAAGTTTTAGACAAAAATTCTAAATGTTCAGACAGAAAACTTAATTTATCTATAGAGATCATGTGATACTATACAGGGTTGTTTCTATGAACATATTTTACGATATTGTGTCTAGGGTTCAAATGTTCGCAGCATATTACCAGGCTGTTAGCAGCCCTGAGAACTCTGTAAATACTTATATAACTTAATTCATACATTGTTCTTGCAAAACTTGGTAGAAATCCATAAATCAGCAAGACATGCACAGTATATGTAGTTAAACATTGAACTTATAGGTGTGCTTAGAATTATGTTGTCAATACTGACATGTGTGAGTTGCTAAAATTGAATCTACAATATTAATGCCTGTATTTAAAGTTTGTTCCATGCATAGGCTCTGAGACATTGAAACTAGGGTACAGCATCTTTGAGATTACTAATATACAGTTGGCGGTCCTGGTGATTCTGAAATTATGCGCAGTTTTATTTCTTTAGGCATGCATTGCACATATAAAATTTGGTTGAAATCCATTTCTTAGTATGGAAGTCACACGCAGTAAAATTTTGAACCTATCAGCAAGCGTAGAATTTTATTAGCATTACTGTCATGTAAGAGTTGCTCAACGTGTATCTACATCATTATGGCTTTTGGGGCAGATGACCACGTAGTTCTTCCCCTTAAAGCAACAATAACTGACTAAATATTGTTGAACCCCAACCCTTAATCAGGGCTCTTACTACGAAAACTCCCTAAATCCCATAGTAATGAAGGGACCACACAAACGCTATACCGGATAGATGGCCACACATGACTTATATGACTGCCAAGTTTGAAGTTGGTTCCATGCATATATTCTGAAATATAGAATCTAGTGTTCAATAGTTCTGAGACCATTATTAGACAGTTTGCAGCCGTGATGACTAAAATTATGCACAGATATTGTCTTCAGGCAGACATTGCACGTACAAAATTTGGTTGAAATCCATTTGTAAGTATTGAAGGAGTAAGCAGTTAAGCGTTGAACTTATCAGCACTCGTAGCATTATGATGGCAATACTGTCTTATATGAGTTGTTGAAAATGAATCAACAATAATATGGCCTATTTGTGTGCGAAGTCTGGAATTACTTCCATGTATAGGCTACTCTCTGAGATATCCAGCTTTGGGTTGAAGTTTCAATTGCGTGTTTCAGAAGTTGGCAGCAATGATGAGGATATAAAATATGGTGTTGAGATATTCTGGCATAGATCTTCACTCATACCAAATTTGGTTTTGATAGCTGTAGCCAAATATAAGTGGATAGGGGTAACATCAAGAGACAGACAGACAGACAGACAGACAGACACCACCTAGGATTGATCTTATACCGTAAGTCTACTTTCTCATATACCTGTATATACATTCTTGTTTGCAAAATGTGAAAAGTAGGTTAAAATTCATGGTAGAACGTCTGGCAATGTTGGCAATGAAATGTAGGTTATTTTGATGTAGTTCGGTCTATGTTTTTGTTTTACCCCGATTTCTTGGTCATTTATAAAATTATGACTTGTTTTATAAGGTTAAAACTTTAAAAGTTTTAATAAGGGACATATAGTCTTGATATTCCACTCCTTAAAATAGCAAGCACTACGAGTTACATAATACATTGACATGCACCATCTAATGACAATAAAGCTCGTACAGGCCTAATCTAGATACGCCAGAACTACAGTGATTCACATTGCACGACTATTTGGAAAGTATTTTGATGTTTATTTCCCCTCCCCAGTTTAACATCGTTTTAATGATATAGGGGCCTAAGGGGAATTTCATTAAACCTAGGCGTTTCAAAACTTCACCCCCCCCCCCCCCACCTTCCTTCCGATCCTATGTCTATAATCTCCGATACCGGTACTTCAGAGATTCGGCACTTCTAAATGTAGGAATCAAGCCTGGGTCCTGTCATTAGTAAACCACGGCTCTGGTTATGAATTCGTATCAAAGCCATCATATGGTTCATGTACAGGAAATGGTGGGATTAAACTTGATAATGACATAGGAATACGCGACGAATTATAGTGATATTTGTGGGCTGTTTGACAGACATCAGACCACAGAGCCCCGTCATTATTGCGCGACATACCGGATCGTTCAACAGACCTACTTTCAGCGGAGAGGCATTCCGTAAATTGCATTCCATCACGTTTTTCAACTTCCAGACTATTTTTATTAATAAAGTGAGATCCACTTCAGTCGTGCCGAAGATTCCTCTGGGTGTACATCATGGCTGCATTCTAATTGCTTGCCATGCATTCCAGGACACTTGGGGGGTGTGAATTAATCTTCATTCTTGGGATTTGCGCTCATATAGAGGGTTTAATATCTGGCCGTCTGGCTCATCATGCTGGAACAATTCAAAAGAGTAGGCTGCGGTTAATATCATCTAGTAGAGTGCAGCTTCAGACTACACATTCTTCAAGACTAGGGAGCCGGAAAATTCTTGGGTAGATTTGAAACTCTTGGATAAAAAAAGAAAAATTCTTGGGCTAACCACATTTTCAGTGAATAATATTTTCCTAGTTTGATCATGCTTTCACTAGCAAACAGTTAAGCACGGTCAGCTAAATGAATTGTCTTCATAAAAACACCATCAGTGCGGAAATAGTAGTAATAATAATGATAATTTTATGGCCACCTCACACGAATGAGCAACAATAGGTTAACCAAAAAGATATTCACTTACAATAGCAAATTAAAGTCCACCACAAAATGGGTTGAGGAAACACGAGCAGATCTCAAAGAAGTTGGCATCACTCAAGAAGATGTTCTCAACAAATCACTGTTTCGAAGGAAGGTTGATCAATTTAAAGGGTTTGAGGAAAAACCTAGCTCAAAAACAAAGGTCATCTGACCTGAAGAAAGAAGGAGGAGACTCAGCGAACGCATGAAGACATTCTGGGAGAAGAAGAAGAGATTGGCAAGTCGGCCGATTGTTCAAGGCGGTCCACAGTAGGCCAAAATCGACAGAAGGAGAAGAATAATGATAATAATAGACCAAACATCCATGGTGGGATTCCGACTGTGATCAAACCATCGTCAATCGTCGAATCGCCTTCCAAAAATACAACAGCAGCAGATCCCCAGGAACCCTGGAATATTTTCTCGACATCCGAAAACAGACAAACAAAACCGTCAGGAAGGCCAAACGTGATTATATCGCCAAACAACTAAAGTCAATTGAGAACGATTCTAGAAACTCCGATAGCCGTAATTTTTACAGGATATTCGCGAATAACATTCGAGGTTATGCACCACCAAATTTGACTTTCACGAGACAGGACGGAAAACTCGCGCTCACTAACCGAGAAAACTGCGACGAACTGGCACTTGCCCTGAACCACCTGAACTATTCTCACATACGTTTCGAAATACGTGAAGCCCGACGCTTACCCACCAACACAAGAAGAAGTCCTTTGCCATATCAAAAAACTTAAGAATGGAAAGACATTAGGAGAAGATGGAATTATCGCGGAACTGCTGAAAAATCTTGGACCACGAAAACTGCAGGAAATTACACAGACCATTCAAGAAGTTTGGCGAAGTGAAAAACTCCCGGACGATTGGAAATGCGTTCTCATTCAATCCCTCCATAAAAAGGGAGACAGATCGGATGTGAATAACTACAGAGGAATTTCCCTCCTTTCTGTCCCTTACAAAGTCTTCTCCGCTTGCCTCCTACAACGCACACAAGAACTCGAACCCCTAATTGGTGAATACCAGATGGGGTTCAGACCATATAGATCGAGTACTGAGCAAATTTTCAACCTCAAGTCCACACTGAAACTTCGAGCCTTAAGGAATCTCCCAACCATCTGCTTATTCGTCAAATTTCAGAAAGCTTACGACTCCACCAAGCGCCAGTCTCTCTTTCATATTCTCGAAGAAAACAATCTCGACCCGAAAACTTCGAGACTTATCCAACAGACCCTAACTGACACAACGTCCAAAGTCAAGTTCTGAACCTTTCCTCATCGGGACAGGTGATCGACAGGGCGATGGACTCATCCCACTACTCTTTAATATCGTTCTCGAAAAGGTCATTAAAGAGTGGAGAAGAGAACTGAAGAGCCGGAAGTATGGAAACCCGTCATATTGGGAAGACAAAGGGATAATATCGATGTCACATGCTTGGCCTTGGCAAACGATCTTGAAATCCTCTCCGTATATGAACGAACGACAATTCTTCAGATCGAGCTCTTAAAGGAATGTGCCGTAAAGGTTGGACTGCAAATATTCTTCACAAAGACCGAATTTGAGTCCACAAAACACATTCCAACACAGAATTTAATCTAGAAATAAGGCACGATACACAAAGTTAATCACTTCAAGTACTTGGGTGAAATCATCGAACCCACAGGTATGGAAAGAGTAGCACAAAAACACGTGAACTCAAAATGAGGAAAGCATAGGGGAAATCGCGAACATCTACAACAAGATATGCATGAGCATCAACACAAAAATTCGACACTACACGGTCTTTAAACCCGAGACACTCTACGTCAGCGAGACCTTAAACCTCAACTATAAAGAGGATCTCGAAAACATCAAGAAGGCGGAGAGAAATATCACCCGGGTCTACAATCGTACACAATCACAGAGAGATACTCCAACATCGAGACAGATTTCCGCGAACGACGACTGAGATTTTACGGACACATCATGAGGCTGAATGACGACCGACTAACAAAGAGAATTCTGATATACTTAAGAAAACTTAAAGTGACAACAGTCTGGGTTGAAGTACCAATATCACACCAACATACATCGAATATAGAATGAGATTCAGACAAAAGATACACAGTTGAGAAGTTACACCTGAAGTTCGACCAAAGAGAACGGGGAAACGATGGACGGAGGAACGTTGAGTTCGTCATAGCGAAACGATGAAGGAGTTTTGCGGGACTAAGAAAAACAGCAGCAGATCATCATTTGTTTTATGTGATCCTATGGATCTAAACAACTTAAATAAATAATAATAATGATGATGATGATAATAGTAATAATTATAGATTGGTGTTCAGATTTGATGTGTTCATTTTACTGCCCCTTCTGTAGGCTATGTATATTCACGCCACTGGGCCATTGATTAATCTGTTCCCTCTCTGTTGTAAGGGATTTTCATCTCTGGGGTAACTCTAATCGGCTTTTTCTCCACTCTTCAACTAGATCGCAGCACACTTCTTGTGTCTGTCTCGTGTCCTTAGGAGACAGTGGAGAGGAAGACCGTGGAGATGAATTGCTGCTCGGTATTCCGTGAGAATGGGAGTGCATTGTTGTAGACGATTTGTTCTGAAGGCAAGACATGAAAGCTGTACGGTGTCTTCCTGATTGCGACCATTCCGAATTGCGTTCACCTCATTAGCAGTCCAGATTGCGGTCACTTTCATTTTAGGGAAGAGCTATCAACATTCCAGCATCCAGATGCGGTCACTTTTCTTAGGAGACCGGTCCGGTTGTAACTCCCCTGGGGATTTCCTCACCATTCACTCCCACCCCTCTTGCCAATGTTGAGGTACATGCCATATGTCAGTTCTCTTTGGAATGTTAATAAACCTAAAACTTCAAATGTTTGATTTTGTGTGTAGGAGGGGGTGGGGACAAAAATTGATTACAAAGGGGATTAAGAATCAAACGCAGAACAAATTACTTTTACGAAACGATTTTTTCGAAGTAATAAAAAGAAAGTTTTTCACTATATTCAGTAGGCTGCCTATTATAAAAATAGATATCTCGCATCTCAAATGGGAGGGGAGGGACAGAAATTAAAAATTATACCCTGTAAGTATAAAATTTCCCGTTAAAACAATGTTGTTTAAAGTGAAGGTCGTTGATGCCGAACTTGAAACGTTTCTACTCTTAAGACTGAAATTATTATAATCATTGCTTTAAGAGGTGCTGTCAGATTGGGAGGGGACATGATTTTTTTAAGCGAAGTTTTATGGGTTGTGCTCAGCTGAACACTAAACTGTATTCTTTGGTTAGGTAGTGAAATATCAATTTCCCCTTGTTATCCACAAAACTTACGGAAGGTATGAGTCAGTCGGGAAGAACCAAGGACCGGTCTCCCAAGAAATGTGACCGCAATCTGGTCGCTGGAATGTTTATAGTTCTTCCTTAAAATGAGAGTGACTGCAATCCTGACTGGTAATGAGGTGAACGCAATCTGGAATGACCGCAATCAGGACACAACCAGCTGTACAAGAGAACTGCTAACGTACGCAGTCAATTGCTACCATTCAAACTTATGGCTAGCACAACATATTATGATCCAGACGCACTAAGGCTCTGCATAATATAAAATCTGTTCTTTTTGAAAGAAGGTAATACCGAACTATAAGAAGTATGACAAGCTTCTAGTGGGACCTACAAGCCACTAAATAAAATGTACCAGGTACAGTTTTAGATGTATGAACTTTTCATAGGAATAATAAAGGAGTGATATTTCTAGTCATTCTACATACTAGATATGCATACTACTCACAGCGGCTTCGGTGGCGTAGTTGGTAGGATGCTGAACTGCTGTCCCCAAGATAGCGGGTTCAAACCCGGTCGAAGTTGTCGGATTTTTTAAGAGCGTTAAAATCCTTCAGTATTCCTTCCTTCGGAGGGGAAGTAAAGCCGGCGGTCCCATGTCATAGATTTATGGCATGTAAAAGATCCTTCCACAGACTAAACTTGTGTGAAGCTAAATTTGTTAGGTTAGATTTCGTCAGAACGCTCTATCAACGTTCCAACCTTCACCACTAGGTATCATTGATATCTGGTGGTAAAAGTTGGAATTACTTGAAATTGAACGGAACTTGTAGCTCACCTTAAGGGTGTCCGCTTGAAGCAGCTACAGACTCAGGCGAGCCGAACATGTCCTCGGACACTCCCGGCACTAAAAGCCATACGATAAATGAATACAGTACATACATTGAGTAATTAAGAAATGCTAATCATAAAACCGACCAACCCTACAGTTTACTTATCAAGTAATTATAACTAAGTTATTGAACCTGAGAAGTTTTGAAGGAAGGTCACTGAAACACAGCCGGCCGAGACAAAACAGTTTGGAATAGATGGAAATACGAGGGCAATTATAAAATATACCCTAACGGAAACTGTCTCAATAATTGAATTCCATGGATACATTTCACAGACCTTTGAGATTAAGACAGGAGTCAGGCAATTTTGTTTAACATCGTTTTGGAAAAAAAAAAAAAGGTAACATGGAGAAAAGCCATAAAATAAGCAGGCATAGAAGGAATCCGTGTTTAATTACCAGAAAACAGAATGTGAAAATGGATTGCTTGCTTTCGCTGATGATATGGCATTGCTAGTAGGAGATAAAAAAGAAGCCCAAACAGTGCTTAAAAACTACACACAATAGTAGAAAAATAGGACCCAGGATCCCAGCAGATAAAGGAGTACATGAAATACAATGCATGACAAAGAAAAGCATCTGTAACAAGTACGTGAAAATCAAGAGTCGGAGATTAAATATCTTGGCGAATGGACTTGATAAAAAAAAGGACTGAGTTAGGTTACAAAGTTAATACAAAATATACACAACAAGAGAGCGATAACATACAGTATAGGACAAAAATAAGACACTGCATCAGATTGTCAAGCCAGAGGGACTCTACAGTTTAGAATGGCTGATACTAAATAAGAAAGGGCAAATGGAAGAAATAGAGAAGAAAGAAATAGAAAGAAAGACATTTTCAGTGTTGCCATATATTATTTAATAGAACCGCTTTTCAGTTGGTCAACACATGTGCACCCAATTAGATCGGGCGATGAGTTACAATTCACTTTATAATGCCTGAAATAAATAATAACCCCTGGCACTACAGCGCATGAAGGGCCTAGGCCTACCTGAAATAAATTACATGAATTATTTATACACTTGAAAGCCTCCATGGCTTATGCGGAGCACGTCGGCCTCTCACCGCTGGGTCCGTGGTTCAAATCCCGGTCACTCTATGTGAGATCTGTGCTTGACAAAACGGAGGCAGACAGGTTTTTCTCCGGGTACTCCGGTTTTCCCTGTCAACATTTCATTCCAGCAACACTCTCCACTATCATTTCATTTCATCTGTCATTCATTTATTCATTGCCCCAAAGGAGTGCGTCAGGCCTCGGCAGCCGGCACAGTTCATATCCTCGCCGCTAGATGGGGGCTTCATTCATTCCATTCCTGACCCGGTCGGAGACTGGAAGCAGGCTGTGGATTTTTCATTTATACACTTAATAAAACACTTCTCACATCAAAAGAGGGATAAATTGGATGACTAGCTTCGTTCGTCGAGCGATCATCATCAGATCCTGCTTACGTACGCTTGATTTAGGTACAGCAGTATAAAGGCCTACAGTTATTAAGCTACAAAGATTTTTAATTTTATTTATTTATTTATTTATTTAGCGTATAATGCTTACATGACATCCTTCAGAAATTACAAAATAATGAAGGAAAATGAAGAAATTGTTAAAAGAAATACTATTACATAAACTAAACTTCACTTCAGGCTGAACTATGGAAGGATATCTAGATTTTCAATCCATTTCACTGCTTCAGGCGTAGCTGAGTGAAGGTCTTCCACGCTTCCAGGGAAGACAACAAAGTGGACAATGTAGCACAATGTGTTTTATTGTCTGCTGGCTCTCCGCAGTCACAGAAATAGGAAGTTGACCACCTTCCCCAACTCTATAGAGTAGCAGCAGTTCTTCCCAAGCCACATCTTATACGATTTAAACTACACCAGGTACGGCGTGGCAGATTGAATCCTGCGGGTTTTAAGGAGGGATTATTAATTTCCACTATAACACGTGGTGGAGATGATGTCCATTCTGTTAACCAGCTGACGTTGGGGTTGCAGTAGCTAGTTTTTAACTTCACAGCAGTCTTCCAGGCAGGTTGGCGAGACTTAAGGCGTGTGGTTCTTTGTTGTCCAACATCCTCATGTATAGGGAGTGCCTCATTCAACAGCATCCTAGACCAAAGCTTGAAGAAGGCCTTCTGTCTTCTGATGTGTGGAGGTTGTATGTTACTGAGCACTGGTAACCATTTAGTTGGATTATCTTGAACCCACCCCACCCATTCTTACAAGTGCAAGGCTAAACCTGCACCTATCCCCAAACGCCCAGAAACAATACCCCCCGTTAAATCCGTTGACCCACCTACCACCCCCGCCCAAACCAATTCCACCCCTAACGATCGAGGACCTCATACGCTTTATGGTGGTTTCTCTGCTAAACATCCTCCCGTGCCAACGTCCCCTAGTGCTGGCCCAGCTCCAGTTGAAAAACAACAGATATTCGGGATACAATTCCACCCTTCTTTCTCAGGCCCCCTCACCCTTTTCACCTTCTTCCCCTACCCACGCGTCACTCCAGTCTAATCCCATAATGGCGCAACAAATAAATGGAAATGGATCTCCCCGCATAATCACCCTCCTCTACCATAACGTTTGCTCCTTCCTCGCCCGCCCCACACTCCTCACTCACACCCTCAGAACTCATCACGTGGATGCTGCGATATTAAACGAAACCTTCCTCCGCAGTGATCATCACGCCTTTCTCCTCTTTTACGCGAAGATCACCCCAATGATGTAGGACGCGGCGGTTCGGCCCTGGCCTGCCTCCCTCGTTTCCCTACCCACCAGCATACTCACCCACCCCCTCTTGTCTTCCCCAAAAGCTTTATCTGCACCATATATTTCCCCTCCCGCGTTCTACACAGCCACAATCTACATTCACCCCTACTACCCCATCCCCGAAGACTTCATTGGTCACGTAGATGAAGCCTTCCCTATTTCCTTTTAATGGCCGACCTCAATCTCCATTCCCGTTCGGCCTTAGAACGTCGCAGTCTGAACACCTACCTACGCCACATCAACACAACCCTCGTCCCTCTCCCCAAAAATACCCGCCCTTCCTCCAACGCCATCCCTGACGCAGTTATTGCCCATAACTCCCTCCTCCAACTGTTCGACGTGACAGTCTTTCCTCATCGGAGAAGATCACGCCCCGGTTGAACTCACCTTTCCTCTTTCCCTCGCAATGCCTCACTCCCACCTCCCAGGATGATCCAGAACTTTTGTACGGCAAACTGGCAGGAGTACCGAGACCACATCAGTGAACACTTCCGAACAGACCATCTCCCGTTGGAAGATCAGAGACGGGCGATGCGTACACTGCACACGTTGAATTCACACTCCAAGAAGCCTCTCAACTTGCCATCCCCCTCATCCCATATACCCTTTCCCGACCCCCTAGTCCCCCCCCCCCCAAGGCACGACACCTCCTCTCCCTAACCTACTACACTTCTTACCTACTGACCCGTGACCGCTACTTTCTGCAGCGCCATCGACAGTCACTCAGACAGGTCAAATCATAATCGAGGCCCACAAGCGCACACAGACTATCTCCATTTCTTTCTACATTCTGGCGCCAACTCTACCGATTGGCCGGGCAAGACCACCACACCGCACAACCCCATTATCTACAATGGGACGGCACCCCCAGATGACGCAGCCAAGCTCGACATCTTCGCAAACTGCTACTCCCGCACCTTTCGTTACTACCACGACTCCTCCCACATTCACGACCAAGGTGATTTTATTGCCACCGTACCCTCCCGCCCCTACCTTCAACCCTCCACCCATCTCACCCCATCTACACCCCCATCATGGAACTTGACATATCCTCCGCCTTGGCCCGCACCACCAACACTGCCCCTGGCCCCGACTCCATCCGCTACCGACACCTCAAAAAGGCACCTCCCATTCTTCTCACCGCTCTCACCCGCCTCTACAACTTTCTCTTCCGCTCCGGCTTTTATCCTACCCAGTGGCGTCACGCCACAATGCACCTCTTCCCTAAATCCGGCAAACCACTTTCCTCCCCCAACTCTTACCGCCCAATCTGCCTGGCCGCCGTCCTTTCCAAACTCCTCACCAAGCGTCTCCACAGCCACCTCCTCCGTCACCGGCTCCTTCCCCATTCCCAATGCGGCTTCCGACTCCACCTTTCTGCCCAAGATCAACTCCTTCGCCTCTCCTCTCTCGTCGCCGACAACTATTACCGTCCTGCTCCTACCCTCCTCATTGCCTTTGACTTCCAAAATACCTTCGATATGGTGTGGCACGACGCCCTAATCCTCAAACTCCATTACTTCAACCTTCCCCACTGCTACATCCGTTTCGTCAACTCCTTCCTTAGACACCGCACAGCTAAAATCACTATCAATAACCTTTATTCCCGCCCCATATCCTTCGAACAAGGTGACTCCCAAGGCTCGGTCCTTTCCCCTCTCCTCTACGTCCTCTTTGGGTCGATATCCCCCAACCAACTCCTCCC
The DNA here is from genome assembly GCA_946902985.2 of Meconema thalassinum. Taxonomy (NCBI): domain Eukaryota; kingdom Metazoa; phylum Arthropoda; class Insecta; order Orthoptera; family Tettigoniidae; genus Meconema; species Meconema thalassinum. Next base: position 510,549,986 of record OX336388.2, on the reverse strand, counting down.
CTCCAGCTCATACAGTTTGCGGATGACACCGCCATTGTGGCACCATTCGCCAGCGTAGCCCATATCAATGGACACACCCAACCATACCTCGAGCGCTTCACCTCATGGTGTGACAGGTGGCACCTAAGCCTCAATCCCGACAATATGCAAACCATCCTCTTCCGTCTCCGCAGACGTGCCACCTTCACCACCCGCAATCCTGCTAACCTCCACCTCCACGTACATGGTCGTCTTCTCATCCCCACACCCTCTGTACGATACTTGGGTTTGCTGCTAGATCAGCATTTCACCTTTCGCCCACACTTCACTGCGAGACTAACTGAAGCCCAAAAGCTCACGAACCATCTCCGCCGCCTGGCAGGCACGTCGTGGAGCCTCAACACTAAGACCCCGATCCACACGCACAGGGCACTGCTACATACATTCATCATTTACGGTCACCCAGCCTGCGACGGCTTCCCTGATCGACCCCTCACCCCATTTCTTTAACTAGAGCGCCGTCTGGTTCGTGTTGCCATTGCACCTCCCCTTCACCTTTCCAACCGTGGACCTCATAGACCACATGCCCCTTCCGCCACTCACAACGTACGTTGAGGTCCTTCAACGCCGCTACATCCTCAGGGCCCGCACCCAACACAATCCCATTGTAGGACCCCTACTGACAAGGCCTCTCCGCACTCCACTGCATACTAAACTGAGCATATACACCCTCAAGGCCCTTCTTCCGTCGCCTGACTGAAGCGCACCCATCTGAAAATGTCAAATCTGGCACTTCCCTCTAAATTCCCATCTTCTACACTCACAATATCAGCATCGGCTCACAGTGTTGTCCATCCTCATTATTCTCACATAAAAGTACCTATACAATACAAATACATAAATCTATTATATATAATCCAAAATTGACTCATCACCGCAGGGCTCAAACCACTAGACCTAGAAAGCTGAAATTTTGCATGTTAGTTGATCCGAGTATGTGAGGCTCACTAAGAAACGGTTTTTGAAAATTCTATTTGTAAGTGACTTTTTTCGGCCCTTTGGCACTGAGCAAGGACAGTCGGTACAAAGATCGGATTTAGCTCATTTTTAGCCGCCAGATACGAGAAACAATACTCGGAGGTCCTGTACGGACCCCGAAACACACTTTTCAAGTTCCTAAAATGAACGGTTTCGGAGATATTCCCAAATAACTGTGTTCCCTCTTAGAAACAGATCAACGTTACTATGGCAACCGATGCAATTTCGCAGACCGGGGATAGTTTTCTGGCAATATCTCGAAAACCGTTCGTTTTAGGGCCTTAAAACGCGGGGTTCGTAGAAGTGGAAACCACGAACATTGCTCCTCACATTGATATGCGTAAAATGAGATATATTTTATTTATTGAGGCGGTTTTTGGAATCTGATACGAGCGTGATTTTGAGTCTAATTTTATACTCTTTGAGCTGGTTATTGTGAGCGAGCTATCGGATCTTTACGCTATTTTACAATGCCAAGATGCTTTCTATTTTGTACGGTATGCTTTCATTTTCTTTATAAGTTTGATTTTTGTTAACTGAATATTTCTGTTTGCCAATATTGATCTGCTCTTTTTCGTTTTTTACCGTGATCAGCAACCCATATTCACAGACGAATGTTTCGTATTCTACCGGCTGTCACATTAAATTATAATTTTTTCTTAATTACTCTTACTGAGGAATTGGGCAAACTTATTTCAATAAAGTTGGTATTTTGTCTTTCACGGCCATTGAAACCCCGCTTAAGGCACGCCTTATACCTATAAAAGTTGCTGAGTTGGACTAATTGACTAATGGTGCAGCAGAAAAGAGGAGAATTGAAGCTTTTGAAATCTGGTGATACAGGAGAATGATGATCAGATGGGTAGATAGGGTAACAAATGAAGAGGTATTAAGGCGAGTGGGAGAGGAGAGATGTTTCTGGCGACTGCTAATGAAGAGGAGAGATAGGAGGGTAGGACACATACTAGGACACCCAGGAATAGCAAGCTTAGTTATGGATGGGAGGGTCGAGGACAAGAACTGTAGGGGTAAACCAGGGTTAAACAGATTGCCTCGGATGTAGGGTGTGGTAGCTATGTAGAGATGAAACGTTTAGCTCAGGAAAGGGAGACATGGAGGGCTGCGTCAAACCAGTTAAAAACTGAAGACTCAAACAACAACAATCAGGAATTTTAATTACTTAGAGAGGCATGTGAGGCAAAAGGGTTGTTGAAGAATTTCAATCCCTGGAATGTAATACTGGAAGAGACTGCATAATATACATCAGCAGCCAAGGTGAGAGATATTTAACTATAGATCTATTAATAGCGATATGTTGACGTTCAAATCTTCAATACGTATGGCAAAATTACACCCAGAATAGCTTGAGGAAGAATACTTTTAATTCGCCATATTCCGATAGATTTGCCATTCAAGTGCGCGAGAGTGCAGTTCCCTCTTCAAACAATATTCGCAATTTCTTTAACAAAGCGCAATGACACACACTTAATAGGAGTACGTGTACATTTAGACAAACCCATTTTTTCCCATGGGCTATGTGGCGTGCTCGCGAGCATCCAGACAACAAAATCGTTATGTCTCAGCAGAAGATGGCAAAACCAAAAACGTAATTTTAAAATGTGTAAACATTATGTAACATCGAACCATGTAGACTTTCACAACTCTATAAAATTCCCACTTTACTGCTCATATCAATATACTGTATGCATCAGAATATTCAGAATTAGAATGGACCCACCTGTAGCCGTGATTGCTGTAATAGAATAGACCAATTATCAGCAATAATGCATCGTCCCCATTGTCTTGGTCGCAGGCGAAGCTGCGGGTACCTGCTAGTAAAATAATAAAGAATAAAAAAATTATATATATTGAACCTGCTGAGCTAAGGTTCATGTGATATTTTTCACGACAATACATTTATGATGGGATGTAGAACCTTTGAACACACCCAGAAAGCTACGAGAAGCCGAGAGCTTATACAATTCTCTTTGTAGTAGCGGAGAATCGCACTTTTGACTTTGGTGAGGTCTGCTAATTAATTATCTGAGGTCTTATTAATCAATTTTATCTTTCCACGAGACTCAGAATATTCCATTTCGTCATTCAGTATTATTGAAACATTTTGGAAAATGTTTTTTCACTTTAAGGTAAGGTAATATCATTGCAGATACGCAAACAGGAATGTAAGTAGTCGCTCAACGACTTAGTTTGACGACTTGCTTCTACGAGGAACGCAGTTCCTTGCACTACGTCTGGAGAATCCGCCCTGTGTAGACGTGTAATTATATCCGTCGCATTAGACGTGGCAAACAGTCCGCTTTTCAGCGTGGAAATCATTATCAGGTGCCATCGAGCTCAATTATACTACGGATCACTGTTGTTGATGTGCAGTGATCAACACAAATTGTATAGTGAATTATTTGGCAAGTATTGTGAAATTTACGACATTACTGTAGCACCACATTTTTTCACCCACGTGTTTGTGGAGGGCCGAGAGCCTGGTGCGAAAATATACAGGTAAATGTGATATTATTACTTTGAACAAGTGTGATTATAAAAGTACATTATACACAGATTGCTACGGTGAATTTATCTATAATAAAAAGACGCCCATTTCACGGATGCCACGTGATAGAAAAAGTAGCGTCTGTACACGTGTAGAACCGCAGAACAGCGCATGGCCATTTATCATTTACATCTGCAAAGTGTAGAGGCTGTGTTACCAGTTATATTTAAAGCCTGTGATATCTGCGACGAATACTGTAATTTTCAAGTGATAATAATGAACTACTACAAGTCTTATACTACCGCCCTCGTGGTTAACTTTTTCAACACCATGTTCGAGGCCGAGACCATGGGCTAATACCATTATGGTATGAGGGAGATGTCTCGGATGGGATCAGCAATGATTATGGAACTTCTAGAACATCGAACGAGAAGGAAGGAACCGAGGATGCCTTTCCTAGGCATGTCCAGTCCATTCACGAGGTCAACTACAGGGACAGACCGAACCCTGGTCTTTGGGAGAGCCCAGATGGAAGTTCTGATGAGGACGATGCCAACCCTGAAAGCCAGAGGTGCTTTTGTTCAACCCTTGTTGTTGGACAGAGAGCTAAGTGTGAGCTCCTTCATATCGTGAGTTTTGTACACCCTTCCTTGTTCTAGTTTCTGGTGGTATAGTTAGATTAGTGTAGTTTGTGAACCAACCGAACTTAGTGACAGCCATTTCATAGGTAGGGAATGTAAATTTAGTCTAATTAGATGTCATTTATCTACAGTGATTGTGAGTCACCCTTGGGTCTGACATTTTGGTCAACCCTGGTGCAGCTTGATGGACGTCGTAGGACGCCAATTTCTGCCTATTGCTAAACGTGACTGTAGTCATTTTTAGGCTACTTTGTTTAACCCTATCTGGGGTGATTTTTCAAGTCTTTGCAGACTCTAGTTATGGCAATCTGATGCCATGGTTATGTTTCTTTAACTGCTTTTTTTTTGCAACCAGTCAATGTTACGCCCCTGACTTCGTTAGAGTAGTCGTATCATTTGGGTAATCGACTGTAATTACCAGTTTTGTAACTGCATTATATTTCATTTGAGATGAGCTCAGAAGCCATCCAGGTCATGTGTAGACCTTATAAGTAAAAGGGACGTTTTGTCGTTGCCTAGCATCGAACCCTGTTCCCCAACGTATCATTAAGCAGATCCAGCAGAGAGTGGTATTTGCGCCACAATTATTATTTTGTTGTGTCAAGTGTGATGACTCGTATTTATTTGATGTTTGATACAAGTCAGAAATGAAGAGTATTTTATCATTGAGAGCAGAGAGCTCCAGCAATTAGTGACATTGCTACCTTTTAAACGTCTTTGATGTGAAAGACAGAGTTATATGATTGTATTCAGATTTATAGCGTGCTTTTTATGCACATATTCTTCGAGGTTTATAACCTATGGTAAAGGTATTATTATGAGGCCAGTTTTACAGTTATTATCTTGCTTAAATTGCCGGCCTAGTTAGTGTGTTGTGCCATTCAGCGCAGGAATCTTGTAGCCTGCGGCGACACGAACAGGTTTTGTGACTCAGCGCCCGTGTGAGAGCGCATGCTTCTGAGTGAGACGGACTGATGATAACATAGGACAGAATGCTTTTAGCATTCACTTTCCCTTTCATTGCAGTTATAGCTCATGGAACCCAGTGTCCATTCTTGTATCTGCTCATATGTTCTGTAGATTGTCATTTGTTAGTTAAACGCTGTTGCGTGTATCGTTGTTTTGACGAGTACAGTTATGTCAGGGTTTCTATAGTACGTTGTAGGCTAGCCCCGCTAGGGAGGTTTTTCATGTATGAAGGTATTTTTGTGTACCATGTCCGGGATTGTTCCCGTGGACCAGATATTTAGGGAGGGTAACTGATTGTGTCCAGGCCCGTCCCAGAGTTATTGAACGCGAGCTGTGCGCCGCTGGTAACTTGTGTTATTGTGTGTCCGAGTTGTTATTGCTCGTTGATTATATTCCGACTTTTGAGTCGAGGCTTTTTGGCAGAGATGATCTCAAGGGAGACACTCCGTGCCCAGGCTTGTCAGTATTATTCGCCATAAACCAACGATAACCTAAACCGACATCTTAATAATAAAACGCATAATTTTGATAAACAAAAGCTAATTAACGAATCCTTTCTGCTTAACCTTGTTCATTTGCATTTGGAACCTGCTGACATAGCCGTGCTAATGAAGGTATATCCTGGAGGAAATGACTTGAGGACAACTGACACTTTTTGTTGCGACTGAAGCTTGCTCGAACCTTGAGTTCGTCGCTGGTGGAACGCAGGCCATATGATGTTAGACGTAGTCTTCACTACGCAGTCGTCACCGTAACTACACACATTAGATGACTATGGCTTACAAACAGTAAACCAAGGTGCAGGCAGGCATTTGAATAAAACTGTGGTCTCTTATTTATTTACTTATGATGTGAAAGTGTATGAATCCTCTATGTGACCCTTTTGTTTGCTGATTAGCACTTAGTTCCTAAGAATGACTTAGATGTTTTTTCTATGGCTGGTCACTTAGCTTTGATATTGTAATTGTTTGATATTACGGACGTCACCACCGTAAATTTTGTTATTAATTAATAGGACTTAGCTAGATGAATTAACGTTAAATGTAAATGTGGAGATGGTATCATCCTAACTTAGATTTGTTTTGCTACCCTGTTAAATGTAGATTCTGATATTAGCTTGATCTTGTAACTTGACCTAGGGATTTGCATTGTACCATTTTCCTAGTGTTGCTGTTGTTGCTTTATTATTGTGAGACAGATCTTTCGCGAGGGTTTACTGTAACTTCTCAGGTAGGGACCTGCTCTTTATTTTTGATTATGTATTAGCTTGCGGATTAGCCGATAGAAACCCTCCGAACTAGGATAGGGGTTTGTAAAATTTACAATAAATTTTCACGGTGTTTTACATAAGTCTGGATGTTTCTTTTCTCAGTCTAGCTTTTAAGGTGAACCTTCCTTAGGCAGTCTATGACCTTCGTCACCATGTACCACGATCCCCGTGGACTACAGTTTCTCGTGCCGCTTTGGCCTATTTGGAAGTTCACCTGATCCTCACGGCAGTTAGGTCCGACGGATGAGATGTTAGGGAAGTCATTGCGGTTGTTGGCTATCCTGGCAGCTCTTCTGACGGGCACAATATATTAAAAAAAAGAAAAATCAGTCAATTTACACACTCCATCTTTCACGCAATTCTGTCACTATTCGACATCATCATCATCTATCTCCTCATTCACTCCATCTGCTTTCTAATCCATTTATCTCCACACTTCAAAAAATAAAATAAAATAAAAAAGTAGTCATTTTTCACACCCCATATTTCATGCAATTCTCGCGTTTTTATCGACATCACCATCATCTCTCTCCTCATTCACATCATCTGCTCGTCGGCCCATTCACCCTTACAAAAAAGTCATTCTACACTCTATCTTTCATGCAATTCTCGCGCTCCTTTCGACATCATCACCATCTCCCTCCTCATTCACTCCATCTGCTCACAGATCCACTCATCCCCTCACTTCAAAAAAAGAAAAAAAACATTTTCACCACCACAAGCATTCACCACATTCACCCTCCATCCATTTATCACTCAGCATTTACTCTCAATTTACACCTCAAATTGCACCGAATTTACACATCACCTGCACCACAATCATCCACCAATAATCATTTACGTAATCAATCTCCCAATCAACTTAATTAGATACTTACATACAGGATATTAAAAAAAACTGAGCAATATGTCATGTCATTATAAGTCATAAGTCAATATAAGTCTATATAAGTCTACTTTTGGTGGTTGCGGGAGTTGTTTCCATGTGGGAGCACTCCTGAATAATACAAGTCAATATAAATCCCATCTTCAATTAATAAAGCAGTCGCCCCCCACCCTCCATTCCTGACGCCAACTAGTTCTCTCCATTACCGCGATCCAACTCCCTTCTTTCCCCTAGTTTCTCCCCATCACCAAACTTCTCCACTTCCCTCCTCCCCCACCTGCTTCACCTTCAATTCCCCCTTATTACATCACCTCCACGAAGCTACACCGCCATTTCCATCTCCGCACTACAACCCACAACCCCATACTGCCCCCAAAAAATGGCCAATAACTACAACATCAATTAACATACTTCGAACTTTCCCCTCCCCAATAATTCTATCTCTCCAAAACATCCTACTCCCCTGGCCTGAAGAGACGGCGAAACCGTCTAATAGGGCCCGCCACCGCAGGTACGCCCCCCTGCGGTGGAATGAAACTACTGCCAAATAATAATAATACTGTAGTTCGAAGCATGCGAGTTATAGTGCGCATGGTTTGATGTAACTGCATGTCTACTAGCTGAGTGTGGGCACTGTTTGGTGATTCCTTGGAATACACGGTAAGACAGAGTTAGCTTTTTCTGCTCCTTGCTTTAATTCATTCCTTCCTTTTGCGCCAACACCAACAGTGATTTCTTACTTTTTCTTTTATTTGTGCACCTTGCTTACTTCGTTTGTAAGTCTGTTATTGATATATATCTTCCATGATCAACCTAGCGGCATCTAGCAGCTAACCACTGAAGTTCCTCAACATTTTCACTCTCAAGAGGACTTCCTTACAAGTCAAGCCACCAGATGTCGTCGTCATAGTCAGCTAACATCTCCATGCTGAAGAGGACTTCTTCTCCATTACCATCCACCAGGCTTCGCTATTGACGCCAGTAGGATATAAAGGCCGGAGCTGGGGCAGGGGCAAATGGGCAAGATGGCCGCCGCGCGCAACTGCCCTATGTTATTCTTATGGAGAGGTCAGTCATAGCTGGGGCAGGGGCTAATGGGCAATATGGCTGCCACGCTGTCACAGGGGGAGGTCGACAGTGCAGTTACTAAATGGAATATTTATTATTATTATTATTATTATTATTAATTTTACTAGGTAATTATTTATTGAATGCTTGCCACGGTTATCGTGTCGGACTACTAACTCCAAGCTTGCAGGTTCGCTCTTGATCGTGGTAAGTGATTTTTGAAAGGTGGCAGAAATTAAGACACGCATGTCATACGATGTTGGCATGTAAAAGAACCCAGGGAGAGGTCGGCTATGTAGTTGCTAAATGGAATATTTATTATTATTATTTATTATTATTATTATGTAATTATTGATTGATCATGTACAAACAAGACCAGCCTTATATTGCCCCACTTTATGGTATAGTGGCTAGCATTCTTAGCTGTTACTGTGGAGGCTCGGGTTCGAGTCCTGGCTCTGTCAAGAAATTTAATTCTAGGCTGAGGGTTGGAATAGGGTACACTCAACCTTGTGAGCCAAAACTGTCAGGAGCTGGCTTTTGATTCATACCGCAGCCATTCTGCCTAACCCAACTTCACCTAACCTAACCTAACCTAACCTTACCTTACCTAACCTAACCAGATCCCACCTTACCTAACCTAACCTAACCTAACCTAACTTCAAAGTCAGAATGTACAATACATCTATTGTTTTTTTATACCCTCATAAATTAGATATAGAGAATGTCCACCACGATTTAGATCCTCGAGCAAACTTTCTGACATATCATTAAACCGTGTAGAAAGGAATGTCTGAAAATTTTCACTAACACATAGTACACGTTCACCATACATTGTGTCCACTTTTTTGAATGTTTATGATACGGAAAAGAGTATGTATTGGTAATTCAGTGAGCTTTTTTCTCTCCAATCAACAGTTCTGCCCCCATAGCATTGAGAATATTTATTGTAGTAGCCTATAAAGAAACAATAAAAAATCATATCTATTACAGTTTAGCTTTAAGTGACCAGAACCTCTATAACATTTTATTCTAATAAGGAGATTTCCATAATGATAAGAAAAAAAAAAGCTTACCATAATGATGGATTGTGTAAGTAAACGTCTTTTGCTGCTTGATGCCACTACTAAACTGATACTCATACAACGAACAAGTGGGTTCATGTTTCGCTGATGTAATCGTATGTTCCCACGCACTTCCTGTGTGTTGCACGCGCCGTGGTGGCTAAATTTGAAACTAGATGAGATGATTTTCTGATGTAATCGTATGTTACCCTGCACGCACACGCCGGTCCCTATGGATGGGTCCTAATAAGGAGATTTCCATAATGATAAGAAAAAAAGCTTACCATAATGATGGATTGTGTAAGTAAACGTCTTTTGCTGCATGATGCCACTACTGAACTGATACTCATACAACAGACAAGTGAGTTCATGTTTCGCTGACGTAATCGCATGTTCCCACGCACTTCCTGTGTGTTGCTCGCGCCGTAGTGGCTAAATTAGAAACTAGATGAGATTATTTTCTGATGTAATTGTATGTTCCCCCGCACGCACATGCAGGCCCCTGTGGACGGGTCCTTATGGACGAGTCCCTGTGGACGGGTCCCTGTGGACGGGTCATTGTTGACGGGTCCTTGTTGACGAGCCCCTGTGGACGGGTCCTTGTTGACGGGTCCTTTTTGACTAATCAGTAGGGGGGTAGTGAGAGTTCCAAATAGTGTCATGGCCGCCGCGTGAGTCCAAGCCAATATCTCGCAAACCGATGGTCGGATGTTGACATATGAGGTGTCGTTGGACTCGGGTTGACGCCCTCTTTCCAATGGACCACTCATTTCAACCCCTAAATAAAACCTACCCCTACTAGGGGGTGAAATTGTAATTTTTTAGTGAAAGCCTCTTTTCAAATGGGACATGTATAAGCTGCACTGCTAAAATGAACTTAAACGTGGTTGCTCATATCGCGCATGCATTTTACGAGATGCCGCTATGGATGAACATTTTTGTTTTTGTTTTTTACGCATGCGCACTGGGGATTTTTGTAAGAGGGCGAGCTCTTTGAAAAAAAATGATTGATAAGAAGAGGTTTTGGTGGTGAGGAGAGAGCCAGATAGTCGCCTACTTTCCTACGACGTTTGCCGATATCTCTCGAACGCAAGGTCGGATTTGGACGTGTGACGTGTCAAATCGCTTGTTTCAAAGCCCTATATATGTTATTAATAGGTTAAAGTTTTGAGAATGAGGGAAACAGGCGTTTTGGGGTAAAATTATGATTTTAGACTTTTTCTGATATTTCACGAATGCCTGGTCGGATTTGGTCCTATGACGTGTCAAATGGCTTGTCTCGAAACCCTCTTTATTTTGGTAATAGGTTAAAGTTTTTGAGAATGAGGGAAACAGAATTTTTTGTTGTAAAACCGTGATTTTAGACTTTTTGTTATATCTCACAAACCAATAACGCCAGAGACGTATACGAGGGGTCGTAGGACTCGGGGTGACGCCCCTCCCCTATCTCCCTTTCGAATATAGTATTTATGTTTAAAAAAATGCGAAAGAGCCTAACGACACTTATGTTGAAAACATTTCAGTTTTTAAAACTTTTCTTAAATTTGTCTAAAATGTTCATGACGAGTGGTTGTAGATAGAAAGAGACGATACCACTGGACACGTGTTTCAACGAAGCTATTACTGGCCACGGTGGTGATATACCAATACAGTATTCGCTATTTCGATGAGACGGCGGGTCGAGGGTTCGTTTTCTGATTTTTCCTATGATGGAATTCCTAATTCCTAAACCCCCTGAAGGGGGTCTTTAACGTGTAAACGATTATGAGTGACATGACAAATGATAATTCCTTGATTCGATGAAGTTGGCTTTAGATAGAACAAACAGAACTTGGTTATATGTTGCTTGAAGTGAGTATAGAAAACAAACTTGCTGGGGCAGACTGACAGGATGTGAATGTTATTTGATCTTATTGGAATGCATTGACTTGACAGGGCAATGAAAAAAAGCACAGAGATGCTGAGGACACTTGAAGGTCAAACGATATGGCAACCATGGTGGGAGGGGGAAGCTAGGATGATGTCGCCGATCATGTTCAATGGATGAATTTATATTTTGCGAAGCATTGTTCGGAGAGGGTCATGGGACGACTTGTTTTAAGGGTATTTATTTTTTCGATGTTTCCTATGGTGGACTCATTGATTGAAATAATCCAAAACTGCTAGGGCATGGCCTTGAGATTTTATAAACCGATAATGGGATTTTGACATACAAGATCCACTCAGAACTTGACATGATGTCATTCTTTTTATGGCTTATGAATTTCCCCAAAAAAGACCCAAAACAACAAGATCATGGACTTTTGCTTTTCTTAATATATTGCAAACCCATAATGTAAGATGTTTACTGTGAGTGACGAAATCTAGCTAGGTAACGAAAGAATTATTGTAGGATATATGTATGGTGACTGACACGTCTTTGACCATTGGAACTTGTTTTCAGATCTGACTGTAGTACATAGGGAGTATAGGTTGTAGGCATGGATTGACAAACGGTGCACACAAAATTCAATTTATCGATTCAAGAATTAAGAGTAGACTATCATTAATTAATTGGTTAAAGAGTGTAGCTAAAAATAAAAAAATGGTGACTACATTAAACTAAACTGAACCAAGTCGAATCAAACCCAACCGAACCAAACCAAGCCTAAAGCAAACCAAACCTAATCAAGAACAAGCCAAGGGCTTAAGTGTAAAACTTGTGGGGGAATGCAGTCATTGGCAATGTCCAAAGGAAGGGATAACGCTCTACCTCTAGAGGGTAAGGTAAAGCTAGCGCATGGTGCTAATGCATATTCCCAAGTACATGAACCACACACACACACAACTATCCTATGCTGTTTTTATGAGTTAACTGTTAAAACTTACTCAGTGGTTAGTGAGCAAGATGGTCGCTACACACAACAAGCTTTAAATACTTGAGGCTAATAATCTATACACACACACACACGCTTGTTCTAAACTAAACTGTCTTGCTGGCAGTGCTCACACAGTAGGCAAATGACAGAAATGCTTGGCTAACAGAAATACAATCATTTTCGTTTGTCTAATGTTACCAGCTAACCATTACATGCTATAGTGGTGAGCACATGTGCCTCTTGCACTGGAGATCGTAACTCGATTTCTAGCTCTAAGGCCTAGAATGAATCAAACTAAGAAAGAAGGGTATGGTGACGCAGTGGTTAAACTGTTAGCCTTTCACTAAGGTAGACTAGGGTTTGATTTTAGGTTAATATACATGTCATAAACAAACAAACAAACAAACAAACAAACAAACAAAAAAAGCAGAGATAATGTTTAAAACTGATTACACTTGTCTCTTTTCAAATTATTACTTAGATTGCAAATACAAAGGTGGACTGGGTTTGATATTCAGTTAATGCTGCCTATCGCATACTAGCCTGTAAGAAAGCCAAACAAGCAAAAGGCGTAGGTAGAGCAGTGGTAAAATCGCTATGTGTAGAGAACTACCTAACGGTTTTATGAACTGGCAATGGTATGTCGCATAAACAGTGCAGGATACAATCCAGCAACCATAATTTGTATCTTGTGGAGCAGAGAAAACATATATATAGAGAAAGATATAGAAAGCTAGTGTATGTATGGGTAGCATTGATAATTTGACCAGAGAAAATACGATGAGGTAGGGTGGGGAGAGGGAGAATTAACACTTATATATGAATGAATGGTAAATAGTATTTTAGTTTTTTTTCCCCAATAGTTTTGTTTTTTAAATGCAGTGGTAGATAGTCGTTATTTTGTAAAACATTCTTACTTGCAGTAGTAATAAGACTCTATGGTTTCGCTAACACATAGATAGACTGTATTATTGCCATGGTCAAGCACTCACATTAAGATCATTTACAAAATCATAAAATGAAAAATAAAAAATCTTGTTTTGGAAATATCGTTTTTCAACATACACAAAATAAATATATAAAAAATTTGTAAACAGCAAAATGGAAAATCCATGGTCAAGCACTCACATTAAGATCATTTACAAAATCATAAAATGAAAAATAAAAATCTTGTTTTGGAAATATCGATTTTTTTCAACATACACAAAATAAATATATAAAAAATTTGTAAACAGCAAAATGGAAAATCCATGTTTCCATATAGACAAAATTTAAAAACCTTAAACGGACATTTAAGAAAATATATATAAATGGGAAATTGACAAATGTGTAAATATGAAAATGGAAAAATCCATGTTTCCATATCATGAAATTGAAAAACATCAAACTGTCATTTTAAAAAATGCAAATGGAAAATTGACAAATTGCAATGTGTGAAATGTGAAATTGAACAAATGGCTATCATTATTTAAAAAAAAAAAAAGAACATGGTGCTCTATGGTTGAGGTGTGAATCAAACCCTTTCTACTTATTTGGACCACCCGAGACTGAGTAGACTAGTTTAAGTTGTCATACCACTTTTAAAAGTTTGTGTTAAATCTAGGAATTGAACCCAAGAGCTTGTAGGGGAGATCAAAGGTTATAATATGTTAAACAGATAGCCTTGAATGAAGGGTGTGGTAGCTATATAGAGATGAGACGTTTCGCTCGGGGCAGGGAGGCATGGAGATCTGCATCAAACCAGTCAAAGGACTAAAGACTCAAACAACAACATGTACGTTCACCAAAATAATGTTGTGTAACGGTAAATGTTAGTCAACGAACAGTAATGCATTACTAAAACCCATGACACGATACCTAAGAGCTTTTCTAAAATGATTTTAAAATGCCTTTAACCCTATATTGAACACCCAGTTCACAAAACTCATAACTGCAATGTTATGGTAAAACAAAACAAAATCTATATTTCAAAACAAACAAGTGGTTTAGTCAATGTATACTGGAAAAAGTTTTGTAAACACTCAAGTCCTCAAGACCAATTAAATTAGTAACTGTCAGGTTGGCCGAGTGGTTAAGGTGTTTGACTTAAGATCAAATTTCTGTATAAGGAAGCAAGGGTTCGAATCCCTTACCTGACATAACTATTGCCTTAACATGGCTTGGCCACACTGTATTATTATGATACTCAGTACACAAACCATAGATATAGTGTATTGTTTAAGGCCACTCTCTTTCTGAACATAGTCAGAGACTGTTGATGGTTAACAATTGTATTAATAGTGGGACATGGGGATAGCAATTAAGAAAAAACAGCCAATACCCATACAATATTTTTATTCATTTTAGTTTTTTTTTTACAATAGTTACACACTGAATACAACTTTTTATCTCTTTACCATTGTTTGATATAGATTTTAAACACAACGCTTGTTGTAGATCCTTTTACAACTTTCTCTAGGTACTCTTGTTCTTAAAAACTGGGGAAGCCGCAATGGTTTTATAGACATTAAACCCTCATTCTCTTCTTTTTCATTATTATTATTATCATTATTATAAATATTATCTTTATAATTATTATAGTCATTGTCACCATCATTATCATCATCATCATCATCCTCAACATCACTAGAACTATCCAATTCCATTTTTTCCTTTTCAAAAGGGATCTCTTGAAGAGTCTGTGTTGCTTTTGATAGTGTTACGGGTTTATTGAACGTTGACAACTGTCCTAACATGACTTTTTGAGGAGATAAATGTTTTTTCATAAGGAAGTCACTATGTTGAGTAACACTATGTTTTTGTCGGACTTGCTTTTTCTTGTTCTTTTGATCATGTTTTGTTAACACTAACGGTGTTTCATTTGGTATACCACATTGATGAGTACCCACACTTAAGACCTCACTATGTTTACTTTTTAGATGACCTAGACATTTTGTTGTTCTTTGTTTTGAGCACTGCCAAAATATGATGCCATTCGCATTTTCTCGCTTATAGTTATAAGAGTACCCATGATACAGGGCACGTGGTTTACCTTTATTGGTTATAGTATATTCCATAGTAGTCACTGACTTGTATAGTCGATCCGCCTACTACAAAGGTCTGAACACTTGTGGTGAAAGAATGATGTTGTGTTGACGTTTTATGCAGGATAATGTTGGTGGCATATGTGGGTGGCTTATGTTGATGACATGTGTTGTTGGCTGATTTTGGTGGCTTATGTTGATGGTTTATGGTGGTGGCTTATGTTGATGGCTTATGTTGGTGGCTTATGTTGATGACATATGTTGGTGACTTATGTTGATAGCTTATGTTGGTGGCTAATGTTGATGACATATGTTGTTGGCTTATGGTGGTGGCTTATGTTGATGGTATATGTTGCTGGCCTATGTTGATGGTTTATGTTAATGGCTTAGGTTAATATCTTAGGTTGATGGCATAAGTTGATGGCTTATGTTGGTGGCTTATGGTGGTGGCTTATGCTGGTGGCTTATGCTAGTGGCTTATGGTGGTGGTTTATGGTGGTGGCTTATGTTGATGACATATGTTGGTGGCTTAAGTTGGTGGCTTATGTTGGTGGCTTATGGTGGTGGCTTATGGTGGTGGGTTATGGTGGTGGATTATGGTGGCTTATAGTGGTGGCTTATGGTGGTGGTTTATGGTGGTGGCTTATGTTGATGACATATGTTGGTGGCTTATGGTGGCTTATGGTGGTGATTTATAGTGGTGGCCTATGTTGGTGGCTTATTTTTGGTGGTTTACGTTAATACCTTATTTGTAATGGCTTATTTGACAAGTTATTGTTGTCAATGTATTTAGAGGATTTTTCTCTTGGTTTTGGAAAGTATTTCAACTCTTTTTTATGGTAGCATAATGCTTACCGCCATGTTTGTAAGCAACAACAACACACTAAAATTCCAAGAATCCAAAGTACTCTAAGGTTAATGATTGTCTCTCAACTCCATTCAACGTCTAGTCAAAAAACATTATATATTTTTCACATTTTACAAAAAAGGTAAATTGGGAAAGTAAGCTATATGTTTAAACTAAAAATCATATCAAATCATATGCTAACTCCAACACCTACGTCTACCCCAATCTCAGTCAAAAAAATATAATATTCTTCAAATTTTTCCAAAACAGTATTTGGAAAGTAGGCCATATTTTGAAAACTAATCATCCTATAAAGTCATATATATATATATACTGAAACCAATGGCTTTTATATCCTCAATCTTAAGAACAAAATATGGAATTTTTGACATTTTTTCCAAAAATGTTCATTTTAAAACGGGGCTATATTTTGGAAACTAGGAATTTTACAAGAAAGTTTGTTTAACGTAAATGGCAGGTATTTACCCCCACTACCCGCAAACCAAGTCCCAGGTCTCTGGGGAAAAATCCAAAAAAAGTTCAATTTGGAAAGTAGGCAATATTTTGAAAACTAATCATTCTAAAAAGTCATATATAGACTCAAACCAATGGCTTTTATGTCCTTAATTGGTAGAACAAAACTTAACATTTTTTCAGTTTTTCCAAAAAAGTCCAATTTTCAAAAATTGTCTATATTTTGGGAACTAAGAATTTTACAAAAAAGTTTGTTTAACGAAAATGAAAGGTCTTTACCCCCCTCTACCCAAAACATAAATTTCAGGTCCCTAGGACAAAAACTGTGCAGTATATATATATATATATATTTTTTGGGGAGGGGGTCTATATTCACTTTACCTCCCCACTTCACAAGATGGCGGCCATAGCTTAACTTAACCTAGCCTAACCTAACCTGACCTACGAGGTGTGATCAAAAAGTTCCAAAAATGTGGCTGCAACTTAACCAAACCTAGCCTAGCCTAACCTAACCTCCCTGTTGACTAGCCCCCTTTGGACGGGTCCTTTTTGAAGGGAGTCATTTTTTTTACGTGTCCCGGAGGACGGGTCCTTGTTGACGGGTCCCAGTGGCGGGTCCCCTTTGACATAATTTGGATAAAATGCAAGGCCAGTCCATAGGGATCAGTCCAAAGGACCCGCCACAGGGACCCGTCAACAAGGACCCGTCCTCCGGGACACGTAAAAAAAATGACTCCCTTCAAAAAGGACCCGTCCAAAGGGGGCTAGTCAACAGGGAGGTTAGGTTAGGCTAGGCTAGGTTTGGTTAAGTTGCAGCCACATTTTTGGAACTTTTTGATCACACCTCGTAGGTCAGGTTAGGTTAGGCTAGGTTAAGTTAAGCTATGGCCGCCATCTTGTGAAGTGGGGAGGTAAAGTGAATATAGACCCCCTCCCCAAAAAATATATATATATATATACTGCACAGTTTTTGTCCTAGGGACCTGAAATTTATGTTTTGGGTAGAGGGGGGTAAAGACCTTTCATTTTCGTTAAACAAACTTTTTTGTAAAATTCTTAGTTCCCAAAATATAGACAATTTTTGAAAATTGGACTTTTTTGGAAAAACTGAAAAAATGTTAAGTTTTGTTCTACCAATTAAGGACATAAAAGCCATTGGTTTGAGTCTATATATGACTTTTTAGAATGATTAGTTTTCAAAATATTGCCTACTTTCCAAATTGAACTTTTTTTGGATTTTTCCCCAGAGACCTGGGACTTGGTTTGCGGGTAGTGGGGGTAAATACCTGCCATTTACGTTAAACAAACTTTCTTGTAAAATTCCTAGTTTCCAAAATATAGCCCCGTTTTAAAATGAACATTTTTGGAAAAAATGTCAAAAATTCCATATTTTGTTCTTAAGATTGAGGATATAAAAGCCATTGGTTTCAGTATATATATATATATGACTTTATAGGATGATTAGTTTTCAAAATATGGCCTACTTTCCAAATACTGTTTTGGAAAAATTTGAAGAATATTATATTTTTTTGACTGAGATTGGGGTAGACGTAGGTGTTGGAGTTAGCATATGATTTGATATGATTTTTAGTTTAAACATATAGCTTACTTTCCCAATTTACCTTTTTTGTAAAATGTGAAAAATATATAATGTTTTTTGACTAGACGTTGAATGGAGTTGAGAGACAATCATTAACCTTAGAGTACTTTGGATTCTTGGAATTTTAGTGTGTTGTTGTTGCTTACAAACATGG
This sequence comes from Meconema thalassinum, assembly GCA_946902985.2. Lineage (NCBI taxonomy): Eukaryota > Metazoa > Arthropoda > Insecta > Orthoptera > Tettigoniidae > Meconema > Meconema thalassinum. The sequence goes on along the minus strand of OX336388.2, from coordinate 510,531,609 downwards.
CGGTAAGCATTATGCTACCATAAAAAAGAGTTGAAATACTTTCCAAAACCAAGAGAAAAATCCTCTAAATACATTGACAACAATAACTTGTCAAATAAGCCATTACAAATAAGGTATTAACGTAAACCACCAAAAATAAGCCACCAACATAGGCCACCACTATAAATCACCACCATAAGCCACCATAAGCCACCAACATATGTCATCAACATAAGCCACCACCATAAACCACCACCATAAGCCACCACTATAAGCCACCATAATCCACCACCATAACCCACCACCATAAGCCACCACCATAAGCCACCAACATAAGCCACCAACTTAAGCCACCAACATATGTCATCAACATAAGCCACCACCATAAACCACCACCATAAGCCACTAGCATAAGCCACCAGCATAAGCCACCACCATAAGCCACCAACATAAGCCATCAACTTATGCCATCAACCTAAGATATTAACCTAAGCCATTAACATAAACCATCAACATAGGCCAGCAACATATACCATCAACATAAGCCACCACCATAAGCCAACAACATATGTCATCAACATTAGCCACCAACATAAGCTATCAACATAAGTCACCAACATATGTCATCAACATAAGCCACCAACATAAGCCATCAACATAAGCCACCACCATAAACCATCAACATAAGCCACCAAAATCAGCCAACAACACATGTCATCAACATAAGCCACCCACATATGCCACCAACATTATCCTGCATAAAACGTCAACACAACATCATTCTTTCACCACAAGTGTTCAGACCTTTGTAGTAGGCGGATCGACTATACAAGTCAGTGACTACTATGGAATATACTATAACCAATAAAGGTAAACCACGTGCCCTGTATCATGGGTACTCTTATAACTATAAGCGAGAAAATGCGAATGGCATCATATTTTGGCAGTGCTCAAAACAAAGAACAACAAAATGTCTAGGTCATCTAAAAAGTAAACATAGTGAGGTCTTAAGTGTGGGTACTCATCAATGTGGTATACCAAATGAAACACCGTTAGTGTTAACAAAACATGATCAAAAGAACAAGAAAAAGCAAGTCCGACAAAAACATAGTGTTACTCAACATAGTGACTTCCTTATGAAAAAACATTTATCTCCTCAAAAAGTCATGTTAGGACAGTTGTCAACGTTCAATAAACCCGTAACACTATCAAAAGCAACACAGACTCTTCAAGAGATCCCTTTTGAAAAGGAAAAAATGGAATTGGATAGTTCTAGTGATGTTGAGGATGATGATGATGATGATAATGATGGTGACAATGACTATAATAATTATAAAGATAATATTTATAATAATGATAATAATAATAATGAAAAAGAAGAGAATGAGGGTTTAATGTCTATAAAACCATTGCGGCTTCCCCAGTTTTTAAGAACAAGAGTACCTAGAGAAAGTTGTAAAAGGATCTACAACAAGCGTTGTGTTTAAAATCTATATCAAACAATGGTAAAGAGATAAAAAGTTGTATTCAGTGTGTAACTATTGTAAAAAAAAAACTAAAATGAATAAAAATATTGTATGGGTATTGGCTGTTTTTTCTTAATTGCTATCCCCATGTCCCACTATTAATACAATTGTTAACCATCAACAGTCTCTGACTATGTTCAGAAAGAGAGTGGCCTTAAACAATACACTATATCTATGGTTTGTGTACTGAGTATCATAATAATACAGTGTGGCCAAGCCATGTTAAGGCAATAGTTATGTCAGGTAAGGGATTCGAACCCTTGCTTCCTTATACAGAAATTTGATCTTAAGTCAAACACCTTAACCACTCGGCCAACCTGACAGTTACTAATTTAATTGGTCTTGAGGACTTGAGTGTTTACAAAACTTTTTCCAGTATACATTGACTAAACCACTTGTTTGTTTTGAAATATAGATTTTGTTTTGTTTTACCATAACATTGCAGTTATGAGTTTTGTGAACTGGGTGTTCAATATAGGGTTAAAGGCATTTTAAAATCATTTTAGAAAAGCTCTTAGGTATCGTGTCATGGGTTTTAGTAATGCATTACTGTTCGTTGACTAACATTTACCGTTACACAACATTATTTTGGTGAACGTACATGTTGTTGTTTGAGTCTTTAGTCCTTTGACTGGTTTGATGCAGATCTCCATGCCTCCCTGCCCCGAGCGAAACGTCTCATCTCTATATAGCTACCACACCCTTCATTCAAGGCTATCTGTTTAACATATTATAACCTTTGATCTCCCCTACAAGCTCTTGGGTTCAATTCCTAGATTTAACACAAACTTTTAAAAGTGGTATGACAACTTAAACTAGTCTACTCAGTCTCGGGTGGTCCAAATAAGTAGAAAGGGTTTGATTCACACCTCAACCATAGAGCACCATGTTCTTTTTTTTTTTTTAAATAATGATAGCCATTTGTTCAATTTCACATTTCACACATTGCAATTTGTCAATTTTCCATTTGCATTTTTTAAAATGACAGTTTGATGTTTTTCAATTTCATGATATGGAAACATGGATTTTTCCATTTTCATATTTACACATTTGTCAATTTCCCATTTATATATATTTTCTTAAATGTCCGTTTAAGGTTTTTAAATTTTGTCTATATGGAAACATGGATTTTCCATTTTGCTGTTTACAAATTTTTTATATATTTATTTTGTGTATGTTGAAAAAAATCGATATTTCCAAAACAAGATTTTTATTTTTCATTTTATGATTTTGTAAATGATCTTAATGTGAGTGCTTGACCATGGATTTTCCATTTTGCTGTTTACAAATTTTTTATATATTTATTTTGTGTATGTTGAAAAACGATATTTCCAAAACAAGATTTTTTATTTTTCATTTTATGATTTTGTAAATGATCTTAATGTGAGTGCTTGACCATGGCAATAATACAGTCTATCTATGTGTTAGCGAAACCATAGAGTCTTATTACTACTGCAAGTAAGAATGTTTTACAAAATAACGACTATCTACCACTGCATTTAAAAAACAAAACTATTGGGGAAAAAAAACTAAAATACTATTTACCATTCATTCATATATAAGTGTTAATTCTCCCTCTCCCCACCCTACCTCATCGTATTTTCTCTGGTCAAATTATCAATGCTACCCATACATACACTAGCTTTCTATATCTTTCTCTATATATATGTTTTCTCTGCTCCACAAGATACAAATTATGGTTGCTGGATTGTATCCTGCACTGTTTATGCGACATACCATTGCCAGTTCATAAAACCGTTAGGTAGTTCTCTACACATAGCGATTTTACCACTGCTCTACCTACGCCTTTTGCTTGTTTGGCTTTCTTACAGGCTAGTATGCGATAGGCAGCATTAACTGAATATCAAACCCAGTCCACCTTTGTATTTGCAATCTAAGTAATAATTTGAAAAGAGACAAGTGTAATCAGTTTTAAACATTATCTCTGCTTTTTTTGTTTGTTTGTTTGTTTGTTTGTTTGTTTGTTTATGACATGTATATTAACCTAAAATCAAACCCTAGTCTACCTTAGTGAAAGGCTAACAGTTTAACCACTGCGTCACCATACCCTTCTTTCTTAGTTTGATTCATTCTAGGCCTTAGAGCTAGAAATCGAGTTACGATCTCCAGTGCAAGAGGCACATGTGCTCACCACTATAGCATGTAATGGTTAGCTGGTAACATTAGACAAACGAAAATGATTGTATTTCTGTTAGCCAAGCATTTCTGTCATTTGCCTACTGTGTGAGCACTGCCAGCAAGACAGTTTAGTTTAGAACAAGCGTGTGTGTGTGTGTATAGATTATTAGCCTCAAGTATTTAAAGCTTGTTGTGTGTAGCGACCATCTTGCTCACTAACCACTGAGTAAGTTTTAACAGTTAACTCATAAAAACAGCATAGGATAGTTGTGTGTGTGTGTGGTTCATGTACTTGGGAATATGCATTAGCACCATGCGCTAGCTTTACCTTACCCTCTAGAGGTAGAGCGTTATCCCTTCCTTTGGACATTGCCAATGACTGCATTCCCCCACAAGTTTTACACTTAAGCCCTTGGCTTGTTCTTGATTAGGTTTGGTTTGCTTTAGGCTTGGTTTGGTTCGGTTGGGTTTGATTCGACTTGGTTCAGTTTAGTTTAATGTAGTCACCATTTTTTTATTTTTAGCTACACTCTTTAACCAATTAATTAATGATAGTCTACTCTTAATTCTTGAATCGATAAATTGAATTTTGTGTGCACCGTTTGTCAATCCATGCCTACAACCTATACTCCCTATGTACTACAGTCAGATCTGAAAACAAGTTCCAATGGTCAAAGACGTGTCAGTCACCATACATATATCCTACAATAATTCTTTCGTTACCTAGCTAGATTTCGTCACTCACAGTAAACATCTTACATTATGGGTTTGCAATATATTAAGAAAAGCAAAAGTCCATGATCTTGTTGTTTTGGGTCTTTTTTGGGGAAATTCATAAGCCATAAAAAGAATGACATCATGTCAAGTTCTGAGTGGATCTTGTATGTCAAAATCCCATTATCGGTTTATAAAATCTCAAGGCCATGCCCTAGCAGTTTTGGATTATTTCAATCAATGAGTCCACCATAGGAAACATCGAAAAAATAAATACCCTTAAAACAAGTCGTCCCATGACCCTCTCCGAACAATGCTTCGCAAAATATAAATTCATCCATTGAACATGATCGGCGACATCATCCTAGCTTCCCCCTCCCACCATGGTTGCCATATCGTTTGACCTTCAAGTGTCCTCAGCATCTCTGTGCTTTTTTTCATTGCCCTGTCAAGTCAATGCATTCCAATAAGATCAAATAACATTCACATCCTGTCAGTCTGCCCCAGCAAGTTTGTTTTCTATACTCACTTCAAGCAACATATAACCAAGTTCTGTTTGTTCTATCTAAAGCCAACTTCATCGAATCAAGGAATTATCATTTGTCATGTCACTCATAATCGTTTACACGTTAAAGACCCCCTTCAGGGGGTTTAGGAATTAGGAATTCCATCATAGGAAAAATCAGAAAACGAACCCTCGACCCGCCGTCTCATCGAAATAGCGAATACTGTATTGGTATATCACCACCGTGGCCAGTAATAGCTTCGTTGAAACACGTGTCCAGTGGTATCGTCTCTTTCTATCTACAACCACTCGTCATGAACATTTTAGACAAATTTAAGAAAAGTTTTAAAAACTGAAATGTTTTCAACATAAGTGTCGTTAGGCTCTTTCGCATTTTTTTAAACATAAATACTATATTCGAAAGGGAGATAGGGGAGGGGCGTCACCCCGAGTCCTACGACCCCTCGTATACGTCTCTGGCGTTATTGGTTTGTGAGATATAACAAAAAGTCTAAAATCACGGTTTTACAACAAAAAATTCTGTTTCCCTCATTCTCAAAAACTTTAACCTATTACCAAAATAAAGAGGGTTTCGAGACAAGCCATTTGACACGTCATAGGACCAAATCCGACCAGGCATTCGTGAAATATCAGAAAAAGTCTAAAATCATAATTTTACCCCAAAACGCCTGTTTCCCTCATTCTCAAAACTTTAACCTATTAATAACATATATAGGGCTTTGAAACAAGCGATTTGACACGTCACACGTCCAAATCCGACCTTGCGTTCGAGAGATATCGGCAAACGTCGTAGGAAAGTAGGCGACTATCTGGCTCTCTCCTCACCACCAAAACCTCTTCTTATCAATCATTTTTTTTCAAAGAGCTCGCCCTCTTACAAAAATCCCCAGTGCGCATGCGTAAAAAACAAAAACAAAAATGTTCATCCATAGCGGCATCTCGTAAAATGCATGCGCGATATGAGCAACCACGTTTAAGTTCATTTTAGCAGTGCAGCTTATACATGTCCCATTTGAAAAGAGGCTTTCACTAAAAAATTACAATTTCACCCCCTAGTAGGGGTAGGTTTTATTTAGGGGTTGAAATGAGTGGTCCATTGGAAAGAGGGCGTCAACCCGAGTCCAACGACACCTCATATGTCAACATCCGACCATCGGTTTGCGAGATATTGGCTTGGACTCACGCGGCGGCCATGACACTATTTGGAACTCTCACTACCCCCCTACTCTAATCTCTTTAGACCGGTCCCTTTGGACAGGTCCCTATGGACTGGCCCATGACCCCTAATGCTATGATGAAATTAAACGTTGTTGCACATGAAGCGCATGTGAAGAGCCAATTGCTACTATGAATTAACATGTTTCTTTGTTTTGTTTTTACGCATGCGTACTTGTTTTTTGTAAGCGGGCAGGCTTTTTGAATAATGATTAATAGATGAGTTTTTTTTAAATTACCAAAAGATCCAAAGCTAATAGGTCCATTAGCTTTTTAATATCTCATGAACCAATAAGGCTAGGGACTTGTATGAGAGGTCGTTGGACTTGAGGTGACATTCTGTTTTTGAATGTATTATTTATTTTTGTCAAAAGGGCCTAACTAAACTTTTGTTAATATCTCGCTAACTAATAATCAGAGAGGGTCAAGTGAGGTGTCATGGGACTCAGGAAGGTCAACCCTTTTCCATGACCAACGAATTTATCCAAAAGATCTAATACAGCATGGTCATTGACCTATGATTTTATAAACTAATCATCGGAGAGGGTCAAGTGAGGTGTCATAGGACTTAAAATGGTTAACCCTTTCCCATGACCAATGAATTTACCCCAAAATCCAAAACAGCAAGGTCATTGACCTAAGATTTTATAAACTAATAATCGAATATCAACTTGCGAGGTGTCATAGGACGTAGAATGGTCAACCCTTTCCCATGGCCAATGAATTTACCCAAAATACCCAATACATCAAGGTCATCGACCTGAGATTTTATAAACTAATAATCGGATACGAACATGTGAGATGTTTACCATGCGTGATGAAACATAGCTAGGTAGAGAAAGAATTAGTGTAGGCTACATGTATGGTGACTGACAAGTCTTTTACCATTGAAACTTGTTTTCAGATCGAACTGCAGTATAGAGAGAGTGTAGGTTGCAGGTATGGGTTAATAAATGAGAAACGGTGTACGCAAACTCTGATTTATCAAGAATTAAGAGTAGACTATCTTTAATTGATTGGTTAAAGATGATAGCTAAAACACAAAAATGCTCAGTGGTTACCGAGACAAAATGGTCGCTACACACAACAAGTTTTAATACTTGAGGCTAATAATCTATACACACACTCGCTTGTTCTAAACTAAACTGTGTTGCTGTCAGTGCACAGACAGTAGGCTGATGACGAAATGCATTGCTAACAGAAATATAATCATTTCCGGTTGTCTAATGTTACCAGCTATCCATTTTTTTGTGTTGCAGTGGTAAGCACGTTTAGCTCTTGTACTGGTGGTCTTAATTCGATTTCCAGGTCTGAAGCCTAGAACGAGTCGAACTAAGAAACAAGGGCATGGTGATGCAGTGGTTAAGCTGTTAGCCTTTTCACCAGGGGTTCGATTTCAGGTTAATATGCATGTCATAAACATATTAAACAAAACAAAACAGAGATAACGTTTAAAACTGATTACATTTGTGTCTTTTCAAATTATTACTTGGATTACAAATACAAAGGTGAACTAGGTTTGATATACAGTTAATGCTGTCTATCACACACTAGACTGTAAGAAAGCCAAAAGAGCAAAAGGCGTAGGTAGAGCAGTGGTAAAATTGCTATATGTAGAGAACTACCTGGCAAAGCTATATCGCATAAACAGTGCAGGATACAATCCAGCAATCAAATTTGTATCTTGTGAAACAGAGAAATGCACTTGCGTGAGAAAATGCAAGTTCATGTGTAATATGACCTAACACACAAATGTTCACCTGTGCACATGCACGATAATAGCTAAGGAGTCACATTCTGTTTAGTTCGTCCGTAACGTTTAGGTTAGGGCTAATGCACACACCCTAGTACACGAGGCACCTGACATTTGAGACCAGGTCAAGGGATCTAACTTGGTGGATGGATGTGTTCTAACGAGTCATTTGTAGTTGAAAGGGATTAATACTTGTTCTTAAGATGTTAAAACTGAGGAGATGGTACGTGCAGTAAGACGTCTTGTTATTTCCTGTGTCATATTACAGACATGGCAGAGAGCGCACAGTTCTGTTGCTATGACTAACGCTGCAGTAATTTGAAACCCCAGGTGTTCATCAAGACAATGGGTGATGATTATACAAAGTTAGCAGTCATTGGATATTACACAGGTGTTCCTTCCAGTGTCATGTTGTTGACATGGCAGAGAGCGCACGTTCTATTGCTATGACTAACGCTGCAGTAATTTGAAACCCCAGGTGTTGATCAAGACAATGGGTGATGATCATGCAAAGTCAGCAGTAATTGGATACCACACATCAACATGGACTAAATCATAAACGTGTTGTCATAACCCGTAGAAACCTCATTTAAAGATTTTAGATTTTACATTTCAACATTTTACATTTTTGATTTTTTTAATTTTACATTTTTTTAGATTTTACATTTAAAATTTAAGATTTTTGGATTTTTAGATTTTACTTTTTTTAGATTTTACTTTTTTAACATTTTCCTAACAGAGTAAACTACAAGGTCACATACCTAACCTCATTAAACCTAACTTTACCAAACCTAACTTAAGCTAATCCAAAGGCTAATGCACATACACAAAATATATAAGGTACATGCAACTATCCTTATGCTAGTCTTATAGGTTACTGTACAACATGATCACTACCCCAAACGGATTTTTTTTTCATTTTGTTGTTTACAATTTTCCAATTTCCCATTTTCAGTTTTTTAATGTCAGTTTTTAGTTTTTCAATTTCATAACATGGAAACATGGATTTTGCATTTTGTTGTTTACACATTTATTAATTCCACAATTTCACTTTTACAGTTCTTAAAATCTCAGTTTAAAGTTTTTCAATTTCATGATATAGAAACATGGATTTTCCAATTTGTTGTTTTCACATTTGTCAATATACCAAATTCACATTTACAGTTTCTTAAATTTCAGTTTAATGTTTTTTTCTATTTGTCAATATGGAAACATGGATTTTTACAATTTGTATTTAACATGTCATGCAACTATCCTTATGCTAGTCTTATAGGTTACTGTACAACATGATCACTACCCCAACCGGATTTTTTTTCGTTTTGTTGTTTAGACATATGTCAATTTTCCAATTTCCCATTTTCAGTTTTTTTAATGTCAGTTTTAAGTTTTTCAATTTCATAATATGGAAACATGGATTTTGCATTTTGTTGTTTACACATTTATCAATTTCACAATTTCCCATTTACAGTTCTTAAAATGTCAGTTTAAAGTTTTTCAATTTCATGATATAGAAACATGGATTTTCCAATTTGTTGTTTTCACATTTGTCAATTTACCAAATTACCATTTACAGTGTTTAGAATTTCAGTTTAATGTTTTTTTCTATTTGTCAATATGGAAACATGGATTTTTCCAATTTGTGTTTTACATGTTCATTTTGCATTAGGAGTGGAGAGAGGTGGGTAGTAATTAAAAATGTGCAAGCAGTGTCCATTGTTGACAGGTCATTGTTGACGAGTCCTTCTCATACAACAGACAAGTGAGTTCACGTTTCACATGCATTACCTAAAATGTTATACCATGCAAGTGTTAAACATTTTACAAATTAGCTTATGTATTAGTTTATGTGTGGGGTCTTATGTTGGCATTTTGTGTTGGCTTATTCTGTATATTGGCTTTTATGTTGGCTTTTGTGTTGGCTTTTAGGTTGGCTTTTTGTGTGTTGGCTTTAGTGCTGGTTTATATTTTGGCTTTTGTGTTGGCTTATTTGACAAGTTATTTTGTCAATGCATTTAGTGGATTTATCTCTTGGTCTTGGAAATTATATCAGTCCATTTTATCACAACATAATGCTTACTGCCATGTTTGTAAGCAACAACAACAACAACACACTAAACTTTCAAAATAAAACTCAAGTACTCTAAGGTACTCTCAGCTCGTACTCTTACCTCTATCCCATGCCTAGTCAAGAACATTATATATTTTTTTTTCAAAAAAAGGTGAATGGTGAAAGTAGACTATATGATTAAACTAAAAAATCATATAAAGTCATATGTTAACTCTAACACCTACGTTTATCCCATTCTTAGTCGAAAAATATTATATTTTTTAAATTTTTCTAAAAAAATATTTGGAAAGTAGGCTATATTTTGAAAACTAATCATCCTATAAAGTCATATATAGACTCAAACCAATGGCTTTTATATCCTTAATCGTTAGAACAAAATATGGAATTTTTGTCATTTTTCCCAAAAATGTTCATTTTTAAAAATGGGGTATATATTGGAAACTGGGAATTTTACAAAAAAGTGTGTTTGACATAAATGACAGGTATTTACCCCCCTCTACCCACAAACCAAGTCCCAGATCTCTGGGACAACATCCAAAATTGTTTTAATTGTGGAAGTAGGCGATATTTTGAAAACGTATCATTCTAAAAAGTCATATATAGACTCAAACAAATGTTCTTTAAGTTATTTAACGTTAAAACAAAACAACATTTATTTCATTTTCCGAAAAAAGTCCAATTTTCAAAATTGTCTATGGTGGCTTATGTTGGTGGCTTATGGTGGTGGCTTATGGTGGCTTATGGTGGTGGCTTATGGTGACTTATGGTGGCTTATGGTGGTGGCATATAGTGGTGGCATATATTGGTGGCTTATTTTTGGTAGTTTACGTTAATACCTTATTTGTAATGGCTTATTTGACAAGTTATTTTTGTCCATGTATTTCGAGGATTTTTCTCTTGGTCTTGGAAAGTATTTCAACTTTTTTTATGGTAGCATAATGCTTACCGCCATGTTTGTAAGCAACAACACACCAAAATTCCAAGAATCCAAAGTACTCTCAACTCCATTCAACGCCTAGTCAAAAACATTATATATTTTTCAAATTTTTCAAAAAAGGTAAATTGGAGAAGTAGGCTATATTTTTAAACTAAAAATCATATCAAATCATATGCTAACTCAAACACCTATGTCTATCCCACTCTCAGTCAAAAATTATAATAATCTTCAAATTTTTTCCAAAACAATATTGGGAAAGTAGGCCATATTTTGAAAACTAATCATCCTATAAAGTAATATATAGACTCAAACCAATGGTTTTTACATCCTTAATCGTAAGAATAAAATATGGAATTTTTGACATTTTTTCCAAAAATGTTCATTTAAAAAAATGGGGTATATATTGGAAACTAGGAATTTTACAAAAAAGTTTGTTTAACGTAAATGTCAGGTATTTACCCCCACTACCCAGAAACCAAGTCCCAGGTCTCTGGGACAAAATCCAAAAAGGTTCAATTTGGAATGTAGGCGATATTTTGAAAACTAATCCTCATAAAAAGTCATATATAGACTCAAACCAATGGCTTTTATGTCCTCAATTGATAGAACACAACTGAACATTTTTTCAGTTTTTCCAAATTAGTCCAATTTTCAAAATTGTCTATATTTTTGGAACTAAGAATTTTACAAAAAAGTTTGTTTAACGTAAATGAAAGGTCATTACCCCCTCTACCCAAAAAATAAATTTCAGGTCCCTAGGACTAAAACTGTGCAGTAGTGTGTTTTGGGGGGTTCAAGCACCACCTCCACCTCCCATCCTCACAAGATGGCGGCCGTAGCTTAACTTAACCTAGCCTAACCTAACAAGATGGCGGCCGTGGCTTAACTTAACCTAGCCTAACCTAACAAGATGGCGGCCGTAGCTTTACTTAACCTAACTTAACCTAACCTAACTTAACCTAAACCTACGAGGTGCGATCAAAAATTTTCAAGATGGTGGTCATAGCTTCACTGAACCTAGCCTAACCTAACCTAACCTAAACCTACGAGGTGTGATCATAAAGTTCCAAGATGGCGGTCGTAGCTTAACTCAACCTAACCTAACCCTACGAGGTGTGATCAAAAAGTTCCAAAATGGCTGCCGTAGCTTAACTTAACCTGTGATTGATCCCTGTTGATTGACCCCTTTTGATTGATCTCTGTGGATGTATCCCTTTGGACTGGTCCCTGTTGACTAGCCCCTTTGTGACGGGTCCTTTTTGAAGGGAGTCAATTTTTTACGGGTCCTGGAGGATGGGTCCTTGTTGACGAGTTTCTGTGGGCGGGTCCCTTTGACATAATTTGGATAAATGCATGGGCCAGACCATAGGGATCAGTCCAAAGGATCCGCCCACAGGGACCCGTCAACAAGGACCCGTCCTCCGGGACCCGTAAAAAAATGACTCCCTTCAAAAAGGACCCGTCCAAAGGGGCTAGTCAACAGGGACCAGTCCAAAGGGATACATCCACAGAGATCAATCAAAAGGGGTCAATCAACAGGGATCAATCAAAGGTTAAGTTAAGCTACGGCAGCCATTTTGGAACTTTTAATCACACCTCGTAGGGTTAGGTTAGGTTGAGTTAAGCTACGACCGCCATCTTGGAACTTTATGATCACACCTCGTAGGTTTAGGTTAGGTTAGGTTAGGCTAGGTTCAGTTAAGATATGACCACCATCTTGAACATTTTTTGATCGCACCTCGTAGGTTTAGGTTAAGTTAGGTTAGGTTAAGTTAGGTTAAGTAAGGCTACGGCCGCCATCTTGTTAGGTTAGGCTAGGTTAAGTTATGCTACGGCCGCCATCTTGTTAGGTTAGGCTAGGTTAAGTTAAGCTACGGCCGCCATCTTGTGAGGTGGGGAGGTGGAGGTCGTGCTAGAACCCCCCAAAACACACTACTGCACAGTTTTTGTCCTAGGGACCTGAATTTTTTTTTTGTAAAATTCTTAGTTCCCAAAATATAGACAATTTTGAAAATTGGACTTTTTTGGAAAAACTGAAAAAAAAAATGTTAAGTTTTGTTCTACCAATTAAGGACATAAAAGCCATTGGTTTGAGTCTATATATGACGTTTTAGGATGATTAGTTTTCAAAATATCGCCTACTTTCCAAATTGAACTTTTTTGGATTGTGTCCCAGAGACCTGGGACTTGGTTTGTGGGTAGTGGGGGGTAAATACCTGTCATTTACGTTAACCAAACTTTTTTGTAAAATTCCTAGTTTCCAAAATATAGCCTCGTTTTAAAATGACCATTTTTGGAAAAAATGACAAAAATTCCATATTTTGTTTTTACGATTAAGGATATAAAAGCCATTGGTTTGAGTCTATATATGACTTTATTTTATAGGATGATTAGTTTTCACAATATGGCCTACTTTCCAAATATTGTTTTGGAAAAAATTTGAAGAATATTATATTTTTTGACTGAGAGTGGGATAGACGTAGGTGTTAGGGTTAGCATATGATTTGATATGATTTTTAATTTAAACATATAGCCTACTTCTCCAATTAACCTTTTTTGAAAAATTTGAAAAATATATAATGTTTTTGACTAGGCGTTGAATGGAGTTGAGAGACAATCATTAACCTTCGAGTACTTTGGATTCTTGGAATTTTGGTGTGTTGTTGTTGCTTACAAACATGGCGGTAAGCATTATGCTACCATAAAAGAAAGTTGAAATACTTTCCAAGACCAAGAGAAAAATCCTCGAAATACATTGACAAAAATAACTTGTCAAGTAAGCCATTACAAATAAGGTATTAACGTAAACTACCAAAAATAAGCCACCAACATATGCCACCACTATAAGCCACCACCATAAGCCACCATAAGCCACCATAAGCCACCAACATAAGCCACCAACATAAGCCACCATAGACAATTTTGAAAATTGGACTTTTTTCGGAAAATGAAATAAATGTTGTTTTGTTTTAACGTTAAATAACTTAAAGAACATTTGTTTGAGTCTATATATGACTTTTTAGAATGAAAAGTTTTCAAAATATCGCCTACTTCCACAATTAAAACAATTTTGGATGTTGTCCCAGAGATCTGGGACTTGGTTTGTGGGTAGAGGGGGTAAATACCTGTCATTTATGTCAAACACACTTTTTTGTAAAATTCCCAGTTTCCAATATATACCCCATTTTTTAAAATGAACATTTTTGAAAAAAAAATGTCAAAAATTCCATATTTTGTTCTAACGATTAAGGATATAAAAGCCATTGGTTTGAGTCTATATATGACTTTATAGGATGATTAGTTTTCAAAATATAGCCTACTTTCCAAATATTTTTTTAGAAAAATTTAAAAAATATAATATTTTTCGACTAAGAATGGGATAAATGTAGGTGTTAGAGTTAACATATGACTTTATATGATTATTTAGTTTAAACATATAGTCTACTTTCACCATTCACCTTTTTTTGAAAAAAAAATATAATGTTCTTGACTAGGCATGGGATAGAGGTAAGAGTACGAGCTGAGAGTACCTTAGAGTACTTGAGTTTTATTTTGAAAGTTTAGTGTGTTGTTGTTGTTGCTTACAAACATGGCAGTAAGCATTATGTTGTGATAAAATGGACTGATATACTTTCCAAGACCAAGAGAAAAATCCACTAAATGCATTGACAAAATAACTTGTCAAATAAGCCAACACAAAAGCCAAAATATAAACCAGCACTAAAGCCAACACACAAAAAGCCAACCTAAAAGCCAACACAAAAGCCAACATAAAAGCCAATATACAGAATAAGCCAACACAAAATGCCAACATAAGACCCCACACATAAACTAATACATAAGCTAATTTGTAAAATGTTAAACACTTGCATGGTATTACATTTTAGGTAATGCATGCGAAACGTAAACTCACTTGTCTGTTGTATGAGAAGGACTCGTCAAAAATGACCTGTCAACAATGGACACTGCTTGCACATTTTTAATTACTACCCACCTCTCTCCACTCCTAATGCAAAATGAACATGTAAAACACAAATTGGAAAAATCCTTGTTTCCATATTGACAAATAGAAAAAAAACATTAAACTGAAATTCTAAAAACTGTAAATGGTAATTTGGTTAATTGACAAATGTGAAAACAACAAATTGGAAAATCCATGTTTCTATATCATGAAATTGAAAAACTTTAAAATGACATTTTAAGAACTGTATATGGGAAATTGTGAAATTGATAAATGTGTAAACAACAAAATACAAAATCCATGTTTCCATATTATGAAAATTGAAAAACTTAAAACTGACATTAAAAAAACTGAAAATGGGAAATTGGAAATTTGACATATGTGTAATCAACAAAACGAAAAAAAATCCGGTTGGGGTAGTGATCATGTTGTACAGTAACCTATAAGACTAGCATAAGGATAGTTGCATGACATGTAAAACACAAATTGTAAAAATCCATGTTTCCATATTGACAAATAGAAAAAACATTAAACTGAAATTTAAAAAACTGTAAATGTGAATTTGGTAAATTGACAAATGTGAAAACAACAAATTGGAAAATCCATGTTTCTATATCATGAAATTGAAAAACTTTAAACTGACATTTTAAGAACTGTAAATGTGAAATTGTGAAATTAATAAATGTGTAAACAACAAAATGCAAAATCCATGTATCCATGTTATGAAATTGAAAAACTAAAAACTGACATTAAAAAACTGAAAATGGGAAATTGGAAAATTGACATATGCGTAAACAACAAAATGAAAAAAAATCATTTTGGGGTAGTGATCATGTTGTACAGTAACCTATAAGACTAGCATAAGGATAGTTGCATGTACCTTATATATTTTGTGTATGTGCATTAGCCTTTGGATTAGCTTAAGTTAGGTTTGGTAAAGTTAGGTTTAATGAGGTTAGGTATGTGACCTTGTAGTTTACTCTTTTAGGAAAATGTAAAAAAAGTAAAATCCAAAAATCTTAAATTTAAATGTAAAATCTAAAAAAATAATAATGTAAAATTAAAAAAAAATCAAAAATGTAAAATGTTGAAATGTAAAATCTAAAATCTTTAAATGAGGTTTCTGCGGGTTATGACAACACGTTTATGATTTAGACCATGTTGATGTGTGGTATCCAATTAATGCTGACTTTGCAGGATCATCACCCACTGTCTTGATCAACACCTGGGGTTTCAAATTACTGCAGCGTTAGTCATAGCAACAGAACTGTGCGCTCTCTGCCATGTCTGTAATATGACACAGGAAATAACTAGACGTCTTACTGCACGTACCATCTCCTCAGTTTTAACATCTTAAGAACAAGTATTATTCTCTTTCAACTACAAATGACTCGTTAGAAGACATCCATCCACCAAGTTAGATCCCTTGACCTGCTCTCAAATGGCATGTGCCTCGTGTACTAGGGTGTGTGCATTAGCCCTAACCTAACGTTACGTACGAACTAAACAGAATGTGACTTGTTAGCTCTTATCGTCAATGTGCACAGGTGAACACTTGTGTGTTAGGTCATATTACACATGAACTTGCATTTTCTCACGTAAGTGCATTTCTCTGTTCCACAGGATACAAATTTGATTGCTGGATTGTATCCTGCACTGTTTATGCGATATAGCTTTGCCAGGTAGTTCTCTACATATAGCAATTTTACCACTGCTCTACCTACGCCTTTTGCTCTTTTGGCTTTCTTACAGTCTAGTGTGTGATAGACAGCATTAACTGTATATCAAACCTAGTTCACCTTTGTATTTGTAATCCAAGTAATAATTTGAAAACACACAAATGTAATCAGTTTTAAACGTTATCTCTGTTTTGTTTTGTTTAATATGTTTATGACATGCATATTAACCTGAAATCGAACCCCTGGTGAAAAGGCTAACAGCTTAACCACTGCATCACAATGCCCTTGTTTCTTAGTTCGACTCGTTCTAGGCCTCAGACCTGGAAATCGAGTTAAGACCACCAGTACAAGAGCTAAACGTGCTTACCACTGCAACACAAAAAAATGGATAGCTGGTAACATTAGACAACCGGAAATGATTATATTTCTGTTAGCAATGCATTTCGTCATCAGCCTACTGTCTGAGCACTGACAGCAACACAGTTTAGTTTAGAACAAGCGAGTGTGTGTGTATAGATTATTAGCCTCAAGTATTTAAAGCTTGTTGTGTGTAGCGACCATTTTGTCTCGGTAACCACTGAGCATTTTTGTGTTTTAGCTATCATCTTTAACCAATCAATTAAAGATAGTCCACTCTTAATTCTTGATAAATCAGAGTTTGCGTACACCGTTTCTCATTTATTAACCCATACCTGCAACCTACACTCTCTCTATACTGCAGTTCGATCTGAAAACAAGTTTCAATGGTAAAAGACTTGTCAGTCACCATACATGTAGCCTACACTAATTCTTTCTCTACCTAGCTATGTTTCATCACGCATGGTAAACATCTCACATGTTCGTATCCGATTATTAGTTTATAAAATCTCAGGTCGATGACCTTGATGTATTGGGTATTTTGGGTAAATTCATTGGCCATGGGAAAGGGTTGACCATTCTAAGTCCTATGACACCTCGCATGTTGATATTCGATTATTAGTTTATAAAATCTTAGGTCAATGACCTTGCTGTTTTGGATTTTGGGGTAAATTCATTGGTCATGGGAAAGGGTTAACCATTTTAAGTCCTATGACACCTCACTTGACCCTCTCCGATGATTAGTTTATAAAATCATAGGTCAATGACCATGCTGTATTAGATCTTTTGGGTAAATTCGTTGGTCATGGAAAAGGGTTGACCATCCTGAGTCCCATGACACCTCACTTGACCCTCTCTGATTATTAGTTAGCGAGATATTAACAAAAGTGTAGTTAGGCCCTTTTGACAAAAAATAAATAATACATTCAAAAATAGAATGTCACCTCAAGTCCAACGACCACTCATACAAGTCCCTAGCCTTATTGGTTCATGAGATATTAAAAAGCTAATGGACCTATTAGTTTTGGATCTTTTGGTAATTAAAAAAAACTCATCTATATATCATTATTCAAAAAGCCTGCCCGCTTACAAAAAAAAACACGTACGCATGCGTAAAGACAAAACAAAAAACACGTTAATTCAACGTTTAATTTCATCATAGCATTAGGGGTCATGGGCCAGTCCATAGGGACCAGTCCAAAGGGACCGGTCTAAAGAGATTAGTCAAAAAGGACCCGTCAACAAGGACCCGTCCACAGGGGCTCATCAACAAGGACCCGTCAACAATGACCCGTCCACAGGGACTCGTCCACAAGGACCCGTCCACAGGGGCCTGCGTGTGGGTGCGGGGGGAACATACGATTACATCAGCAAATCATCTCATCTAGTTTCAAATTTAGCCACTACGGCGCGTGCAATACACAGGAAGTGCGTGGGAACATACGATTACATCAGCGAAACATGAACTCACTTTTTCGTTGTATGAGTATCAGTTTAGTAGTGGCATCAAGCAGCAAAAGACGTTTACTTACACAATCCATCATTATGGTAAGCTTTTTTTAATTTCTTATCATTATGGAAATCTCCTTATTAGAATAAAATGTTATAGAGGTTCTGGTCACTTAAAGCTAAACTGTAATAGATATGATTTTTTATTGTTTCTTTATAGGCTACTACAATAAATATTCTCAATGCTATGGGGGCAGAACTGTTGATTAGAGAGAAAAAAGCTCACTGAATTACCAATACATACTCTTTTCCGTATCATTAACATTCAAAAAAAGTGGACACAATGTAAGGTGAACGTGTACTATGTGTTAGTGAAAATTTTCAGACATTCCTTTCTACTCGTTTTAATGATATGTCAGAAAGTGTGCTCGAGGATCTAAATCGTGGTGAACATTATGAGGGTATAAAAAAACAATAGATGTATTGTACATTCTGACTTTGAAGTTAGGTTAGGTTAGGTTAGGTAAGGTGGGATCAGGTTAGGTTAGGTAAGGTTAGGTTCGGTGAAGTTGGGTTAGGCAGAATGGCTGCGGTATGAATCAAAAGCCAGCTCCTGACAGTTTTGGCACACAAGGTTGAGTGTACCCCCTTCCAACCCTCAGCCTAGAATTAAATTTCTTGACAGAGCCAGGACTCGAACCCGAGCCTCCACAGTAACAGCTAAGAATGCTAGCCACTACACGATAAAGTGGGTCAATATAAGGCTGGTCTTGATTGTACATGATCAATCAATAATTACATAATAATAAATAATAATAATAATAATAAATATTCCAGTTAGCAACTACATAGCCGACCTCTCCCTGGGTTCTTTTACATGCCAACATCGTATGACATGCGTGTCTTAATTTTTGCCACCTTTCAAAAATCACTTACCACGATCAAGAGCAAACCTGCAAGCTTGGGGTTAGTAGTCCGACACGATAACCCCTCACCCACCGTGGCAAGCTGTCAATCAATAATGACCTAATAAAATTATTATTATTATTATTATTAATAATAATAATAATAATAAATATTCCATTTAGTAACTACACTGCCGACCTCCCCCTGTGACAGCATGGCAGCCATATTGCCCATTAGCCCCTGCCCCAGCTATAACTGACCTCTCCATAAGAATAACATAGGGCAGTTGCGCGCGGTGGCCATCTTGCCCATTAGCCCCTGCCCCAGCTCCGGCCTTTATATCCTACTATGAACTACTTGAAGACCACTTCATCAAGATACTTAAATTTTGCCATGTTTGTAATCTTTATGTATGTTCATTTGTGTGTTTCCCCACACCCTCCTCCCTCCTTGGTACCTTCGTGCATCGTCGAGCGACTCTCACTTGTGTGTTAGACGTCAAAGCTTACAGTTGGAGCCTAACTAAGGCTTGTCTCCTGTCCATGCGAGACATGTTTTAAATATCTACGCCATGATGTGGATTTAAGCTAACGGTCGCCTGGATCGCCTACACTTCAGAAATGAGCTAAGTACAACTTCAATGGTTTTCACCGCATTTTAATTGGTTTTAAACAGCTAAATGCTTTTTATTTCTTGTTTTATAGACAGTGTGAAATTGCTAAATGTAGTGCAATAACTGCCTTCGAGAGATTTTTCTAGTCATGCTCTAACTATCTAAGCTGACTTTCCATTTAAAAATTTAGTGCTTCTTGCACAAATTAACTGAGAATGAGTTCTCATACCGCGGGATTCATATTAAACGAAATACTGTCTATAAAAACTTGGCTTTTTCTCCGCGGGACCTATTGCCCAATTCAACTGTTATCATAACTCCAGAACTTTCGACATCGAACTATCTTTCTACAAGTAAAATAACCTAGCATTTCTTCAAATATGGGAATACATTTTCCTCACTGAGAAATTTATGTTGCATAAACCTCTAATCAACATAATTTGTCTTCCTTCGTTGGAGATTTTCCGCTGCATTCAACTGCAACCTACAAAAGCTACGACGCAATAAACTCTCTCAAACTAAAATTTAACAAGTGATCTGCATAACTGCAATATTTTTTGTCTCTATAAACTCTCTGTTCTGCAATAGTGAACTTTCTATCTACATCAATAGACTATAGTGAGAAACAGTGCCCGTTCAACTTGCAACCGCATCGCGTTTCGTGTAAGCAATAAAAACGGCCGAGAACTTTCTCCTAAAGTTCCCATTTCCTCCTTCCAAAACACCTTTACTAACAAATTAGGTTATTTTTTAAACTTAGGTCCTTTTCAATGAGGTGTAACTTCTTAGCAGGTGCCCTCGCACCATTTTTCCATATCTCATAACTAATTTATGTATAACTCGTGTCTAGCACACATTCAAATCCACCTTGGTTTTCCCTTATAACTAAGGAATTTAATTCTTTGTACTCACAACTGAGTTATTTAACTATCTTCTCCAGGTTTCATGAAAGGGTAACTTGCCCTATTTCTCCTCGTGATCCCTGTTTAAATATAAGAAGTTATAGAAACATCTTCTTAATTTCTCTTTTTTTGTTATAATTTCGAATTTGTTATTTGTTCTTACTTTCAAGATTTCCATATAGGAATTCTTAAAGTGCCCACATTGTACCTTATTTATTGTAAAAGCTTTAATTGCATTAATTGTCGTTAATCTTTGATGTTGTTAATCTTAGCACCATTTTTAAAATCTGATGCAGATTTTAGTGCTTATAAGAGGTTCCAAACCTAAAAATTGTTAACTGCCGAGTGCAAACTTCAACATTCTAGAGCTCTGAGATTTCAAAGGTTAAAACCTAAATTGTACCTTTTATATTTGTCAAATTTATTATATCTCCTCGTATTGTTAAATTAGTCAGATTATATTTTTTCGTTTTATTCTTGTCTTCGAATAACGGTTAGGCAGGACCCTATTTTCCCTGACTCTTCCCAAATGCTTATGCCCTTTTTAAGAAAACTACGTACTCAATTAATAAAGTTTTCACTATTTGTTGCATTTAAACAAAACCTCCTAGTATAATCTTTTCCAACGCATCTTTTAGCTGCTATAGCTAATTCTAATGATCCAGTAAGGCAAGTAAATCTAGCTCCGCAAGCTTCCTGCTTGTTGAGATTTTCTCTATAACTTGTGGTTCGATTTCAAAATTTACGTTTTTTTCTGGTCTAAACTTTTAGTCGGCACTTTGCTGGGTAAAAGCTTAGCTATTCTTAAATTCAACTATTGTTTTTCTTACCTAAATTATCCAAGAAAACAACAAAATTATCCCCAAAAGCATAACTGCTTCATCGCTACCCTTTCGCTTAAAGTTGTACGAACAGTCTTACGATTACTATGACCAAATCCAAACCGATATTGAATCCACTTGCCCCGAACTTCAATCCTATCGAGATGAAGTCGAACCTTTGTATTATGAAGGGATTGCAAAGGCCCACCAACTGATTCGCAGTATCTCAGAACCGGACACTAGGGTCATCAATCCGGCCGAGTTCACACCCGCTTCAGTCCGTGAAGACACTCATCAACCGAAACCTTCACTTCCGAAGATAAGCCTGCCTGTTTTTTCAGGCCAGGAAGGTGAATGGAATTCCTTTTACGAGTTATTCAGCTCTCTTATACACAATAACAAAGATTTCCCGCTATCCACAAATTTTACTATCTGAGATCTTGTCTTAAAGAGCAAGTTCTTACGCTCGTGGAAACAACATCGCCTTTGACCTTCTTAAAGAGAGATATGGCAATCTACGTCTGTGTGTCGCTCGCCACATCCGCTGTTTGTTTGACTTGCCAGCCGTAAAGCCTAGTGACGTTTCCTCTTTAAGAAACTTGGTCGACACAATGCAACTGCATGTGCGAGCCCTCTATCAGCTTGAACAACCGGTTCAATCTTGGGAAACTGTCTTAATCTATCTAGCTACGTCTAGATTTGATTATTCCACTCTTAAAGCTTGGGAACTGGAATTTGCTCACAAAATCGAATTTTCCTTCGAGCATCTCATCTCGTTTCTTAACAGCCGGGCCAATTCCTTACCGCACTCTCATTTCAGTGTGAAAGTGCTAAAATTAGTCCACTGTGTCACAATATCTTGAATACCAAACCTGTTTCTTCAGATGGCCATAAGCCCCCATCTGTCGAGAACAAGCAAACTCGTTCTACCGCTTTCAACCGTCCAGGAGAGCATACTAGGCCGCTCAACAAGTTCTTAAAATGCACACTCTGCAAAAGGTCTCACGCTTTGTATTGATGCAAATCCTTTAAAGAATTATCTGTTGACGACAGAAGGAAGTTTGTCTCCAATAATAAATATTGCTTCAACTGTCTGTCATTTAACATTCAGCTTCAAATTGTACGTCCGCCAGACTTTGTTTCCACTGTGAAAAACCGCATCACAGTTTACTGCACCGTCATAATCAATCGAGGTCATTAGTACCTGCTTCTTCAAACTCTACGCAGAACAGCTCAGAACAAACGAGTGCGTCTTCCTGCATTTCTAATGCGAGGACCCCTCACAGTGCGCAAGTCCTGTTGTCCACTGTACAATTCGAAATTCAGGATAAATTTGGAAATTGGGTTCGATCCCGCGGTCTTCTCGACTCAGCTTCAACTCACAACTTTGTTTCGCAATCATTAATTAAAAAACTAGATCTTTCTTCATCACCTACTTCCATCAATGTATCCGGCATTGAAAATTTGAAAACTCGAGCTTTGCAGTCTTCAAAATAAAAAATTAGAGACATCTGTCAAAGAAACACCAATCTTAATTAAACTGTCTCATCCTTAACAGTATTGGTAAAGACACCCCTAGCCACTCTATTAACACTTCCGGTTTAAAGATTCCTTCACATTTAAGGTTAGCTGATCCTCAGTTTAATGTTCAAAATCCCATTGACATACTCTTCAGTGCCAATGTTTTTTGGAATTGCCTTCGTACACAAGTTCGTAAACTATCTTCAAACGTGGTCGCTAGATACACCGATTTTGGTTGGATCGTTACTGGTCAAATCCAACGTTCCAGGCTTCAAAACAACTCGCAATGTCATTTTGTTAACGCTGATTCAAATTCCTTTTCTGAAAAAGAGAACACTCATGTTTCCGCTTTCGATACATTTGAAAAACACTCGCCGAAACGATGTCTCAGTGTCAACAACTACGTCACTGCTGTAAGTTGTTTAATTGGTTTCGCTCTATTTCCGCACAAAATGGCAATTCAAGTTCGCCTTGCCGTAAGTCGTTTGTTTCATCGCCTTTTGTCATTTTTATAGCCGGTATTTGGTTAAACTTTCCATCGAAAACTATTTTCTCTCTGTGTAAAACCATGGCTATCAGTCACCATCACTTTGCTGTAAGCTGTGTTCCACTTCACTCGCTATTTAGTAGTATGGCTACGGCCGCCTCCTTCCCACTTCCTCACACGCGGAAGCAGCATTTGAAACCGCTTGTCAATCTGAGTTCTCTAGCATCAAGAATAACAATTCTTACGCATAATTTCTCCCTCAACTTCCCAGATTTTCTTCGTTGTTTAGAAGAATTAAGCTTTTTTTCTGTTGGCAACTGTTGGATTCTGTGATCCTAAAAAATTATGTAAAATTATTTAATTGTTTTGTTTCATATGTCCTTAAATTGGGTGTTCATGTCCAAGCTACGTATGATCGCATGTGTTACTTTAAGTTCTGCCTTAATGTTTTGCTTGTTGCATCTACCCCTTTTGTTTACCTTCAACCTGGTGCTTCACAGTCTTGTTTATTTACGAATTCAAGTAATAACAAGTCATTATCTATTGTCTCCACATATGACAAAGGTCATAGTGTGTTCATCGTATCTGAAGTTAGGCAACTTGCCAACAACTACTGTAAAGCAGTAGCCAAACCAGGTTGCTCCCGTTCTTCATTGAGCTGTTTACCTCCTTGTCAAGAGAAACTGGTTCAGATCATTGACCTCCCTAGCTATTCATACTTGTTATCATGCTACACTATGTGGGTCAAGGACTTGTTTACCTATCTCGCTTACTTGTCCACACTCGTAGCCGAAGGTTGCTCCGATTGTTTTTCAATGAAATTCTTATATATTCTTGCTGCGCGTACCTTTTGTATTTTGTGTAATTATTTTCCACTTTTGCTGTTTACTGTCAAACAAACTTATCTTTTCTCCTTGTTACGTTTGATAAGTTTTTGCATCTATGCTTGTTACGTCACGTTTCTTGCTGACTTAAGTATTTTTCTAGTTAACCCTTTTGGTGCGCATTACAACTTAAGGTCATCGTTCATGGCTACTAGATTATTGTTACTTATGACGTTCTTGCCTTATACTCGCATAGTTTATTTGCTTATTTGGTATATTATTAGCCTTAATCAATGTACTTGCTCTTATACGCTTTGTTTATATTTGTTAAGTCTTTCTTCGCATCTTGTTGTGATCTTTATTGAAGCTTTGTTTCTCGCAGCTACTAGCTTCTTGTTGATTGACGGCGTTGTTAATTCTCGCCCGTTGACCCCGAATTCCAACAATTCTGATAATTTACTTTTCTTAACATTTGGTCACTTCCTTATAGGCACTTCTCTTTCTGTCCTTCCTCCCCTTCCTAACTCTTATAGAGATTCTAATTTACCTATTGTTTGGCGTAAACTTGAAGCCCTCCGTAATTCTTTCTGGAAGAGGTGGAAATTGGAATACTTAACTTCTTTACAACGGAGACAGAAGAGGTTTCTTTCTAATCCTAACATCAAAGTGAGGGACCTGGTCCTTGTTAGAGATGCTTCCCCCCTTTTAGTTTGGGTCTCCGGTCGGGTGGTCGAGTGTTACCCGGGAAGGGATGGAAGGGTCAGGGTGGTTAGGATCTTGACTAATAATGGGCATATTACTTGACTTATCTCTTTAATTGCCCCCTTCCTCTCAATATTTAATATTGTGTTTCTACTCTCTGTTGGTGTTTGTCCCCCAGCTTGGTGTATTCTTTGGAATACACGGTAAGACAGAGTTAGCTTTTTCTGCTCTTTGCTTTAATCCATTCCTTCCTTTTGCACAAACACCAACAGTGATTTCTTATTTTTTCTTTTATTTGTGCACCTTGTTTACGTCGTTTGTAAGTCTGTTATAGATATATATCTTCCATGATCAACCTAGCGGCATCTAGCAGCTAACAACTGAAGTTCCTCAACATTTTCACTCTCAAGAGGACTTCCTTACAAGTCAAGCCACCAGATGTCGTCTTCATAGTCAGCTAACATCTCCATGCTGAAGAGGACTTCTTCTCCATTCCCATCCAACAGGCTTCGCTATTGACGCCTGCTATCAACTACTTGAAGACCACTTCATCAAGATACGTAATTTTTGTCATGTTTGTAATCTTTATGTATGTTCATTTGTCTGTTTCCACCACCCTCCTCCCTCCTTGGTACCTTCGTGCATCGTCGAGCGGCTCTCACTTGTGTGTTAGACGTCAAAGCTTACAGTTGGAGCCTAATTAAGGCTTGTCTCCTGTCCATGCGAGACATGTTTTAAATATCTACGCCATGATGTGGATTTAAGCTAACGGTCGCCTGGATCGCCTACACTTCAGAAATGAGCTAAGTACAACTTCAATGGTTTTCACCGCATTTTAATTGGTTTTAAACAGCTGAATGCTTTTTAATTCTTGTTTTATAGACAGTGTGAAATTGCTAAATGTAGTGCAATAACTGCCTTCGAGGGATTTTTCTAGTCATGCTCTAACTATCTAAGTTGACTTTCCATTTAAAATTGTATTGCTTCTTGCACAAATTAACTGAGAATGAGTTCTCACACCGCGGGATTCATATTAAACGAAATACTGTCTATAAAAACTTAGCTTTTTCTCCGTGGGACCTATTGCCCAATTCAACTGTTATCATAACTCCAGAACTTTCGACATCGAGCTATCTTTCTACAAGTAAAATAACCTAGCATTTCTTCAAATATGGGAATACATTTTCCTCACTGAGAAATTTATGTTGCATAAACCTCTAATCAACATAATTTGTCTTCCTTCGTTGGAGATTTTCCGCTGCATTCAACTGCAACCTTCAAAAGCTACAACGCAATAAACTCTCTCAAGCTAAAATTTAACAAGTGATCTGAATAACTGCAATAATTTTTCCCTCTATAAACTCTCTGTTCTGCAATAGTGAACTTTCTATCTACATCAATAGAGTATAGTGAGAAACAGTGCCCGTTCAAGTTGCAACCGCGTCGCGTTTCGTGTAAGCAATAAAAACGGCCGAGAACTTTCTCCTAAAGTTTCCATTTCCTCCTTCCCAAACACCTTTACTAACAAATTAGGTTAATTTTCAAACTTAGGTCCTTTTCAATGAGGTGTCACTTCTTAGCAGGTGCACTCCCACCATTTTTCCATATCTCATAACTAATTTATGTATAACGCGTGTCTAGCACACATTTAAAACCACCTTGGTTTTCCCTTATAACTAAGGAATTTAATTCTTTGTACTCACAACTGAGTTATTTAACTATCTTCTCCAGGTTTCACGAAAGGGTAACTTGCCATATTTCTCCTCGTGATCCCTGTTTAAATATAAGAAGTTATAGAAACTTCTTCTTAATTTCTCTTTTTTTGTTATAATTTCGAATTTGTTATTTGTTCTTACTTTCAAGATTTCCATATAGGAATTCTTAAAGTGCCCACATTGTACCTTATTTATTGTTAAAGCTTTAATTGCGTTAATTTTCGTTAAACTTTGAATTTGTTAATCTTAGCACCATTTTTAAAACCTTATGCAGATTTTAGTGCTTATAAGAGGTTCCAAACCTAAAAATTGTTAACTGCCGAGTCCAAACTTCAACATTCTAGAAGTCTGAGATTTCAAAGGTTAAAACCTAAATTGTACCTTTTATATTTGTCAAAATTATTATATCTCCTCGTATTGTTAAATAAATCAGATTATATTTTTTCGTTTTATCCTTGTCTTAGAATAACGATTAGGCAGGACCCTATTTTCCCTGACTCTTCCCAAAAGCTTATGCCCTTTTTAAGAAAACTACGTACTCAATTAATAAAGTTTTCACTATTTGTTGCATTTAAACAAAACCTCCTAGTATAATCTTTTCCAAAGCATCTTTTAGCTGCTATAGCTAATTCTAATGAGCCAGTAAGGCGAGTAAATCTAGCTCCGCAAGCTTCCTACTTGTTGAGATTTTCTCTATAACTTGTGGTTCGTTTTCAAAATTTAAGTTTGTCTTCTGGTCTAAACTTTTAGTCGGCACTTTGCAGGGTAAAAGCTTAGCTATTCTTATATGCAACTATTGTTTTTCTTACCTAAATTCTCCAAGAAAACAACAATATTATCCCCAAAAGTATAACTGCTTCATCGCTACCCTTTCTGGGAATACTTGGCCATTCTCGGGTAAACCTACAGTTCCAAGAACTAAAATCATCATCTCAAATTAAAATTATTTGCGCCTTTCAAAACATTCTTTTAAACTTATCTCCTTTGAAAGGATATACAGTAAATCTGTCATTCTTTGTCTTGTCAGACTACCACCCTTCCCCATATTATCTAAATTTAGGCTGGGAAGGGAAAGTACGATCGCCGCTTGCTTGCAAATAGCCCAAGCTCCAGCCACATTTCCCGTTAGCTGTGTCCAAGTCCATACCCACTTTAAGTATCCCGCAGGCTCGCGCAGTGAAAATGGTGATTAAACGCTTACTTTAGTTTAAATTTATGAGTTATATTGGACTCCCGTCCCATCTATCCATACCTTTTCTCCATTCCGAAACCCACTTCTTCCCTTTTTTTCTTTCATCATCTTCCCTTAGGGAGGGTTATTCCTTAGCTAATAACCTACCCACTGTTAAGCCAAATGCCTGAGCAGTATTCAGCTGTTGAGAAAACTAAAGCCAAATCTGTTGTCCGTAATGTGTTTGCATCTGCTCCCTAAGAAGTTCCATCCAGACGTAGGAGTAGGTTATTGCGAATGTTTAGTTTAAGGGCCGTAATTTGTAGATGGCTTCTATATGTTAAAGACCTGTCAATCGTTACACCCAAGTCGGAATCTCTGATTCGCGGGCTTATAGGCCGTGTTCTAAGGACATTTTGTCGTCCTGACGTTTCGCTGAATACGGCGTTCAGCATGTTCACAGGTTACATTAAGCGCGGTAAAACAAGTAAACAGAAGATATATAAATAGTCAACATAGAGGCTACCATAGCAACGGCGTACCACATAAAAGTAATGCATCAAGGACAGGGCTGCTCGTCTGTGTCATCTTCTCGTCTACTACGGTCAATGAGGGCAGGCTTGAGGGGATTAAGGACTGGAAGCCAAGCTCTGTTCACACGTTCTGCTTCCTGCTTAAGAACTTCGGTGTCTCCATATCTTATATCGTGAAAAATCCGTGCGATGTACTCCAGGGCTGCCTTTATAGGTACTGATGATATCGCCGCTTTATTCCGCCACTGCCTCACCGCTAGCTACTTCCTGTGGAAGGGTGATTTCTATGAACAAATTGATGGGGTCGCCATGGGCAGTCCCCTGAGTCCAGTGTCCGCGAATTTCTTCATGGAACAATTTGAACAAATAGCACTCGAGACCGCACCTTTGAAACCTAAAGTGTGGCTACGATACGTGGACGATACTTTTGTAATATGGGGCCATGGTAAAGAGCAATTAAATCTGTTTTTACAACATCTTAACAGCCAGAACTCTAACATTCAGTTTACCATGGAGTTAGAAAATGAACAGAAAATCGCTTTTCTCGACGTTATGGTAACAAAGACCGCTGATCTAACCTTGGGACATACAGTTTACCGTAAGCCGACCCATACTGACTGATATTTACATAAGACGTCCAACCACCACCCACGACAGAAATACGGAGTGATAAAACACTGGCTGACCGCGCGAAAAGAATTTGTGAAAAGCAGTGCCTAAAACAAGAAATTGAACACCTCAACGAGGCCCTACGTGCCAATGGGTACAGCCAGAAAGATATCCAGCGAGCACTCCATCCGAGACGTCCAACTACAAGGGTAATTGGAGACAAGCAGCCCCTGGCTAGAGCTTTCCTTCCATATATAAAAAAGGTCACGGACAGAATAGGGAGGCTACTCGAGTCCCATGATATAAAGACCATATACAGGCCTACGCGAAAAATTAAGGACATGTTTAGGTCCGCTAAAGATAAGCGACATCCTCATACCGTGGCAGGGTTTTATAAAATCCCGTGTGATTGTGGCCAAGTATATATTGGAACAACGGAAAGAAGTATTGCCACTCGCCTCAAGGAGCACGAACGACACAGCCGGCTGTGACAAACAGATAAATCCACTGTAGCAGCACACTCGCTACTCGCAGGTCACGATATAAGATATGGAGACACCGAATTTCTGTCCACCACGGTGTCTTATCATGCCAGGCTACAAAGGGAGGCCATTGAAATCCTGAAGCATACTAACAGCTTCTATCTTAAGGAGGAAGCAGAACGTGTGAACAGAGCTTGGCTTCCAGTCCTTAATCCCCTCAAGCCTGCCCTCATTGACCGTAGTAGACGAGAAGATGCACAGACGAGCAGCCATGTCTTTGATTCATTACTTTTATGTGGTACGCCGTTGCTATGGTAACCTCTACGTGTGGGTTGTTGACTATTTATATATCTTTTGTTTACTTGTTTTACCTCGCTTAACCTGTGAACATGCTGAACGCAGTATTCAGCGAAACGTCAGGACGAAAAAATGTCCTTAGAACACGGCCTATAAGCCCGCGAAACAGAGATTCCTATTTCAACGCCGGCCGTGAAAGTCTGAATTTTTACTTACACCCAAGTATTTTGGAGTGGCGTTAAATTGTAGTTCCAAGTTTCTGACCATAACCTTAGGATGATAGTTTGCTTGCGGATGCCAATGTTTTCTGAGGATAAGGTTGAAGACTCCATTTGCGAAAGTAATCATCCAACAGTTTGAGGTCCTGGTTAAGAACTACTTCAGCATCGGTGAAGCTGGCTCGTTGTGCTATGAGACTGACATCGTCCGCATATAGAAATTTGTGGGACACCGCATCAGGATGGTCATGAATGTACAAATTTAAGAGAGTAGGAGAGAGAATCGATCCTTGTGGCAGGCCATTGTTCAGTTTGTGGAATTTGCTCCTTTTGAGTTCTAAGTAAACTTGAAAGTAACGACCACTTAACATGTTGCTAATTAGTGTGATAATCTTTTTTCAAGGAACAACTTTAATCAGTTTAAGTAGGAGTCCATCTCTCCGGACTGTATCGTACGCAGCTGTGAGGTCTAAGAAGACGGAGACACTCTTTAACTTCTACACGAAACCAAACTCTAGGAATGTGGTTAGGGATAAAACGTGATCACTTCAGTTACAGTTCGGATGGAATATTGCTTGTTCAACTGGAAGTAATGACTCAATTGCTGGAGCTATTCTGTTCAGGATCAGTCTTTCCAATAGCTTGAGTGTGATACAGAGCAGAGCAATGGGACGGTAACTTTACGGAAGCGTTGGATGTTCGCCAGGTTTTAGCAAAACAATGATTTTTGTCTTTTTCCAAATTGGTGGAAGCTTTCCTGACTGAAATCGTTTCATAGCTGGGCCACAATTCTCAGGGTATACTCCATCGAGACCTGCAGCTTTGCCATTTCGGAGTGATTTTAATCCTTCCTCAATCTCTTGTATTGTGAACGATCGTGAATAGACGGCGTGGGGCTGTGTATCACGTTTTGCTTGGTTATGCTCAGCTTTAACCCTTTTGGATTTTTTATCCCTTGTCAATCTAGAAGTAGAGACTAGGTGGTTTGCTATTAATTCTACACTGTATAACAACAACAAGAAAGGAAGACGCACCGGTAAGGCGTTGTCCGATTGTAAGGAAATTACGTATGCAAAGACATTCGGACCGAACTTGCAACTGATTAAAGCTTCGTGTCCAATGAATGAATAGCGGGAGATCCCGCACATCCGAACTGCGCATGAATCGGGTGTATACAGTATAAGGCGCTATTCTGAAGAGTGTGCTCAAAGTAGCTGTTGCATTTGACTGCGATATCTGAACGTCGGCTGCAAGATTGCCACGCCGAAGGATTCGTGCTCATAACGAGCAGATGTTAGAGTTTGAAAGAGGTCTTGCGATCGGATTGAAAGAAGCTGGTTGGTCGAATCAAGCTGTCGCTGGACATTTGGGTCGAATTGATGCGGCGATCAAACGATGCTGACAAGCGTGGGTCAGCCCGTTCACCGTCAAGTCAGATTACAGTGGTGCCACGCTCGAGCAACGTGGAACTGCGCTGACTGGGGATGTATAGTCTTTAGTGACGAGTCCCGTTTCCAACGGTGCCCTGACGACAACCGCAGACGTGTTTGGAGACGTCCAGGCCAGCGTAGGGACCCTGCCTTGACTATCGCACGCCACACAGCCCCACAACAGGGGGTGATGGTCTGGGGTGTCATCTCCTTTGATAGCCGGACTCCTCTTGTAGTCATTCCTGGCACACTGACAGCACAGTGGTATGTTGATGGCATTTTACGGCCGGTTGTGGTACCGTTCCTTCAGTGACATCCAGGCCTTACTTTCCAACAGGATAATGCCCAGCCGCATACGGCACGTGTTGCTATGGACTGTCTTCAAGGTTGCTTTATCCTTCCTTGGCCAGCTTGGTCGCCTGATCTCTCTCCCATAGAGCACATTTTGGACGTCATGGGAAGGCGATTGCGAACATCCCGGAATGTCGCCGATTTCGCCCAACAGTTGGGGACCATTTGGCACGAAATTCCGCAGGACACCATCCGGGAACTTTATCAGTCCGTGCCACGCCGAGTGACAGCTCGCATCCAGGCCAGGGGTGGACCAACGTCTTATTGACGTCCTTACTTTGTAACGCTCTAACTCTGCAATAAATCTTTCGATTGTTGTTCTGCACTTTTGATCGTTTGTTTTTCTATGTCTCTTCCTCACATCCTCCGATTTTTATCGAGATCGGACAATTCCTTCTTGGTGCGTCGTTTCTTTTGTTATACAGTGTACATTAATAGAAGAATGTTGCTTTGGCGGTATGGATGTGCAGTCTAGTTTTCGGATAAGAGACCAAGCTTTTTAATTAAACTGTGTAACGAGTCGGATTTTTTAATGAATTATGTTCTTATTCCGAGAGTCTACAGCATTTCTATAGTGTTGCGTTTATTGTTAGTACTTTCTTATGTGTATACAAGTGTGTATACACTTTTGAGCCATTAACTTCTATCGTGCCGAACTGTTGAAGTGATTGCTTCTAGACTATTTTGTTATTAACCGTTACTATTAATTTACTTATTTACTTGGTGAGCTTTTGCAGTTGGTTAGTTATGTTAAAACACTTTAACAAATACTTAAATATAACCGAATTGACAATGTGGTTTTGTAGACTTAGCTGATTCGCGGCTTCTGTTATATTCACTGTGAAAAATTTATCACTAACGCCACTAAAGTCCACTGTATAATACTTCAGTCTAACCAAGTTTCGCCTTAATTGCCCAATTACTTTGAAGTCAATGATATAAATATTTTAATAGTACGTCTATCCACCATCTTGAAAAAATGGAGTCAATGGTATTTTACTTATATGGTTCTAATGCATTGCTAAATTTCGTTATTATAGCTCAAAAATACAGGGAGTTATTAATTATTTCTGAATTTTCAAGCTGGCCACTGTGCGCTATATTCAGTGAGTTTGACTAACGGTAGGGAGATGTCTTATTAGGCTATATATTATACGCACTTATTGCCAAGATTCATATTAATTGTCCAATTATATTCTGAGTTGTTCATTTATGTGTCATAATATTCCGCCAAGCCGCCATCTTGAATTATGGAGTCATGGTTCGTTTCCCGATACATAGTCACTCATATGGTCCTATCTTGTCATTACGTTTCCTTATTGTAGCTCTTAAATATTGAGCATTTTTAGCCTATTTTCATTTTATGAATAAATAGGCTTATGACATCATCTTTTATCCGTGTGTGTGTGATTGTGCGTATGTATGTGTGTCTGTCTGTGTGTGTCCCTAATAACTTCTAAAGTGATTTCAATGAAAATTGTTAAGGTCATAGTACTATTTTATTTTGGCCGACCCCAACCGTGCCCTGCAAATTTTATTACGTCTCACCAATCGAACATGCGAAATATTTCACCGGCATTCTATATCTCCGAAACTATTACAGATATAACCCTGAAATTTTGTATGGTGATAAAGGGCCCTGCTAGAGGTTCACCTATGAGACTTTTAAAAACCTGTTGACTTTAAAACGAACATGGCGGTCAAGCGAAGTTGAAACTTGTAAATAGACTTTTCTCGCGATTTAACCATCCAAACGCAATGTTACTTGGTACAGAAAATGTCTATAAAAACAAGTCAACCCCTGGCACTATCCAGCCCATGACGGGCTAAGGCCGACCAAGCGACCACTGCCCAGCCATTCGGCCTGCAGATATTGGGGTGACGCGTGATCAGCGCGTCGGGTCCCCTCGGCCGTTAATCTTGGTTTTCGTGATCGGGGCGCTGTCTCACTGTCAGACAGCTACTCAATTGTCCTCACGATGCTGAGTGCACCCCGTTCCAACCCTCACGTCAGTTTTAAAATCCCTGACGGAGCCGGGGATCGAACCCGGGGCCTCCGGGTGAGAGGCAGGCACGCTACCCCAACACCACGGGGCCGGCAAAGCAATGCCAACTCCATACAGGCCATGGAGGCCCTGAGAGTAGTGGAAGGTAGAGGCTTCCACTTTTTGTGACATCGGCACTAGATGGGATGGAGTTGTCAGCTCCACGCCGGGCCGTCTTTGCTCCCAGGAATTACCCTGGTACTCATTTCTGGTGTAGGCTGAGTGAACCCCAGGGCTATTTGCGTTTCCGAAAGTGGTAGTTTTGTTTCTAAAATCCACTTCCTGGGTGGGGATCGAACCCACTCCCTTTCGGTTAGTAGCTCAGCGCCTCTACCGACTGCGCCACGCAGCCCCTGAAAATGTATATGCACATTGTAAATGGATTGACATCTAATTTAGTTGAATTGTTTACATTATCTCAAAATGGCGAAAGGGCGAAATATTTCACCGGCATTCTATATCTCCGAAACTATTACTGATATCACCCTCTAATTTTGTACGGTGATAAAGGGCACCACTAAAAAGTCACATATGAGACTTTCGAAGACCTGTTCACTACAAAACGAACATGGCGGCCAAGCGAAATGTATACGTTTAAATAGACTTTTCTCCCGATTTAACCATCCAAAGGCAATGAAACTTGGTACAGCAAATGTTCAAACACATTGTAATACACTGGCATCTAATTTGGTTCAATTGTCTACATAACCTCAAGATGGCGGCTGTGCGAAATATTTCACCGGCATTCTATATCTCCGAAACTATTACTGATATAACCCTGAAATATTGTACGGTGATAAAGGGCACTACTAAAAGTTCATCTATGAGATTTCTAAAAACCTGTAAAATACAAAACGAACATGGAGGCCAAGCGAAGGTGAAACATTTTAATAGACTTTTCTCACTATTTAACCATCTGAGCGCAGTGAAATGTGGTACAGTAAATGCATATACACATTGTAATGCACTGGCATCTAATTCAGTTCAATTGTTCATATAACCTCAAGATGGCGGCTGTGTGCAATTTTAAAATTAAGTTTTTATTTTTTGTACTGTTTATTAATCATGCGATCGAAGTGAACGTTTGAATAATGAACCTACGCAAAAATCTAATAGTACATAACTCTATGGCCTACATATATAAAAATCCAGCATGGCGACCAACCGAAATATTTAGACGGTTCCCAATATCTACTAATCTATGATAGCAATCAAACTGAAATTTTGTATGTTGGTAGAGGCTATGAACATAAGTTCACCTATGGGACTTTCAATAACCTGGTGAGCACAAATCCAACATGGCGGCGACGCGAAATATAAATATTGAAATGGACGTTTCTCGCAATTTAACCATCCGGGCGCAGTAAAACTTGGTACGGTAAATGCTTATACACATTTTAATCCACTGGCATCTAATCTATTTCAATTGCTTTCATAACCACAAGATGGCAGCTGTGTGAAATATTAAACTCTGATTTTCATATTTTATGTCCTAATCATCCGAGTTTGAATACTACACCTCCTACACACTAATCTTCATGTAATAGTACATAACTCTACTATGTCCTACATATACAGGGTGTCTTTTATGTACCTTTGAAGAATGATAGGTCGTGTAGGGGACGGGTATAGAAGTAATTTGAGATATGGAACTTGGGGTCGGAGCGGCCTCCTTAACCTCTAAAATAAGGGTTGATTCAGGCCCTCCACCCTATAAGTTAGGCAACCGACCCAAACCTCGATTACACTTCTCTATCCATTAGCTCTTGGCAAGATTCAATTCGCCACGTGGCGCTGGCGTAATGGATAGCGTTGCGGTTCGAAAGTCCGGTAGTCCCGGGTTCGATTCCGGGCTTGGGCAGAATCTTTTTCTTTTAATGTTATTTTAGGTGTAAGGTTTTTAAGCTTGATACCTTCGGTAAATTAAACCGATCTTTGTGCACTTTGTAGCATTAAATTGTTTAAGTCCGGTATTACGTTTAAATTACGTTGATTTGCAAAATAAAGTAAGGTTTAGCTAGGCTAGGCATGCTTAGCTTAATTTTTGCCGTAGAGTAATCATTAGAAGGCACGATCTTAAAACTACTGCAGTTCCGTAATTACTTGGTGAAATGAATCTTGACAAGAGTTAATGGATTGAGAAAGGTAATAGAGGCTTGGGTCGGTTGCCTAACTTACAGGGTGGAGGGCCAGAATCAACCCTTATTTTAGGGGTTGAGGAGGCCGCTCCGACCCAGAGTTCCATATCTCAAATTACTTCTATACCCGTCCCCTACACGACCTATCATTCTCCAAAGGTACATAAAAGACACCTGTATAAATATCCAACATGGCGATCATCTGAAATATTTAGACGGTTCTCAATATCTACGAATCGATTACAGCAATCAAACTGAAATTTTGTATGTTGATAGAGGCGATTAGCCGGCCCCATGGTGTTGGGGTAGCACGCCTGCCTCTCTCCCGGAGGCCCCGGGTTCGATCCCCTGCTCCGTCAGGGATTTTAAAACTGACGTGAGGGTTGGAACGGGGTGCACTCAGCCTCGTGAGGACAATTGAGTAGCTGTCTGACAGTGAGACAGCGCCCCGATCACGAATACCAAGATTAACGGCCGAGGGGAC
Organism: Meconema thalassinum; assembly: GCA_946902985.2. NCBI lineage: Eukaryota > Metazoa > Arthropoda > Insecta > Orthoptera > Tettigoniidae > Meconema > Meconema thalassinum. The sequence goes on along the minus strand of OX336388.2, from coordinate 510,495,057 downwards.
CCGACGCACTGATCACGCGTTACCCCAATATCTGCAGGCCAAATGGCTGGGCAGCGGTCGCTTGGTCGGCCTTAGCCCGTCATGGATTGTATAGTGCCAGGGGTTGTTGTTGTTGTATAGACGTGATTAACATAAATAGGATGTATGAAAATAGGCTGTACAGTTCTTCACGCAACTACTTGTTTAATCTTATATTGGGTTATTTCAAGATGGGGGCTGCGCGTAATATTCCATCACATAAAGTTATCACGTCGACAACACAGGGTCCTTATATAAGCCTACCAGAATACCATTTACTGTGATCATTTTTCTATTGGATCATAAGTTATGGATTATTATATTGAATTAATTGCTCAGCCGTCATCTTGGAATTATTGTTCCGATATCCTTGTAGTTTGAACCTCGGATGGTTTTTATAAGGCGGTTTGATATTTCAAAATATGGTAGGGATTCGATGATTAGTTTTGTCGGAATTCTATATAAGCATTGAACACTTGCTAACACGCCATTTTGTATTCTTTAAGATGGAGGAAATATGAAACATGAGACAGGGGTACCCTTTACAAGTGCTACCTCTGTATCAAATTATATTACATTTGGTGTCGTCTTTTGGGAACTGATAGGGGGGACAGATATTCACACACATACAGACACATGGGCATTTGGCCAAGGCCTATATAGATCTTATAAGTTTACATTCATTATTTACAATATTCGATATTAAGCTCAAAATGAAAGCACCTACAACGAAAATGAAACGCAGTAACGACCAAAAGCAGGAAGTGAGTTGCAGTAGGCTACACCTACCGCATCCCACACTTTGCAGCCGGCGTGACCAATCATCGCCAATCGCCAATTTCAAACAACAACAACAACAACAACAATCTTAGTAATAATAATAATAATGTTATTGGTTTATGTCCCTTTTAAATCAAAGTTTCTGTTAGCTTATCGGCGACGTTTTCCTGTGACGTTGGCCCATAGACTACAACCTGTTTGGCTTCAGTGATATGGCTGGTTGGTTGGTTCCTCTGTTTAGGGGCTCCGACAACGCGGTCATGTAGCCCCGTGTACTTTGGGTGTGTATAGAATCTGTCTGATAACCAGTGTTAATTGTGATGGATGTATTAGTGTGTGTTATCTGTATTTCAGGTAACGAATGCAGACGACCAATTTCCGGTAGTTCCTACTTTTGATACCAAATGCTACCGTCAACGACACTCAGCTGTGACCTTGGTTTCTAGATGCCACCGCAGCCAGCACCCGGCGATGAACTTTGGAACTAATATAGCATTAATGAAATCTAACCTAGAAAATTAGCTTCACACGTGTAGTTAGTGGAAGGTTCTTTTTCAAGCTATAAATCTATGACATGGGCCCGCCGGCTTTACTTCCCCTCCGAAGGCAGGCATACTGAGGGATTTTTAACGCTCTTAAAAAATCCGACGACTTCGGCCGGATTTGACCCCGCGATCTTGGGCATAGAAGTTCAGCATGCTACCAACTACGACACTGAAGCCACCCTAGTGATGAGGAATCATGGTTGAATAATGCGGACGTCGATTATCTATCGACAATCGTTTTTACTCGTAATTGAAGTTGGTGAACTAACGGATCGCACTCATGTTACATTATAAGACGAGGAGAAACTAATACCGCTATGTGGTAAATGTCATTTTTGTACAATACATAATACTCAGGTTTGTCTAAAATAATAATAATAATAATAATAATAAGTTTTGCACACTGAAATTCACTACTTATAGCCTATTCGGATCCTTAAAAAAATCGTGAGTAATTCACGAGTTGGTACGGTTTGGAAATCATTTATGAGGCTATAATGACACTTTTATAATGCAAATTTGTATGTTTTGAGGTCTCTACTCACGACTGTTTGTCTGTAAAAACTAGGAATTGAGGGATTAGATAACTGCAGTAAATATTGAATATTTTAAATATTATAAATACATATTATTATTTCAGTTGATTAGGAGGCCGATTCGTTGAAAGCTCTTATAGTCTCTATTATGAAAGAAGAACGCTGACAGCTGTCAAAGCCAGCACATGGGGAAATGCCTTGTAGCCACTGTAACAACATCTGTTGTTGTATTCACATGAATCAAGAGAACGTCTGCACCGACTTCATGCAGTTTTCGCTGTTACCTGTAGGATCTTCTATACTATGAAAGAATAAACAACATACAGTACCGGTACATGGGATGCTACTAACAGTGAGTGATGAGGTAAGGACACTGCGTCAGGCGGTATGCTCGCCGCTGTCCGTGAGTACATTGCAACACTACTCATTGTTGTCATAGAAACCGTTACCCTGCTCATCTGCTGTACACACCTCACTTTACGAGTTGATAACAGCTGTCAGCGTTCTTCTTTCGTAATACAGACTATAGTTGGGGCGGCTATCAATTAGATTGGCATTGTTTAAGAAAATGCGGCCTCGTTGGCGTAGTTGGTAGCATGCTGAGCTTCTATGCCCAAGAACGCGGGTTCAAACCCGGCCGAAGTCGTAGGATTTCTTAAGAGCGTTAAAAATCCCTCAATATGCCTTCCTTCGGAGAGGAAGTAAAGCCGCCGGGCCCATGTCATAGATTTATGGCATGTAAAAGAACTTTCCACTAAAAATTGTGTGAAGGTAAATTTGTAGGTTAGATTTCATTAACGCTCTATTAGTTCCAACGTTCGCCTCCATGTGCCGTTTGTGGTAACATCTAGTAGCCATGTTCTCGGCTAGGTGTTGTTGATGGTAGCATTTGATAGCAAAAGTAGGAACTAGTTGAAATTGATCGTCTGCAGTCCTTACCTGAATTACAGATAACACACACTAATACAGCAATCACGGTTATCAGATAGATTCTACACACACCCAAAGTACATGGGGCTACATGACCGCATTGTTGGAACCCCTAAACTGAGGACCCAACCAACCATTGTCTAAGAAACTCCGGGATAACGATTTTAAGAATGATAGACAGTAAAAATGGAAATAATTTGTCCTGCGGATCCACTGACTGCAGCCACTGTAACCAGCATTGTAGCTCATTGAGTTATGGTGGTTACGGGAATGATTAGTAGAATCGAATTGGTATAATCAAAATGCAGGGTTGGTCTCTGCCTTATCACAAAGAGTGAAGATACATGAAAATACACTTTAAAAATACGATTAATCACAGAATTGACTTGCAAAAATGTAAACAATGCATCGCACTTAGCGTGCTGGTTCTCGCGTCACGGGCGTGGGTGCAATATTGATGACTGTCACGCTACAACGTGATTATGAGACTAGCTTCCTCCACCATCGGATGAGAAATTTCGTGTCGCCTCAAGTAAATTACACACCTTGGCAGGATATTAACGACAAAACACTGCACATTAGGTTGGCTGATTTCTTCCGCACGTGAAAATCGCTTTACGTGCTGACTGAGAAGGTGCTGCAGCAGTACCGCCATGTCAGAGAAAGGTGGTTAGCATACCCTAAAAATGTAAGATTCAGTTCTAAGTCATTACCAATATTTAAACGAGAATATTAACTTATTAATTGTGCGTGATTTTAGCTTCTCAGTTACACAGCAGCTAAGCCGTGCTCGTTAAGTTATGCTTCGAGACTGCAATAGGGATCTCCTAGCTCGAAGATGGAGATCTGAACCCGGCGTTTACATTGGTCATCCTGTACGTGCTGGTCCACTCTATCTTATATTTTGTCAATTTGACGCCAAAACCACCATTAGGGGAATTTTATATGGCAGTTTACAACGTTCAAGGTGTATGAAGTGACCATGGGGGCTGAGCACGCAATTCCGCCCACTTAACTTGTGTCAGGATCCTCTCTTTCATGTCTTCCCTCCAGCTCTCTTTCGATTCCGATGTTGATACAGTGTTTCATGTGCATAATGTCCTTCATTTACCGACCTTTCAAAATGCTTTTATTTGGGTCGTTCAAAAGCAATTCCTTCATAAGTGTCGTTTTGAAATGCCCTCCAGTGTTTGTTGTTGATTATTTAGGGTCTTTGTGACATCGTGGTCTTGTAGCCCCGTGCACTTGGGTGTTTGAAGAATTTGTCTGATAACCTGTGTCACTGTGATGTCTGTACTAGTGTGTTAGTAGAGGGGTGATGCCGATTCTGCTTCACTTGACACTCCTGTGCCCAACAAACCAACATGGCCGCCGCGTAAAGTTGAAACATTTAAATGGACTTTTCTCTTGAACCCATGGTCGGAGTTTCACGAATGACGTGTCGTTGGACTCGAGCTAACGGGGGCTTTGCTATGGACCACGTATTATATTTTTCAAAAATTTTTGTTTCCGAAAATAGGTGATAGTTTGAAAACCAAACATGGTAGTACGTTGTGCCATGGTTCAAACGAAAGGTCTCGATGTCCTTTATTTTCTGTAATAAAACTTTTTTATTTTTTATGTTTTTTTGAAAACAGTCCAATTTTGAAATTCCTATATTTTGGAAACTAGGAATTCTACAAAAAAGTTTGTTTGACGTAAATCAATGATCCCTACCCCCTCTACCCCCAAAATAAATTTCAAGTCTCTAGGATGAAAACCTGTTTAGTAGTGGGGTAAGGACAGCGCTGCTTCCAAAAGCAAGTGGTGAGCCCCTGCGACCTTGGAATGGAAGGAGTCATGCTAGGAGGGCGTGCTTGGATTCGTTTTTTTCGTCTCGTTGCGCTCTTTACGGAAATGAAGGTGTCGAAAAGGCGAAATGTTGGAAACATGTTTTTTTTTGGGGGGGGGAAACGTGATTTTGAACTTTTTGCCATATCTCGCGAACTAATCATGCTAGAGGCGTGTACGACGGGTCCAAGGACTCGGGCTGACGTCCTCTTTGCTATGGACCACTCGTTGTAATTTAAAAAAAATCGAAACTCAATTTTGGGGTAAACACGTGTTTTTTGTGATTTTGCCGATATCTCACGAACCAATAACGCTAGAGACATGTACGAGGTGTCCTAGCACTCGGGCTAACGCCCCCTTTCGAGTGTGGCAGATATTTTTTCCAAAAAATAATTCACAAAGGGCCTAACGCCATACATGTTGAAAAAACTTTTTCTTTTTCTTTACATGTTTATAATGTCCATGAAGCGTGGTGGTTGAGAGAGAGACGATACGGCTGGGTGTGTGTGTTTCAACGAACCTGTCGCTAACCACAAGGACCATGCTTAATAGATCAATCGATATTTCGACGGGTCGGTGTATGACAGAGCGAGCGTGCGTTTTTTTAACACTTTTTACCCTTGAAGGGGATTTTTGACGTGTAAACGGTGATGAGAACTTGGTTCTATGTTGATCGAAGCGAGTAGAGAAAATAAACTTGCAGACAAGCAGGAGGTGAAGGTCATTTGAGCTTATTGGAAGGCGTTGATCTGACTTGACAACAGGTGCAATGGAAAAATGACCATGACGTTTCAAGGTGAAATAATCTGACCATTGTGGTGGCAGGGAAGTGCGAAAGGCATGTGAACATGTGTGAAACCACAGGCACGCTAAACCAGTGACATCCTGTCTTGCTTCGTACGTGACAAAATGCAAGTCCATGTGAAATTTGATCTACCGCAGGTGTTCGCCTGGGACGTTAGCTGTCCACGTGCACGATAACTGTTAACAAGTTACATCCTGTTTTGCTTCGTACGTGACAAAATGCAAGTTGACGTGAAATTTGATCTGCCACAGGTGTTCACCTTGGACGTTAGCTGTCCACGTGCTTGATAACAGAATGTTCGAGCGTGAGAAAAAAATGATTACACACCCAACGTAACATATATAAAGACATGTCGTTATCATTTCCACTCTCACTTAGGTGACTACCTTTGAACACACTGCGTTGCATGAAACCCCTGGTCTTGTTTAACAGATTTGGTGTTGGTGGAAAATACTTAACGTTGTTGTGGGGTAGGTATATATTTATTCAATTATATATTTATTGATTTTTATATAAATACATGCAATTATTTATGGATTAGGTAATTAATGATTTTATTTATTCATTTGTTTGCAGATAACGTGTATAGCCTATCTGTCGTGTGTCTGTGGGAAATATATTAAAGAAAGAGAAAGACAGACAGATAGAAAAGGAAACCATTTCCACACTAGCCCACGAGACGAGAATATAGCAAAGCATTACACGTCAAGGTGAGATTTGTTTTATATATATATATATATATATAACCTGTTTGATTTTGATTTGTTTATGAAATGCATAAACTATATGGAATGGATATACTTATGGTGGTTTATTTTATTTCCTTTTAGAGTATTGGAAAACGCTTGACTTTTGTTAATAACCAGAAACGTGTGTGTTTGGGGCCATTGTCCAGAAGTCTACAGCTGAAAACTCAGGTGAGAGTGTTCTTTCAAAATAATGTTTTTTACTGCTGCGGATACGTTAACTTGGGAGCCCCTTGAGTCTTGTTTCAAATCGCGTGTGTGCTCTGGTCGTGTGGTCAATGTTAGAAAAAGTTTGATTCCCAAAGAATTTTTAGAATCTTGTTTTGAAATTTTTAAAATTGAAATTTGCACAGCGCAAAGGTTGCATACGGCTTTAAAGGTGAATACAGAACTGGTGTGCGATTTCATATATATAAAGAAGGACGTAGAGCATAAAGAGACATTCTATATTTGCAGTAAAATGCAAGAGCTTTTGATAGCCCATAATTTGGAACAGTGGTATCAAAGCCATGTGGTGAATGCCTTGCTATCAAAATTTGATAAACTGCAACAAGGACCGAGTGGTCTAGCCTTAGACAAAATTCATCATTTGCAAATCAACATTTGTCAATTCAACCCGTTGAATGCTGGGTCTAGCTATATTAAAACACCACCAGCTATAGCTTCGAAAAAGGCTGTGGTGAATATAAAGAATCATGACAATGAATGTTTTCTGTGGGCTGTGGCTGCGTATTTGCAGCCAGCTCAAGATCGTAATGTTAACAGACCAGCAAAGTACAAGGCCAAGTTTGATGAATTAAAACAAACTTTAAATTTAACTCGAGTGTCGTTCCCTATGGACTTATCCGAGATCCATAGATTTGAACAAGATAACCATTACTTTTCGTTCATGGTGTATGGCCTTGATGGTGATGAGATTGTGGGTCCTCTTTATGTCACAAAAGAACCGAGACGACACCACATTCATATTTTATATCTGTCTTATGGAGAAGTGAATCACTATTGCCTCATTAAAAGCCTGAGTAGATTGCTAAGCAGTCAAACGTCTAAGCATGGACATAAAACACATATTTGTGATCGTTGCTTGCAATATTTTACAACCCCCATGCTCTTAGAACGTCATAGGGTAGATTGTGTTTCTCAGGAAGCGGTGAGACTGATATTGCCACAAGGGGACAAGGCTGTGTTAAAGTTTAAGGACATTCACAAGCGTGACACTGTCCCCTATGTGGTATATGCAGATTTCGAAGCTCTCACTACACCCATGGCGGGATGTGAACCAGATCCCACCATAAGCTCAACCACACCCATTCAAAAACATGAACCTTTTGCCATAGGATTTAATGTGGTGTGTGCCTATGACCCCACGCAATCCGTTTACAAATACCGTCAGGGGCCAGATTGTGCCAAATGGTTCTTGGATGAACTTGTCAAGTTGGCCGACCATGTACAGGAATTACTGGACCACCCAGTACCCATGAGCCTATCTCCAGAACAGCAGCAGCAGTATGAGCATGCCATGACATGCCATATTTGCGAAAAGCCACTGATCAATGCTGAAGACACCGTTCGTGATCACTCGCACTTTACGGGGGAGTTTCGTGGAGCAGCGCATAGTAAATGCAACTTGAACTTTCCAGCTCCTCGTTTCATTAGTGTCTTTTTCCACAATCTGGCGAATTATGACATTCAGTTTTTGATTCGTGAATTGGGTCATGTCAACAAGGGCTCGTTTACCATTATCCCCCAAAACCATGAGCGTTTTACAGCCCTGACATGGAGGTTGAGCAACTTTAGTATTCGATTTTTGGATTCCTTTAAGTTTATGGCATCCTCGCTAGACAGCCTTGTGAATGGCTTGAATGAGGAGGAATTAAAAAATACTAGAATGCATTTTAATGATCCTGAGCAATTTCAATTGTGCATTCGGAAAGGTATATTCCCGTATGATTTCTGCAACAGCTGGGACGTGTTAAAGCAAAGAAAACTCCCACCACAAGAGAAATTTTACTCGAAACTAACACGCAGTAGCGTTTCCGATGAAGACTATGCACATGCATGTCATGTTTGGCGAGTGTTTGGCATGAACACGCTAAGTGAATATGCTTTGCATTACCTAAAACTGGATGTATTGCTGCTCACTGATGTGTTTGAAAAATTCCGTAACTTGTGTCAACACATTTACGGTCTTCACCCGGCTCACTATTATACGAGTCCTGGGCTCTCGTTTGATGCCGCTTTGAAATACACTCAAGTGGAATTGGATTTACTCACTGATGTAGACATGGTTCTATTTTTTGAAAAGGGCATTCGTGGCGGCTTTGTGTCGCTTAAACAACGCCATGCCAAAGCGAACAATGTCTACATGCCTGATTATTCACCAGACAAACCAGAATCGTACTTAATGTACTATGACGTGAATAATTTGTACGGTTACGCCATGAGTCAGCCTTTGCCCTATGGGAAGTTTGCTTGGCTGACAGACAAACAAGTGTTAGAATTTGATGTGATCAAGGCTAGCCAAGAAACAGGCCGTGGATATGTGCTAGAAGTGGATATTGAATATCCCTCATCCTTGTATGATGAACATGCCGATTTCCCATTCTGCCTTGAGCAAATGGTTCCCCCTGACAGTAAAGTGAAAATTGAAAAACTCATGGGCACACTTTACAACAAAAATCGGTATGTGCTACATATCCAAATGTTGGTGCAATGCCTCGCCCAAGGCTTGGTGTTAAAGAAAATCCACAGGGGTATTTCTTTTGCTCAAAAAGCATGGCTTGAGCCATACATGCGACTCAACACAGAGCACCGACAAATGGCAACACAGCAGTTTGAAATTAATTTTTTTAAATTAATGAACTACTGCATCTATGGCAAGTCCATGGAGAATGTCCGCAAATACCGTGACATTAAATTAGTGAATGTCTGGGAGGGGCAGTGGGGTGACCGGTGGTACATTGCCAAGCCAAATTTCAAATCAATCAAAATTATCGATGAGGATTTGGCTACTATTGAAATGAGTAAGACCAGCGTGACCATGGATAAGCCCATTTACTTGGGTCAAGTCATTTTAGACTTTTCTAAATCGGTCATGTATCGATTCCACTATGAGTTTGCGAAACGCCATTTTGAGGACGTCTCTCTTTTGTATATGGACACGGACTCATTCATTTACCACATTCGCCACTGCAATCCCTATGACGTCATGAGGCAACATAGTGACTGGTTCGACACCTCTTGCTATAGCGTTGACAACGTGTTTCAGCTGCCCATAAAAAACAAGAAGGAAATGGGTGTTTTAAAAGATGAATGCGGTGATTCCATTATGACGGAATTCGTAGGTTTGGCCTCAAAAATGTATGCTTATCGCACACTCGACTGTAAGGAAGCCAAAAGAGCAAAAGGTGTAGGTAGGGCAGTGGTAAAATCGCTACGTATTGATGACTATCTAGCGGTTTTACGCACTGGCAAAGCTATGTCTCATACACAGTGCAGAATACAATCCAGCAACCATCATTTGTATCTTGTGGAACAGAGAAAACGCACCCTCGCCTCCATGGATAACAAACGTGTGTGGGCTGATGACCTGCTCACCAGCTTGCCCTGGGGTTATGATCGCAAGGAGGAGGAGGTGTGATTTCACTGTATAATCGTTTATGGGACATAGCTTTATGTAACTTGTAGATTTAGTATTTTGTAAATATTGGTTTCTGTCATTGTAAATAGTAGATTTTGTAAATAGTGGCAAACCACTTGGACCATTTGCTCTTTGAAAAGTTCTATGCAAACTTATTTTTTTTAAATTTTTGATTGGTTAATAGTGTGATTATTTTAACGCTGTACAAAGTTGAGTTTTTTGTAAATATGAAATAAGTAAGATTTCTAGTAGCTTATTTTTTTCTTTTTTTTTGAAATTGTAAAATGGTAAACTAAAAAAAGTTCTTTTGGGATGAGTGTGCATGTCGAGAATCTGCTTTTGGGAATAAATAAAGTGGTTGTGTTTGTTCCCAAAGACAGGTGTGAATGTATGAGTGGAGAGAGAAAGCTGATGTGTATGTTTGACCAGAGCAAACACGGTGAGGTAGGGTGGGTGTGTGGGAAATTGTCACTTTTATACTCATTTTGTTATGTCATTGGTTTTGTTTTTCATTGAAATGTGGTAGTCAAAGGACATTATTTTTGTAAAAACAGTCTTACCTGCAGTAGTTGTAGACCTCGACGTTTCTCCAAACACCCATAAACACATTGCAGTATTATCAAGGTCAAGCACTCGCATGAACATCATTGTCAAATCACAACTTTCGACATACACCAAATGGAAAAATGTGAAAACAGCAAAATGGAAAATCCATGTTTCCATATCACCAAAAACGCAAAACTTAAAACGGACATTTAAAAAACTGGAAATGACCATATGTGAAATATGAAAATTCAAAAAACTTCAAACGGACATTGTTTAAAATGTGTCATCAGCAAAATGGAAAAATCCATATCATCAAAAACGTTAAACTTGAAACGAACGTTTTCAAAAACTGTAAATTGCAAAATGACAAATGGCAGTGTGTGAATTCATCATGTGTGAAATGTGTAAAATGAGAAATCAGCCATCAACATCATGATTTTTGAAAATAATAAAAACACAAATCATCGTGCTCTGGTAAACCTTTGTTTTTATTTCATAGTCATAGTGAATTGACAAAAGAAAAATAGAATACAAACAAATCCCAATTCCTCACTCCTCAATGTTTATGTCCATGCATCATCAACTTTCCTTTCATAGCACTCATGACAATTAGGGCTGCCATCCTTTCACCCACTGAGGCATCACTGGATGTGAAACGTTGTTTAGCTTTCTTCAATAACAATTTATCTGCCACATGTCTTAAACCAGGATGACTATGGCGATAAGAAAGGTCATGTTCCTTGCAAGCTTGATCCAAAAGATTAATGGGTACATCACCACGTTGTAAAAGTTTTTCGAGACGAGTTCCAGGGCCGCAAAAACGATAACCTGGAAGATGGATTTCGAAAGGTAGGTATTGAATCACTTTGTCAATGACGCCATTGCCAGTACAGGTCTGGCATATCCTTTTCCATCGATGGTAAAAAGGTTTGGTCTTCCTCCTCCTCTGTGGACGATGTTTGTGTTTGTTGTTGTTGTTGTTGCTTTTTCCCGCCATGACACTCGTGGAATGATTCAACAAAGTCTTTACACGGACTTTTATGACCGAGATACAGTTTCACTAGCTGGCAAGTCGCACACTGACGCATAGACGGTATTTTTGCCATGGCCACTTGCTTATGGTGATCGTTATCCGTACAGGGTTGCAATTCACTCAACACAGGGTCTTGAGTCCATGATTTTGGTACATGTGGCCAGATTTCTTTGACCGCGTTGGCGGCCACATAATAAATGAACGACTTGGGCAGCGCCAAGAGTTCCTCTTTGGTAAAACTGTCTAGTTTCTTTTTGCACACAAAGAACTTGCCGATGGCTTTGTCCGTAGCATTGCCTTTCTCCATGGTATCACGTGCTGTAGATGTTTACACGTCGCTTGTAGAAATCTCACTGACGTCATTCACAGGTAAATCTTGAGTTATAATTTTGTTCAACAACTCCCAGCAGGCATGAGTGGTTAACCAATGAAAGAGATGCCACGCATGCGATAGGGCTGTATGGGTAATGTTGCCACAGGAACAAGTATCCATGAGCGTTTGCAGGGAGGGGCAGCCCAACTCCATGAGGTCGATACATTGGCAGTAAGACGCCAAAAATGGTTGCAACCATTGACGTTTTTCATTATCTTTCACAAATACCACATTGGCCGAGGACAAGTGTGCTTTCATGACCACGTCCAAATATTTATAGGAAATGGTTCCCTGATTCCAGTCTAGTTGCCTATGATTTTCAATCCACTGGGTTTGTTTACGGTCTTTTTCACACAACAAATCAAAAGCATGGGGTGGTTTAAATAGCAAATGCGTAGCTTGCGATATCCAAAACGTGGTACAATCGATCATGGCCACTTGTTTAAATATAAATTTGTTGTCACCAATTTTAAACCCTTGGCAATCCACAATGAGTGTGCGCAACATGTTGACGCTTGCCTGGACCAAGTTCAACTGACGACTGACTGACGATCACGTGTGATCATGGCATGGGCTTACCTTCCATGCTAGTTTCAAATTGAGGTTAGGGTAGGACAGAGGGACATGCAAAAATAAGAATTTAAGAATTACATCATTTTATTATCATAACACGTCTTACAGGCTTTTCTCATTTTGGGATAAGGACGATAGCAACTGATACAACAATATAGTCTCTTGTGTTTGTAACGTCCATAACACCGATGATGTCCCAATGACTCTAAACTAGGCGTTTTTGATGGTGAGCTGCTCACCGAAGCACCATGGACACCATACGGTCCACACGTATCGTAACTTGTTTTCTTTTCATCACCCAGAGACACAAGTGAGGGATAGCTTGAATGACAGGATATATTTCCCACTTCCATTCTACACAGGTAGGGGCAGGTGGGTGACCAGCGCTGATGTTCCTGCATGGGTTCATCGCCCTCCTGCCATTGGTCTATGATGATGGGACAAAAGGCACATTTCACTTCATCTCTTGTTTTTAAATAGTAGAATCCAGCGGCCGCTAAGGCTTGAGGGTTTATGAAAGGCACTGGCCATGTGGCAAACGTCTTGAAACGTTGTTCCTCAGAGTTTAAATTCATGGATGTAACGTCTCTTGAGGCTTTAAAGCAAGACATGACTGAACGGCTTGACATGGGTTGAGCTGTTATTTATACACTCGTCACTTGGTTGGACAGTGGATAATAGTTGTCTTGTTTGTGATGAATAATCAAACAGTAGGCCGTCGTATTGGCTGGTACATTGTCATGCGTTTCAAAATCTAGTCGAATGTCGATATTGGATGGCTTGACAGACTCTTCCAGGTAAGAACAGTCGAAAACAATCAGTGGTGCTCTTGCCTTAAACGCTTGGGGTAGTAGCATGGGGCCGTTCTCTTTTTGATAACACGACCATCGAAATTTAGAAAACAAGTCGTACAGGGGGCCAAACTTATTTTTTGAAAAATCCAAATCCAGTCCTTCATAGGGAAACACGGCTCCGTTGAGGAAAAGACGTGCATTTCTCATTTGCAGGTGATCAAATTGCGTGGCATCTTTGGTTTGTTGATACTTGCGATTCGTTTGAAAACCCACGATCAGGTAGAGAGGTCTCTCTTTATAGCGAGCTGTTTTTACAGACCAACTGTGTGTGTTGGTGGTGGGCAATAGCGGTTACTCATGGAGTGCCCAGCTTCTAAATTCCATGGGTAGAGGCATATCTCTCTTTACCATTTTGAGTATGTCCAGTTTTTTTGCTATCTTCAAGGGTCACATGGGGGACTTTCCATAGCAAGCGTTGTAGTTGAATTTTTGAATCTATGGGGGCATTGTCGGCTCCCTTGAGTGCATTATTATCACTCCTGTCTCTCACTAGGTAAAGCACTTGCCTTGCGTTGACCACAATGCGTTGGTGATCTTCGGCAAAGCCTAAAATCAGTTTAAGAGGTAAATATCCAGTAAAGGTTCCATCAGTGTGTACCATCCAGTCATTGGTCGAGTCAGGACACCAACCTGCCATGCAAAGTGTTTTACCTTCTTCCTCACTATAAGAGGGGTATAGTTTCATGACACTGGAAATGCCCACATTTCGAGTGCTATCCACCACGATATCGTTAATGACATACCGCACTTCAGAAAACAGAAAGGCCAAACCATGGTTGGCCAACTTGGATGTGGTGGGTGTAGAGCCATCGGCTTTGGTGAGCCGACCTTCAATCTGAATGACACTTTCATGCGGTAGGGTGTAAATATCTTGGTTGTTGATAACAAATTGAATTTCATCATTGTTATTGAGTCCAGGTGTTTGAGCTTGATAGGAATGGAGATCAATTCTTACCACTCCTGGTTGCTCCTCGATGTGGTTCGCTATCTCTAGGATAGAATTCATTATGAGAGTTGACGTGGTAACCCAAATGCTGTAAAATCTGCTTGCCTTGAGATGTTAACGTGTATTCACATGGCAAACAACTAACACTATTCCTAGACGGTGTTGTTGCTTTATACACAAACTTCATAGTGGCTTTAGCACCAACTTGTAAGTCACTGGTGTGGTAGAATCTAGATCAATGAGTTGTTGATCTCTATTGATCAGTCTTAATGTTATATTACTAATACTATCGACAGACACAGCATGAAGAAGCACCACTGGAGGGTTTTCACGAATAATATACCCATTGGGTGATGTTACAATAAAGTCATAAAGCGAATGCGATGGTTCTTGATTGGTGTACACTTGGCTAATAATATTACACGTCACCGACACATGATGGTCCTCAATGAATTTCACTTCATGGTCTGATTCATGTTTTTTGTTGGGCTCCAATACACGTGGTTTAATGACTTTAAACCATATTGATTGATCAACACCACATAAATGTGTTCATAAATATCATCGATCGTGTATCCACCAGAGTTCAAGGTGAGCACAGAATCATCATAGTAAAACTTGTTGTTCACATTTTCACGTATGTTGTATATTCGATTGTACGTTTCAAGAGAAACAAGTCCTAAACCATAGGGTTTTTCACTCAATTCGATAGGCGGGTAAAAGTCAAGGCTGACTTCAGGTCCACGTCCATGCAGTGTAAACGTTTTACTTTCTGCCAACATACTGGTGGCGTTTTAGCTTATGCTGCGTCTTATATAAAAAAAATTAAACACAAACGTCCACACTGTTGGCTGTTAAACGTTTGCTCACGTTTCACATTATAATATATCTTGATCCTGTTTCCAAAATAGGTCACTAGTTCCATGGGCGGGGGCAAATTCCCAAAACTGTCAAAGTACCATACAGTGGATCCCTCTTTGACATAAGCTACATAATGCTTTCCTGGTCCTCGGTGATCATCCAAATTGACAACAACACATTCCTGTTTCCAGGGTCGTGGGGGTAATTGGTTTCGCATAAACACACCTCGAAAATGAGAAAGCTTTAGTTGTTTAGCATAGCTTTCCACTTGTTGATGCGTCAGGGCATGTCTTGCTATGGCTGAGGTTATTTTTTTTTATATTTCGAAATGGTGAAATCCCAAATCCTTGTTGATAAAAGGCTGGCTTTAAATTGGCATTTCTAGCCCCCATGGCAATCGCTTCCATCGTTTCATTGTGTCGCTGACTTTCTTTGAGTTGTTGCTTGCCCTGCTGCGCGGCTTTAATGGTTTTCGCCACTGCACTGGCACCGCCCAAAAGTGAACCCAGAGCAGCCAAACCGGCAAATAATGCAGGTAAAAATCCCGCTCGTTTGGGGACGGGAATCACTCGCCCTTGGTTTGAAACCTGTCGCCGACGTTTTGGAATAACCTGTCTCTATGCTGCTCGAAGGGCTTTCCTTATGGTCAATACATTATTTTTTCTTTTTTTCTTTCGCAAGGGCTTGTCCACGAATGTCGTAAGCCCAGGCTTTGCCAAGGACAATGTCCTTTTTTTAGTCTTTCTCACCACATACCTTTGTTTCACCATGATGATAATGACCCACAACCTTTCACAAGAAAGTTTAAATCACAACTAACGTCAGATGGTTATTTCATGGCTGTATATTCCAATTCCACATAAAGTGGGAAATCGTTGATGGTTTTTCCCGCTTGCTTTTCATCCCATGTCAACATGAGGTGAAAGGATAATTCGTCACCAGCATTGACCATTTCATGGTTATGGACCAACATCCTATGACCATTTATCTTTATTTGTAAATGGTTCTCATCAGGAATGGCATATTTGATGTGAATGGTTCCATCAGTGTAATCGTTAGTGGCTTAAACCCGAAGCAAGCACATAGGTCAAGTGCTGATCATGGACTAGCGGTAAATGGTTTCTGTCATTCAAAGGTTTTTCATTTGTCAGATACACTAAAAATACAGATGGGATAAATTTATAAAGCCTTTTCATTTCATAGGTCATGTAACGCTTGGTACAAACATCGTCTTCGTCTTGCGGGTCTTCCACGTGAATAATCCGATGGTGATTAGCGCTATAGCCATTCACCGTAAGCTGGGGCACTTTGTCATAAAACTCATACACTTTGTTATCCACATACTTTTTCGTAGTAACGTCTGTAGACACTTGAGGATGTTTTACATGGGTTAACCGCTTTCCCTTAAAGTCATAATCTCCCTGTTTTGTGCGTGGCACTACTGACCTATCCACATAGTGTTTATTAGCAGGATCTGTTTCTTGTTTAGGATCATGTATGGGGACAGACGTAGCTTTGACCATTAACGCACGTCCAAAGACATCCATCGTCAACCTGTTGTACCAGTCTACTCTTTCTATGACAAGGTTCGGCGTCCTGTATATAGACAACCTGCTAACCTGTCTAAGACTTAGTTGAAATGAAGATTATTAAGCAGCAAGAGTCATTCCCCGTGGGGGACATGGTTTCCCATCTCTGTCCCACATCACGTGAACAACGTCATGGTTCACTGTTTCCATCTTCCATTCGCTGCATCATTGTGGGGCCTTCCGGTTGTGGAAAGACAAATCTTTTGCTAACGCTCATCACAGCACCCAATGGTCTGCGTTTTCAAAATATTTATATTTTTGCAAAATCTCTCTACCAACCCCTCTACGTGTTTCTGGATCAAGTCATGTCTGGATTACAAAAAGAGAATATGGGTTATTTTACATTTTCCATGCAAGAAAATGTGATTTCACCGGATGAGGTAAATCCTGATTCACTCATGATTTTCTATGATGTATCCACTGAACGTCAAGGCATCATTCAAAGCTATTTCAGCATGGGTCGTCACAAACATATCGATTGCTTCTATCTTGGACAAACGTATTCAAAAATGTCCAAACAGTTGATTCGTGACAATGCCAATGTCATTGTTTTATTTCGTCAGGACGAGAGGAACAGTCGTCACATTTATAATGAACATGTGAATCCGGATATGACCTTTCAAATGTTTACAGAATTGTGTGCCAAGTGCTGGAACACTCAACGTCATGCCTGTTTAGTGATTGACAAACAAAGTGAACTCAACCAAGGACGGTATCGCTTAGGGTTTGATCATTTTATTGCTATTTAAGGCCCTGTCTCATTCCCCATCAAGTCATTGGTCAAGCCACCATGGCGTTAGCAGAGAGTCAATTGAAAAAGCATATTATTAGAGCAAAAAATACTATTCGCCAAAAGTTTCGTCAATTGAAACAATCACGTGCAAATCATGCTTTGTTTATTCAACAACATTTAGCACCTCCACTAAAAGCCATGTTGAAACCCTCTTTCAAGCCATCTGAAACGCTACCCACCGTTTCACAAGCCACGCAGACACTGCACGAGGACCCAGAGGAAGAGGAACAGGAAGATTTGACCAGTGTTAGTGAAGTTGAGGATGAAGAGGAACAAGTGTTTACGCCTCAAAAACAGGCCGCACCCCTTGCAGAGTTTTTGAGAAAAAAGAAATCCTTGGCCATGGTCGATACACCTTGCCCTTCCAGAGCGTCTCCGTTTTCACAACTCTTGGCCACCCCTCAACATAAAGCTCAACTGAAAACCATTTTAATAAAATATTATGGATCAACATTGGAACCCTATTTCACCGATCTATTTATTGGAAACACAGATACCACGTATGGTGTTCGCTATGAGGATGATAGTTTTAAAATTGGCGATTCATCCATTAAATTTGCTCGTACTAAAGCCGTCATTAAAAATATCAACTATAAATTAACGCCAGGACTGTTAAAGCTGCTCTTTTCTCGGACCCCCTCTTCCCATGATTATACGTCAGAGGACCTCGACAAATATAAATCCATTTTATTGGATAACCATGCTCACAAAAGACAGTATGATCCCACGCAACAAGTGAATGCCGATATATCTCAAAAATATAAAACCATCATTGCAAAAATGTTTCCCACTAGTCAAAGTACTCGTCGTAAAGTGTCCGCTTCGGGAGTGACATTTAAACCATTAAAACCCCTTGTGGATGTTACCTACTGGCACAATCCCAATAAGCTCGTCCAGCGGCTACAGTTGTTGCATGCCTCACGTCAAGCTGGCCATACCGGTCACGATTGGGAAATTCAAGAAATTGAACAGGAACTTCGAAATGCCAAAATTATCTTATAAGCCATCACCCATTAAAATGGGTATTGCTCACGAGTTGCATCACCCAGCTAGGCGTCACTATCCGCGACTCAAGGTGATTTCTCGAGGTGTGGATGAACTTTGGCAGGCTGACTTGGTTGAAATGATACCCTATGCTGGTGTTAACGACGGTGTACGCTATATGTTAACCGTCATTGATGTCTATTCCAAAATGGCCTTTGTTGAACCTGTGCGTCGCAAGTCTGGCCCACTAGTTACCAAGGCCTTTCAACATATTATTCAACACTCCAAACGTCAACCTCAGCTGCTACAAACCGACTAGGGGAAAGAATTTTTCAACAAGGACTTCTCCAGTTTTCTCAAATCTAAGGATATTCACCATTACACCACGTGCAGCAACCTCAAAGCCAGTGTGGTCGAGCGGTTCAACCGAACATTGAAAACCCATATGTGGAAAGCGTTTACCGCTCAGGGCACGTATCGCTGGTTGGACATGTTACCTGAGCTAGTATCACGTTACAATGACACCAAACATAGAACGATTGGGACCAAGCCACGGTTCGTGACTAAAAATATTCAGCGATTGGATAAACTGTTTAACCCTATAAAAACAGCCGATCCTAAACGTCACCGACTGAACATTGGGGATTTTGTTCGTGTGAGCAAATTTAAGTCTGCCTTCAATAAGGGCTACACGCCACAGTGGGGGACTGAACTATTTCGAATTCGTCAAGTCAACTTGGACACTCCAGTCACCTATTTACTCGAGGACCTCAACGACCAACCCATAAAAGGTAGATTTTATCTCCATGAAATTCAGAAAACAGCATTTCCTCAGCATTATCTTGTGGAAAAAGTGTTGAAACAAAAAGGAAATAAACTCTATGTCAAATGGTTAGGGTTTAACTCTACGTTTAATTCTTGGATCAATAAATTACATGTTGTGTGAACCTGTGCAATTTTTAATTTATTTATTCACACATGTATACCACCTATAGCTCTATGTGTACAGCGCTCCCCGCATGTTCATACATGTTTGTCTTTCCCTTTCCTCCTGTGTTCTCTCATACATTACCCCTCCCCTCTCCCTCCCTTCACATCCCACCACTGCTGTTTGCAGCTCTTGCTTATCTATTGGTTGTGACTTCATTCCCACAAGTTGCATCATACTTTTTACTGATTCAGCGATTCCCACGCTTTGAACATTCTGTTATCAGGCACGTGGACAGCTAACGTCCAAGGTGAACACCTGTGGCAGATCAAATTTCACGTCAACTTGCATTTTGTCACGTAAGAAGCAAAACAGGATGTAACTTGTTAACAGTTATCGTGCACGTGGACAGCTAACGTCCCAGGCGAACACCTGCGGTAGATCAAATTTCACATGGACTTGCATTTTGTCACGTACGAAGCAAGACAGGATGTCACTGGTTTAGCGTGCCTGTGGTTTCACACATGTTCACATGCCTTTCGCACTTCCCTGCCACCACAATGGTCAGATTATTTCACCTTGAAACGTCATGGTCATTTTTCCATTGCACCTGTTGTCAAGTCAGATCAACGCCTTCCAATAAGCTCAAATGACCTTCACCTCCTGCTTGTCTGCAAGTTTATTTTCTCTACTCGCTTCGATCAACATAGAACCAAGTTCTCATCACCGTTTACACGTCAAAAATCCCCTTCAAGGGTAAAAAGTGTTAAAAAAACGCACGCTCGCTCTGTCATACACCGACCCGTCGAAATATCGATTGATCTATTAAGCATGGTCCTTGTGGTTAGCGACAGGTTCGTTGAAACACACACACCCAGCCGTATCGTCTCTCTCTCAACCACCACGCTTCATGGACGTTATAAACAGGTAAAGAAAAAGAAAAAGTTTTTTCAACATGTATGGCGTTAGGCCCTTTGTGAATTATTTTTTGGAAAAAATATCTGCCACACTCGAAAGGGGGCGTTAGCCCGAGTGCTAGGACACCTCGTACATGTCTCTAGCGTTATTGGTTCGTGAGATATCGGCAAAATCACAAAAAACACGTGTTTACCCCAAAATCGAGTTTCGATTTTTTTTTAAATTACAACGAGTGGTCCATAGCAAAGAGGACGTCAGCCCGAGTCCTTGGACCCGTCGTACACGCCTCTAGCATGATTAGTTCGCGAGATATGGCAAAAAGTTCAAAATCACGTTTCCCCCCCCCCCCCCAAAAAAAAACATGTTTCCAACATTTCGCCTTTTCGACACCTTCATTTCCGTAAAGAGCGCAACGAGACGAAAAAAACGAATCCAAGCACGCCCTCCTAGCATGACTCCTTCCATTCCAAGGTCGCAGGGGCTCACCACTTGCTTTTGGAAGCAGCGCTGTCCTTACCCCACTACTAAACAGGTTTTCATCCTAGAGACTTGAAATTTATTTTGGGGGTAGAGGGGGTAGGGATCATTGATTTACGTCAAACAAACTTTTTTGTAGAATTCCTAGTTTCCAAAATATAGGAATTTCAAAATTGGACTGTTTTCAAAAAAACATAAAAAATAAAAAAGTTTTATTACAGAAAATAAAGGACATCGAGACCTTTCGTTTGAACCATGGCACAACGTACTACCATGTTTGGTTTTCAAACTATCACCTATTTTCGGAAACAAAAATTTTTGAAAAATATAATACGTGGTCCATAGCAAAGCCCCCGTTAGCTCGAGTCCAACGACACGTCATTCGTGAAACTCCGACCATGGGTTCAAGAGAAAAGTCCATTTAAATGTTTCAACTTTACGCGGCGGCCATGTTGGTTTGTTGGGCACAGGAGTGTCTAGTGAAGCAGAATCGGCATCACCCCCCTACTGTGTGTATTTGTAATTAATGTAGGATTTGGGTAGGAAGCGGCCGTGGCCTTAAGTTAGGTACTGCCCCCGAAAAATTAATTATGTGGGACTAAAGTGAAATTATTTTTGTAGCCTATGATATAATTTAATATGGCAATAAGAATCCTGGAACTTGACACAAACAAGTCGTTTTAGAGTGTTGAGCAAGGAGGGAGATCCCATCACCTGATATGTTGAGCAATAGAATATTCTAGAAGGTTGAAAATGGCCTAGCAACAGTGGATCTATCACGGATTATGATTAAATATTGGTATAAAATATATAATTGGATATAAGCCCACAGCCAATAATAAGAAGAGGTCTTATTGAAGACGGGATTACCTTCAACTAAATTATATGGAGAATTATTACATTTAGGCCCCAATAAAGTTATTTTATTCATTGGAAATGAGAAGAAAATTAAGAGAAAATATAACAGATACTTTGAAAGTCATCGAAAGGACGAAATGCGCCGTAATAAGCATTATTCAAGTGCGCGGTAAATTTCTGGTGGGAACAGAAATGGCGGCCAGAATTTTTGACTTGGAGAGGGCACGCCAAGCAACAGGGTTCTTATTCCTGCAGAGTTTGAAGGGTGCAGACGTATATTCCAGGATAGTCGAATTCCCGAAGGTAATAGCCGAGTGCGGAGTTCAACCACTCGTGGAGACAGCGACGTTGCAGGGTAGATAGTGGTGATCGCCCGTGCTTACGATTTGAGTGAAGTTGCGAAGAATCTTAACATTGCAATAACTAAGTATTCTTTGAGAATATCTCAAAGTAAACTAATACAGAATATAGTTCCGAACGCATCGTATTATAATATAAAATTTCAGCGTCACAGAAGAAGACTTTAGCAGATACTGACTTTGCAGAAGAAAAGTGACGGACTCAGAAATTGAAAAGCATTTTAGTTTCAGGTTCACTATATGAAGTTCATGTGAGTAACAGTGTGATTGACATAAACATTGGAGCAGTATATTATTATAACAGAACTATGATTCAGAGGATTCAGACAATTTGTCTTGGATGCCAATTAAATTCTTTTTAGTAATTTAATTTGTGCATCGTATTGTAACGAAGAATCTTCAAGAACAGAAGAAACCACGAGTGATATATTGTTATAATATCACAATTATTACGCCGATCTGACAAGAAATATTCGTCATGATAATGATAGGAAGTCATATACTCATAGTCATTCTTTGTATAGAATGGAGGCACATTCCGAAATTGACAATCCTTACTTTACTAGAGAAAGCTAAGATATTTCGTCAATTAAAGTTGATTAGAGATATATCTTCATGGAAGATGCTTTCATCCGACGTTAGGGTAGTCAAAGCTAGTCTATCCCAGTCGCGATTGATTTTTATTGGACACTTAAATAACATTTGTGATTATTTATACACAATATGTAATGTCACGTTATATTGTGGACGTAATATTGCAAGACGTGTATTCTTGAAGCCAGATAAGTACGGTGGAACATAATTGTATTTCTATTAAATGTATATGTAACAGTTAAGTCGACATCCAAGTAACATTTTAGAGTAAACTCATGAAGGTCATTCACAATACGTCTAAGGTCGTCTTTATGAACGAAGGTAACGTTTAAGAACAGATGTAGCTGTTCAGATTGCCAGCGGTTGATTGTTGCAACGCTGAGGTAAATGCCAATCATGTAAATGCAAGTTTTATAGAAGAGATGTTGGTAATAATTATTTTGTGTAATAGAATTGTTCAACAAGCAGTAAAGGAGAGTGTATTTCCGTATACAGAGGTATACCAGGCTACGTAGACAAATGTTTGTGTAAATGCGAGGCAGTTTCCGCATTTAGAGAAGTTATTGCAGTGCAATACTATTTTTGGTAAGTATATGGCATTATAACAATGGAATAGAGTTGTTAAGAACTCCTATGTGTGAATTTACGACTTAGAAGTGGAGACAAGAGTGTAATATGCGGAAATAGAGTGGGAAAAGTGTTGTCAACTTATGTTTACTAATACTACTTATTAACATTTTTATTTAACTCGGATTTGAGTAAATACGTGTGTTTCATCTTTGTTGATTGAATACATTAGACTGATAACGACTACAAACCTAAATATGACATGGTGGTGTAGTATTTTATAAAAGAGAAGGAGATCTCAATGATTCTGACATTTATAAAGCGCAGAAAGATAAACTTTGAACCAGAGCTATGGCTCAGATATATAACGAGTTTTTACCGTTATAAGAGTAAACGTTAGCAATAACGAGAGTACATACTGTAAATAGTTTTTCAAAATTATTTAATTAAGTGTATAATTTGTTAATAATAAGTTGATCGTATGTTTTTAACTTGTACTATATTGAAGGGTAAATAATTTTGGAACGAATGTTTTACGTTGTTAAGTATGAAGAGACAACTTCATCAGTCATGAATGATGTAAGAGAATGCTTGGATTGTTATGTGAAAGTTTGAATGCATTTGAGAAAGAATGACTGCTTTAAAGAAGGTTTTGTTAAGAGTGAATGATACAATTTGAGACGTGTAACTTTGAAGTGACGTTTCACATTCGCTAGGCAAACCAGCAGTGTGAGTTGTACCGTGGCAAGGAGTGGAGACAGCCCCGTTATAAAATCAAGGTCAATGTAGTATATAAATGAGAAGAGTTGCCACGGCCACAATCTTTATGGATGAAAACAGGTTGACGGCTGATTGGAAACTGTGTCATTATATACACGTGTCGACAGTCCAGGTGCACGCTTTTGACGCATGCTGGAATGTTAATAGCTTCTAGAAGTATGCTAGACACGCAGGATTTTTTCGTTCAATGTTTTATTACTTGTAATTGGCGGAGGCCTTTCAAAATGTAATTTCTGTATTACTGGAGATATAATAACTTCAGTGGCGTATATGTGGAGAGTAGTGAGAGTGTGTAAATATTTATTATTTCTTATAGGGAATTTTATTTGTCTTACGGTAGTTTATAGTTCATATTTGTTAATAAATTTATTTAGTTCGTCTTCTACGTCGTGTTTCGAGTGACTTATTTTGGATATATTGGAAATGATATTGTGGAGCCCCATTTCAGGTCCGGTGCTGATTACCCTTAATAAACCCCGAGAGATATAAGTGATCCGTTACTACGTTATAAACGGACCGATGAGATACGATATGTTGTATAGTCTGCCATCTGTAGGTTAATATTTGAAGCGCAACCTGTTCTTGAGTAAATAAAACGCGCCCGCTGTGGAGTTTGTGCTCTGGCTCTATGGAACTCGACTGCAGTTATTGTTATGTCGAGAGAATGGTGTTGACAGTGAGAAGAATTGAGGGTCGAAGACATAACTTGTACTACTGTTTTGGTCTATTAAAAGATTCATTTGCCCAATCATGAATATATCTACCAAATTTGGAAACTATCGAGGAGACATGACGGGCTTCTGGCTATTGATACCACAGCTAAAAAGGACAGGAAAATGGAATTATTATTAAAATTTAATATCATCGAGAACATCAAGAACGTCGTTTTGAAAGCTAAGTGTCATATTTTATCTTGAGGCAAATAACGTCATGTCCTCCCATCTTTTGGTGATAGTATGTCCACAGATCCTTCGGTATTTTAGTTAGATTGGAGATTGTAATTGTTTTTGGTTATACTGGCTTGTCTATTGTCCTCCCCTTTTGTATACATAGCGTGGAGAGGAAAAGCGTTGTCGTTTGGGATTTTATTTATTTAGGTTTATTGCCGTTGCTGTTCTTGCTTTGTTTTTCTTGGTGTTATATTTCTGTTCGTGTTTTATCACCTTGTTCGTCATGAAACGTGATTGTAATTATGGGAGGTATTTCTTACTAACTTCTACTCCTTGTAATAGAATGGGATGTTACAAGGGTCTTTAGGGGTTAGTAATTTTAAGTTAGGTCGCTTATTTGGGGCCTTGACGAAGGAGGATGTGTGTTCGTGCATCGGATGACTTTCTGTCTTTATCTGTATAGTCGGAACACTCATCAATTATTTTTTGTTTATGCATTATGGGTTTTGTGTTTCTTGAGATGTCAGTCATTTGTGCAACCTTAAGGATGGCCGACTAGGTTTTTCTTATTTCCTTAAGGACTGGGCTAACATATTTATATGTATGTGTCGAAAAACTTTTCATGGTATAATCACGTTTCTAGACATGTGTTTAAGGGTGTCCGAAAGTTGAGGGTCGTTTATGGGTTTGTTGTTGTTGCTTTCGGTCGAGAAACAACGTGTGTACTCTTTACGTTTATTGAATGAGGTATATCGATTATTCTTGCGGTTGGTGATATGTGTATTTATGGCAAGTGCCCGGGGACTGTGATGGATGCTCATTTTACTTTCGGTAAGATAATCGAATCTCATACTTTCGTCCGAGAAGAAGATTTATTCAGAGAGTTTATGAAGTCAGTTGCTATTTGTTTGAGGAGTTGTGAATTAGTTTCTTAAGGGTTGTCTATGTTTCTCTTTCTTTTAATTTATGGTCGTCGTTGTGTAATGATGTAGTATGTGGATGATGTTTTGACCGATAGTTATCCGTTTACTGTAGTACTTGTTTGTGAGACATATTTTAGTTCATTTAAGGGGTTTTGTTCTTGGTTGGTACGACTTAATATGCTATTTAGAATATCTCTTCTGGCTACTTTCAGTAATCAGCCTGTGATGGGATGAACGTATTATTTCTTATTTATTTTAATTAGCTTTCCCCTTTGATGTAACAAATGGTAATTTCGCTACGATCTCCAATCTAACTAGGGTTAGGCTTCTCTGCTCTTCCTTTTGGTAGTCTTTTCATTGTGTGTGTTTTATTTTTTTATGTTTACCTTTTGCTAATTTGTATACATTTATTTACAGCCCCATCACCCCTCATTCCACCATTTCATGCGCTACTCACGTCCCCTTTTTATGTATTTTTTTCTGTTATTAAAATTTTGTCTACAACCTTTACCCAAAGAGTGCGGTCATTTAGTAATCGATTCTACATCTAGTTCTAAATGCGAATGGTACTCAACATAGGTTTTAAGATCCATGGGCCGGTCCTCATTCCGCGCATGCCTTTTCGGTTCCTCAGTCTTGCCATCGACTGTGTGCGTGGTTTGGTGGTTACCACGCGTGTCAATAAGGTAAGTGTTCACTTGAGCCCCAGTGTATTTATTGTTTGTCCATAATATCATTGTAGTCTTCTGCGTATATTCCCGAAGACCTTGTTGGAGCGGATTTTGATGGTATTTTTAGCCGGGTGCCTTCAGAATTTTGCAATCCAGCTCAGCTATGGATTTCCGGCAGGCAACTTCTCGAATATACGGGCACAGTACTGTGCCAGTATTTTGCATTGTATTGGAACCCTGACGTGACTGAGACACATTTTTGGCATTTCTAAGACAACATTTCAACTTGCAGTACAGAGTGATGTCTCGTTGACGCGAGCTTAGGAGATTGATTCAGCAACCCACAACGCATCTTGAAAACATGTGACTGGGAGATGTACAGTTATATGACAAGATGGCTGCCGTGGAAGCATGGCATTGATATGCACTGTTATGAAACGCTACAGAGATTACTGAGGGGATCGACAACTGGGAATAACATTGTAACACCAGCAGATACGAGTATAAGACATGTATGGAATTATAAATATAGTATAACCTGTCATATCCGGACTAATGTGGCGACCGGCCTATCCGGATATGGAAAAATCCGGATATCACAAGGCTATTTTTACAAATAGCTAGGTGACCAGAAATAATTCACGAGTTTGTTGTTGATTAATTTTAATGTTTTTAACGGTTTAGTATCATTTTGTTAACTGTATACTGTACATAGGCTAAGAAATAGAATTGCTTTAAACTAAATTAAAATAATTAAATTATAATAATATGCTTTACAGTACATGTACGTACATAAATACACTGTACATTCTGCTTCTACATATTTTTTGAAAATGTTTGTCATTTTCTGTTGCTTCACGCACTTCACTTAGGCCTACTGTTTCTACATTAGTTTTTGAAAAAGTTTGTGATTTTCTGTTGCTTCGCGCACTGTACACGCCTTTTGGATGCCATGTCCCTCAATCTTCTTAAAAGCATCACTTCAGTCACACTCGTTTCATCTTGATTTTCTACACAAGTGATTAAAAATTCTATGGTCTTGAATGCCTCAGAGTGACTCATTATAGGGGCGTTGTCCTCTTCTTCGGGTTCAAAGATTTTTTCCTCATCATTGCACACCATTTCTATAATGTCACTGTCTGTAATTTCGTTGGCTTCGTCTTCATTTACTAACCAATTTATGGCGTCCTCGTTGTTGATTTTTTCACAACTAGGCAGGCATTGCACAAGCTCAGCAATCTGACGATTTTCTTCATTGCAGGCATAAGTTTCACTGACGTCTTCTGTTTTCTCATTTATCAGTAGTTTTGTGATCTAAGAGCTTCCTCCATGACCTTACCAGCGTCAACGGTTTTATTTCATCCCATGCCTGGGATACTCACATTATCACGTCTAACATGTCTACCTTCTTTAACGTCTCTGTTACACTTTCTTTTTCGTCCATTCTAGCAATCAACACAGAAAGTAACCTATGGCGAGAGGTTCGCTTTAGTGACTCAAGCACGCCTTGATCCATAGGTTGACAAAGTGATGTCACGTTTGGTGGTAAGAATACACCCTTTATATCTCCATCTTTAAGTTCGTCTCCACTTGGATGTGAGGGTGCATTGTCAAGTAGGAGCACTGCTTTGTTGGCAAGTTATTTTTCAACAAATGTTTTTCCACTTGTGGCACAAACTGCTTGCGAAACCAATCACTAAATATTTCGCTGCGCTGGTTTCTGTACCAAATTGGTAGGCCAGACAAGTCTTTAAAGTTCTTGAAAGCCCTTGGCTTTTTGGATTTTCCAATGAATCCTAATGGAAGCTTGTGATCTCCTGTAGCGTTGCTGCAGGCTAAAATGGTGACCCTCTCCTTTTTCTTATTATACCCCGGTGCACTGTCTTCTTTCTTGGAAGCCAAAGTGTAGGTGGGAAGCATTTTATAGTTGAGCCCAGTCTCGTCGCAGTTATAGAGCTGCTCTCCAGAAATCCCATGTTGATCAATTAGACTGTGTAAAAATATTTTTAATTTTTCAACGTCTTCTTGGTTAGCCGATAGCTTTTCACTACTGATCTGTAGTTTCCACACACCGTGACGATTTTTCCAGCTTTCCAACCACCCCTCACTTGTTTTAAACTGTTCATCCCCTCCAATTTCCTTATTAAAGTGTAGTGCCTTTTCTTTTAGTAAAGGACCTGAGATAGGTAACCCTTGCTCTCTTCTTTGGGTAAACCAAAGAAACAATAACTCATTAACTTGGTTGTTAGCTGCCTTTTTCATAATTTTAAGTTTTTAGCCTATTTTCAATTTTGAAAAAATAGGCTTATGAGATCACCTTTTGTCCGTGTGTGTGTGCGTGTGTGTGTGTGTGTGTGTGTGTGTGTGATTCGTGTGTGTGTCCCCCCCTAATAACATCTAAACGGCTGGAGCGATTTCAATGAAACTCGGTATGTTCATAGCACTATTCCCGGCGACCTCGACCCTGCCCTTCAAATTTTGTTACGTCTCACCAATGCAAAATGGCGGCTGTGCGAAATATTTCACTAGCATTCAATATCTCCGAAACTATTACCGATATCGCCCTGAAATTGTGTACGGTGATAAAGGGTACTACTAGAAGTTCAGCTATGAGACTTTCAAAATCCTGGTGACTACAAAACCAACATGGCGGTCAAGCGAAGTTGAGACTTTTAAATAGACTTTTCTCGCGATTTAACTATCCACACGTAATGAAACTTGGTACAGCAAATGTATATACACATTGTAATGCACTGAAGTATAATTTAGTTCAATTGTTTACATAACTTCAAAATGGCGGCTGTGCGAAATATTTAACTGACATTCTATATCTCCGAAACTATTCCAGATATCACCCTGCAATTTAGTACGATGATAAAGGGTACTGATACAAGTTTATCTATGTATATTTCATAAACTTGTAAAAGTAGAAAACGAACATGGCGACCAAGCGAAGTTGAGACTTTTAAATAGACTTTTCTCACGATTTAACCATCCAAACGTAATGAAACTAGGTACAGCATGTGTTTATACACATAGTAATGCACTGGAGTCTAATTTAGTTCAATTGTTTACATAACCTCAAAATGGCGGCTGTGCGAAACATTTCACTGGCATTCTATATCTCCGAAACTATTACAGATATCATCATGCAATTTTGCACGGTGATAAAGGGTACTAGTACAAGTTTATCTATGTATATTTCATAAACTTGTAAAGTAAAAAACGAACATGGCGACCAAGCGAATTTGAAATATTTTAATAGACTTTTCTCGTGATTTAACTCTCTGGGCGCAGTGAAATGTGGTACAGTAAATGATTTTGCAGATTGTAATGCACTGCCATCTAATTTAAATCAATTGTTTACATAACCTCAATATGGCGGCTGTGCGAAATTTTAAAATTAAGTTTTTATTTCTTGTGTCGTAATCATGCGATCGAAGTGAAAGTTTGAATAATGAACCTAGGCAATAATTTTCCTTGAATGGTACATAATGCTATGGCCTATACATATAACAATCCTAAATGGCGAGCTTCCGAAATATTTAGACGGTTCTCAATATCTATGAATCTTTTACAGCAACCAAACTGAATTTTTTAATGTTCATAGAGACTATGAACATATGTTCACCTATAGGACTTTCATTAACCTGGTGAGCACAAATCCAACATGGCGGCGACGTGAAGTATAAATATTTAAATGGACGATTCTCGCGAATTAACTATCCGAGTGCTGTGAAACGTTGCACGTTAAATGCTTATACAAATGTTGATCCAATGGCATCTAATTTATTTCAATTGTTTGCATAATCACAAGATGGCTGCTGTGCGTAATTTTAAAATCTCGTTTTTACTTCTTGTGTTCTAATCATGCGATTGAAGTTTGAATACCACACGTACACAATAATCTTAATGTAATAGTACAAAAATAAAAATCCAACCTGGCGACAATCTGAAATATTTAGACGGTTCTCAATATCTACGAATCTGTTACAGCAATTAAACTGAAATTTTGTATGTTGTTAGAAGAAATTAACATGAGCAGGATATATGAAAATAGGCTGTATAGTTCTTTACGGAACTACTTGTTTAACACCACTTGTTGACGTTTGTGACGAGCACCACTTTTCAATATCACTCCGAGCCCTTTTCCAGTCACTCACAGTGCTTGTTCCTACTCCCATATCCGCGGCAATCTTCTTGGCTGTTTCACCAGCATCTAACCTTTTTAGAGCACGGAACTTTTCTTCCATCGTAACAACAGTTTTTTTCTTTTTTCGGACATTTTAGAAAAAAAAAGCAAGGTTAAAAGGTAACAATAACGATAACAACGGTAAACAATAACTGTAACATCAGAAACACACTCGCAAAACAATCTGTCGCTTCAAGACTCACGCACAGACTGAAGGGTAGAAAGAGAGGCAGCCTCGTGTTGACGTAGGTGTCAGGCAGGCAGAAGCCGTAAATGGAATATCGCTTATTCACACAAAGGGATGAGTTTCCGGGAAGATGTCGTTGACCGAGTCAGGCCACAACCCCTCGCGGTCAAGCACGCACACAGCCTTCCAGCGCTGCAACTTTCACTCGTCCTCCCTGGCTAGCACGCTAATGTATCCTCGCTCTCAACTACGACTCAAAAATTCATTCGGAGATGTGTCCGGATATGGGAGGGTTCGGATATCACAGGTCCGGATGTGACAGGTTGTACTGTACACATATTTTGATATCTGAAGTATATCGTAATTATGCTGCGACGACTTCGATTGTCATATCGATTAGTGCCAGAGGTATTCTTGGTAGAGTTTTGTCCAGCTGCTTGTAACTCGACCCGGAGAGATTACCCGCGGTGGTACTAGCTCGTTGGCTTGACCAAAAGCAAGCATTCTAAGTGTCATTTTGTACTTAGTTCGGTGTGTGAAGTCCGGTACGGTATAGTTCGTATTGGCTTATTCCAGCAAGACACGGGCGCTATACACATGGGGCGATCCGTTAACCCATCGTGTGGACTTGGTGATACATCAAAGTGAGGACAGTGAACTTTGCTTTTCGCATGGATGTTTCTGTAATACTACTGGCATCACGGAAACACACATAACATATCCAGTGGTCAATCGACACTACAATAACAGTATGAATACTATAGAGGAAGGAATAATGTACCAGATTACGACAAGAATGGCAATGAAGTGCTAAATACTGAGTAGGAGTGCGACACACTAGCAGAATTGAACATTTAGAGTAGATCTAAACTGAATAATGGATTTCTATAGCAGAAGGCTATTCAAGAGAAGATTGAAGGAAATCTTTACTTATTGACACTGAGATAATTACTTCTACAAATATGGATTTCCAAGGAGAGAGGAAGGTGGCATCAATTTCTCTTCGCTATCAAGCAAGCCTAGTCTGATTCGATATGATGGACATTGAAGTGCGGACAGCTGTTTTCGAGTCGAGGAGAGTGGGGTTCGACTTAGTGCAGTCTTGGCAAGTACTTTAACTATTCAGCGCAATGTATGAGGGTTCGATCCCGACCAGGGATGTTTGTTCCAACATTCATCGTTCGTTCATCAAGACGACTACTGACAAGGTAGCTGGAAATCTTTTATATTTCTGTAGACAGTGTGAATCATGTCATATCTTTAGAATGTACTTCTTTCACCAATTTTTATTCAGTAGTTAGAAAATGGATTCGAGGATTAGATCTGATAGTTTTGTCATTTCTGTCCGAGAATTTATTTTAATTTTGATCTTACTCAAGATACTTAGTAATTTCTATAGTTAAATTTTAATGTGATGTTATTTTTAGAACATTACTTTTCTTATCTTTGGCAATAAAACTGAGCATTGTAATTAGTTGAGAAGAAGCTATTACAAGAAGAGTTAGGACCAAGACTACATTATAAGTATATTCGTTAGGAAGAAGATGCCTTATCACGAATTCATGAACATTTTCTACATAAATTCTGTTATAGTCTGAGCAACAAAACCGAATATTTTTGACAGTCCATCCGACATTTTAATTTTGAAATGACTGTCTATTTTTCGTCGAGTTTATCATAGATATGGAAGTATAGTAACATTTTGATATCGTCAATTGGATTAGGCAATTACAGCCAATATTTTTGCATTGCTTTTTGAGAGTAGACATTTCTATTGAGATATTTTCATTCAGTTTTCGTTTTTCATAATTCTTTTTGGAATACTCATGTTTAGATCACGTGTGATTCTAATGGATTATTTGTACTCTACTTATACTAGGCTCTTTGTCCATGGTGTAGTTTCATGTGATTTTCGTAATAGGAGAACCCAATTTTGGATTTGTCGATGCGGAACTGAATTAATTCTTTTACAGTTATAAATCTATAATATCTTGTGAGATATATTTGTTTACAATGAAATTATAAGGAAATGTACTATTAATGTGATATGAAGCTCACATATGTAATAAAATATTTTTCGTCAAAACCAGAATGACATTTTGAGAGCTTATGGATGCAATTATTCGAGCATATAATTACAACATTACTACAGTTTTATAGAAGTAGACTATAACACTTCGACATTTGTGTCCATTATGAAGCATAGTATTTGACGATATTTGTATAAACGTTTATGTATTTTGCGAATGTGTGGAATATTATTGAAAGTTTTAGAGAGCTGTTCTTTGCATTGGATTATTTAACAATTGTGTTAATGAGTTTTTGAAGCTATTTCTGACATCGATGGATGATCAGGATTGAATTAAGATGAATTTAGGATTCTCACTTGGAGAATGATTGTCGTATTTGTTACGAATTTTCAGTGTTATACAAGCTATTGAGATATTGCTAATTTTGATATTGAGGTATAGTTAGACGTGAATTACAGTCACGAATATTGTTACTAGGAGGCTAGTAATTGGATAAAACCACCATTCAAAAATATCATATCCATTTAAAACAAATTATCTAAAATCTATTGTTAATAGTGACACATATTTTTAGTGGAAAACTATATTCTTAAAAACATGAAATAATTTTTGTTACGTTGAAGTAATATGTGAAATATTAATTGAAAGTAATGGAAGGATTAATTTGAGAGAACACAGATGTTGATTGAAATATTAAAATGAAATAACGATGCAATCGATTAACTTTACTGATTGTCGAATATAACCGATTATGTCAATAAACAGTTTTGAACCACAATGTCAGTGAAATAATAGATAGTATTGGCGTAATTTGATACACGAATTTAACTGTACATTTATGTAAATATGATATGATAAAATTGCTAGGGTATTTTTGTATAATAACTTGTAAAATGTTTAATGATGTAAAAGAACGTTCACATTTGAACGTGATTCATTGCTGCAACTTCATGCAGTACATATATGCCAGATTTGAGGAAAATTGAATATTTATCTATCGTTTGTTACGATACATGATGATCTAATTTTTGTTCGGTGGATAGAGATCCACACTGCTACATATTTTTCAGTTATTAAACTGGTCATTCAATTTTAAATTTTACAAATGATTTGGTGATTTATATTAGAAACAGAATGTGCTAGGAGGACCAGTGGGCAGTTTTTTTGAATGCTTAGCCTAACACCCGAGATTTATTTTAAGAGTATTCGAGCTCATTTTGAGCTGTTTTTCATTTTTGTTAGGTTGCCATTGGCATCTTCTTATCGCATTCTTTTATATTGAGGTATCCTTATCCCAGGTTGATCCCAGTTGGTAGAATTTCGGGGGTTATTTCAGCCGGGTACTTCCAGATTCTACGATCCAGTTCTTCCATCGGATATCAACAGGTAAAACCATGTGGATACAGGTACAGTACCATCCCGGCATTTGCCTGGAATAGAAGTGGGAAGCTACGGAAAACCACTTCCAGGATGGCTGAGGTAGGAATCGGACCTGCCTCTTCTAAATTTTGTCCCACGAGGCTGAGCGTACCTCGTTCCAGCCCTCAGACCAGAATTAAATTTCTTGGCAGAGCCGGGAATCGAACCCGGGCGTTAGCCAAGAATGCTAGCCATTACGTAATGAAGCAGACTAGCGAAGAATGAGCGATGTGTTTTAAAATCTTGGGAACATTCTCCGGAAATAGTTGTTGAGCTGGGTTGAGCAGAACTCCACAGTATTTCGATTTCCAATGTCACAGCCTGCCCACACATTAGGGAGTCCACGAGCCATCAGTCTGAGAGAAGAGTGACAGCTCTGATGTGACGGACGATAGCAGGTCGAATATACGCAGAGCACGCCAACTCCGTTTCCCAAATATCAATAAAACGTTTCTCCCGTGTCATGACCCCAGTCCTCGGTCCCTGGTTCCTCAGTATCCCTGAAGGTCCGCTCAGGCTGGTTCGATCTGTGAGCGAAGGAGGCAGGCAGAATGGATATGGAGGCGAGGAGACTGCTGTGGAAACCGAAGCATTCTGTTCTTTGATATTTAGTTGCGTATTTTAGGTCTAATATTATCGTGCCCTTGTGAGTGTGCTCCGCAATGTTATTAGTATCTTTGGGAAATAACTCTGAGAGGGAAAGAGGATCTGCAACTACATTACATGATCCTCAGGTGGAAGCTGGTACAGTGTCTGCTCTATTGCATGCTTATATTATTCTTTGTGTTCTAGTTAGTGTATGTTTCAGAACTGTGTCCTTGCTGGGGGGAGGGTGTCTATAAGGTAGTGTTTTTACTAGGGCTCGGATCGATATGCTCGATAAAATCTCCAGATATGCTCGAAAACCATGTGTTTTATGCTCGATAGATATGCTCGAAAAACCCATTCTATGCTCGAAAAAGCCATTATATGCTCGATTGATATGCTCGAAACCCCCATTATATGCGGTTAAATATGCAGCATATGCTCGAAAAACACCGTTAAAAACTATAGAAAGGAAAGTGAAACGAAAAAACCAATAACATACTCGCATTCAAGTTTTTCAAGTATATAGTCTATAAGAGAAGTGTTATTATAAAAGTTACAGTTTAAAAGTTCATTTACAAAATCTTCAGAATTAGGCGAGTCAATGAAGTAGATCTGCATTGGTCTGTACAGCAAGAAATTTTCTATGTTTTCAGTTTTGAATGGTTTTCTTCAATCAGTCAATAAAAGTTTCAATGACGAGAACGACATCACTAAATGTTAAAAACCTGCGGTTCTATTATTCGCACCAGATAGGCTTTTCAATAATTATTTCTATTTTCGAACCTTAAGGATGGTCAGGGTCCCGAATTCGGGGGGAGAATTCGAAGAAAAACAAACTATTTAGATGAAACCCACAAGAATATGCATTTATATGCTTCAATTCTGAAAACCGCGGTTTTATGCATTTATATGCTCGATACATTTCAATTCTGTTGGTCCCAGACAGGTGAAAATACCACCGAAAGGCTTCTTTCAATGTGTACTATTCAGGAAAAAAATATGCAAATATGTTCGAATCCGAGCCCTAGTTATTACCCTTCCCAGATTGAGTCAGCTAACTCTCCAGACGATAGATAGACTAAAAAAATAAATTTAATGTAAGTGTCATATTCACACGAGGGATGTAGGTGATCTGATAAGATTCCTTCACTATTACAACGGAACTAGAAAGCATCCTGAGCTGGAGTTTACATGAGGTAGGGTGGTGAGTTATCGAGTTCCTTTTTGCTTCTCCTCCGGCGGCAGGTTTCCATTTGGCATCACGATTCTGGGAGAACCTGCAACACACCAAATCGAAATTTAAATTCTTGCTAGAGCCGGGTAGGGAATCCCTGACCTCAGGGAAGGCAGTCAATAATCCTAGCCACCATACCACGAGGTGGTCAGACAAAAGCTATATGGAGATTGTAAGAATAATAAAAATACACATTTTCTTCCTTTTTTTGTCATAAAAATAACAACAATGAATAGCAAACTCCCCCACCACTTTAAATGCATTCAATAAATCCCAAGTCTGATAGTGGGGCAGATGATCTCCTTTTCCGCCAAGTGGAACAACGATCACTGGATTTGCTGTGGAATACGGTTCGAAACACGTGCGCGAAATTTTAGCTTGTCACCTTAATTGTTTCTTTCAGGAAATTCTTTCCACACGCAGGTGTGTGTTTGAGGGAGGGGAAGTATTTTGAATCTCTTTAGGAGGAATATCGAGTGAAAACATTGTTATGGGTAGGGTTATCAACCGGAGAACAAATCCTCCATTCTTGTGTTGCCTTCACTTGTTTTTACCCGCAGACTTCCTCGGTGGTTTAATGATGGTGTGTGTGTCTCACGATCCCAACATCGTCGGTTCAACTCTCGGCCTAGGAAGTCCGGTTTTAAAAGGATGGGAACGACCTACTGCCCTAGAATATCGGATCGTAAGCCATTTGTGACTACAAGTTAAAATTGATAAATTATCAGCCACAGGGTGTCTCAAGGAGTTCCTGTTCGTTTTATGAAGCTGTAGATTAATATAATTGATAATCCACGAATGCTCAATAAAAATGTAGACTACTTGATTATGTATTTAGTAATACAGTTTATTTCTTAGCACAACCAGAAATATAAAAAGAAAAAACAGAACAGCACAAATAATATACTTTTTTTCCTTCCTAACATTATGCCATTGCAAGAAGAACGTCGTAATTGGAGTATGGATCACCTAAATGGCTACAACTGGAAAGATGTACACTACTGTAGATTGTTGAGGCCATGATTGTTATTATTATTACAGTATTTATTTAGCCCGTAGCGTAATCATGCTCAATGTCCGATTTGGTGCACCAGCGTTGCCATAAATTCTTCTTCTGTCACTCGAACTACTTCTCATGTTTGTTCACGCGAACTACCCCTCAATGTAGAGCAATATATGTTTATGTTCTTCCCTACTAAACTACAATGGGTTTGATTATTACTCGAGATGTTTCATGTTATTGGAGATACATATCAGAAGCACTGAGAGGAGACAAATGAGCACAATGACTATTGCTAATACCACGTGTTATTTTACTACAGCATGCTGAACTTCTATGTCCAAAGTCGTGGGTTGAAACCCAGCCAAAGTCGTCGGAATTTTTAAGAGCGTTAAAAATCCCTCAGTATGTCTTCCTTCGGAGGGGAAGTAA
This sequence comes from Meconema thalassinum, assembly GCA_946902985.2. NCBI lineage: Eukaryota > Metazoa > Arthropoda > Insecta > Orthoptera > Tettigoniidae > Meconema > Meconema thalassinum. The sequence continues at coordinate 510,457,628 of OX336388.2, read as the reverse complement.
AGCCGGTGGTCCCATGTCATAGATTTATGGTATCTAAAAGAACCTTCCACTAATTACACTAGTGTGAAGCTAAATTATAGGTTAGATTTGACTAACGCTCTTTGGTTCCAACGTTCGTCGCCAGGAGCCGACTGCGGTGGCATCTAGTAACCAAGTTCAGAACTAGTTGTCGTTGACGGTGGCGTTTGGTAGAAAAGTAGGAAATACTTGAATATTGAATGTCTGCAGTCCTTACTTGAATTAAAAACAGATAACACACACTAATACAGTCACCACAATTAACACCGGTTATCAGATAGATTCTATACTCACCCAAAGTACACGGGGCGACATGACCGCGTTGTCGCAGCCCCTAAACTGAGGAACCAACCATTGTTTTATTACATTCATTATTGACATATTAGAGTTTCCATTATTCTCCTAATTGGAACAAGCTATTGTCCGTAAAAAGAAAAAAAACACTTTCGCGCTTGAATTGGTTGACTCCAGTAGTTTAGCGAAGATCAACCAATGGGGGATTATAGCATTAAAATAATGTGTGTTGCACATCATTATATCATTATAAGGACACTAGTACAAGTGAATGACGTTTTATTAATTATTTCGTAAGGCAAATTGAGGATACATTGCGGCAAGGAATTAAAAACTAACAGGTAACAAAAAGGTTAAAACATACAATATTTACAGAGTAGATTGTAGATACCGTAACAGTTTTGGTATTTACAGCACTATGTCCAGGGTATTCAGCCAGTTGACAGCATCATCGGTGGCACTGTGTAGGTCAAATCTCCTCCATGGACACTCGAGGGCAACGTGCTGAATGGTGTGAGGTACATTGGCACAGTCGCAGAATGGGTTTTGAGTTCTTCCCCACTTGTGCATCCAGAAATTGCAGCATCCGTGATTTGTGCGGACCCTGTTTAATGACGTCCATACCTTTCTCAGTAAATTGAAACCAGGCGGTTCTCTACAGGGATCAGTTATTTTAAACCCAGATAGTCAGGTTTTGATGCAGCCCTATCTTCATTCCAGGTCTTGTCAGCAGCGAAATGCGATGAAATTAGCACCTCCTCCAGCTTCCATGAATGATTTCGGGATTTCAATCTCGCCTTTCTCGTAGCATTACAGTCCTGGTGTATGGGCGGTTGGGGATTTCTGCGACATTTCAACCATACGTTTTTCAGAGCTTTTTTCTTTGTGAATGACGTTGATATTCATGTAACGTACTCATTGCGTTGTCATGAGAACGCCTCAAATGGGGCGGGGTCGAAAGGCGACAACTGTACAACAGTTATTTCTTTATTTAGCGTATGGCTTTTAGTGCCGGGAGTGTCCGAGGACATATTCGGCTCGCGAGAGGCTGTAGCTGCTTCAAGCGGACATCCATGGGTTGAACTACAAGTTCCGTTCAATATCAAGCAGTTCCAACTTTCGCTACCAGATGTCACTGACACCTAGTGGTGAACGTTTTAACTTTGATAGAGCGTTTCAACGAAATCTAACCTAGAAATTTAGCTTCGCACAAGTTTAGTTGGTGGAAGGATCTTCAACATGACATAAATCTGTGACATCGTACCGCCAGATTTACTCCCCCTCCGAAGGAAGGCATACTGAGGGATTTTTAACGCTCTTAAAATATCCGACCACTTCGGTCGGGTTTGAACCCGCGATCTTGGGCACAGCTGTTCAGCATGCTATCAACTACGCCACCGAAGCTGTACAACAGTACATTACAATGATTCGGTTATGCACACTGATCACAACCATTCTAATTTCCCACATAGTATGAGTTACAGACTCAGCAACAAGTGTCATTATTTCATTTCAGAAATGTTTGTTTAGCTTATTGTTTATTATCAGTTTTTTAAAATCCCGCAAGGAGGGGTGGAAGCAGGGGGAGGGAGGGGGGAGGAGGGGTGCTAACCCCCCAGTAACACACCCCTGACTACGCCACTGGTTGACTCAATTACATTCCAATCAAAGAGATTCGAACGATTAATCGAATTAATAACAACAAAATATGAACATGATAACAAACACAGCTAATACAGTTTACATTTAAAATTATTCACGAATACATGTGAGTAAACTCGGGATGGTGTAATTAGCTTTATGTTCGACAAAGTCGAAATGTAAATATAATATATCAGAAAACTGTATCATACTGAGGGTCATTATAACACTATTTTTCATTATGAAACAGTTTCTCCCACCAATCAAAGCTCAGGAAACAGTTGTGTGACCAATTAGGTAAGGATAGCATCGCACCTGCGTTGACTTCCACGGCCTCCTATTTTACATTTCACTGCGTGGCGAATGTCTTAGTGGGATATTCGAGGAGGCCGTGATCAAATACAAGGTATTCTCTGCGTCTCATGCGCTCTGTTCAGTACATAAAACTAGCGAAATCTCGACATATATTTATGAATATTTATGTTCGAATATAAAATATGTAGTTATAATTATCGTCGAACATAAACAGTCGTATGCAACTCGCCTATAATGGTAATTAAGACACTCGTATGGAAATTATAAAACTCGCTTCGCTCGTTTTATAAACATACTCGTGTCTTAATTATTGCCATTATAGGCTCGTTGCATAATGTACTATTGACAACCTAGCTCATGTTACCATAGCAACAGACCACTCTCGAATAGCAATAATCGGCTGTTTAGCGGCAGTGACGCTTTCTAACAGAAACTTTCCTATGTTGGAAGTACTGTAACTTAGTCAACGTAAGCGTAAGTTACTTTTCAAAAGTAACTTCGTTACAGTTACCGTTACTGGTCAAATATAGTAACGACATTCTTCTTCTTCTTCTTCTTCCCAGCGTTGTCCCGCTGTTGCAGGGTCCGCTTTTTTTGGTCATTGACCTCCATTTTGTCCGGTTTCGTGCGTCAGCTGGATTTAGGTCGGTAATATTTAAGTCACCATTTATTGTGTCTTGCCAACGCTGCTTCGGTCGTCCTCTGGGGCGTAGGCCTTCAACCTCAAAATGAAGGACAGAGTTAGTAACAGTAAATATAGTATCGACGTTACAATACTGTCGAAGTGATGAATCGTTACTTTTTCGTTATTTTTGTATAAGAATATAGGCTAGTTGCTCAATAACATTTCTCCTTTACTATAATTTAGGTTACTTGATTTGAACGCGATGGAGGGTTCTAATAATATGGGAAAACAAAATATACTATAACTACAACAATCTGGGTTAATCGTGTGATAGCACATCTACTGCCTTAAAAATATTCAATTAATGAAAAGTGAATAGTATGCAGTTAAACTATAAAGTATTGTGTAACCAGAACAATAATAATAATAATCTGGATGAAATGGAAGTCTCTGGAGTTTTATTAGCATGCTGAAAAAATCGTTGACACGTACAGGAAAAGGCGATTGAAGTTCTACGGCCACATTCTCAGAATGGACAATGACAGGCTCACCAAGAGGATTCCCAACCTTGCTCTCACAATGGAATATACAATTTTCATAAGAAAATATGCATTGTCCGTTGAGCCATTAATATATTTAAACACAAATAGTGCTAAATGTTCCGGCATAACTCAACAAGATGACAGTGTTTCGCCCCGGTGTGCTATTGGGCTCTTCAGTTGGTTAAAGCACACCTCACCAAGACACTGTCTAGTGCACACTGGGAAGGCCATTGCAAGACGTATTTGACACATGTGTATCCGCGTCACGAGCAAGCCAGTGCACTATGGGAGTCGAAACTCCATTCCAAAGCAATTATAACCTTACCTTGGCATTGAATATACAATTTTCATAAGAAAATATGCATTGTCCGTTGAGCCATTAATATATTTAAACACAAATAGTGCTAAATGTTCCGGCTTAACTCAACAAGATGACAGATGGAAATCAAGAACAACTGGCTTAGTGAAATAGAAAAAAAGACCTTCAAGAAATTGGCATTGCGAAGGAACATTTACAAGATCGACTCCAGGTCAGAACATTAATCAATAACAATAATTTCTCTGAGAAAATGACTACCAGGACCACGAAATCATGGACGGAAGAACGGAGGAGGATTTTTAGTGCTCAGTTAATGGGAGAAGTAAAAAAATCAATATCAAAAGAGTTCTATCGTGCACCACAGAAGCGCATAACGATGTAAGAAAATAAATAAATAAATAAATAAATAAATAAATATATAAATAAATAAAATAATAATAATAATAATAATAATAATAATAATAATAATAATAATAATAATAATAATAATAATAATAATTGTTGGTTTATTTGAAATAAATGAACAGACATAAATGAACAAATTTTGAAAGCGATTTTTGGTTTTAATAAAACAGCGACTGAATAGTATTATTGTACATGGGACGGATCAAAGAAGATAAAAATATAAGAATAATTACTCCAGCTTTTGTGAGTGGGTGTTCTCACATATGGCGCTAGTGTAGTTAAATTTCAATGAGTTATTAAATAACGATCAAGATGTGAAATACATCAACACTCTCCCTTATTTAATAACTTTACAGACCCCCATGTCGTTACATAATTTTCGAAAACGAATTGAAAACAAAGGTTTGGTCAAAATATCCGCGAGCTGATTTTGTGTGTCAATGTACACACATCAAAAAAAGTTTTGCATCACCTCGGTTCCCAGATCTCCGGCATATAGACGTTGACTGTGTATATTGTATCAAAGATACAGTCCCTTTGACTGTTCATAGATGTCACTAAAACTGCTCAAAGATGTAAACAACCATGCATGAGCAGGGCCTATTAGACGGAGGGGGTACGACAGCCGATCAGTTCCAGTCATTCCACCAGGACGAAGGTACGCTGCTCATGTTGTCTGTAGTTCTACCATGCCTAGAAGGTCAATACCGCAGTTCGATCGCGTCCGCATTGTTACTTTGTGTCAAGAAGGGCTCTCAACAAGGGAAGTTTCCAGGCGTCTCAGAGTGAACCAAAGCGATGTTGTTCGGACATGGAGGAGGTACAGAGATACAGGAACTGTCGATGACAGGCCTCGCTCAGGCCGCCCAAGGGCTACTACTGTAGTGGATGACCGCTACTTACGGATTGCCGCTCGGAGGAACCCTGACAGCAATGCCACCATGTTGAATAATGCGTTTCGTTCAGCCACAGGACGTCGTGTTTCAACTCAAACTGTGCGCAATAGGCTGCATGATGCGCAACTTCACTCCCGACGTCCATGGCGAGGTCCAGCTTTGCAACCCCGACACCATGCAGCGCGGTACAGATGGGCCCAACAACATGCTGAATGGACCCCACAGAATTGGCATCACGTTCTCTTCACCGATGAGTGTCGCATATGCCTTCAACCAGACAATCGTCGGAGACGTGTTTGGAGGCACCCTGGTCAGGCTGAACGTCTTAGACACACTGTCCAGCGAGTGCAGCAAGGTGGTGGTTCCCTGATGTTTTGGGGTGGCATTATGTGGGGCCGACGTACGCCACTGGTGGTCATGGAAGGCTCCGAAACGGCTTTACGATACCTGAATGACATCCTCCGACCCATAGTGCACCCATATCGGCAGAATATTGGAGAGGCATTTGTCTTCATGGACGACAATTCTCGACCTCATCGTGCACATCTTGTGAATGCGTTCCTTCAAGATAACGACATCGCTCGACTACAGTGGCCAGCATGTTCGCCAGACATGAACCCTATCGAACATGCCTGAGATATGTTGAAAAGGGCTGTTTATGGACGTCTTGACCCACCAACCACTCTGAGAGATTTACGCCGAATTGTCGTTGAGGAGTGGGACAATTTGGACCAACAGTGTCTTGATGAACTTGTGGATAGTATGCCACGACGAATACAGGCATGCATCAATGCAAGAGGACGTGCTACTGGGTATTAGAGGTAGTGGTGTGTACTGCAATCTGGACCACAAATGCTGAAAGTCTAGCTGTATGATGGTACAACATGCAATGTGTGGGTCTCATGAGCAATAAAACGAGCTGAAATGTTGTTTGTGTTGATCTCTATTCCCTTTGTATTTAAAGGTTCCGGAACTCTTGGAACCGAGGTGATGCAAAACTTTTTTTGATGTGTGTATATTTCTCCTGCTGTGACCAATTCGCGAACAAAGAAGTGTCTGATACGAATGTGTTTCGTTTTCCGATGAAACACAGGATTTTGTACTAGCCGGATGGCTGCTTCGTTGTCGACTTGCAGAATGGGCGTCGACTTCAACTGGCCTAGTTCAGTCAGAAGCCTCTTGATCCAGATGATCTCTCTTGCGGATTCACTGGCAGCCGCGATTTCAGCTTCTGTTGTGGATATGGCAACAGAGGGTTGTCTCTGGCTCATCCACGAGATAGGCGATCCAGAGTACAGGCACAGGACCAGGGCCGTGGAGAGCGACGACGGGCCCTGGGGCTGGAATCTCCCGGGCCCCCCTCTAAAACCAAATTCTGTAAAATCGTCGCAAATTTGCAGAAACTGATTTTGCAAATTTTTTATTTGCACTAAATGTTCATCACGAAATCAATTACATGATCATAAAGAGCCAACAAGCAAGCAATAGTAATAATAATAATAATAATAATAATAATAATAATAATAATTGAAGCATGCTGAACTACAAGATACAAGTCGTCGGATTTTAAGAGCGTTAAAATCCTCCAGTGTGCCTTTATTCGGTGGGGAAGTAAAGCCAGCGGGTCCATGTCTTAGATTTATGGTATGTAAAAGAACCTACCACTACAATATTGGTAGTGTGTAGCCAAAAATTGTAGGTTATTTGGTTAGAAACGCTCTATCAAGTTCCAACGTTCCCCGCTGGGTGTCAGTGACAGTGGCGTCTGGTAGCCAAAGTTGGAACTACTTGAAATTGAACTTGTTGGGGAGCCTACGGGTGTTCAATTGAGATGTCCTGATATGATAATTGGCTACAATTCATATATAATAATAATAATATTTCAATGATATATTCCACTAAATCCAGGCTATATTTATTATCATAAGCAGAGCGTGAATTACTATCAATATAAATAAGTTAATGCTGGTATGTAAAATTTACAACATTGAAAGTGGATGAATGCATCCAAAATTATTTGCAAATTCAATGTTTATACCTGACAAGCGCATACTATTGCATTATTTTCAATTAACAAAAAATAATATCAGATTAAAGTCATCGAAAACTAGGTACCGTGATAATTTTCAAAATTCACTATTATATACTGTTTTGGCGTTTGACAAATGTAGCACTGTAAGCATACACAATGTTCAGATTTAAAGTTCTGCAGATCCTCTTTGATATCAATAACTTAAGAACTTCAGTGATACTCGCAAAAGCAATATGCTCGTTTGTCGTTCACAAATTTGAAAAAAGTTGCATTTACCGGACCAATAATTGCATGGCTTTTACAGTATTTAAATTTGGGAAAATACTCACATCAAAAAAAGCTGTTGCCCATTAACTCGGAAACAGGTGGGATGGAATTCCACCGTCGGTGATTCTATGCTTATTTTCCATGATTCATCGTTTTAACCCGTACATTCATTTTCTCCTCAATTCTATCACCACCGCTACGTCATAAGACCCATTAATCAACAGGAAGTTCAGGTCACTGAACTGCATGTTAAAAGACGTGGAAAGGGTATACTGTGCACTGTGCAATACTACGGCCTCTGTGACATATGACGTGATCTCTTTTCATAATGAAAACATGATTTTTACAAAACGTCATGACGTATTTTAAAATACGTTTTACATATAGTGTCTTTACGTTGACATTCTTAAAATTTGCTGCCCTTGAAGAGTCACGCCCTTGGGTCCAAGCCTAAACAGTGGTAAGTCTTGAACGGCGATCAGACATCTTTGTACATTAAACAAAATATATTTTCATAATTAACCACAGGTGTACAGTACTCATACTTAACTCAAGTTATTATGTGCTATCAGTAGATTGTTTTCACAAAAGAAGAAACTGTGAATTTTAACTATATTTTGTAATTGGCGGTCAGTGAATTTCTTATAATTTAATATTGCTTTGCAGTAAGCAAAACTAGAGCCAGGTTCTCCTAAAAATCCTGAATCCTATCTATGATTGGTGACCATCATGGGTGGATTTAAGCCAAGATTATGGGGGAGTGGACACACCGAGGATCTTGGGGTATGGAAGCTGAGAGTGGGGTCCGGGGGCCCTCCTCCGGAAGAGTTTGCAAAAATTAGGTCCAAATTATTGAGTTATAGGATAGGCCATTTGGGTGATTATTTTTGGGATATTTTGGAGTAAAAATTTGGTGACCATTGACAAGTGGCTATAGTAAAGACTCTCTGATATTGAAGTAAAAGCTCTCACATCTTCAAGTAAGACCCCGCGGTGTAGCTCACCAATAACCGTGATTGGGGCCTACAGCAAGTCTACAGATCGGAGGTTCGAATCCGGGCGCTGACAGCGGCTATCCTGAGTATGTTTTTTCACACTCCCACCAGACCAATGCCGGGGCTGTACCTTATTTCAAGTCCAGGGACACCTACCCTACACTTAATCCTAATAATTACAGCAATAGTCGCGACAGCCAACGCATTCCCAGTCGGCAACTAAGAATACGACATGCGATTTATCATGTCAGAGAGGCCATAGCACAGCACAGTGTATACCCCGCTTTTCACCCAGCAGTTGATGGTTTTAAGAGGGTCTTTTTACTCTCCAAGACAAATAGTTACAACAATGTTGCCAATACACCTCACTTATTATACAACAACCACTAGCCTCCCCTTTAGTCAACACAATTCGCACATTTTTTGGTTTTCTATTTTGTTCGCTTCATTAATATTTGTGAAAACTACTGCTTTACAGTCAACTTCATTCAATAACGTGGAGGCCTTCAGAAACAAACCGTAAAACTAACGCGTCAGCAAATACTGAATTATATCTACAGTACTATTTGATGCAAACCATCCCCAACCGAGCGCCAATAGTTCATTGCCCGCCAGTGATAATAGACCTAATAGCTACCAAGTACACGGGTTGAATGTTGCAAGCCCCTAAATGAATGAACATCTGTAACGACAAACGGGCCTTTTTATTGACTGTTGAGTAAGACTACGAATAACACCGCAGTCGGGAAGCCAAATCCTGCAGTCCTGCCGCGGCTTCGTCAGGAACCGGGGTCATTTCTAAGTCGTAGATAAAGAGGGCAATTAATTTTATGTTTAAAGGTACTGAGACGTTAAAGCGTATCGCGAAAGGGCTTGTTTCGCAAGGGAAAATATCTCTTCGCGTCCTGAAAAATAAGTGCTTTGCACATCCTCCTAGGACGCCGGGCCCCCCTGGGAGGGTCGGGCCCCGGGGCACCAGCCCTGCCTGTCCCCCCCCCCCCCTCTCGTCGGGCCTGCACAGGACCCCTGAGGTTGAGCGACCCGTACTGAAGTCACCACCGTGATCTGCATCGCTGAAACAATCAAAAGCCTCCTCTCCCAGGTTGGCTTTGTAGAACAGTCCAAGTTCTGTTGTACCTCTCAAGTACCGCAGGATCCTCTTCACTCTGAGCACGTCTCGTTCGGTTGGTTTGTCAAGGTTCCTGGAGGCCACGCTGACAGCATACGCGATGTCTGATCGTGTCCCGCACATGAGAAACATGAGTGCTCCAACACCTTGTCTTTATGGAAACTTCAAGTTCTGAGGGCTCTCTTCTGCATCGTTGTCCTTGGTGATTGGAGTAGTCACTGCCTTGTAACTACTCTTGTTGAATTTCTCCAGTATGGTTTCCGTGTAATGAGCTTGGCTCACACGTATTGACCTATCTTTCCCTTGGTTGATTTCCAATCCTAGGTAGTACGATGCTGGCTTAGAGGTGATTTTAAACTCCCGTTTCAGATCGTCGATAAATTTATGGAGTTCCTGCTCATCTTCAGCTGCAATCATTCCATCGTCAACGTAGAGAACGAAGAACATCTTCTTTCGTCCTTTTTGCCTCACGAAGAGACAAAGATCCGCTTCACTTCGCCGAAATCCCAGGCTGACGATGTAGTTGCTGAACTTCTCATTCCAGCATCTAGGAGCTTGCTTCAGTCAGGGGCGTATATCCAGTTTTTTTCGGGGGGGGGGGGGGGGGGGGGGCTGACTATCCTGGAAAATTGTGAGTAGCCTACTTAATGAATGTTCTATTATAGCCTGTGGAGTATGAATGGCAAGTATCTAAATGGATTACTTGTTAATTTATTCAGCAAATTTTACAAATTGATAAGCATTTCTTAAAAGTACTGTGAAATACATTGTATTTTGTACCCAAGTTGGCTTTTTCGGGGGGGGGGGGGGCTGGAGCCCCCTCAGCACCCCCCCTTATATACGCCCCTGGCTTCAGTCCATACAAGCTTTTCTTCAGGCGGCATACTCTGGCAGATCCATCACCATAACCTTCAGGTTGTTGCATATATATAGTTTCCTGGAGGTCACCATAGAGAAATGCCGTTGAAACGTCGATCTGTGCTAGTTTCATTTTCTCTTTTGCAGCAACACTGAGCAATGTTCTGATGGTTGATGTCCTGGCCACTGGACTGAAGGTTTGGTTGTAATCTACTCCTTTCCGCTGTGAATAGCCTTTGATGACCAATCTGGCTTTGAATTTATCGACCGATCCTTCGGCGTTCGTTTTAACTCGGTAGACCCATTTGTTTGAAATGGCTCTTTTTCCTGGAGGCAGTTCAACCAGTTCCCAAGTTTTGTTCTCTTCAAGAGCTTTCATCTCACGACCCATGGCTTCCTTCCACTGGTCCTATTCATCTGATCTCATGGCTTCACTGTAGGATTCAGGTTCTTGTTGAGGGCTTGAGAGATACATCACGAAGTCTTGATACTTTGATGGAGGATTGAGAGACGAACGTTCACGAAGTCGTCGAACGATGGTTTCATCTGAGATCGGAGTACCTTTTTGTTCTGGTTGACTTTCAGCTTCGTCTTCATTATTCAGGTCCCAGAATTCATCTTCCTCCTCTTCGCTCTGCGTTTCGTCGTCAGCTTCATATTCTTCAGGGATCGAATCTTGTTCTGGTTGAACAGAGGAGTCTAAGCTTCCCGGAAGATTGACATCGTTCTTGTGCTGCAATACTTTCTCATCGAAGGTGACATCTCTCGATCGAATTAGTTTACCTTCCTCTTCACAAAAGATCCTGTAACCGTCATCGTTGTCGTATCCGATGAGAATTCTTTTGGTGGCCTTGGGATCCATCTTCTTCCTTTGTTGCTTGGGAACATGCGCATAGCAGGTAGACCCGATCACCCGAAGATGCTTCAGACCTGGTTTCCTGCCGTACCATAGCTCGTAGGGAGATGTTCCCTCAGCATGGGAAGGTCCAGTCCTATTAAGGACGTAGGCTGCTGTCTGTATCATCTCGGCCCAAAGTTTTTGTGGAAGTTTTCCATGAGCATACATCATTGCTCGAGCAGATTCGACCACGGTGCGGTTCTCTCTTTTGCTGGATCCATTTTGTTCCGGAGTGTATGGCGTGACGAGTCGTTGAACAATTCCTTCTTTCTGCAAGATTTTTCTGACATATTGGTTGTCGAATTCTTTGGCATTGTCACTCAGCAGCTCCCTGATGTTGTGTCCGAGAGTCTTAGCTTCTGCAACGAATTGGGCTAATTTCTCTGGAACTTCAGACTTTTCTCTTATGAAGTAAATAGTCCAGAACTTCGTGAAATCATCCTTGAAGAGGACGAAATACTTGTATCCTGACATCGACTCGTCGAATTGGCCGCAGACATCTGTGTGAATCCGCTTTCCCGGTTTCGTAGTTCCAGACCTCGTTCCGAAAGGCAGACGATGAGCCTTGCCATAGACGCAGCCTTCACACAGTTCGCTCTCCAGCTCAACGAGGATTCCCAGCTCTTTGTTCAGGAGGGATCTCTCGTGTCGCTTGTTCTGATGTCCGAATCGTTCATGGTAAATTTGGAGAAGCTTGTCATTTTCTGTTGCGTTGACTTCCTTGAATGCAGTGTTGTTCACGCTTCTCACTCTCAGCTTGTAGAGTCCACCGAACCGTTCACGAACTCCAATTAATCTCACTTCGCCGTTGACGACGAAATTGCAGACCTCTATTGACGAGACGAACCTGCTGTCCTTGTTTCTGTCTTGGGCTGCAAGGACTGAGAATAGATTTCTCTGGATCCCAGGAACGCACCATACATCAGCCAACGTGAGCTTGTGCCGCTCTTCGTTAACCACTGCTTCGAAGTCGATGTCACCTTTTCCAATGGCCGCAACCTTCACACCGTTCGCTGTGGTCACTGAGTGTTCCGTAGAAAATGGTTCAAATGTCCTAAAAATGTTCCTGTTACTAGAAACATGGCTCGTTGCTCCATTATCTACAAACCAGTCGTCAGAGTTGCATTCTGAGTTTATCACAGTCGAGGTTATAGCGACCAAAATCATGTTGGTACCGCTTTCTGATGTTCCTGAGTTGCTGGGCTTGGGCGGTCTTCCATCGGCGATCCACTTCCTACACTGTTTGATAGCGTGGTTAGGTCTCCTGCAGTAAGGACAGAATATTTTCCTTTTGTTGCTCTTTAGGAGATAGTTTTCCGAAGAGTTCTGCTGCTGGGATTTCTGTTTGGACGAATCCGAGTCGAGTGCTTCTTGTTGAGGTGATTCTCCTTTGCCTCTGAGCGCCCTCTCGTACGCACACAGCTGATTGGTCAGGTTGTCGACTGTCCTGTCCCATTTTGACATCAACATCCAGCTAGACTTGAACGAAAAATATTCTTCTGGCAGTGTACCCAGAATTTTACAAATCATAAATACATCTGGCAGATCAGAGTTGATTACGGCATCTCTGGACATTTCCTGCTTTAGTTCGCTCCACAGATTCTTTAATTTTGAGACGTGCGTTGCGATGTCATCCTCATTTGCCTTTTTGTAGCTGAATAATTGCACGCATAAGTTGTAAACTTTATCTTCTGAGACACCGTCAAATATTTTGTGGAGTTCTAACCACACTTCCCGAGCTGACGTGAGACGCATGATTTTTTGTAACGTCTCTTCTGACATGTTAGTGGTTAATACAATCAATGTGTGGCTATCCGCCTTATTAAAACATCAAGCTTACTCTGATACGCCGCCTTTGCTTCAGTGGTTGCGTCCTCAGAAAGTGAGGTTGGCTTCACTAACCTGCCTTCAATTACGTCTATAGCTCCGGTGATCCCTCGTAAGCAAATACTTATTTTGTACCTCCATGTGTTCCAGTTCGCTTTTCTTTCCAGAAGGCCAACGTTGATTATCCTAGTTGAATCCATTGTGTGTGCACTTGGTCCTAACCTCAAGATTGGCTTCTCGGAGTTTTCGTCAGAATATCGCGCACAAAATACTTTGTTTTTTTATTTCGTCTAATTACGCACTTTACCTCAATGCGTGACTGAACCCATAACCTGTTGGTTTATTTGAAATAAATGAGCATACATAAATGAACAAACTTTGAAAGCGATTTTTGGTTTTAATAAAACAGCGACTGAATAGTATTATTGTACATGGGACGGATCAAAGATGATAAAAAGATAAGAATAGTTACTCCAGCTTTTGTGAGTGGGTGTTCTCACATATGGCGCTAGTGTAGTTAAATTTCAATGAGTTATTAAATAACAATAAAGATGTGAATTATATCAACAATAATAATACATTCCAACCAATGACCACACAAAACAATGGAATGAATAATATAAAATTTAACAACCTCTTTCTTTCTTCCTTTCTTTCTTTCTTTCTTTCTTTCTTTCTTTCTTTCTTTCTTTCTTTCTTTCTTTCGTTCTTTCTTTCTTTCTTTCTTTAATTATTATTTATTTATACGGTATATTTATCGTAGTTTACAAGTGACAATGCATCACAAGTGTATGTTTGAAATTCACTTCCATTGTTTCGCATCCTATATTAAGACTTTATAATACAACTCGACGAAGCTAAAACACGGCAATAATATCTCCGCAAAATGGTTTGTTTGAGTGAGTGCTTTGCGCTTTCATGACACGTTATTCCTGAACTGTGATTGATCACCAGACTTCTTTCAGTCTTGAAGGATGTCCAGTAGTAATTTAATTACTCTTACAACATGGTGAGGGCTGATATATTCATCTGATTACTTTGCATTATCTGTAAAATGTTTGCATTCTTTTTCGTATTTATTAATGCCGGTGATAGAGGTGCATGGATGGCATAGTTTAGGTGTGTGTGTAAATTGATTTGCTTATTGGAATATAGCCTACTAGGCATTGATGCAAGATCAATCAATTTAAAATATTTTTCTTGTATGCTAATCGTACGGATTGAATATTCGAAGTGTAGCCCTTGATATCACTCGAATCAGCTGATTAAAACCTCGGCATTGTAGCTCAGCTGTTCCAAGCTTTCGCAATATCCTGACCATTACCGAAGCTGTACTATGAACCGCTACGTGATGCCAAATGTATGCTCTTCCAAAACAGGTACAATCGTAGCTTACGATATATACAGTAGCGTAGCCAAGATCGACCAATGGGAGGGGTCATAGTAACTGGGGGATAACCGTAATTCGGGGAATTGCTGGACATAGTAATATGAAGCAACTCAGATATCTCTCAAGAAGATAACAACGATCTCCAAATTAGTGTTAATATACCCATAGCATTTTCTACGTCCTTATTATTATTATTATTATTATTATTATTATTATTATTATTTTAATACAACTTTCCTCACGCTAAGAAAGAAAGAAAGAAAGAAAGAAAGAAAGAAAGAAAGAAAGAAATGTAATTGCCTCGCTATAAAAATTACCTGAGGCTAGGCTCGGTTTGAAAAAAGCTATCTTTTAACGGGAAGAAAGCTAAATTGGCATTGTCATGAAGACGTGTGTAGCCTCAACGGGGAGTCGGGCCGAAAGGCGACAACAGTACATCACCAAGCTGCCCGGCGTGGTGGTGATGCAGACACAAATCACAACCATACCGATTTCCCACAAAGCATGAGTTAATCGAATCATCAGAAAGTGTCATTATTTAATTTAGCTTATTAATTAATATAATTATCCCAAGTAACACTCCCCTGCCTACGCCGATGGATATATAGGCTACTGTTGCTTTCGTTATTATAATAACGACACACCGGTGTTAATTGTGATGGTTGTATTAGTGTGTGTTATCTGTGATTCAGGTTGAAGGACTGCAGATGAT
The DNA here is from genome assembly GCA_946902985.2 of Meconema thalassinum. NCBI lineage: Eukaryota > Metazoa > Arthropoda > Insecta > Orthoptera > Tettigoniidae > Meconema > Meconema thalassinum. The sequence continues at coordinate 510,442,465 of OX336388.2, read as the reverse complement.
CGATTTTTCAAGTAGTTCCTACTTTTGCTACCAATTGCTACCGTCCATGACACCTAGCTGCGGACTTGACTATTAGATGCCATCTCAGCCAGCACTTGGCGGCGAACGTTGGAACTAATATAGCGTTATAAAAGTAACCTACAGATTTTAGCTTCCACAAGTGTAGAAATTGGTGTGAGGTTCCTTTTCACGCCATAAATCTACGACATGGGACCGCCGGCTTTACTTCCTCTCCGAAGGAAGGCATATTGAGGGATTTTTAACGCTCTTAAAAAATCCGACGACTTCGACTGGGTTTGAACCCGCGATCTTGGGCATAGAAGCTCAGCATGCTACCAACAACGCCACCGAAGCCGCTGTCCAAGTGTGTAGGCTATAATCCATGTTTGGTTCTCCTGTAGTTTTGCTTAGAAAGTACCGTATGCACCGACTGAAGTAAACATTTTCATTTATTTTACGCAGAGAAGCTTGTTTGGTTCGTCGGTTCCTCAGTTTAGGGGCTGCGACAAAGCGGCCATGTAGCCCCGTGTACTTTGGGTGTGTGTAGAATCTGTCTGATAACTGGTGTTAACCCTTTACTGCATAGTGTTGCATATGTGCAACATATCACTTTTCACCTATGTATGTAGGGGCAGAGTAGGTTTTACGGCAAACCATCAACGTCCATTCAATTGTGCACTCATTCAAACACACAGACCAGTGATGCTTTTTTTTTTTTTTACATAACATACGACAAAACAACCCGACAACCAAAGGTACTCCTTCCACCCCGTCAACATCCACGCGTACCAACCACCGTTTATTTGCCGTGGGCGCTTCCCATCCAGTTATTGTTATTGTTGGTAAATCTAAGACACTAAACGCCAATTGAATATTGAAGCTTGAAATTTTAGGGGCTGCGACAACGCGGCCATGTAGCCCCGTGTACTTTGGGTAGGTGTAGAATCTGTCTGATAACTGGTGTTAACCCTTTACTGCATAGTGTTGCATATGTGCAACATATCACTTTTCACCTATGTATGTAGGGGCAGAGTAGGTTTTACGGCACACCATTAACGTCCATTCAATTGTGCACCAAACGCAAATGAAAAATAATTCATGCAGTAAAGGGTTAATTGTGATGGCTGAATTAGTGTGTTATCAGTAATACAGGTAAGGGCTGCAGACGATCAATTTCAAGTAGTTCCTACTTTTGCTACAAAATGCTGCTGTCAACGACAGCTATCTGTGCAATTGGCTACTAGATGCCACCGCAACCAGCACCTGGCGGCGAACGTTGGAACTTAGAGTGTTAATCAAATCTAACCTACAAATTTGAGCTTCACACAATTGAAGTTAGTTGAAGGTTCTATTGTATGCCATAAATCTCTGACATGGGCCTGATGGCTTTACTTCCCCTCCAAAGGGGGATTTTAACGCTCTCAAAAATCTGATGACTACGGCCAAGTTTGACCCGCGATTCTCTCTATATATAGGCTACTGTAGGTTGGAGAATGAACATGTCAACAATCAAAAACTAACGCATGAAACATTTTAATCATGTTCTGGTACAATCATGGGGTCAGGCGGTACAACGGCAAAAAAAAAAATTGATGCAATTTGCTAACTACACGTTCCTGACGAAATTATGCTGTCAGTCAGTGGTGCCTGGTAATAATTCTCTTGGTGGTGCCAGCAATTAAAAATTTGTAATCAAATCGTTTAAACGTTGCAAGTACGTACAGTGCATATTTTATGATATAAGTTCCATGAAATCAGAGTGTTTAACTGTGTAACTCTACAAGACGTGCAATGCAACTTTGTCACAATTTCAGCTGTCAGCGCGAAATAAACAGGTGAAATAAAATGAATAAGGTGCCGTACCGTCAAGACTACTTTACATACAGAAATAAACTTGGAAAGGTTATTCGCTACACCCGATATAATTTAACGACGATATTCTTAAACAACACAAAGGCAATAAATACATTAGTAATCCCTATATTAATATACACATTTGGCTTAGTTAAGTGGTCCTCCACAGATATAGAAGAACTTCAACGAATTATACGAGTGGAATATACAAAAGGAAGATCACTATCCACATTCATCTCCTGTCAGGTTCATGCTAAGTAGGAAGGAAGGAGACAGAGGCATCATTTGCCAACAAAAACTGTACAACAGACAAATCTACAGGCTTCGGCAGTATTTCTACAGCAGTCTAGATTCTCATCTCCACAACGTGTGATAGTTGAACTTGATAACTACATTACACGCCACTACATTTGAACCAACAGGGTCTCACTGAAAAGCTGAAATTGATTGTCCAAACAATACTCAATTCTAAAAACAACACAAAGGCAATAAATATAAGGTGCGTTCAAAAAGTAACGAGCCGGAGGCTGGAATGCGCAAACCGGTGACGACATCGGCTACTCGTGGCGTGTGTAACGAGATGTGGTTCCGACCAGAGCGTGGAAGATCACAGCCCGTCGCTAGAGGGCACGCGTTCACGTCACGTGACGATACAAAGCGAGCAGCAGCATGCATCAATCGTCCAACCAAGACCAAGACAGTAGGCCATTGGACATGCTTCCTGGTGTGGTTGAAAACTGTGGAGCACCCATTGGACACACACTTTCCGAAAGTGCAGTCGTTCCTTCATGATGGTGTGAACAATTCCGACGCTCATTCCGACCATGGCGGCTATGGCGTTCACTGTCACTCGGCGGTTCTGGGTAATGAGTGCATCAAGCAGTTGTCATCGGTAATGCAGGGGGGTGCCCCAGACCGGGCATCATCGGCTAACGCCACCCGTCCTTCCCTGAAGTGCATGTGCCACGCCTTGACCCTTGCTAGGGACATGCAGTGTTCGCCGTACACTTGTGACATTCGGCGATGAATGTCCGTAATATCCATGTCGTCCGGTCCCCGCCCGGACACCAAGAGCCTGCCGATGAGCCAGCTTGGTGTCCTAGGCGAAACCCCACACAAAACACGGCACAAACCTAGAAGAATTGCTGAATTTTAATTCACCGGCCGTGAAAGCCAAAATACCATCTTTTTGGAAGCCTTCATAGGGAGGTTAAGGCTGCTTGAACTTTTAGTTCTCGCAGCAAAGTAGTGCAGTTGCACTCTATACAAAGGGAGGTAGCACGCAATTCGTTACTTCTGTGGTGGTCCGGGCGGGGACACCAAGAGCCCGCCGATGAGCCAGCACGGTGTCCTAGGTGAAACCCCACACAAGACACGGCACAAACCTAGAAGAATTGCTGAGTTTTAATTCACCGGCCGTGAAAGCCAAAATACCATCTTTTTGGAAGCCTTCGTAGAGAGGTTAAGGCTGCTTGAACTTTTAGTTATCGCAGCAAAGTAGTGCAGTTGCACTCTATACAAAGGGAGGTAGCGCGCAGTTCGTTACTGCTGTGGGGGTCCGGACGGGGACACCAAGAGCCCGCCGAACAATTTTGTTGTTTACAGTACATGTTTTTGATTTAGTCCATGTCGAAAGTTCATTTTTGCGAAACACAAGTTTTTTTTTTCATTACATATATCAAGGCTGTACACCTTATTCCAAAGCATATAGGTAATACATGGGTTATACTATACTTTGACTACCTAGTTTTAGCTAACTAAGGGTAATTTCTCAAGATTATTATTGGTTAACAGTTGGATTGGGAGTGGCAGGTGGGTAGTAATTACTAATGTACAAGCAGTGTCCATACGATATTTGTATTCATTTTTAAATACATGTACAATATTTACACATAATGCAGTGTTTTTGTTATAGATTGTGCAGTTGGTTTTATTTGTTTTCTATTTATTTTAATTCTTAAGTATGAATACCTTTTTTTTCTTTTCTTGTTGCTTGATTGGTGCTGTTTTCTATTTTTAGTGCTATTGTTTTATTTCCTAATTTTTTTTAGTTTATGTACCGTATTTGCTGGATACAGGTAGAGGATTTTGATATTCATAACTTAACCCTTTAAGCATGGTCAATGGTTGACTAATGACCATGGGCATGTGTACCTATACCATCAGCATCAATTATTCTTTTATCATCACCAGGACACAAAGCAATTTTGTTTAGCCTTATAGATGATATGGTATGTTGTTTAGAAGCAATAATGTTCATTGGTATTCTTTTTATCTCGTTTTTCGTGATGCAATCCGTATAATCTTGAAAGCTTATACAATTTTTGACAACGCCTCTGCTAACACCTTTAATCTTTTTGATTCCTTTACCATTTATGTCTAAAGCATCCAATAAATGCTTTAATAATTTGTCCACAGGCCTCGTCTTTAAATTTCCCCAACGTTTTCTTGTTTGATAAAGAGTAACACACATGATTAGTAGGATAATCTGATGTGTCCAGGTGTTCAAGGAAATCCAACTTGGGTGTTAACCAATTAAATGAACGAGTCCGTATCCATATACATTAGTTTAAGATTTTCGATCCCATAATAGGGTAGCAGGACATCATAGTGGTGGGAATACATTAGAGTTTTTGAAATATCCAGTATACACATTCCTATATATTGAACACAATGTTACGTTTAGCCATGTGGAGAGCAGCTGGGTTAGGACCATTTGTTCTGTTGATAAATGTTGGCTTTGCTATTAGCGTTCCAGCCTTTTTGCTGTCAGTCACAAGACGTACTGTATGTCTATTCTTTCACGAATATTTTCCATTGTTTTTCCAAAAATGGCATTGTTAAATAATTTGAACAGGTTTTTATTTCGGAGCCACCGCTGGAAGTGATAGGATGTGAGCCGATGGTGACAGTGAGCTGAACAGGCGGGCCACTGTCGGGATCCCCGAATCAACTACAGCCGAAAAAAACAGCAACACCCCATTTCCATCAGTTGCACCTACTGATTGTGCTTCGCATAATAATGCGACCACTAAAGCAGGTCTTCCACGACAGTGCCATAATTGGGCATTTAACATGAATGTAGAAACGACGAGACCAACTGATACGACATGTCTATCGGCACAATAACTTTATGGTAACTGTGTTAGATGGCATAATTCGGGGCAAGAGAGAAAGAGGGTGGCCGAGACTGCAATACATCAAACAGATCATAACAGATGTTAATGTCCATTCATACAGAGACATGAAGAGACTGACTAGCGACAGGGAAGAATGGAAGAGAAGGATTGCTGCCGACCAATCTACGGATTGAGAACATGAATTAATGTAGAAATTATGCGCTGTTACTATACTGTTACCAAGAATGAGACTGACTTGTCAGTCTATGGAGAACACAGCCATAAAATTACATTAGAAAGAATACCTGAAATTGTTGACGTATCACAACAAAGAATAGCAGACCAAATAAGGGCAATCAAAACAATCTGCTGTCTCAGCATATACTAACTCAAAGTCAAGTAGAAGTTACAAGGACAACCCAAGAACTCAGAGTCACCACGGTGAACGACCAAACCCAGTCAAATAAAATAGATCTGCCCATGACCATATTCAAGAAAATTCAGAACAGAGCTCAACTAAAGGCATAGAAATATTATTTTTCAATTAACTTTAATTCCTGCTGTTTCTTCCTCTAAATCTGCTTGTAATATTTATTCTGAGTATCGATTAAACATTATAGGAGACAAGACACAACCTTGTCTAACACCACGTTTTATCTCCACCTCTTCAGATAGCTCCCTACCTTCCTTTATGACCGCAGTCTGTAATAAATATTGCTGATGATTCTAATGTCCTTCATATCCAAGTTCTTCTTCTGGAGCATTTGGATGAGGCAATCATGACGAACTTTGTCGAAAGCTTTATTATAATCCAAAAAGCAGACATACATCGATTGATTCACATCTAAACATCTCTGTGTCAGCACATTGAAGGTAAACAGGGCTTCTCTTGTTCCTAGTGCATTTCTGAAACCAAATTGTGTTTCACTGATATCCTGTTCCAATTTTTTGAAGATCCTTCGATGGATATTTTTTAGGAATATTTTTAGAGTATGACTCGTGAGACTGATTGTTCTATAATCGCTGCATTGACGGGCATTTGCCTTTTTCGGCAATGTAACAAATATAGACTGTAGCCATTCTTGAGGAATGACTCCTGTGTTGTAGATTGAATTATACAAGTCTACTAAGACATCTAAATGTTCCTCATTAATGAGTTTCAGTATGTCAGCTGTTATGAGATCAGGACCAGGGGCTTTTTTTAAACTTTTTTTGACAACTTTATAGCATATATTACTTCTTCTTTTGTTATATCTGGTACATTTTCGACATCTATTTCTTCACTAGCATAAGGTTCTTTCCTATCATCTTCAAACAGTTCTTCTATATATTCCTCCCATCTCTCAAGTTTTTTTAATTACCAATAATGATGTCACTAATTTATCATTTCAAATGATCTTGTCGACTTCGTCGTTATGGTTGGGGTCCATCGTTATGCATTACGGACACGGACACGGTGACGGACGTGACGTCATGCAGCTGCGCGGGAACGTGACGTCATGCTCACGCGGGGAGCGAGAACCAGACGCTAATGATTATTGGAGTCTGTTGAAAGAGGCCTGGCGTCGAGCGACCTCGGGCTTTGAGCGAAGCGAACACAAGAATACAGGGTGACTTCTAAAGAGATATACAAGATGCCATATAAGAAAACAGGGTGCCTCCTAAAGAGGTGTGCAGGATGTCAGAGCAAAAATTTACAGTCAGTCTGAAATAAGAATACAGGGTGCCTCCTAAAGAGGTGTGCAGTATGTAAGAGCAAAGCATCGAACCAGTCCCAATATTCCATCCCTACTCTCACTCAAAATAGCCCTCCCCCCTAATGTTCACCCCGCCACTGCTCTCTTCCAGGTTCTACTACTCATCTCCCAACTCTCTACCGTTACACTAGTCTAGCCAGATCGAACACAGGCCTGCCTGGGGCAAAAACACTCCTTTTCAGAGAAATAACAACTCCGCAACAAGCTTCACGAAACCCCAAATTAAAATCGAAAATTACATTCTACAAACACCAAATTCAGTAAACTTCCCTCATTTCAGTTACTCTATACTTTAAACAGACACAGAAGGCATAGTCATGACTCCTTCATGGAGTAGGCTATTGTCTAATCATGTTTACCTCTCCTTCGCCTTTACCATAAATTTCATAAACTCTATTTAAAAATCATAAACTCACTCCACAAATCTGTAAATCAGTATTCTTCCCTTATTTCAGATACACTATTCATTAAACAAACATATAAGGCATAGTCATGACTCCTTCATGGAGTAGGCTATTGTCTAAATCTGGACACTCATACTACATCCTTACACTAATTCAAATTTACGGCCAAATGATCCTTCTGACAGGGAGGCAAAGGTTTCCGCCGGCTTGCCTGGGATGATGGGCCACAAAACCGCTATCAAAAAGTACACAATTTACGCTTTATTCAACCAAACACATCTCTAATACAAGTACAAGAAACACATTTCTTCCCGTGACCCTTAAAAAGGTGCCCGCGCGGGAAGCCTAAGTTAATGCGTAATGCAGTCTGTTGAAAGAATCCAGGGGCTTCGAGCAAAGCAACTTGTATATCTATATATATAAAAATCAATGTAACGTGATAGTTTGTCTGTGGGTGGGTATGTATGTCTCCTATGCGTTCATATACCATTCGTCCGATTGCGATGAAACTTGGGTGAGATGTTGAGTACACTCCAAGGAAGGTTTCTGACTTAGTAAATCCATTTTACAATAGGTAGCGCACGCGTAGATTCAACAAATGAGTGACGATGCGCGAAGCGTTTCAAACAAGTCCCGTATGTGTTCATATACCATTCGTCCGATAGCGATGAAACTTGGGTGAGCTGTTGTGTACACTCCAGGGAAGGTTTCTGGCGTAGTACATCCATTTTACAATAGGTAGCGCAGCAGTAGATTCAACAAATGAGCGATGACACGCGAAGCGTTTCAACAAAGTCCCGTATAAGGTCATATACTATTCGTCTGACAGTGATAAATGTTTGGTGAATTGTTGTGTACACTCCAGGAAAGGTTTCTGGCTTAGTTAATCCATTTTACAATACGAAGCGCACGTTTAGATTCAACAAATGAGTGACTACGCGCGAAGCGTTTCGACAACGTCCCGTATACATTCACATACCATTCATCCGATTGCGATGAAACTTGGGTGAGATGTTGTGTACACTCCAGGGAAGGTTTCTGGCTGAGTACATCCATATTACAATAAGTAGCGCAAGAGTAGAATCAACAAATGAGCGACGACACGCGAAGCGTTTCAACCATGTCCCGTATGCATTCATATACCATTCGTCCGATAGCTATGAAACTTGGGTGAAATGTTGTGTACACTTCATTGAAGGTTTCTGGCTTAGTAAATCCACTATACAACAGGCAGCGCACAAGTAGATTCAACAAATGAGGGACGACGCGCGAAGCGTTTCAACAAAGTCCCGTATAAGGTCATATACCATTCTGCCGTTAGCGGTGAAACTTGGGTGAAATATGGTGGACACTCCAAGGAAGGTTTCTGGCTTAGTAAATACATTTCACAGTAGGTAGCGCACGAGTAGATTCAAGAAATGAGTGACGGGGCACGAATCGTTTAAACAAAATCCGGTATGCGTTCATATACTATTCATCCGATTGCGATGAAACATTGATCAGTTATTGTGTACACGCCAGGGAAGGGTTTCGACTTAGTAAATCCATTTCACAATAAGTAGCGCAAGAGTAGATGCAACAAATGGGTGCCGACGCGCGAAGCGTTCCAACAAAATCCCCTATTGGTTTCATATAACCTTCTTCGATTGCGATGAAGCCTTGATGAGTTATTGTGTACACGCCAGGGAAGGGCTTCGACTTAGTAATACATTTCTCAATAGGTAGCGCACGAGTAGATTCAACAGATGAGTGACAGCACACGAATCGTTTAAACAAAACCCCGTATACGTGCATATACCATTCATCCGATTGCGATGAAACATTGATGAGTTATTGTGTACACGCCAGGGAAGGGTTTCGACTTAATTAATCCATTTCACAATTGGTAGCGCACGAGTATATGCAACAAATGGGTGACGACGCGCGAAGCGTTTCAACAAAATCCCCTATGCGTTCATATAACCTTCTTCGATTGTGATGAAACCTTGATGAGTTATTGTGTACACGCCAGGGTAGGGTTTCGACTTAGCAAATTCATTTCTCAATAGGTAGCGTACGAGTAGAATCAACAAATGAGTGACAGCGCACGAATCGTTCAAACAAAATCCCGTATACGTTCATATACCATTCATCCGATTGCGATGAAACTTTTGAAAGTTGTTGTGCACGCTCCCACGATTGATTCTAAATTAGAAAATCCATTTTACGATAGCATAGGGGCAGCTAACGGAAATTGAAAAACATGTTGTGTATCCAAAAGCACTTCAAAAAACAGAATTTCAACGCCAGCACTTTCTTTGATTGGCATTGCAACGCATGCCGGGTACAGCTTGTGATAAAATAAAAAGCATAAAAAGATGGAGTCAGAACTAATACGAGGCTTCTAATAAATATTTTCAGTAATTTACAACAAAGCGGTGAAACCCGACGTGATATTATGAAGAGGATATAACGAATACCGGTAGGCCTACTTAGAAACGGAAAAGCTAAAAAAAAAAGGTAGGATGCATATCAGGCAGTCTGTTACTAAAAAATGAATGATATAAAGGCAATTGTTGAATCGAACATGAAATCTACCTGACTTAATAATGTTCGTCAAAACTGGCTTTATTCATCACAGACAAGGTAAATGATACAATATTATAACAGATCAAAACATTCACAGCCTTCTTTCTTTTTTTTACAGTTCATCTTCTCCTTGCCTGAAAAATCATGTTCAATGTTCTATGGGGTTTCATGTCAACATGCGACTGCACCAGGAGGCTCAGGTATTCATCCCGGAATCTTTTCCGCAAATCTTTACGCAAACGGTGGAGATACTTGGCTCGCCTTCTGATGTCTGTTCCATCCAAGTGGTCAAGATCAGGAACTCCGGTAGAACGAACGTCTTGTAGGAACATGGCCGGTGTCAATGGCATCAAGTCATCTGGATCCTCCTTCCGGCTCTGTGGCTAAATGGTTAGCGCGCTAGGCTTTGGCCCAAAGTGCCCCGGGTTCGATTCTCGGCCGAGCCATCAGGGATTTTAATCTCCTGAGGTTAATTCCCGTGGCTCGGGGACTGGGTGTATGTGCCGTCTTCATCATCACTTCATCCTCATTACGTCGCGCAAGTCGCCCATGGGCGTCAACGAGAAAGACCTGCACTAGGCCTCTCCGGAGGCCACACGATCATCATCATTATCTGGATCCTCCGAGAGATAGGTCAAGGGTCCGGAGTTGATCACGGCTTCAACATCACAAAGAATGGTTGTAAGCTCCTCATACTTGAGACTAGCTTTCCCCAACGTTCTCCTCAACAGCTTATTGACCATCTGCACCATCCTATCCCACCATCCACCCCACCATGCAGCAGTGGGTGGAATGAACTTCCACTGAATTCTCTTGATGGAGGACGTTCTTTCAATCTCAGCCCAGTCCAGTGAGGCAAAGGAATTATTAGCCCCAGTGAAATTTGTCCCATTGTCACTGTACAATGTTCGGGGTCTACCCCGCCTGGCGATGAATCTCCTCATTCCTTGGAGGAAGGCTTCTGCAGACAAACTTTGCACAAGTTCCAAATGAACAGCACGATAAACTGCACAGGTGAACAACAGGATCCAAGCCTTTTCACCATCTCTGAGGTGCAAAGGTCCCGCTAGGCCAACCCCACTCACTTCGAAAACCGATGCATCCCCCACTCTATCTCCTGGTAGAGGTACAGGACCAGTCTCAACTCTCTTTGCTTCAAATCTTCGACATCTGACACATTTATTAACCACTCTCCTCACTGTCCTCCTCCCTCTTAGAATCCAATAGTCCACCCTCAATTTTCGAAGAAACATTTGGTCACCAGCATGAGAGTACTTAAGATGATAGTCTCTAATTAGGATCTCCACCAATTTATGATTTGACGGTAGCAGAATGGGATATCTGAAGTTCTCAACATCATCTCGCTGCACAATCTTTGTCTTCAACCTCAGAAGACCATCTGTACCAACAACTGTGCAGAATGATTTCAATCCTTTCTTGTCAGTCTCTTCCGTCACTCCCAGTTGAGCCAGGCGTAGTAACCTTCTTTCGGCCTCTTCGATTTCCAAAACAGAAAGCTCACCAGACACGCAACCTTCAAGTTTTGATGCTTTCCTGAAGAAGCGCAGTATCCAAGCCACAAGGCCTCACAATCTGTGAAAACCTCGAAAAGCGTCTCAGGTACCAGGGGTTTCCTCTTCGATTAAACTGGCTAGTGTTGACATCACCTTCCTTTTTTCTCGATCAACTTGTTCCTCGTCTGCAACCACACCTGACATAGGTCAGTCCTTTTCTTCTGCTCTCAGCCAAGCTGGCCCCTCCCACCATCTGGAATTTATGAGGGATTCTGCAGAGCAGCCTCGCGAGGGGAGGTCAGCTGGGTTACACTCCCCAGGTACGTGTCTCCAATCTTCTACGCTAGTCAGTGATCTTATTTCCTTGACTCGATTGTTGACGAACACGCCCCAGGGCTCGTTCTTCTTTATCCATTGTAATGCAGTAGAGGAGTCAGTCCAATAGAATTCAGGAACTTGCAAATTTAGACTTTCTCTCACACAGGCAGTCAGACGACTGCCAATGCAACATGCCAGAAGTTACAGTCTTGGCATCGAAACATCCTTCAAGGGCGTAACCCTTGCCTTGGCCATCACAAGTTGTATCGAAACAGATCCTGGTGTTCCGCTCCTTAAATAAACAGCAGCTGCACAGGCACTTCGAATGGCATCACAAAATGTATGAAGATTCCACAATTTTTCAGACCCGCCGTCAGCGAAATGTCTTGGTATCTTCACCTCTGAAAGTCGGGGAACTTCTGATTCCCACTTCTTGAACTTCCGCTGCACATCATCCGGTAATGGGTTATCCCAGCCCATCTTCAGGTTCCAGCTGCTCTGGATGAGAAGTTTTGGCAGTAAGGTAAAAGGACAAGTAAATCCTATAGGGTCAAAAACCCTCTGGGCGGCAGACAAAATTCTTCTACGAGTGATGTCACCAGATACACTCTCAGATATATCACAAAAGATAACATCATTGTCTTTGTCCCACATCAAACCGAGAACAGAAGAAACTTGTTGACAACCACTCTCTCCATTCAGTGAGGTATGTTCCCATCCACGAAGTTCAAATTTCGCAGTCGACAACAGTTCTGTGGATTCAGTGATGAATTTATCCATTTCTTCTTCTGACCCAAGTGATGTGACACAATTGTCCACATAAAAGGAGCTCTGAAGTAATCTTGCAGTATTATGGAATTCAGGTGGGCTCCTCTCTAGATGAAGATCAAGTACGACTGCCAGCAGGAAAGGACTGCAGTTGAGGCCAAATACTACCCGTTTATGTCTGAGAACTTGGAGTTCTCTCCTCTCAAAGTCCTCCCACCAAAGGAACCTCATATAATCCCTATCACAGTGAGCAATGGATATCTGGAGAAAAGCCTTCCTTATGTCGGCAATTACACCAATCTTCCCTGTGTGAAACCTATTCAAAATTGGGGGAATCTGTTCAAGCAGATTTGGTCCCTTCTTTAGACAGTCATTCAAGGACAGATTTCCTTTCCCCTTACATGAGGCATCAAACACTGGCCTAACAGCTGTCGTGGAGTTTTCCTTGAACACACCTCAATGCGGTAAGTAGTGACCTTTGTTATCTATTTCTTGAGAAGGCACCTCTTCGATCACGCCTTCCCTCTTCCATTCGTTAAATACATCATTATAGTCCACATATCTGCCACTACGAATCAGTTTTATCGTTGTAGATGTACATCTCCTTTCAGCAATGTCACGATTCTCTGAAATGTCTTCAAATCTATCATTCCAGGGCATATGAACTTCATAACGCCCCTCCTCATTTATATGCACCGTCTCCTTGAAGTGTTCAAGTGTGGTCGCTTCTAATTCTTCTTTAGATTGTTTCTCAGCTGGATCCCTTATTCCTAGTGTGTCCAACTTCCAAAGATCAGTCACTGAAGAGTTCAAGGTCAACAATGAGATCGCGAGTGCACTAGAAGAGTTCGAAAACCTATCCGTTGATAGTCTCCCCATAATGACCCAACCAAGCCTAATTTCGACAGCCACAGGTCAGGTTTCGCACTCTTCCTGTTAGCAGAGGTCCACAGGTGTCGGCACCTAGTAGCAGTTCGATCTCTGGCCTGTCATCACCACAGTCAGAGATAAATATTTTATTTTCTCTAAGTTCTTTCATCCAAGGCCCCTTCTGAACTCGAGGGATTGTACCACAAATGATGGCTTGATCTATAACTGGTACCTCACACGTGTATTTCCCATCTACACTTGCTAGTCTTAGTTGATAATTGGAGTGCACTTTTGTTGTTGTCTCAGTCCCTCCAAATAGAGCATGTGCCATTTTCTCAGAACCTGAGGGTTTCAGTCCTAAACCATCTGCGGTCTTCTTCAGCAAGTATGACCGTTGCGATCCAGTGTCGATTAGGGCTCTCACGATGCGCTCCTCTTCATTTCTTGTAATTCTAACCAACAGGGTTTGTAGAAGTACGTCTTTGCTGAATGTCTGGTTACTCAATGTAGTGCTGGGGTCTGCCTTATCTGTCTCTTCCTTTTGTTGCTCTTCACGAGTCTTCTGCTGGAGCTCAGGGCACATTAGCACAATATGCTTTTTCCCACAGACATGACACATGACACTACATTTACAGGATTTTGCCATGTGACCTCGTTTCAGGCATTGAAAGCAACATCCTGCTTTCATCAGAACATTCTTCCTTTCAGTTAAGGTCATCTTTTGTGCTTTAAAGCATTCCTTGCTGTCATGAGGTTTGCTGCAAAACACACAACTAAGGCTTAGACTTCTTGAATCCCCGGACAGTAAGCTAGTGGCTGTTGGAATGTTCGTTGCATCTTCCAGTCTCTTCCTTGGTTTGTTCACCGTCCGTTGTGAAGCCTGGAATCCCCCTTGAGCGAGAGTGATTCTCTGTTCTCCCTCTACTTCATTCTTCAAGAAGAGAGACAACTGTTCAAGTTTCTCACAGTACACGTTTTCTACCGAATCGCTTAGGGACGTTGGACAGAAGTTCTCAGCCAGACTCTCAGTAGTTCTTCTGGAAGAGATGACTCTACTAACGGGAACAAAAAAGCGGAATACCTGTCACTATTCATCCCTAACGACTCAAGAGACCGGAGGTGAGATTCTAAGCGGTCATATAACTGCAATGGAGCAAGTCTCTGCGATGAAGTGACCTTCTGAATCACCAATCCTAGTAGTTCGCGCACATAAAATTCAACAAGTAATTCTTTCCTACCAAATCTACTTTCAAGACACTGCACTGCTTTCTCATAATTGTCCGCAGTTGGAGGGAAACTGTTCACTACATCCCTAGCTCTACTGCCCTCCGTGGTGGCCTGGAGTAAATACTGGAATTTATCTTCTCATTCTATATCTGGATCATTATGAATGCGTTGAAACTGACTCCAAAAACCTAACCAGTCCTTAACCTCTCCAGAAAATTTCCGTAGTTCGATTTTCATAACTTCAATTTCTTCTTGCCAACACTATCACTCATAACAGTCATAGCTCCATTTTATTCAGTCGCAAGAAGAGCAGCATTCACATAATCAGTCTTATAACGGGCCTCGTCAAGTTTATCGCGGTATTCTTGTACCTTCTTGTATTCAGTTGCGTATTACGACTCGTCGTTGTTATCGAGAAGGAATTTCAATATTTTCTCATCCGCGTCTCTCAGCCATCAGTGTATCGTATGTCTTCGTGAACATGGCCCGTATCGGCTTTCTCGCTTTTACGAGTTTATCCATATTTAATCGAACTTACGGGTATGTTCACGTCAAAGAAAATCCTGTCACGGTCGCCACTAATGTTGAATCGAACATGAAATCTACCCGACTTACTAATATTCGTCAAAACTGGCTTTATTCATCACAGACAAGGTAAATGATACAATATTATAACAGATCAAAACATTCACAGCCTTCTTTCTTTTTTTTTACAGTTCATCTTCTCATTGCCTGAAAAATCATAACAGAAAAAGGAAAGGAATAACTAAGAGTTAGAGAACGTCACAGCAATTATAGTTGGAGAAGCTCCTATTGATGTGGTTTAGCTAAGATCGTATTTAAATCGTTTAGAAGCTTTAATGCACGAACTGCAGGTAGCTGATACTAATATAATGGGTGCTTTGTTAGATAATAACGAGAAAGATGATATTGTACTCGCTGAGCGAGAGGTTATCGACAAATACAATGATGAATTTGAAGTTGTGAAAATAAAAGCTGAAGATATATTGTCACAGATTGGAACACATGAGTTAGTTTTAGGTGAGGTCAATGGAAATGGAAGTACCATCGGGAGTCAAGTGGGGAAACAAAGATCATTTAAACTTCCCAAAATAGAACTAAAAAGATTCAACGGCGAGCTGAAAGAAAGGTTAGGTTTTTGGGCGCAGTTCCAAAAGATTCACGACAACGATAGCTTACACGCAAGTGATAAGTTTCAGTATTTAGTTCAAGCGATGGAACCAGGGTCAGAACCACGAGAATTCATTCTTAGTTACCCCCAAACGATCGAAAACTACCCTAAAACTGTACAAGCTCTGAAAGAACGGTTCGGTAAGGAGGATGTAGCCTACTACAAGTATACATCAGGGAATTGTTGAAACTGGTTATTTCCAATGCCACGCATAAGGACAAGCTCCCTCTGCCGACTATATTTATCAAGTTAGAATCACACCTACGCTGCCTTAATATTATAAAATCTAGCATGTGCGGATCCCATTCTTGGTTGTTTCCATTAGTAGAATCCAGCTTACCGGAGGAAACACTAAGAGCATGGCAAAGAAGTCAGTTCTCAAGAAATGTCAGAGCGCGGGTAAAGGATGAAACCCAGGTAGATCGACCCACATCACGACTAGATTGTTCAATGGATTTTCTCAAATCTGAAGTACAAAACGAACAACAAATTCTCCTGGCACAGGCAGGATTTGGTACCGCAGCCTAGAACTGCAAGGAAAACATGACAAGAGGTTAGATACGTCCAGATCGGAGAAGATGTTACGCAAAGATAAAACAAACACACCAACGGTGGCGGCGCTTTTCAATAATAGTTCCGAAACTTGCATATTCGGTGAACAATTCCACGACAGTGAGAATTGTTTCAAAACAAAGACTATGACACTTGATCAAAGAGCTGCGAAAGTAAAAGAGAAAAAACTCTGCTACACATGTTTACGGGCGAATCATCTATCAAAGTATTGCAAGATGAATATACAATAATATTTGATTTGTAGTGATAGATACGTAACGGTTATGTGCCCTAAGATGACTATTCACTGTAATGGACAGTCAAAGAGAAAGGAAGATACGGATCAGTGATCGACGTCCGATCTTCCTAATTTTACTTGCGTAAAACAAGTTGTACTGCAGACTTTGATGGTTAACATCCGCGGGAAATATAAACAAAAGACAGAGAGAGCTTTCCTAGACAGTAGTTCACAGCGATCATATTTTTTACAAAAAACAGCAAAGGAACTAGGATTGGAGCCTTGTGATGAAGAAACCGTCACTCAAGGAAACAATACGGTAATATCATCCCCGAAATTCGACATGCAAGCTACCCTCTGGGTGTCAAATAGCAAAGCTTGCACCAGGCACCCGAGGCCATACGATATTATTATTATCCCCGAAAGCACCAGCTGTATGCAGCACCATATCACACGGAGAAGCTAAGCAGAAACCAAATGAGGCCAATGATGGATGCTTGGAATTTCCTCGGTCTCCAGTCGAACAATTGATCAACCAGGTGGGTTCAATAAGCAAGCCGCAGGGCGTTCATAAAAGCAATGAATTTCAGTACACAGAGGAGAGGAGAATTGAGGAAGAGGATGGTTTTATTTTGGTAGAGAGCAATAGGAGGAAAAAAGAAAAAGTCCAGTGATGGTAAGAGGAACTAAACAAGGGGAAAACAGACTGCAGGCAGCAGAGAAGAAAGCCTGGTTATACGTTGGGAAACTAAGCCCAAATACCACCATGGACGAAATATTAGCGTATCTACAAGAAAATGGGATCATGGGGAAAATAAGCTGTGATATGGTAAGCAATACAGACTCGAGCAGGGCATACAAGGTTGGCATACCATTAATGGAAGCGGAAAAATTGTATGACGGATCTTTCTGGCCGACTGATGTGATTTGCCGGCCTTTTCGTGCGCCATAGAAGTACCGAGGACGGCCGCAAACACCTTAGAGTGTTAAACTGGAACGTTGAAGGCTTAAAGGGTTTGTTGTGCAGCATGACGAAGGTTGCATTTATAGATTTTGATGTTTGTGTTCTAACAGAGACTTTTGTAACGAACGATACGAGTGTATACGTAGAAGGTTTCTACAACATTCATGTGTTAGCAAAGAAGGATGTCAAAGGAAGACCGTCGGGAAGAGTAACGTGTCTTATTAGGCTGGAGCTAACTCCATTCAAAATTTTACTAAGAGAAGATGATCAAATAGTAGTGAGAACACGCATAGGTGTAATCATTGGCGTCTACTTCCGACCAGACTGTAGTGAGGTGGATGTCATTGATGGAATACAACGAACATTGAGCATGGAGATGGACAATGACAGGATAGTTTTGACAGGAGATTTCAACTGTCCAATTGATAAAATAAGTATAAAAACAGATATGGTGTTGGAATGTATAAATGAAGAAGGTATGACATTAGCGAATGATAGATCACTTACCTATATCAGTTACAATGGGGGAAGTGCAATAGACCTTACTTTCGTTAGAGGATACCAAATATTAGAACATAGGCTTCTTCTCAGAAATTAGGGAACGGTACTAAGAAAACATTTACCAGTTGTAACAACTTTGAACATGGAAATAACTCAAGGCCGGGAAAACCCCCAGAGACTAGGGAGGTTTATAGACACTCGAATACTAGAGGACAACAAAGATACATTTGAGGGTATTTTACAAACCATCAGGGACGGTAGACTAGAGGGGTATAGGGATATCGTAGGACTAATAAAAGACTCAGTCTTCGAAATACCAAATAGTCGCCGAGCACAGAAATGGTTTGATCGAGATTGTTATGAACAAAGGAGAGTTACGCTGGCTTGCCTACGACAAGCCAGACAAACCATGACCAGAGACGATTTGGACAGATACCAGGCAAACAGGAGAAAGTATAAAACATGATAAAGGAAAAGAAAAAGGAACAAAGGGAGCGAGATGATGAGAAAATGGTGAAGGAAGCAGAAGAAGACCCATATCGAGCACTTAGACCACGAAAGCCTCGTTTTCCCACTGGCATTTCGGTTGGTTGGTTCCTTAGTTTAGGAGCTGCGATAACGCGGTCTTATAGCCCCGTGTACTTTGGGTGTGTGTAGAATCTGTCTGATATCCGGTGTTAATTGTGATGACTGTATTAGTGTGTGTATCTGTTTTCTTAAATTCAAGTAGGGACCGCAACTTTGAATTTTCAAATAGTTCCTACTTTTGCCGCCAAACGCCACCGTCAACGACTACTAGGCCTAGTTCAGAACTAGCTACTAGACGCCACCGCAGTCGGCTCTTGGCAACGAACGTAGCAACCTAAGAGCGTTGTTTACATTCTTAACCTATCCAATTTAGTTTCACACAGGTGTAATTAGTGGAAAGATCTTTAACATGCCATAAATCTATGACATGCGACCGCCGGCTTTACTTCCCCTCCGAAGGAAGGCATACTGAGGGATTTTTAACGCTCTTAAAAATCCGACGGCTTCGGCCGGGTTTGAACCCGCTATCTTGGGCATAGAAGCTCAGCATGCTACCAACTACGCCACCGAAGCCGCCACTGGCATTTCAATGGACGAATGGGAGAGGCACATGCGGGAGATCCTTACCTCCAGAGAAACGAGACCGTCACTCGAGTTAAATGATAATTCGGAAAATGATATGCGCTTTACGTCAGTGGAAGTGAAGAAAGCAATATGCGCAGGAAAGGCACAATAGGCGCCTGGGTTAGATGGGATCTGCAATGAGCATTTGCAACAGTCATTGCCCTGGCTGGAAAACATTTGGACGGAATTTCTAAACGAGTGTATCAAAGGAGGTTATATTCCAGTAGATTGGCGTAAGTCAGTCATCAAACTATTATATAAAGAGAAAGGGGAGGCAAATCAAGCTCCTGACAAGGCTCTTAACGCAAAGGTTATACGCCATGGTGGAACCGAATTTGCCGGAAGAACAGTACGGATTCAGGCGAGGTAGATCAACCTTAATGGCTGCTGAAAATCTCTTAACAGAGATACAAGACAGAATTAGAGACCATAAGAAAACATACACTGTCTTCATTGACTTTAGCAGAGCATTTGATACGGTGAACAGACGTTTAATTATGGAAAAGCTTGAGAAGTTAATTGGTAAATCAGAGCTGACACGACAACATCTAGGCGGAAAACCAAGTGCAGGTATATAATGGGCTATCGAAATCAAACTGGATCAGCCAAACGGTTGGTGTGCTACAAGGCGATCCGCTAAGCCCGATATTGTTCAACATCATAACAAGTGATGTAATTAATTGCCTGAGTCAAGGAAGGGTCACAGGGCACGAAGATTTACATATATGCGGATGATATGGCGTGCACCGCAGAGGGCCTGTGGGAACTGCAGAGGGCAATGAACTCGATCACTGAATGGGCAATAGAAAATGAACTGACGATTAACGAGAAGAAAACAGAGTTTGTCGTGTTCAGGAAAGGAGGTAGATTGGCCAGAGATGAAGTAATCACGTGCAAGGGACTATTGCTACAGCCAAAGTGTCGTTTCAAATATTTGGGAATCATCTTTCAAGTAACAGCGACGGTCTTCTCAATACATGTAAAGGAAAGACTTGCTGCGGCTATAAAAAGCATAAGTGATGTACGCAACATATCTCGAATGTCAGTAACCACGGCTATGAAGCTTGTCCAAGCAAAAGTCATGCCAGTGCTTATATATGGATTGGAACTAGTCTGGGCACATCTATCGAAAAAGCAATTAGGGGAAATAGAAAGTCTAAAGCCGAGATTCCTAAAGAGGGTCCTTGGACTCTCGAAATAAACTAAGTCCCGATACACTTACGTTCTAGTCAGAGAAACGTTTCTAATAAATGATCTGCGATTACAAATGCTGCTGCCATCTACAGCAGCCTACAATGAATTGACGCTGGAACTACAAGCGAAGAGGGATAGCATAGAAGAGGATTTCTACGCCACTACGGCTATGCAAACCAGAGATTGGATGCAGGAAGAATATGAGCTGAGACATATAGTGACGCGCCTGGCAACACATGGATTCCACCACCGCGTTTGTAGACTGAAGACCTTTCATGAAGCAACAGAAGAGTGCATTTGTGAGCTATGTGGAAAAGTGTGTGATAAGTACCATGTTCTAACGTGCTCTAACAGAACTGTATCACTGAAGCAGTTTTGTTTAGATATCTGAACTATATAGTGTAATGTATCTATTTATGTATATCAATGCACATTGTGCGCATTATTATCAATTAATTAATATACTCTTCGGGGAAAATAAAACTTCGTCAGCGAACCACAAGAAATACAGAATACAATTAACAAGACCTGGAGGAAAATTACAATATAAAGTAGACGTAAGAGATCAACCTAGAATCTGCCAGTTAATCCCAAGAATTTACATATCTGAGGTAATGATGAAGGAACTTAAAAAGAATGGGATATGGATTAATGATATTGGAAATGACTATCCAGAAATAGAATTGCTGTTAGGCATAGATGTGTATGGTAAAATTATTACAAGAAATGTTGTACCTTTGGCGAATGGTCTCACAGCGATAGAAACGAAGTTGGGATGGACTTTAGCAGGAGAGAGATGTGACAACCCTGTTGAAGGAAATTTTGCGAATATCACAATTTCAATGGCATGTGGAGATAAAAATTCCATTGGGAAGTTGTGGTATCTGGAAGTAATTGGAATTCAAGATCCAGTTGAAGTGCAATCAACTGAACAGCGAAATCAGGAAATAAAACAAAACCTTCTCCAAACACGGAAGAAAACTGATGAAGGACGCTACATGGCCAATCTCCCTTGGATCGAAGGTCATCCAATTCTTCCTTCGAACAGACACACGGCAGAGAAGAGACTAAGATCAAGCACCGACAAGCTGAATAAAGCCAACTTATTTGACGACTAAACTAAACTGTTCGGGAGCTGGGAGGATGAAGGGTTCATTGAGAAGATAACGGATGAGGGATGCCATTTTCTACCACATCGACCGGTGATAAAGCCAAACAGTTTGACGACTCCAGTGCGACCGGTCTTTGATGCTTCATGCATCACAGAGGCAGGCGTGTCTCTCAATGAATGTCTGGAGAAAGGACCTAACTATGTGCAAATGATCCCTGAAATACCGCAACGATTTAGAGAGAAGAAGATTGGTGTAACGTCTGATATAAGGAAGGCGTTTGAAATGATTGAGGTAGCGCCAGAAGATCGTAATCACCTCTGTTTTCTATGGTGGGAGGATAAACAATTTGGAGAACTCAAGGTCTACAGACATGCGAGAGTAGTGTTTGGAACGACTGGCAGCCCATTCATATTAGGTGCAGTATTAGACAATCACCTATCTAATGTTCGTGGAGAAGACGAAGGAACAGCCCACAAACTGAAGAAATCACTATATGTGGACAACTGTGTGACCTCGGTTGTTTCTATAGAGGAGTACAAGAGGTTCCGCAATGAAAGTACAAGAATACTGGCAGAAGCACACATGGAGCTAAGCAATTGGGAAAGTACCATGGAAGATGTATCGAGGGACGATAAGGAGGGCAGAGAAGCAGACGTTACGAAAATCCTAGGTCTGGAATGGAATAGAAGAGCGGATACGTTGAGATGTCATATATACTCAAAGCTTACTGTAACAGTAGCCTCATCCCCCCTTCCCTATTCGATTACCCAAGATATGATAATAAAATTAGCATATCAAAAATGCTTTATTAACATGATATTACCATATCAGAAATTAATAATTTATAATACACAGGAAAGGCCTAATTTAATTGCTCGCTAGGTCAGCTGAGTTCACAGCAAAAAAAAAAAAAAACCTAGGAGCGAATGTTCCGATTTGCTTGGTTTTCAAGAACACCCTCATTCGATTTAGGAAAAGAGAACAGGCGGGACGAAACCAATGTCAAGACCAGCTTGTTGAGTGGAACGCTGGATGCGTACCTCAGCAGGCCGTATTAAATTGACCCTGCCAAAGATGAAGAAGAAAAGGGGAATAATCTTCCTAGTGACTTCATGCAATAAATAATATGACAAATCGAAATAAGCTAACATGTATTGAGCAGTAAAATAAAACAATTACAAGAGACAGCCTTCCACCACTTAATTAACTAACTGACAAATATGATCTAATAAAACACCAATGAATCACTTAACCTAAACAAACCAGACACTTGCCCGCTTGGCAAGATTACACACATCTACATTTGTGATAGAAATGAATTTGATTAAAATGATTCCCCTGACGACAAAACTAAAGGAATAACAACATGAAGTTAGACTGGTGCTACTTCCAAAACAATGTTGCATCAAACAACCGAAACGCCCCTCAGTGGAACGGAAAGATCTGACAACCTCCACAGTCCAGCATTGACCGTCCCGTCGAGGCTGTCTGACCAAGAATTAAAACCCACGAGGTTCCCATCCAGCTAACCGGAAATAGGGCAATAATAATCCCCCCCCTGCAGTAATTACATATAAAGGTACCACCAAAGTATTACTAGACCCTCCAAAAGATTACATACTAAAGTGCTAAAATAGACTTTATCTAGTTAAGCTTACGGACCGTCGACACGCGGCCTTAAAATGACGTTACAAAATTTAGCAGTCAAAGTTTGTATTGATCGTCCTTGGTTATGCCCCTTGGTAATTAAATCATGATACTACCACCTGGTGTCTTCGAACCCTCCGGGGAAAACTGCACA
Organism: Meconema thalassinum; assembly: GCA_946902985.2. Taxonomy (NCBI): domain Eukaryota; kingdom Metazoa; phylum Arthropoda; class Insecta; order Orthoptera; family Tettigoniidae; genus Meconema; species Meconema thalassinum. The sequence goes on along the minus strand of OX336388.2, from coordinate 510,419,360 downwards.
CACGTTTTCCCCGGAGGCAAGTGCTCAAGAGTCTTTCTGTCAGCAAACTTCCTCACACACTGTTCTTCGAGTCACAGATTCCACCCTAGTATATCAGCGTATCCCCCACCACAACCCTCCAGTAGTACCAACTGCGACCAGCCGCTCAACCGGCCAAAACAAAGCCAGAGTTCAAGGTCCTGAGTGGGTACTATAGAATATCAGCCCATACAGGTTACTGCGTAGAAACCTTCTAGGAGTCGAGGCGTTACACAATGTCCTTTGTAAGATTTTTCTCAGAATAAGAGCTTGGCGAATGCAGCTGACAGTAAATGTTCGCTTTTCCAAAGTTTGCAGACACAAAGCTCGATTTTCTCTCTTGACAAGTGTCTATCACGATAAGCCTATAAGTGACAGGACACACAAAGGCACAAATCCTGGCAGGAAGGGCTAGGCGATCCCATTTCAGCAGTAGCCAGGTGCCAACTTGGTGAATGGAATTCTCAGAAGAGCCCTGGTGTATGCTCTCACGATAATCCGGCCAGGCCGGGACCTCCTGCTGCGTCTCGAAGATAAGATGAACATGTACCGATTTGCAAAATTGGTACATCCTCCTCCTCCAAAGGATGACGATGGGGGGATGATGAACAGGGTGATGGTGTCCAGCTGGTCTCTTGGCAGCTGAAGAGGCTACTCCAATCCCCGCCAGCGGACCTTGAAGTAGATCTCCTCGGGTAGAATGATGCCATGGGACCTAGATGGTACCTCCAAACTGGGCCCAGATTGGTAGTACACGTCCCATATAGTGACCACTGAAACACACATCAGAACAGCAGCGTATGGTCCAAATACAGTTCCCTTAGAGGGAACAATCGTTCCAGGCCAGCCAACCAGCCCATAACAGCTGAAGTTATCCCAGGAAGGATAAAAAAAACATCACACGAAGCATTAGTGTGCCATCGAAGTTCACTTAAGAGTCTTTCAAATCACAAGGGATACTTGATGCTTCAAACAAGGTTCTGCGCAAAGTGATAATGTCCAGGGCATAATTAAAGGTCCACTGAAATATGAAAAACACACGAAAGGGGCAACCAACTATACGATATGACTGACGTTAACAAGCTTAATTGAAAGTTCACTACAATACTTAGCAAGAATAACTAAAATTTAACTAAGGTGTACAGAACCCAGAATTTTTCTTTAGAATATGCAAATCAAAGGCACCTACAAACTTGCCCACCAAAATGTTTAAACAATTTTTCAAAAATGAATTTATTTTAACCAAAACCGAAGGACCATTTTTCTGCGACTTCACGAAATCAGGACAGCACGTAACTATTTCCAAAATTCACAATGACAATTACATTAACATGCCGCACGGGGCATTCCATCAGAACTACATTTACTATACCGCCCGTGACACCGCTCAAGTTAATACACTACAAAATTACCTACCGCACCGAAGGCATCACACACAGCTTGCTTTGATATGCACACAAACACAAATTACATGTCTTGCTCAATTTTACATGTTCCTGACCCACACTGCCCTCAGTGGCCTCCAAGGACAGGAGGAACAGAGACCACAACATCCTATCACGCAAGCACACTAGCAGCAAGACAAAAAAAATAAGGAAAAACCACGTCACCCACATAATTTACACACACACATTCACACTTTAATAATAAGAATGCCCTTAATTCCATCGGGCTGTCACCCCGATATTTCTCCCACTCCATATCTGCCAACGGGCATTGTTCCCGGTGACACACAACGTCTCCCACTCCATAACTGCCTACGGGCTCTGTTCCCGGCGACAACACAAAACATAAATAACCCTAAATTCCATAGGACAACTAGCGAACCAGGAAAACAGCACGAGGACTGCAGTTCATAACCTGACGTGAATTATTAAAACAGTATGCACTGTCATTCACACACTACACAAACAAACACCGCCCTGTCCTTCACATGACAGGTCCTCTCCCTTATGACACCGGGAGGAACATCACTCTTGCGCCACCAAACCCTGGCCATCACGACAAAATCAGCTCGGTACCTGAGCTCCCCCTCCGGATCAACACACGACCCCACAGAGGGTAATTAACATCTTCCCCTACAAAGGCATGGCCGCCTCAGAAGATGACAGTACAACACATTACCCAAACATAAATACACATTCGACACAAGGTAGGGCACCCACCAAACGTCACACACACCCTAGTGCACGTGGTTCACCTTCCAATCACACAACACAGACAATCACAACCCCGAAAATTTCTCTAACTAGCGTTACCACAGACTACAGACATCTCTAACAAACAACGTGTGTCACCTACCATTAATATTCACCACCCAAACACCAGGTGACACTTTATGACCACACTCAAATCGAACCCATGATGCTTCAACGCACCACTGTCATCATACGTTCCCAAAACATTAACTTCACGAAGCTACTTAAAATCTCAAAATTCACAACCTCCTCGACTAACAAAGCGTGTCTGTATCTCCCCAAATTCTAACGCCAATAAAATTCCTCCCAGAATATCAAAACTAATTTATTCAGAATTACAAGTCACAGAAATGACCGATGTTACATTTCAAAAGGCACGAAGCAATTAAAATCTTCAAAATAAGTCCATAAATACAGCTCGCACCTAACCACATTGGAACCTCGCACTAAAAAAACTGCCAAGCTATCAACACCCTATTACTCAGAGAATTTAAATTTATTTACCACAAAAGATGATTACTCCAGTAACTACCCAGGACACTGACTGTCACTAAGGCTCACAATCGATCAGAACATCCGGTGGCAACAGCCGAACTCACACACACCCAAGATGACGGGGCTACTCGAAATTTTAACGAACCCAGAACTTTTCAGAGTTGAGACTACAACAGAGACCCTAGCGGTCTAACAGATCAAGGCTGCAAGTTATAAATAACTAACCAACTAATGCACTGAAGCACCCTCAAGTGAAAACTCCAGAATCAAAATATCAAAATATGCATGAACGCCTACAACAGCTGATTGTGAAGTGAACACACCCAAGCTAACGGGAGTCTACATGAAATCTCACGAACCTACAACCCTTCAGAAATGCGACCACAATAGAGTAACCTAGCCGCCTAACAGCAAGAAACTGCAAGTTATGAATAACTAACGAACCAGCCTATTTCAATGCCATCGCAAACAAAACACTGCAACCTCCCAAAAATCTCAAAATCAGACTAGTGAACACAGCAGCTGACATACAACGACAACTCAGCATGCCACCGCAGGATATCTCCCTAAAGGAAAACCTTCACCAACCGAACTACCAAATAATTTTTTTTATATATACCAAAAATCAACAAGTATTCCCAGAGTTAGCAACTTCATCACTGGAACTCGAACACAGGACTCCAGTTCCTAACATTCATCCATCATCCATCACACATCCTTCTCAAACATCCCATTATAAGATTTTACCACCCACGACAATAACCCATTACATTCAATTATGCAAATTAGCAGTCGTACAGATATCATGAACACAAAATACCCTATGGTATAGAAACACTTACCGACAGCTCACCAATCGTGGCTCGACTCTCCATACAAACTGGACGAGTGGCTTCTAAATACCAAAAAAAAATTCGCCTTTCACCGAGATAACGAAGTCCCATACCTATAGTCACTCGACTCGGGCAAATACTATATACACCCTGCCCGGGCCCAATCAAGATGGTACTCACACCCCAAATTAAATGGACTCCTGACAGTAGATCCCCATACGAAGCACATCTGCATAATAGGTCCATTTTCAAAATGCAACTAATACAACTAATATAAAATTAATAATAATCCATCTTACGTTACCGGCAATTAGGCCTCAATTACTCCCACCCAAATTCAAATTGCAAACTTACATCAATTTATTCACACATGACTTTCATTCAATCAGCAGGATTAAAAAAAACTGAAGGATTACAAAAGAAAATAAATACAATTTTGACCACCAAAGAACACCAGTTCGATTCCTAGTCAGGGCAGCAATAAAAATCGCATCACACACACTCTTTCATCCTGAACACAATCAACCACAGAAATACATTCATGCATGCACCAGACATACGTGTTCCCTTCCCTGGACAACCCTAAAATTCCCCATTTACATCAGTATGTTAGTATTCGGATCGTCAAGACACTATAACGCCAACGGAGTATCAACTCACGTGAGGACCTGATAAAACAACCCAAAGTTGTAGCCCTGAAATCACAGTTCTCCTTACATCGTAGAAAAACGTCCTAAAACGAAAGACACGAATCGGGGGAAAATATTTATTTACACCCTAAATGAGATGCGACGTGAAGGTGACTGCCTCCCAGAAATATCCCACTTAGTAAGTCACTCAACGAAAAACACACTAAGATACTGAATATTAAAGCCATTTAATACTTGACCAATTTAGATGACAATCTAACCTTAAAATCCCCATGTCACAACAAGACTATTTACTCTCCCCCCAATTACTAAGCAAACTTAAACATAAATCATACATACATAAACACTCACCTGATTCATTTATACTGAATTAGCACACACGCAATTCGACACTTAACATCATTCAAAACACGATTACCGAACGTACATATAGACAGCAATTCGACCATTTTCCAGAATTAATTTAACGCAGAATAAGTTGACAATACCAAATTTTAATACTCTCACGGTCCAATTTAATTTGACAGAACTACCAACAGCGAAATAATTAACCCCCAGCTAAAGAAATGACAACAAAACATGAAATGTTTGGCCTAATGAACAGCTGATCACTACCAGTTATACCTCACACGTATTATGCACAGCGAATTGCAGAATTTCAGCCTTACATCACTAACAATTATTGAGAATAATCACAGATTTACCCCAAGGAACCTGCTGATGATAAATCCACACACGCAATTCACATTTTTACCGACATCAGTTGCATAAAATACAGTGGCGGCCGGTGGCTTATAAAGCTGGGTGTTGCACCAACATTTCTGATGTCGCAATTTTATATGGGAAGTTTATACATGTAACAAAAATCAATTAACGTTAGATGAACTACATTTCTATAAAAACTGAAATACATGGGTTTTCCAAACTAACTGTACGTTCGACAAATAGACAAATTTTAATGGCTCTTTTGGGCTTCTTCCTATTAGAATTCATAAAAAATCATATGTATGTATTTACGCCCTATGTCTGAGTTAATTGGAAGAATTTAAAACACAGCAGGTTGTCTAAGGTTGGGTCTCTATCTCCAGGATAATAAACATTCTCAACATAAAAACATGGCAACCGAAAAGTTTGTACGTTACGAAAAATGATATTACTAACAAAGACGGGCACATAATCTGCATAAGGATAGGATTTTTTTACTATAGCTTGAACCCCATCAGAGGAACCAGCCATGAAGTGCGCTCTGTCATACGTCTGCGCAATTCATTTTTGCGGAGTTTCATTCAATTTCTGCTTCTTTAATTAATCCAGTAAACACGCTGCTAATGTGTGTGCATCATGTTTTGTTTGCCTCTTACTACGTAACTTATCGGTACACAACAGCCATCTGAAATATGTTTGAAATATCACTAGTTTCATCTGCTATAATGGCTAAAATTTCCGATTCCTTTATTTGCTTTGATACTTCTTGGCAAACCACCAACATAATCTGTAAAATTTAATTTTTAATTGTTTTGGACGTTCCTTTGAAAACAGTTGCCCTTACTAAAATGACCTTTAATACAGCATCCAACTCAACGCAAAATTTAATTAGTTCTCTCAAAACACCTGGATTTGTTGATGTTACACTTTCATCATGATCACGCAAGGCCAGTTCGAAAGAGCCACAGAAACGAATACAGTTTATTACAATATTTAATACATACCTATTGTGCCTAACTTCTTCGTTATATTCCGCAATTTACCTTCTATAGACACTGTCCAATTGTGCAGCTTCGTTAACAGTTCCAAAAAGTGTCAATTTCAAACAGCTGAAGATTGGTTGGTTCCTCAGTTTAGGAGCTGCGACAACGCGGTCATATCCTGTACTTTGGATGTGTGGAGAATCTGTCTGATAACGGTGTTAATTGTGATGGCTGTATTACTGAGTGTCATCTGTTTTTAATTCAAGTGAGGACTGCAGACATTGAATTTCAAGCAGTTTCTACTTTTGGCGCCAAAGGCCACCGTAAACGACTACTAGTTCAGAACTTGGTTACTACACGCCACCGCAGTCGGCTCCTGGCGACGAACGTTGGAACCTAAGAGCGTTGTTCAAATTTTTAACCTATAATTTAGCTTCACACAGGTGTAATTAGTGGAAGATTCTTTAACATGCCATAAATCTATGACATGGGACCACCGGCTTTACTTCCCCTCCGAAGGAATGCATACTGAGGGATTTTTAACGCTCTTAAAAATCCGACGACTTCGGCCGGGTTTGAACCCGCGATCTTGGACATAGAGGCTCAGCATGCTACCAACTACGGCACCAAAGCCACTCAGCTGAAGATTCATGTTTCTTTATTTTAGGGATTAATTTCCGTAACTCCTATTTTGGTCCACGCGGATTCTCCACCAACAAAGATGGAAAACAGAATAAAGCGTTTTTAATGTCGCATTCACATAACCAATTATTATTGCCTTAAATATATCCTCTAAACGTCCTCGTAGCCTATACTTATATTTTGGACAATACTTATCTGGTAATGGTCAACCGAGTGTTTTTACTGTGAGTTTATCGTCATCAGGGAGCTGGGAAAGCTGTCTAACTAGTAAATTACTTGCTCTATTAATTTTCACTTACACTCCACAATACAATTAATGTTTCAAACTAAACATTCCGTTTAAATAAAATACTAACTTACAAGATGCACAGATGATACATCTGGGTGCTATATCGGAAAGTGGCGCGAAAGGCAAACTAACAAAACACTGAATTTGCTAGCCTGAAATTTCGTAGTGAATGCATAGTAGTGAATCAACCAAACAATAATAATAATAATAATGCACGGTTATGTATCTGCCTGGAACAAAAATACTCAATCAACTAAATACAGAACTAATCGCAACCCAAATCCCGCAAGAACAAGAGTGGTAAAAGCAAACATAAACCGCTACAGTACACCAACAATACGTCGCAAAATAGTTCAGTCACTTATCTACTGTACTTATAGCATAGTGGCGTTCTTAGGCTCGCTTCACAGAACAATTGACAAAAATATTAAATGAAGTTATGATGAGAAAACATCTAAAAATAATTGGGTGTGAACCAATGTCTCCCTATGAAATTCCGATATTTGTACTGTTGCGGGTGGTGTAGCATTCCCTAGTGGTGTGGGAAAGAAACTACCCTTCAGGGGCGGATGACCTCGTAGTTCCGCCCCTTAAAACAACAGTAACTAACTAACTAACTAAACTACCCTTCGCGGGGTAAGAGAAATCGAGGGTGTTGTCATTTCCAAAGAGTGGTGTAGTCTAACGGTGCCATTTGGAAATGAGTGCTGCCAGGGGGCTGGCAGCTCGTCTGCAACTCCCTACAACCCATGCTGGCCAGCAAGCTATGTACAAGCTTGGCCTCGTCCCTGCCGGCCGCGCTGTCTACTTGGGAGTCGCCACAACAGAGCTAACCCCCTGGAGTTTGATTTGAAGGCGGCAGCTTTTATAGGTACAGTGTGAAGCATTACGATAAATAATAACAAAATATCGATGATTTAAACACATTTTTGAGTGCATTAGATCTATAAAACTAAAACATTAAAGGAAAAAAAATCGACGAATTAGTTGTAAAATTATTGGGAGTTGTGCAACGCTGCAACAATATCACCAGCCGCCCTTGATAAAATAATAACTTGGTCACAGTCGCCGCCATGATGGTTCGAAATCACTACGTGATTCAACGGGCGTGCACTAAACGCACATCAAAACAGGCACTAAGTTATTCTTACTGGAAATACAAGTTTATCAATTTCAGCCTATTGTCAAGAGAATTTAAAACGTCAATAATTTAAATTTTACCAACACTACTTCCAACCAGACAAACATTTTATTATTTCAAACACGTGACACAATTTAGTCAAAACAACACTTCCCGAGGTGTACATTAGCACAGGCGCAGTAAAATTGAGCTGGACTAGTTCCTACAAGAACAGAATGAATTTACAACCACCCCAAAACATACAAACAGCATATCAAAACTCACCACGTGTGAAATTCCTTCAGCCGGTCAACTCTTCAATCTGGCAACGCAGCACCGCCATTACTCTCCCGTCAGTCCTGACTTTCGTCCAGCGCACGTGATTGCCACTTTCGGCTATCTGCTCGTCTTAACAGCTGACGACAGAATTGTTCATTTGGTCACCGGTGTACACAGCAGGTTATTTTGCATGAAATCAAATCACAACATGTATTAGGTTCTGCTCTAATAACTAGCCTACCTATTGGAGAAAAGATTAGTAAGGAGGAGGGCCCAATCTACATTAATTAAGTTACTGAATTTAATTTTAATTAATTACTGCAATCAGTCAATAGGAAGGATTGTTTACTAATGGCAAGGTCACAGAACAAACCATGCTCTGCTACCATTGTAACAGTAGCCTCATCCCCCCTTCCCTATTCGATTACCCAAGATATGATAATAAAATTAGCATATCAAAAATGCTTTATTAACATGATATTACCATATCAGAAATTAATAATTTATAATACACAGGAAAGGCCTAATTTAATTGCCGAGGAGAAAAATAAAATTAACACCATACTTAAAACTCACAAATTTTCTGCAGAAATGACACACAGAAAGCCTATGGAGATTTCAGATGAGTTGAGAAAATCCCGATCTGAAAGAATGAAAAAGTACTGGAAAGAGCGCAAGAACCAAGCAGTACTACCTTCAAAGAAGAAGTGATTGTGGAACGACTCAAGTGGTCCAATGTGACCAATCAAGATTAATAATAATAATAATTGCTCGCTAGGTCAGCTGAGTTCACAGCAAAAAAAAAAAATCCTAGGAGCGAATGTTCCGATTTGCTTGGTTTTCAAGAACACCCTCATTCGATTTAGGAAAAGAGAACAGGCGGGACGAAACCAATGTCAAGACCAGCTTGTTGAGTGGAACGCTGGATGCGTACCTCAGCAGGCCGTATTAAATTGACCCTGCCAAAGATGAAGAAGAAAAGGGGAATAATCTTCCTAGTGACTCCATGCAATAAATAATATGACAAATCGAAATAAGCTAACATGTATTGAGCAGTAAAATAAAACAATTACAAGAGACAGCCTTCCACCACTTAATTAACTAACTGACAAATATGATCTAATAAAACACCAATGAATCACTTAACCTAAACAAACCAGACACTTGCCCGCTTGGCAAGATTACACACATCTACATTTGTGATAGAAATGAATTTGATTAAAATGATTCCCCTGACGACAAAACTAAAGGAATAACAACATGAAGTTAGACTGGTGCTACTTCCAAAACAATGTTGCATCAAACAACCGAAACGCCCCTTAGTGGAACGGAAAGATCTGACAACCTCCACAGTCCAGCATTGACCGTCCCGTCGAGGCCTTCTGACCAAGAATTAAAACCCACGAGGTTCCCATCCAGCTAACCGGAAATAGGGCAATAATAATCCCCCCCCCTGCAGTAATTACATATAAAGGTACCACCAAAGTATTACTAGACCCTCCAAAAGATTACATACTAAAGTGCTAAAATAGACTTTATCTAGTTAAGCTTACGGACCGTCGACACGCGGCCTTAAAATGACGTTACAAAATTTAGCAGTCAAAGTTTGTATTGATCGTCCTTGGTTATGCCCCTTGGTAATTAAATCATGATACTACCACCTGGTGTCTTCGAACCCTCCGGGGAAAACTGCACACACGTTTTCCCCGGAGGCAAGTGCTCAAGAGTCTTTCTGTCAGCAAACTTCCTCACACACTGTTCTTCGAGTCACAGATTCCACCCTAGTATATCAGCGTATCCCCCACCACAACCCTCCAGTAGTACCAACTGCGACCAGCCGCTCAACCGGCCAAAACAAAGCCAGAGTTCAAGGTCTTGAGTGGGTACTATAGAATATCAGCCCATACAGGTTACTGCGTAGAAACCTTCTAGGAGTCGAGGCGTTACACAATGTCCTTTGTAAGATTTTTCTCAGAATAAGAGCTTGGCGAATGCAGCTGACAGTAAATGTTCGCTTTTCCAAAGTTTGCAGACACAAAGCTCGATTTTCTCTCTTGACAAGTGTCTATCACGATAAGCCTATAAGTGACAGGACACACAAAGGCACAAATCCTGGCAGGAAGGGCTAGGCGATCCCATTTCAGCAGTAGCCAGGTGCCAACTTGGTGAATGGAATTCTCAGAAGAGCCCTGGTGTATGCTCTCACGATAATCCGGCCAGGCCGGGACCTCCTGCTGCGTCTCGAAGATAAGATGAACATGTACCGATTTGCAAAATTGGTACACTTACAACGTTACCAGAACATGCCACTTTCATTCATAAAATCTTTGATGTCATTGGATTCCTTTCGCCAGCATTGCTTCCATTGAAATTGTTGCTGAGGGAAACATGTAAAGTTGAAACAGCAAGCAAACCAACTCAAACGAGAGGAAGATCGAGTTGGGATACGCCATTACCGGAATTGATATCTGGTGATTTTCGAAAACTCTACGCAGAAGTACCGTGTTTAGGGGAGGTAAAGGTTTCTCGTTTAGTTACAAGTGGTGCAGTGAATAAAGAAGATTGGACGCTTCATACATTTACTGATGCCACTCAACATACTTATGCGGCAGCTGTCTTCTTAAGAACGGAAAGACCAGATGGAGTTTCCATTGAGTTGGTGCTAGCCAAAGCCAGGGTAGCGCCCCTTAAGACGATTACCATTCCAAGGATGGAATTGTTAGGATGACTGATAGGAATCAGGTTGACTTCCTTAGTAAGATCATCATTGCACTTAGAAGATGTTAAAGAGTATTTATGGACGGATTCCTCAACAGCCTTGGCTTGAATAAAACGAAACGAGACTTGGGGAACCTTCATTGGAAATAGAGTTCAAGAGATTAGAAAACTGACGCAGCCTGAAGACTGGGTACATATCAGGTATATATAATCCTGCTGACTTGGTATCCCGTGGATGTTATCCTTCACAGTTAAAACAAGGAAAGGACCAGGTTGGTTAAGAAATCCTTTGTACCAGTGGCCATCTGTTCCAGCGGAAGACGAAGATAATGATCAAGTTATTATGTCTGAGAAGAGGAAGGAGCCTATAGGTACATGTGTGACAATGGCAACCTTGGAAATAGTTAGGAACTTGACTTACTCGCAAAGATTGCGGGTCGGAGCTTGGATACTGAGATTCTGCAACAATGTGAGAAAAGAGAATACAAAGCGTACTAGATCACTGACCTACTTGGAAATGAAGAACGCAGAATTACATTTGATCAAAAGCGTTCAGCAGGAATAATTTCCCCAAGAGGGCAACATTATTAACGGCATAGTGGTTACCAGAGATGAGCAGGATCTTATTCGTGTAAAAACGAAGATTTTAATGAGAAACGACTTGTTGGATTTCAAGTATCCCCTGTTGTTACCCAAAAGGCATGAGCTGGTTGATGCGTTGATAGAAGAACAACATCGACTGCATTGTCATGCTGGAGTACAGTTCTTGATGACCCATATTAGGAAAAGGTTCTGGATATTGCAGAGTGGAAGATATATTAAAAGAGTGGTTTCAAGATGTATGCAATGCAAACGGCACAAAGTTAAAAATGCTGAATCTGAACCAGCTCCTCTACCAAATGACAGAGTCAAAGAGGCACGAGTATTCGAAATAATTGGTATTGCCATGGCTTGACCGCTCTTCCTAAAAGACGGGTCGAAAGTGTGGATTGCTCTCTACACATGTGCTGTTTTCAGAGCCGTTCACCTTGAACTAGTAACATCGCTCAGTACTAACATCTTTGTATTGTCGTTAAGAAGATTCATCGCCAGAAGAGGTCGTCCTGCAGTTATTTATTCGGACAATGGAACAAATTTTGTTGGTACTGCAAGAGCCTTAAAATGCTTAGATCACCATGGGCTACAGAATACTTCTGGATATCAAGACATTGAGTGGAAATTCAGTCCTCCAACAGCATGTTGGTGGGGGAGGATGGTGGGAGCGCCTTGTACGTACGTTCAAAGAAGTGCTGAGGAGAATGCTCGGAAGATCCGTTTTGACTTACGAGGAACTGTTGACATCGTTATGTGATATAGAATCTGTTATCAATGGAAGACCTTTAACGTATATTTCAAAGGATCCAGAAGATTTGAGCCCATTGACGCCAGAAATGTATCTACAAGACGCTGGAGAGAATGGCATGGCAGACATCGACCAACTCGAAAATGGCAAGTTCCTGTCTCGCTTACGTAATCGACAGCATCTGCTTCAAGAGTTCAAACTACGTTTTAGAAAAGAATATCTTTCCCAACTTGTTCAGACACCAAAGGGGAAGAAGAAAACACCCTCAAAGAAGTGACATAGTGTTGCATGGATCCTAGAAGGCGAAAAGAGTGGAATGGCCGTTGGCATGGATTTTAAAATTGATTCCTGGCAGAGATGGTGTCTCCCGTACAGCAAATCTAACAACACAGAATGGTATAATACTGCGTCCGATAGAAAGACTATACCCCCTGGAGATTGGCAGCCCAGAAGATATTGTGTGCAAGCCCAAATTAACCTCAGAGATTACCAAGACTCAACTTGTGTATACAACTAGGAATGGGAGAAAAGTAGTGCCAAATGTAAAATACTAACATACATTTCTTAGTGAGAAATTAACTTAATGTATTGTTCTTTTGTTGTCGAAATTGTCAAAGAATTTTGTAGAAAAATTGGTCTCACAATTTCAAGGTGGGAGTGTGTTGGGAATTGGGAGTGTATTCTATGCTCTTTGGTTTAAGGCAACTTGTATGATAACATAAAAAGCATAAAAAGATGGAGTCAGAACTATCACGAGGCTTCTAATAAATATTTTCAGTTATTTACAACACACTCCTTGGAACATGGCATTATGGCCAGGTGTTAAAGAATGATCAGCAACAGCTGATTTAACAGGTTGAATGAGCCTGATAAATCTATTATGTTCCTTAATGCGAGTGCATATTGTTCTCGAAGTCTGCTCGATGTAAACCTTGCCACAAGTACAGGGAACTCTGTAGATACCCGTTTGTTGCAATTTAGGCAAACTGTCCTTAGTTGGTCGCAGGAGTTGCCTAATCTTAACAGAAGTTCCAAATACAGTCCGTATGTTGTACCGACGTAGTATTTTAGCAATACGATCCGTCGTGTTATGTATGTACGGTAGGTAAGCAGTTCCTCTTACTTCTTTTTTCTCAACTGACGTCGTATTATTATTCGTTGGTTTCAGAACCGTAGAAATCAAAGCTTGGCTATAACAGTTGGTCTCAAAGGCTCCCGGGCCTGACGGGGTAGCGGCTTCCTTTCTTAAAAACATAACTAAAAATGTCCTCACTAGCCTAACTATGCTGTTGAAAGCTATTTATAGATTTCGATACTTCCCCTCCGCCTAGAAAGTTGCCAAGGTTATCATAATAGGTAAACCTCAAACCGATGGCAAATTTCCCCAAAATTATAGGCCCATTAGTCTTCTTTATTTAATTTCGACCTTTTCGAAATGGCACTTCTTTCCAGGCTAAATGTCTACATTGATGACACAATTAATGACGAGCAATTCGGCTTCATACAAGGCCACTCTACCGTTCATCAGCTACTCAGACTTACTGAGATTATTACGCGCGCTTTTAATGATAACCGAATGACAGGAGTTTGTTTTTTTAGATATCAGTCGTGCTTTCGATAAGGTATGGCATAGTGGCCTGCTATACAAAATGAGGCTCAAGGGATTCCCAGATCACTTACTAAAGGTTATTAATTCCTACCTTAGGAACAGAAAATTCTATATAGAAGTGGAGATGCCCAATCTTCTATAAGGAAGATCCGAGCTGGTGTACCACAGGGCAGTGTTAATTCACCTTCTCTGTTTAACCTATACGCCTCTGACGTCCAGAAAACAGATAACACAAACCTCCATATGTATGCGGATGATACCGCGATTTCCACCACTTCCTGGAAAGGATATAGAATTCAAGGGACCTTACAAGGCGCACTCAAAGTTCTTAAACCCTGGCTAAGGGACTGGCGCATTAAAATTAATGTTAATAAATGTTCTGCCACTCTGTTTACTAAAAAACGTAAAATCATGGGTATCCAGGCTCTCACCTTTTTCGGTGAAGTAATCAGATGGCAGCCAGCAGTACCTGGGAATCAGGTTAGGTAAGGGACATACTTTCGACAAGGAAGTAACTCAGAGTGCAAACATGGCGAAAGCCTATCTAACGAAGCTCTGGCCTCTCATGAGGTTCCTGAGCTACCTTGATACCTTTAACAAACTCCTGGCTTACAGTACAATTGTACGGCCAGTTATGGAATATGCCTGTCCAGAGTGGGGCTACGCAGCCCCCACCCACATCAACAAATTACAGGTTGTTCAGACTAAAGCACTTCGCATGATATCAGGTGCTCAGTGGTACGTGCGAAAAGCTCAGCTACATGCCAACTACCGGCTCCCCCTACTTAAAACCAGAATTCTGAACCAAGATACTAGCCTATACAGGAAAAGCACTCTGAACTCCAACCCCTTTATCAAGAGGTTGGGTGATTACCGAGCCAGAGGGTCCCGCTACAAACGGCCCAGAACACTAATTGAATAAAACCTTTCACTGCCATACAGCTACTGCAGCTCTTTGACTCTATAAACCTGTATATTTTTCAACCATGCTTCTCTTAGCAATTTAACGTTTCACCTTTCATCTTCTGTAATTCTCTGTGCCCCGTGCACTAGGTCACATCCCACATCCTGACCAAATAAGATAATACTGGTAATCAACCCCCCCCCCCCCATATCAATACTGTCTGGTCAAAATCGACTGTTTAAGCTTTAAAGGCCCTTGGGCTGAAAGGCTAAATTTTTACGCGCGTAAAGCCAGCTTCGCTGTTTTTACTATTCTTTTTATTTTTATATTTTTAACTAATTGCCGTAGTCCATGGTGTCTTCATCTCGTATACGTGTCTCCTGCAGTGCGAGGATTAGAAGCTCTTGTCTATCGAGTTCTGTCCCTAGATTGTGCAACTTTCCAGGCTGTATTTTTAAAAAATTCTTTTGCATTTCACTGCTTGGTCACTACCGCGTTGGTGAAGAAATCTTTCCTCTAGTGCTGTTTCCTTGTTCGTCGTTACTCGTTGCCTATTGCGCGTCATCATGGAAGATAAGATGAAAATTTTGACATTGATTAGAGAGGACTAAGATACTTTATTTGGAAAGTTTTCCAACGCAAGTTGCTCCAAAGTTGCTCCAAGGAGATAGCCTCCAATTCTTCGCAGCAAATATTCTACAGTAAAACTCAGCAATTCTTCTAGGTTTGTGCCGTGTCACGGCACAAACCTAGAAGAATTGCTGAGTTTTAATTCACCGGCCGTGAAAGCCAATATACCATTCTACAGTAACTTTACAGATGCGGAATTTCTCCTTGAAAACAAAGTCAGTAAAATTCAAAGTGAGATCATTTCCCTCTCTAAAACCCTTGGTAACCTCACTTGTATTATGTCTTCATCACTCTCACTACAAATGCAATTGTTTAATCGTTCCATTCCAACGATTCTATCAACAATAGTACTGTAGGCTATTAATGTAGCGGGAAACTTCCAAATGACGCCCCGCAATACAAATAAGACATACGACATGTAACAAGGCGCCTGTCGAGTTTTCGATGACAATTTGACAATGTACAAAACCGGCTGACATATGTATTAGTTCAGGAAGAAAACCTGGTGACAAAGGCCTATGTGATCTATTTGTCAGGTTTCTAGCTATCGGCTTTACAATTTCAAGAAACAGATTTCCGGCAATATGTATGTATGTATGTATACCCATTATTATTCCTGTTTCAACAGGGTCGGAGATGAGATGCGATGAACGTTTATGTGGTGGATAGTTTTAACGGCCGGATGCCCTTCCTGATGCTAATCTCAGGCGAGGAGTTAATGCGAGATGAAATTAATGAAGATTAATGAAACCGGAGCGGCTTCGTTAGCGTAGTTAGTAGCATGCTGAGCTTCTATGCCCAAGGTCGCGGGTTCAAACCCGGCCGAAGTCGTCGGATTTTTAAGAGCGTTAAAAATCCCTCATTATGCCTTCCTTCGGAGGGGAAGTAAAGCCGACGGTCCCATGTCATAGATTTATGGCATGAAAAGAACTTTCCACTAACTACACTTGTTTGAAGCCAAAATTTGTACACTTGTTGTTTGTAAGGAAACAACAAATCTAAAACGTTATATTGCAGACAGCCGAATTGATAACGCTCTATTAGTCCAACGTTCGCCAGGTGCTGACTGCGATGCCATCTAGTAGCCAAGTCCGCAAGCTAGGTGTTGTGAATGGTAGGTAGCATTTGGTAGCAAAAGTGGGAGCTACTTGAAATTATTGTCTGCAGTCCTTACTTGAATTAAAAACAGATAACACACACTAATACAGCCATGACTATTAACACCGGTTATCAGACAGATTCTACACACACCAAAAGTACACAGGGCTACATGACCGAGTTGTCGCAGCCCTAAACTAAGGAACCAACCATCCACCAAAAATCTTCACAAAGTTAGTGGTCAAGATGAAGTAAAACATACATTTCTCGCCAAATCAATACTTTTTACTTACATAAAACTTCTACAGGTACATGTTTCGAAAACACATAATGTTTCCTTCCTCAGCCCACTAATTGGTGTAAAACATCATGTAGCATAACGCCCAACGCCTGGGATTGTCTCAAGTTTGTGGATTATTAAGTTTCTATCTATGCTATCAATCGCTTTGGTATAGTCAATAAAGATGGCATATAGAGGTGTAGCTTAGTTGGTTGGGCTAGTGCTTCGGTGATTTCCCGGAGGACGTCTCCAACGTGGATCTATCTTCCATAAAACCATATTGATTTGGATGTATTATATGCCTTACCCAAGATATGCGATTCTTCGAGAGTTTTGAGAATACCTTTAACATATTGTTTTCCAGCGATATCCTGCGGTATGGGCTGGGATGATTAACTACAGTAACTCCCTCTACGTACTGGGGACTTCTTTCTGCTGCATACATCCATTGTATAGTAGGGTTAATGGTTCTATGATATCCCGTGGCGTCATTCTTAAAATTTCGTTATAGTTTCCATCTGGACCTGCCCCTTTTTCAATTTTTAGATCCCTTATGCAATTCCCTCGTTGTGAAAGGTTGGAATGTATTTCTATTATGAGCCAAGTAAAAGAAATGAACACTATTGTCCAATTGTTCGAAACGATCATGCAGGCACAGTCTTTCTTCTTCTTCTTCCTGGCGTTGTTCCCAATTATTTTTTGGGGTCCGCCACTCTGCACCTCGCTCTCCATTTGTTGCGGTTTGCTGCATCTGTAGGACGAAGACCTACGATGCGCATATCGTCGTGTAGGGTATCCATCCAACGCCTTTTTGGTCGTCCTGGAGGTCTTTGTCCATCAGGCTCGAGAGCAAGTGACTTGCTTACAATGGACTCTGTATTTGCTCGGGCTACATGCCCGTACCAACGCAACCGAGTCTCCCTCATTTTGGCTGGAATAAGGGCAATTCCAAGAGTATTGCGGACGTCTTCGTTCTTAATATGATCCAGCCGTGTAATTCCCAAGGACCATCTTAGCATCCGCATCTCCATTGAGTGCAAAGCTTGTTCATGTTTCTTTGTATTAGGCCAGCATTCAGCTCCATACAAAGCAACAGGGTGGACGACAGTTACATAGATCTTAGTTTTGAGGCGCAAAGGGATCTTGCGGTCACAGAAAACGCCTGTGACCTGGCGCCACTTCTCCCATGCAGCATTCACTCTTGCATGGGCATCCGAGACTGTGTCACCATCAGGTCTCACAACGGAGCCAAGGTATCGGAGATGTGAAGCCTTTGGTAGTTGGGTGCCATCTACTATGATGGTCCAATCTGTCCGGGAACCACATTCAAGGTACCGGTACTCAGTCTTAGTGAGGTTGAGCCGTAGTCCAAATTCACAGAGCCTCGCATTTCAGAGGTTGACCAATTACTCTAGATCATTACGGGTCTCGCTTGCAAGCATGACATCATCGGCGTACAGTAATGTCCATGGTGGTTGCCTCTGCAAATCGGCAGTCACTGTATCCATGCATAAGATAAACAAGAGTGGAGATAGTGCAGATCCCTGGTGAACCCCAACTCGAATATCGAACTGTTTGGTGAGGCCAGCAGCACTGCGTACAGAGCTAGTTGTATTATTGTAGAGGAGTTGGACCCAACGCACATACGCTTCTGGTACGCCATGAGATCGAAGAGAATACCATATAAGCTGATGGGGAACCCGGTCGAATGCTTTCTCCAGATCCAGAAAAGCCATGTGAATTGTCCTTCTTTTCTCCATATACTTTTCTATCAGAAGCCGCATTGCATGGATAGCATCAGTTGTTCCGCGACCTTTCATGAATCCACACTGGTTAGGCGAGATGGTAACAATGCTACGTAAGCGAGTGTCAATCACACGTTCTAGAATCTTCATTATGTGGCATAGGAGACGAATAGGACGATAATTGGCACAGACAGTTACATCGCCCTTGCCTTTCCATATTGGTACTGTGACGCTAGTTTGCCAAGCTGACGGGATCTAGTGGCTCGCAAGGCATTTGTTAAAGAACTCTGCTAGGAACTCTGCAGAGGCATGACCCAACTGCTTCCATAGCTCTGCAGGAATATCATCAGGGCCTGTATCATGCAGGCACAGTATAGTAATCATATACAGTATGGACACATCAGGCCTTTACCATGTAATTTTTTCGTCATGGTTTTGAAACGGCCGTCACTGGAAGCATCGCACGCACGCACGCATGACGGCGACGGTTGACCATGTATCCGCGAGAGAGCAGTCTACCCATATTCATTATTGAGAGCCGCCTGTCGATTTTTCCGAAGAAAACATTGCTTGTAATTATTAAAAACAACTCCGAAATATAAGTTTGCAATGTAACCAATAGCAGAAATGTGGGAAACCAACATCTGTGTGGTAATTTTTTGCGCAGTTCTTATCACACCGGACATACCAGCATTCCGGTTTCCTCGGGCATTGGAGCGGTAAATACAAATATCAAACGTTACACCGAATGATTCTGGTTTTAATATCCATGAAATATGAGTCCCTCAAACACCTATCCATTAATTCACAAATCGAAAACCACATTTCCCCCACACTTTTCAATATATCGTGTCATTTTAATCATTGAAAACATATCATAAACTCTCATCGTTACGATGCATTCACGATGCGACACCACGGGACTGAAGGAATGTGGTGTTAAACATTAAATTACACACTTCTTAGAATTAACTCAGTAATATTAACACTTTCTATTTTCTTGTTATTTATTTTCTTAAAATACGCTATCTGATTATGAAGAGAACTAGTGTGTTGAAATCGAGTTAAATAAATTACATAAAATATACATTCAGCACCCAGCTGTTTATCATGTGTTAGTCCATAAGTGGTGCTACCACGCGGCTTACAGGTGAATTGGTGCTGCCCCTTATCAATTGTTTTTTTTTAAAACGTTCTTCCGGATTAGCCTAAGTGTCCATACCACGGCCGACTGAATGCGAGCTGCGCTCTATACCGGCCTTGACAATCCCAGTTATTGGAGCCCATGCATAACGTGTAATTGGAAAATTTCTACTCGGCGCCGATAGAGCGCACTCCCATCCCATTGTAGGCGCGATTATGATGATGATGATGATAATTGTTGTTTTAAGGGGCCTAACATCTAGGTTATTAGGCGCGATTAATAAACAGCTGTACAGTGCGTATATTAAATGTCTAATCTCAAGAACCACTGGATGGATTTTGATGCGGCTTTCACCATTCTGTAAAGGTAATCTCGAGGAAGATTTGTGTAGAAAATAATTTATTTATGACCAAAGGGAGCAAAGCAGTAACGATTTCAGTGAAAAGGTCGAAAAAAGAGCCTGGCGTCCGTGCGCTTTTTAAGCTTACGCTGGGCAAACCGTTAAAAATATCAATATACTATGAGTGTAAGAATTGTTCAGCGTGAGAAATTCTACAAAAAAGTCCGTGAGAGCATATCTCTATCTTCAATACATCGCCCACTATACGTGTTTTTAGTTTGGACGGAAGGGGGATTTGTGTATCAAGCACCTCGACATTCTTAAATTACGTCTGACAGGAATTCCTTGCACATTCATAACTGTTCCCGGGCGAAGCCGGGGTGGGTTGCTAGTGACACTATATAATTATTATCATTATAATTTCCGCATTATCAAAATTAAAATTATATCGCAAAATAAAATAGCGTGCTAATAAATCTAAGAGAAATTAGACATACCTTGTACTTTCTTCGGGTACAAGGACACAATTCCAGCACCGTCTCACCAAAAGGAAAGAGAGGATGAAAATTACAGCCGGGAACAAGTAGCAGCCAATCGTGTGTTGTGTTTCGTGCTAAGAGATCTTTCGACAACTTATCAGATACCGTGTGCCTTCTTTTTCACGAAGCAGCTGTCAGGACGGGACTTACATAAACTCCTGCTGGACGTTATTCTCGAGGTTGAACAATGCGGTTTCATAATTATAATAATTGTCTCTGATAATCACAAAACTAACACTACAATGATGAGGCATTTAGGGGGAGGGAATTTGGAACCAATGGTCAATCACCCATACGACGAGTCGAGGAATTTATTCCCTAGTTTTGATCATTGTCACATTCTAAAAATATCATTAGAACGCAGTTTCTGTAACGAGAGATGACTGATGGTACTGGAATAATTTCAGGAAAGGATGAGATCGTCAAACCGGTCAGACACCTCACTAAAAACACATCGAACCCACTAAATTTGATAAAATGAATGATCGGCGTGCCAAGGAAGTGTTCTCGTCAGAAGTTATTGGTGCCATTAGTACACTGAAAGAAAATATAGGCATGCACCCGGAAGCGTACACATTCATGGACGCAGAAGCAACCATAATTTTTTTGAAAAACGTTAATAAATGGTTCGCTATGCATGACGTAAGCATCACATATCATCATATTCAGTCTAGAAATCCATTTAAAGGGCATTTTTTCTCATTAAATGACAGTCGCCTAAACTGGCTGGAGGAATATTTTCTTTCTTACCTTAAAACTTTGAAAGCTGCTAGTAACGCTGCTAGAAAGGACTTCCTGAGTTCTGAGACTAACGAAGCTACCTATACAATTAATCACGGATTCAACTGTCCAGTGCATAAGGTATCTTCTAAAAATGGGTAGAGGAAAGTCGCCAAATATGGGGAGGTTTTATAGGGCTCACATTAGACATAAGAAGGATCGGAATAATTTTGGTTTTCTTACCAATGTAAACCTCAGGCGATATACTATGTATATTTCAAATATGGGCACGTTTGATGTTATAATACCCTCTGATATTATTGTTAACTTTAAAAGTGCACTTTCCCCGTATTAGGCAACCGGGTTTCGTAATATGGGGAGGTGAGAAACCTCGCGGTTTTTATTTATAATAGGTACACTGAATAGTATACCCTACTAATTAAAGCATTAATTCTGACAATGTAATGAAATCATGAACACAAATAGGACAAAAGTACAAAATGAATATTTTAAGTTAATAACAGTCCTAGTTTCCTGTTGCCGAACTTCCCAAACGTTCAGCAGGAAAATGCATAAACTTTAATGAAAACCGAGTGATTCTGATCGAATTCAAGTGTAACGAGGTGCAAGGTATGTCTAATTTCTCTTAGATTTATTAGCACGCTATTTTATTTTGTGATATAATTTGCATTTTGATATTGCGGGAATTATAATGATAATATATAGTGTCACTAGCAACCCGCCCCGGCTTCGCCCGGGACCAGTTATGAATGTGCAAGGAATTCCTGTCAGACGTAATTTAAGAATGGCGAGGTGCATGCCAAATCCCCCTCCCGTCCAAACCAAAAACACTTATAGTGGGCGATGTATCGAAGATAGAGATATGCTCACGCGGACTTTTTTGTACAATTCTTCATGCTCAACAATTCTTACACTCATAGTATATTGATATTTTTAACGGTTTGTCCAGCGTAAGCTTAAAAAGCGCACGAACGTCAAGTTCTTTCTTCGACCTATTCACTGAAATCTAAAATCGTTACTGCTTGGCTCCCTTTGATTATAAATAAATTATTTTCTACAGAAGTCTTCCTCGATATTACCTGTACAGAAAGGTGAAAGCCGTATCAAAATCCATCCAGTGGTTCTCGAGATTACCCGTGATATCCAAGAATCGGGGACTTTGTTTTACACTAAGTAGAGATAAGTCTTAGTCGTGCAATGCTTGGTTAACAGTGCTGTGTGAGCAGTTGAGTAACTAACAAGATTTCATGTAAAAGGTCTCATTGTCTGGGCCGGTGGTCCATACTGTAATGATATATATACTGTGATGCAGATAGCGCTTTAGTGGCAAGAAGCAGAGACGGATCAAACTGGCTGTGGATCGAAATATAACCATAGGAACGTTCGTTATGACAAAATTAGAATGATTGTCACTTCATTTGTGAATATGACACATTGTGTTATTTCTGATCGTTACGAGTCTTAAGTGCAATTTCTGTGCATGTCATTTATTGTGTGTGATTTTATTTCACCATGGCAGAAGACAATTTACTAAAGGAGCTCTTTACGAAGATAGATGCTCATAAACAGGGGTACATAAATGACCTCAAAGAGGTGGTGTCTATTTCTTCTGTGTCTGCCATCGCCGAGAAGCTGTATGATGTGATAAAGATGGCTTATTGGGTGGAGGATCGTATGAAGAAGATCGGTGCTAAGACTGAGTTGTGTAAGATAGAGATCCCGTCTCAAAGTGGAGAAGGTAATGTTCAGAAACCACCTGTTTTGCTCGTGTCGTTTGGAAAAAATGCGAGAAAGCGAAACCTGTTAGTGTATGGACATTTGGACGTTCACCATGCGCTCCGCGAGAAGGACTGGTATACTCAACCTTTCTCTTTGTCTGAAAGGGATGGTTACCTCTTTGGACGTGGTGTCTCAGATAACAAAGGGCCTGTTCTGTGCTGGATTCATCTTCTCCAGCTGTACCATGAGCTTAAACAAGAACCTCCTGTTAATATTAAGCTTGTGCTAGATGGATCGGAGGAAGTAGGAAGTCCAGGACTCGAGGGTTTATTACGTGATAAGAAAAGATCGTTCCTTAGAGACGTAGACTTTATTTGCATCACTGACTGCTTAAAGGTTGGTAAAAAACCATGCTTGGTATACTCTACGAGAGGCATTTGTTACTTCCATCTCACCGTGTGCGGGGCCAATACGGATCTTCACAGTGGAGTGTATGGAGGAATTATGTACGAACCCCTGGCAGACCTCATATACCTAATGGATGTGCTACACAACAAGTACGGGAAGATTAACGTCGCCAAAGTTAACGAAAATGTCGTAGCACCAACTCCGGATGAAGAAAAGGCCTACAACAAACTGGACTTTGATGTGAAGGAGATGCGGGAATTTACGGGTGTTGACCAACTACTTCACAAGGAGACCAAAGGACGGCTGCTGATGCATCGGTGGCGTTTGCCATGTCTCTCGATCCACGGCATCGATGGTGCATTTCACGAGCCTGGTGGCAGGACAGTGATCCCTGGCAGTGTAACGGGGAAGTTCTCGATCCGCCTCGTGCACAACCAGATTCCAGAGCGTGTGGGGCAGTGCGTCCGTGAGCATCTGGAGGCAGCGTGGAAGGAGCGTAAATCGGGAAACAGCATGGAGCTGTGCCTTAGCGCTGCCGTGGCACCTTGGCAAGACATTCCATCCAACAAGCACTACCAGGTACGTGCCCTCTGCGCCCAGTAGTAGTTTTGCTCATGTGTGTAATTTTAATATTTTTGGTTGTCGTGCAGTCATAAACATCATCATTTGGAACTCGTGCAGTTTACGGGGCGAGCCGCTATGAAAATAGTAAAAATTTAGGATAGAAACCGGTAATATGACAGAAACTAAGGAATTGAATTGTGTCGCTATGGAGTGTTGATGCACTTTTTACCGGAGGTGCCAACCTGGTTACATTTGGCGCTAGATTGCAGGAATTGGCGCTCAGTTAGAAAAATGGAATCGCCTATGTCACTATCAGTCAACTTTGGAAAACAGTGATTTGGGTATGAATTTCAAGGGTATGAGGATAATAAAAAGCATGACCGGACATAACCCCTTCTGCTCCACTCGCTTCGTATACTGGAACCTTCATAAACCAATGGTTTTGTGTAGTATCCACCTACCTATATAAATTGTGCGGAGAACCCATGGTTTTGGAGGACCTGCGCATATACCTGCCATTTACGCCGTCATATCAGGAACTACTGCAAGAGCTTGATCAGAAGAAATTCGAGATTTGGAGTGATTTCTACTCTACTGACGCTATGATCGGCAGAAAATGGTCAGTTGACAACTATGAATTGCGTCAGCTTGTTATCAAATATGCGGTACATGGTTTTCACCGCAGAGTTTGCCGCACAATACAGCTTTACACTTCTAATATAAACTGTATATGTTCTCCCTGCAGAATACATGTGGAAAAAATCATTGAAATAAATATTAATGACTAACTGTTTATTTATAGTTCTTCTTTTACTTACCTTGGCCATTGGCTGTAATAAAAATATATTAGTATCCACCTACCATGCTACTATCAGTATTTTTTTTGGCAAACAGTGATTTGAGCATGAATTTCAAGGGTATGGGGATAATAGGATGCATAACCGGACCTCAGCCCTTAAGCTCGACTCGCTCCGCGAATTGTACATGAATGGGTTTGGCGCGAGATTGAAATTTGAAAGTGGATACAGGGCAATGCGGTGAAGTGGTAATTCTTCCGGAGTGATGAACCAAGATCCTACCCTTAGCTAATAGGCTATACGGTATATGATTTTCATACCTTTCCGGGAGTCATTACTAATTGAAATTACTGTCCATTATCACTACTGAACAGGAAATATTTGCTAAATTACGTAAATATGTGACTTCAGTCGTTATGTATTGTTCATTCAAAGACGGCAATTTTATTGCCATTGCTTGTTGTTGATCATCTGCTACTGGAAGATGTGCATTAGATTAGGCGTGTTCAATTGTTTTCGAGACGTCATTTCATTGTTTATCGTTGGCCGTGACTGTTTCCAATGTATGGTACACAAAATACACGACACAGGTCATGCGTAGCGAGAAACTATTGACTTACGAAGTGGAACGAGATATTATAGGCTTCTGTATGGCCGAAAATTACTGCTTGTACGACAAGCAAGATGGTCTGGAGCGTTATCCCCAGGTTAGGATTGTTTTTGTATGTGAAACCATATTAACACACAGAATTTAACATGTATGCATCGTTTAAACCTTAGAAAAACAACGAAGCGAACGACTCGAGCGCAGCATAAAACAAACACCGTACGGTACCGTACGCGTGGGGTTGTCAACAGTTTATTTCTCCTATAATAAAACACGTCCATAATGGCCGACTCAACTGAATTTTCACTATATAAGTCGTGTTATAAAAGCGTGATGGTGGGTGGGTTATAGACAGCGGAGGAGAAAACATTACATTAGGACATCATTTCCACAATTATTATTCATCATTACACAAGGTATTTCGGCTAATTTAAGTAGTTTTGTACTTGGTTGATCACTCCTGAAGTGTTACTAAGTGAAGTTGGCAACACTTACTTGTGAGTCAACAGTCAACATTGCATTTTCCAACATTGCGACTGATATTTTTGTCAGTTTACTGCTGCAAAGTTAAAACTTCGTTAATTTCCTTGTTAAATGCGAATATGGTGTTCCTTAAATTCAATTAGCGCCTTTAACCATTACAAAGTAAGTAGAAACAAGTTTCCTAGTGATACATACAGAATTACTAATGTACCCCGCCAACTGCACGAGTAGCCTACCCATCATTTCGATTATCATAGTGTGAAGCTTCAAAAATCAAGTTTTACTTACTAACTTCATAACTAATGCATGTCCTCTTAAATATATTCGCCATAATATGGATTCATTGCAAAATTCTAGAGTATTACCCTAGTGCATCCTTACCTTCAATAATATCTCCAGGGAACTCGACTACTTTTACGTAGCCGGCCGCCACGAAAATGTGTAAAATACGGGGAGGTAATTTCACAGAGAGGAAGGAGTTGACCATTTTATCACTGGAGGTGGTATTGTATTTTTTCAATAGTGCCAACATGATTTTGTTAAGTGCTGGATCGCAAGAATTGGGGCTCACTATGGATCATGAAGCCGAGGTCTGTTGTTTCTACTGTAACTATGAATGAGATTAAAAACTGAGGTTCTTACATAATATCGGTAAATAGGTCTTGTGTGGTGACCGCGGGAACTGCAGTGATGTTTCTTTGATAATATTTTTGTTTCTTTGTTTCTTCCTTTCCTTGAGTTTCATATTAACACTGCTTTGGATACGAAAACAATATTCACAAGGGGTTTATGTTCCAGGCCTTCCTTGTTTATAGTACAGTACTAACAGTATTTTTTGTCCAGATAGGGGTCTAACCAAGTAGTGACCAATGGTTTTGTCTAGACAGTGGTCTAAACAAGTAGTGACCAATGGTTTCGCCTAGACAGTGGTCTAACCCAATAACGACCAATGGCTTTGTCTAGACAGTGGTCTAACCCAGTAGGTACCAATGGTTTCGTCTAGACAGTGGTCTAAACAAGTAGTGACCAATGGTTTCGCCTTGACAGTTGTCTAACCTAGTAGTGACTGGTGGTTTTGTCTAGATAGTGGTCAAATCCAGTAGTGACCAATGGTTTCATCCTGATAATGGTTTTAGGAGAGTCTAGTTACGTCATAAAAATATCTTCAAGGGAGTGTGGAGAAGTGAATTTGGTAGCATTGCCTGATCCAATGGTGATAATTTGCTTATAATAATTTAATAATGCAGCCAAATGGCCAGTTATATACATAATAATTCAAGTTGATTCACAACAGAATTGAGACAATGATACAATTCTATCTGTACAACCCATCACGTGATATCTCTCACAGAGTTTCCCACACATACGACAAACACAGTCCGCGCATGGCTCATGGAAACGTATGGTCCTACAACACTTGTGATGAAAGCCATGCACTGCAAATCTGGTAACAAGGTGTCTGAGCTGATAATTTGATCCTTTCCAGTCCGTCGTGATCATGGCATCCGTGGTGTAAAATTCCATCCAAATATCTTTTTTCTTTGCTATCTGTTCTCTGACTACCTCTTTGAAGGCCGGCGTGGACGCAAGTAGGCCTAGCATTTTCAAGCGTAGATCTTCTAATAGCATTGTTTCTTTAGATAGTTCGTAAACTAATCTAGATCTTGTGTACCTGGATACTCCAATGGTTGTTTTTAGAAAGCACACTTTAACCTTTACCAGCGTCCTTAGGTTGGTCGTCGTCAGCCTATCCCAAATAATCTCTATCCCGTAAGTCAGAATAGGAATAATTTTGGCATCGAATCAAGCCATGGCAGTCTTCAGAGATAGTCTGTTGAGAAGTTTAATGTCGTATATTGCTTTTACTGCCACAGTAGCTCGTAATGTTATGTGTATCCTGTAGGAATGTACCGTAGTCTGTAGGGTTAAGCCAAGATATTTAAAGGTGTTCACGGTTCGAAGTGAACGTTGCTGAAAAAGTAAGACGTCTCGTAGGGAAATCCACCCACCTTGCCTGAAGATCATGTGTTCTGACTTTTGGATGTTCACCGCTAAATGGTTGTAAAGCATTTAACGCTCTTTGTACTTCCAAAATGTTTTTAGAACCCAGTACCATATCATCGGCGTAAATATATATTCTAATATTCTTCGCCTCACTTCTTATCGCGTTTACGATATCATAGGTCGCGAAGTTAAACAGGAGAGGACTGAGAGGATCTCCCTGTAGCACACCAGTGGTATGAATAATCTCTTTGGATGTTGATACGTTGTCTGAGATTATGACTGTGTTGCTCTTCAGCATGTTATGAACCAGTTGAGGTAGGACGTTATTTTCCTCGACTAAAGCATCAAGTTTCCATGAAATGATATTTCTATCCAATGTGTCAAATGCATTCGTGAAGTCGATGCACCCGGTATAAGACTTTCTATTTGGAAGGCTGATGGAATTGTCTATGTCATCTAGTAGATTTCTTATTGCCTCTCCTGAAGCCGAACTGCTCATCCGGAATTTTAGCGTCTATTTCCTTACTATGTCTATCCGTTACGAGTTTAGTGAGCAAATTCAGAAAATTGTTCTCCAAGGCGACCCCTCGATAGGAGTTAGGATCCTGTGGATCACCTTTCGCTTTATAGAGCATCTTTTTAATGGAAGTTTTCCACGCCCCGGAATGTCCCCTACTTGCAAACACGTATTTATTAGATTCGTGATGGTTGGCAACAGAATATCTACTGCCGCCTTCAAATGTTCGCTACAAATGTAATCTGGCCCTGAAGCCAGGCCGAGTATGAGTTTGCTTACCTCCTCCGGTGATAATGGTGGATTGAACTTTAACTCTGTTCCACTAGGTTTAAATGGATATGCTGTAGAGGAATTTCTTTGATTCAAGATTTCGTTGAAGTGGGCCTTCCAGATGTTTATGCCAATTTTCCCGACCGACTGTGACCTTCTAGGATGTAACGCTATATAGGGATCCTTACTGGCCTTTATCACCATCCTGTTAGCTTGTAGCTCAATGTACTCCTTCCGTGTCTTCTTTAAGATATCTTTATATTTTCTCCTGCGTTGACTGTAGTTTGCCATGTCTTCAGCGTTGTTACTAGCTTTTGATATCCGAAGATCATGTAGGACCTGTTGTCGTTCCAAGTAGCAATCTTTGTTGAACCATTTTTGCGATCTTCTATTTCGGACCTTTGTGAATCCGGATTTAATGTACTCCTCTAGTGCGAGAGCCGCAGAGTCTAGAGATATTTCAATTGTATCTTTTGTTTATGGTTTGCTGAAGGATATCTGTGGTTAGATTCCGGGACGTCGGTTGTCGGAGTTTCATCTCCTCGTTTCCTCTTGACTGTCCCGTTATTAGTGAAGCTCGCCATAATATGACAATGTTTCGTCCGAGGGTTCTCTGCAACTGCATGCTCCGCTAAATATATACCAGTTCCTTTAAAGAATATTAGGTCGATTGTACTGCTTCCATTACCGGTATGAGCAAAATATGCCTTATCATATTCCCTATTTACGAGAGTATACCCTTCCTCTCCCATTGTTTGGAGCAGTTCTTCCTTTCTAAAATAAATCCTGTCGAGTTGGCAATTGAAGTCTCCAGCTATAATTTTGTTGGTTAGTGGATCAGTCATTGATATGGCTGTCAAAATTACAGCTACTGTATCTTCGATTGAAGCTAGTGGTTTGACGTAAAGACCTATTATCGTTAAACTCTCGGATTCAAGTATCAAGATGTCCTCGTCTCAGAAAATACAAGACAGCTTTCCAGCGGAGGGCTTGAAGAAGCAGGCTAGACCCCGTGTAGGTCCTTCCCTTGGTCCTTGAGTGGCGAATATCTGTTCAGAATAGAATCCCGGTATATCGATCGTACTGGTTGCAAGAGTTTCTGCCAATAATACTATGTTTTGTCCATCAAAAAGGCTTGTTGGGGATAAGTCCAGAGTGCTTTTTATCCCTTCAGCATTCCATTGGAGGAAGTTATTCCTCGAATCTTGCACCTTGACGTTGTTGGCGAAAGATGCGAAATCGCCTGATTAGAGACCCAGCCCCTAAACTTAAGAACCAACCAACCAACCAACCAACCAACCAACCAACCAACCAACCAGAGTCCCATCTGGCCAAATATTTGGAACTGTGACCTTGTGGAAATGGTCAATGGGAATCCCAACTTTGAAAGCTTCCAGAGAGCCTTTTGACTACAACATATTGCACCCGTGGCCCTGGTTTGAATGTAGCGCCACGCGCAGACTTTCAAACAAGCGCCGCCTGGGAGCAAGCCAGTCCGCTGCTAGCGCGCGGAGTCGCAGCAAATAGCAAGAAGCCGAACATGCTAGAAAAAAAGTCAACCACTGGCATTATACAGACCATGAAGGGCCTAGGCTGACCAAGCGACCGCTGCCCAGCCATTTGGCTTGCAGATATTGGAGTGACGCGTGATCAGCGCATCGGGTCCCCTCGGCCTTTAATCTTGGTTTACGTGATCGGGGCGCTGTCTCACTGTCAGGCAGCTACTCAATTGTCCTCACGAGGCTGTGTGCACCCCGTTCCAACCCTCACGTCAGTTTTAAAATCCCTGACGGAGCCGGGAATCGAACCCGGGGCCTCCGGGTGATTGGCAGGCGCGCTACCCCAACATCACGGGGCCGGCTGAACATGCTAGAAAGATTAATAATTCTTACCTAGTTGCATAGCAGAGAAGAGAACCACACTCTAAAATAGCCACTAATTTTATGACTATTTGGCAAAAAAGAATCAAGTAAATCGCACAACGCGTTGAAAAGATACTAACTATAGAAGGTAAAGCATATTACGTCATTGGGATCACACGCCACGCCGCTGGACAGTATAAAACAGCGACTGGAATCTCTTTAGTTCAGCTTACTTTTGGGAGCGATACCATACCCCTAGTGCGCTGAGTGTGATACTATACGCCGAACATCATGAGTCGAGAATTTTCCAGTGCAGTGCGAAGTGCCGCTAGGCCACGCCCGACCCAATTGGCAACTCAAACAACACCTGGGGCGCTGCGGTCGGTCTGGATAAGTAGGGTAAAAACACTCAATAACACGCGTTTGATATGGAACACTTTTTATTTTTCGGTTATAATCAGTAAATGTGGTCCCTAAAATAATGACATTGTTATTTTTAATTGTATATATGTATAACTGTGCGATACCCGTGATCTAATTTGTGTGTTCCATTGGATTTTGCGTGTCAATTGCATATTATCAAGCATCGGTTGTCTGCTGGTATTTGTTTTTGAGCTGTTCGAGTCAGTTCGAGTCATGGTGCTGTTACGTTTAAAAGCTATATTTGAGTTTGCTCACTGTACCATAGACTCGAGAAATAATTTGCTGTTTGGTAGGGCGAAGGGATGAGTTTAACTTGTATTAAAACTCGGGGGAGACGGGAATTGCTTGATTTGGATGGTTAGCAGGTGGGTTTGGTGTTGAATATCTGACTGGTAGCGGTTCTCGCCGAGTAGATATTTACCCTGCGAAGTCAAATTTGGCCTATATGACTCTTAGTGGAATGGCTCGGATATCGCAGAGCGAGGTGATGGCGGTTGGCAGGGTTATTGGAAATGAACTTTTTTTTCGTGTAGCCTCCTGATAGGCTGAGTGCCGGTCTTTCAAGTCGACGCCCGTGGGCGACCTGCGCGTCAGGATGAGAGATGGATGAAGATGAATGAAACTGGGCAAGGATTTGGAAGGAAGCGGCCGTGGCCTGTCAGAAGGTACCGCCCCAGCATTTGCCTGGTGTTGAAAATGGGAAACCACGGAAAACCATTTCAAGGACAGCCGACGGTGGGGCTCGAACCCACGCGTCTACCGAGTCAGCAGAGAGCTTGGCCCCATGACCTAATGCTGCGCTTTAGCCAGCGAAGCCACTGCTGTCGGTGGAAATGAACTAGGGAGCGGGGAAGGATACCTGACTGATGAAGCTTGGCTGTCCTCGGCTGGTGTAGACTTGGCTGTCTTGGTACGACTTGGCTCGGCGAGACTGTGCTTGGCTGTCTAGGTGCGGCTAGGCTCAGCGTAACAGTGAACAACCCGTCCTGTCGTCAGTGAGTGTATTGGTGAGAGGTCCAACCCGCTCCTGTTGCCCATATTTATTTGGTATCGTCACCTTTCGGCTATTGCTATTTGCATCTTTTGGAAAGTGATGAAAACTTATATCCGCAGCCCTCTTATACATTGACTTACAGCCGTAAACTGAGCAATGTTCTTTGCTTTTGCTAATTTTGCACTCTATCAACGAGTAAAACTTATTACTTATGTATAAAGACATGAAGAATTTACCACGATCTTCTTACCAATACAAGAAACCATATACAAACAGTCAGCACGTGGCAAATGTACCCTACTTGGTAAGTTTCTCATTTTTACCGCTAGATGTCATATCAGATAGCTGGAGTTTCCAATATGGGAACTCTGAAGGTTCGAGAGCATTGCATTTGTGCGGAACATTGAATATGTGCGGAACTTTGAATATTATGCTGAACAAGTGAGTGAAATAATACTTTACAAATTGCTCGGACTATTACACTGTAGTGTATTTGAAGTGGAATTATTATTATTATTATTATTATTATTATTATCAGTGAATATATGACTCGTGAACAGTGAGCATATCCCATGCTGTGGAGAGGCTTAAAGGCGATAACCGGTTATGTGGAGCTTGCAGTAGGAGACTTTCCCATCATATTTAAAGTATTTTCACGTAGTGAAGAGTATCGTGAAACAAGGTTTCGAACCAAGCAATTAACTGTACCGATCATTCATTGAGGACGCTTATAGTGAAATATATAACGCATATGGCCTACGATTTATACTTGAGTTAACCAGCGTGTGCAAGGACGTTGAAGTGCACCATTCCACTGCTAATTCTAGAATGTGTGCGTAATATTATAGTCATCGAATGAATATTGCTTAAGTTTTCTACAATATGACTATGGGAATGCACTAAACACGCCAGCGACGGGTTAGAGGGGAGGAAGAATGAAGAAGACG
Source organism: Meconema thalassinum (assembly GCA_946902985.2). Lineage (NCBI taxonomy): Eukaryota > Metazoa > Arthropoda > Insecta > Orthoptera > Tettigoniidae > Meconema > Meconema thalassinum. The sequence goes on along the minus strand of OX336388.2, from coordinate 510,386,463 downwards.
GCGATCCGAGACCACATTCCAGGAGACCAGGAAGTCCGAATGGAACCATGTCATGGAGTACCGTCGGACGTCACTGCCATTCGATCCAGGCAGTCGTGGAACCATACTTCACGGAAAGGAACCTGAACGATGCAATTCATCACCATACAGGAGGCCGGATCGAGATCCTCCAGCATCATAAAGTAAGACCCGATCATGTCTTGGTAGTCTAGTGTATAGCGTAGTCATGTGTATTCGAAAACTTTGGTCATGCATATTTAAGTAATCTAAACCTTAATCATGCTTACTGGCATATTCCCAAGCTTTAGTTAGTTATTTCTTCTACGTATTCATAGCCAGTGATTCGAAGTTCTAGATAGTTCTATTTGTCTAGATGGCTTTTGATTTTGAGTAATATTAGGATTTTCTTCCGGGTGCGACATTCTTCGGAGAGCATCGCAGGGTTATATGCGCCTCGTGATTCATAGCCATTTTTGTAAATAATAATTTTGGATATTTTGAGTGATTTTGAACAGGGATTTTTCATAAATAAATTCTTATGTGAAAATGTAATATAATTGAGTTAATGATGATATAATAAAATATTTGACTAATTTGTGTCTGTCAATTAATAGTGGAACGATTCGAATCAGTAATATGCCAGCTAATAATTAATAATAATAATCTCAGATTAATTTTTTATGAGTTGATAAATAAATCCAGTGACACATAAACTGAATGACTAATGAATTCTTAAGTCATAGTATGTTGATTCTCACTTGCATTGAAAGTGGTAAATCATAAATAATAATTTGAGTAGAAAATTCCAGAGCAGTCGTGCGTGACATTTATATTTTGTGGTAAAATTTTGCATTCAATGGAGGCAGGTGTTAGCTTCAGTTGAAGCGGGCATGTCGGGGATATGGCGCCGTAATATTGGATAATTATCAAACCTCAAGCATGGTGGATTGGGTGTGTTGTTGATGAAATAGGAAAAAAAAAAAGAAAATCCACAGCCTGCTTCCAGTCTCCGACCGGGTCAGGAATGGAATGAATGAAGCCCCCATCGAGCGGCGAGGATATGGACTGTGCCGGCTGCCGAGGCCTGACGCACTCCTCTGGGGTAATGATTAAATGAATGACAGATGAAATGAAATGATAGCGGAGAGTGTTGCTGGAATGAAATTTTGACAGGGAAAACCGGAGTACTCGGAGAAAAACCTGTCTGCCTCCGTTTTGTCCAGCACAGATCTCACATGGAGTGACCGGGATTTGAACCACGGACCCAGCGGTGAGAGGCCGGCGTGCTGCCGCCAGGAGTTGTTTTGAAAGTATTGTTTTTTTAATTACGCAAACATTATTGTGAAATATGAATGAACAGTATTTTGAAAGTGTAGCTTTCTAGATTTTTATGTCACGACCTTGCTAAACTCATGCTACTCATGTAAAATCAGTTTATATAAATGGCAAGGATTATTTTTCTTTTTATGATGAGCTTAAGGTTTTCTACATCCAAATCAGTATTCAAGCAAACATGTGGTTGAGATAGTCACTAAACGTAAATTCAGTGAGCTTATTTTTTAGAATATTAATTTGTTGATAAAATCTGATACTTTCATGACATAATTGATTAGTATTAGTTAAATGAATTTAATTTCGTCGGTATGTATATAATTATTAGTGATAACTTTGATCCGAATCTAATAACAGTGCTACGATATCAACCGTGTGATAATTAAAAAGTGTGTGAAACCAGTGTGATGCGTGGTATGGACACGGTTGAACATTTATTTAGTGTACAAGACTCTATTTTCGTTAGAGTGAAGTGCCATTTATTGAGTATAGATAGTAGGAATCTCAGAGCAAGAGACTCCATTTTTAGCTGCCCTCGAGATTTAGGCAGGAGTGCCCTGATATCTATTACTTTTATTTAATAAAAGTGGAAGGTTTTTATGAAACTTGTGTGTCATTTTTCATCCTTCTTATATTCAAGCAGGGGATCTCGAATTCAGTTCGCACCATTAGCCTATACCCAGTTTTCCCTGAGATTTGTTTGAGTCTCGTGCTCAACGTTTTCGAGATTCTCGTATATGTGGACATTGGTCTCCGTACTAACGGGCACAATATCACAGTCTATGCACTCTTTAATTTCCAGATTACTAAGGTGTTTTTCAACCTTCTCTACGGAAGCACTCTTGTCTAGTCTTCCTACCTATAACCAAGCTCTCCTTGGCGCTGCTTTGAGTTTGCATTCCCTAGTCTCATCATCATCATCATCCTTAGTTGAGGATTGTTTCGTCCCTATAAATGTTGGGGTCTCATTTGAGGATTGTTTTGTCCCTATAAATGTTGGGATCTGACTTATTGACCTGCGGTTTCGTTTGACGACCTCCGTCCATGAAAGGCTATTGCGTCCGTCTTCTTGTATTTTAGCGGGAATGGAAGGTGACAGCTCGTGATTACTGCTGGTTAATTCGAATTCCTTATCACGTCATCTTCAGATTGTGTATTTCCCACGTCATTTAGTTTCTCTATTACTACTCTTTCTTGTCTCCTGACCATTGAAAGAATCATCATCTTTGTATTTATTAATGGTATCCGCTTTGACTTTTAAGACTGGTCCCGTGATTTCTCTTTGATGGGTAGCTGTTTGCGTTTTAAATCCAATTCTTTTCATATCGCAATATGAATTTCTTGTCCAAATATGCTGATCAGCCTAGATTTAATGCTGTCTAACATCTCTTGCATATGATCAGTTAAGGTTCTTAATATTTTCTTTTCAATTTCATTAACTAGTGTTATTTTTGGTTTGCAGTCACCGCATATCCAAGTTAGTTTGCATTTCTTACGTTTTGCAATGTCGTATTCTCCGAGCATTGGCCGCGAGTAATCATAGTCATAAACCATCCCCAGTTGCCGAGAGATGGATGAAAAAGACCACAACGAGGATGTCTGGATCAAGTGATTAGTATGCGACAAGATATTGAGAAATGCTATGGGAGGGAGTTGTTCTTGTGTTTAGTAGACTTAGCATTCTTGGATGTTGCCCCAAAAGTCCGGGTTTAATTCTGGTCTGAGGGTTGGAACGGGCTACACTCAGCCTCGTGAGGCAAAACTGAGAAGAGGAGGGTTTGATTCCCACCTTTCCGTGGTTTGCCCACTTCTACTTCAGGCAAATTCTAGGATGGTTCCTAACTTAAGGCCGTGGCCGCCTCCTCTCCAATTCTATCCCTCATTTACAAATAGACACACTTTAACGGACATCACAATAACACAGGTTATCACACAAATTTCACATCCACCCAAATTCACGGGGCTACATGACCACGATGTTGCAACCCCTAAAATAAGCAACACCATTTAGGATATTTTGTCCCCATCCAGACATTGGCAGGAAATAACCTCCCCCCCCCCCCTCCCCCAGCTTGAGTAGTTTCAATACGGTAATGTTATGTTGCAGACGGCGATGCGCGCAGTGAAGTCAGTGACTGGCATCGAGCCTCAGTTGGTCCGTCACGGTGGAACTGTTAGCGGAGCTGCTGCACTTCAGAATGTTCTTGGTAAGAGCATCGTGGTGCTGCCACTTGGAGGCAATGATGACAACACGCATGGCAACAACGAGCGAATGTCTCTACACGACTATCTCGAGGGGCACAAGTTGGTGGCAGCTTATTGCAACATGATGGCGAACGCCAAGAGCCTAACATAAGGTAACCCTTACCTAACAACGGTACTAATTAAATTGAATACTGGCTGGTTCACAATCGCCCGCGAACGGGAACTAAGTTTAAATTCACGCATTCTTACGGGTCGGTCCACAATCAGTCTCCGGGAACGAGAGGACAAAAGTAGCCCGGAAAGGCGAACGGTTAGTTTTATATAAGAATCGCTGTTTCGCGGGCTTATAGGCCGTGTTCTAAGGACATTAATTTGTTGTCCTTACGTTTCGCTGAAAACTGCGTTCAGCATGTTCACAGGTTACATTAAGCTGAACGCAGTTTTCAGCGAAACGTCAGGACAACAAATTAATGTCCTTAGAACACGGCCTATAAGCCCGCGAAACAGAGATTCTTATTTCAACGCCGGTCGTGAAAGGCTGAAGTTTTACTGGTTAGTTTTATGTTTGCGTTCTCGGAGCTTTTCGGAACTACTCAGATTCAAGCAATGGAGGCATATCCGATAGCGAGGGAATCACCTGTGCAATACAACGTTTTTAAAACAATATTCTGTGGAACGTTCTTAATGACCAGGGAACATCTTGTCTATAAAATACATATGATACTTCCCCTACGATAAATATATGCCTCTAATTGAAGAAATAACAAAGAGAGGTTGAATATATACGTCAAAGCGTCAAATACAGGGTGTTTCTAAATTCCCATTACAGACTTTGAGGTCTTGTAGTGGGAACCAAGACGGTTTAGCATAGGAGCTTGTGAGATAAGTTTGTAGATCTCCAGCCGGTTGTCTAGGCGAATATGCAAACTTATCAAATTAGTATTTGATTACTAAGATACTTGAGTGAGAATCTACTTGTCTAGTCCTCATGGGTTCTCCTCGCGTCTGAGTTATTATATATTCCAAAGAATGAAGACGTTGAAAAATAGTTGTTTTATTTGGTTATCCAAATACCAAGTACTTTACATGAATATATACATTAAGTCTATCTTGATTGCCTCTGCAAAGCGTTACACAGTATCTACATAGCTAGCAGTTCATTGTTGAAGAGGCAGGAGCTACCTCGACATGGGTTTAAATATTAGGGTAGTCCTGGTGGGGAGATTAGCCGAACACACTGGGAGCACACTCGGGTCATCCGAATGAAATCCACCAATAAGAATATATCTAATTTAGTTACAACCAGTAGGGAGTAAGGCTGTGGAAAGGGAATAACAATAGCCAATGACAATATGTCTTCTCGGGTGTTGTCCGAGGCGTGGTCTACTGGTGTCTTACTGATTTACTTGGAAATCCTGTGACAAGGAGCAGGACTAACCTTTCTTCAGAAAGTTAATCATTGCTGGTGACTCTCTGATTTTCTGAGAATTGCTATCAGAGCTGGGTTTTGTTAGTAGCAATATATGTTCACTTAAAGTGAGCTACAAGAGTTTACTCTTTGTGGGTTAATAACAGACCCTAGGCTTGGCTGGGGCTTGGCTCACTACCTGCTAGTAAAGGAAGTTCTGTACATTTGAAGTTGTAACAGAGAATTCAGCTCTTGCGTTTGCAATGAATAATAATAATAATAATAATAATCATAATAATAATAATAATAATAATAATAATAATAATAATAATAATAATAATAAAACGACACTTAAAACCCAAAATGAGTGGAAGACGCGGGCTGGTTATGAATATTAATATTAAGGGTACATGACTTGTGTACCACCACAGCACACGTTCACAGCTCCCATATTTTCGGCACTCTGTCTGACTCCTGTTGCTTGTCGTCTGGGTCCAATTACAGGTGGGGTTGGATGTGATGACCATCGACGTCAACACAGACACGGTACCTCCGTACCATGTCCTGGTACACAGGATCACCAATGCCTAGTCCTCCAACATCCGCCGCAGCCATAAACCGCGCCAGTAGATCTTCCTCGGATTCCACAGGGGTCTCGTAAATCAAGGTTTTCATCAGACCCCACAGGTTGGTTGGTTGGTTCCTTAGTTTAGGGGCTGCGACAACGTGGTCATGTAGCCCCGTGTACTTTGGGTGTGTGTAGAATTTGTCTGATAACCGGTTTTAATTGTGATGGCTGTGTTAGTGTGTGTTATCTGTCTTTAATTCAAGTAAGGACTGCAGACATTGCATTTTCAAGTAGTTCCTACTTTTGCTACCAAATGCCACCGTCAACGACCAACTAGTTCTGAACTGGGTTACTAGATGCCACCGCAGTCGGCTCCTAAGAGCGTTAGTAAAATATAACCTATAATTTAGCTTCACAAAAGTGTAAGTGGAAGGTTCTTGATCATGCCATAAATCTATGACATGGGACCGCCGCACAGTGGGCCAAAATCTTGTAAACGTGGCCAAAAAGGAAAAAATAAAGTTTCTATATGGGAATTTTGTACTATCAGGTTGGCTACAGTAATGCTGGGACTACTGAATACCGGTTGTGCGGTCGAGCAGAACTTCATTTTGTCCGATATTTCAGGTCAATCGCGGCAATTCATTGTTAGCGGTGCGTGCAGCCGGCAGGGCTACAAAATAGTATTTTCTTTAAAGATAAATATTTGTGTTCTGTGTAAGTGAAGCGAATATTTTCAATATGGAAGATGTTCCAAGAGGTATATACTATTTAAAAACATGTATATCTTTATTAAATCATTAATTATACATGTTTTCTTTTAACAAACTTAATACCGGAAAATGCACGAGAAATTTGTAAAATGTGTTTAAAAACTAGAGATAACTTACGAATTCCACGACATTCCGCTTTCTTTTGCACTGTGTCCGCAAGTATATATTATTACCTTTGTAAATTAACCTTCAATTCCACCTACTAGTACCAACTCCGGCTTTGAGCTACGCATTACGCGATACTCGCAAAATGTCATTATTGAGACATGTTGAAAAAAGGCAATAAAATTAATTAATTATGAGCTACATTTGTACAATTTAAATTATAATCGATGCCCAGAAGCATTGTAAAGAATATAATAAGTAGAAAAAGGACGGAAACACCGCTTGACGTTTCTTTGAAAACACTCCATCATCAGCCTTGATAACTGGAGTTTCCGAAGAACTAATCCACCGTTTTCACATTATTTTGCAGGCAATTTCGAACGAACGTCAAATCGACGTTGAAAAGTTTTGAGCTTACGCCATAGCAACTGCCAGATACTACGTCAAAGAGATCGCCCTGGTACAACATGCCATCACCAGTCCATAGATTGTTGATCCATGAACCAGAAATTATTTCTTCGGTCATTTTACCCATCGGTCAACTGTCGGATGATGCTCAAGAATGAATCAGTAAGTTGATGAGGCAATATCGCCTGAGTTTTTCTCGAACATTATCCAGAGTTAAGACTATGGAAGACGTGCTCAGGAGATCGTTGGCACCACAGACCTCTACATTTTTTCTCTATACAAAACATCACCAAAGAAACTGAAGAGTTTGTCGCCAGAAGCCGTTGACCTCTTAGTTTGTGTGGTGGACGATTATGAAAATTCCGATGCAGATGATGAGGAAACAGTCTTTGAAGATGATGAAATATGAAAAGGAGGAAGATAACGACAACTTCTAATTATAGTTACAAACAATTTACTTAATGAATCATTGCAATTGAATAAAATTTATTTTTTGTAATATTTTACACCATCTTCTATCCTATATTTGGTCCTTTTTCGAGCATTTCATTTTTTGAGCTTATAGCCTATTTTTAACCATTAACTACAACAATCCCTAGATACTGACTTTTATATAAATAAAGAGACTTTTATCAATTTTTGTAGTGGCTTCGGTGGCGTAGTCGGTAGCATGCTGAGCTTCTATGCCCAAGATAGCGGGTTCAAACCCGGCCGAAGCCGTCGGATTTTTTAAGAGCGTTAAAAATCCCTCAGTATGCCTCCCTTCGGAGGGGAAGTAAAGCCGGCGGTTCCATGTCATAGATTTATGGCATGTTAAAGAACCTTCCACTAATTGCACCTGTGTGAAGCTAAATTGGATAGGTTAAGAATGTAAACAACGCTCTTAGGTTTCTATGTTCGTTGCCAAGAGCCGACTGCGGTGGCGTCTGGTAGCTAAGTTCTGAACTTGGCCTAGTAGTTGTTGACGGTGGCGCTTGGCGGCAAAAGTAGGAACTATTTGAAAAATTCTAAGTTGCAGTACTTAAATTAAAAAACCAGATACACACTAATACAGTCATCACAATAAACGCCGGTTATCAGACAGATTCTACACACACCCAAAGTACACGGGGCTACATGACCGCGTTGTCGCAGCCTCTAAACTTAAGAACCAACCAACCATCAATTTTTGTGCACCATCTTGGATCCACCATTTTGTTTTTTAAATTTTTGAACTCATAATCTTTATCAACAACCTCGAAAATTTCCAAAATTTTTATTTATTTAAATAAAATGACTTTTATCAATATTTCCCCACCATCTTGGATCCGCCATTTTGATTTTTGATATATTCTTAATCAGCAACGTCGCTAACCCTTACTTACCGTACTAACTTTCGTACAAATTGAACAACTCTTTATATTTTGGCCACGTTTTCAAGATTCTGGCCCACTGTGCGCCGGCTTTACTTCCCCTCCGAAGGAAGGCATACTGAGAGATTTTTAACGCTCTTAAAAATCCGACAACCTCGGCCTGGTTTGAACCCACGACCTTGGGCATAGAAGCTCAGCATGCTACCAACTACGCCACTGAAGCCTATTCACAGGTAGTAGTCAAGCTGTGGCAAGTCGGGTGAACATGCAGGCCAAGCAATCGGGCCACCACGCCCTTTCCACTGTTGCCCAAATCTGTGGTGCAGATGACCTCGAACCGCAAGTGAAAAATGAGCTGTTGTGCCATCGTGCTGAAACCACATGTTTTGACGCACATGCAGTGGCACATCGTCTATGAACTCATGCAGTACATTTTCAAAGAATATCAAGTACGCGGCACCCGTGAGATTTCGTGGAAGAAGGTAGGGAATAAAACCTATAGGGGATATGGTGCATCAGGGGATCGTTCAATCACGTACGTAGGCTTACTCTAGTCAGTGGCGCCGAAAATGCGGGAGATTCGAACGTGTGCTGTGGTAGTTTTTTGCGGGTACCGGGAAGACGATACGTTTCCGCACACAAGTTCCTATGATAAACTTAATCGTCTTGGTCCCCACTACAAGCCACCAAAGTCTGTAATGGGAATTTAGAAACACCCTGTATATGAGGGGAGTGAGATCACATTACGCCTATTTTTAATTTGTAGAAACTTTCATTGTCATTACATTATTTTGTGCTTGAATGGCATTGTAGTCTTTTATATTCGGCTAATTGTTCTATTCTACATACCTTATATCTGTATTTGATTTGAAGCTGTTGATTGCTAATTTATCGTATAGTTCTTGATTCACAAAGTATTCAAATCAAATACGAATATAAGGTATGTACAATAGAACAATAGAAGTCGAGTTATGCCTCTTGACATTGCCATATTTGCTCCAATCCATATTGACAAGTTGTAATGCCCGGAATGTGATATGCAATATTTTCAATGCATGTGCTTTCATGGTAGTGAATAATAATTTAGTTCTCGAGGAAAGGAAAGTGCTAATTGCTACCAATCTTTCTCCTTTCAGGTGTTCGAGTGTCTCCAGAGAACTCCTGCAATTGTTCATTAGATCTTTGAAATTCACAGTCCTTATTGTTCAGTAGAATAAAAAGAACGTTTTCGTTTTATATGATGTGTTCTTCTTTAATATCCGGTGTTATGCCTGATGATTAGAGTTTGTGGGTTATAACATGTATACATTCAAAAGTTTGCATTTTGAATTTCGAAGTTATATGTATGATTTTCAGATTCAACGTTTCTGTAGCAAATTTCTTACAATTAAGAATTTTTGCAATATTATAATTATGTAGCAATCAAGACTCCAGCTGTAAAGATCCCGAGTTTGAGTCGTTGACTTACCCGCCTCTGTTGGATTGAGATACATGAACTTATTTTGGTTGTATGCTGTTTCTTCATGATATCTTGATGGCGCTTGCCCTTGCAACCGTGCACTTCAGACAGAACAAGACTTTCCTATTTCATTTTGAACAAGTAGCTCCGTGAAGAACTAAATAGCCTATTTTCATATAACCTACGGGTCTTTTCCATTTAATAACTCTCCCGCCATTAAAAGGATATGTAGCCTACTAAATAGCTATTGGTACACGACCTACATTACGGTAGCGTATAGAGAAACAATTCCTAACTCATAACTCAATATCCATTAAGTAGTATAGGCGTAGGTATGGGACAGACAATTAAGTGTGGTTAAAAGTACCATTATATTTTCTTCAAAGAAATTATGGATAAAATGACCTTAAACTTCTTGAAAAAATTTGTCCAAAGAAAATATGGTTATCTTAACCATTACATTTTTTCAGATAAATTATGGTTAGGACTAACCATAATTTGAATTACCTTTTATGGCTAAAGATAACCATAAAAAGTACCTATAATTTCATATGAAATTATGGCTACAACCAACCATAAAACACTATCACATTTATGCTTAAAATTAACCATTTAATGTTCACCAACTTTTAAAAGAAATATGGCTACTACTAACCATAAAACGTAATAAAAAAATATTGATAGTAATGATGGTTAAAACTAACCATAAAACACTATTTAATTTGTGGTTACTATTATCCATAAAAATTAACCATAAAAATAATAAAAAGTTATGGATAACGTAGCCATAAAATTACCAATGTTATTTTTAATAAAATATGGTTAAAAGTAACCATAAAAATGACTTTAATATATAAATGACAAAGTTATGCTTACCTCCACCTATAAAACGTAACACAAATTTATCCTACAAACACCTAAAATAATGGCTAAAAGGAACCAGTAAATTTTTAAAAGAATTAAGGATAAAATAATGGTTAAAACAAGGCTAAAATTATCAGTTACTTTTTTAGAAATTAGGGGGAAAAGTAGTGGTTAAAACAAGGCTAAAAATTCTGACGAATTTTTTAGAAACAATGGATAGAATAATGGTTAAAATAACTAGTGACTTTTAGAAATTAAGGATAGAATAATGGTTAAAACAAGGCTGTAAATTCTAACGACTTTTTTTAGAAATAATGTTTAAAACAAGGCTAAAATTACCAGTAACTTTTTAAAGAAGTAAGGATAAAATAATGGTTAATACAAGGGTGTAAATAGCTATAAAAATGATGTGTACACTATTATATTTAGTATCCCCAAGGAAGTGTATCAATTATGTTGTCTTCTTCTTTGAGGATCATACGCTTGTCGTAGTCGACTTTAAATTCTTTGGCAATATTTTTATTTACAAGGTTTTTTTGTTTTCTTATCTCTTGTTATCATGTTATTGCTTATAACAACCTTATTATTAGAACCTTGTATTAAGTCAGTCATTGTCTTCATGTTAAGTTTTTTGGCATTTTCGTGGTTGAGTGTAAATCCTTTAATTTTGGTAACCTGTTTGCCTTTATATGTTTCGTACGCATAACTCTTAGGACCTGTGCTTATCCAATCAGTACCATGATCATCTTTGCCAAATTCGTCAGTCCATTCACCAAGCATACAACCGGTCTCTACGGTGTTTGTTCCATCATCTATGTAAACAATACTATCAGTGTCATAATAAACTACTGCCTTTCCTAATCTATCAAGCATATCGTATAATCTTATTTAAGGATAGCCCTGTAAATAATGGATATCATTGAACAAATCCTGCTATAATAGCAAATACTGCACCTATTGATAAGACATAATGGAAATGGGCAACGACATAATAAGTATTGGAAGTGGTGAAAGCTGCCACAAATATGTTGGTATTTGTGCTATTTTCTACATAGAAATCATTGTAGTGGTATGTTACCTCAATTACTTCATCATTGATGTACATTACATTAGTAATTTCTATCTTATCGTCTAATAGCAATTCGTACCACCTCTTAGGGTCGTCAATGAACTCTGTTTGTGACATGTTTTGCCTCTGACCGAACTTTCCCCAAAGAGAATTTAAGCATATTTTAGCAACAGCTCGCTTACCAGCGTTGGGTTTAATTTTGTCAATATCAAGCTTTATACCCTGTTTTTTTCTTATTACTCGGGCATATTCTTCTTTAGATTTGTAATCACCATCCCAAGGACTAGTTTCTAGCTTAATTTTCATAAAGGTTTTAATATAGTCCTTGAAAAGCTCATTACTTTTCTCTTCAGAATGCCATACTTCATAAACTTCTACTATTTTGTAGCCTTTCTCTAGAGCTTGATTAAGTTCGATTGTAGTCCAAGTTCCAAGAAGTGCCCTTTCTTTATCACTGTGGTTACAAGGTCCTACCTTTTCTTTCGCACATTTCCCACACAGAGAGAACATCAGCTTATCTAGCTTTACCGGAAGCACTGGATGATACAAACCTCTTGGAGGAAGCACCTTACATTTAACTAGGCCAAACCAGTCTTTATTGTATTTTTCTGGCTTAAATATTTTAGTGGGATGTCTCACAGTGTACCGGTCATAAAACATAACTGTTGGATATAAACTGCATATATCTATATATCTCAGCTTTTTTCCAGAAACTTTCAACTTTGTGGCATTTGTCCTACCACCGAAGAATGCGTCCCTGGGGTTTAGAGGTTCTACAACATCTTTTGTTTTGTTTAGGCTTTCCTTATAAGCTTTAGAATTTTTACATTTACAGCTCCACATCTCTACAACATTGTACCCGGCATTTTTAAGAGCTTGTGTTCGCTCTATAGTTTTTGTAAGCAAGTCATCCATAGTTTCATTGTTGACATTGTTAATGGTATCGCCTGAGTAGCAGTCGGGACAACCATGCCAAAAACAACCATGATACTGGTACACAGTTTTAGTCTTATAGTCGTACCCATCGACTTTGGCTCTACAAATTGTGACCTCGCCACCGTTTAATGCGTGTCGAACATTACGGAACGAACTTAACCATGCTATAGACTCCTTACTGAACATTTCCTTTTTTTGCTCTTTGACTACAGCAATCGTGTCTTCTTTAAGGAATTTTGACCTGTAAATTGCCATACAAACACTGGCTATAGTTATGTATTGGAAAGGGTCTATATTTGCTATTTCTAAAAATGACTGTCTAAAGGCAAGGCAACCTCGCCGTAATATATCGACATCAGAATGGCAATACTCGGCTAATTCTTTCTTAAAGTCAAACACGTAGTTTTCTTTCACTTTCTCAGCGTGCCATTCTAAGAATACTTTTCTAGCATCAGGTTTCATTGTATCAACACCATAGTATTTAGTAGCTGGAATGGACCCTACGTAATTTTGATTTTCTTTCTTGTTGAAAAAGTGTGGAAAATACCCCTTTTTTAGTTCTTTTAGTTCAAATGTTTTGGGAAAGGATGCGAGACCTCCTTGGATAAAATTTATGCTGTCAATTATTCTGAGCCTTAGGGCTGGTATTTTGAGCTCCATAATTTTAGACCCTTGGTAAATAGTTTTAGGCTTAATGCCATTATTGACGCAATATTGTAAAATAAAATGCGCATCATAACCTTTTGCATTGTGTGCTATACACGTAAAACCTTTGTGGTTGTCTGATATTAGCCACTGACAAAATTCGTCATTTTTTAGGAAAGCCCGCCTAACACCATTAAAGTCATAAACGGATACAAAGTTTGGGACGTGTACTCCGGTATCTTGTTCAGCTTCGTAATCGAAAAAGTAGTAGTTTTCCGTGTAAGTGCACCATTTATATCGCTTATCAGCCTTTCCATTGCAAATACAATCTTCCATACAGTATCCCCCACGGTTTTTCTTTCCCTGCATATAACATTGGTGCTCTTCTCTTTTCACGATATCATTACAATTCCAACACTTAGAGTACCCACAATTGTGCTTATCACTTCTGTTACATATCTTATTACACTTTTTGCACTTGTAAGCTACCTCACACACTCTCTCATGGTTATCAACGCAATCTTTACCAAAACAATATCTATTACACTTTTTACAGTATACTCGGGATCGCATACCTTCTGGGAAATCATGTTTTGGGCACAAACACAAATTACACACATTTTTATCTTTTTTACACGAGTGCTTGTCCTGATGATCGTAAGGTATATCACATTTTTTGCAGTAATATGAACTTCCATAAAAACCTCGTATATTATTAATGGAATCATAATGGTCGTTATGCAAGTACAAATAAATTGTTATCGCGTCATTTACACCTGAGGCCTGGATTACTTTGTTAAAATGGGCAGCCGAAACAACCTTAATCCGAACACCCATGAGATGTGCAACATCTCTAATATCGTCTAAACTAAACCCATCTTCACAGTTCATTCCGAATCTTGTGCATAACTCTTTTGCTAATTCTTCCTGCAGGCCACGTCCTTTCCTAATGTAGGCAATTTCATTATCAGTTAATTTCCTGTCAAGTATATTTCTAGTTTCATACGTGAGGGCTGTGATTATTGCTCTTGCCCCGCACAGGTTATCGGTGTTGGTTATTTTGTTTATGCTTCTTTTAGCCATAACATCTTTAGCAATATTGACTATTTTCTTACCCTTTGCTCCTTTGCCTCTGGGAATTTTGTAAACCTCGAAGTGAAAAGTGGTATTGTTAATATCTACATTTTCATTAGATGTTATTATTCTTTCAATCTGGTCAAGTAGATGTGAAGCATTAACTTTTCTTTTTCTTTTTGATGAAATCACATGGTTAAAATTATTATTTTCTGCAACTACTTTCATTTGATCACCTGGCTTAAAATCAGTTTGTTTTCTTACTTCTTTTATGGCTGCATGCACACCTTTTCTGACCGCTTTCATTTGTTCTATTGGTTTTCCTTGCAAATCTTTCATGTGTATAGTATAAGTTGTCTGCCATACGTTAAACTTTTTGATCAGCACAGTACGATTACCTTTATGAATTTCGAAAGGTGACTTTTTAGCTACTGTTTCATTAAATATTTTTTTCTTAAAAGGAAAAATTTGGCCCAATTTTTGCTTTACAATTTTTAAGTCCTTAGACTGAACAGGTTTTGGTTCCTTTTTAATTTCAAAGAGGTCTTGATCGAATCCAAAATGCCTGATTTTGTCCAAACGTTCCTTTTCTTTCGCTATTAAATTTAGCAACCCTTTCTTTGAATGAATTACTGAGTAGCCCTTAATTTTGTTTTCTCTGGCGACTTGTTTTAGTTCACGAACGCTCTTCTTAGGCAGCTCTGATTCTTGATACGTAAACAAAGCACTATCTCCGGCATTACTCCAAGCACTGCTTACAGCTTCAAGAAGAGCAGCCTTCTTCATCTTGTATACTCCTTTTAGTTTGAGTTCCGTTGCCAGAACCCTTAGTTCCTTTACAGTTGCACCGGTTCGGTGCTTAATATTTTGTTTTAAATCCATTTATTATACAACTTTTTTTAAATTAAAAATTTCATTTTTTTAAATAAAAATAATTATAAGACATTACTCGAGAGAAATGATAGTAAAATATTTATATAAATAAATAAATAATTTATATAAATTACATTTTGCATTATAATTGTTACCCTAACAAAGGTTCAATTAAAAATATTATCTCATGAAAATCAGAATCAATTTGCTATCAACTATCTGCGTAATTTTGGATACTTGACTATTTTATTTTATTTTTTATAGGTAATAAATGGAAGTAAATCAATTTCTCAAGACGCTCAACAGCATCAACGAACAAAAGACGTTTAAAAAACTCAGTGAGTTAGAAATAGGGAACGAATACCTTATAACAAATGTAGAAGGTATAAATACAAAATATGGAAATAAAACTTTTCTAGAACTTGATAGTGAATTTAAGGTTATATTGCCTGACAAATACAACAAGGTGCTAAGTTGTGGAAAGGAAAAAAGAAAATGATAGGGTTGAAAATGGTATACCACGGCACAAAAGAAGTCTATGGTGGTTGCAAAGCGCACAATCTTGAATTCTCTTAAAAATTTTCTTAAAATTTCGTAACACCCCGACAAATTTTTAGTAGAAAATTTATGGTTTTAATGGTTAATAACCATTAAAATCAAATTCCAGAATTAACGTAAAATTAAGGATTCCTTCGTAGCTTTATAAAAATTGTAACAGCTACCTATGTCATCACCATTAAGTTCAAAAAGATAATCTATACTATCCTCAGACAACTGATTTATAAATACTTCTACATCTTCAGTAGGATGTAGTAAAAACAGGAAGAAAGAAAGGGTTATTCGCTTTACTCGGGCGTCCATTTATTATATACAAAAAATTATAATATAACATTTTCTTTATTAACCCAGCTATTGTGAGAATTATCAAAACCCAGCCATTTGACATATACCCGATTTCCTTTCTTTCTTAAAACTTTTTCAACAAGATATGCCTCTGGATACTTTGTTTTCTGTAATTCTTGCTCATAAAAGTTCCCCTTTATTTCTTCCGCATTTACATCTTTCAATTTGTACGTAATAGGGTCGGAATAAACGATATCTTTTATTTCAAATATTTCAGTCGACCAATTTCCTGTGTATCCTTTTTCAAATATACCTTTTAGTTTACTAATTCTGACTTGATCGCCAACTTTAAATTTCGCCTTTTCTTCCGCTCCTACGCTTACAGTGTAAACAGTTTTCAACAAATGTTCTTCATTAGCTTTGTTTACGTTTTTTGGCTTCATATTTATAGTTGTGTGCGTCGTATTATTGTAGCCATTAATTAACTTTGGTAAAATGCCAACCCAGCAGTAGTTTCCTTGAATATCAAACTGCTTCCACATTTTCTCTTTTAAGGTCCTATTGAATCGTTCTACAACTGAAGCTTTTACTTCAGTAAAAGTCGAATAATGATTGATATTAAATGTTTTCATTAATTCTGAAAATTCTTTATTGTAAAATTCTTTACCGTTGTCTGTTTGAAGATTTTTGGGTTTTCTGTTTTTTAAAATACCATCAAACGCTTCAGCAACACTTTTACCCGTTTTATCTTTGACTGGTACACCCCAGGCATACTTTGAAAATACATCAATGACTGTTAACAAATACTTGTAGCCTTTATTAAGCTTCGATATCCCCTTTATTTTTCCAGAGTCAATTTCTACCAAATCCGCTTGCCAAATGTCATCAATGCCGTGAGTTGTAACCCTCCTTCTCGGAAAATTCTTCCTCATGGGTTTATGAATTTCGTTTATAATTTCCTCCCGAATGCTAACGGGTGGTTCTCTAATTTTGGTAGAACCCCCTATTTCTACACTCTCATTAACTTTTTTTTTCAAACCGGCTTTTCTTACTCCCACACTCGGAACATAAACCTTCGATTCTAGTTCGACCATTTTTTGTCGAAAGGGTGTGAGGATGCAGTGTTTGAGTAAACGTTTTGCACTTTAAACACCAAACGTGATTATTCATTTATTAACTAATTAATTAATTAAAATTAATTATAAAATAAGCATTGGTTTTACTCAGACACCCAACATTAAAGAACGCAAACTATCTTACAAGAAACAAGGGTCTACCCTTTGTTGAGGAAATTAACTTTTTATATTTATATTTATATTTTAATTAATTAATTAATTAATAAATGGAATCAATTACCGATATTCTGAACAGCAAACTTGTCTATAATAGCAAACAAGTGGTTATTGCTATTGATGAAAATAACGATTCATGGTTTAAAGCTAAAGATATTGCTTTAATATTGGAGTATAGAGATACAGATAAAGCAATTCGAAAACACGTTGCAATTGAAGACAAAGGTACATTCGATACCTTAAATAACCCCGCCATTTTGGCGGGGTTAAAAAATACACATCCTCAAACCATATTTATTAATGAATCTGGGTTGTATTCGCTTATTTTATCATCTAAAAAAGAAGAAGCTAAAAAATTTAAGAAATGGGTAACGAAAGAAGTCCTTCCATCAATTCGAAAGTACGGAGAATACAAAATTAAAGAAGAATATAAGAACCAACTAGTTGGGTTAATGCAGAAACTTCAAATAAAGGAAGCAGAAAACGAATCTCTTACCCCATTAGCCACACCTCTTGCACTTAAAACTAGTAAGAATAATTGTCTGCTTATTATAGATAAGCATGAACCAAACGAAAAGTACAGGTACTATGCAATAAGGGCGCAGAGACAACAGGTGAATCAAGCAATCAAAAAAATATGCAGGCGGCACCCCGATTGTGAAATAGTTTATGAAAAATATAATGATCCTAATAGCGTAAGGTTGTATGTGCTTATGAAAGAACAAATAAAAATTAGCTATTCGGGAAACCATTTCAATATTCCATTTACTCCTGATCTTCTTAAAGGAACAATAGAGATGTTGTATAAAAACCTGTTACATTAGACTGTTTTTAATGGATATTTTCTCCATTAAAAACTAAAACATTTTAACATTAGTGTTATTCGACCGATTCATCAGGATGAGGTTCATATGCATCAAGTATTACTTCACCAAACATCGTCACACTAACATTTATTGGAAGTTTTAAAATTACGCTGCCCATTTTATTTTTAAAGCATAAAGCATCACCAGATTTAACGTTGAAGGGCTTACTAGTATCTACCATAATTTTTTCTTCTTTGGAACGTGCAATATAAACGTCTAATACTGTTTTAATAGCGTCATCTGTATATGAAGTAAATACTTGATCTGGGTCTACGATACGAACAAATACTTTCCTAATCGTTGCGTTGTATGTAAAAATATGCTTAATTTTATCTTTCTCTGCAAAAAGGTCCTTTTGTAATATTATCCTATCAAACACCTTTCTTTCTAAGTTGTCAACCTTTTCTGTTAATGTTGCTACTGGTGCAAGACAAGTAGTGGCATATTCCGAGAACAATTTTTCTATTTCTTCTTTCGTGAAGTAGTCCCCTTCAGTAGTAAGTGGTTTGAGCTTTTCTAAGAGATATTGCTTATTAACGACATCTTTATTGTTGATTGGATCTTCAATATTCGCTATCCTTTTACCTTGAAAATCAATCCATGTTTTTGAGACAAAAAAAGCTCACTAAGGCGTTTATTTAGAGCCGTAACTAGCCTTGAAAATCGTTTTTCTAAATCATCCTTTGTGATAGCTTTAATATTTAATGAACTACTCTCTCCGTTTATAATTTTATTTCCAAATATGTCCATTTATTAAATCTATAATTTCGTTAAAATGAGCGGGATTAGGGGAACCCAAATTCGAAAACAACTTTAAAACAAGGACACATAAATGACCACATATATATTCATCAAACATTTGAATTCTTTCGGCGTTATAAAATAGGTTGCTAGCTCCCAAATAATTTACTAGTTTTTCAGGAACATCTCCACCAAGTGAGTCAAAGACGAATTTTTGGTTACCCTTTTTAAAGTAACAAATCCAATGAGTACCTGCATGATCCGACGTATCCAAGTTTACAATTCCTGATTCACAATCATTAGGTTTTGTAGGCAATTCATCGATCATAAAAACATTTTGAAAATGCTTTATGTTTATTTCGTGTATTATTTTAAGTATATCGAAATTACTTAAAGGGTGCTTATAGTTGGAAAGTATATCACTCAATATCGATGAAATTTCTTTTTTTTTTTAAATTTTAGTTATTCCCAAACAACCTTGTCCAGTCTTTTTTTCGATCACCAGATTATGTCTAATTTGTTCAGCCAATTCCGCATCTTCTTTTTGCTTTTTATGAACAGCGCTTGTAATGGCTGCAGCGCCACCTGCCAGCGAACCAATGGCACCCAATGCAGCTAATATTAATGGCAAAAATCCTCCTTGGTGTTCATTAATTCCAGAACCTTCTTTCTTCCTACTGAGATATTCGAATATTTTCTTTACAATTGGAATGGACAAACTTATAAGTAAGCTACCACCTTTTTGAATTTTTCTTGCTTTCTGCTTCTTTTGTGTATCTGTCAAGTACTCATCTAGATAGTCATGCTCTTCCAGATCTTCGTTGGAGAGTTTTATTTTAATAGCTTTGGGTTTTAGTTTCCCTTTTTGGGAAACGTTGTAATCAATACTAAATCCTTTCATTTATTTAATGAAAAAATTATAAACAAAAATTTTACAAATTTATACTCAGACGCCCCAACCATTTTCATCTAACCCCATTCCCATTTTTCTTTTTCCATACATTATTCCAGTAACGGCTGTAGCTGCTAGTCTCTCACTTATGTTAGCATCTTTACTGAATATTCTCTCTTTTGCAGCCTTTTGTAATTCTTTATCTGCTTGATGTCTGTGCTCTAATTTTGTATGGTCGCGGTATGCTATATCATGTAATTTACATGCTTCGTCTAATGGGTTGGAACCCTGAACACCTTCGGCTAGTTGCTTGTCTAATGGATTACCAGGACCACAAAATTTATATCCCGGGAGTGTTAAGTCAATATTATTTTCACCTATTTTATTAATCATCCAATTAACTAATCCTTTTCCATGTTTTTCAGATTCCCAGAATGTATGGGGAATGTTATTTAAAAACCTAATTAGATATGGAATACCTTTAGGATTATTAACAATGAAGTCATTAAACTTACTCGTAAGCATCTTCGTTATTCCAACCTTTTCATTGTGATAGACGTTGTTTCCAGCATTTTCTTCGCCATGAATTACCATTACAGGGTGTCTACCAACTCATCTTAAAAGAATTCCCTGATTATTCCCTGATTTTTCCAGAATTAATGAGAGAATTCCCTGAGTAAAAGAATGCTAAACATTCGCCCGGGAACGGGAAGTGTGATGAAACGCACGCTATTTTTGGTTGGTTTTAAGCGCTCTCCAGGAACAAGAAGCAAAATGTAATCCAGGAAAGCAAAAGGAAAATAGAATTAAGTTTTATGTTTTCTGTTCTCGGAAATTCCAGGATCCAAACAGATGTGAGCAATGGCGGCACAAGGGAAACAGTTGTGAAAATAAATTTATTTCAATAAGTAAACTTGTTGTCCAGTAAAATAAGCAAGGTCTATTAAGTCATACTGCTTTCACTACAGTAAATGCCTCCAATAAAAGGGACAAAGGAAGGTTGAATACACACATCAAGGTGTCACCATATGAGTGGAATCATCTTAGACCAATATTTAATTTGTAAAACCTTTCATTACCATTGAAATCACTAATCTACGTCGCAGGTATGATATTCGGTAGCATAAGTCTGAATATAAGCCTATACAGTAATTTACACATATCCAAGGGACGAAGGGAGGCATATTCAAAGTTCTCACTCTGAATTAGGTCCACCTCGTCATGACAGATGTAATTGAGTAATCATCATCCAAGTCCCACTCCAGCCACCCGGGTGTGGTTTACAAGCCTCCTCCACTCCTTTCTGTCCCTCCATTTTTCCTGTTCCATCACTTCTGCCACATCCAACCCAGCTTCTCCAATGTCCTTCAAAATTTGGTCCAACCACCTTCTTCTCGGTCTTCCAACTGGTCTCTTACCCTTGACTTCTCTTTCTAATTCCCTTTTTGCTACTCTTTCTTTACCAATTCTTTTGAAATGTCCGAACCAACGTAACCTTGCTTTCTGTATCTTCTGATTTGACGGTTCCATATTTAACTCTTCTCTGATTTCAATATTTTGAATTCTATCCCTTGTTGTCTTTTTAGCTGAAGTTCTTAAAAATTTCACTTCTACTGCTTGTATCTTACTATTTTGCCTTTTATTCGTTACCAGTGTTTCCAGTCCATATGTTACAATTGGTATGAAATACTGTTTATATAATATTAATTTCGTCAATTTAGTAATTTATAAATACATTTAAATTAAGGAAATCATTATGAATGATGTTTCGACAGGCCAGAACACACCATTATCAGTCTAAAATAATTTAACCTAGTCTGTTTGATAATACAAGGCCGAGTTTGAAAGGTGTTACAAACACATTTCCTGGGTGCAATTAAAAACAAAATAGGACATAAGTTCTAGCCTAGCCAAGGAACGTAGGAGCAATAAATATGCATTTAAGGGCACTAGGCATATCCATCATATTACATAAACATCAAACATTTTCCTTGTTCCCGTTCCAGTCGTTAACCAGAGCCCCCGTTCTCATTCCCGGGCCAATCGTGAACCAGCCTGAACATAACTGGCAGCATCTACAAGGTAAAGATGATCACATTAACAACCTCATAGTGATCATGAGCTTCCGTTAAGCCTTTTGATCACTACAGTACAAAGTACAAATGAAATATTCGTAAGCAGAGCGAGAGGTTATTTGCCTCGATGCACAAGAGTAGACACAGGTCGAATAGCACACGATATAATAGGGGGTAGCACAACCACGTGTTTGAACGACTACGTATTTTAGGGGCTAAATCATATATCAACAGCAGCACAAGAACACCCTGGAAAATTATTGCACACCATAAGTTTTCACTATAGATTTAGCACACAATGGCACAAATGTTATATTTTTCGTAAACGTCAAACAGCACACTAAAGCATTAACAGTAGAACTACAGCAGACAATAATCAAAAAATACCGGGATGGAAAAGCCGCGCAAACAGTATTGTCAAACCAGGTCTAACACATGTTGCCCGGGCGCGCGCTAACACTTGACATGACAATACACACGGTAAAACCTCACTTCCTGTACCGAAAGCACTATCGAGACAATATACCGCAATATATGCGCTTTTGAAGCTTACACTGAGCAAACCGTTAAAAATATCAATATACTATGAGTGTAAGAATTGTTCAGTTCTATAAAAAAAAAGTCCGCGAGAGCTTATATCTATCTTCAATACATCGCCCACTACAAGTGTTTTTAGATTGGACGGGAGGGGGATTTGAGTTTCATGCACCTCGCCATTCTTAAATTACGTCTGACAAGAATTCGTTGTACATGCTATCTCCATGATAATATAATTAATAGTCCAGTCAGTGATTTCAACCCATCATGCAGAGACGTAAAACGGATATAGGCCTAGGTCATAGTTCATTGACATCGAAAAAAAAAGCGCTTGTCACGTAATGCATTCATAACTGTTTCCGGGCGAAGCTAGTATATTATACTCTGTGAGCTGCCAGAATAGGATTGACAGTTCTCGTCTCTCCTTGTGGTCTGAGAACGAGATTGCCAAACTGTACAAGCCAGAGATAAAGCTGACCAGGCACTGAGGCACGTGGGCGGTAATATTGCAACGCAGAGTATTATGACATCAACTATGCGAACATGGATTGGTCAAGAGGCAGAGCGGTGATGAGTGACGTGGAATTTCCGCTGAAATGTCAATCCTATTCAGGCAGCTCACAGAGTATATTTATAAACGATACTAAATTTAAAATATTTTGTCGCCAAAGTTGCTATATCTACCGACAAAATCGCTAAATTGGCGATACTGATCGCAACGAACAAAATGCTCAAGGCCCAATAAAATGGCGTAGTTGGCTCCTGCGCAGGAAGCGAACGGAAAAGTTGCCACATCATACGTTCAGTTGACCTTGAGAAGGCACTGCTCATTGGCTGAGCACTGTCATCCGGGTGTCTACTGTAAGGATGAAGTAAAAATTAGTTACTTTTTAGTTACCTTTTAGTCAATTTTAGTTACCTTTTAATTCAAGATACGTCTGTGGTCTGCAAGCAAAGGGGCTCATCACGCGGTGAAGATAAACAACAATGAACTGTGTTTAAAGCTGTAAATAAAATAAATAATAAAAAAATACTATATATTAATTATCAAATTAGTTGTTTCAGCTAATATGTTGTCTTGTGCACAATACGTTGTTTTAATATCAAGAGGTTGCTCTGCTCTTTACCGTTTGGCGAGATTTCCTTTGTCCCCGCGGTAGATCACGAAGAATTGTATGCGACGTTACGTGATCGTCGCCAAATTCTGACTTTGCAGTCAAGTACGGAGAAATATCGAGATGTTACACAATCGGCGCTGGTCTCAGCCGTTTGACGAGATTCCCGCAGTTTTCACGATAGAACACGAAGAAAAATCGCGATTTAGATAAACGACTTTTGGTCATTCGACGAGATTTCCATTGTCCTTGAGGTCGGGCACGAGATAATATAGCATTATTACGCAATCGGCGCCACTTGCTGTCCGTTTGACAAGAATCCAGTTGTCCTAGTCATTGAAGGCGGAGAACTATCGCGATGTAACGCAATCGCTGCCGCTGTCGGCCGTTTTACGAGATTCACGTTGTCCTCGCGATATTATGCAATCGGCGCTGCATCCAGCCGTTCAACGATTGCCTGCCTATCTGCCCTGACAGAATGGTGGAGGCAGGCTCAAGGTTGGGCATGGTTAAAATTCACGAAAAGTAATGGACATGTTGTATGGTCGGCGCCGTGATTCCCGCAGTCCCTATGCTGTGGTTGGGAGTTCATAAGTTCAGGGTGGATCACGAGGGAAAATTAGTATCGCGATGCAGCGTAGGCAGTCATTTCTAAGTGGGTTGATGCATTTCTCGCTCCCCGTACGCTTTTAAGTATACGGTCATGGTAAAAGTGGCGAGTAGGTTTCGGAATGTTTCGTGATGAATGCCCAATCACCTTTGACAGGATTCCCGCAGCCCTCGTGGTCACAAGTTCACGATAGGGGACGGGATTTATCATTTTACGCAACTGACGTCGATCTCGGTCCGTTTGACGAGATTCGCGCAGGCAAGTCATGAGGTCAGCCAGTCTTCTTGAGGATGTGATTTTGGAGGATGAACGTTCGAAGTAGGTACCGTATCTAATATTACGAATTATTCTGAGAGGATTGCACGAATAATACGACAAGAGGGCACATTCTCTTTCGAATGCGAATCACGAATTATACAAGTTATCGAAATAACCAGTTAGATTATATATCCGATGGAACCAAAGTTCGAAGGAAAAATCGACATATAACTGAATTTCGAATTAACCATACCGGATGTCGCAAATTTACGAGACAGATTTTTAAAATACCGGTAGGTTATTATGTATTTCGAGGCTATTTCGTATTTTTTGTTTCGAAACGGTAACATTTCGCAAGATAGCAACATTAAATTATTTCACGTTATTTTTGGAATTCAATTTGACTCAAAATTTAGAGGTCAATAACTGAAATAAGAGGTTTCTGTTTAGTTTCGGAAGTTTTCGCGAACAAACGTCTCGAGAAAAGTCAGGTTTCCTAATAAAACAGAAAAATATTTCACACAAAACTAGAAAGTATTCTTGATGCCGAAAATATACGTTGAATTGATGTAGCCTATACCACACAAGGTGTCCACAGTATGCATTTCCTCTAGCTCAGGCACGACGAAGTATAGCTTATGCAATCGGCGCCGCTTGCGTGAAACTCGCTCCATCGCAATCTCTGAGCCTAGCGGCGCGAGTTTAAATGATTCAAGCCGCCTACAGAAAATTTTCGTTACCGTTTGTAAAATTCGTTGCTTTTTCGTCACTTTCGTCACCCGTTTGTAAAATTCGTTACTTTCGTTACCGGTAGACACCCTGGTCATCAGTAACGAGCGATCACTTCCCGCGAAATTCGAAAGTATTGCTTCCACTTTTACGGGATATAGACAAATGGAGAAAAATCCCTGATTAACAAAGAAATTCCCTGATTTTTCCCTGATTATTCCAGAAATTCAAAATTCCCTGAGAATTCCCGGTTTTCCCGGTTTTCCCGGGTCGTAGACACCCTGCAATCTGTCTATTAATTCCCTTACATCATCCAGCCACACATATTCAATCGGTGCTTTTGAATATTTTTTTACAAAACCAAATCCTGATTTAGGAGGAGTGGTTAGAGATGCAGCTCTTTCTTTTCTACTAACTTTTTCTGAAAGCCATATATCCTTTATCAACGTATTATATTTTTTGCCAACACTACTTTTAGGTTTAGTGCTATTTGGGTCATTGTTTTGATACATAGCATTTGTAATTTTTAAAATAGTCTCATATGTGCTGCGGTCTTCGTCTGTATACTCATCATCGTTAGGTATATCATTTAAGGTTAAAAATAGCATTAAACCCTTTGTAGCTTTAAAATTCTTACCCTTAATAATAATATCGTCATTACTGAATTCAACTTTTGAGTCACCTATATAATAACCCTGATAGTTCTTATCATACCTTATTCCAAATTTAGGGTCACTAATTCTAGGTAAATATTTTGAAATTATTACCCCTAAGTGGACCGTAGAATAATCAGTTATGCCTTCCCTCTTAACATTTTCTTCACTTTTATCATACTCTTCATCGGCCTCTTGAAATAAACTCCTCCCCTTTTCTTTCTGAAGTTGCGACTCTAAATTCTTTCTGACCTTTCTTGCCGATTTTAAAGCTTCTTTTTGCTCATCAGTGACATCATATTCATCCAAGAAATGGGAACCTTCGGAATCTGAAGGAAAGTCTTCTTTATAGTCAATTCTGTAAGGAATTAATTGCTTCTCCACTTCTCTATTTTCTTCTATAGCTTTAATAACATTTTCACCGATGTCATTTAACTTGTTGCCTAAAACATTAACAGCATCAATAACAGGTTGATCTTCTTTTTTATACTTCTCGTATTCCGTTATAGGCTGCTTCTTCCATATTCGAAATTCGTCTTTTAATTCTTCAAATTTCTTCCTATTCCTTCTTGCTTGTTGAACTACCTTTTGATCGTATTTAGCAAACATCTTTATTATAGGTGAAATTTTTAAAAAATGGCGTTTAATGCTAACATTGACGTTTGACATTTGACGCTGACATTGACGCTGTACGTTGTACGCTGTACGTTGACGCTGAAGTTGTACGCTAACGATGTTAGTGTTAGAATACTCAACCCAAAACCTGCCAATACCCCTGGAGTAGTTACCCAACATTTAGAAACGTTTTAATTTTATTCCTATATTTACCATCGTTAGCTTTGCGATTCATATCAATAGTAATAAAACCAAACTCCTCATTCCAACATTTGCTGCAAATATTCTTAAAGTCTTCAAATTTCATATCGCCACCAACAAATTCTTGATAAATATGATTTAAATTGGTATTATCTTGCCTAAATATATTTAAGAAGTTTAAGTTATCACGAACTAATTGTTTTGGTATTTTTGAATACGTTTGAGCTAAGTAAAAACAGTCAATCCCTTTATGTCTTCCTCGTGTAAAATATTCTCGAACTATGTCTTGGTTTTCCAGTATGAAATCGTCGAAAATTACAACTGACCTATCTTCACATTTATCCAGGGGCATTATGCTTTCATCGTCATGAATAAATTGTGCAATGGACTTTCCTAACTTCTCTTCGATTTTATTACATTTTTCCATAAACTGTTGATACTTAGATTGATCTAAACTTTTAGAGAAGATGTAAAGGTTGTTTATTTTTTCCCAGTTTAACCATCCAGGTGCCAAAATATAATTGTCAATCATTAAGGTTGTTTTACCACAATTACTGGGGCCTATTATAGCACAACGAATGGAATTCGGTAATAATTTGCCATGTTTGTTCTTTACTTGCTTTTCTACAAGTCTTACTTGTGGGTCCCAATCTACAACATTTCGTTTACTCATTTTCGTTTATTTTATTAATTAATGAATGAATTAATAAATGAAGAGAATTTTTGAACTAAGTGGTAAAACTTCGGTTTTAGAGAAAAGGTTAAATGTTCCATTGCGAGATGAATTTAGAAAAGTTGGATTAATAGGGTTTTACTCAACCTTCCTAACACCAAATATTACAACAAAAAACAATAAAGTACACTATGAAAAAGTATCAGGCACGATAACTGAAATGTTTATTCCACCAGGTCAATATAATGTAGAAAATTTACAAAAAGCTATTCAAGTTCAAGAACCTAACATTAGTATTGAACAAAATAAAATTCTAAACAGATTGGAAATAATTAGTGATTATAAAATATATTTTGACCAAGAAGAAAGTATTGGTTCAGTTTTAGGTTTTAATAATCAAATTGTAGAACCAAAAACCAAAACACTTGCTCGGAACTTACCTAAAATAATTCCGTTCGAAAATATCCGCGTTCATTTCAATTTAGCGGATGGAATGTTTGTAAAAGACTCTGAGCATTTTCACCGTGAAACGAATATTATAGCATCATTTAAACCAGCCCTAGAATTTAGTGCTCCAATAATTTATGAGCCGAATTATCCTGTATTTTGTCCAGTTTTCGATAAAATTCAGAATTTAAAAATTACTGTGACCAATGAGAATGACGAAGTAATAGATTTCAACGGCGCAACAGTTACTGTAATTTTAGAGATGAGTTAATTATTTCCTCTTCATTTAATTTTCTATTATTTTTCTTATAATAAATGAACAAAGTAGAAAGTTACCAGTGGCAGTCTTTTCCTGTAAATGAAAAGACTAAAAACAATTTAAATTTGCCAAACAAGGACGTGGAAATAGATATTAAAGTTGGTGATGGTTGGATTGATAATAATGCGCACCTGTATATTACTTTCGATGTAACTCATGCTGATGGAACTGATTACACTAACTATGAAGGAAAGTCAAATGTAAAGCTAATTGACAATTACCCCACTCAATTTTGGAGCACTGTAACCGTGAAAAAACGAGGACACACTATCTATCGAATTGACCATCCAAATATATCTTCAACGGTTCTGTTTAATTTAACAGCCTCTTATAGTGATAAAATGATATATTCAGGTAATTTTCTTAATAATGGTAAATTGCAGAAAAAATCAAATGAGTTAAGGTACCCTTTAAGTCTTCTTGGTGGCTTTTTTAAGGATTTTAAAGAGATTATGTGGGAAGGAGATTTAACTGTTACATTTACATGGAGTCAAAATGCGAACGATGCTCTGTATAGATGGTGGACTAAGAATCCCGATGGGGGCAATGCACCTGGAACTCTCCCGGAGGAAGGAAAAGTTACCGTAAAGTCAATGGAGATAAAAATTCCTGTTGTAAAATACGAACCAAATTATGAGCTTGAACTGAGAGAAAAAATACTGCAAGAACCACGAATACCTATATCATTCTTTGACCTTCAAACTCAAGAAATTTCAGGCCTAAGTGGGAAAAGGAATTTTGAAATAGATATTACTAATTACTACAATTCAATGTAGTTTGATCTGCCATATTTCATTTTTGTTGTGTTTCAAACTAATAAAAAAAGGTAACCAAGATATGAATAGTTCCAAATTTGATCATGTTCAGCTTCAAAATATTTACATGAAAAACGGAAGAAACGAAATGTTTCCGGAAGAAATGTGGAATATCAATCCTCCTAATACTTATCTAAATGCCTATTATGCTTTTAGGGACTTTAAGCGTATAACTGAGCTGAAGTATGATGTTGTTGTAACTCCCACAGAGTTCATTGCTTCTTATCCTATTTATGTTATCAATATAAGTCGGCGTAGAAATGTAGTAACACCTCAGAAAACCAGTATGAAATTGGTAGCAACATTTAATGCCAATATACCAGAAAATACGCTTGCTTATATAATTATGTACGGTAAAAAGAATTTAACCTATGATGCTAAGCATGGAATAGTTACTGAAAACTTTTAAATGTTGAAAGTGAACCATTTTTTCTGTTATCCATCAACTCGTCATTGATTAGACTATCAATAACAAAAGTTTTATAATGTTCTGGCGAAGTATAACCTCTATCTTTATTAAAAATTGTGACTTCGGCAAACTGAAAACTTTTAAATATGAAAGTAGTTGTTATTCATTTTAATAAATTAGTAAGAGTTTAGTTTTTAAGTTCAATTGATCTTAAAAACTAAGAATAAAAAAGAGTTAGTTTAAATTTGTTGAATTTGAAAGGGCAATTAAGTTTGCAGTATTTTCTTATTTAAAGATAAAAAACAGCAGTTAATAAATATGGAACCCGAATATAATATAATGCCTTGCAGCCTGAAAAATATTTTAAAAGGGGGTTGTGTTTCAAATACACCCACCAAAGTAAATAATGTGCCTGAGTGTATTAAGAAAATAGTCTTCGATTACTACCTTAAGCTGCAAAATTTGCAACTGACAATCTTAGAACGCGTTAGTAATGACAGTGATTTCATGGAAATTGGTGATGCCTTAGAGGAATTAGAAGAACAAGTGGAGAAATTAATAGTTTCGGTTAAATAACTATTGTTATTATTTAATTAGTAAGAGTTTAGTTTTTAAGTTTAATTGAACTTAAAAACTAAGAATTAAGAAAATGATATTTTGGGTGAAAAGGCAATTAAGTCTGCAAAATTTTGTTATTTATAAATATAAAAAAACAGTTAATAAATATGGAACCTGAATACGCCGTTATCGTCCGTTGCGTCGACGTAAATAATGTGCCTGAGTGTATTAAGAAAATAGTCTTCGATTACTACCTCAAGCTGCAAAATTTGCAACTAACTATCTTAGCACGCGTTAGTGATGAAAGTGACTGTGTAGAAATTGGTGAGGCATTAATGGAATTAGAAGAGCAAGCAAAGAAACTAATAGTTTCGGCTGAGCACAGTGCGAAAAAAGAAGGAAGAAGTTAAAAATAAGTTATCAGTGAACTTGACCAGGAATCTCCGTTAGCCTTGATACGCTCTTAGTCGATAAGATAACCTTGTCAGCATGCACTCTCTCTCTGTGCCATCCGCTCACTCGCATGGAAGTGATGTGCTAAATTAAATATTACTTAGCCCCCAGCTGTTAGTCTTGTTACACCGGAAGTACTAGTAGCAAAGCAAGAAACTACGTAGTATGTGCAGCGCGATCTATTAGCAAACAATAAAAGCTCTTCGTAGTGCACTTCTCGTAAGAAATTGCACCACATAAGGCGTTCAAACTAAGCTTCCCATCGCTTTCCTCGTAGCTCAGGAGGACAAGTGTTTGGTTTGTTGAGATTTGTTCGCTTAGAAACGGAGGCGCCCCGTTTTCTATGGTTCGAATCCCACTCAATCCTTTCAAAAAAATAACTGAGTCATTAATAGAGAGAGAAAAGAGGAGTAAGGAGCAAATGCTCTCCAGGGTCTGTTAGAGGCATTCTGAGAGATGCAAAGTAGATGGGAGTGGCCACTCAAAAGGAAAGGAATGAGAAGTTGGAAGGAGAAGCTGAAAAAGGAAAAAAAAAACTCCCTAGGGGTGTCGACGAGGAGAAATTAGAAAACCAGCGCTGGCTTCGAAACACCCCTGGGGGTTTCTCTGAAATGTCAGAGTTTTGCAAAAATTTTCACCATTATTTTTTCCATAATTCTTTAAAAAGTCACTAGTTATTTTAACCATTATTCTATCCATTGTTTCTAAAAAATTCGTCAGAATTTTTAGCCTTGTTTTAACCACTACTTTTCCCCTAATTTCTAAAAAAGTAACTGATAATTTTAGCCTTGTTTTAACCATTATTCTATCCTTAATTCTTTTAATAATTTACTGGTTCCTTTTAGCCATTATTTTAGGTGTTTGTAGGATCAATTTGTGTTTCGTTTTATAGGTAGAGGTAAGCATAACTTTGTCATTTATATATTAGAGTCATTTTTATGGTTACTTTTAACCATATTTTATTAAAAATAACATTGGTAATTTTATGGCTACGTTATCCATAACTTTTTATTATTTTTATGGTTAATTTTTATGGATAATAGTAACCACAAATTAAATAGTGTTTTATGGTTAGTTTTAACCATCATTACTATCAATATTTTTTATTACGTTTTATGGTTAGTAGTAGCCATATTTCTTTAAAAGTTGGTGAACATTAAATGGTTAATTTTAAGCATAAATGTGATAGTGTTTTATGGTTGGTTGTAGCCATAATTTCATATGAAATTATAGGTACTTTTTATGGTTATCTTTAGCCATAAAAGGTAATTCAAATTATGGTTAGTCCTAACCATAATTTATCTGAAAAAATGTAATGGTTAAGATAACCATATTTTCTTTGGACAAATTTTTTCAAGAAGTTTAAGGTCATTTTATCCATAATTTCTTTGAAGAAAATATAATGGTACTTTTAACCACACTTAATTGTCTGTCCCATAACTACGCCTATACTACTCCATTAGTTGTAGTCAGTTCAGACAATAATATTTTAAGGAAACAAAATGGTCTTTCTGGGTACTAGTGCAAGGCCTGGCTTAAATCAAAGCTTTCATCGTTAATCAAGATAACTATGATTTTTAGATTCAACGTTTCTGTAGCAAATTTCTTACAAGTACGATTTTTCAGCACTGGAAAGTATGTGTCCAAGCAAGACCGACTACAATATCTCAGACCGTAACATCAAAACCAAGATGGCGGAAATCGTAGGGGAACAGCTTAGCGACTGGCGGGCATGGCGCCATCGAAATAGCGGCAAATTCGAAGACAAACATTCGCATATTTGATTAAATTCCACCAGAAATTACAGGTTTTTATGTAATAAGGCACAAATTTAATATGAAACCCTGACGTACTTCGCTACAAGCAACGAGAACAGACAGTAGCTAAAAATACAGACATAAATAAAGCAGAGGTAAGACATAATGTTAAAAAAATGCAAATACTTCTAAATGGAACTACAAGAATAGTCAACCAACAACATAGTCAACCCCTGACACTATGCAGCCCATGAAGGGCCGAGGCAAATATAAAATGCAAATATAAATGGTTGTTGCTTATATTAGGGGCTACGACATCGTGGTCTTGTAGCCCCATGTATTTGTGTGTGGAATTTGTGTGATAACCTGTGTTATTGTTATGGCTGAACTAGTGTGTTTGTAAATTGGGGATTATAGTGGGAAGGAAGCGGCCATGGCCTTAAGTTAGGAACCATCCTGGCATTTGCCTGGATTAGAAGTGGGGAAACCATGGAAAACCACTTCCAGGATGACTGAGGTGGGAATTGAACCCTCCTCTACTAAGTTGCTTCATGAGGCGGAGTGCACCCCGTCCCAGCCCTCACATGAGAATTAAATTTCTTGGCAGAGCCGGAGAATCAAACCCGGACCTCCGGGACGACAGCCAAGAATGCTAGGCACTACACAACGAGGTGGTCTAAAACAGAATGGTACCACTGAATGAAAGTAGAACGAGCGATAATATTCTCTATAGTACATTAATTAGCCAAAATACCTGATCAAACAACGAGAAATAAATCAGGGAATGATGTTTCAAAAGATGCTTCCTCCTCCGCTGTATGTGACCCACCCAGCCATCCCAAATAGCATTGTGACTCACAATTTGGCTTTAGGAGAGGAAGATGCACAATCTAGGCAATTCGAGGTCTTCAAACTGAGATTGCGTCTACCCTGTCAGTACCGAAGGAAAAGTTACAATCCATATTCATTGACTTCTCTAAAGCTTTTGACTCGATTAGCAGGAAGAAAATATTGGAAAAACTAGACAGACTATTGAGAGGTAACAGCTACACTAAATGTCTTGTCAAAAGTATTTTAGGCTCTAACAATATAGTCATTAACGATGGCATTACAACATCAAGCCCAATTGAGCAGACTACAGGCGTGCTGCTACAAGGAGACCCATTAAGCCCTCTGTTATTTATCACTGCTATGGCAGATAATATCACAGATATATTATCAGAGAGGGTAATCTCATTTATATACGCAGATGACATGGCGCTCGCTTCAAGTTCACAGGTCGAATTGCAATCTGCTCTCGACGCCTTGGAATTATGGGCGTTACACAATGACCTTAGGTTAAACAGAAACAAGACTAAATCTATGACCTTTAGGAAAGGGGGAAAGCCAGCAATTTTCCACATTGCAGAAAAACCGCCTGAGAGTGTATCACATTACAAGTAGTCCTACTTAGGTCCTACATTAGTCAACTGGCAATGTTTTCACACTGCACATCAAGGATAGACCCAGCGTTACTACCAAAGCCATCAACGACATAAAACATTTGACTAAGCTATCTATAAAAACAGCCTTAAAACTTTTGCGGTTAAATGTTACACGTATTGTGACTTATAGACTGGAGAGCATTTGGGCACATTTAAATATGAAGTATTTGGAACAATATGGAGAAACTGAAGGCGACTTACATAAAAAAGGCCTTGGGTGTATCAAAGTATACACCTTCAAGACCGGTGTAAGAGGTGACTCGCGAGGTTTAAAATGTAGAAGAACTCCGACTTAATGCTGCTACCTTCTACTCCAGGATATGTAAAACTCATGGACACACTCGAGTCAAAGAACATTGGTAGGATTTTTGCGCCACGGACGCTATGATTTTTGACGATTGGAAGAGTGGGGCGTACGAGCTGAGACCATTGAACTGTAGGTACTACTGGAACAACTCCTCCCATAGTAACCCTCGCTGAAAACTGCTTCCTGGTGCACTGCCAGGTGTAACTAGTCGCACCAAAAACTGTCATACCATTTAACTCTAGGTTGCATGTCAGCTGATATGTCGTGATTCTTTTCATATATTTGAACGTACGTACCTCTGTGCAACGTTATATGTATGGTATTTTCCAATAATACGGTAGGTTTACGGTTTACTTTATTTTCGAATTGAGATTTGTAATGAAGTAGCCTATTCTGCGTTTATGGATATGTATTACATCAAATTTTGGCATAGGCCTAAAAAGCACATGAAAATTACACATAGGCCCTATTGTAGGTTATAAGTTATTAGTCACAGAATTATAACCTACGCTTAGCTTATAATACAGATTTCCATGGAAACGCCCAGATGTAGGCCTATTAAAGAAATGGGTTATAGCTGTGAACACTTTTATAAACATGCTACTTGTTTCATTCAAATAGAAACAAACCACTGCTTAAAGATGATGCGGTACGGTACCTGCAATTTGCAATTTCCCACAGCATCGGCTTCAGCCACCCAAGAAAAGACCGAGAGTTATTGAACGACAAGTAGCCTAATAACTTATTTACTGTTACTTTCTTCATCAGCATAGGCATAAAATTTCACATTTTCCAGTATACTTTTATGATGTCAGTCTTGGAGACGATAAAAATAATTCGGCTTAAGGGATCTTCCCTGCAGGACCTGTTCGTTTGCTGTATGACTTATGTGAGGTCGAAGTTTTGACCTGCTTTGAAGAAAAAGAAGCTTGTAGTTTTACGTGACCGTTAATCTAGTGATCATGAGCCAAGGGACCTCCATTTTACGTGGAATCCGAACCACAGGACATGGCATTTCACTTCGAAAATCTCACTTGCAATGACCGTGAATCGAACCTGGTCCACCTTGGTGAGAGGTGAATAGCTTGACCACTGCGCCACCATGCCCCATTGCTTTGAAGAATATTGAACATGTGGTTTTGTATAAATCAAGTAGGCTATGTATTTTTGTTCACTAAGCATCTATTTAATTGTTTAGTTGTAGGCTTATGCATATTCACACACATATGAATGCTGCCTTTGAGTTAATAAAAGTGTTGAATACCAATTAACATATTTTTTGTTCTTTATTGTTAGCCATTCCCAGCCTAACCTTATTTATATTTTATTTTAATGTAAGTACGACTTGTATGTTTTGCCAATAGGCCTATAGTTATTGTGTATGCTGCCTTTGATCTAAGGATAAAATGATGAACAATCAGGCTGCAATATAATATTTTATGTTGGCATATATTCCTAGCCATTTTAAGTATCAAATTACTATGATATTTAGAAATATGTATTTCGGCGTAAGTTCCGTTTAGTTTACCGTTCGCCTAAATGTTCAAAAGTACCTCTTTTACTTGTATCTCGTCGTACGTACGTACGTACATCATCCTTTCGTTCGTATACGTCAAACTCTCCTCCTTATAAAATGTGTCGCACCAAAA
This sequence comes from Meconema thalassinum, assembly GCA_946902985.2. Taxonomy (NCBI): domain Eukaryota; kingdom Metazoa; phylum Arthropoda; class Insecta; order Orthoptera; family Tettigoniidae; genus Meconema; species Meconema thalassinum. The sequence goes on along the minus strand of OX336388.2, from coordinate 510,351,094 downwards.
AGTTCCATCATCCGTGTGACGAATGTTTGTGTGAGCGCTGTGGAGAACAATGTGGAAGATATCACGCTATATTCTGCACATTAAGACATGAATCTTTGATATTCCTAGGGAATAACAATTAGTTTACTGTATGATTTTAGATTTTATTCATTATATGCATGGCCATTGGCTGCAATAAATCCCTTATTATTATAGGCTATAGGTGAATTTCCAGCTGTGGATGCCATTATTCACATCAACCATCATCAGAACAGTACTGCCAACCTCACCATTACGGTACTAGCCGCACCAACACCCGACCATTCTAACCTACGTTTTGTCCAATCCAATGGTTACAGCCTAACGCGTCCAGATCAATGGTTTTGTATCAACCTGCCCCGATAGCTGCGTGCAATCAAAGCCGCAGCCTTCGATTTGTCCAATCCAATGGTTTTTTACAATGGTTACAGCCTAACGCATCCAGAACAATGGTTACAGCCTAACGCGTTCCGATGACAGCCTTTTTTTTACAACAGTGATCTGCTAATAGATGTTGTCTCCTCCACTGTCTATAACCCACCCACCATCCCAATTTATAACACGACTTAGGCCTATATAGTGAAATTTCAGTTGTGTCGGCCAGTGGGCGTGGCTTATTTGACAAATAAGATATTGCCAACTCTACGTATACGGTAAACACGGAATTAGGTTGTTTGTTTTGAGCGTAGGGAGCTGTGAGAGCGCACTCGCTTCTATCTGTATCGGGACATCCTGAACTAACTCCAACAGATGACGCACAGGTACTCTCATTAGTACTTTATTTCAAATAGCATTTGCCAATAACACACAATTGATGTTACAAACTCTTTAAAATGAAAATTTACTGTATTATCAACTTGTCATTCTTCAAATTCGATGTGTATAGAATTCCAACGGACATAAATTCTATCTTATTAATGTTTTTAATTCAAAAACAAACCTAACCAGCGGCTAACGTCCCAGTCCCCCTTGCTTGTGGTAGCCTACTAACAGTAATTTTCGGCCAGGCAGTAGGCCTACCTAACCTAGTAACAGACATAAATGTATATACAAAAACAAACCTAATCTGGGGTTAACGCCCCAGGCCCCCTAGCTTGTGATACTAACAGTAGCCTAATTCTATTTACATACCTGTCGCATTTTAAATCACTGCTTCCATCAGATTGCAGTACCCACTAAAATTTTCCCACAAGCACACAAAGATTCTTGATTCATGATTCTTATAAAATATATTTACACTTAAAGAACTTGACACATTAGAAGACACTGACACTGCTGGTATGTCATTAAAACTACCATCATCTACTTTAACAAACAGGAGTTGTGTAGGACGGTTGATTTGGGAAAATTGTCGAAATGACATCAGGGGTTAGTATGACAATTTTCATAACCACAAATTTAGGTTCGAAATGTTTTAACTTCGAAAATTATCCCGGTGAATATTTCTTATCCACTTCTCTTTCAAAGATTTGTCTTTAGGACATTTAAAAGTTGAAGTATCTTCAGCAGTATTAAATTTACAGGCGGGTACACAGTAATGACAATAAACAGCCAATACTTATCACATTATGTATCATCGGAATTTATAATTATTCACAGTGCACTACACTGCTTAAGGTACACTATTACAATATATAACAGCTCGAAATCACTTGAGATATGCGATATTTGAACGAAATTCTCGCAGCAGACCCACTTAAAAGTTGGTTGACCAAATGTAAACAATCCCCTAAGATTTCGGCCATTTTCTACGCTATCGATAGTGGCATTGCGGTCTGAGATATTGTAGTCGGTCTTGTGTCCATGTTACACAATGAGGGTTTTCTACAATTGGTTGGTTCCTCATTTTAGGGGCTGCGACAACGCAGTCATGTAGCCCCGTGTACTTTGGGTGTGTGTAGAATCTGTCTGATAACCGGTGTTAATTGTGATGACTGTATTAGTGTGTGTATCTGTTTTCAATTCAAGTTATTTATTATTTATTTATTTATCGTATGGCTTTTAGCGCCGGGAGTGTCCGAGGACATGTTCGGCTCGCCTGAGTCTGTAGCTGCTTCCAGCGGACACCGTAAAGGGTGAGCTACAAGTTCCGTTCAATTTCAAGTAGTTCCAACTTTCGTCACCAGATATCAATGATACCTAGTGGCGAACGTTGGAACTTTGATAGAGCGTTCTGACGAAATCTAACCTAACAAATTTTGCTTTACACAAGTTTAGTCTGTGAAAGGATCTTTTGCATGCCATAAATCTATGACATGGGACCGCCGGCTTTACTTCCCCTCCGAAGGAAGGCATACTGAAGGATTTTTAACGCTCTTAAAAAATCCGACGACTTCGGTCGGGTTTGAACCCGCTATCTTGGGCATAGAAGCTCAGCATGCTACCGACTACGCCACCGAAGCCGCTTTTAATTCAAGTAAGCACTGCAGACATTTAATTTTTTCAAGTAGTTCCTACTTTTGCCGCCAGATGCCACTGTCAGCGACTACTAGTTCACAACCTGGTTAACAGACGCCACTGCAGTCGGCTCCCGGCGACGAACGTGGAACCTAAGAGCGTTTGTCAAATGTTTAACCTAACCTAATTTAGCTTCACAGAGGTGTAATTAGTGGAAGGTTCTTTAACATGCCATAAAACTATGACATGGGACCACCGGCTTTACTTCCCCTCCGAAGGAAGGCATATGAGGGATTTTTAACGCTCTTAAAAATCTGATGACTTCGGCCGGGTTTGAACCCGGGCATAGAAGCTCAGCATGCTACCAACTACGCCACCGAAGCCGCCCTCATCTACAATAATTGAATTATTCATGAATACAATACTAAGGAATTGTGTACTGCTTTATCAATTTACCGACAGAGAGTTTCAATAGAACATAGTAAAACATGTTCCTTTTCAGATATGAACATGCGTATAATCCATAGCCTAATTAACGATGCCTGCAATAGAAAATTGGGGTAGATGACTTTTGTGTTTTACCCCTTAAAACAATCTTCTCATAAACCATTACATTGAGAAAATATGTGCTAGACTATATGCCCATAACTTTCAGTATCGGTAACTATGACTCCTCCCGCGAGATGGCGACATCTATCTATAACGAGTCACGAGACTTATGAAAAGTAAAATGATTTATGAAATGTAAGCTACAGAATTTAGTGCCATTAGATAATGGTTATTATAATAGCCTATCATACGAATCTTCTCGTCATCGATTGAAAAGAATAGCCTACGTGAAATATAAAAACACAAGGTTTCAAAATATCAAACTGATGCCATATTGAATTTTTGAAAACAATTGAAAATGAGATTACTCACTAACCTCTGAATGAAGATTCGCTCTGCCAAGTATCATTGCTATCGAGTGATAACATCACCATTAAAATCGTTATTATTATGTCAAAATCCTTTGGCCGCCATGTTGATTTTGTGATTCTCAGGATTTACTTACTTAATTGCCCTCTATCACCATACACAATTTCAGTTTGATTGGCTTGAATAGTTTCGGAGATATTGAGAACCGGTGAATTATATTACATGGACGCAATGTTGGCTTGCTATTATATAAACTATAAAATTGTATGCCAGCAAATGAATGTAATAATGATGGTTCATTATACCAATCTGCATTTCTATCGCTTGTTTAGAACACGAGAAATAAAAAGGATTTTAAAATTTAGTGCCTATCGTATACAATAATACATAGTAGACATACATACAGTCTACATGAAGTGAAAATGTTTCACAGTTCATCAGTGGGCAATGATTTATAGGTTATGTTATGAGTTGTTATCTGACCAACGATGTGCACATTGGTGACCACACGTCCAACGAAAAATACTGGTCCTTGTCTGTTCTCGTGACGTCAGCAATGTAGTTCTGTTGGACCACTTCCTGTAGGGTTATGTATGATGGGAACGTAAGCCGTATTGTCTACAAGAGGCTGAAAATCACAGGATTAGAACATCGTACTTAACTCATATCATATCAGAAAACACACTGTAAGAAGCATTGTCCCAACATAACCATGGCTTCTGGCAAAACATCCGTGGTAATTACAACTCAGAGTCGCACTGATCAATCTTATGAAGTCCAACACTGTGCCACAGTTTACTGTACTAATTTATTCATTACCGGTACTCAATGTAGCCTACAACCAGAAGATCACTTATATTTAATCGCTGTAGTTGATCACAAGATAATACTTTTATATTCGAGACCGTACTTAACGAATGTTATATTTCCCTGGCGGTTGCTTGTTATTACTTGACGGTTACAAAGTGTTCAGGAAGATTATGAAAAGATATGAATGGCGCCGGACAATGTATGCTTGTATAACTCTTATAATTCAACGATATACGGTACATAAATGTATCAAACGTTTTGATAATACAAAGATATTCACGAACATAATATTCTATGGTCTTCGTTTTACTGCCGGAAGGGAGGCGTGGTAGTCATCTTGTCTACATCATTGAACCTATATGAACGTTGGTATTCATTTATCACTTGTCTTCATGGAAGGTATTGATATGAGCCGTTAGTCGGTGGCGAGTGTATTTCGCAGATCTCTACAGTATTAATTTCTGTTCCACTCCTTAAAACGACAATAACTAAGTAATAATTTCACTGCAAGATCCTTTGATCTAATTAAACCCATGTGCACATGATTTGACTCGCCTCGAAGGTCACAGGCTCTACAACTCAACTTACTGTACCCTCGTTGCAGCTATTAAATACACAACAAACCCTTGAATCCTAGTTCGCGTGCAGTTTTGTAACGAGTAACTTCAACATGTCGTCGTCGTCGTCGACTTTAACTCGTTTCCGAGTATACATCTTCTTCCAAAACAGTCTAAAATAATCTAAGGTTGAGGTCTGTGGGCATGTTTGCGGTGACTGAACAGCCCAATGCGTGCATGAAACAAACGTCCACACAGATCACACAGAACTGTTGGTGGAGGGCGTGGCTGTGCTGCACGGAGCTTTCGTGCTTGTCGCTTGGCCTTAACAATTCTATGACTTTCTTCTTCAAACATTTTGACAGCAGCCGGGATGGTCTGGCGCCAAGTTGAACGGTCTTTAACAAGCTGGTCCCAGGCTTGTGGATTGAGTCCTGTCAACTTCATATTCTGCTTAAATTGGTCCTTGTATCATCTCTTAGGGCCTCCATGAGGTCTGGTGCCGGAGGTGAGTTCACCATACAGAACCTGGCGTGGTAGTCTCGTATCATCCATCCGATGGACATGTCCAATCCATCTAAGTTGGTGACCAATGATGGATGATTCTATACTATTAGCAAGCGCTTTCTCAAGAACATCAAGATAGGTGATGTGGTCTTCCCACTTTATCTTAAGGATGGATCGAAGTTTCTGTTGATGGAAACGCTCAAGCTTTCGGAAGTCATGTCGATAGAGGGTCCTGGTTTCACAGCCATACAACAATGTTGAGATGACAACAGCTTGGTACACCATGAGCTTCGTCTTCACGGTAAGATCTTTATTCAAGAAGACCCGGTGCGATAGTCACCCAAATGCCGCATGGGCAGCAACGATTCTCTTCTCAACATCCTGCCCACAATTGCCGTGTACAGATAGCAGACTGCCCAGATACGAGAAGTGGTCTACCTGCTCCAATGGAGTATCTGAGATAGAAATGTTGAAGTGCGGAAGGGAAGTGCCTGGTGAGGGTTGTGCCAGAACCTTGGTCTTCTGAACATTAATGGTGAGACCTATCTATAGCTGGCGTAGTTTTGTAAACCTATACAGTATAATTTATCGTGTTTTGAAAACACACGGAACATCTAAACTGCCTCTATTTCAAGATGATTGATATAAAATATCGCATTTCTGCTGCTCATGATGCACTACTTTGCCTGCGTCACAAAAGGATTAGGTTTATGCGCCTTGGCATGTCTTTCTTGCTGGCCGTGTGGCATTCATTCATTCATTTCCGTGTCCGGCCAACATTTCCAGAACGTAGCAACTCCGATAATCTTATTATTGGCCTCGATCAAGTCCTGCGTTGTGGAAGGTTGTTCTAGTTGAGGGCATATGAGCAAGAGGGCCGGATCATGTGTTGCTCCGCTCTCGCAGGACACGTCTCCGTCAGCTGGAAGGATGCCCCATTTTTGCATGATGGTTTTGCAATGGGTGATGCCTGCCCTAAGACGATTGAGTGATCTCCAAAAAGGGTAGGGAACTTCGTTTCCTGGGGCTAGCTCTTCCTTTGCAGGGATATCCAGCGGCAGCTTACTATTCAATCTGGTGATGAGGTTAGACTACGGTGTTCCCTCCAGTGGTTGAGTACTAGCGATGAAGCTCTTTCTGGATTTCAGACGACAAACTACAGCTTGATGATCATGCAGTGGGTGACGGGGATAATTGGTCTTCTTCGCTCTCCCTGCATCGGCAGCAATGACCCTTCTGACAGTGGGAATTGGGTTGAGTTTGTCGTCTGCATCGGCAGCAATGACCCTTCTGACAGTGGGAATTGAGTTGAGTTTGTCGACTGGAGTTGGCTTCATGCATCCTGACAAGACTCGGGCAGTCTCATTGACTGCAGTGTCAACCTTCTTGGTGTGTGCAGATGCACTCCACAAAGGTGAGGCATACTCAGCAGCTGGCACACACAAAGTAAGAGCAGAAGTTCTCAGGACGTGAGGACTAGCTCCCCAGGTGGTAGCTATGAGCTTCCTCAAAATATTGTTCCTTACACTGACCTTCAGCCTGGTATTATGACAATGTTTCTTGAAGGACAGTGCACAGCCAAGGGTAACACCCAGATATACAGGAGTTGTATAATGCTGAAGTCGTTTGCCTTGCCATGTGACGCCCAATTCACGCCGAGCTTCTTTATTCCGTAAGTGAAATGCGCAAACTTGGGTCTTGTTGGGATTGGGCTTCAGAAGATTGGCCTCATAGTAAAGGCCAAGCGTATCCAATGATGAAGTCAGCTTTCCTTCAACCTTTTCAAACGTATTTCCTTGAGCAGCCACTGCTGCATCATCAGCATAGATGAAATGTCTGGATTGTTCTGTAATGGGTTGATCATTAGTATAAAGTATAAATATTACAGAGCACAGGTTGGTTGGTTGGTTCTTAAGTTTAGGGGCTGCGACAACGCGGTCATGTAGCCCTGTGTACTTTGGGTGTGTGTAGAATCTGTCTGATAACCGGTGTTAATTGTGATGACTGTATTAGTGTGTGTTATCTGTTTTTTTTTTTAAATTTTAGTACTGCAACTTAGAATTTTTCAAATATTTCCTACTTTTGCCGCCAAGCACCACCGTCAACGACTACTAGGCCAAGTTCAGAACATAGCTACTAGATGCCACCGCAGTCGGCTCTTGGCAACGAACGTAGAAACCTAAGAGCGTTGTTTACATTCTTAACCTATCCAATTTAAGCTTCACACAGGTGTAATTAGTGGAAGGTTCTTTAACATGCCATAAATCTATGACATGGGACCGCCGGCTTTACTTCCCCTCCGAAGGAAGGCATACTGAGGGATTTTTAACGCTCTTAAAAAAATCCGACGGCTTCGGCCGGGTTTGAACCCGTGCGAGCACACTATCTAGAGGTTGGCCGTTCTTTTGTATGCGCCATCTGCTCTTCTTACCCTGGAAAAAGACCTGCAATCTTCTATTCTGCAAGAGAGTGCCTACGAGGGACGTTAGTTGGTTATCACCTGTGAACTGGTAGATTTTCTTCATCAACTTTCTGTGGCTGATAGTGTCGTAGGCAGCTGTTATGTCGAGCAAGGCAACTCCAGTTATCTTAACCTGTTCGAAACCATCCTCAACGTGTCAGGTGAGGTTCAGTATATGACTGCAGCATGATTTTCTAGGTCGATAACCAGCTTGTTGAGGAATGAGCTTTCCTTCGATTATGCAGTTAATTCGGTTAAGAACAAGACGTTCGAATATCTTAATACATGTTAAGTGAGTAATATTTCCTTGAGGTTTCCATGTTATTTGTGGTGAAAAAAAATGAACAGGCACAGATCTTCCCTAACGTCCTTTTGGCTCTACGATACCAACTACACTGTATCGATTTTTGATTGATTAGGTCTGCATTATCAACATAACTTTGGTACATAGTTGCCAACATATGAATAACCTTATAAATAAAATGAGTAAATAATATGTTAAATTGTCTTTCTTAACACTTCCCCTCAATTTAACATAGATAGTAATCTATTAAATGAGTTTAACATACTATTCAACAAAAAATCTTTGGATTAATTTTGACTCAATACAATTCAGTACTTGATTAATACATTTGTATAATCAGAATCAGTCTCACAAACTGGCGGCTTCGGTGGCGTAGTCGGTAGCATGCTGAGCTTCTATGCCCATGATCGCGGGTTCAAATCCGGCCGAAGTTATCGGATTTTTTAAGAGTGTTAAAAATCCCTCAGTATGCCTTCCTTCGGAGGGGATGTAAAGATGGCGGTCCCATGTCATAGATTTATGGCATGTTAAATAACCTTCCACTAATTACACCTGTGTAAAGCTAAATTGTATAGGTTAAGAATGTAAACAACGCTCTTAGGTTTCTACGTTCGTTGCCAAGAGCCGACTGCGGTGACGTCTGGTAGCTAAGTTCTGAACTAGTAGTCGTCGAGGGTGGCGTTTGGCGGCAAAAGTAGGAACTACTTGAAAATTGATCGTCTGCAGTGCTTACTTGAATTAAAACAGATACACACACTAATACAGCCATCACAATTAACACCGGTTATCAGACAGATTCTACACACACCCAAAGTACACGGGGCTACATGACCGCGTTGTCGCAGCCCCTCTACTTAAGAACCAACCAGTCTCACAAAATAATGATTACAATGCAAAAATAATCTTCACAGCTTTAACAGCTTACAAGTTGCTTAGGGTACATACTAATAATACCCAAGCCAGCTCGAAGAGTCTGGAAATGGATACCAGTCAGTGGTTTGGTGAGAATATCTGCTTTCTGCTCACCTGAAGGAATATGAAGAACCTTGATTACATTCTTCAGATACATATCTTTCACAATATTATACTTGGCATCAACGTGTCTTAGCCTTTTCTCTTCCCACGTATCTAGACAGAAAATGGTTGACTGATGTCTCAAAGATGACAACTGGTCCACTAGTTCAACACCTATGTCCAAAACAAGATTTCTCAACCAAATGAGTTCCATTGCAGTACTCGGCTTCAGTTGATGACTGGGCAACGACAATTTGTTTCCTAGTCACCCAAAATACATTAGCACCATAGACTTCGAACATGAAATTAGAAGTTGATTTCCTATTCTTAGTATTATCCCCCCCCAGCAGTGGCGGCCGACATACTTTTAGTCTGAGAGGGCGATCACAGTATTTTTCCCGCACCTTTTATAAGTTGACAGAGGAAAAAAAGAGTAACTTACCGGTAGGCCGAGAATCAAGTTACTTTTATATGCAAAGAAAATATCGCTACTTGATATTCTTGATCTCAGATCCTAAGGCTGCCATCAGCACTTGTTTTTATCATTTGGTACCGGTATTACAATAATGATTTCATAGGGTAACAACACACTGAGAACCTGATGTGAAAATTACTCTCAAAAGAAAGTTTTCCGCTACCGTTTTTAAAATAGCGTCCACAGAATTCATTTTGAAATGCAGAAATACTTAGCCTAATCACATTGAGACGTAAGCATAAAAAAGACATTCAAGCCTTAAGGAGTTTCAACTCTAGAGCACAGCTGTAACAAGAATTTAAAATTATGAGTATTATTACTATTACGGAATGCAAACAAAGTTTACTTTTCCCTGCATAAATTACTTTCCTCCAAACTTTTGACCAGGAAAACAAAACTAAAACTACAGTATACAACACGATCATCAGGCCGGTACTGCTATACGGAGCCGAAACATGGAGTGTGACCAAAAGGGAGGAATGCCAACTTAACAGTCTTCGAAAACAAGATATATAGAAAAATTTTCGGCCCCATCTTTGACCAGGAAACACAAAGATGGGTTCTCAGATCAAATCATGAGCTGTACAAGTTGGCCAATCAACCCAGAGTAGTGGACGTCATGAAAGCGAAACGGCTGCAATGGGCAGGGCATGTTATCAGAATGGACGCTGCCAGAATAGTTCGCCAGGTGTATGAGAAGAAGATCGAAGGCTCGAGACCCCCTGGAAGACCTAGGAGTAGATGGCAAGATGAGGTGACCTCTGACTGCAGACAAATGGGTATTACTGTATGGGAGAATACTGCGCTGGATAGGAGGAAATGGAGGCAGATAGTGAGAGCGGCACGGGATCGTCACGTCCCAGAAAAGCCAACGGAGTGAGTGAGTGAGTGAGTGTGAGAGTGTATTACTATTGTTATTATTAAGCACCGATAGATAAATCACGAGAATATCACTTTCGGCACAAGCACTTCCAAACCACAGTCGCACCGGTAAATTAAAAAAAAAACACTACCTAATGATTTACAGATTAATTATCACCAACACAGAGATTACAACTGCTGAATATTACCACCGAACTCAAGACTCTTCAGCACGAAAGCGAAATAGCTCACTGGTGCCAACCTCTTCACTAACTAGCCAGAGGTCCGTGTTATACTTCACCATTGCAATATGAATCGTGATTCCTGTTCTCAGATGCTACACTTAAATATAATTATATAATTTTTGTCTTATTTCTCATGGATTATTTAATTTTTATTTTTATTATATGCAACCATGGAGATTTGATTTATTCATTCATTTACTTTATTTGCTAATGAGGTGATTCCCCAGCTGGGCGCATGCTCGTAGAGGGGTTTGAGAGGAAATGCTGCTGCTGTTCACTGTTGTCAAATCTTCAATTATTGTGACACAGCGGGTTGTGAGCGATGGTTGTGATCAGGCCACAGTGCTTGCCTAATACCGGTGCTACATAGCTGTACGGACTCCGCCCGGCTTAAAGACAACTGCCCGCACACCGCACCCACAGATTACCCCTCTGGCAGCCGACAAGCGCGCCAGTCTCCGTACTCCCCTTGCGTCTCAACCCCCTCGCCCGGGCACAATCTTAGGGCGGAAAGCCGAGAGTCCGTACCTCCATACTGACCAATGAGCTGCGCGCTGAGCGTGCGTGATACAACCAAACACAGTCTTCCTGATTGATAGAGCTAAAGTTTTTCAATGACATGTAATTTTCTTAGCATTATTCGAGTTCAATTTTCGTCTTAAAATATCAAGAGAAAATTAAAATCCCTTTTCGTTCTCTTGGAATGACACCGTCCTGGAGTCCTTATGGGCCAGCCGCTACTGCCCCCCAGTCTGCATCAGCATAGTCAACTAGGTTAGCACTAGTTCCTGATTGCCTTGAAATAAGAGTCCCATCTTGCTTGTTCTCTTGAGATAACGTAAGACACGTTTAAGCCCAACCAATTGCGCATCAGTAGCGTTACTTTGAAACCTACTATAGAAATTCACTGCCATACATATATCAGGACGGGTTGTCAACATGAGATACATGAAACATCCAACTAGTTCTTTGTAAGGTCTGACAGAAAGGATACATTCACCTACAGGCTCCTTTGCTGGATCTACCTCCATGGGAGTTTTAGCTGGATTGCAGTCTACCATTCCAAAACGTTTCAGAAGGTTTTGGATGTTTTGGGGCTGGCTTAAGAACATTCCTCTCTCTGAGCGATCAATTTTGATTTCCAGAAATTCCCTGAGATCTCCAAGATCAATCATCTTGAATTCTGCCATGAGAGTCTTCTTACATTCCTGTAGAGCTACAGCTGAACTACCTGCTACAATAATATCATCAACATAAAGACGTAGGATAATAACAAGTGTGTCATGAAAATAAAGACATTTATCATATTCTGATTGCCTGAAACCATGCTTCTGAATGAAATCATTGAATCTAGAGTTTCACTCCTCTGGGGTCTGCTTCAATCCGTAGAGTGTTTTGTTCATCTTGCAAACCAGAGGTGGAGTTGACTCTTGCTCAAATCCCTCTGGTTGAGTCATGTAGATTTCTTCCTTGATGCTGCCGTGAAGGAAAGCGTTCTTCACATCAAATTGTTGAGTAAGCAATCCATGATGATTAATTACTGACATCAATACTCTCACATAGTGATGTAAAATGTCTAGGCATTTATAAGTCGGGGCAAATGTCCTGGATAAATGCCCGGGCAAATGCCCAAAACCCATAAATGCCCAGGCATTTTGAGCATTTACCTCTTTTAAAAACATATTCATAATGCAACGCTTATATAAATATTGTTTTAGCCATATATGTATCTACATATATGTATTCTATATATTTATCCATAAAAGCAGGAGTTGAGGCCAAAATAGGCTGCGGAAGTTGTTGTAGGAATTCACTGAAAGAACTTGATTTTGGTTCTGAGGCTGAGCCTGTGCTTAATACTGCAGATTTGATGTTGAAATCATACACTTCAATTAGTAAAGGTTCATAAGGGGATTTTCTTTCGAAAAGGTTTTTCAACCACTGTAATTGTACCTAAATGAAGCACTTTTTTTAAAGATCCTGAGGGCACTTAAAAAACTTCTTTATGTGCTTTTCCTTTTTGTTACAATGTGACTGTTAATAGTCCTTATTACAATATTTACAAGATACTCCTTTCCCTTCCAAAATAAAAAAGTTCCAAATAGCTCCTTTTTTCCTAAGCATTTTGTAATGATTTAATCTAGCACTTAAAAATATAAATAGCCTAAGAAAGAAGTGAGGTCGGTAGTACGTTTGTGTAATGAGGTGAGACGGTCTTGTGAGTTCGGGTGACGGTGAAGAGTGGATCGTCGGGCCGTGACGTCATAGCTCAGCGCTATGGCCTTGTTATCGGTGGTCACGCCCAGAGCCTAGCCCATCCACCCTCCTCCCAAAGCCACTATTCACACCATAATCAAACTCCTACCTAATTTTCCTAAATATAAATGAGTAGACCTGCAGGCCTAACTCAGTAATACAATGTTTTATTCAAACCAGATATACATTATTCCCATTTAGATGTTACTGACAACATTGACACAGGATACTTAAATTATTATTAGCAATATTCAGGCATTACTAGTTTATCCATGATATGTACCTTTGATTAATGGTTTTTATTATGTTTTAGATGCTCTAGTAACAATCACAAGTAGTAAAAAGTAAAAAAAAGAAGTTTTCTTAAATGCCCAGATTTTGGGCGCTTAAAACCGCTTTGGGCAAATGCCCGAGCAAATGTTAATTTATAGATGTCCTGCCCACTGGGCATTTGCCCGGCCCACATCACTACTCTCACAGTCACTAGGCGGGCCACTGGTGCATACGTCTCAAAATAGTCAAAGCCCCGTTTTAACGAACAGCCTTTAATGACAAGGCGGGCTTTATACTTCTCAACATTTCCAGATGCATCATGTTTGATTCGAAACACCCACCTGTTTTGATTGCCTTCTTACCATGTGGCAACGTTGTCAGTGTCCAGGTTTTATTTTCCTGCAGTGCATTCATCTCTTCTTGAACTGCTTCCCGCCATTCTGAAGCGTCAGGTCTACCTTCAATGTCCTTGACAAATTCAGGAACATCATCTACTACTGCACACAGAGCTAATTCACTTAGGGTAACCTCATAATCATCCAGATACTGCGGTCTCTTCCTCACACGAGTTCCATGACTCCGTTATTCTGTAGGTGTATCATTGGCTTCTAGATCTTCCCCTGAATGTTGGCAATCTTCATGAATTAGATCTTCCTCCTTTGAAATAGGCTTCTTATTAGTTTCTAGTGTGATGGATCAATATGTATAAACCTTTCACCTGAAGAACTCTCATCAAAAATGACATCTTTCCCTTCAATAATTTCTTGGGGGTCAAGACACCACAATCTATAACCATTATGACAGTACCCAACCAAGTAAAGTTTCCTCGATCGACTGTCAAATTTTCCTCCACTCAGTTGTTTGGGAGTATGGAGGTAAGCAGGTGAACCAAATACCCTGATCTTGCTGACATCAGGTTTATGCCCATACCAGAGAGTTGCAGGAACACAGTCTGATAAGGCATTAACAGTGCTCCTGTTGATAAGGCACACTGCTGCGCTTACTGCTTCAGTCCAAAGATTCTTCTGTAGTCCTGAGCTCAATAGCATACATCTTGCGTTGTGCAGGATAGTTCTGTTGAGCCTTTCAGCTACACCGTTTTGCTCAGGTATATTCCAACTGTATTCCTTTCTCTTGAAAATAAGTCTTCAGCTCGTTTGAGGTGTACTCCCCACCTCGATCACACCTGAAGCGACTTATTTTGCTCTTGAAATGAGCGGTTGCCCTCACGTCATAGATCTTGATGTAGTCCAATGCTTCACTCTTCTTTTCTAGAGGATATGCAGCTGAAAAATGTGTGAAGTCATCCATTTGAGTTAAAATGTATCTTTCTCCATTATATGACTCCGGTGTAATTGGGCCAAACAGGTCACTGTGGATTAGTTCCAGTGGCCTCTGTGCTCTTTTTCTTGTTTGGTTGTGTGACAGCTTACACATTTTTCCTTGACAGCATATTTCACACACTTCCTTCACCTTAGTTCCTGTCATACCATCCACCAGGGTTTGCAGGTTCTGAAGACCTGCCTTACTTGTACGACCAAATCTTCTATGCCACAAGTCCTCGCTTCCAAGTGTTAGGCATGCAATTTCCTTCGTGGTATGGAGTGTTAGCCTGTACAACTTGTTGATCCGATGTGCAACCGCAATCACATAATTTCCTTTCATTATTAGTGCCTTACCATCATGAAAAATGATTCTGCATCCACTCATTTCCAGTCTTCTCACAGACAGTAAATTTATTTCCAAATCTGGAATGTACAACACGTCTGGAATGTTCACAGTATTCCATGTTCCGTCGACCAATGCAAACATTTTCATGTTTCCCTTTTGTGTTGATGTGACGGAGTGCCCTACTTTTGCCACTTTAATCTTCATAGGATTAGTCTTTACACTTGTCTGAAAGAAATCAGCCGGCCGAGCTTCTTGATCTGTTCCACTCTGAGGTCATCAAAGCCAGGAGCTTTATTACTTTATTAAATTTCAGAGTGGAGATGGTAGATTCCATTTTATTAAAGGAGAAGGGCTCTCATAGGAGATAGTTCTCACATCCTGGGGTACGTTCAAGTTGTTCCCGTGTACTTCGGCCTTTAGTCTTGCCATTCATGAGTAATTGAGCTGCAATCTGGTCTGCTATTACTGCGGTAAAGTTTCTAGATTTCGTCGGGTCACCGCTAAGGTTTTTCAGGAGATTCCAGGCCCGTCTACTATTTACCTTCATGTCAAGATTCTCTACCAGTGAGCTCTACTTAGTTGTACGATTTGCTGAGATGGTTTGCAACAATTCCTCACCAACCTGGATAGTGTCATCAGCAAATGGGTATTAAAAATATCCTTGTAGTGGCCCATCAGCTTATTGCTGTCGTCAGTTAGGCCTGGTATATATGTAGCTTGATTTACAGCCTCGTGGGACAATGAATGACGTCACACTGTCAGACGACGATCAGCTCAATGCTGTCAACTTTCGTGCCAGTTTCAGTGTCTGCAAGTCCTCTGCAAACATGGTGACTTTGAAATATGATACAACAATGAATACTACCATGATTCAACACAACCTCAAGGCATTATACTATAAACTGCCATGTTTGTATTGATGGGGGACAAACGGTAAAGTTATATTATTAGCAACTTAATTAAGGTGACGCTGACTATAGTCTACATATTTTCATGAAAACTACCTGTAAATACGACGGGAGCAAAGAACAACGTTATTGACTCCCTCAAAATGACAACAAACATGATAGTAACTGAGTTCTCAACCTTTCCTTTCATGAAGTACGGTGAACCTGATCAGGCGCGGTGGCCGAGAGCGCTAACGCGCTATCTCATGCCTCAGTGGTATTGGCAGAGCGTGGGTTCGAATCTCACCTCGGCCGTCCTAAAAATGGTTTTCCGTGGTTTTCCATTTTCACTATGCCGGGACGGTTCCTTTCTACGGATTCCAAAATCCCTTCCCTGACCCTTGTGTAATAAGACTAAAGTTAGCGGTCGCCTGGGTGATCTGCCTATTACCATCCTCAGTTGTATTTGCTGAAAAATTGTGTCCAGATCCCAGACAACAATTTTCTGGCGGTAGAGGAATGATCCATACGTGGGCGAAGCGGAGCTTGGAGGATAAGCGATTAAAAATAAAGAAAGAAAAAAAAGCTAACCTTGACCATTTGCGGAGACTTTATGTGAAAATACTCTTGAAAAGTTCTGTATTCAGGATATTTTTCTTTCAACTACTTTTCACCTATCACCTACTTCATGGAGGAGTTGGAAGTCTGGAGATCGAAGATTCGAATACTGGCGCTGACAGCGGCCATCCTACGTTTTTCCACACTCCTTTCAGAAGAATGCCGGGATAGTACAGAACCTTGTTTCAATTCCCGGGGTACCTGCCCTATTCCCACCCTATTAATTACAATAACACACACTATTAAAGTCACCACAGGAACACAAGTTATCAAACACATTAAACATGCACCCAAGTTCACGGGACTGATGACCAACATGTCCCAAGCTCCTAAACCGAATTAATAACAAATTCAACTCCCCCAAGTACAGTACATGATTTTGATGATCAAGCTGTCACAAAAGTGTAAAATGGATCAATAACTCCGTACTGTTTTCTCTTAAGGAATTGAAAGGAGAATTCTGCTAAATTATTAAAATAAGCGAAAGCGTGATATTCAACGTTTAAAAAAATAAATAATCCACTAACCTGGAGAATAATTAAATTCCCTGTTTTAATTTTCACGACACCGTGCACCGGTTGCCCTATAGAAACTTTAATCGTGCACTTGTGAAGCGTGCTGCCATTCTTTAAGACAAAAGGGGCCGTCGCAGATCTGCGCCTTCTCGATATAAATTAAGCGCCGAGTTAAGCTTCCTTATTAAGACTTGAGAAGTTGGTGGAACAAGAGAGTTCACAATGTCCTCGCCAGACGGAGCTGGCGCTGGTGGCAGCATCCGGTAGCGTCCCCTTGCCAAAGCGTGAATCCCAATTCACTCACGATTGACTGCTCCAAGTTTTTCAAGAAATTGGCTCTTTCAGTGCGCCAAGTTCTCAAGAGAAGAAGATAGGACATAGCTCCTCAGCATCAAAATGTACTAGCTTGCTTGGCTGTCGATTTTTGGGTAGGACACCCCTCTGGAATGTCGAGTGGTGAGTGACAAAATATGATGATAGAACATCCGTAATGATAGCTGCACTTAATTAAAGGAAACCATAGTTACACTGTGGCAGATTTTATTTTTTATGTTTGAACAAGTAGGCTACGGTAGTTCCGTGATGACTATAAGATAAACCCGTGGCACTACAGCCCATGAAGGGCCTAGGCCTGCCAAGCGACTGTTGCCCAGCCAATATGTAAGGTATATGCGATAATAATAATAAGAAGAAGATCAAGAAGAACAATAATAATAAATACTACAGATATTGAATGGCAAGAGACGCTTGAAATTCTATGGGCAAATCTATAGAATGGACAACGAACGACAGACTCGCCAAAAGACTATATAAAGTAGTCAATTCAAAGTCAGTTATGATAAGCTACCTAGAAGATAATTTTGTTAGTTATTATAATTATATTTTATTGTATTTTAGTTTTATTAATGAAAATGAAAATCCACAGCCTGCTTCCAGTCGACCGATCGGGTCAGGTAATGGGATGAATGAAGCCCCCATCTAGCGGCGAGTGCTGGCTGCCGAAGCCTGTCGCACTCCCGTGGGGCAATGATTAAACGAATCACAGATGAAATGAAATGATAGTGGAGAGTGTGGCGGGAATGAAATTGTTGACAGGGAAAACCGGAGTACGCGGAGAAAAACCTGTCTGACTCCGTTTTGTCCAGCACAAATCTCACATGGAGTGACCGCGATTTGAACCATGGAGCCAGTGGTGAGAGGCCGGCGTACTGCCGCCTAAGCCACGGAAGCTTTGTTTTATTAATATTAGCCTTTTCTTAAGTTAGGCATCCACCTCTAAATTATAGCTACAGTACACACATGATGAGTAGCCTAATTCTCAATTCCAACACGGCAAGTAGCCTACTGCAGCATTACAAAGGCCTAGGTATTGAAGTGGAGGTGACCACTATGTAGGCCTACGTGATGATTATTATTGTTGTTTTAAGAGTTGGAACGTCGAGGGCATCTGCCCCAAAATATCTCATATGGACTTTATTATTTCACTAAGGATTGTAGATGGTTCATAGCACATACAGGGTGTATCCGTAATGATGTTACAAACTTTCAGTGATGATGGAGGAAGGCAAATGGATCAATGTAAGAAAAGGAACCATAGTACGGAAACGATCGAGTCGCACGTTATAAGCAAAATGCTATTCATTTAATACCGTTTACCTGCACACGTAGTGGGGTTTACCGGTGTTTACACGTAGCAACCCCATATCGTTGGCTTCCGGCACGTTAAGGAACGCCTGCGGGACGAAATTCCGCCACCCCGGATATCTGTTAAGAACTAGAATTGAGGACGGACGCTAACCAATTGCGATTATTAATAATTATTGACTCGATCGTTTCTGGATTATGAGTCCTTATCTCAAATGGATCCATTTACCTTCCTCCATCATTCCTGATAGTTTGTAACATCATCACGGATACACTCTGTATAATAGAAACTACATAGCGGAAATGAGCATTCATTAGAAGCGTCAAGACACAGGACGTTCGCAAAACTATTAATTCAACATATCATGACTTCAAGTATTACTAAATTGACATAAGTAATGAAAGATAGCGAAATTCCACTTTCATCTGCCAGGTGGTACACAGCGATGCAGTCTCGGAATGGTTGGCTATCTCCTAATTCAAGCGAACTACTCATAAGTGGCTGTATCTGAAGCTTATACTTACCATGCAGTTACGTTACATTGGTTTAATGGTGGTCTAGGTAGGGGATAGTATGCAGACGACAGGGATGGTATTTACAACCCACATCAAAGAGAGAGTACACGTTTTAAGAGCCGACTGCGTTGACGTCTAGTAGCTAAGTTCTGAACTTGGCCTAGTAGTCGTTGACGGTGGCGCTTGGCGGCAAAAGTAGGAACTATTTGAAAAATTCTAAGTTGCAGTCTGTACTTAAATTTAATAAAACAGATAACACACACTAACACAGTCATCACAATTAACACTGGTTATTAGACAGATTCTACACACACCCAAAGTAGACGGGGCTACATGACCGCGTTATCGCGGCCCGTAAACTTAAGAACCAACCAACCAACCAACCTGAGTACACGTTGCACTGAGAGCCATGAACGACATGAAGCATCTCCGAGATATGTCACAGACAGCAATGACATTATTTCAGACAAAGATTGTAGCGGTGGTGACATACGGGCTAGAGAACATGATCCCATTTAAAATACAAGAACCTAACAGAACTAGAAAAGGTCAAGGGTAACATTTTAAAGAGAACACTATGCCTCTCAAAATTTGCACTATCCTGGCTGACGTAAGCAGTGGCAAGAGAACCACCACTTATTGAACACTTGAGACTCAAACTGCCCCTGCCATCGAGATTAATACAAGACTTAAATACGAAACAGAACGATATTTGGAGCGTCTTCTACTGCACGGATACGATGATAGACAGAAACTGGATACTGAGCCTACGTGATCTACGACACGTCATGACAAAATCAACATGGCGGTCATGCGAAGTTCATATATTAAAAATAATTACTCTTGTCTTAATTCAGTCACCCAAGCACAATGAAACCTGGCAACATAAATCTTTGCACAAAGCTTAATTTACTGTCATCTAATTTAATTAAATTGTTTTGATAAATTCAACATGGCAGCTGTGGGAAATTTTAAAAATATGTTTTAATTTCTTGTATCCTAATTAAGCGATCGAAGTGAAAGTTTGTATAAAGAACCACCCTATTAATCGTCATACACTGGCACATAAATCTATGACTTTCATATAAAAACAAACCAAGTTGGTAACCATGAGAAATATTTCACATGTTCTCAATATCTACGAATCTATTACAGCAATCAAACCTGAAATTTTGCATGGCGATATAGGTTATTAAAATAAAATCATCTATACAACTGTCAGTAACCTGATGAGTACATAATGAACATGGTGGCCCGCGAATTTAAAATATTTAAATGGGCTTTCCTCGCGACTTAATCACCCAAGCTCAATGAAACTTAGCACGGTAAATCTTTATACAAATCTTAATATAGTGGTGTATAATATATTTTTAATGGAAATTCAAGATGACGGCTGAGCGAATTCTTTTCTTCATTTTTTAGTCCGATTCAAGCAATCAAATTCGGCAGTTTGTATAATGAACTACCATAATATACTTCATCTGCTGGTTTAACATTTTATGGCCTACATATAAAACAACCGAACATGCCAACGATGAGAAATATTTCACCAGTTCTCAACATCTCCGGAACTACTACGGTAATCAAACTGAAATTTTGCTTGGTGATAGAGTACAACTTTCAAAAACCTGATGAACACAAAAACAACATGGTGGTCATGCGATATTCAATTATTTAAAATTACTTTTTGTCTTTGTCGTATAGTATTCAATCAATATAAGAGAAGCTTCGTATAATGGACCATTGCAATAATAATAATAATAATAATAATAATAATAATAATAATAATAATAATAATAATAATAATAATAATAATAATAAAAATAATAATAATATGTAATGTCATTGAATTATGTAACTTGCCTTCCGTAAATTACTGTATATAAGTCGTACATTTGACTTAATGCATGTAATTTTTCATTGTACTGGTGGTGGTTGTAAGTGTTGTAAGGGGGCTAAAAACCGAGGTCATAGACCTCAACTGTCTAATGTGGTATCGTAAACTATAGGTTATACACATTCATTTCTGTGAAGGAACATATTCTACTGGTGTTCTATTGAAACAGTTGATAAACCAGTACCATGAACTGGTACAAAATTCTTTAGTGTTGTATTCATGTAATGTACAGTAGATAAGCCTCATCGTATGTCTTTGAAAACATATTTTCCAGTGAAGACGATGTGTTGGTGTGACTTATTTTGGGTAATGATGAAAGGTTTAATGTGAGACAGGGCAAGTACTAGTACCGTAGGAAGAACATTTTGCTATTTTGAAATATGACTACAACGTTTGAACATTCAGGTTTGTGCTTGAAATTGTTGCTTGTACTTTATCACAATGATGGTCGTGTACCAAAAGCTATTTAGTCCATCATAAGGGGAATGTAATAGGTGAGAGAGTTTTTAAATGCAAAAGACCGGCGTAATATATGAAAATAGGCTATTTAGTTCTTCATGGAACTACTTGTTATATTTGGCGTTTCATTACATCCTATTTACATTTAATGTTCAAATTTCTGTACGCGTTGTTATATTAGGAATAATTTGTGTACTAAATCCTTCGTTCACTACAGGGATGTGTTGTTTGAGTTAGGGACTTGGACATTGACATTTCAACCCCGAAGGCGTTCCACTATCATCCGCTTACGCGCTCCGGCTATCAAATGGCTTAATTCATAATATCCCAAGCGGTGGATATATCCACCTTAGTTTGCAAGAAGATTCCATTATAACTTTGAACATTGTAACTCAGAGATTCTGTACAATACGTCCGTACCTCAATCTATCTATGTACATAATATGTTTTGCTTTGTGCTCAATTTCAATTAAATCCAATAACAACTTGCTCTTTTTTTATTAATGAGAATTCTGCTCACGTATCTTTGCTCTTACGGTAAAGTGCGAAAGCTTCCCACATACTCACTAGTATTTTGTTAAATATTTATATTATAGGTAGAGACATCTTTACATTTTCCTCGAAGATTTGTCAAATACCACTCACTCACTCACTCACTCACTCATTCATTCATTCATCACGAAATCTCAGAAACCACCGAACGGATTGGAATTAAATTTGGTATGCAGCTTCCTCAAGGGCCGTAGGTGCTCGCTAAGAAAGGTTTTCAAAAAAATGCACTCGGGATCATGGTCAAATAGCGAATACCGCGATTATATGAGGCAATGCGGGCTGCATAATGTCGCCCCTACCAGTGTTCTGGCACTTTGCAGGCAGTGAGCTTACTGTCATAACGTGCACGTCATTGTTGTCTGCGCTTCCGACCTTTACCCACTCTCTCTGTTCAAACAGAACTTCTATGTAGTTTCTGTTTGTACTTTATACTTTCACCATCACTTTATAATCATCATATTGCATTGTATATTAGCCTTTAGTTGAAGTAACTGTAGTTATAATGAAAAGTAGACTTTGGTAAAAGAAAATTACCTCTACCAACGTCAATTTTATTAAGTTAGGCTAGGTCTATTCCATTTAACAGTTTTTTAAAGTAGAGATTTGTTTTATTACGTTAGGAGAAGATGGCTACTGCATTAATATCCCCCAACGTCACAACAGCACTCAAGCACTTTTACAGCTTGAGAATATTTGAGCGTGGGGGTGATAATTCTTATCTTTTGTTATTTCGCAATCTTCTCAATCAGTTTCTGGTTGATATGTATGCAAAGATTGAGACAGAGAGATTACTTTGGATTCGCATCAATCAGAGACAGTTGAGAAGTGAGGAATATGTGCACCTGAAGGATGCAATGAGTAAAGCTGGCAGCCGTTTGTCAGTTATTGGTAAAATGGTCGTGTTGCCGTCGACTTTCACTGGAGGCCCGCGCTATGTGCATGAACGCACTCAGGATGCTATGACTTACGTGCACCATTTTGGACGTCCTGATCTTTTTATAACATTCACCTGCAATCCAAAATGGTCCGAAGTAGTCGAGCACCTGAAACAAGGTCAACAACCTCAAGATAGGCATGATTTGGTAGCGCGGGTATTCCATTTGAAAGTTAAGCACACGATAAGACTTCTTACTAAGGGTTGTATCTTTGGTCCTTCAAGGTGTCACATGTATTCCATTGAATGGCAAAAGCGAGGATTACCTCACGTTCACATACTTCTGTGGCTGGAAGAAAAGCTAAGGCCTGAAGACATCGACAAGGTGATCAGTGCTGAGATTCCTGACCCAAATCTTGACCCTGCTCTCCATGACATTGTCAAGGCAACCATGATCCACGGTCCATGTGGAGTTCTCAACAGGAGTTCGTCTTGCATGGTGGAAGGAGTATGCACCAAGAAGTACCCCAGACCACTCATCAAGGAAACCCAAACCGGGGAAGAGGGTATCCCAAATATCGCAGGCTGCCCACTTCGGAGGGTGGGGTTTCTATTATTAAAAAGGGAGTGGAAATTGACAATAGCTGGGTAGTACCCTATAACCACGTCCTATCTCGCACCTTCTCAGCTCATATCAATGTTGAGTACTGCAACTCTGTAAAGTCAATAAAATACATTTGCAAATATGTTAACAAAGGTTCCGCCAAGCTACTTTTAGCATCGGAGAGTTTGACGAAGTTTCAAGATATGAATTAGGACGCTACATCAGCAGCTCAGAGGCGGCTTGGCGCATATTCTGCTTCCTCATGCATGAACGCTATCCTTCGATCATGCAACTTGCCGTCCACCTCGAGAACGGCCAGCGGGTTAACTTTAATGAAGACGACGTTCGTGATCAGTTAAACAGCCCCCCAAACACAACTCTTCTTGCTTTCTTCGAACTATGCCGATCCGATAAATTTGCTTCAACACTTTTATATTGTGAAGTTTCATCCTATTTCGTTTGGAAAGGTAATAAGTTCTGTAGAAGGAAACAAGGAAAGCCAGTCCCAGGTTATCCTGGTTTGAAAAAAGATCAGACCCTTGGCAGAGTTTACACCGTTCACCCTGGTAATGCCGAGTTCTATTACCTCCGCCTCCTTTTACATAAAATCCCTGGCCCTCAGTCTTTTACTGACCTCAAAACCGTGCCAGGGGTGGTTCAACCAACATTTCAAGCGGCATGTAAAGCACTTGGCTTGCTAGAGTATGATGCGCACTGGGGCTGCACACTAGAGGAAGCGTCCTCCACCTACTCTCCCCACACGATACGCGACCTGTTTGCCATCTTACTGGTGTTTTGTCAAGTGAGTGATCCCATCATGCTCTGGAAAAAACACAAAGACAGCCTCGCGGTAGATGTGGTGAGAGAGGTTCAGAGGCAGTGTGCTGATGTCAACCTGATCATGGGCGTCATCTACATGAGGTTTCCGGTGCTTCTTGAGGATTTAGTACTAAAAATGTCTGGTCAACAACTAGAACGCTTTGGACTTTCGTCGCCTTCTAGAGAACAAGACTCTGTCGTTGTTCACCGTGAATATGTCAGTGAACTATCTTACGACACAATTAAGTTGTCCAAAGTGGTTGCTGATAATGTTCCAAAATTGAACAACGAGCAGAGATTGGCCTATGACGAAATAGTTCGAAGTGTTGTTTCAGAATGTGGTCAGCTCTTTTTTTCTAGATGCACCAGGTGGAACTGGCAAAACCTTCCTGATTAATCTCCTGCTCAGTACATTTAGAAGTCGACAGAACAATGCCATCGCAGTCACCTCCTCTGGTATTGCAGCAACCCTACTGGGAGGTGGAAGAACAGCTCATTCAGCTCTCAAGCTCCCTCTTAACTTCAGTCACGCTGCATCTGCCCTTTGTAACATCTCTAAGCAAAGTGGCACAGCTCGCGTGCTGAGAGATACAAAACTCATTGTTTGGGATGAATGCACGATGGCGCACAAAGGAGGAGTCGAGGCATTGGACAGAACCCTTAGGGACATTATAGGTAACAACCAACTTATGGGTGGAGTCACAGTACTTCTTGCCGGTGACTTTAGACAGATCCTCCCTATTATACCCCGTGGAACACGGGCTGACGAAGTAAATGCCTGTCTAAAATTGTCTTACATATGGCCCAAAGTCACATCAATTCCCTTGACTGTCAACTTGCGCGTACACCTCCATGGTAATTTTATGGCTGAGGAGTTTTCCCGTCTCCTTCTAAGCATTGGCGATGAAAAGTTGGAGGAAAATGACGGAAAAATAACTATTCCAGCTCAACTGTGCGAAGTTGTTGACAGTTTAGGGAATTTGATCGAAAAGATCTACCCCAAGTGTTTGTAAATTCCAACCTTGATAATTCATGGATGGAAGAAAGAGCTATTCTTACCCCCAACAAATGACTCTGCTGATAGTATAAATATCGCCATCCTTAAGAAGTTATCAACAACAAAAATGGAATACAAATCAGTAGACTCGGTTGTAGAGGTTGAAGATTCAGTTCATTATCCTGTGGAGTTTTTAAACACTCTTAACCCGCCCGGAATACCGCCTCATGTCCTGATACTCATGGTTGGTGCTCCTGTCATGTTATTGCGCAATCGAAACCCTCCTAAACTCTGCAATGGAACCAGGCTGCAGGTTAAAGCTCTGCATACATTTGTGATTGAAGCCACCATGATTACGGGTGTTGCCCAAGGCGAAACTGTCTTCATAACCCGCATTCCTCTGATCCCATCGGACTACCATTTTCAATTCAAACGTCTGCAGTTTCCTTTGAAAGTCTGCTACGCCACGACAATTAACAAGGCTCAGAGGCAGAGTTTAAAAGTAGCTGGTGTGGACCTGAGAAGTGACTGTTTCGCACATGGTCAACTGTACGTGGCATGCTCCAGAGTCAGTTCTTCTGATGGCTTAGTCATTCTGCAGCCTGAGAGAAATACCAGAAATGCAGTTTACCGAAAAGTGCTTAGGCGTTAAAAACACTCTCTATAGACATGGCAGTAGGCTAGGGGACCTGCCTTAAATCAAAGCTTCCCGTCGTATATTGCACCCGATTTTCAATTTCAATTTCAACGCTCCATGTTGCCGTGATTATCTTCCATTACAGGAAAAATCTATGTAACTAATGTTATAACGTTATAATGGGATTCCAAATGTTATTGCGGGTGAAGCCGCGGGTAAAAGCTAGTTATATTATACAGTATCTTTTCCGAATTTATGGCATTACTTACAACTGAGGAAAATATTTCGTCACTGCGATGACAAAAAAATATTTAAAAGACCATCCCAACTACGGCAGAAGAGGCAGATAACCTCCACTGTTTCTCCCCTTAAAACAACAATAACTATCAACCAACTGCGACAGAACATTTTTTTTTTATAATGACAGCATATTCATATTTTAAGCCACGAATCATTTCATCAAGCTAAAACAGCTGTTAATGTCTTAAGCACTTATGACGCAAGGTGCCAAGGCTGCTCATGTATTCCCTATTCCGTCCACCGAGTTAAATCCATTTAACTCTGTTCCGGTGTGTTGCCATGACAACAGCTTTCTTGAGGCAGTACGCGTGGGGCGAGAGAGGCTTTGAACTTTCTGGAGCTGCCAGTAGCGAAACTCTTAGTTCAAGTCATAAGAGCCAATTGCCGCGTTATCAAGCGTATGGTACTAAACTAGCTATTTGAATTTGTGCTTTATTATACTAAAATATACAACACACAATAATTTTATTTTTGGCTTTCTGTACCATATTGAGCTTTTAGCATTTGTATGAAATTCGTTGAAAATAAGGATTGTGATCAATTTATTTATTTATTTATTTATTTATTTATTTAATTTATTTAGCGTATGGCTTTTAGTGCCGGGAGGGTCCGAGGTCATGTTCGGCTCGCCAAAGTCTGTAGCTACTTCTATTAGCTACAAGTACCGTCGCGTGTGGATGAGATAAAATGAATGAAGATGGATGAAACTGGTACGTTCAATTTCAAGTAGTTCCAACTTTGGCTACCAGATGCCACTGACACCTAGCAACGAACGTTGGAACTTGATTGAGCGTTTCTAACGAAATATAACCTACAAATTTAGCTACACACTACAAATTGTAGTGGTAGGTTCTTTTACATGCCATAAATCTATGACATGGGCCACATGCTTTACTTCCCCTCCGAAGGAAGGCATACTAAAGGGTTTTAACGTTCTTAAAAAATCTGTCGACTTCGGCTGGGTTTGAACCCGCGATCTTGGGCGTAGCAGTGCAGCATGCTGCCGACTATGCCACCGAAGCCGTTATTGTGTTCAATATTGTGGGTTAAATATTGGACCCAAATATTGTGCTTTAATAAAAAAAAAAGACGTTGTCCATTAGGATTCTTTATACATTTATAAATATGCACATTTAGTTAGTTATTGTTGTTTTAAGGGGCGGGACTACGAGGTCATCTGTCCCTCTTAACACAGATTAAAGAATACAAATTTGGAATTGAATTTAAAATTTTGAGGTGGAAACGTAAATTTAAAAAGACCAAAAATTAATATAACAAACACAAAAAATTAAATACAAATAACAATTTTAACATAAACAAAAATTACGGAAAAACAAAAAAATATCATTCAAAAACGAACAAGTCGTTGAGTCAATGTTCACTATGCACATTTAAAAGGTATACATTTACAACATACATTCAATTAATAATAATAAGTGTTTACATTGTTATGCCCACCTGTGGAGCGCGATATAACTTATTTAACTAATGATGTTCTTTTTCATCTCCCAAAATCTCTTCATCTGGGCACTGAAAATCTTCCTTCGTTCTTCAGTCCATGATATCTTAGTTCCGGTAATCATTTACTCAGAGATTTACTTCGATTTTTTTCTTTTGAAAAATTAATAACAAATACATCAAAATACAGTAGTTAAAAATCAGTCTGTAACAATAATGGGCTTTAAATTGATGATAATATAAAAAGTAGATTGGCTCAAGCAAGGAAAGCATTTCTACAGAAAAGGAATCTGTTGACATCGAATATAGATTTAGGTATTAGGAAGAAATTTTTGAAAACCTTTGTCTGCAGCGTGGCGCTCTATGGAAGTGAAACTTGGACTATTGGTGCAGCAGAAAAGAGGAGAATTGAAGCGTTTGAAATGTGGTGTTACAGGAGAATGATGAAGATCAGATGGGTAGATAGGGGTTACAAACGAAGAGGTATTAAGACGAGTGGGAGAGGAGAGATGTTTCTGGCGACTGCTAATGAAGAGAAGAGATAGGTTGGTAGGACACATACTAAGACACTCAGGAATAGCAAGCTTAGTTATGAAAGGAAGGGTCGAGGACAAGAACTGCAGGGGTAGACCAAGGTTAGAGTATGTTAAACAGATTGCCTCGGATGTAGGGTGTGGTAGCTATGTAGAGATGAAACGATTAGCTCAGGACAGGGAGGCATGGAGGGC
Organism: Meconema thalassinum; assembly: GCA_946902985.2. Classification (NCBI taxonomy): domain Eukaryota; kingdom Metazoa; phylum Arthropoda; class Insecta; order Orthoptera; family Tettigoniidae; genus Meconema; species Meconema thalassinum. The sequence goes on along the minus strand of OX336388.2, from coordinate 510,322,822 downwards.
TGCATCACACCAGTCAAAAGACTGAATACTCAAACAACAGCAACAACAACACGTTAAAATGACATATCTAAACAGTTGGTGATTTTATATTACCGTACTATAAAACAGAATAAAACATTTTTCTTTAAAAAATATCTTGTGATGGTCAATGCGGTGTGATTTCTATAAGTTGAATATATTCTCGTTGCGGAGTGAAGCAAATGTTGGAATATGTAGGTTATTGAATGTATCTTCCCGTTCCAATGGAAATTTTGAAGTGAATTGTCTTTGCCAAATAACTATTGTTTCGTAATTTATGGTTGGATTTTGACACACAATAACATGTGTGGCCGAAACTAGTATAATCAATTAATGTGTATTAATTCAATTTATTAACATAAGGTGTAATTAAATTGTTAAATATCCATGATATTTCATTTAGTTAATTAGGAACCCTAACAATTACAATTACACACACTATTACAGTCACCACAGAATCACAGGTTATCAGACAAATTGAACACACACCAAGATGTCCCGCACCCGTAAAACGAATTAACAACAAGAACACACTCTGATACTAGGGACAGATAACCTCACTAATCCACCCCTTAAAACAATAACAATACTATAACACTCTGATAATAACGTGTTTCAAGTGGCATTGAAAGGAGATGGTAATCATGCTGAAATTGAATTAATTTAGTTAAAGAAGTCCTGACACTGACAAGTGCAGTTGGAGAACCTGAGGCTCAGCTTGCCTTCAACGAAAACGAACGAGACTCGAAAATTTTTCCCTTTATCATAGGTTTTCGATTAACGGAGGTAGGGTTATGCTAATATAATTAAACCAGGCACAAACTGAGTGAAAAAACAAGTTGTTCAGTGAAGAACTAAATAGCCTATTTTCATATATCCTACTTATGTTAATAGCCTCTATCAACATACAACATTTCAATTTTATTGCTGTAATACAGTAGAATCGTAGATATTGAGAACCGTCTAAATATTTCGGATAGTCGCCATGTAGAATTTTTTATATTGTATGCCGTAGAGTTATGCACTTTTAGATGACGATTACTGCGTACGTTCATTATTCAATTACTGAGGAGGGCTATAATGTGGCCGAAACTAGTATTATCAATTCATGAATATTAATTCCTGGCATGAGGTGTAATAAAATTATTAAATACCTATGGTATGGCATTTTATTTAGTTTAATTATTGGGGTTGGGAATAGGGTATGTGCTCCGGACCTTGAAATAAGGCAAAATCCCAGTATTAGCCTGAAGAGAGTGTGAAGGAACACGGGGAAAACCACGCAGCTGGGTTAGTATCGTATATTGTTGGATCTATCTTCTAGCCCACAACCACACATCTCGTTATATTGCACTGGATTCAGGAGGGGACCAATGTTTGTCAGAATTTTAACAAACGCACCGTGTTGCATAAAACTAGACTGCAAGAAGCGGGTGGGCCATCCAGTATATTCTATCTTCTTGTATTTTTCATCATTTTAATGTGATAGGAAGAAGGGAAAGGAACATTTCTTATATGCCTTAGAGCAAATAAAAGTGTCCCATAAAGATTTCATCACTTCTTGCGCTTTCTGTCGTCATTTTCCAGCGAGTGGAGTTTAGTTGGAGAAAATGAACCCAGTGTAAATCTTTTTCAGCATTAGAAAACAACCCATCACAATTGGGTACAATCGTGTTGACCGACTGAAAAACATAAAATTTCGATAAATAACATTATTAATATAATGCTAACAAGGGGAGGATACGATGGATGGGTCACCGATTCGAACCATCTTTAGTACACTTGTATACCAGGTGCAAGTAGTAAGTTGCGTTTCTCAGCCGATTCCGAGAAATTAATTATTCGTAATTGCTGTATGGCGTTCATGTGCGTTGTACGTTAACATGAAGCCAAGGAGCGCGTGGTGCAGCGGTAAGAGCCCTGCTTCTTAAGCGCGCTATCACTGGGTCGAAACCCACCGGTGAGCGTTTTTTTTGTTGTAAACATAGACAATTCGTACAACTGTAGGTGTCGTGAATAATGTTCATTTTTCAGTCAATTGTAATAACGTGTTATGTGAGCGGGAAAAGGGATTCTGAAATCATCGTATGGGGGTGAACGTTTGTGAGATTACATAATGTACAGTCGGGGCATTGCAAATACATTGGTATTATACATGGTCAGGTGTATTCTATTATATGTATTCGTTTATACACTGAAGGGCCAGTCTGTTCCGTTTATTGCACGTCAGTGAACCATCAGACTACCCCGTACCCCGCAAGTAGTTTCTCATGCTATGGGTATTGGTTGGAAAGTGTTCAGACCTGGCGAGGTCACCTGCACACAAACTAACGATAACGGTGGGCAGATGTACTAACTAATTGATTTATCGGAATCGGCTGAGAAAAGCACCTTACCACTTGCACCTGGTATACGCCTAGTCATGCCCTACAAGTGTACTAAAGATGGTTCGAATCGGTGACCCATGCGTCGTATGCTCCCCTTGTAAGAATCCTACAGTTCTCAAAATTTACAGAAAACCGAATGACATTATGACAGATGAAACATTCTTCCTGGAAGACATCAAGCAAACCTTTGGACAACCAGACACTGCCGCATCGACTGCCGTTTACGAAGAAAGAACACAGAAAGTCCAGCAGGTACCTGAAGGTTTCTAACAAACAGAAGTAATGAGGACCAATGAATCGTTCCACGGAAGAATATGCCTAACCACCAGATTCCACGTCCCTGACGTAGGATGTAGCCTATTGTATCTGTCGTCTCTGCGGCATGACCAGCCCTACTGTAGGTAACAAACACCTGACTAACTGAACTAAACGAACACTAAGCTTCAACATACTTTCTAACGACTGATAAAGCAAAGTGACATAATTGAAAAGTTATAAAATTGTAACCTCCAACATGTATGTAAAGAGTGTGTTTAATAAAATCTAATTAACAATATAAACCAAGATATCTTACTTGTTGTAGTTGCTGGTCCTGAGAAGGATCGATTCAAATCGTTCGCAAGGAGATCTGTAACAGATAGGTCTGGCAGCCATTTTGTGTTATTCGTTCAGCACCACTCAGGGGACACGTACAGCTTAAGGAATGCTGAGGACGTGAATAACTCCATCCTATTCATTCTGACATACATACCTCGCTTGAAATCCCGCCGACCACCCATCTTAACAGCGGAATCTCTACAATTAAATAATATTCAGATTGTCAACAAGTGGTCTGAGGTATGGAATAATTTATTCCATGAGAAATATAGAAACTTCATTGATCCCATCAAGAAACCAGCTGGCATGGAACTACCACGTCATGCATGGAAATCACTCAACATGATTCGAACGGGACATGGGGTCTGCACAGGCAGCTTATACAAGTGGAATAAGGCTTCCTCACCTCAGTGCGACTGTGGATTTGAAAGACAGACCATCCAGCATATTGTGGAGGACTGCAGCCTTCGAACCTATTATAGAAACCTGCAAGACTTTCATGATGCAACGCAGCCTGCCTTTGATTGAATTTCAAATTTAAATATTAACTTATAAACCTGAACATTTTATAATTTTGCGAACTGCTGAATTTTGTGTCTTCTCAACAAAATTGATTTTTAATATTTATTGTTCTTGTAAATGCTAATTTATATGCTTAATGTGTTCCTTAGCTTGTAATTATGTAGACGTACCATGCCATACGCTAAATAAATAAATAAATAACAATATACTGTAAAGCTAAGTAGTCGGTATATTTAGTCCAGATGCAACTCCCGGGGATTTAGGGATACGTATTGAGGCTAATTTCCCAAAAGTCCTGGGTTCGATCTCCGGCTCTGCCAAGATTGAAATTCTAGTCTGAGAGAAGGAACGGTGCAAGGGCAAACACCAATTTCAGCCACACAAGAAATGGTTCTTAGTGGTTTCCCTACTTATAACCCAAGAAAAGAGCACGATAGCCTCCTTTCTAATCCCAATACCAATAACAGACCACAGTAAATCAGACTGATTCCTCCACAAAGTACACTGATCTGATGGCCATGATTCACCAAGCTCCTAAATAAAATTAAAAACAACAAAAGCAATTTTGAATCATAAGAGTTGAAAATGAAATTACCATCGGGACTCAAACCCTAATCCTCTGTATTCCACAAAGGTTCAAATCGGAGGTAGCTCATTTGTGAACTTTTGATATAATGGCTGACTCTATCGTGTGCCATACTGCAATACGCTGGAACAGTACTTGCAAAGCTTCGTTCGAGAGTATTCGACAATCACATCAATATTGTTCTACAAAGATATTTGTGTACACATCTTTTTTATTTTCGGCTCTCTTATATGGCTGTGAGTCGTGGACAACCTACAGGCGTCACAAAATAATGTTTGAGAAATTCCACCAAAGGTGCCTCAGTCGTAAGTCACTTGGAGAGATAAACACACAAATACTAGCATTCTGGATGACGCCGGTATTACGAGCACAGAAGCAATGTTAGCCCAACACCAACTCCGATGTGTGGGTCACGTGATCCACATGCCAAATCATCGCATTCCAAAACAAGTACTATACTCTGAACTTGGTGAGGGCGCTCGGCGTTATGGAGGTCTGAGAAAGAAGTATACACATTGCCTCAAAACCACCCTGAAGAAATGTAACATCAATGATGGTAACTGGGAAATGCACGTGCTGGATCGTCCAACATGGAGAAGCACCCTTCATCAAGGGATTGCCGGTTTGGAAGAGCAGAGACGTAGCACTGCAGCAGAACTGCGCACGAGAAGAAAACAGCGTGAGATCTTGAGGCAGAGTGCCATTTGCCAGCTGGCTGCTCAATATATGTGTGTCATCACTACAGTCGAGTGTTTAGCGCACGGATTGGACTGATCAGTCATCTGAGGAAACATCAGTAGGAAGACTAATTCATATATTCATACATTAGCAGTTAGTACTGCGGACTCCCCTGCTTCTACACCTCCCACTTTGAAATCGTTCAACACAGAATCTAACCATCGCTTCTTAGGTCTACCTCTGCTTCTCTTACCCTCTACAGCCGAACTCGATAACCTCTTAGGTAAACTCTCCTCCCCCAGTCTCTTCACATGACCCCACCATCTGAGTCGGTTCATAGAAAACGCTTCATCTGGCGTGTTCATGTCTAACTTCACCTTGATCTCATAATTAGGAGTACCTTCCTGCCATTGCTCCCATCTATTTTCCACAGCAATCATTCGTGCTACCCTCATATTGGTTATCTCTAGCTTATGTATCAGATATCCTGAATCTACCCAGCTCTCACTTCCGGCCGTTTTCACCGTGGACCACATTTTAACCGAGTGACTTGCTGACTTACGAAGAAACCTTGGTTTGGAGATGACACTCAAACTTATAGTAGCCGATGACGCGGTGGCTGCTGATCGCGTTATCCGCTTCATAAGTGAGAGTGGGTTAGGGCCAGCAATCTAAATTTTCCAGTGTAAATTGACTCAACGACTTGCTCGTTTTTGAATGATAATTTTTTGTTTTTCAGTAATTTTTGTTTAATTTTATAATTTTTATTTTTATTTATTTTTTTGTTTTATTAATGTTAGGTCTTTTTAAATTCAGATGTCCAGCTCAAAATTTTAAATTCAATTCCAAATTTGTATTCTTTAATCTGTGTTACGAGGGGCAGATGACCTCGTAGTTCCGCCCCTTAAAACAATGACTAACTAAGGTCGGTCTAAATACTGAGGTATGTAGGGAGAGTTTCGTCGCTACACTAACTTCTTTCTTACAGAGTACTGTAGATCGCAAGTGAGAACTCACTGCATTGGCGTTTCTACACCTCAGCTCGATTTCCTTCCCCATACCACCATCGTGAGGGAACACTCAGCCCAAGTACTTAAAATGTTCCACCTGCTCCAATCTAGTTCCTCCTACCTGGCATTCTATTTTCTTACGTTTATTCCCTACTGGCATACCCTTCGTCTTTGACATGCTCGTTTACTAATTAGGAAAGTAAATTGCTTTTTAATTGATTGCAATTGATAATTTTCCACGAGCACAATGTCACAAGAGAAAGTGTCAGCTTTGTCTAGCGGATATCTTCAGGGCATAACTGGACTTATTTACCACCTTGAAACGACGAACTCTATGTTAAATGAGTGTTGATATTAAATTTCAATGTACCATAAAACATAGTTCCATAGTTTCTTTAAACTCTCAGACTGTTCTACCTACTTTGTATAGCAATTGCAAGCCTCTTGTGAACTCCTAGTCAATATCTTCATAGTAGACTTAGTGTTCTGACACTCTCTATTATTTATTCCCTACACACGAAATATTTGGAATGTGGTGTCATGGTTACTATCACAAAATGTTACGAATCTGACAAGAACTTCTCAAGCAGTGAACATACCAGGGAATTTATTTGGTACAATTCACAAACTGAAGGGAAATTTACTAGGTGTATTTCACCAATTAAAAAAAACAACTACAAAAATACTATAATAATAAAACTAATATTTACATTGGTATTCATTGACCTGATATCGTTGAGTGATGTGTGAATAAATGGTTGAATTGTATCGGCATGTCTGCCTAATCATTTTTCATGTTTGTTGAAATGCATTATAAATCGTTGAACAAATGGCCTGAACGTGCAGCAAGAATATTCTACAAAAGTGGAATTTTAATTTACGACAAAAAATATGGTATTATGGTAATAACATAATCAATGCGAATGTGCATTTATACGCAAAATACACGCATTTTGTGGCAAATATTTTCAGATAAGTCTTTCAGAATGATGAGTTATGTTGGTTTTTCCAGTGTCTGCGGATAGGGATGAAGAGTGAAGAGGTGACGTGAGTGGAATGCTAAAGATGATAAGATCACATCTATCACCAAGAGCGTGAATCTGGAGGGCGCATGCGTAATGATGTGTTTTGCCATCTTGAGTAAAGTGGTGAATCTTGTTCCTTGTCTCGAAGAAGCTGAGCCTGGATCAACGTGATACACTGCTCTTCCATTGGCCCCGACACCGGAAACCGTTTACACGCACAACTGCCATTTTAATTGACTCGTGAGGGAAGGAAGCTGCGGGGAATTAGATACCACGAGAACCATTTGATTACGATTGGCTTTATCCTGGACTACTTAAGAGAAGCACTCGCAGTGTTCTTTCTTACGTCTTTCTGGGTCACGATCCAGTGTTGTTATAGTTGTTATTAATGACCCATTTTCGGGGCTTGGAACATCCTGGTCATCAGTTTCATGTAGTTGGATGGGTGTTCAATTTGTCTGACAACCTGTGTTTTTGAGATGACTGCAATGGATTCTAACTATTATTATTAAGGTTTAATATTTGGATTGGTATCTCTAGACTTGAAATAAAGTAGAAGAGGGAGTGTTGGGCAACCTTAGAATAACTATAGATGAAAATGAAAATCCACAGCCTGCTTCCAGTCGACCGACTGAATGAAGCCCCCATCTAGCGGCGAGGATATGAACCGTGCCGGCTGCCGAAGCCTGTCGCACTCCCCTGGGGCAATGATTAAATGAATGACAGATGAAATGAAAGTGGAGAGTGTTGCTGGAATGATACTTGTGACAGGGAAAACCGGAGTATCCGGAGAAAAACCTGTCTGCCTCCCCTTTGTCCAGCACAAATCTCACATGGAGTAGCCGGGATTTGTACCACGGACCCAGCGGTGAGAGGCCGGCATGCTGCCACCTAAACCACGGAGGCTCAGAATAACTATAGATAATGGATTACATTTTGCATGACAAGAAGTGACATCTGATCAGATCGTCTACGAGTGAAGATTACAATGTCTTTTTGAATTCCAGGAAAATATTGGTTACATAATATTATTTATGTTCGACCCTGACTATTATATGTCAGAAAACTGTATCATAATGATGATCATTATAACACTATTTTTCATTATGAAACAGTTTCTCCCACCAATCACAGCTCAAGAAACAGTTTGACCAATTAGATGAGGATAGCATCGAACCTGCGCTGAGTTCCAAGGCCTTCTAATTTTAAATTTCACTCCGTGGCCTAGTGTCATAGTGGGGTAATTGAGGAGGCCATGGTCAAATACAAGGTATTCTGTGCGTCTCATGCGCTCTGTTCAGTACATAAAACTGGCGAAATCTCGACAGATATTTATGAATATTTATGTTCGAACATAAAATAGTTATAATAATTATCGTCGAACATAAACAGTCGTATGCAACTCGCCTATAATGGCAATAATTAAGACACGAGTATGTTTATAAAATGAGCGTTGAGAAATCATTTCAACTCTGAGATTTGCTGTTGACATTGTTTATATTATCCGATTCACCAGAGAATTCGAATGTGTTTTTAAATTGTATGAACTCCGTCTTGAGAGAATTCATAATGAAAACCAACAAATATAAAACAAAAATAATTGAATGCAGCAGAAAGAAATCACGAAACCCTATGGACGTCAAATTAGCAGCTGTAAATATAAAGGAAGTAGTAGACTTCTGTTACTTTCGAAGCATAGTATTATCCTTTCACGAATTGATTGCCGGCAGTCGAAATGGGAACTATTCTCTGTTTACTTGTGTCACACGTCACTCTGCTTCGTTGACAGGTACAGTTGCTCGTGCAGGATATGACTCAGCTCCAGTAGCTGTCCGTGGTGACATGATGCTTATCTGCGCTTCTAAAGCCACGTTCATACCGGCAGATTTGTTTCCAGAAACATTGTATGCAGACTGTTTCCCAAATGTTTCTCATTTGTATGCGGGATGTTTGCAGACTTTTCGAAAACATTCTACATACAATCGGGAGACTCGAGTGATGTTTGGAAACAGTCAGCATACAGTTTGCATACAATTGGCATACAAATGACAAACAAATCTCGTGTTTCAAGAGACAAGATACAATATTTTCTATTTTCTAACGAAATGGAAAACACGCATACAAGAAACAAATATTTTGTCTCAAGTCTTCCTGTGTGGACGTGTTTTGAAACTGTAGACCGGATACAAACCACAGACGCATCCAGCTAGCCACGTTTTACCACATCATATTGTGTAGATTTAGTTTAAATTTCCCATCCTTCTTTATTTTGCACCATATAAGGTTTAATAACAAAGGACTTTTTGTTGTTACGCTATACATTTCGTGTGTCTTTGACATTTATTAATTCATATCGGCTGATGAAGGGACCAAAACTAATTAGGCCTTGAAACATGTCCCACACAGTGATCTCATTATATTGCCACAAAATATAGATTAGTGGGGCTACCGGCGGGGTGTCAAATTTCACCCCCTCCTCACAAAAAGAAAATAGCGGTTGTCATATGAAATACTAGTAGAATGAGTATTTTGGTTAATTATTCGACTAATACAGGAGGTACATTTAAACACAATCCCCCTCCCACCATTATCGTTTCTCTTTGATCCCCCAATTTTTACATTCGCATACTTTAAAGAAATCACCCTGGGGTAAAGGTATGCATGTGGACTAGAGGTCTAATTCCGGTGTGGACGCAAAACAAGTAACATACTTGTATCGGATACAATGTTCCAATACAGTCTGCATACTGTATGCAGACTTGTAGGGAGCAATGCTGCTTGACTTATGTGCGGACTGCACTGTGTCATCACTGTGTCCTCCTCTTTACCCCGCGGGGCTCCTGCTACAATAATCAACAATCGGTGGCGCTGCCATGCTCAGCGGCATTCAAATCTTACATGGGTAATAACCAGTGATGGACAAATCAAGGCGGATATAAATAGTAGCTAGGCTCAGACAAGGAAATCATTTCTGCAGAAAAGGAATCTGTTGATTTATGTATTAGGAAGTCGTTTTTGAAAGCCTTTGTTAGGAGCATGGCGCTCTATGGAAGTGAAACTTGGACTGTTGGCGCAGCAGAATAGAGGAGAGAAGAAACATTTGGTATGTGGTGTTACAGGAGAATAATGAATATCAGATGGGTAGATAGAGTAACAAATGAAGGGGTATTAAGACGAGCCGGAAAGGTGTTTCTGACGACTGCTAATGAAGAGAAGAGAAAGGTTGGTAGGACACATGCTAAGACGTCCAGGAATAGCAACCTTAGTTATGAAAGCAAGGGTTGAGGACAAGAACTGTAGGGGTAAACTAAGGGTAGAATATGTTAAACAGATTGTCTCAGATGTAAGGTGTGGTAGCTATGAAGAGATTAATAGCTCAGGGCAGGGAGGAATTGAGAGCTGCATACAACCTGTCAAAATACTGAAAACTCAAACAACAGAGATTAAACGATTAGCTGAGAACGGGGAGGAATTGAGAGCTACATCAAAACGGTCAAAATACTGAAGACTCAAACAACAACAAAATTGTCGGCAACTAATCTATAGTAATTAACTGGGATCTTTGGTTGGTTGGTCGGTTGGTACCTTAGTTCAGGGGCTGTGACATCGCAGTTATGTAGCCCCGTGTACTTTGGGTGTGTGTAGAATTTGTCTGATAATAACCGGTGTTAATTGTGATGGCTGTATTAGTGTGTGTTATCTGTGATACAGGTAGAAGGACTGCAGACGATCAATTTTTCAAGTAGTTCCTACTTTTGCTACCAAATGCTACCGTCCACGACACCTAGCTGCGGACTTTCTTACTAGATGTCATCGCAGCCAGCACCTGGCGGCGAACATCGGACCTAATATAGCGTTATCAAACTAACCTACAAATTTTAGCTTCGACAAGTGTAGTTAGTGGAAGGTTCTTTTACATGCCATACATCTATGACATGGACCCACCGGCTTTACTTCCCCTCCGAAGGAAGGAATACTGAGGGATTTTTAACACTCTTAAAAAATCCGACGACTTCGGCCGGGTTTGAAACCGCGATCTTGGGCATAGAAGCTCAGCATGCTACCAACTACGCCACCAAAGCCGCAAACTGAGACCTTTGCTGATTTTATGTACGTTTCAATCACAGTTCCAATATGTAAGAAAGGTTCGTATCCTGGTGCAGTCAGCTAGCATTTGAGGGTGCGCAAATACGAGGAAGCCGTGCCATTAGATTTACTGGCACGTTAAAGATCCCCTTCGGGGCAATATTCTGATACTCCGGCGTCTCTAAAAGCCACAATAGGTAAAAGGTACGTAAAACCAATAACATTATTATTATTATTGTAAGAAAGGAGACGAAAACTCTTCTGGTAACTATCGACCTGTATCATTGGCGCCAATATTATTTCAAATATTTAACCAATGGTTTTAATTAAATTTTCTTAAAAAAACTGTCAGTAAAATGTTTTCTTTAATATTTTCTACTAAAGAAAATGCCATGCTAGTATAGAATGTCTTAAGTTTTGTTTTGAATACTTTATTCTAGTTGTGGTGTGCATTTAGAGCAGAAAGGTTCTAACTCTCTTTTACTGATTGGTCGCTCTTGAACTACTAATCAAAGAATCTTGGACAGTAGATACAAGCCACCTGATAAATTAGGAAATAGACCCAGCTCGGGCATCCTCAATTTTTGAATATATACAAACGCTGTTCCTTACGAGGTGGTTTTAAGTCTACAGGGGCGAAAAAGAAAGTAGGCCAATGAATTATGTAACCACCTAGTTAATAAAACGGCTGGGAATATACTATTGCGACAAATTATTTTCTTTCAATTTATTTTTCTTCCGCATCTTTTCGTAGTGGCTAGCATTCTTGGCCGTCACCGCAGAGGCCCGGGTTCGATTCCCGGCTCTGCCAATACATTTGATTTTGGTCTGAGGGCTGGAACGGGGTCCACTCAGCCTCGTGAGGAAAAACTGAGAAGAGGTGGGTTCGATTCCCACCTCAACTATCTTGGAAGTGGTTTTCCATGGTTTCCTCACTTCTACTCCAGGCGAATGACGGGATGGTGCCTAACGTAAGGTCACGACCACTTCTTTCCCAATCCTCACCTGAATTACAAATACACACACTAATACAGCCATCACAATAACACAGGTTATCATACAAAATTCCACACTCCGCAGAATACACGGGGCCAAGCTCCCAAACAAAACCACATTCTTTTATTTTTTATTTGCGTCTAATAATTTTCGGCTGGCTGCGTGGCTCAGCAGTAGCGTTCTCGCTTGCTAAGCCCAAGGTTGCAGGATCGAATCCTGGTGCAGCCAATTGGCATTTGAGGGTGCACAAACGCGAGGAAGCCATGTCAGTAGATTTACTGGCACGTTAAAGATCCCCTTCGGGGCAAAATTCCAGCATCCCGGCGTCTCTAAAAGCCACAGTAGTTAAAAGGGACGTAAAACCAATAACATCACTAATAATTTTCACACCTCTGTAATTCCCCGCCCAACCTAATTGGGCACACTCGTGTTGACCGACTGAAAACCATCTACTAATTGGTCACTTTGGCAATACTAAATACGTCACCGAAGCCGCTTCCCACAGAGTCAGGTGGAAAACTGAATGTGATCTCGTGCAGTGGCGTTGTCATGGCAACCTCTGATGGCTCATCCCTCATCAATTTAGTAGCGTTGTCATGGCTCTTTGCATTTTCTTCTAATTCCGATATCATTTTTCTCATCCCTTGGCGTAATGGTGGGTCATCTCAAAAATTCTTTCAGACAAAAGTTTTAGGTAATTATTAGGGGAATATTGTCCATTTCGTACGGTTTTGATATTGTGCCTATTAAGAGAGATATGATTAATGTTCCCCCAAAGAACCACTTTTTCCCACCCCTTTGGTCAATGGTTGGTGCTATCAAAAGAAATTTAAACATAAATGTTTAGCCCTTATCCGACACATAGTATGAACTTTGAATGGATTCAATATTTCACATATTAAGAGAGTTATAGCAATATTTCACTTTTTCGAAAAAAAGCCCCCCCCATTTTCACCCTCTTCGACCGACTATGCCCTTTAACGACCTCGGCCGAGATTTTATAGGGAGCTATTTTGTGTAAAACATTCAAAGCGAATGGTGTAAAATTGCGGTAGTTATCGTGTCCACAAGAAAGTGATGTATATATATGGTTTTGGGGTCTAGGGGATGTGAAACGCGAAGATATGTCGAAATTTTCCGGAAGTCAAAACATGGTACCCATTGCAATAGTTAGCTTTCTAACAAAATCTACCTAAACACGGCTTCTAATGTTTGAATGGTTTAGCTAACAGTAAGTGGTGCGGGGGCGAGGAATCTACAATCCTTGTTTATACCAAGTTGACTAGAACTTGGTAGGCAACTGTCCGGTTGTATCTGAAACTGAGTTACCTGCTCTCTGAAGTATTTCCAGATTTAGTTACGGCAGCTGCCACGAGGGCAGATTGTGCCGAGTTTCTGCTGCCAGCTAACTTCGTTTGCGATGTAGTCAGCACGACAAAAGCCGCGATCGAGTCTGGGCTAAATGGATCGCTAATTCGGTATCTTCTCGGAGAGAAACGTCTCCAGGGTCACGCGCACTTCTCACTTCACAAAACTCCCAGGACTTTAATGAGATAGCCTACTGTTAAAAACCATCAGTGTCCACTGAGACTGTGCTTTCAATTTAGCTTCACTCTTTATTTCGTTGCTAGGAAACGCTAGTCACAAAAGTTTATTTATTTAGCTTATGAGATAAGTAACTATAAGGAACTACAAGGATAGAGGAAGGTGAAGATAAGCAAGCACTTATATACACAGATAGTAAAATAACAATCGACTCTATCGCGGATTGCAAAAACCACAATCAACTAATTGAGAACAAAAGAAAACTACGGCTGCTCTTAATATAAATAACAAGCTGTACCCGGCATGCGTTGCAATGCCAATCAAAGAAAGTGTTGGCGTTGAAATTCTGTTTCTTGAAGTGCTTTTGGATACACAACATGTTAACTGCCTCTAAGCTATCGTAAAATGGATTTTCTAATTTAGAACCATTCGTGGAAGCGTGCACAACAACTTTCAAAAGTTTCATCGCTGTCACTCATTTGTTGAATCTACTCGTACGCTACCTGTTGTGAAATGGATTTACTAAGTCGAAACCCTTCCCTGGCGTGTACACAATAACTCATCAATGATTCATCGCAATCGGATGAATTGTATATGCACGTACATGGGGTTTTGTTTAAACGATTCGTGCGCTGTCACTCATTTGTTGAATCTACTCGTGCGCTACCTATTGAGAAATGTATTACTAAGTCGAAGCCCTTCCCTGGCGTGTACACAATAACTCATCAAGGTTTCATCGCAATCGAAGAATGTTATATGAACGCAATAGGGGATTTTTTGAAACGCTTCGCGCGTCGTCACCCATTTGTTGCATCTACTCTTGTGCTACTTATTGTGAAATGGATTTACTAAGTCCCCTTCCCTGGCGGGTACACAATAACTGATCAATGTTTCATCGCAATCGGATGAATAGTATATGAACGCATACCTGATTTTGTTTAAACGATTCGCGCTCCGTCACTCATTTGTTGAATCTACTCGTGCGCTACCTACTGTAAAATGTATTTACTAAGTTAGAAACCGTCATGTAAGTGTCCACAACATCTCACCCAAGTTTCATCGCTATCGGACTAATGGGATATGAAGACATAGGGGACTGTATTGAAACGCTCCGCATGTCGTCGTTCATTTGTCGAATCTACTCGTGTGCTACCTACTGTGAAATGTATTTACTAAGCCAGAAACCTTCCTTGGAGTGTCCACCATATTTCACACAAGTTTCACCGCTAACGGCAGAATGGTATATGACCTTACACGGGACTTTGTTGAAACGCTTCGCGCGTCGTCCCTCATTTGTTGAATCAACTTGTGTGCTGCATATTGTATAGTGGATTTACTAAGCCAGAAATTTTCCATGACGTGTACACAACATCTCACCCAAGTTTCATAGCTACGGACGAATGGTACATGAATGCATACGGGACTTGGTTGAAACGCTTCGCGTGTCGTCGCTCATTTGTTGATTCTACTCTTGCGCTACATATTGTGTTGAATATAAACGTGCGCTTCGTATTGTAAAATGGATTTTCTTAGCCAGAAACCTTTCCTGGAGTGTACACAACAATTCACCAAACATTTATCACTATCAGACGACTGGTATATGACTTTATACGGGACTTTGTTGAAACGCTTCGCGTGTCATCGCTCATTTGTTGAATCTACTGGTGCGATATCTATTGTAAAATGTATGTACTAAGCCAGAAACCTTCCCTGGAGTGTACACAACATCTCACCCAAGTTTCATCGCTATCGGATGAATGGTATATGAAATTATATGGGACTTTGTTGAAACGCTTCGCGCGCCGTTGCTCATTTGTTGATTCTACTCGTGCTCTACCTATTTTTAAAGGGATTTACTAAGCTAGAAACCTTCCCTGGAGTGCACACAAAATCTCAGCCTAGTTTCATCGCTATCGGACGAATGGTATATGAACGCAAACGTGACTTTGTTGAAATGCTTCGCGCGTCGTAGCTCATTTGTTGAATCTACTCGTGCGCTGCCTATTGTAAAGTGGATGTACTAAGCCAGAAAATTTCCCTGCAGTGTACACAACATTTTATGCAAGTTTCATAGCTATCGGACGAATGGTATATGAATGCATACGGGACTTTGTTGAAACGCATTGCGTGTCGTCGCTCATTTGTTGAATCTACTTGTGCGCTATCTACTGTGAAATGTATTCACTAATTTTGAAACCTTCCCGTAAGTGTACACAACATCTCACCCAAGTTTCATCGCTATCGGACGAATGGTATATGAACACATACGGGACTTTGTTGAAATGCTTCGCGCATCGTCGCTCATTTGTTGAATCTACGCGTGCGCTACCTATTGTAAAATGGATTTACTAAGTCAGAAACCTTCCTTGGAGTGTACTCAACATCTCACCCAAGTTTCATCGCAATCGGACGAATGGTATATGAACGCATAGGAGACATACCCACAGACATACCCACAGACAAACTATCACGTTACATTGATTTTTATATATATAAAAGATTGGAGTATACAATAGTTAATTAGTTAGTTATTGTTGTTTTAAGGGGAAGAACTACGAGGTCATATGCCCCTATAAGAGTATACAGTTCAAATGAGTTAAGGCACACATAGGCATTTAAGCCAACTAGCTGGCTGATAAAGCTGTAAAGGAGGCTGTGAAATTAAATGAAAGCTGTTACGACAAAATAGTAAAAATTCACCTCAGAGAATAATCTATAAATGAATGGCAGAGAAAATGGAAAGAAACTCCCAAAGGTACTATTACAAAAGAATTATTTCCAACAGTTGCAGGCACTCTAAAAACCAAAGTCAACCTAACACCAAACATGACAACAATACTAACCGGACATGGAAAAATTGCCTCGTACATGCACACGCTTAGGATTGTACGCAGAACCAAGGGTTCCTGTAATAGAAGTCCCCAGACAGCAGACCATTTCATATTCGAGTGCAGTGAAATGAAAAGTGAGACAGAAATGTTATTAAACAGTGTTGTTATAGGAGGCAACTGGACAATGCACAAGTCTGTCCTAACCAAAAAGTATTAAAACTCATTCGCAAAATTCGTGAACTCTCTAGACTTTCCAGTACGGTATTGAAAAAGCGTCAAGATCAATAGCCATTAAAAATATGTCTGGCAAAAATAATTTATGTTTTACACACAGCTATGTAAGACTTGCTATGAGTGTGTTGTGGAGGATGCAGAGAGTATACATACCAAAACAACAACAAAGCCAACCCCTGGCACTATACAGCCCATGACGGGCTAAGGCCGACCAAGCGACCGCTGCCCAGCCATTCGGCCTGCAGATATTGGGGTGACGCGTGATCAGCGTGTCGGGTCCCCTCGGCCGTTAATCTTGGTTTTCGTGATCGGGGCGCTGTCTCACTGTCAGACAGCTATTCAATTGTCCTCACGAGGCTGAGTGCACCCCGTTCCAACCCTCACGTCAGTTTTAAAATCCCTGACGGAGCCGGGGATCGAACCCAGGGCCTCCGGGTGAGAGGCACGCGCGCTACCCCAACACCACGGGGCCGGCTGTATACATACCAATTAAATAAATAAGGTAAATTATTATTATTTCTACGTCATTGGTTAGCATATTCGCTGCTCAATAAGGACTGTTTCTAACACAGTTTCTTATGATTTCATGCTTGTATCTGATGGATATATTCAATAAATTTTGATATACTGTATCTTTGTATTTCCTGCTCTTAACGGGCTGACTACTTCATGCTGCGGTAATATGAAAACCCGCACGAACACCCTCTTATTGTCCTTTCAGTGCGGGGCTTGGGTCATCAAGTCATTAAACTTATAAGTTATACACTAGTGTCCAAAAGTTAAGCATAAGTTACGAATAAGCAGGGTGTTCCTTTCTCTCCCGGAACGATTCCTGGTACCATGCCGTGGCCAGGAGATGCTCGCTGATTATGTATATTCAGGTTAGCAGAATTCAAAAATAATACGTTACACGAACACATAAATATTTAAACTATATATTTACACATATATCACAACTAAATACTCTGGCTGTAGCCGTGATGGCCAACGATTTAATTCGGTCCCTTTCAAGCCGCGCCATGCTTGTCCTGATGTCAGTCAGCCATGTGCTGCATGCCTCGAGAAGCCTCGAGTCGCCCCAGGTCACATGATCACGCGGCCGGCCGACTAACCCCGAGACAGGGCGTTAAGGAAGTGCTGCCGAGACCAACGCAGCGGAGCACTGAGTAACTACCAACATACCGCCACACCTAAATGTATCACATTTAACAACTGCAAGAAAATGATTGATTTACATGAATCAACAGTGCTAATTTAAAGTTCTTTCACCACCAGTCCGTAAGGATCGCCGAATACAAACCCACACAAACCCCAACCAAAACAACTTAGGAACAAAAATACACAGCCTATAGTAATGACAATGAAATGAACATGTTAAATCATACAATAAGAAGGTTCAACACTATATACAAACAATAAAGGACACTGGTCAAAATTGAACTCTTGCGACACAAGAATAAAGTAATTAACTAAACCACAAGATGACACTGAAAATAATTGCACATATCAGTCTTGAATTGGCAATGGACATAGTTTATGTGCAGAACGCATCAAAATTCCACTGCTGGTACGAATGGTGACTGCACGCACTCGTCCATCCTTCCCAGGATATGTTTCCTCGACCGTTGCAAGCCTCCAAGAAAGAGGAGGAGTGTTGTCGTCCTTAACCAACACGACTGTT
This sequence comes from Meconema thalassinum, assembly GCA_946902985.2. Classification (NCBI taxonomy): domain Eukaryota; kingdom Metazoa; phylum Arthropoda; class Insecta; order Orthoptera; family Tettigoniidae; genus Meconema; species Meconema thalassinum. The sequence goes on along the minus strand of OX336388.2, from coordinate 510,304,626 downwards.
CCAGGCTGAAGGTTAGGCTGACTCGTCAACCATTTCTGCCGCTGTTGCAAGCTATTAAGATAGTCATTAGACCATTGTCTCCAAAACTTCTGCTGCAGCGCTTGAATGTAACGCCATCTGGAAGTATAACAGTGCACACCATCTCTAAGGTCAGGTTCAGGGAAGGATAACAGGGGAGCACCTATTAGAATGTGGCCAGGAGTTAAGTATGATGGTTCATCAGGGTCGTCCGATAGACTAACGAGCGGTCGTGAGTTCAGGCATGCTTCTATTTGGCAAAGTAGGGTGTACATCTCGTCATACGTCAAGCAGGCATTGCCAGCTGTTCTTCTTAAATGGTGTTTCATGGATTTAACTCCAGCTTCCCACAAACCACCGAAGTGTGGCGAATCAGGAGGAATGAAATGCCAAGTGAATCCTTCTTGGGCTGCGTTGTTCAGCATTTCTATCTTCCATTGCTCGGACTGGTGCACTCTCAACAATTCATTTCTAGCCCCTACAAAGTTAGCATTATCACTGTATAGATTTGTACACCTTCCCCTCCTGGCTGCAAATCTCCGTAAGGCGGCGATGAAAGCGTGTGTAGTCAAGTCACGAACCAATTCCAAGTGTATCACCTTGGTGCAAAGGCAAACGAACAACGCTACATAGCATTTTACCTTTACCTTGCTCCTGGTTGCACCCTGTTTAATGTACAGCGGGCCAGCGTAGTCAACTCCCGTGTTCAAGAATGTCCGTGATGGAGTCACTCGAGGAGATGGTAGCTGTCCCATGAGTTGAGTGGCTGTAGTGGCTCGTAGTCTAAAACACTTCAAACACTTGTGAATGACAGTCCGTATCACTTTCTTTATGCTTACTATCCAATATCTGGACCTAAGTGAAGCCGTTACATGATTAGCACCAGCATGTAGCAGACGAACATGCTCATCAGCAATAATCAACTAGGTTACATTGTGACGCTGAGGTAATATGATCTGGTGCCTTTCTGCAAATGATTTCAACGAGTTTTGTAGGCGACCACCTACTCGTAATAAGTCGTTCCCGTCTAAGAAGGGATTCAGATTTCTTATTGCACTTTGCTGTGAAACTGATGAGTTTGACTTCAACTCACCTATTTCCCGTGCGAATGTCACACGTTGAGCAAGCTTGATACACGTCTGAAGTCCAGTCTCAAGCTCTTCTGCAGATAGTGGTCCCTTTTTTTCTTACGTTGTGTCTTCTGGAATTGAACATAAATCTGTTGCAATAAGCCATTACTCTCTGTAGGCGACGGAGGGATGAGAACCTCGTCGTGATTTCGTCTGATGGAGTAGCACTAACTAGACATTGTACCGTATCCCTTCTTTCTGGAAGTTCACCTGCAGAGTCGTTCGAGTCCCTAGTGGGCCAGCTACTTAAATCTTGTAGTAACCATGCTGGACCATGCCACCACTGTTGATTGCACTGCAGGCTGAGTGGTCCTTCTTCCCTTGAAAGAATATCGGAAGGGTTATCTTCTGGCATCACATGACCCCACTTGGCTCTTCCAGTCAATTGCTGTATCTCAGAGACACGGTTGGCGACGAACGTTTTCCATTTTGTTGGTTCAGCTGCAAGCCACGATAGTACAATTGTCGAGTCAGTCCACAAGAACATGTGGTCAATTTTCAGGTTTAAGGTGTTGGTAGTCTTATCAACCAGACGTGCCAACAAAAGAGCTCCACACAGTTCTAACCTAGGTAAGGACTGTTGTTTCAGAGGAACCACTCTGGATTTTGAACATACCAACTTTACTGACACTTCCCCGTGTTGGTTGGTGCTTCGAATGTTAACACATGCTCCATAGGCCCGTTCAGAAGCGTCTGAGAAGCCATGAACTTGTATGAGGATCACCCTTCCCGTAGAGAGAATCAACCTGTCGACATGAATGTTATTTAGAGCTGGAAGATCAGTGAAGATTTTGATCCAGCCTTCAAGTAACGGAGATGCTAATGGTTCATCCCATCCTAATTTTTCTTGCCATAATTGTTGCATGAAAATTTTACACCTCACAATTACTGGTCCTATCAGCCCGAGGGGATCAAATATAGAAGCTATAATTGAAAGTAACTTTCGTTTTGTGGGACTTCCACTGTTCTCCTTGATGTGGACCTCAAACTGGAACTTGTCAAGAAAGGGATGCCATAGTAATCATAGCGTTCTGATGTGGTCTTCCTTATCAAATCGTAGTGGTAACTGTGATTCTCTGAGTTCTTTAGGAATAGTCTCAAGTATAGCCGCGTGATTCGATGTCCACTTGCGGAGCGGGAACCCTCCTCGTTGCAGCGACTCTTGTAGTTCTCCTCGTAGATGTATAGCATTTTCCACAGTGTCGCTACCACACAATACATCGTCCATGTAAAAATCCCGTTTCAATACGCGAGATGCTGTGGGAAACGCATGTGCTTCTTCTTCAGCCAGATGGGTCAGACATCTTGTGGCTAGGAAGGACGCTGAAGAAGTACCGTATGTTACAGTCTTTAGTTGGTATGTGCGTAGAAGCTCAGTATGCGCTGTAAGTTAACATCTTCGTCGTCTACTCTGATCTGACGGTACATTTTTGTAACGTCTGCCGTCATCGCAATCTGATGAGTACGAAACCTTGTCACAATTGATAGCAGATCTTGTTGAACGGTAGGTCCCACCGCGAGAGTGTCATTAAGTGAAACGCCGTTGTCAGTTTTGCAGGAAGCATCAAATACAACTCGTGTTTTAGTAGTGGTACTCTCAGCCTTCAATACTGCATGATGAGGGAGATAGCAGCATGCTTCTTCGTCCTTGCTTATATCTGGAGCCAACTTCATATGACCCAGGTTCTCATACTCCTCCATGAATCTCACGTAATCTGCACGCAGATCAGGTCTCTTCTCGAATCTCTGTTCCAGTAGTCCGAATCGTTTCTCCGCTATTTTGTAAGATTTTCCAAGTTGTGGACTTTCTTCCCTTGTAGGTAATCTTACACTGAAACGTCCGCTGTCGTCCCGCCTGGTGTAAGTTGTGAAATGCCTTCGCAATACTGCTCTTCCTTGGTTAAGTTGCTTCTTCTAGTTGTCACTTCTTCTATCGACCAGAATTTTTCCATCTTCCTGTCGAGGTCATCGTCCTGTCTGAGGAAAAATGATGAAGTGGGTGGTGCTTCCGCCTTCTTACTGGTCCGATCCTGGGATTTTATGGGACCTGACAGTATCCATCCCAGGGCGGTATTCTTCAAAATGGGTAATACATCGTAATTTTTCCGCCACCCTTCTCGCAACAGCTGCATGAAAATCTCTGCACCGATGAGCATATCTACTGGTCCTGGCTCGTTGAAGTGAGGATCCGCTAATGTGATATCTTTAGGTAGAGTTTGCTCTCAGGGAGAATATAATTATATAATTGTGTTATTTCCACAGTTGGCAAGAGATTTTTATTTATGTTTAGGTTGGAAGCAGTGACCTAGAGACAGAGAGTGAAGTAGCCAACATGGCTGAATGTGTTTGTGTTTCGGAGCAGCAGCTCCTTCGCATTTCAAGTGTTGTGTCTTTTGTATCATGTACATTTTTGTAAATACTGTCCAGTAGTGTTAATTTGACATTTTCATTTATCCCCTGATGTTTCATCTGGGGCACGTATGTCGCATACAGACATATGTTTTGGTCCTACACAGGCAGGTGGGTAGATTATTTGCTTGGGAATAACCTAACCCCCAAGGGAAGATGATAAAGAAAAAGGAGTGGGTTTCGGACTGGAGAAAAAGGATGGAGAAATAGGACGAGAGTCCAAAAGAAGTTATAATTTTAACTTTAAGTATACTCAAAGGCAGCTGCCACTGCAAATCCGCTCTCCGATACCTAAAGTGGGTAGGGACCTGGGCAAAGCTAACGGGAAACGCAGCTGGAACTTGGGCTGTTTGCGAGAAAGTTGCTGTAGCGTATTCCCTCTCAAGCATCCATATGCCTACTATGGGGAAGGGTGGTGGTCTGGCAAGACAAAGAATAACAGATTTATTGTGTATCTGTTCAAAGTAGTCTGTTTCTAAACAGGTAATTTGAAGAGTGCCAATAATTTGAATCAGCTTCGATATTTTAGTTTTTGAAATTGTAGAATTTCTAAAGAGCGACCGAATGCTTCCAAGAAGGATAGGGATAAAGCAATTATACCCTTGGGAATAATTTTGGTAAGTGTACCAATAGTTGCATTTAGAAATGGCTAAGCTTTTACCCAGCAAGGTGCCGACTAAAAGTTTAGACAATGAGAAATACTTATATTTTGAAAAACCAACCATAAGTGTTAGAGAGAATCTCCACAAGCTGAAAGCTGGCGTAGCGAGCTATGCTTGCCTTACTGGCCAGTTAGAATTAGCTATTAAAGCTAAGAGAGACTTTACTAAGTTACCAACTAAGAGTTCCTGCTCAAATGCAACAAGTGGTGAAAACCCTATCAATAGATGTATTTTTATTAAATAGGAAGAATCAAGGAAGACAGGATCTTGCCTAACCGTTATGTTAGAGAAATGATAAAGCAAAAAACAAATCTTTAATTTATTTAACAATGTAAAAAGAAGTAGTTTTTGTAACAAATATATAATTTTGATTTTTTATAAACAATTGGGGTCGCAGACTTCCGAAAACATCTAAAGCTTGCGCCAGGCAATTGATTATTCTTTTTGGTTTTAAACCTTTTATATGCTTTAAAATCTTCGTAAGATTTTGAAATGGCTAAGATGAATAAAGGAAAAATTTAAAAATAACTGACGTAATGAAAGTTAAACAATAAATCAAGTACAAGGTGTGTACTTTAAGGATTTCTAGATAAGTATCTTAGAAATAATAACAACTTCGAAAGTAACTACAAAAAGAAACAGGAAGAAATGAAATAGAAGTTTCGATAACTTCTTGTATTAATGCTGAACTACTTTTAATGATTTTACATAGGAGATTATGCAAATAGGACAGGTCACGTATTGTGAAACCTGAAGAGAACAATTGAAAGGAAGTTTCTAGAACTCCTATGTTTAAGTAGAGATCACGAGAAAAATGGGGCAAGTTTCCCTTTCGTGAAACCTAGAGATAACTCACTTATGAGTTGAAAGAATTGTATTCCCTCATTAGAAGGGAGAAACAACATAATTTAAGGCGTGTACTAGACACGAAGATTTACAGACATTCATTCGTTATACATGGAGCAAATAAGGGAGGGCACTTATGTAGAGTGACACCTCATTGAAAAAAGACCTAAAGTAACAATTTTATTATTTTGGTTTGTTACTAAAGGATTTGGGAAAGATCAAATGGGATTGAAGAAAAGTGTTCATGGCCGTATTTATGTACTCGGACGAGCGCAACGCGGATGAAAAGTTGAACCGGCACTGTTTTCACTATAGTCTGTTGATATAGTTGAAAAGTTCACTGTAGTAGCACAAAAAGTTGATGGCAAAGAAAGTTATTGCAATGGTGGAAAATAACTAGTTCCACTAGATTTGCGAGAGTCTATTGCTTGAGAAACTTGTAGATTATAGTTGAATGCACCAGAAAAATCCCAACGGAGGAAGAAAAATTAGATAATGATTAGCAGTTCATAAGGAAGATTCTTTAGTTTGAAAAAGTATTCCCATATGTGAGTGGAAAATACATGACAGTGCAACTGGTAGATAGAGTGCAGATTCTGGAAGGTTCCAGGGCAATGATGACTTGTTTAAATTGTTTAGAGAATCCCTCGGCGGAAAACTAGATTATATAGACTATATAGATATTGAAAATATCCCTCGATGTGAGATAGCATCTCAGAAAATCTTTCATATTAAAAGTTAGACTTGATAGTTTAAGTTTGATCAAGAAGATCTCTAGAAAGCAGTTATTTTCACATAGCAACTTTCACTGTCTATAAAATCCAAATAAAAGCATTGAGCCTTTTAAAAGCGATGAGAATGAGGTTAAAACATGAAGTCGGTACTTATCTTTGCTTCATGAAGAAGGCGATGTTGCTGTTGACGGTTGGTTCTAAAATTATAACATGGCGTAGAATTTAAAAGTATGCCTCTAGAGTTGAGGAGGCAAGCTTTAGTTAAGCTCTAACTGACTGGTTTGACTTCCGACGTACAAGTGAGACACGCTCAACGGAGCTCGGAGGGACCAGGGAAGGGAAAAGAGTGGGGGTAGGAGACAAAAGGAATACATATAAGAATAGCCAACTTTAAAGTTATAAAAATCTTCTTGATGAACTGGTCTTCAAAGAGTTGATAGTAGGAGTCACTAGCGCAGCCTGGAGGGTGAAAAAGTAGACGAAGTTCTCTTGATCACGGAGATGATAGCTGGCGATGGCGACGAGATCTGGTGGCTAGATTGATAAGGAAGTCCTCTTGTACAGGGAAGAATTGAGGAACTCCAGAGATTCGCTGCTAGATGACGCTAGGAGGGTCATGGAAGATATACATCTAGAACAGACTTACAGGTAGTATGAGAGACATATACCAACAAAGAGAAATCAGGAGATCACAGTTGGTGTTTGAGAAAAAAAGGAAGGGATGAACTGAAGCAAAGAGAAGCAAAAGCTTACTCTATCTTACCGTGTATTCCAAAGAATACACCAGCAGGATTTCCGCTATATCAACTGAGGCCATATGGTCCAGACAAACGCTAAAACTGCTGTATTTAAGGGGACCAGTGCGAAATACGTATGTAGAGACAATACTAGTACATTATTGTGAACAATGCAGGCTCAATTGTAATGCATTTATCAATGTTTGTCTGTTCGATCTAACTTATTTGAAAATCGAGCACAATGGCTGCCAAATAATGCCAACACCGAACCCATGTGCTATGCCTTCGTGTCGCCTCGGCTAGTGTCGTTTAGCTTCGGTACTGTGTTTGATCGCAGCTGGGCACGTAGCGCTCGCCAGCCTGCATGATTCCTGCTTACAACTCAGCTGTTGTATTACAAATTTAATATTTGAATAAGTTAATTCATGCAGCGGGACTTGCAGAATTACACAATCATGAAGAATATTGTATATTCGTAAAAGCATATCCAGTATTGTGAACGTTTCGGTGTGCAGTTGAAAGCATCAATGGACGCATGTTTGAGGCCATGCGTGAGTTCTCACGACTTCCATTCAGCAGTGTAGCCTTCGATTACTAACGGACGCAGTTCCATTCAGCGGTGCAGCCTTCGATTCCTGACGGACGCAGTTCCATTCAGCGGTGCAGCCTTCGATTCCTGACAGACGCAGTTCCATTCAGACGTCCTGACTTCGATATCCAACCGTTGGGTGACGACGCAGACTGAAAGAACCTCTACACCAGATAAGTTAACAAAGGCATTTCATAGCAATTCCTTCCCATACCCAGCAATCCTTCCTGTGCATGAACCATTTTAAGCATGTCTACTGAATGTGAGATAAAGTCATTGACCAAGCGCAGAGGTGTTCTCCGAGCATCCCTCACGAGACTCCATACCCAAATTAATGAATTTAATAATGATACTCCTAATGAAGTATTAAATGTGAATAATGAACGTTTATTAGCTCTATTTCCAGAATTTAATGAAATTCAAAGCAAATTGGAGGATTTGGATGAAAAGAATTCTCATGAGCAGGTCCGGTGTGAATTCGAAGATGATTATGATGAATTTAGGGCTAAGCTACAACAGTTACTAAATACCCATTGCACACATGCCTCATCTGTCTCTAGCAACGGTAGAGAATCTACACGTAGTAATACAGGTTCGTACAGTTTGCCCAAGATACGGTTACCAGAATTTTCAGGTGATGTTATACAATTCATGCATTTCCATGACCTGTTTGATTCATTAATACTGAAGAATCAGTCTTTGGGTAATGTTGAAAGGTTCCATTATTTAATGTCAGCACCGCGTGGCAATGCTCATCAACTCATTCAAAACATTCCTCTTACTGCAGACAACTTTGAGCTAGCATGGGAAACGGTCTGCAAGCGATACCGCAATTCAAAGGTAATAGTAAATGCACATATCAAATTACTGTTATCTCCAGATATCGTCCAAAGGGAATCATCTTCTAGTCTACGCACACTTTTGAATCAAGTACAGTCCAATTTAAAGGCTGTTGAGTCTTTGAATTTGAATATTCCCGTACATGAAATCATAATAGGTCAAATCATACTTGACAAGTTACCTGAAGCCACACGTAAGCAATGGGAAATGAGCAACAAATCCAAGGAACTATCTACACTTACGGAGTTGTTAGAATATCTTGAAAGGCGGGCTCAAACTCTTGAATTAATTGATTTTTCACCTACTAAGGGTCACAGTGATAAGATCAGCAGATTGTATCAAGATACAACTTCTAAGCATGGTTTCAAGCATGAGAAACAACCATTTACAAGTAGTTCATACATTGCAATTAACAATAATTGTGAAGCCTGTAAGGGGCAATATCCAATCTTCAGATGTGATACATTTTTAGGTTATGATGTTAATCGTAGATACAACCTAGTTAAGCAGCATAAGCTTTGCTACAACTGTTTGCATGAATCACACGCTATAAGTTCTTGTCCTTCGAAGTCAATATGCAAAACTTGCAACGGTCGTCACAACTCACTGTTGTATTTTGATTCTGGGAATCAGCAATTCAATGCCAACTCGTCTAAACAGTCTCAGCAAGGAGCTATCAGCAGATGTTCAAACCCCGAGTCCAACCAGGCTCACAATGCTCAAGTTCGTGGTAACTCCTCCAGTTATTGCACTATGAAACTCAAACCACAAACTCAAGTTCTACTTTCTACAGCAATAGTAAATGTAAAGGATAGTGCTGGTAGGCTACACTTAGCTCGTCGCTTATTGGACAGTGGCAGTCAAAGCAATTTTGTAACCGAGAGTTTGGTTCAAAATTTGGGCTTAAGAAAGGCCAAGAATCTCACACCCATCGAAGGTATTTCTCAGTCCATGTCTGAAGCCAAGTATAGTGTGAGCGTTGAAGTGCAATCTTCCATAAGCAACACACGCCACAATGTTGAATGTCTGGTCCTATCCAAAATTATAAGCGACATGCCTAGTCAGCAGGTTACCCTATGAAGAGTGGGAGCTCCCTAATGATATTCAGTTAGCAGATCCGAGGTTTTATGCCCCAGCCAAGATAGACATGCTTCTCGGTTCTGATGTATTCTTTAGAATTCTACAGAGGGGACACAGGACGAGACCAGGGAAGTTTCCAGTCCTACAAAACACAGATTTTGGATGGATTGTGTCAGATTCATATGAATCCACCTCGAGAAAGAGAAACAATGCAGCAGGAACGTTTTTCTTTCGTAATGATGTTCACCTTCATAACCAAGTACAACGATTTTGGGAGAACGAAGAATTCACGAGCCAGTCAAGTCGCAAGAAGAGATTGAATGTGAACAGCATTTTTCTGATCATGTGACACGAGATGCATCTGGGAAATACATAGTCAGACTACCATTTAAGCAGGATCCAAGTATATTAGGCAATTCTTTACAAACAGCAACTAGCAGATTTCATTACCTTGAGCGTAGGCTTAACAATGATACGCAACTGAAGGTAGATTATGACCAGTTTCTCACTGAATACCAGGAACTAGGTCACATGGATATTGTTAATTCTAGTATGGCAACATCGGTAGCATACTACATGCCGCACCATCCGGTATTCAAGAAATCCAGCACTACTACAAAAACTAGAGTTGTCTTCGACGCTTCTTGTAAATCGAGGTCAGGAAAGTCACTTAATGATATTTTAATGACGGGTCCTACTATTCAACAAGACTTATGTTCGATTGTCGCTAGATTTAGAACTCACGCCATAGGCTTTACAGCAGACATCGATAAGATGTACAGACAAGTTAAGGTCGATTCCAGAGACAGCAGCCTTCAACGCATCCTTTGGAGAGCTTCTCCTAATGAGCCTATCAAGCAGTACCAAATTCAGACGGTCACATATGGCACATCATCAGCTCCATTTCTAGCAATAAGATGTTTAAAGCAATTGGCATATGATGAGGGACAACAGTATCCGCAGGCAGCATCTGTCCTTCTTCGTGATTTTTATGTAGACGACTGCATTTCAGGAACAAGTAAGGTTGACAATGCATTACTCCTACAACGTGAACTGATCCAATTGTTATCCAAGGGAGGCTTCAAGCTCCGCAAGTGGTGCTCTAACCATCCAGCATTGTTAGAGGCGGTTCCAAAGGACTGCAGAGAGACGCAGCTTCCCCTTCAGATTTATTCTGGAGAAAATATAAAGACTTTAGGTCTACTTTGGCATCCAGCGACAGACAAACTACAGATATCCAGTGGTGTGCAGAAAGAACAAGGAAGTGGATCTCCAGTTACCAAACGCAAGGTGTTATCGATTGTGTCGTCAATTTATGACCCTATTGGGCTAATCAGTCCTATTGTCATCGCATTCAAGATGTTTTTGCAGCAACTATGGCAAGAGAAGATAGGATGGGATGATGAACTTCCAACGGAACTTCTTACAAGATGGCGTACTCTGCATTCTCAAATACCCTTGATTGACCATATATATATTAACAGATTTGTGCTTCAAGAAAATTATACTCAGGTGCAGTTGCATGGCTTCGCTGATGCATCCTTGAAGGGCTACGGTGCATGTTTATTCCTACGCTCGTCAACAGATCAAGGTCACGTAATAACACATTTCCTGTGCTCCAAGTCCAGAGTGGCTCCACTGAAACAGATCACGCTACCCAGACTAGAGTTGTGTTCAGCAGTACTATTGTCACAAGTGGTTAAAAAGATCTGTCATGTTCTCAATATTGAATTCCATAGTATTCATCTGTGGACAGACTCAAAGATTGTTCTCGCATGGTTAGCAGGTGAACCGTCAAAATGGAAAACTTTTGTTGCGCACCGTGTGGCTGAACTGAAAGGCAATACTTCAGTCAAGGATTGGAAGCACGTAGCATCAGCAGACAATCCTGCAGATCTAATTTCTCGAGGAACTGATCCTACAAACCTTTTAAATAATCATCTTTGGTGGCATGGCCCTGAATGGCTACAGTGTTCGGAACGGAACTGGCCCACTTCCAGTGAACAACCTGAATCAGAGATTCCTGAGCAAGGCAAGATAGTGCTTAGTTGTCCAGTCCACTCTAATCCTGCAGACGTGCTCACAAGATTTTCTTCCCATCTCAAGCTACAAAGAGTGTTAGCATACTGTTTAAGATTCGTGCACAACACTAAACACAAACCTTCAGAACGGAAACATGGTCCATTAACAATAGAAGAGTTGCAGCAAACTAACATGACATGTGTTAGACTAGTCCAGTCAATAGCATTCCGGGAGGAAATAGCTGATCTTTTGAAACACAATGCAGTGTCAAGACGTAGCAAACTTCAAAGTTTAGTACCATTTTTAGACAAGGATCAAATCCTGAGAGTTAGAGGAAGACTAGAGAACTCCAATCAAGACTACGATTTCAAAAATCAGATGATTTTGCCCGCTAAACATCAGTTTACTGATTTAATAATCAAGAGGGAACATGAAAGACTCCTACATTCAGGAAACCAGTTGACTTTAGCATCCATCAGACAGTGTTACTGGATCATCAATGGAAGGTCGGTGGTTCGAAGAGTTATTAACACTTGTACAAAATGCTTCAGGTTCAAAGCCAAAACTACACAGCAAGTAATGGGACAGTTGCCCTCAGTTCGTGTGTCTCAAGCAAGACCATTCCGCAACACCGGCACAGACTTCACGGGCCCTTTCTACTTGAAGATCGGTAATCCACGTAGCAAGACCATTGTCAAGGGTTACATATGCATTTTCATATGTACAGTATGTGCACCAAGGCCATTCATTTAGAAATCGTTTCCGACCTAACCATTCAAGCTTTCCTCGCAGCACTCAGGAGATTCATATCAAGAAGAGAATTATGCAGTAACATGTACTCCGACAATGGTACAAATTTCCAAGGTGCTAGTAGAGAGCTCAAGGAGCTCAAGAAGTTGTTCACTCAGGAACGGACTAGAGAGGAGATCAGTAACTTCGCCAGTAGTTGTGGAGTTAAGTGGCATTTCATACCTCCTCATGCCCCTAATTTTGGAGGGCTTTGGGAGGCCGGAGTAAAATACCTCAAACATCATCTAAGAAGAGTTCTCGGAACACTTCATTTCACATATGAAGAATTGGCTACATTAACTGTGCAAATTGAGGCTTGCTTAAACTCACGTCCCCTTCTAACCCTGTCAAATGATCCTTCTGATGCATCTACCTTGACACCAGGTCACTTGCTTATAGGCAAACCCCTCACTACTCTTCCCGAACCCGATTTAACATTATGTAAATGGCCTTTGTTAACTAGATATAAGGTTCTTCAACAAAGACTACAATCCTTTTGGAAGAGATGGTCATCAGATTACTTCACTCATCTGCAGCAGCGCAGCAAATGGACGACCTCCTCCTGCAACGTATCACCAGGTACTGTGGTGCTGATACGGGAAGACAATGTTCCCCACTCCAGTGGCCCCTTGGTGTTATCACAGAAGTGCATGGTGGTAAAGACAATGAGGTAAGAGTGGTTTCAGTGAAGTGCAACAGTGGTAATTTTAAACGACCAGTTTCCAAAGTAGCTCCGCTACCAATTGAGCAGACACATCATTTTGACTGTTAATATGTCAGTGAATATTTTAGTGTTTCATGTCCTTGTCATTGGAACATTTCAGTGTTTCCATTTTAGATGATTGAAATCCATGTATTTCAAGGTGGGGAGTATGTTTGCTCTCAGGGAGAATATAATTATATAATTGTGTTATTTCCACAGTTGGCAAGAGATTCTTATTTATGTTTAGGTTGGCAGCAGTGACCTAGAAACAGAGAGTGAAGTAGCTAACATGGCTGAATGTGTTTGTGTTTCGGAGCAGCAGCTCCTTCGCATTTCAAGTGTTGTGTCTTTTGTATCATGCACATTTTTGTAAATCCAGTCCACTAGTGTTAATTTGACATTTTCATTTATCCCCTGATGTTTCATCTGGGGCACGTATGTCGCATACAGACAGGTAGATTCCACGATTTACAATCAACATAGTTTGCCGGAATATTGCCTGTTATGTGAGGGAGTATAGAACATGTGATAACAGTTTCAAAATTGGACACGTTAGAACTGATACGAACATCAACACTTTGAGAAGCAGTGACCGCAGTGTTATTTATACCACTAATTGGAATACAGCTTCTGTGTCGTTGCAACTTAAGCTTACTTGCAAGTGACTCCGTTATAAAATGGGACTGTGATCCATTGTCGAGTAGCGCTCGGCATTGGTGAACTCTACCATTGTTGTCTGCCACTCCTATTACGGCAGTAGACAGCGTAATTTGTGACTGTGGCTTGAACTTAAGTGTTCAGTAACTTGCCTTACTATGCCCTCCTTCGTCATCTCGAATACCTCTACCAGCTGGGGCATCCCTGTCTGTAGTCGTTTGACTGCTTGTGGGACTGTCGAAATGAATTAGGGTATGATGTCTGCCTTGGCATCTCTTACACCTATCAGATTTGCATATGCTGACATTATGATGTCTAAAACAGCTAAAGCACAGACCCTTCCTTTTGAAAAAATCATACCGTTGTCTTACGCTAGCCTTCAGAAAACCCTCACACCGATGTACCGGGTGATCTGCATCACAAAAATCACACTTCCCCCTTGTAGATACGTATGAGCTAACTCGACCTGGATTGTCATTGTTCCTCACATGTAGATTCTTGGGTGGATATGCTGTGTTCCCCCTTTGTTCCCGTGTTGCCATCATTAGCTCCAACACTTGTGCCCTCTCTTCCAAAAACGTGGATACCTCAGTGAGTCTTGGAAAATTATCGCTGGGAGCCTTCATTTCATACTCTTTACGGGTAGCGGGATCTAACTTATCTAACACCAGCTGCTGAAGTAAGACTTCATGTAGTGGCACTGAAAGGTTGAGATTTTGAATAGCATTCAAATTGCTTACTAAGTGGTTGTTCAATTTCCTAAGATCAGATGCTGTGTCTTTGTGACAAGTAGGTAACGACAACAGAGCCTTGATGTGTTGTGTTGCTATCAATTTTCTGTTGTTGTACCTCTTGCACACGATTTCCCAAGCTACTGGAAAGTTAGGGTTAGAAATAGGGATATTTTGAATCAATTGGTGAGGTTCACCCTTAAGTGCGGACAGTAGATAGGGGAAACGTTGGATGTTTGATAGTTTTAAATTATCAACAATTAATGCCTGAAAGGTGTCCTCGAAATGTGTCCACGTCTCATATTGTCCATGAAATGTAGGGAGGTTAATGACGGGCAATCGTACCTCCAAGGAAGCCTGTTGTGAATTACCGCAAGAATGCTGAGATAATTGATCGTTATTCTGCTCTGAAGTTATGCTCCGATCTATAAGTGTAGTCATTTTGGCTTCTAAATCATAATAGTTTTCTTCGAACTGTTCCCTATCCTGTTCATGGGTTTCACTATTTTCGTCGTCATTAATTTCAAGCTTACATTGGACATGCTTATATTATTCCTAGAGTGAAGGCAATTGCTTCAGCCTGCTACGTAATGTATTAATATCGGAGCCTGCCACAAACTTGTCTGCATATTTACTGATGCGTGTCAGTGACCCTTTAATGACCGCTCGTTGTTTCACCAACAGGTTTTTCTCACTAGACTCCATGATAAGTTAGGAAAAGGAAAGAAATACAAGGATTGACTGACCTCGGTATACTGCTATGATGTGCACTTATCCTATAATCCTTTGTGTCCTCCCCATCGTTTACAGCATGCCGCCGGGATGATGTTGCACGTGCTCCAATATTCTCGCTACAGGTTGTCCGCACTCGGAAAGTATACTCAAATGCACCGGAGGACCACGTAATATTTTAGCATTACGACACTTTCACAAATCCGGCCCGGTATGACCATGTTCCTTTCTCTCCCGGAACGATTCCTGGTACCATGCGGTGGCCAGGAGATGCTCGCTGGTTATGTATATTCAGGTTAGCAGAATTCAAAAATAATACGTTACACACACACATAAATATTTAAACTATATATTTACACATGTATCACAACTAAATACACTGGCTGTAGCCGTGATGGCCAACGATTTAATTCGGTCCCTTTCAAGCCGCGCCATGCTTGTCCTGATGTCAGTCAGCCATGTGCTGCATGCCTCGAGAAGCCTCGAGTCGCCCCAGGTCACATGATTACGCGGCCGGCGACTAACCCCGAGACAGGGCGTCAAGGAAGTGCTGCCGAGACCAACGCAGCGGAGCACTGAGTAACTACCAACACAGGGCAACAGGAAATAGACCGCAAATCGCACGACATACGCACCTACCAACATTACGTGTTCGCTCTGCATAGAAAATAAGTATTCCCTGCTTTGACTAGCGGAGTAACCGCAAGATAAACACAGCCAGTGCCTGCACCCCATATTCCCTCAGTCGTGTTTGCCCTATTATAGTGTGCCGAGTGTAGCTTCGTGGTGAACATGACAACATAATGGCACAACGACGCCATTTGGACCCCGTTTTGCAGGGTAGAATACTCGGCCGCCTTAAGCAGGCCAGACACAGACCAAAGTCACCGTATCCTTGTACGTGCCACAAAGTGTCATTTCCAGGCTTTGGAGACGATTTCGAGACACATGAGATGTTAGTCGTTGGCCAGTACCAGGTCGTTCAAGAGTAACCACCCCACAGCTGGA
This sequence comes from Meconema thalassinum, assembly GCA_946902985.2. Classification (NCBI taxonomy): domain Eukaryota; kingdom Metazoa; phylum Arthropoda; class Insecta; order Orthoptera; family Tettigoniidae; genus Meconema; species Meconema thalassinum. The sequence goes on along the minus strand of OX336388.2, from coordinate 510,288,939 downwards.
CCGATATCTGGCATTAACCGCCTGACGAAATCGGAGTGCACCTGCAAGACAATTGTCGGCGGAGCTTGCAGCCGTCTCAGGAATTGCCGTTTCCCGGCAAACTGTGTACCGGAGGCTCAGAACAGGGCTGTTTGCCAGACGTCCAGCGGTGAGCGTTCCGCTCACTCCAGCACAGAGACGGGCCCGTTTACTGTGGAGGCGTCAACGTCGAAACTGGACCATGAATAAATGGAGGCATGTGCTCTTCACAGATGAATCCTTCTTCAGTTTGCAGAACGATTCCCGTCGCACATTAATCTGGAGAGAACCGTGTAGCCGATACAACCACAGGAACATCGTGGAACGGGACCAGTATGGTGGTGGTGGCGTCATGGTGTGGGTTGGCATCATGATGAACGGCCGTACGGATCTGCACATCTTCATGGGTGGTCCGAGGAACACTGTGAACGCTCGTAGATACAGGGATGAGTTGCTGAGACCACATGCTCGACTCTTCAGAGGTGCGGTTGGTCCAGACTTCCTCTTAATGGACGATAATGCCCGACCGCTCCGCACTGCTCTGGTGGATGAATTTCTGTCTGGGGAATACATTCATCGCATGGACTAGCCAGCGAGGTCTGCGGATCTGAATCCTAATGAGCATGCCTGGGATGCATTGGGGAGGCGAATTGCTACCCGTCAGCCTCCACCAAGAACACTCCAAGACCTTCGCATTGCCCTTTCGGTGGGATGGGGACGACTGCCACAAGAGCTCTTGTACCATCTGATAGAGAGCATGCCACGTCGCTGCAAAGCATGTGTGGCCGTTAGGGGTAACAATATACCCAATTAACATCATATTTTGTTGTGGAAGACATTGCCTAGTTTTGTTAGTCGTTGTCAAAGATGTACCTTAGCTATCAGAACCTTTCTGACACTGTTTTTCTTTAGACAAGTAGTGTGACATGTGTGATTCAGCTTCCGTTTGTTCAGCAATCCGTCTGACATTCCTATCAGGCGGTATGGCCTCCTTTAGTTATTATGCTTAACTTTTGGACAATAGTGTACTTATGTATGCAGATTCTGTATTGAGGTGTCTATACTGGTGTTGATACTTTTAATAGGGGCTTGTGTTTTCAACGAAGTGACACAAACACACAACAATCAAAATTTGCTGCAAATAACAAATTTTAAAATTTTAATAAAAATTGCATACAGGTTTTTATCTTTGGTCCATATTTAAGCTATTTTCATCCACCTTGTAGTATAGCAGCTACCATTCTTGGCCGTCACCCCGGAGGTCCAGGGTACGATTTACGGCTCTGCCAAGATATTTTAATTCTGGTGTGAGGGCTAGAACGGGGTACACTCAGCCTCTTTTCCACTTCTATTTCAGGCGAATGCCGGGATGGTTCCTAACATAAGGCCACGGCCACCTCCTTAGTGTGTGAAATTCTGAGATCTAATATTAAAATAATACACACACATACACACATACACAAAGACACACACACATGGGTATTCCTCTTCTTTCAAGTAATGTAATCTAGGTTGTTATTCGCTGGCCTGATTTCTCTCTATGCTATAAACTGTTGTTTTTGAGTAATTTAGCGGCTCGAAGATCGTGGTTATTTCAGTTCCATGTACTTAGGTGTGTGTGTAATAACCTGTCTGATAACCTGTGTTATGGAGGGTCGATTGAAGTGTGGTATTTGAGTGTGAGTTTGGATTTAGGAGGGATGCGGCCGTGGCCTTCAGTTAGGAACCCTTCCGGCATTTTACTGGGGTGAAATGGGAAACCATAGAAAACCACTTCCAGGATGGCTGAGGTAGGAATCGAACCCACCTCTACTCAGTTTTGCCTCACGAGGCTGAGCTTACCCCGTTTCAGTCATCAGACTAGAATTAAATTTCTTGGCTGAGCCGGGAATCGAACCCGATCTTCAGGGAAGACAGCCTAGAATGCTAGCCGCTATACCACGAGGCATCTGACAGGTTAATTCGACTGATAATTCCATAAAATAGGCTATACTTGTTATAGACACACTTATTGAATACATTATAATTAGGGGGAGGATTAAAGTGATAATTTCTTCGCAAAGTAGGAAATCGAATCCGAACTTCAGTGGTGATACTCAAGAATTCTAGCACAGCACCACAAAATGGACGCATTTGGTAGCTGACGGCTCGGAAGAAGGTGATGATGATGATGATAATTGTTGTTTTAAGGGACCTAACATCTAGGTTATCGGCCCCTAATGGTTTGGGTGATCGTGAAGAGGATAATGAAAAGTGAACTATATAAAACTAACTACTAACTTATATACTATAAGAAGAAATGGAAAACAAAAGAAGAATAAGGCAAATAAAGAACAAATGGAAAAGTAACGCCCTCAACCCTCGATGAATGCGGATTGAGGGACTTGGAAGGAAGGAGGGCCATGAAAGGCAGATATGAGAGTGAAAAAGGAGAAGGTCCGTCCGAGAGGTAATGGAAAAAAGAGAGACAACCGGACCGAGCTCAGGAATCCCTCGGGGTCGCCAACTCTCGAACTCACCAGCCGTGAGCCCCTGAGGATGTAGCAATATCTAGGGTGCACCAGAAGTGGTGAGGCTACACATACACTGCCTCCTTGAGGACCTTGAGAAGAAGGCAGGAGATAACATCAAAAGAAAAAGAAGGCTGACCCCTCGCAGAAGGAGGGTATTAGAAAAGATGAGACAAGGGCCAATTTAGGCGGGAAAGGAAGAGACTCCCTAGGCCTCGGATACCCTAATACCGTCGGGGTCGGAAGAGAACAAGAGTTGACTAAGTGAGGTCAATAGGAAAGAAGACGGATAGGAGCCCGGCACAAGTAAGTGGAAGCAATGCCGGACTCAGCTGGGGACCCGTGGTCGCCAACCCACGTCCCACTAGATGTGAGCCCCCGGGGGGTTGGAAGAAGGTGGCTGTAAGGTTCCATCCCAGCATTTGCCTTCTAAATACCCGGTACCATACGTGACATTTGCTAGTGGCTCTTACTCACCGCTATCACAACTTATAACGAGACTAGGATGAAGTTAGAAAAGGCTGTTGGAAGCTCATTAATCTCGGGGGTAATGGACCGGCAGGAGGTCGACAAGCTTGACCGGGGTATTGTCCACCAGCATCATGGCTAAAAATTGAAAAGTAGCTCATCTCAAGTTGACATTCGACAAGGTTCAAGAAGTCAATGTACAAAATATAATTCAGATGATCCTTTACAGAAGAGATCAACAGTTTCATGTGGTCCAGGGCGGGATGGTCACTCAGGGCAACACAAGCTAGGCGATGCCATTCTTGCGCATTACGGTATGTAAGAGATGGAATTTAGAAAACACGACTTTTGGATTAAGAGATCACCAATACAAATATTTTCAAAATCTCAAGTTAATCATGATTTTAAATTTCGAAAACAATATGCAGTAGTTACAATACTTTGTGAATGCTTTTAAGTCACAGACCTTTGCTCGTATTACGATTGAAACACACTAAAATACTCGTAAAATAATCAAAACGAACTGTCCAAATTTAATTAAATTAAAGTTGTTATTCATTCACTTTAGGGATTTGGAACATGTTGGTCATCAGTCCCATGTACTTGGGGGTGTTTTGAATTTGTCTGATTTGTGTTTCCGTGGTGAACGTAGCTGTATTGTTTTAGGTCTCGGATTAATAATAGCTAGAAGACCCGTGTTGCTCCGCAGCATTCACTTAAACAATCCTACAGCACTTCTGTCCATATGACATTTGCATGTCTTCATGCTAGTGACCTGAACAGACATTTGCGGAACCGTCGCTTTTGGGTAAATGATGAAGTAGACTTGTGAGATCAAATGTGTGGGTGTCTGCCTGTCCTCAGTTTGTGTGTCCCACTATTTACCCTGGTAAGCTTAAAGGCGCACGGACGTCAGGTTCCAGACGCAATTCTGAAAAGCCGAGGTGAACAGCTAACTCCAAACACATAAGCTATACTCTTCTCTGAAGAATTAACTCGACACGACTCGGCAGTTTGATGCTGGCTGAAGCTAGGGTGATAGGTCGCTCGCAAACTCGTAAACTCGCTCTGAAGCTAGTAATTTAAATTTCCACTGAATGGAGATTGCTGGAAGAAATGAAAACGTAAAAACACTTACAGTGGTCGATGTGGGAGCTGTCGCGGACTTTATTGCAGAACTTTTCATGCTGAACAATTCTCAGAGAATATCGATATTTTTAACGGTTTACCCAGTGTAAGCTTAAAAGACACATGGACGTTAGGTTTTTATTCAACTCAATTCACTGAAATCGTAAATACTCGGCTTCTTTTGGTCATAAATAAATGTTTTTCTACCCAATCCTTCCTCGAGGATGGTGAAAACCGCATCAAAATCCATCAAGTTTCTCTCGGGATTACCCGTTACATCCAAGAATTGGGAACTTTGTTTTATACTAAGTAGATAGAGATATCCACAGAATTTAAGGTTACAGCGGTACAATTTGGTGTTTTGTCTACTTATGAACAATGGTATACATTTAAAATAAAAGATGGGTCTCTTATATTTGAATTTAGAGATGTAACTCTCGGTTAACATATGGAGGTATGCAAATTAATAGAATTAAATAAATAATTTTAATTAGTCATAATTACTTTTATTCAAAATCATTTTATTGACCAACTTCTTTTGTTGTCTAATTAGTAGTGTTTCCTCTCCCGTGGAATTACACCTTTTCCCATAAGGAATTGTGTCTGGAAACTTCCAGATTTTGTATTTGCAAGGCTCCTCTGTTAGTGGAAATTCTAAAAAATCATTTTAATTTGAGTTTCTTGAATGAAAATATAATTAGGAGCCTTGGTTGAACATTTGAAGTAATTTCATCGTCTTGTAAACATAGGCCTACTTACTGCATTAAACCGTGAAAGGTAACAATGCAATTTTGGAAAACTGACATCGAATCTAATGATTTGCACATCTCTGTAAAGGCAGCTATCGCCTCCACCCTTACAGATAAAAGAGTAAGTAAAGACGATTGATGAGAAATGAAAATATAACTCACACAGAAGGAATTAATATTTATTAAGCTGTAAACTTGATTGAGTATATCTTTGTTATAGAACTGAGGGAATGAAATAACAGGATGTAGGATAGTAATCACCGATGTAGGACAATAGTATTTTTTTTTACCATTACCACAGGACAGTTATCGTATTAGGGATGCGGACGTCCTTGTATAATTGTTATTTAATCTGTGCCCCGTTTGCTGAGGTCTGTGCTCCTCCGCAACATTCGTTTCAAAATTCTAATAGTACTTCCTTCCACTCGACATTTGCTGTTCGCTTGCCTTTTGGTTCTATTTGAACTTTGACGTCATGAAATGATTTTGCTCGCGATAGTTTGGCATACAGTAAAGTTGTCCATGGCTAAACACCGGTTGAGGTAAATAAATGCCTACTTGATCTAGTGTTTGACCTTGAGCTTTATTGATAGTTATACAAAAAGCCAAACGTAATGGAAACTGCCTCCTTTTGAAGGAAAATGGCATAGAAGTATCTGATGGCGTAAGGTCAAGGCGAGGGAGTAGGACAATGTTTCCAACATTTACGCCAGTAATCATTTCCAGGTGTAAGCAATTGTCATGCATCTTCCAAACCAACAGTCTAGTATCGTTAAACAGACCTTGGATAACATTAATATTTCTCAACAAAATGACAATTGAGCCTTCTTTTAGTCGAAGGATATGAGGTGGCAATCCACTTATGCCTAATCTGTCTAAAAATTCTATTGGTAATTGTAGAAGTTCACTCTCATCTTCAGTGATCAAATTATTCACACTGATGTAATTTCTCGATGATCCTGGGAATAGGTCTAAAACTTTGTCATTGATTTCTTTACAATGTTCATTTTTAGGTGCTAAAATCGCTATTTTTGAAAAGCGTGAAATATTTTTCAGCGTGGTACTAATTCTGAATTTTCTCCATCGACGTGAGGGTATTCAGCGTTACCAATTTGTATCAAGAAGTTTGCAAAGTCACGTTGATCTGTATCCGCTCGCATTTTTTTTGTTGAGTTTAAAAATTTCGAATAATGGCCACAAAGGAGAGAACCTTACTGACAATTGGACTGATGCTGCTTTAGATGCGTGAGGCACAACAGGCAATACCTGCCTAAAATCTCCACCTAAGATGATAATTTTTCCTCCGAAAGGCACGTCGTTATTCATGATGTCCTTGAGCAACAGATTAACACACATCAACGCGTGCTTATTAGCCAGAGGGGCTTCATCCCAGATGATAAGTTTTGCTGAACGAATATAAAAGCTTCCTTGCTGTTAACTTTTATTCCTGATAAAGAACTTTCTTGTAAATGTAGAGGTAACTTGAACTGGCTGTGTGCAGTGCGCCCCTGAGGTAGTAACATTGCTGCAATACCAGTCCATGCAACAGAAACTACATTTAACCCCAAATTTGTGCAACTGTGAATCAAGCCTTAGCAAAGAAATGTTTTCCCGGTGCCCCCTGGACCGTCAATGAAATATGCATTACTCATCCTTTCATCGCTGTTTTGTACTAACCCAAAAATTTCTGTAATTATAGCCGTTTGGTTTCCATTTGCTTGGTTTATCATCCGACTTAATTGATCCTCATTAAGTTTTGGATAATTCATTGGTAAATTTGTCTGAGGGAAATTATCAATAATAGCTGGCAAGTCAAGAGAAGTAATGGGAAGACCATGGAGCTTTAATGTATTAGAAATATGTATAAGAGTGAACTGGTATGCAATGTTAGGTTCATGAAACTGCATATAATCTTCTGATAATGAATTCTTGAAAATGTCCCATAACTATCTTACATTTGAAGGGGTCTGAAAGATACATATGTAAGAAAACAGTTGTCGTAACTGAGAAGGCATCTGAAATTGTGACGCTTCTGCCAAACAACGCTGCCATTCAGAATCATCAATCAGCAATCCTCGCTCCTTATCTGTTTCTTTAAAAGTAGAATAGACAACGGCTTTGTATGTAAGTAGATCCTGGAATCTGGTAGCAGCTATGGCGTGAAGCAATAACAGGCGTAAATAATACCTTTCTGTTTCTGTAGGCGAAACATTATACAATCTGCCTATAGTTTTTGAAACATTTTTTCTTTTTTGCCACTGGCCTATTGCTCTTATTCTATAATATACTGGTGTTTCAGGATATACATACGAACTTCTGGTTTGCGAATCTTGATTTAACCTGAACCACGCTTGTAATTCCGTGTTGCGCAACTGTGCTTGAAGTAAAATATTAGGAGCGTTATCATTTTTAAAATATATATTTTCCAAGTTTGGCAAGTGAACTGGTAATCGCACGATAGAATGTGACTGTTCATGCATGTGAAATGAAAATATCCTGAATGCGACTTCTGTTGGACCAACATATCTAGCATTTAGGAAAGAAGTAATTTCATCGTAGTTCTCCGTTTCGCCTTCATGACATATTTAACAATGCAGCAGTCATGACCATTATACACATACTTGTGGATTTTAATATATAAGATACTTTTGGATGTATTTAACACTCCGAACGCTTGAGCATATTTCAACATTAATATGAGCTTGCAAGTAAAGTAAAGTAAAATAAATGGATTGTAGGGAACAATAAATCGACTATCGATTTCAATATCAATGCCTCGAATTGTTTTTATAATAATCCGTCCATTATTTCTTCTCCTATACGAAGGATAACCATTGGCATTATCTTTGGTCTCTTCCTGAAACTGTTTAGGGAAATCTTTCTTACATACGCCATCTTTCATACAGACTGAAGAAGGATTCAAAGATCCGCGAGGACCACGTACCATGTACCATATGACGCCTTACCAACTCGTATAGCGCTTCATCCTCGAGATCTGGTATTTCGGCTGACACCACACGGTCAATGTCCGAAATTTCTCGAAACTTACAATCTTCCGTTAATGTTAAGTGTAAATGGATGTGCGGGAGACCTCGTTTTTGAAATTCCACTGTATATAGATATGCTTTTACCAAAAATTTCCTTAACATTAATCAATCGTAGCAATTCCTTTACTTTGCAATGGAAAACTCTCACTTCATATCAGGCCTATTATTAGCCGTTTCCCAGATATGAATGCTGTTAAGTATTTCTGGCCAGCCCGCATTATAGGTGAACGTAATGAATAAATCTGGCTTTCCAAACTTCCTCACTATCGCCATCGCATCCTGATAATTTTGCAATATTTTCCTTGGGCTACCTGTAAAAGAAGATGGCAAAACTACAATACGATCGACTCTGAGATTTTCACTTTCTGCTCGTACATGCAAGGCGTATGCTAAACCGGCATATATATCACCTCGTAACTTCTTTTGTTGATGACGTATATATTTTAACCGGTCACCTTCCATACGACAATAGTAATCCACGAATAAATATCCATTTTGCAAACTTGAGCAGCGACAACTAACTCAACATGACCTCCATGAACACCATTCATAGACATATACATTTTGTAATCATCGCTCGTATTGATAGCAGTTTCGTACATATCGCTGTTGCCAACAATAAAGAAAGTATAATTATTCCACTTGTCTGTAACATGTTTTATAATTCGCTCTCTAACCTGTGTAAATAAACTCTGATTGTTGTACTCACAATATGCCAATGACCTGAACAGACAAATACCGTCACCTTTAATCTTTATAACATTTGTAATTGAGTGTCGCCTCTCATTCATCATAATATGATTCATTGTATTGATTGAGCACACAACCTATAAGGATGAATGATAAAACGAAAAGAAGACAGTTTGTAGCTGGTGAGACCAAGGACTATATAACAGAAAGATCGGATACACAATACAAAATGGCGGTTCCAACATTCGACTGTAGTGGCATCTTCGTGAAATTAGTTGTCTTTCGTATACAGTATTTGTTGTCATTCAAAGAGATGTTGACATGACAATGTCATTAGCAAAATGACTGCTGATTGTGCATGAGCATTTCAGTCTGAAAGTTATCCATTCTTTGAGATGTTTTAATTAAATTGTGTGCACAGAATCCCCTTCTGCTTATTGTATGGATACTTGCGACATTAGCGCCCGAGTGGAACAGGTAGAAGTTAACGATATCATGTATGGATACATGCGACATTAGCGCCCGAGTGGAGCAGGTAGATGTTAACGATATCATGACGTAATTAGGGAGCTCTCTGTTAATATCAAGTTAGATTTATTATTGGGGCGGCGTTGAATATCATGATACGGTGTTAGTCGTTGTCGCCTAGCGACAATATGTCCGTCAAGTCATTCGATTCTATTTTCGTGAGACCTTGAAGGAAGTCATATTCGCAATTATTTTAATACTCAAATTATATAATCAAGTAAGGTGGATATCAATCGACGGTGCTTGACGGGCATTTCGTTTTAAGACAACAAACGTCGTCGTAGCGCAAATACTTCCCGAGATATATCAGTTTTAGTAAAGGGTGAACATTTTTGAAAACTATTTTAATATATAAGATAATGTTATTGGTTTTACGTCCCTTTTAACTACACTGGCTTTTAGAGACGCCGGGGTGCCGGAATTTTGCCCCGAAGGGGATCTTTAACGTGCCAGTAAATGTACTGACACGGCTCCCTCGCATTTGCGCACCCTCAAATGCCAGCTGACTGCGCCAGGTTTCGAACCTGCAACCTTGGGCTCAGCAAGCGAGAACGTTACCCCTGAGCCACGCAGCCAGACAGGTCTAGGATTGGGTTGAAGTCCCGGGATTTGAAAAATAAGGTACCACTGCCATTTGACTGAAGGAAGTGTGGCAAAAACCGCAGGAAAACCACACTTGGGATGGCCGCTATCAACATCGGGATTCGAACCTTCAATCTCCGGACTTGTGTGTGACTTCACGTTGTGTATGTGTATTTATTTAACTATTAACGTAAATAGCTTATACAATGTATTAATGCACCTAGGCATATGAACACTGGAGCTGTTACAATACGTGAAGTCCAATTTCTTTTACAAGAAGATTCGAGTCTACTGGGTCGTTCGCAATAAATGTCGTTATGATTTATTCAGGAAGGAAAACAACAGGATCGTAAATTTAACTCGATTTGCATTAATTAAAGACCCCTCCTACACGTTTCATGAGGTCGTAAAAATATATGAATGTCAAATCAACTTCGTTATTACCGTTCCCCTCATTTCATTGTGATCATTGGGCAGAGAGGAAACTAAATGGAAACGGACAGGATCATAGATCATTAAGTTACATATTGTAAATTTGTTTTTAGTTCACTTCAGTTACAAACTACTCACAACTCAGTTCTTAAAAAACACAAGTTAACATTAATCAAGGGAATGGCAATTAGGTTTTTGTCCAGTAGTGTGTAACTTCAAGCATCCAGTATTTCACTAGGCCTACATAAATTCCATTAAGAAGACTATACTTCCATTATTTAGCGTTATGCATAAATTCTGTAAATTCTGTCTTAGGGAGCCTGTCTATTTCTATTATTTCACATCCAAGGTGAGTTTCACTACAAATTCAAAATTCATTAATAAACTATTGTATGGTTGGTTGGTTCTTAAGTTTAGGGGCTGCGACAACGCGGTCATGTAGCCCCGTGTACTTTGTGTGTGTGTAGATTATGTCTGATAACCGGTGTTAATTGTGATGACTGTTTTAGTGTGTATATCTGTTTTAATTCAAGTAAGGACAGCAGACGATCAATTTTCAAGTAGTTCCTACTTTTGCCGCCAAACGCCACCGTCAACGACTACTAGTTCAGAACTTAGCTACCTGACGTCACCGCAGTCGGCTTTTGGCAACGAACGTAGGAACCTAAGAGCGTTGTTTGCCTTCTTAACCTATACAATTTAGCTTCACACAGGTGTAATTAGTGGAAGTTTCTTTAACATACCATAAATCTATGACATGCGACCGCCGGTTTTAATTCCCCTCCGAAGGAAGGCATTTTTAACGCTCTTAAAAAATCCGACGTCTATTGTTTGTTGCGTTATTTTGGCAAATATATTTCATATGAAACAAGAAACCGTTTTCTGTGACTACTGTATCTTGGTCGTGCGGAAGTGTTCAGGTCAGAATATTGTGAAACATGCGGTGTAACTCCCCAATCACGGTTGGAGGAAGAGTGTGCGACATCTTGGTCAGCTGCCCGGGAGCAGTAATGGACCTCGACAAATTTGACCTCTGATGCTCCTTACCTTTCAGTATTTTGTGGGTTGTTTGGGCACAAAACACCCCAAAATTTGATGAACAACTTGCCTCATTATTTTAAAAAACCTTGCCAACAAGGGTATTTACGGATTTGTAAAATAAAAATCAATGGTTTGGTTAATGGTCCCAATATTACACATTACACAAAATACTTGAATACAATATTACAGTAACATGCATCTGCTGTTGTTCTTCGCCAAATAAATTTCCTTGATTTTATTTCAGCAATAGAGTTGATGACTTCCTCATAATTTACTGCATTACCTTCTTCAATGTCAATAATAATAATAATAATAATAATAATAATAATAATAATAATAATAATAATAATAATAATAATAATAATAATAATAATAATAACGTATGGCCTCGGGTGTCGGGTGCAAGCTTTGTAATTTGACACCCAGAGGGTAGTTTGCATTTCGAATTTCGTTGTTCCTTGAAGCACTATGAAAGTCAAGGAGGTTAGATATCTAAGCTCCTTGAACACTATAGCGCTTTCTGGTAGAGAAATGAGGAAATTCGTGTTGACGGAAACTCCGGAGATTAATTTTGCCATTATAAACACGGCCTACTGAATTCAAATGGGTTCTTTGACATGCCAACATCGTATGACAAGCGTGTCGTAAATTTTCCGCCTTTCAAAAATCACTTACCACGGCCAGGAGCAAACCTGCAAGCTTGGGGTTAGTAGACCGACACCTTAACCACTCACCCACCGTGGCAAGCCTTCAATGTCAATGGAAAGTGTAGTTGGGTCAGTCTTTCTTGGGCCAGTGTTAGGTCTAAGGTAATTCATCACAGTTAGCAGATGTTGTTGGGAGAGTCAGTTTAAAGTTCAGACAATTACCGTACTGTACGCGATTAAATTAACGCTCACAATAGTCACGTTTATCGCGCAATTCATTAAATATAAATATTGTGACTTGCCAACTGCCTAGCCGTGTTGAAACACCGGATCCCTTGATAACTCCGCAGTTAAGCAGCATTGGGCGTAGTCGGAAGTGGGATCGTATGCCGGTTCTAGGCACTGCGCGATGTTGGCCAACATAAGGAGGAGTGGAAAGTCCCTGGCCACCCTACCGCACGTAAACTGCGGCTGGGGGTAGCCTCTTCGGAGGCTCTGACCTGCCTTCGGGTAAAATACTAATTAAATTAAAATTGAGACTTAGTCTTCTCCTTTTGTCATAAAAAATAAAACTGTTAGGCTTATGAGATAGCTTTTGGCGCCCAGGGTGGGGGCTCTCTTTCGCACCCTCTGGATCCATGTATGTATACCTGTCTGATAACCTGTGTAATTGTGTTATCCGTGTTATTGTAGTTGGGACCTTAATTTCTAAAGAGGCGACCATGCGCATTGAACTCTAACGATAATACACAGTACATTGGTGTTCCTCGGAGTATAGACTAATGAACAACGGTACTCCAATATTTAAAGTTTTACTTATATCCACAAATAATACTAGGTAGTGATGTTTACTGAGGTGGGAAAATAGAAGACTTCCTAGGCCTTGGACACCCTAATACCGTCGGGGTTGGAAGAGGACAAGAATTGACCAAGGGAGGTCCAACAGTAAAAATTGAAAGAGAGGAGCCTGGTACAAGTAAGTGGAAGCAATACCGAAGCCAGTTGTCATGTATAGGGTTGCTATACGTTCTGAAAAAGCGGGACTTGTCCCGATGTTAGGCAAAGAACGTCCTTCCGTATTTTGAGCCTATTTTCATTTATGAAAAAAAAAGTTCAGTGAAGAACTATACAGCCTATTTTCATATATCCTCCTTATGTTAATTGCCTCTATCAGCATACCAAATTTCAGTTTGATTGCTGTAATAGATTCGTAGATATTGAGAACCGTCTAAATATTTCAGTTGGTCACCATGTTGGATTTCTATATAAGTAGGCCATAGAGTTATGTACTATTAGATGACGATTATTGCGTAGGTTGATTATTCAAACGTTCACTTCGATCGCATGATTAATACTCAAGAAATAAAAACTTAATTTTAAAATTGCGTACAGCCGGCATTTTGAGGTTATGTGAACAATTGAACTAGATTAGATTCCAGTGCATTGCACTGTGTATAAACATTTACAGTACCAAATTTCACTGCGGTCATGTGCTGAAATAGCGAGAAAAGTCGATTAAAATGTTTCAAATTTGCTTGGCCGCCATGTTCGTTTAGTATTTTACAGGTTTTTGGAAGTCTCATAGTAGTAGCCTTTATCATCGTACACAATTACAGGGTGATATCAGTAATATTTTCGAAGATATAGAATGTCAGTGAAATATTTCGCACAGCCGCCATCTTGAGGTTATGTAGACAATTGAACGAAATTAGATGCCAGTGCATTACAATGTGTATAAAAATTTGCTGTACCAAGTTTCATTCCATTTGAATGGATACATCACGAGAAAAGTCTATATAAAAGTTTCAAATTCACTTGTCCGCCGTGTTCATTTTGTAGTTAACAGGTTTTTGAAAGTCTCGAACTTCTAGTAGTGGCCTTTATGACCGTACAAAATTTCAGGATATAGAATGTAGGTGAAATATTTTGGATTTGTGAGACGTAATAAAATGTGAATGGCACGGTCAGGTACGAACATGGCGGCCAAGAAAATTTGAAACATTTTAATCGACTTTTCTCGCTATTTCACCACATGACCGCAGTGAAATTTGGTACTGTAAATGTTTACCAAGTTTCATTGAAATCGCTCCATCCGTTTAGAAGTTATTAGGGGGAGGGGGTGAGACACACACACACAAACACACACACACACGGAAAAGGTGATCTTATAAGCCTATTTTTTTCATAAAATGAAAATAGGCTAAAATAGGCTTATGAGAAGACCTTTTCTCCGTGTGTATGGGTGTGTGTTTTCCCCTAATAGAATCTAAACGGCCAGAGCGATTTCAATGAAACTCGGTAACTGCATACTAATACCTCGTCTGACCTCGACCGTGCCTTTCAAATTTTAATATGTTTCACCAATCCAATATGGCGGCCGCGCAAAATATTTCACTGGCATTCTATATTTCCGCAACAGTAACAGATATCACCCTCATATTTTGTTCGGTGATAAAGAGTATTACAGAAATATATCTATGTGACTTTTATAAACCTGTTAACTACAAAACGAACATGGTTGCCAAGCATAGTTGAAACATTTAAATAGACTTTTCTCGCGATATAACCATCTGAGCGCAGTGAATCTTGGTATAGCAAATGTTTATACACATTGTAATGCACTGACATAATAATAGAGTTCAATTGTTTACATAACCTCAAGATGGTATACGTTCACATATGGGACTTTTAATAACCTGGTGATCACACAACCAACATGTCAGCCAAAGCGAAGTTAAAACATTTAAATGGAATTCACACGCGATTTAAACACCTGATCGGAGTGAAACTTAGTGCGGTAAATTTTCATATAAAATTTAATTGACTGACATTCAGTTAAACGAAATTGTTTTGATAACCCCAAGATGGCGGCTGTGTGAAATTTAAATATTAAGGTTTTATATCTTGTGACCTAATCATGCGATCGAAGTGAACGCTTGAATAATGAACTTACGCAATAATATTAATCTAACTCTATTGCGTACACATATAAAAACCAACATGGCGACCATCCAAAATATTTAGACGGTTCTCAATATCTACGAATCTATCACAGCAATCAAACTGAAATTTTGTATATTGACAGAGGCTATTAACATAAATTCACATATGGATGATTCAATAACCTGGTGAGCACAAAACCAACATGGCCGGGACGCGAAATTTAAGTATTTAAATGGGATTTTCTCGCAACTTTCATCCGAGTGCTGTGAAACTTGGCACGGTGTATCCTCATACAAGCCTTAATATACTGCCGTTTAATTAAATGGAATTTTATGAGAACTTAAAAATGGCGGTTGTACAATTTTAAAAAATCTCTTTTTCATTTCTCGTGTCCTGAGTAAGATCAGTAGGATATATGGAAATAGGCTAATTAGTTCTTCACGGAACTACTTGTTAAATGTACTTAATGACCTTAGTTTTAAAAGTCGCATCTTGAAAGCATATTTTTGCTGAAATGTTGCTACATTTTTGTTACGTTGGCACCACTGTTCCTTCGATTTACAGAAACAAAGCGATATTGAAAGTCAAGAGACTTATTCATTAGTAATTTAGTAGGCTAAAGTTGAACACAAGCTAAGATACCGTGCTTCACGTTTTTAGTTTGAATGAGTACATCTATTTCCGATTGCCTTTTCAGCTAATGCAATATTGTGTTTCGAAATTGTTGCGGTGTTTTGACACAGCAGTAGGGGAGTGATGCCGATTCTCCCCCCCCCCTCCAACACTACTCCAAATGCGGGCCGATAACTCCCGAACCCGTGCTCAGAGATTTACGAATGAGGTGTCGTTGGACTCGAGCTGACGGGGGCTTTGCTATGGACCACTTGTTATATTTTTAAATTTTTTTTGAAAATTTTTATTTTTGAAAATAGAAGATAGTTATAAAACCAAACATGATAGAACGTTGTGCAATAGCTTAAACGAACGATCTTTATGTCCTTTATGTTTTATAATAAAACTTTTTATTTTTTTATGTTTTTTGAAAAAAGTGTTATTTTGAAATTCTTATATTTGGGAAACTAAAGAGTTTACAAAAAATTAATTGACATAAATGAATGGCCATGACCCCCTCTACCCGCAAAATAAATTTCAAGCCTCTAGGACTAAAACTGTGCAGTAGTGTCAATTGGACAGTTCTACTTAACCCCCTACTTTCATATAAACTTTGCCGATATCTCCCGAACGCGTGGTCGGATTTTAACGAACGAGGTATTGTTGGCGTTGGGATGACATTCTCTTGGCTAAGCATGTGTGTTGGTATTTAAAAAAAATTGAAAATGTTTGTTTTTCCGATTGGCGCTAATTGGAAACGGTGAATTGGAAAGAAGTTTGTTTGACGTTAATGAACAGTAGGTATGCCCTTTAGACGGACAGCAAGTTTCAAGGGTGTAGGAGGGGAAAATGATAGCCTACTTTCTCGCGAACATTGGTGATCATAGGCGAACGGATGGTCGGATTTCAACAAATGAGGTGTCGTTGGACTCGAGCTGACGTCCTTTTTCTTATAGACCACTCGTAATTTTTTGAATTATTTTTGAAAATTTTTGTTTTTAAAAGCAGGCGATAGTTTGAAAACCAAACATGATATAATGTTATGCCATAGTTCAAACCAATGGTCTCTAAGACCTTTATTTTTTATAGTAATACTTTTTTTAATTTTTGAGACTTTTTGAAAACCCTTAAATTTTGAATTTTTACTAATTTGGAAACTAACACGTTGACAAATAAGTTTGTTTGACATAAATGAAAAATCCCTACCCCCTCTACCACGAAAATAAATGTCAAGTCTCTAGGACAAGAACTATGCATTTTTTTAAATTTATTTTTAATAAAAGAGTGTTTGTAGACAGAGACCTGGAAGCACTTGACGTATGTTACAACGAGGCTATGATTGGCCATGGTGGATACGGGAAATGGCTATTTCGACGGGGCGCTGTATGGCAAAAAGAGGGGTCGCTTTTCGCTATTTTTTCCTATGACAGATGAATGAAGGCGAATATTTTGAAATGTGACAAGCATGCTAAGATGTTTTACCCCTGAAGGGGATCTTTAACGTTTTAGTTAACGGTGATGAGCGAGATCGCTCTCTGACACAACAGACGATTGTAGGATATGACCAAGTGATTCTTAGACGTTGGCGATCTCGGTGACCGTGCCCGGAAGAAATGAATTGCTATTTTGGTGGGATGGCGGGGCAGCTTATGACGGTTGGTTTTGTGATATTTCCTATGACGGATAGAGGCGAATATTTGAAAATGTGTTACGTGTGCTAGGATTTTTTAACCCTGAAGGGGATCTTTAACATGCTAGTAAACGGTAATAAGCGAGACTGCTGTCTGGCACAGTAAATGGTTTTAGAATATGGAAATCTATAACATTTGCTCGACCAAGCCATGTGACCGTACGCAAAGAGCCAAAACGGTAAGGTCATTGGCCTGAAATGTTATAAACTAAATATTGAACTGGGTAAAGTCATGTATTTTGGGGTGAAAGTATGTGGTTAACATGATCATGTATTGAGGATGGCCGCTTGGTAGTAATTATTATTATTACAGTAAAATGTTTAATAAGAAGAAGAGGAAGAAGAAGACACACATGTTTTCAATGCTAACACACACACAGTCCTGCTCACTGGAGACTGAATATTGTACCTAGCCAGAGGACTCGTGAGAGAGACTGCTGATAAGACAAAAATGTCTACGTTAGCAGGAAGTGTGATATCAGCTTACTTGCCTCGTGGTGGCTAGCAGGTGTGCTGTTTAAGCAGAGACCGCCATTTTGGTTCTGAGACAGTAGGACTACCGATGTATAAGAGGCAGCCATTTTGGTTCCTTATTAAAAACACGAAACTAGTATAAGGTACACGAATCTTTTTCAGATTGAGGAATGTGAAGAGGCGTGGGAACACGTGTGAGAGAGACAACATTTCAAGGTCAAAACGCTGAGAAAATGCAACTCTCTCTGTTGCTAGTCTAACTGATAACGATTGCGGTAGTCATGCACTTGCCATTTTAGCACACAGACGTATACAGTAGAGCTTTGAACTGAACTTTGGAAGAAAAATCCTTTAATTTTTTTTGGTAAGTACCTATGAATGATTATTTTAATAATGTCATGCTAATGAACCTTAAATTTGTAGTTATTGATTAGGTAATTGAAAAATGAAAATCCACAGCCTGCTTCCAGTCTCCGACCGGGTCAGGAATGGAATGAATGAAGCCCCTATCTAGCGGCTGCCGAGGTCTGACGCACTCCTCTGGGGCAATGATTTAATGAATGACAGATGAAATGAAATGATTGTGGAGAGTGTTGCTGGAATGAAATTTTGACAGGGAAAACCGGAGTACCCGGAGAAAAACCTGTCTGCCTCCGTTCTGTCCAGCACAGATCTCACATGGAGTGACCGGGATTTGAACCACGGACTCAGCGGTGAGAGGCCGGCGTGCTGCCGCCTAAGCCACGGAGGATTAGGTAATTAATGATTTTTATTTATTTATTTGTTTGCAGATAACCGGTATACCTTACATGTCAGAGATACAAGAAACCATTGCGCTTTTGGGCCCACTAGAAAGAAACAGTAACAAGCCACTGCAAGTCAAGGTGAGATTAATTTTTTAAACTAACTTGTTTAATTTTTGTTTGATATCATTTTATTTTATTTTATTTTATGAAATGCATGCATTTAAGTATTTATAGCGGTTTATTTTATTTATTTTTAGAAACTTGGAAAGAAAAGCCTTACCACCGTAGCAGTTGCTGAAAACCCAAGACGCAGTAGAGTGCAACCATTGTTTCAAGGCAGTGAACTATTGAAAACTCAGGTAAGTCTAACTTAAAAATGCTATTCCATTTTACCACTAATGAAAAACCATAGACAAAAAATATTCATTACCAGTACATGACTGGTACAATGATTGCTTTCTTGAATAATGGCCATGTATTGACAAACGGTACAAGACTATATTGGTTGTTGACTGGGAAAAGTACAAGGCCATATTGGATTTTCTAAAAAAAAAAAAATATGGGTGGTTCCCTATGGACTCAACAAATATCCACAGATTTGAACAAGATAATCTGAACAAACTGACATGACATTCATTTTTGTTTATATATTGGTTAAAGGGGAATGTAAATGACTAAAGCTTTATAAAAAGAAAATAAGTGCATGGGTTACTGTTAGTGCCAACATACAGTTTAGTTTTAATGGTGTTTTGATATATTAATGTCAATTAACGTTAAAGTTTAATTACAAGTATTGATTGATTGATTGAGTGATGGGTTATTTTGTTTATTTTGAGGTGTGGTCATGCGCCATTAACGTAGTGAACAGACAGTAAACAAGCATACATTATGCTTTAAAGTACTCTGTGCTCTTGTGCAACGTTAATAACCTGCAATAAAAAAAGTTTTATTATAACACATGGCGTTAGTACCAAATACAACAAGTGAGCAAGTTGGTTTACCACGTGGGCTTAATTTAAAATCAGAACATGATCGTTGGTTAACGTTTAATCCTGGCCTGTAGGCTTTTTGTCGACACATAAACTTGCAAAAGCCGTTTTTTTTACTTGAACCGAGAAGATGTGGTGCGCTGTGTGTTTTGTCGTAATGAACTTTCACACTGGGTAGAAGGGGATGATCCCTTTAGAGACCATTTGCGATGGTCTCCTTGTTGCCCTCACATGCTTGGAAAACAAGTGGGTAACATACCCGTGTATTCATTTTACCGAACCACAAGGCCATTGGCCGCTACTTACGTTGCTGAATCACAAATAAATAATAAATATAATGATGCATTACCAGACAACAACGGCAGTGCTTTTGAAAAATTGGGAGTTTGCAAGACTAAAGCACTAGCACACCCAGAGTACAGCTCTGATGAAACAAATTAGAATCTTATAAAAATGTTTGGCCATTAATATTAAAACACCTTACCAAACAGCTAAGTGAAGCTGGATTTTTTTATACTGGTGAAGGGGATAAAACAATGTGTTTTTATTGTGGATTTGCTTTAAAGGATTGGCAAATGACTGATGACCCTTTTGTGCAACACGCTCGTTGGTTACCTAACTGTAAATACATGGTGTTGCTTAAAGGTCAGGAATTTGTGAACACTATTCGTAAAGAAAACGTGATTGCAGCACAAGACATAAAAGTGCCTTTAGAGTTAGAACATGTGGAGCAATACATGAGGCTGAAAAAAGAAGACTGGTCTCACGAACAAATACAAAAGTGTGACCAACAATTATGTAAAATTTGTTATCAAGTTGAACTAGGTGTTGTATTTTTGCCTTGTGGACACATGATAGCCTGTGTCAAGTGTTCATTAGGACTCCACACTTGTGCTATATGCAGAAAAGCAGTATCTGCTACAATTAGGGCATTTCTTGCATAAATAGTATAATTTATTATCCATGCATAGTGCAAAATCCCTAATTGCACAATATTATTAAAGCTGTTTTAGAGTGTAATTGATATGCTTTTCTTTGTTTATAGACTACTACAATGAATGTTTTGAATGCTGTGTGTCAAGCATGAGGCTTAGAGACAAAGAAGCTCAGCGAATTGCCAACGCATATTCCATTCCGCATTATCAAGATTCGGAAATTGAAAACAGCATATGGTGATCGTGTACTTTGTGTATGTGAAAACTTTGAGAAATTTCTGCCTACACGGTTTAATGATATGTCGGAGAGTGTTTTTGATGAAGTCAATAATGCTGTACAACTTGTACACTTAATTTATGAAGGTTTTAAAAACAATAGGTGCATGGTTCGTTTTAATTAAATAAAAAAACAAATGTCAAATAATAATGATGGAAGATATAAGTCATGACAATGGACTGAAAGAAAAATATGTGTATAGAATAATAATGTTTTAGTGTTTAGTATTGTCTTAAAAAATATTATCATGAAACAAAAAAAAAATATAAAGTTTGTAAATAAATGAAAATAACGCTACAATGTTGTTTTATTTTCTACAGAAGTCAGAATATTTAACAATGCAGA
The DNA here is from genome assembly GCA_946902985.2 of Meconema thalassinum. Classification (NCBI taxonomy): domain Eukaryota; kingdom Metazoa; phylum Arthropoda; class Insecta; order Orthoptera; family Tettigoniidae; genus Meconema; species Meconema thalassinum. The sequence continues at coordinate 510,268,088 of OX336388.2, read as the reverse complement.
TTATACATGATTATGACAATAAAATGCACACTTAATACAAGTCTTTGCCTTTACGATAGTGTGTTATAGTTTTAAAAACAAGGCTTGTTGTAGATCTTTCTTCTTCCACGGTGAAAAATAGGCATGAAAACGTTATTGTCTTGTTTCGGATCATTATCACTATCATAATCATAAGCAGCATGATCTATATCCTATTATTATACTCACCATAATTATCCTCAACGTTACTAAAACCAGTTAAATATTCCTGGTCCTCTTCCTGTTCCTCTTCCTCTTCCTCTTTCTCTACAGAGTCCTCATGTAGAGTTTGCGTGGCTTTTGATAATGTTAAGGGTTTTTTGAACGTTGCACTATTGTGAGCAGCAATATTGATTTCTTGCACTCGCTTTTTAGCTTTTTATGATTTTCTGTTGACAGCAACAATGTTCCATGCAGTACACTACATTGATGATCACTGACACATATAACCTCACTATTTTTACATTCTAGCTCACTTTGACATTGTTTTGAATGTTGTTTTGAACAACGCCAAATAACAGTTACATTTTATTGGTTCGTTTCACAATATAAGAATATCCTTTATAGACTGCATGAGGCTTACCATACCTAGTCACTGATACTTCCATGTCAACTGTCAAGCATAGACTAAGCTCTAGTAGAGACAACTTGACAATATGAACAATAGTTTAATGTGGGAGCATATATGGATGCAAATGTGGGAAACAAAAAAAGAGTGGGAGCAAATGTGTGAGCAAAAAGTGGAAGCAAAAAGTGGGAGCAAATGTGGGAGCACAAATAATAAACTTAGTTATAACCTAACCTAACCTAACCTAACCTAACCTAACCTAACCTAACTTCACCTAACCTAACCAAACCTAACCTAACTTGGAAGTGGGGACAAATGTGGGAGCACAAATAATAAACTTAGTTATAACCTAACCTAACTTCACCTAACCTAACCTCACCTAACCTAACCTAACTTCACCTAACCTAACCTAACTTAGCCTAACTTGAAAGTGAGAGCAAGTGTGGAAGCAAAATAAAGTGGGAGCAAATATGGGAGCAACAAGAGGGAGCAATTGTGGGAGCAAAAAAGTGGGAGCAAAAAGTAAGAGCAAAAAATTGGGAGCAAAAAGTGGGAGCAAATGAGGGAGCAAATGTGGGAGCAAATGTGGGAGCAAAAATTTGGGAGCAAAAAGTGGGAGTAAATGTGGGAGCAAATGTGTGAGCAACAAGAGGGAGCAAAGAGTGGGGAGCAACATGTGGGAGCAAAAAGTGGGAGAAAATATGGAAGCAACAAGAGGGAGCAAATGTGGGAGCAAAAAAAGTGGGAGCAAAAATTGGGAGCAAATGTGACAGCAAATATGTGGGAGCAAAAAAGTGGGAACAAATGTGCGAGGAAAAGGGGGAGCAAAACTTGGGAGCAACCATGACTGGTTGTTAAGACTTTTAATTCAACCAATGCACATGAATTAAATTTTGGTAGATTAAACTGAGTAATAATAATATTATTATTATTAATAATAAAAATAATAAAATTTAAAAAATAAATTGTAATTATATTTTTCAAGGTTGAATTTTCAAAGTACTGTCAAGAATAATAACTACATGAAACAGATTCAGAGAATTCTAGAGTACTTAAAGTTTAATCATTGGCTAGTAGTGATATAGAGCTAGCTAGCCTAACTTAACCCCAGCTCACCTAATTTAACTTAACTTCACCTAAGCTAATGTTATACAAGTTGTGACTTGCGTTAAGACTGGCTATGACGTCACAGATGAATGGTGGTGGGAGGCCGGAAAAAGGTAAATATTTTTTGTTTAATAATAAATTATGTCCAGCCTCCCATCACCATTCATCTGTGACGTCATAGCCAGTCTTAATGCAAGTCACAACTTGTGTAACATTAGCCTAGGTGAAGTTGGTTAAATTAGGTGAGCTGGGGTTAAGTTAGGTTAGCTAGTTCTGTATCACTCCTAGCCAATGATTAAACTTAAACTACTCTAGAATTCTCTGAATCTGTTTCATGTAGTTATTATTCTTGAATATTCAACCTTGAAAAATATAATTACAATTTATTTTTTAATTTTTTTTATAATTATTATTAATAATAATAATAATAATAATAATAATAATAATAATATTACTCAGATTATTCTACCAAAATTTAATTCATGTGCATTGGTTGAAATAAAAGTCTTAACAACCAGTCATGGTTGCTCCCACTTTTTGCTCCCTCTTTTGCTCCCACATTTGTTCCCACTTTTTTGCTCCCATATATTTGCTGTCACATTTGCTCCCACTTTTTGCTCCCACTTTTTTTGCTCCCACATTTTCTCCATCTTGTTGCTCCTCCATTTGCTCCCACTTTTTGCTCCCACATGTTGCTCCCCACTTTTTGCTCCCACTTTTTTGCTCCCACATTTGCTCCCTCTTGTTGCTCACACATTTGCTCCCACATTTGCTCTCACTTTTTGCTCCCACATTTGCTCCCACATTTGCTCCCTCATTTGCTCCCACTTTTTGCTCCCACTTTTTGCTCTCAATTTTTTGCTCCTACTTTTTGCTCCCACTTTTTTGCTCCCACAATTGCTCCCTCTTGTTGCTCCCACATTTCCTCCCACTTTTTTGCTCCCACATGTTGCTCCCCACTTTTTTTGCTCCCACATTTGCTCCCTCTTGTTGCTCACACATTTGCTCCCACATTTACTCCCACTTTTTGCTCCAAATTTTTGCTTCCCAATTTTTGCTCCAACTTTTTTTTGCTCCCACATTTGCTCCCTCATTTGCTCCCACTTTTTGCACCCAATTTTTTGCCCCTACTTTTTGCTCCCACTTTTTTGCTCCCACAATTGCTCCCTCTTGTTGCTCCCATATTTGCTCCCTCTTTATTTTGCTTCCTCATTTGCTCTCGCTTTCAAGTTAGGCTAAGTTAGGTTAGGTTAGGTGAGGTTAGGTTAGGTGAAGTTAGGTTAGGTTATAATTAAGTTTATTATTTGTGCTCCCACATTTGTCCCCACTTTCAAGTTAGGTTAGGTTAAGTTAGGTTAGGTGAAGTTAGGTTAGGTTAGGTTAAGTTAAGGTAGGTTAGGTTAGGTTATGTTATATCTAAGTTTATTATTTGTGCTCCCACATTTGCTCCCACTTTTTGCTTCCACTTTTTGCTCCCACATTTGCTCCATCTTGTTGCTCCTCCATTTGCTCCCACTTTATGCTCCCACATGTTGCTCCCCACTTTTTGCTCCCACTTTTTTTGCTCCCACATTTGCTCCCTCTTGTTGCTTACACATTTGCTCCCACATTTGCTCCCACTTTTTGCTCCCACATTTGCTCCCACATTTGCTCCCTCATTTGCTCCCACTTTTTGCTCCCACTTTTTGCTCTCAATATTTTGCTCCTACGTTTTGCTCCCACTTTTTTTCTCCCACAATTGCTCCCTCTTGTTGCTCCCACATTTCCTCCCACTTTTTTGCTCCCACATATTGCTCCCCACTTTTTTGCTCCTACATTTGCTCCCTCTTGTTGCTCACACATTTGCTCCCACATTTGCTCCCACTTTTTGCTCCCACTTTTTGGTTCCCAATTTTTGCTCCCACTTTTTTTTCTCCCACATTTGCTCCCACATTTGCTCCCTCTTTTGCTCCCACTTTTTGCTCCCACTTTTTGCTCCCAATTTTTTGCCCCTACATTATGCCCCCACTTTTTTGCTCCCACAATTGCTCCCTCTTGTTGCTCCCATATTTGCTCCCACTATATTTTGCTTCCACATTTGCTCTCGCTTTCAAGTTAGGCTAAGTTAGGTTAGGTTAGGTGAAGTTAGGTTAGGTTATAATTAAGTTTATTATTTGTGTTCCCACATTTGTCCCCACTTTCAAGTTAGGTTAGGTTAAGTTAGGTTAGGTGAAGTTAGGTTAGGTTAGGTTAAGTTAAGTTAGGTTAGGTTAGGTTAGGTTATGTTAGGTTATAACTAAGTTTATTATTTGTGCTCCCACATTTGCTCCCACTTTTTGCTTCCACTTTTTGCTCACACATTTGCTCCCACTCTTTTTTTGCTTCCCACATTTGCATCCATATATGCTCCCGCATTAAACTATTGTTCTTATTGTCAAGTTGTCTTTACTAGAGCTTAGTCTATGCTTGACAGTTGACATGGAAGTATCAGTGACTAGGTATGGTAAGCCTCATGCATTCTATAAAGGATATTCATATATTGTGAAACGAACCAATAAAAATGGAACTGTTATTTGGCGTTGGTCAAAACAACGCTCAAAACAATGTAAAAGTGAGCTAAAAATATAAAAGTGAGGTTATATGTGTCAGTGATCATCAATGTAGTGTACTGCATGGAACATTGTTGCTGTCAACAGAAAATCATAAAAATGCTAAAAAGCGAGTGCAAGAAAACAATATTGCTGCTCACAATAGTTCAAAGTTCAAAAAACCCTTAACATTTTCAAAAGCCACGCAAACTCTACATGAGGACACTGTAGAGGAAGAGGAGGAGGAAGAGGAACAGGAAGAGGAACAGGAAGAGGAACAGGAATATTTAACTGGTTTTAGTAATGTTGAGGATAATTATGGTGATTATAATAATAGGGATATAGATCATGCTGCTTATGATTATGATAGTGACAATGATCCGAAAAAAGACAATAACGTTTTCATGCCTATTGTTCACCGTGGAAGAAGAAAGATCTACAACAAGCCTTGTTTTTAAAACTATAACACACTATCGTAAAGTCAAAGACTTGTATTAAGTGTGCATTTTATTGTCAAAATCATGTATACTCTGCAATCTATATATATAAAGCTCAATGTTTGTCTGTCTGTCTGTCTGTCTGTTATGTATACAAATCCACACCGTTTCACCGATCTGAACCAAAATTTGTATACTTACCCTTCGGATCCCTGCGGGTAACCCTGTCCACTTGAAATTTCCGACAGACCACCCCATTCCCTGCATTTAGGCCCTTTGTCCCAAATCTACACCGTTTCACCGATCTCAACCAAAATTTGTATACTTACCCTATGTAACCCTGTGAATGACACTGTCCACTTAAAATTTCGGACAGACCACCCCATTTCCTGCATTTAGGCCCTTTGGCAAACTTCTACACCGTTTCACCGATCTGAACCAAAATTTGTATACTTACCCTTTGCAACCCTGCGGGTGACCCTGTCCACTTGAAATTTCGAACAGACCAACCCAATCTCTGCATTTAGGCCCTTTGGTCCAAATCTACACCGTTTTACCGATCAGAACCAAAATGTGTATACTTACCCTTTGCAACCCTGCGGGTAACCCTGTCCACTTGAAATTTCGGACAGTCCAACCCAATCTCTGCATTTAGGCCCTTTGGTCCAAATCTACACCATTTCACCGATCAGAACCAAAATTTGTATACTTACCCTTTGGTACCCTGCGAGTAACACTGTCTGCTTGAAATTGCGGACAGACCACTCCATTCCCGGAAAGTGGACAGGGTCCGTCCCAAAGGCAATGGAAAAAAGGGATAAAACCGGACCCGCTCAGGAAACCTTCAGGGTTGCCAGCTCCTGAACTCACCAGCCATGAGCCCTTGAGGATGTAGCACTATCCAGGGTGCACCAGGGCTACACACACCCTGCCTCCTTGAGGGTCTTGAGCAGAAGATATGAGATATTAAGAAAAGAATGAGGCTATCAGGAATGATTAGACAAGGGCCAATTAAGGCGGGAAAGTGAAAGAGTCGCTAGGCCTCGGATAACCTGATACCATCGGGGTCGGAAGAGAACAAGAGTTTGACCAAGGGAGGCTGACAGGAAAGAGAACTGAAAGGTGCCCGGCACCAGTAAGTAGAAGCAATGCCGGACTCAGCTGGGGTCCCGTGGTCGCAAACCCACGCCCCACAAGTTCTGAGACCCTGGTGGGTGGAGGGGGGAAGAGGGGGCAGGGGTGAGAATAGCTCGCTCATTCATCGCGAGGTGACATGAGAAAAATGTCCAGATCCCGCCGTGTTACCTGTTATTGCTGACTATGCGGATGTTCATACAGGGTCTTTGCTCAAACCGCTGTAGTGTTACGAAAGAATGAGTGATTCACCGGTCAATGTGAATAGGACCGGGAACCCCCCCGAACGTCTGTCATCATATATCGTCATCATCTGCGATATTCTCAGCTACGTGCAGCTTGGACCCGAGCAGTAGACTACTCGATAAGCTCTTTCACTACACGCATCGAGTATAGGCCTAAGCCAGAATATAACGTTCAGACTTTGGAAGACATCGAAGGTAGTAATCTGAATTACCTATATCAGATTTAAAATTACACCATGTTCGTTTAGTAGTCATTTTTCATTACTTATTATTATCATAAGGGCAAATGACCTAGATGTTATACCCTTTATACCACTAATCACCACACACAATAAGTCTTCATCGCCTGTGAATTTTGAAATATTTCTTTCTATCACGGTAGTTTGTAAGTTTGTCGTGTCAATTCAACAGTAGTTTTCATTACCATCCTCATCAAAAGGGCAAATGACCAAATGTTACGTCCATTATACTACTAAGTAACACCACAGTCTTCATCGCCTGTGATTTTTAAAATGTGTATTTCCATTAGTTTGTAAGTTTGATATATCCGTTCAGTAGTAGTCGTCTTCATTATCATCCTCATCAAAGGGGCAAATGACCTAGATGTTACGTCCATTATACTACTAAGCAACACCAGAGTCTACCTAGCCTGTGATTTTAAAAATGTGTATTTCCTTTAGTTTGTAAGTTTGATATACCCGTTCAGTAGTAATCGTCTTCATTATTATCCTCATCAAAGGGCCAAATGACCTAGATGTTACGTCCATTATACTACTAAGCAACACCAGAGTCTACCTAGCCTGTGATTTTAAAAATATGTTTTTCCATTAGTTTGTAAGTTTGATATACCCGTTCAGTAGTAGTCGTCTTCATTATCATCCTCATCAAAGGGGCAAATGACCTAGATGTTACGTCCATTATACTACTAAGCAACACCAGAGTCTACCTAGCCTGTGATTTTAAAAATACGTATTTCCATTAGTTTGTAAGTTTGATATACCCGTTCAGTAGTAGTAGTAGTAGTCTTCATTGTGATCCTCATCAAAAGGGCAAATGACCTCTCATTCCTTTAAAGTATCAATTATTCCCATTCGCTGATAAGTTACATGTGCCAGTAGTCGCTTCTATGTTCATCATCACTATGTAGAAGATGTTTTGCGTCAGAAGAAAAGACAACTGGATGCTCAGGAACGTTAACGATATATCGACTGCGAAATCTGGAAGCTTCTCTTTGAGGAATTGCTTCAGACATTTTTCGTACAGTTTAAACCTTAACAAGACGAAACTTTTAACCAGATAGCGATCTAAGTGGGAGCTCTTTGGCAAAAAAATAATCAAGTCTTTCCCGAAATGTGAGTCCTAAAAATAACTTTTTCTATTATTTTCTAAGTTTCATATGTCAGTTATGTAGTAATTTTCAATATCATCCTGATCAGTAGGGCAAATTACCTAGATGTTACGCCCTCAACGTCATTTGGGGTAAATGACCTAGATTTTAAGTCCATTATATTTCTAATCACCACCACATAAAGTCTTCTACGACTGAGATGTCACGAATTCTGGGACCGCTAACGACATATCTCGACTCGGACTGAAGACAAATATCACGAGAATGATCATTATTTTACAGAGCCTTCCCATAGTGACTTAAGTATAAACATTGTCACTGGGTTTGATAATGTAAGAAATGAATACATAAATAAATATAATTTATGACGTTGAGTGTTAAGGAGACTGAAATATTATCATCTTTCCACCGGGCGAAGCCGGGTACTACTGCTAGTGTTAAATATTCTGACTTCTGTAGAAAATAACACAACATTGTAGCGTTATTTTCATTTTTTTACAAACTTTATATACATTTTTATGTTTCATGATAATATTTTATAAGACAATACTAAACACTATACACATATTTTTCTTTCAGTCCATTGTCATGACTTATATCTTCCATCATTATTATTTGACATTTGTTTTTTATTTAATTAAAACGAACCATGCACCTATTGTTTTTTAAACCTTCATAAATTAAGTGTACAGGTTGTACAGCATTATTGACTTCATCAAAAACACTCTCCGACATATCATTAAACCGTGTAGGCAGAAATGTCTCAAAGTTTTCACATACACAAAGTACACGATCACCATATGCTGTTTTCAATTTCCGAATCTTGATAATGCGGAATGAAATATGCGTTGGCAATTCGCTGAGCTTCTTTCTCTCTAAGCCTCATGCTTGACACACAGCATTCAAAACATTCATTGTAGTAGTCTATAAACAAAAGAAAAGCACATCAATTACACTCTAAAACAGCTTTAATAATATTGTGCAATTAGGGATTTTGCACTATGCATGGATAATAAATTATACTATTTATGTAAGAAATGCCCTAATTGTAGCAGATACTGCTTTTCTGCATATAGCACAAGTGTTGAGTCCTAATGCACACTTGACACAGGCTATCATGAGTCCACAAGCAAAAATACTACACCTAGTTCAACTTGATAACAAATTTTACATAATTGTTGATCACACTTTTGTATTTGTTCGTGAGACAGTCTTTTTTTTCAGCCTCATGTATTTGCTCCACATGTTCTAACTCTAAAGGCACTTTTATGTCTTGTGCTGCAATCACGTTTTCTTTACGAATAGTGTTCACAAATTCCTGACCTTTAAGCAACACCATGTATTTACAGTTAGGTAACCAACGAGCGTGTTGCACAAAAGGGTCATCAGTCATTTGCCAATCCTTTAAAGCAAATCCACAATAAAAACACATTGTTTTATCCCCTTCACCAGTATAAAAAATCCAGCTTCACTTAGCTGTTTGGTAAGGTGTTTTAATATTAATGGCCAAACATTTTTATAAGATTCTAATTTTTTTCATCAGAGCTGTACTCTGGGTGTGCTAGTGCTTTAGTCTTGCAAACTCCCAATTTTTCAAAAGCACATGCCAATTCAACACTGTATATGGCATATGGACCACATATATCGACACTGCCGTTGTTGTCTGGTAATACATCATTATATTTATTATTTATTTGTGATTCAGCAACGTAAGTACCGGCCAATGGCCTTGTGGTTCGGTAAAATGAATACACGGGTATGTTACCCACTTGTTTTCCAAGCATGTGAGGGCAACAAGGAGACCATCGCAAATGGTCTCTAAAGGGATCATCCCCTTCTACCCAGTGTGAAAGTTCATTACGACAAAACACACAGCGCACCACATCTTCTCGGTTCAAGTAAAAAAAAAACGGCTTTTGCAAGTTTATGTGTCGACAAAAAGCCTACAGGCCAGGATTCAAATGTTAACCAACGATCATGTTCTGATTTTAAATTAAACCCACATGGTAAACCAACTTGCTCACGTGTTGTATTTGGTACTAACGCCATGTGTTATAATAAAACTTTTTTTATTGCAAGTTATTAACGTTGCACAAGAGCACAGAGTACTTTAAAGCATAATGTATGCTTGTTTACTGTCTGTTCACTACGTTAATGGCGCATGACCACACCTAAAAATAAACAAAATAACCCATCACTCAATCAATCAATCAATCAATCAATACTTGTAATTAAACTTTAACGTTAATTGACATTAATATATCAAAACACCATTAAAACTAAACTGTATGTTGGCACTAACAGTAACCCATGCACTTATTTTCTTTTTATAAAGCTTTAGTCATTTACATTCCCCTTTAACCAATATATAAACAAAAATGAATGTCATGTCAGTTTGTTCAGATTACCTTGTTCAAACCTGTGGATATTTGTTGAGTCCATAGGGAACCACCCATATTTTTTTTTTTTTAGAAAATCCAATATGGCCTTGTACTTTTCCCAGTCAACAACCAATATAGTCTTGTACCGTTTGTCAATACATGGCCATTATTCAAGAAAGCAATCATTGTACCAGTCATGTACTGGTAATGAATATTTTTTGTCTATGGTTTTTCATTAGTGGTAAAATGGAATAGCATTTTTAAGTTAGACTTACCTGAGTTTTCAATAGTTCACTGCCTGGAAACAATGGTTGCACTCTACTGCGTCTTGGGTTTTCAGCAACTGCTACGGTGGTAAGGCATTTCTTTCCAAGTTTCTAAAAATAAATAAAATAAGCCGCTATAAATACCTAAATGCATGCATTTCATAAAATAAAATAAAATAATGTCAAACAAAAAACGAAACAAGCTAGTTTAAAAAAATAATCTCACCTTGACTTGCAGTGGCTTGTTACTGTTTCTTTCTAGTGGGCCCAAAAGCGCAATGGTTTCTTGTGTCTCGGACATGTAAGGTATACCGGTTATCTGCAAACAAATAAATAAATAAAAATCATTAATTACCTAATCAATAACTACAAATTTAAGGTTCATTAGCATGACATTATTAAAATAATCATTCATAGGTACTTACCAAAAAAAAAAAAAAAAAAGGATTTTTCTTCCAAAATTCAGTTCAGAGCTCTACTGTATACGTCCGTGTGCTAAAATGGCAAGTGCATGACTACCGCAATCGTTATCAGTTAGCCTAGCAACAGAGAGAGTTGCATTTTCTCAGCGTTTTGACCTTGAAATGTAGTCTCTCTCACACGTGTTCCCACGCCTCTTCACATTCCTCAATCTGAATAAGATTCGTGTACCTTATACTAGTTTCGTGTTTTTAATAAGGAACCAAAATGGCTGCCTCTTATACATGGGTAGTCCTACTGTCTCAGAACCAAAATGGCGGTCTCTGCTTAAACAGCACACCTGCTAGCCACCACGAGGCAAGTAAGCTGATATCACACTTCCTGCTAACGTAGACATTTTTTGTCTTATCAGCAGCCTCTCTCACGAGTCCTCTGGCTAGGTAGAATATTCAGTCTCCAGTGAGCAGGACTGTGTGTGTGTTAGCATTGAAAACATGTGTGTCTTCTTCTTCCTCTTCTTCTTCTTCTTCTTATTATTAAACATTTTACTGTAATAATAATAATAATTACTACCAAGCGGCCATCCTCAATACATGATCATGTTAATTACATACTTTCACCCCAAAATACATGCCTTTTCCCAGTTCAATATTTAGTTTATAACATTTCAGGCCAATGACCTTACCGTTTTGGTTCTTTGCGTACATGCACATGACTTGGTCGAGCAAATGTTATAGGTTTCCATATTCTAAAACCATTTACTGTGCCAGACAGCAGTCTCGCTTATTACCGTTTACTAGCATGTTAAAGATCCCCTTCAGGGGGAAAAATCCTAGCACACGTAACACATTTTCAAATATTCGCCTCTATCCGTCATAGGACATATCACAAAACCAACCGTCATAAGCTGCCCCGCCATCCCACCAAAATAGCAATTCATTTCTTCCGGGCACGGTCACCGAGATCGCCAACGTCTAAGAATCACTTGGTCATATCCTACAACCGTCTGTTGTGTCAGAGCGATCTCGCTCGTCACCGTTAACTAAAACGTTAAAGATCCCCTTCAAGGGTAAAAAATCTTAGCATGCTTGTCACATTTCAAAATATTCGCCTTCATTCATCTGTCATAGGAACAAGAAGTTCCGTGAAGAACTATACAGCCTACTTTTCATGCCAATGATTATTCTACAGAATATGAACCTATCTAGAATAATGACGTAATTAAGTTGCTAATATCGAAATTTCCAATTAGTTCGAAATACTGTATACCTGGCATAATGTATCCTAATAGAGCACTACAGTTGGCAGCCCTGATGACTGAATATATTCTTAGTTTCGTCTCTTACGGTACTAAATACAAAATTTGGTTGAAGTCCACTGGATAGCATGGACGTTACATGCAGTTAAACATTGGATCTAACAGCGCGCGTAAAATCATGTTGGCAGCAATGTCATGCATGTATTGGTCAGAAATAATCTGAAATAATATGATCTATTGTTGTACCAATTTTGAATGAAATCCATTAGTTAGTATAGAAGTTACATGCATTTTAAAATTGGACCTATCAGCAGGCTTAGAATCATGTTGGCAGCACTGACGTATATTAGTTACTCCAAATTCGTCTAGAATGCCTGGTACTATACGTGTGCAAAGTTTAGAGCTATTGGCTTGCATACTTTCTGATATATTGATATTAGGGTAACAAAAATAGGGACAGCACATATTAACAGTTGGCAGCCCTGGTTGCTCCTTAGAATACGCATAGTCATATCTGTTATGGTACACATAGCACATACGAAATTTGGTTGAAATCCAAATGATAGTATGGAAGTTACATGTATTTAAAGTTGAACCTGTCAGCAGGCTTAGAATCATGTTGGTAGCACTGACGTATATAAGTTACTCCAAATTAATATAGAATGTCAGGTACTATACGTGTGCATAGTTTAAAGCTGTCGGTTTGCATACTTTCTGATATATTGGTATTTGGATAAAATAAATTAGGAGCATTTATTAACAGTTGGCAGCCCTGGTAGGTCTTAAGAATACGCTCAGTCATATCTGGTTATGTACACATACAATATACGAAATGTGGTTGAATTCCGCTTGATAGTGTAAAAGTTATATGCATTTAAAAATTGGACCTATCAGGAGGCTTATAATCATTTTGGCAACACTGCCATGTTTGGCCTCCTGGAAATTAAACTGAAATATTATGATCTGTACGTGTGCCAATTTTGAAATAGCTCCCATTCATACTTTCCAAGATATCCAACATGGAGCTCAAATTTCAATTGCGATTTTTTAGCAGTTGGTAGCACTGACATCATTTTCAAATATGGCCGTGAGATATTCAGGTATAGATCTTTACTCCTACCAAATTTTGTTTCGATTGCTGCAGCCGTTTAGGAGTTGATAGGGGGGACACACACACAGCCAGACAGACAGACAGACAGAAGGACAGACAGACAGACAGACAGACAGACAGACAGGCAGACAGACACACATTTGCCCGATCTCATAAGTCTACTTTTTCCTCATTTTTGCAAAATGTGAAAAGTAGGCTAAAAAATTGCGAAGAGCGACCCCTCGTTTTGCCATATATCGTCCCGTCGAAATAGCCATTTCCCGTATCCACCATGGCCAATCATAGCCTCGTTGTAACATACGTCAAGCGCTTCCGGGTCTCTGTCTACAAACACTCTTTTATTTAAAAAAATTAAAGTTCTTGTCCTACAGACTTGATATTTATTTTCATGGTAGAGGGGGTAGGGATTTTTCATTTATGTCAAACAAACTTATTTGTCAACGTGTTAGTTTCCAAATTAGTAAAAATTCAAAATTTAAGGGGTTTCAAAAATCTCAAAAATAAAAAAAAGTATTGCTATAAAAATAAAGGTTTTAGAGACCATTGGTTTGAACTATGGCATAACATTCTATCATGTTTGGTTTTCAAACTATCGACTACTTTTAAAAACAAAAATTTTCAAAAAAAAATTCAAAAATTACGAGTGGTCTATAGGAAAAAGGACGTCAGCCCGTGTCCAACGACACCTCATTTGTTAAAATCCGACCATCCGTTCGCCAATGATCACCAATGTTTGCGAGAAAGTAGGCTATGATTTTTTCCCCTCCTACACCCCTGAAACTTTCTGTCCGCCTAAAGGACATACCCACCGTTCATTAACGTCAAACAAACTTTTTTCCAATTCACCGTTTCCAATTAGCGCCAATCCGGAAAACAAACATTTTCTTTTTTCTTTTTTAAATACCAACACACATGCTTAGCCAAGAGAACGTCATCCCGACGCCAACAATATCTCGTTCGTTAAAATCCGACCACGCGTTCGGGAGATATCGGCAAAATTTATATGAAAGTAGGGGGTTATGTAGAACTGTCCAATTGACACTGCTGCACAGTATTAGTCCTAGAGGCTTGAAATTTATTTTGCGGATAGAGGGGGTCAGGGCCATTCATTTATGTCAAACATTTTTTTTGTTAACTCTTTAGTTTCCAAAATATAAGAATTTCAAAATTACACTTTTTTCAAAAAAACATAAAAAATTAAAAGTTTTATTATAAAAATAAAGGACATAAATATCGTTCGTTTAAGCTATTGCACAACGTTCTATCATGTTTGGTTTTTTAACTATGGTCTATTTTCAAAAATAAAAATTTTCAAATTTAAAAATAAATAAATAACAGGTGATCCGTAGCAAAGCCACCGTCAGCTCGAGTCCAACGACACCTCATTCGTAAATCTCCGACCACGGGTTCGGGTGTTATCGGCTCGCATTGGGTGTAGAGGCGAAGGGGGGGGGGGGGGGGAGGAGGAGGCAGAATCGGCATCACTCCCCTAGTCACAGCGGTATTGTGTGTTTGTAATTACTGGACATTAATAAAGTATCATGCGTGGATAGAATATTTCTGCTATAAATGCTCAATGGACAGAAGACAGACAGAGGTTTAATGTTGGATCCTGATGGTTCACCTTAATATAAAAGACATAACATGCCCAGAAATGTATGATTATGTGTTACGAAGCAGTCCGTGATTAAAAACGCTAAGTATTTCAGGAAGGTATAGTTGGTTTACGGAGACTTCCTCATTTAGTGTTTATTAACCGCATAAGGAAAATACGGTTTATGTTTCTTCAGTTATTATTCTCTTTTGATAGCATAGGCAGACTGTAGTCACTCGAGGATTTTTAGCCTACTTTTCACATTTTGCAAAAATGAGGAAAAAATAGACTTATGAGATCGATCCGGGAAAATGTGTGTGTGTGTGTCTGTCTGTCTGTCTGTCTGTCTGTCCTTCTGTCTGTCTGTCTGGCTGTGTGTGTGTCCCCCCTATCAACTCCTAAACGACTGCAGCAATCAAAACCAAATTTAGTATGAGTAAAGATGTGCACCGGAATAGCTCACGTCCATATTTGAAAATGATGTCAGTGCTACCAACTGCTGAAAAAACGCACTAGAAATTTGAGCTCCATGTTGGATATCTTGCAAGGTATGCATGGGAGCTATTCCAAAATTGGCACACATGTAGATAATACTATTTCAGTTTAATTCCTAGGAGGCCAACCATGACAGTGTTGCCAAAATAATTTTAAGCCTTCTGATAGGTCCAATGTTTAAATGCATATAACTTCTACACTATAAATTGGATTTCAACCAAATTTTGTATGTAATATCTGTACATAAACGGATATGACTGAGCGTATTCTTAAGAGCCACCAGGGCTGCCAACTGTTAATAATTGCTCTCTCTATTTTTTTTATCCAAATACCAATATATCAGAAAGTATGCAAGCCAACAGCTTTAAACTATGCACACGTATATTCTGAAATTTTAGATTAATTTGGAGTAACTTATATACGTCAGTTCTACCAACATAATTATAAGCCTGCTGATAGTACCAATTTTTAAATACTTGTAACTTCTATACTATCAGTTGGATTTCAACCAAATTTCGTATGTGCTATGTGTACCATAACAGATATGACTATAAGTATTGTTAAGAGCAATCAGGGCTGCCAACTGTTAATAAATGCTGTCTATTCTTTTTACCCTAATATCAATATATCAGAAAGTATGCAAGCCAACAGCTCTATACTTTGCACACGTATAGCACCTGACATTCTAGATTAATTTGGAGTAATTAATACAAGACAGTGCTGCCAACATGATTCTATGCCTGCTGATATGTCCAATTTTAAAATACATGTAACTTCTATACCAACAAATGGATTTCATCCAAAATTGGCACAACAAGATATCTTAAAAATTCAGATTATTTCTGACCAGCACACGCATGGTATTGTTGGCAACATGCTTTTACGCGTGCTGATAGATCCAGTGTCTAACTGCATGTAACGTCCATTGGACTTCAACCAAATTTAGTATTCTGTACCTTAAGAGATGGAACTAAGAATATATTCAGTCACCAGGGCTGCCAACTGTAGTGCTCTATTAGGCTACATTATACCAGGTACCGTATATTTTGAACTAATTAGATATTTCGATATTACCAAATTAATTTCGTCATTATTCTAGATAGGTTCATATACTGAAGAATAATCATTGGCATGAAAAGTAGGCTGTATAGTTCTTCACGGAACTTCTTGTTATATTTCTTCACAATGTCCTGATATTGTACCCTACCGTTATGGCAACCCTAGTCATGTATCATATTATAATGCAAGTACGTGGTCATGTTTAAGTAGAATTTGCCCTCTGTTGGTTGAATTGTTATGATTTTTTAAATCTCAAGGTTGGCTCGCCTGACCGCCGCATACTTCCCTCCCTCTACCATCGTAGCAAAGCTGCCTCAGTGGAGGAACGAGCAGGAGAGCTATGACCACATGCCAAACGGTGCCGAGCAGGACCGGGTTTCGTCTGTCAGGTCGCTTCTAACTCGTATTCGCACAACATTCTACGTCCACGTGCAATTTTCCCCAGCGTGGCCACCAGGAGAGTCTGGAAGTACTTGGGTACTTCATATTGAGGGCGGCTACGAAGTGTCTATCTTTTTGCAGGTACTCACCATTTACTAGTCTATTATTATCTCATGTCTAGTATACTGCCGTTAATTACCTTATCGCCTCGGGCTATTGTGGGTGGTTCATTTAAAGGATATGTCTCCTTGGGCTACTTTTAAATTCAAATGTTTGTTAATTTCTCTTTATTACTAACCATAATTTCCTATCCCAACGTCTTCCTTACGGTGTGTTCGCTTTCTCTTAATCTTGGCTGCGCAAGTTGACGTACATGCCATTAATTCTATTATACAGATAATAATAATAATAATAATAAAAATAAATAAATAATAATATCGTATGGCCTCGGGTGACGGGCGCAAACTTTGCTATTTGACACCCAGAGGGTAGCTTGCATGTCGAATTTCGTTGTTCCTTGACTATGAAAGTCAAGGAGGTTAGATTTTAGATATCTAAAGCTCCTTGAACTGTATAGCGCTTTCTAGTAGAGAAATGAGGAACTTTGTGTTGGCGGAAACTCCTGAGATTAATTTTGCCATTATGAACTCGGCCTACTGAATTCAAATGCCAACATCGTATGACATGCGTATCGTATTTTTGTCGCCTTTCAAAAATCACTTACCACGGCCAGGAGCGAACCTGCAATCTTGGGGTTAGTAGACCGACACGATATCCACTCACCCACCGTGGCAAGCTATTATACAGATGGTACACATAGTAGCTTATAGAACGGCTCACGCGAATAAAAAATTCCTTTTTACTTATGATTGACATGTAACTGACAGTAGTGGCTACGCTGGCTAAAGCGCAGCATTAGGTCAAGGGGCCAAGCTCTCTGCTGACTCGGTAGACGCGTGGGTTCGATCCCCACCGTCGGCCGTCCTTGAAATGGTTTTCCGTGGTTTCCCATTTTCAACACCAGGCAAATGCTGGAACGGTACCTTCTGACAGGCTAAGGCCGCTTCCTTCCATATCCTTGCCCAGTTTCATTCACCATCATTCATTTCATCTCTCATTAACTCCCCTCATGAGGTTGGCGTCAGGAAGGGCATCCGGCCGTAAAAAGCATCGCCACAAAGACTTCCATTGCATCTCATCCCCGACCCCGTTGGAAAACGGGAATAATAAGGGGTAGACATATATACATACATACAAACATACTTATGATTGACATGTGAACTTGTTACGCTCTAACCCTTCACTTTATTTTAATATTTAAGGAGTCCCAAAGACATACATGAATTTTCAGTATGTTATACTGTTGATATTAAACGTAAGAAAAAGATTATTATTATAATTATTATTTAATTATTTAAGTTGTTTAGACCCATAGGATCACATAAAACAAATTATGATCTGCTGCTGATATTTTTCTTGTTCTTCCAAAACTCCTTCATCGTTGACGAACTCAACGTTCCTCCGTCCATCCTTTCCCCGATCACCTCGGTCGATCTTCAGGTGTAACTTCCCAACTGTTGATCTTATGTGTGAATGTCATTCGATACTCAATGTCTATTGGTGTGATAATGGCACTTCTGAGATCAATTGGGACCTGTGTAATCCAGACTGTTGTCACTTTAAGTTTTCTTAAGTATGTCAGAATTCTATTTGTTAATCGGTCGTCATTCAGCCTCATGATGTGGCCATAAAAACTCAATCGTCGTTTGGGAAATCTGTCTCGATGTTGGAGTATCTCTCTGTGATTGTGTACGATTGTAGACGATATCCTTCATCTGTAAGTTTAGGACCCAAGTTTTTTCGGATCTTTTTTCTCTCCGCTTTCTTGATGTTCTCGAAATCCCCTTTGTAGTTGAGGTTTGAGGTCTCGCTGGCGTAGAGTGTCACGGGCTTGATGACAGTCGTGTAATGCCAAATTTTTGTGTTGATGCTGATGCATCTCTTGTTGTAGATGTTCGCGATTTTCCCGTATGATTTCCGCATTTCCATACCTGTGGGTTCGATGATTTCACCCAAGTACTTGAAGTGATTAACCTTGTGTATCGTGCTGTATTTCGTGATTAAATTCTGTGTTGGAATGATTATTATTATTAGTCTATTATTATTATTCGGTGGCGTAGTTGGTAGCATACTGAACTGCTGTGCCCATGATAGCGGGTTCAAACCCGGCCGAAGTCGTCGGATTTTTTAAGAGCATTAAAATCCTTCAGTATGCCTTCCTTCGGAGGGGAAGTAAAGCCGGCGGTCCCATGTCATAGATTTATGGCATGTAAAAGATCCTTCCACAGACTAAACTTGTGTGAAGCTAAATTCCTAGGTTAGATTTCGTTGGAACGCTCTATCAAAGTTCCAACGTTCACCTCTAGGTATCAGTGACATCTGGTAGTGAAAGTTGGAACTATTTGAAATTTAATGGAACTTAAAGCTCACCCTATGGGTGTCCGCTTGAGGAAGCTACAGCCTCTGGCGAGCCGAACATGTCCTAGGACACTCCCGGAACTAAAAGCCATACGATAAATAAATAAATAAATAAATAAATAAGTAAATAAATAAATTATTATTATTGTGACTTTTTTAATTTACATGCTGTAGAATCAGCGAACATCTTTGGCCACCAGCCTCGTGGATTTAAGTGTATGGTATTCGTCCAATAACCTGGGTTATTTCCATGTCTGTAGTAGTGTGTAGCCCTTATTATGTTATTTGTATCCATTACTGACGTTTAAAGTAAGTATTTGCTTCAGTTAGTTTGGAAGCCCCTAATGAAACATAGTCTAAATGACGATTGTCAGCGTCGGCATTAGAATCCTGATTCCCCGAATGCACAATTACAGTCTTGACGAGGAAGACGAGGAACGAGTTGCGGCATATGGGAAACTAGGCAGGTGTTGTGCGAAATCTCGATGGTGATCCATAAGCCATTCAGCCATCTTAGATACTATAATAACGACTGAAGAATAAAATAGAATTTAATGTTAATGCTGGGAGCTAAGCATCGGTCAATTTAATTTTAATATGCATATTTAATACTTAACTTGTTCAAACGCTACACACTGTCGACCTTTCGTGTAAGCAATCCTCTGACAATATTCACTTCTTTATAACATATTTACAACATCGTTTGGCTTTAGTGAGTGGTATTTTAAGCGTGGGAATCTGGCAGAGCTGGGTAATTGAAGATACTGATGGCTGTTTGTTCGACTTCAGTTGTAGAAGAATGCTGAAGATTACAGTAGCTCCGAATGTCACATCATCCAGGGAAAGATAGAAGCGCACTTTGGTTTGGACGTCATTGTGTCCAGCCATTACCTACTAGACTGCACGAGGCCTTGACAAGCTAAAGTGCATCTCGAAATATAAATTATGATATTTGTACGTAATACGTTGGACATTTCCAAAAGAAATAGTTCGTCACATTGTACCCCATATTATGTCACAATTCTCTAGCTCAGTCAAGTACGATAAAGGATAAAATATTAAACAACAGTGGAATGAATTGGGCAAAGGAAAAATATAATATATTATGCAACGAGCCTATAATGGCAATAATTAAGACACGAGTATGTTTATAAAACGAGCGAAGCTAGTTTTATAATTTCCATACGAGTGTCCTAATTACCATTAATAGCGAGTTGCATACGACTGTTTACGTTCGACGATAATTATAACTTTATTATATGTTCTAACATAAATATTCATAAATATCTGTCGATATTCTGACGGTTGACTTCTTCTTCTTCTTATTGGGAATTGTGTGCGCTCAGCATTTGATCTCTACCCAATAACGAATCCCAAAGCTTTGAAACATTGTTTATCCTGGAGTTGCACCAACATATAGCGCACAGGTACTATGTATGATCATTTTGTTATTTTGGTGAAACAAATAATAGGCTGTTACAAACGCTTTAAAATTAAAATGTATCGTATTATCAACTAGTTATTCTTCAAATTCGATGCGTATAGATTATCAACGGAAGGTAAATCAACGTAGACCCAAATAGAACAGTAACGGTATCTGGCGGAAAAGTTTCGCATACGAAATCTATTTACTGAACAGGGAGCTGGATTATAATTTCCGTGGAACTAATGTCATACGCCTCTCTCCTCCATGACGTTATGCTGTGTTTATGTCAGCAACTGCATTCACTAAAATTGTCGGCGAAATCTTACGAATGTGTAGAAATTGTAGTTGCGGATATTAAGGTAGAGTGCTATTTCTTTTGCAATATTGCCCAGTTTGTTTAAATGGTTGATCCAATATAGGCTTCATTTTCAACTTTCAAATCATGTAATTCATGTCCGACATGTTGGATTTACAGTGCATGTCAGACGCTATCCTTACCTAATTGGTCAATGAATGAAAATGTTGAGCTCTGATTGGTTGGAAAAACTGTGTTATAATGAAAAGTAGTACTTTAATGACACCCATTATGATACAGTTTTCTGACATATAATATTTACATATCGACATCGTCGAAAATAAATGCATTTTTGAGCTAAATAAGTTTGTCGGATTCGTTCTTTCGCTGCGCTGACATTCAATAGAACTCAAGTGCTAACATTAGCTGTTGCTGGTCTCGGAATACTGAGAGCAAGCTCGTTACGCTCTCAAGGTCCTGGGTTTGATTCCCGGCTCTGCCAAGTTAATTCTGATCTGAGGGTTGGAACGAGGTTCGGTCGACCTGGTGAGGCAAAACTGAGAAGCTGTCCTAGAAATGGATTTCCGTGGCTTTCCCCCACTTCTACTCCTGCCAAATGCTGGGATGGATCCTAACTTAGGGCCACAACCACCTCCTTCCCAATCCTATCCCCAATTCACAAATACACACACTGGCACAGAAATGGCGAGCGCTTGTATACCACAGCCGGTAAACTGGAGCTGGAAAATGATGATCATGATGATGATGATTGTACAGCCATCGCGATAGCAAAGGTTTTCACACAAATTCCACACACACACAAATATACACGCAGATATATGACCACGATGTCTCAGTCCCTAAATATAAGCACAAAAGAAAATAAAAAATAAAAAATAAAAAACGACACTCTTCGTCTTAAGGTGAAAATATTAATAAACAAATACATTTGAAATGGATCTAAGTGTGTGTGGCCGGTAAATAAGGGGGTGTCTGAAAGTGTATTCGCCTATGGCAATGCCAAAGATGACGTAATATTTTACTTCAAGAGAAAATCAATCCTACATTTCGCAAACTTTCGAGGTACTTCTTTAAAAGGAGAAAGATGTATTGAAAAATCGTCCATCCTCAGTGAGGGTGGCTACAATCATCCGAAACAGTCTTAAATGGTTAATGTGCGTTAAACGATTTAAATACATGGCATTTTGACAAAAGAAAAACATTACGGTGATTGCATTGTGTTTGAGATGCTAATTTTAGTGCACTATGTGCAAAGGAGTCTTGCACTATATCCGTCAACATATTTTTGATGTCATATGATATGATTCTGAACTTTTTGAAGATATTTCCTGTGTAGTTTGAAGGGCACCATTTGTTCCAAACACAAGACCTCTCTGAAAAACTGTTTACTATTTCGTATCAAACTGGCGAAATTGCAGACACTTAATTCAGGACCGTTGCCTTAACTCAGAATCTAGATGAAGACATGAAGAGGCACTTCCACACATCGCTCAAGCTCGTGATATTCACTTAGGACGGGATTCCAGAATATGATAAAAAGCTTTGCAAGCCGCATTATGAATGCCAATGTGTTCTGGCGGCTGCGTAGAATAGTAAGAAGGGTCCTTGTCTGGGAAATAATTTTTCTCAAAGAGCTCTCACAGTTGAGAGTTATGATATTGCAGGTTGTCTTCTTCAAATACGTTCAATTACGTTGCTATTGGACGACAGCTACAGCAAACACCAAGAGATACATGAGGGAATTCTTTCTGCATATCGGTGTTGTTATAGCCTCGGATGTTTTGAAAGGGGATAAGATCCACGCCACTCCGATTCGTGAGCTGTCGGTCGTAAATGGCAAGGCTTCATAACTTAACATAACGAAAATGGTTGTTTGGGTAGATTATGTAACAAAATGGGTCTTGGTCACATTGTGGTCGTTACGTTTCATATCCGGACGTCATTTGTATCGTATGGTAACGTTATTGGGCCATATAACGTTATTCTGATATTGGTTATCGTAGACACGAAATAGTATTGTCCGACAGAAATAACGTTATTTGAATAAGTCTCTCGAAAAATATCCCCTAATACCGTTATTCGGACTAATAACGTTCTTCGGATATCGGTTATCGTAGAAACGAAATACTAGTGCCCACCTGAAATAACGTTATCGGAACACGTATCTCGAAAAAAATCTCCTAATATCGTTATTTGGACTGATAACGTTATTCGAATATCAGTTAACGCAGGAACGAAATGGTAGAGCCCGCCTGAAATAACGTTATCGGAATACATATCTCGAAATATATTCCCCCAATACCGTTATTAGGACTAATAACGTTATTTGGATATTGGTTATCTCAGGAACGAAATCGTAGTGCTCACAAGAAATAACGTTATTTGATAGATCTCTCCAAAAATATTCCCCCAATATCGTTATTCGGACTAATAACGTTATTCGGATATCGGTTATCGCAGGAACGAAATGGTAGTGCTCACTAGAAATAACGTTATTTCAATACATCCCTCGAAAATTATTCCCCCAATACCGTTATTCGGACTAATAACGTTATTCAGATATCGGTTATCGCAGGAACGAAATGGTAGTGCTCACTAGAAATAACGTTATTTGAATACATCTCTCGAAAAATATTCCCCCAATACCGTTATTCGGACTAATAACGTTATTCGGATATCATTTATACCGTATATTACAAACGGCATCATCGAGTGAGAATGGCACCATTTTGATACCGTACATTTTGCGTTGGAGAACTCCATAGAGTAGAAAGAGTGGAAGTGTCACTTAGCGACCTACGTCGTGTTAGGTTCTGAGTTTAGCCGCGAGGTTAATAAATACTCGGAAGTGCTAAACGTGATAGGGTATTGTATTTTTACCCTACTTTTCACATTTTGCAAAAAAAGAGGAAAAGTAGACTTATGAGATCGATCTGGGCAAATGTCTGTCTGTCCTTCTGTATTTCTGTCTGTGTGTGTATGTCACCCCCTCCCCCTATCAACTCCTAAACGACTGAAGCATTCAAAACCGAATTGGGTATGAGTAGAGATCTATACCTGAATATCTGAAGGCCATATATATGAAATAGATGTCAGTGCTACCAACTGCAGAAAAACCGCAATTGAAATTTGAGCTCCATGTTGGATATCTTGGAAGGTATGCATGGGAGCTATTCCAAAATTGGCACATACACTATATTGTACAGTACCCCAGGGGTATGCACCCCTTGGAGACCATCCCCCCATCATCTATTTAAATCTCCTAACTGGCAATCCTTATAAGTCCAGACCAACATCTACTAACACCGCAAGGACAGCTAGCCATTCTAGAAAGCTGGCCCAATCCTTGCATCACTACTACAAACAGCGACACACTATTAACTAGGACATCTATTCAGCACAATGCTGACTGCACAGCGCCGAAGAGTATAAGAGGGCGTCTTAAGGAGGTCAAGCTCTCAATCAATTATCAGTCTTACAGTGTGGCGGCCCGAGGCTATGCTGGTATCATCAGGTGAGTGAGTCAGCAGTTGTTCAGAATCCTATAACTTTGTAACCTTACCCACCAATTTGTATAGACAAGTTTGTACACATTGTAACATCACTACATCCCTTAAAAGGGACTCATAATAGAATATTACTGGCCAATAAACACTTGGTCAGTACATTACACCTGCATTACTGTTTACACGCTTCTTTACGCCCTAACTCCCTTCCTGAACTCTCCGTCACGGTTAGACGTGACTTACAGTAGCCAGATACTTGCTAGGGCAAGCACCATTGTATTCCCGTACCGGCCTGACTGCAGGAGCGGCACGCGCCATATAGCTGACGCGTGCAAGTCGATTATCTAACCAGCCAGCTGGACGACCACATAAGCCAGCGCGTTGACCTGTACGCCAAGTTCCATCCCCTAAAATACACCTAGATCTTTTACAAGAGCATCCCCTAGCACCCTAACACTAAACAACACTCTACACTGGTCAGCTTGCCCGACTACGGGAAGCTACCCCCTTTTTGGCACTTCTTTATAAATTAACACAATAACTCTTCCGTTTTAGATCCAACCACCCCCCAATAAGGGATCTAAAACAGATGGTGGAGGCCGGGTACTACGCACAGTAAAATAGGACTCAACCAACGAGCCCTCGTAGTAGAAACGACCCCTTCCGTACCGCAAAAAGCCAAGCAAAAATTGTGAATTTTTTTCCCAGACAGAGAGCAGCATTTTTGCTCCGTACTACTTACACAGGGAATTTTTTCTCCCAAACCAACCCCCCAGCCCCAGAAGGAATCAGAGAGAATAAGAATACACTGACAAACACGCACAGTTTTTTTTTCTTGGAAGACGCATACATTTCATTTAGAATGGCACCTCATACAGAAACAACAGAGATTGTAAGCCATAGAGGCAGTAGGGGTACGCCAATATTATTAGCATTATTATTCAGATGCCAGAGGCACATACAAACCCGGCAAACACAGATACGGGCACTCCAAATAAAAATCGGGGCAATACAGGGCAAACAGCCATACACTCCGTCAGAGGGTACGACAGCGCGATTAAGATGCGCACATACGCTCTTGAGGAACATACATGAACACCTCAATAGGATCCATATCCAAAGGCACGGAATACACGACCAATTGATCACCACACATGGTCCCGTAATAAATAATGCAACCCTCGACAGGTTGAGGATGCACTACACGATTTTACACACCCAGTACAAGGAGTTAATTCGCGAACAGGCGTTTCTCCAACTGGCGGCCACAGAACTATACAAAGCACAACTACACTGATACAGCAACTTGCCAGCAGGCCATGTGCCTCAATAGGCAATGCACCCAAATTTGGGACGAGTACCGCGAACTCCAGAACAATAAGGCCATTTTCGAGTACATGGCAGGGCCACCAGCCCAGCCGAGAGAGGACATGAGCATAGATACGCTAACTCGACAATTTGCGAGGATGTCCCTCTCGCCATGTACTGCCACACATGGGAAGGAGGTCACCATGGCCACAGTCCAGGAGACGGCCAGGTTAGACTCCAATACACTGCGGGGACAAGCTTACACCAATACACATCCCTTAGCACCGGTTCGGAAGGCAATTTTGCCAAACCGAGGAGAAGGACCTACGGCAATCCCCTCTGAACGGACGAACGAGAGGGAGTTGAAGCCAGGACTCTCAGAAACACATTATATGACAGGGAGACAACGGGAGGTAACCACGTCATGGGCTGAGGACGTAGAGCCCGCCCTACAGCACATTGAGCCTACACACAGCCACACAGATAGGCAAACACAATGGCAGGAGTCTGCCGTGGCCACAGGCCAGAAAGCGGTGAGGCTACACGCCACCACATTGCCAGTGCAAAGACAGGCAATTAAGCGGCCTATACCGCCAGTTCAAAGGGCAAGTTTGCCAGAACGAAGGCGAAAACCAGCATTCGCACCCCAGATGCGAACGCATAAGAGGGTGTTACATTCAGTCCCTCAGGATGCACGATACACGCCTGCACATTGTGACCACGCACTCACACACGGTACACGGGGTACAGGAAAGGTGTTATTACCTACCCCACAAAACCACTCAGGCAAAAACACACACACCCCCGTAAACTCTACTAGGGTAGCGCAGAGCGCAATTAGGCCCTCGAAAACAGGCACACTCAAACCTACAGACACGCGCTACGGTGGAAGTAGGCCCAGGCTTACTTTGCTACAAACTCCCCCGAAAATGGCAAAGAAGCGCCTCAGTGGATTTCAGGGGCCTATAATCTCATAACAGGGCAGAACCCTTCACCTTTCCGAGCAAGGACGCTCGGACCGGAGTAACGACTTCCACCAGGGACACAGAAATAAGCTAATATCACTTGAACCTATATTAGAGACACACATAAGCTCGTTTACACGGGAAAAATACGCCAATAAATACATACAGACTCACTAACATAAACGGTACATTTTTTTGCATCTATATGCAGTACAACATGGCTAAACCAAAGATGTATAAGTCTAAATCCTTCTTGATTTTTATTTTGGGCACCTAGCATTTTTTTTCTCAGGCCATCAATGGTTCCTGAACATAAGGTCCATATTATAACTCAGCTAGCGTAAAGTTTTTAATATCCAAAGCCAAGTAGAAGCCCATCAGGTGAGCTACGCGGCTTAAGGCCGGAAAGAGATATTCCGAACACAGCTTAAGCATCAAATCACAGCATAGAGCTTAAGCGGGTCTTTCTAGATGGAAATGACTAAATGTTCTATGATCCGGTCCCACAGTTTGATAGATTCCCTTGTGGCGGGCGAGAGCCCTCATTGTAGCAAGAATTAAGAATCTCAAACTATTTTCCAAAAGTGGTAGATTTCCCTGAGACGTAACTAG
Source organism: Meconema thalassinum (assembly GCA_946902985.2). NCBI lineage: Eukaryota > Metazoa > Arthropoda > Insecta > Orthoptera > Tettigoniidae > Meconema > Meconema thalassinum. The sequence continues at coordinate 510,241,088 of OX336388.2, read as the reverse complement.
ATTACTGTAGTAATAACGTCACCAACTAGGTGGATAGTACGCTCAGGTACTACTTACCATTTTTAAGCATTTTTCATAGTGTTGACGACATAATTTTTACAGACTATCGCCACCTGCCAACCCACTTTAATAAAGCATACAGCAGTGAACAGGCGAGATACAATATATTTTTTATACCTTTTCAAAGTGCTCTCTTAATACGGAGCGGGGCATAGCTCATTTTTTTTCTCTGCCTCAGTCATTAGGCCCGATGAAGGAAAAATTGGCCAAGTTGAACTATATATATTGCATCCATAGGCATACGTGACACGTTACACTGCCTGTAACATGATTTTTTTCTCACTTCCACAACAACACGCAAGCTAAAACGCTAACACACCGTAGGATTAAAATCCCAGACTTTGGGAAACCCTGCACATTTTTGGAAATCACACAATCAATTTACATTGCCACATGACAGTAAAACACTACCAAACTGTCCCGGAGACACAACCTGAATAGCGCCAGAAACAATTACTCTGGGTAAAAGACGGTCTCAAAACCCGCAACCTTCTGAATACCAGGAACATAAGGTCGGGTAGCTATCCAATTACAGGATAGAAAAAATAGGAAGCTAAAATAGATTGGGACAGTTCCACTAACAATGTCATAAATGAAAAACAACAAAATCACCTCCGGCACAGAGTCACCAAACAGGCGACCAGCGGCCCGGACACACTCGTGTATAACGACATTTTGAACAACGGATAGGGACATACTCGAACCACGTCACAGTAACACAAAATTTGGGGACACAAATGTAGTTAATGAGAGGTTCTTTTACAGTGCGGCCAATGCATGTGAGACTTTCGAAGTGAAATGCCATGGCCTGTGGTTTGGATTCCACGTAAAACGGAAGTCCCGTGGCTCATGATCTACAGATTAACGGTCATGTTAAACCACAAGTTTCCTTCTTTTTTTTTACAGTGCGAAAAGCACTACTCACAGTCACAGAGAGCAAGCCGATTAGACACACATGTGCCGGACACAAAGCATTATCAAAACAAGTAACAAGCGAGCGCGCAAGACATTGTAATTCAATATTGACACACTCAGCGATAACGCAAGTCTCATGGATAACCTGCACGCTTACAGACAGCAATATACTAGCAGCTCCCAGAGCAGAACACACGACATCATTTAAGCCGAGTTCAGAACCCCACAAATCCGCAAATTACACTACGAGGAGAAATCAAAAATACGCAAACTCTTCACGGCAAGGCGTACTTTCATTTGCGCATTGCAAATACACGGGGAATGTGCCATAGTATATACGGCACAAATAGCGGCATACCAAGTCTTTACAGCACCCCGGGTCCGAACCCATGATCACACACTACACTCGTACCAAAAACTAACTAACCAACGGTATTTTTGGTACGAGAAACACAAGCAAAAAACACACTGAGGACACCTCAATCCCTGAAACACAACGCAGACATAGAACACAGAGAATGACATAAGATCACGGGTTCAAATCCCAGCGAAAAGCGGACACCAGGAAAACAGCTATCCAGGCTTCCAATCACACCAAAATTGGCCCATACAACTACAGAACCAGATAATACGACATTTCCTTCGGCCAAAGGCCAGGCATAGAATTTCAGTGACACCTGACAGGGAAAATAGATTTCCCAGAAACAAGTATAGAAATTTCGTAAGACAAAGGTCTTACGGAATAGTGAGCACACAATAGTATTAGCAAATAGTACAAATTGACACATTGGACGGTCCGGAATCTAGAACGGTGACAACACTCACATACTGGCGAAAAATCACGTACGCAGACAAATGTAAACACAACATGACGAAAATACTGACTTGCAGATCTCGTCATACTGCAATACTGCTGGTGACGAGACACTATTGTTTATCGGCATTGACCACGAAATTACAAACGCAAAACAATCATAACACCATACATTTTTTTGTAACACTGCAAAAACATTTAGCAATGGACAAGACGTGACAGATCGGAACTTATCTTGGGCCCATAGGAGCACGTTCTCAAAGACGTTGACAGGCCACGGGCACCTCCTGCCCACACACGCGATACACATTACGACTTAGCCTGTAACAGACCAACCGTCCGCGTGGTGTAGCGGAACATAGGCACACACACACGCGCTCTCTAATTAGAAGCGAACACAGACAGGGGCTCTGAGGAAACAAGACCTCCCCCCCCCCAATAACTTCCTTTCTGGATTTCAGTTTTCAAAAAATCATTCCAGGCGATTAGGGCATGGCCAGGCGCACTACGACCACTGGCCACATTCACACTACAGATGGCAGACCAGATTACGTCGTGACGTCACAGCGTCACGACGCCCTACTATCCCAAGAAGCGGATAGCGAGCAGACATGGACAAAGGGAGGATGACAGGAGCACAGGCTACCATCGTACCACCTTACTCCCTTCCAATAACCTTCTCACGTCCAATATAACCAACGCAGACACATGAACACGATCAAAACAGCTACACTACATTACAAAGTACACACAAGGGGTTGATAGACTTCATGCGTCTAAAGAGAAGGCTTGCTACGCCTTGGATCACGATGCTACCACCTGAGTATTAGGGGTGGGTCGGCAAACATCAAATAAGCATAATGCGCATCTCCAAATGAGAGATGAGGCCACAATTATATATATTAACCATTTTTTGTTAATTAAATACTCCCGCATGACAGGGATATATTATTATTACGCCTCAGCATACGCCTATCCTTATATGAGTGCAGATGCCTCATATCCAGATACCTGCATGAGTATCCCATCCATTTACCAGGGATATTACTATCAAACCTGCATGGAGTTTTCATATTTTTGCAATCCCGGGAATTACCTCCCCAATCCACTCATTGTAGGAGCAGTCCTAGTAGCATTACCGGCTCAAGGCCACCATTTATTGGAGCCCAAAGATGCGCAACCTCTTCCTACCATGCTTTCAGCCCACTCTACAAATAACTACCCCCAGATCCTAATAACAGGGTACCTGACGCCACAGACCCTACTAACACCTCCATGAAGGGTAAAAAGAGCATTATCGCTGGAAAGCTGACGTAGCAATAGTAGACCAGAAGTAGTCTATGTACTTAGAAGCTCTACAACCCCACAACACTTGAAATATTTTACATTTTACACAAAAGAAATCATTTACACAGGTTACGCCCATATTTTTTTTAAATGTAAAGGAATCTGAAACACTCTGATTGGTGATAACGGCATAAGCCGAAGGCAAAAGGCACCACACTGGAGCAGAGCTGGGGAAGGTGATGATGACCCTTACCCCAGTTGGCTCAACAAATCACTGACCCGACCAAACAGACGAACCACGTAAGGTTGAGGCACTCGCGGCCTGGCCGGGCAAGCTCTGGAATCCTAGGTGCACCTAAACTGCCCCTGGGAGGAAGGGATGCTACACCCACTCTGTGCCACGGTCAGCGACGCCAAGACCTGCAGGGAAGTCTTTCTGAGGATGGTGGGAGAAATAGCTCACTCCGCGCTGGACTCAGGGGATGACTCTAGAGACGACCCCATTATGACTAGACTTCTAGCTAAAATTAAGTAAGTAAGGCTTCTACAGCGGGAAGCAAGGCTCCTGTGCGCTGGAGTGAAATATTATTGCGAAAAGCATACTACTGCGGCCGATAAAGGCGAAGAGAAATATTATTGCGAAAAGCATACTACTGCGGCCGATAAAGGCGAAGAGAAATATTATTGCGAAAAGCATACTACTGCGGCCGATAAAGGCGAAGAGAAATATTATTGCGAAAAGCATACTACTGCGGCCGATAAAGGCGAAGAGAAATATTATTGCGAAAAGCATACTACTGCGGCCGATAAAGGCGAAGATAACATTATGGCATTGGACGATGTCCAATGCCCACATAAATGGCGACGCATCGGGCAGTCAGAGGGCATTAAATAGACATGCAACGAGCTGTCTACAGGGGTTACAGTGGGCAGACCCAACTATGACAACATATGGAGAACAATGGCAACGAGCAGGATGGTACAGCAGGCGGAACGTTTTGCTTTGTGGCAACGTAAGCCGCCTGTGACTAGGTTAATACTAGTTCATAATCACCTAGAATAGACGTCGACAACTAGAATTAAGGGGGCGGAATCCGGCGATTCTAGAGACAACCGGTGGTTCTAGGACTCGTGCGGGTGGTGCCCTGAGGAAGTAAATTGCCCCAGGCGATCGCCCTGGTCGAAATTTTAGCTGTAAGACGGTTGCATTTGACACGCAACCTAGGATTAAGCAAATTTACTGACCGCTGTTGCCAGGTAATGGCACAGCACATTTCGGCAATAGAATAAGGCCATCCATTCGGCTTAATAGTAGTAGCCATTTTTTTTTTAAATTTTCAATCATAAGTAAGATAGATAGTGTTAAGTAACGCCGCTCGGCAACTGGCGACCCAAATTCGTTGCCAGGGTAAGCCCGATAATACAATAGATTAAGATAGAATATCTCGGCACCCGGTAACCACAATTCCGCTACCGGGGTAAGACCGACAACACATTAAGAAACGGCATTACGGCACCGTATAGGGTAAGCCCGGCCATGCAGCAAATTAACATTAATCATGCTATTTTTTTCAGAGAAAGAAGAGCTTCAGCCAGTAAAAACAATGACACAGGAAGCGACATAGAGAATATGTCATACTAATATGTTTTTTCTAAACCTCGCCATTTTTTCCCAGGCATCGTCACCAGATATAGGAAACTGGTGACAGGAATTTTACTACCATATAGCAGTGTCATATTATTTACGGCATGCCATGATTGTGTACTATTTTTTTATATACGTCAACTTGCACTAATCCTAACACACTCTCACACACTCACCACATTTTTTTTTCAGCTACACACTCCAAAAAATCTGCACAGCAGGACTGGTGCCTGTGGGGTACCAGGCTTGCTGGCAAATCAACTAAACAGAAACACATAAAGCGTCAAAATGCGACGCAGATTACGACAATGAGGGCGCAACCGATTTGTGGCGGCGACTCTCGTTGTCAAGTGTGAAAGCATTCACCCACAGAGGATGCTTCACAGATCAGGTCTTAAGAATACATTGCAAGCGGTACGACCACTAAACCGTACCAAGAAGTGGCCGTACAGGATCAGCCGTGAGACGGCAAGCGTACGTACAAATGGGTAGCGTGCACGCGAGGTACCAAACAAAAACTAGAATTATAAGGGATTAGCGCGCTTAAGTTAGACATAAGACCACTGTAATTAATAATTTTAAAGGGTAAACTTAATACCAATTCATGCGCCCACGGGCAATTATTCCACTAGACATAAGGTCATTGTAATTCATAATTTTAAAGGGTAAGCTTCATACAAATTCATGCGCCCACGGGCAATTATTCCACTGGAAATTCCTAAATGTCAGAATCGCAACATAGTACATTAAACACTATATATTTTTTGTTTGTTTATCAAGTTCACATGTACACAATGTCTGTGATTTGTTTTCTTTCAATTTTCTTTCTTCTAACTTCCCCATTTGTCAGGGTGTTCCGTTTTATCCCAAACCAATAAATGCCTTTTGAATATTTCCCTTAAATTATACCCTGGAACACCCATTTTTCCTATTTTCTTCTACCTTTCTTATTGCAGGGAGCACTTTTTCCCTAAGATAGGGCGGACGACGCAATCATCCGTTCGGCCCTGGGTTTTTTTCCTCCCTACACAACAATGTAACATCAGCACAATGTATTTTTTTTCATCAAGCTTCCCAAATGCCAATGTCGATTTCTTTTGCAATATTTTTATGCCAATGTCAATGTTATGTATATATGTATATCCCATAACCCTCCCCTCTGAACACGAGCTGATCTCACGCACACACATCAACACGACATCACCACACGACGACGACGACGACGACGACGACGAGGAAGACATCTACAGAAGATACGAGGGGACTTCAAAAACAACCACATCGACTACATCTATAACATCAACATCCCAACCCCAAGTTCCGTTCCCGTTCGCGGGGACGCGAACTAAATAGGGGAAGAGGCTTGTACAGTACCCCAGGGGTATGCACCCCTTGGAGGCCATCCCCCCATCATCTATTTAAATCTCCTAACTGGCAATCCTTATAAGTCCAGACCAACATCTACTAACACCGCAAGGACAGCTAGCCATTCTAGAAAGCTGGCCCAATCCTTGCATCACTACTACAAACAGCGACACACTATTAACTAGGACATCTATTCAGCACAATGCTGACTGCACAGCGCCGAAGAGTATAAGAGGGCGTCTTAAGGAGGTCAAGCTCTCAATCAATTATCAGTCTTACAGTGTGGCGGCCCGAGGCTATGCTGGTATCATCAGGTGAGTGAGTCAGCAGTTGTTCAGAATCCTATAACTTTGTAACCTTACCCACCAATTTGTATAGACAAGTTTGTACACATTGTAACATCACTACATCCCTTAAAAGGGACTCATAATAGAATATTACTGGCCAATAAACACTTGGTCAGTACATTACACCTGCATTACTGTTTACACGCTTCTTTACGCCCTAACTCCCTTCCTGAACTCTCCGTCACGGTTAGACGTGACTTACAGTAGCCAGATACTTGCTAGGGCAAGCACCATTGTATTCCCGTACCGGCCTGACTGCAGGAGCGGCACGCGCCATATAGCTGACGCGTGCAAGTCGATTATCTAACCAGCCAGCTGGACGACCACATAAGCCAGCGCGTTGACCTGTACGCCAAGTTCCATCCCCTAAAATACACCTAGATCTTTTACAAGAGCATCCCCTAGCACCCTAACACTAAACAACACTCTACACTGGTCAGCTTGCCCGACTACGGGAAGCTACCCCCTTTTTGGCACTTCTTTATAAATTAACACAATTACTCTTCCGTTTTAGATCCAACCACCCCCCAATAAGGGATCTAAAACAATATAGATAATAATATTTCAGTTTAATTTCCAGGAGGCCATACATGACAGTGTTGCCAAAATGATTCTAAGCCTGCTGATAGGTCAAATTTTTGAATTCATATAACTTCTACACTATTAATTTGATTTCAACCAAATTTCGTATGTACTGTACTATGTGTACATAAACAAGTATGACTGAGCGTATTCTTAAGAGCCACCAGGGCTGCCAATTTTTAATAAATGCTCTCTCTATGTTTCTATCCAAATACTAATATATCACAAAGTATGCAAGCCGACACCTTTAAACAATGCACACGTATAGTACCGAACATTCTAGATCAATTTGGAGTAACTAACATACGTCAGTGCTACCTACATGATTCTAAGCCTGCTGATAGGACCAATTTTTTAGCCTATTTTCAATTTTGAAAACATAGGCTTATGAGATCACCTTTTGACCGTGTGTGTGCGTGTGCGTGTGTGTGTGTGTGTTTGAGAGAGAGAGAGAGAGGAGTGTGTGTGTGACCCTAATAACTTCTAAACGGCTGGAGCGATTTCAAAGAAACTCGGTAAGTTCATAACACTATTTCGGACGACCCCGACTGTGCCATTCAAATTTTGTTACGTCTCTCCAACCCAACATGGCGGCTGTGCGAAATATTACACCAGCATTCAATATCTCCGAAACTATTCCCGACATCAGCCTGGAATTTTTTACGGTGATAAAGGAAACTACTAGAAGTTCACGTATGTGACTTTTGAAAAACTGGTAACTACAAAACTAACATGGCGGCCACTCAAATTTGCGACTTTTAAATAGACGTTTCTCGCGATTTAACCAACCAAACGCAATAAAACTTGGTACAGTATATGTTTATACACATTGTAATGCACCGACATCTAACTTGGTTCAATTGTTTACATAATCACAAGATGGCGGATGTGCGAAATATTTCACCGGCATTCTATACCTCTGAAACTATTAGCGGTATCACCCTGAAATTTTGTACGGAGATAGAGGGCACTACTGGAAGTTCATCTGTAAGACTTTCAAAAACCGGTTGACTACAAAACGAACATGACGGGCAAGCGAATTTGAAAATTTAAATAGACCTTTCTCGCGATTTAATGTTCCAACCGCAATGAAATCTGGTGCAGGAAATGTTTATACACATTGTAATACCCTGGTATATAATTTAGTTCAATTGTTTACATTACCTCAAGATGGCGGCTTTGCGAATTTTAAAATTAAGTTTTTATTTCTTGAGTCGTAATCATGCGATCACTGTGAAAGTTTGGATAATGAACTTATGCAATAATTTTCCTTTAATGGTACATGACTCTATGGCCTATATATTTAACAATCCAACATGGCGACCATCCGAAATATTTAGACGGCTCGGAATATCTACGAATCTATTATAGCAATCAAACTGATTTTTTTAATGTTCATAGGGGCTTTGAACTTAAGTTCACCTATAGGACTTTAAATAACCTGGTGATCACAAATCCAACATGGCGGCGACGCGAAGTATAAATAGTCACATGGACGTTTCCCGCAATTTCACCATCCGAGTGCAGTGCAACTTGGTACAGTAAATCCTTATATGAATGTTAATCCACTGACATCTAATTTATTTCAATTGTTTCCATAACCACAAGATGGCAGCTGTGCGAAATTTTAAAATCTCCTTGTTACTTCTTGTGTCCTAATCATGCGATTGAAGTTTGAATGCTACACGTACCCAATAATATTCATGTAACAGTACATAACTCTAGGACCTACATATATAAAATCCAACATGGCGACCATCCGAAATATTTAGTCGGTTCTCAGTATCTACGAATCTACTGTATTACAGCAATAAAACTGAAATTTTGTATGTAGATAGAGGCAATTAACATAGGATTTATGAAAATAGGCTGTATAGTTCTTCGGAACTACTTGTAAATACATGTAACCTCTATACTATCAATTGGAGTCCAACCTATTTTCGAATGTATTATGTGCACATAAACGGATATCACTATGCGTATTCTTAAGAGCAACCAGTGCTGCCAACTGTTGATAATTGCTGTCTCTATTTTTAGCCTACTTTCGATTTTTGCAAAAAATGAAAGTAGACTTATGAGATCAACACAGGGCGAAAAAAGTGTGTCTGTCTGTGTGTGTGTATGTGTGTGAGTCTGTGTGTGTGTGTGTGTGTGTATGTGTGTGTGTGGGTCTCTGTGTGTGTGTGTGTGTGTCTGTGTGTGTGTGAGTGTGTACTCTGAATGTCTGTCCCCCCCTATCAAATCGAACACGGTGAATGCGAATTGAACGAAATTTGGTACAAAGGTAGCACTAGCAAAGGACGCCTCAGTGTCATGTTTTATATCGCCGCCATCTTGACGGAAACGTAATGGCGGCCACACAAATGTTCAAAGCTTAAATCAAATTACGACTAACCTAATCATCCGATCTCTACCAAATTTTGCAACAACATACCTTTATGGGGGGAGCATCCTTTGACCAAACTAATAGGTCATCAGCATAATAGTTTGCGGATGGCGGCCATCTTTGTGTGACAATCGATTCCCCCTATTAATTCGAACACGGTGCAACCGAATGGAACCAAATTTGGTACAGAGGTAGTACTAACAAAAGGCACCTCAGTGTCATGTTTTATATCGCCGCCATCTTGACGGAAACGTAATGGCGGCCACACAAATGTTCAAAGCTTAAATCAAATTACGATTAACCTAATCATCCGATCTCTACCAAATTTTGCATCAACATACCCCTTATAGAGGAAGCATCCTTTGACCAAATGAATAGGTCATTAGCCTAATAGTTTGCGGATGGCGGCCATCTTTGTGTGAAAATCAATTCCCCCTATTAATTCAAACACGGTGAAACCGAATGGAACGAAATTTGGTACAGAGGGAGCACTAGCAAAGGGCATCTCAGTGTCATGTTTTATATCGCCGTCATATTGACAGAAACGTAATGGCGGCCACACAAATGTTCAAAGCTTAAGTTAAATTACGACTAACATAACCATCCGATCTCTACCAAACTTTGCAACAACATACCTTTATGGAGGGAGCATCCTTTGACCAATCTAATAGGTTATTAGCCTAATAGTTTGCGGATGGCGGCCATCTTTATGTTAAAATTGATTCCCCCTATTAATTCGAACACGGTGGAACCGAATGGAACGAAATTTGGTACAGAGGTAGCACTATGAAAGGGCACCTCAATGTCATGTTTTATATCGCCGCCATCTTGACTGAAACGTAATGGCGGCCACACGAATGTTCAAAGCTTAAATCAAATTACGATTAACCTAATCATCCGATCTCTACCAAATTTTGCAACTACATACCTTTATGGAGGGAGCATCCTTTGACCAATCTAATAGGTCTTTCGCCTAATAGTTTGCGTATGGCGGCCATCTTTGTGTCAGAATCGATTCCCCCTATTAATTCAAACACGGTGAAACCGAATGGAACGAAATTTGGTACAGAGATATCACTAGCAAAGGGCATCTCAGTGTCATGATTAATATCGCCGCCATATTGACAGAAACGTAATGGCGGCCACACAAATGTTTAAAGCTTAAATCAAATTACGACTAACATAACCATCCGATCTCTACCAAACTTTGCAACAACATACCTTTATGGAGGGAGCATCCTTGGACCAATCTAATAGGTCATTAGCCTAATAGTTTGTGGATGGCGGCCATCTTTATGTCAAAATTGATTCCCCCTATTAATTCGAACACGGTGGAACCGAATGAACGAAATTTGGAACAGAGGTAGCACTAGCAAAGGGCACCTCAGTGTCATGTTTTATATCACCGCCATCTTGACGGAAACGTAATCGCGGCCACCCAAATGTTAAAAGCTAAAATGTAATTACGACCAACCTAATAATCTAGTCTCTTCCAAATTTTGCAACACCATATCTTTATGTGGGAAACATATTCTGACCAAACTGCAAGAACATCAGCCCAATAGTTTGAAGATGGTGGCCAAGTATGTGTTCAAATCGAATCCCCCTATCAATTCAAACACGGTGAAACCGAATTGTACGAAATTTGGTACAGAGGTAGCACTAGCAAAGGGCACCTCATATTCATGTTTAATATCCCTATAGCACGTTGTATTTCAACAAGCTACTACAACTAACATTCAATCATACTCCTTGAAAAGGACAAAGAGTTATAACAATACCCATGCATTTAGGAGAAAGTAGGCTATATGTTCTTTACTGAACATCTTGTTTTATCCTAATATCAATATATCAGAAGTATGCAAGCCAACAACTCTAAACATTGCTCGTATAGTACCTGACATTCTAGATTAATTTGGAGTAACTAATATTATGCCAGGATTCTAAGCCCGATGAAATGAAAATCCACAGCCTGCTTCCAGTCTCCGACCGGGTCAGGAATGGAATGAATGAAGCCCCCATCTAGCGGCGAGGATATGGACTGTGCCGGCTGTCGAGGCCTGACGCACTCCTCTGGGGCAATGATTAAATGAATGACAGATGAAATGAAATGATAGTGGAGAGTGTTGCTGGAATGACATTTTGACAGGAAAAAACGGAGTACCCGGAGAAAAACCTGTCTGCCTCCGTTTTGTCCAGCACAAATCCAACATGGCGGCAACGCGAAGTATAAATAGTCACATGGACGTTTCCCGCAATTTCACCATCCGAGTGCAGTGAAACTTGGTACAGTAAATCCTTATATGACCGGGATTTGAACCACGGACCCAGCGGTGAGAGGCCGGCGTGCTGCCGCCTAAGCCACGGAGGCTGTTCTAAGCCTGATGATAGGTTCAATTCTAAAATGCATGTAATTTCTATTCAAACAAATGGATTTTATCCAAAATTGGCACAACAATAGATCATATTTATTCAGATTATTTCTGACCAACACATGCATGACATTGCTGCCAACCTGATTTTACGCGCGCTGATAGATCCAATATCTAACTGCATGTAACGTCCATGTTATCCATTGAACTTCAACCAAATTTTGTATTCTGTAAGTTAAGAGATGGAACTAAGATTATATTAAGTCACCATGGCTGCCAACTGTAGTGCCCTATTAGGCTACATTATGCCAGGTATATTTCGAACTAATTAGAAATTTTGATATTACCAATTTCGTCATTAACTTAGATAGTTCCATATAGATTAATCATTGGCATGAATCTTAAAGTTTAAGAAAAGGCCTAGGCTCTTAATTCGTCACGGAACTTCTTGTTGAACTTGTAAAAATGGCGAATGTCCGGAAAACTCTATTAATTGCGCTTTTGAAGAAAGGAACTACAGACCGACACCACTTGAAATACATAGGCCTAGGTGGATAGCAAACGACCTGAAGCTTAACAGAGATCAAGTACTAGCGAATCAACTAGACAACGGGGAAAATTCAGTGTACATTAAATTAGGGTCCACCTTACTTTATGAAAACATATTATCTCGACATGAAGGTGTTAAATCCTTCCGGCTAGTAAGCGGTAACACTACAAAGATAACGATCACTGCTGCAGACTCTTAAAAACAAACGCGTGCGTGTCTGTTTAATCTATCTCCCGAAGTCAACAACGAAAGGCTCTCCCGCGTGCTTTCTACGTATGGAGTTGTCAAGGACATACGGAACGAGTGCTGGAATGAAGTATACGAATTTTCTGCTGTAAGTAATGGCATACGTATTGTAACAATTGAACTTAAATACCCCATTCCATCATATTTCACAGTCAATGATTATAAAGTTCTGTTAACATATGAAGGACAAGCTAAGTATTGCTTTTATTGTAAAGAAACCTCCCACTAACAAATAGACTGTCCGAACAGAAGGAATCACCCAGTACTTCAAGTCAGACAACAAACCTACAGCACGGTGCTGGGTGAGTCTGATGGGAGCACGGATCAACACTACGGACATGGAAACTGCAGTATTTTCCCCTGAATATCCAGCCATATCAGAGGCCCTTGATGACAGGCCCCATTCTACAAACACATATAGCATTGCGGAAGTAACTCAAACATCAGATAACGTAGCTGAAACATCCCTGACTATTTTACATAGCAATGAAGAGGGAACTGTGACGTCACGATCGGACAGCACGGGGAAGGGACACACCAGCAAGCAACACAGCAGTCTGTGCAGCAGCCAGATACTATTAAGGCAAATGTCCCGATTTTTAGTTTGTAATTCTGAAACCACGTAGCTGCACCAAAGTGAGCCATTTTATTTTTTAAGTTTTCTCTTGAATGGAAGCTCGTATTTGCGATGTCAAACCCACTATGTATACTAGAGTGCAATAGAAAAGATATAATTCAATGCCTTTTCCAAAATGTGAAAAACAAAGACGTTACTAGCAGTTTTTTATATTTGTGCTTAAAATATTAAAAAAGCCTGGTAATATGAACACGGAGATTTATTTCCTGATTCCAATCCATTTTTCATAAATAAAATCGGGTGAATGGAATCGTCGGCATTAGTTTGGGAATTGTTTTGAAACGGGTGGTAGGAGTAGCTGCGCGGCTTCACAAGATCTCTTGCGCAAAGAAAATGATGAACACGCCGATTTGACGAATATTGTAGTTCGGCGAGTTACATGTACAAGTGCCTAGGCGTGGAACAATATCTGAGCAATAAAATTATAGTAATGTCACGCTTATGTAACGTTGACACAATGTGTTCGTACAGATACTTTTCATACTTCCTCAAACATTCTTGTTATTGTTCTTGTAGGGACTTGGGGCATCTTGGTCATCAGTCCCGTGTAGTTGAATATGTGTGTTACTGTATTAGAGTCAGGGATGGAGCAGGTGCCCTGAGTCTTCAAGTAAGGTACTATCTCGGCATTTACCTGGAGGGAGTGTGGAAAACCCTGGGAAACACAAGACACAACTGAACTTCAGGTACAACCACAATGGTAGGTTGATTGACAGGTGTTGAACTAGTCAATGAGAGATGTTTGACTGATGACAGTTTCCTAGGGAAAAAAATCATAAAATAAGAAGGAATTTCTGAATGGCAATAAACATCTGCTGTAAGAAACATTGTTGCAGTTCCTTACCTTTTCTTTCGTTCAATACGCCAATACACAAGCTCTGCTGGGACTTTTCTTCGTTTTCTGTGAGCGTACAAAGGAAGTGGACATTTATGCAGGACGCTTGCACCTAGAGAACATGGTGCTTGACTGCCGTCAGTATTTACGGAGACCAATTTTCCATTTTCACAATGGCTACGTCTTACTTTTCCACACAACGCATGTTTCCATTTGAATTCGAACTTGCTGCTCTGAAAAAGTTGTCACAGAATAGTTCGTGATCTTGTACTCTTGCACTTATATGAAAAAAATCCACAGCCTGCTTCCAGTCTCCGACCGGGTCAGGAATGGAATGAATGAAGCCCCCACCTAGCGGCGAGGATATGAACTGTGCCGGCAGCCGAGGCCTGACGCACTCCTCCGGGGCAATGATTAAATGAATGACAGATGAAATGAAATGATTAGTGGAGAGTGTTGCTGGAATGAAATATTGACAGGGAAAACCGGAGTACCCGGAGAAAAACCTGTCTGCCTCCGTTTTGTCCAGCACAGATCTCACATGGAGTGACCGGGATTTGAACCACGGACCCAGCGGTGAGAGGCCGGTGTGCTGCCGCCTAAGCCACGGAGGCGCCACTCTTGCACTTATATATTAGAAGTAAAAAAAAAACACTAAAGCCGTGGCGCTACAGCCGCTGAAGGGCCTAGGCCTACCAAGCAACCGCTGATCAGCCATGTTGCTTGCAGATTGTGGGGTGACGTTTAGTCATCCAACTTGTACAGTTAAATAAAAGTGAAATCAAAACTGCTCAGTACTTAACACATTCTCTAATGCAAACGTAAAGAAATATATAATTTCAAATATTAACTAGGGGGAAAAATCTTATGTGTGTGTAGAAGTTTTTTTAGGGCCTGGCTTCCTTTTCTTGGTACAGTACTTAGTCGCAATTCCACCTGGGATTTAGTGGTATGCCCTTGAATCAGGGCTGGCATGTGAAACGAAATGCATGGCTGTGGGGGCGAATATATTTTAATTTCGCCGTGAGCGCGATACTCGGGAGCGAAATGATAATGATTGTCGGCGGGAAATTAAATCGAAGCGAAACTTAATTCGAAGCGAAATGACGTAGCGAATTCTACGCGAAACTTAATAGCAACGCGAAATTACATTGTGCAATTGAATAAAATTTCACTCCCGGCGCAAAAAATAAATAAATGTAACAATCTTTTAATTTCGCTCCCGGCGTGAAATACAATTGAAGACCTCGTTTCCAAAACTCACTAAGTCAAAAATGATGATTTTTCAGGACAGACATTTTATGAACCGGAGCCTACTTTGGCAATATTACTTCATTATGAAGTAAAGAGACGCTTTTCAAATTAATATGAAGAACAGTGATAGCGAACCAAAACCCTATTTTGAAGTTATTAACGTTAAAATGCCATTTTTTTTTTCCAAAAGTAAACTAGGTCACTTGACTTAGGTCAATTCTGGAAAATAACAACAGACTTACTGAGTTCCGGAATAAAACATCTACTTGCACATGCTAACTTGCACATTTGGTAGATCGGAAGCAAGCACGTAAAGCAATGGGATTTTAGTGATTTATTCTAGATTGCTCAAACTTCCCTTAAAAATCAATGAGGAACAGAAAAAAAGTTATTAAATTGTCCAATACCTGCCATTAAAAAAAATAAAAAATAAAAATACAAATATATAGCAAATAAATTCCAAGAACAAACGCACTTGCACAGCCTTAACTTTGTACTACACAAATGGCTCTTCTTCAGCATAGTGTATTTCTGTGTGATCAACCAGATCTGCATCACCGAAGTTCTTCAGAGATTTATTGTAGTACAACTGAGCTTGTTCGGACAGAGAAACAAACTTTAGAAGTGCTGCAACATCCTTCTTCTTCTCTGAAGATATTTTATTGCATTCCTCTACTACATGGACCAATCTGTATGAGTTCCTCCAAGAATGGACTGATTTCTTCTTTAACACTTCGTATTCATTGAAGTCTCCATTGTAGGTATTCTTGGCAAACACTTCTTTCTTTCCTTTTTTGTACAGAAGAACACGCTGCTCCCTCATCAAGAATGGGAGCTTAGTTATCATATTATTGGCGCTCCTTTTAAAATCAAGTAGCCGCCAATCTCTCTTTAAAAGTTTAACAGCTCCATGTTTTTCCAGAATAGCATGATAATCCTGTGGCTCTAATAGTTTTTCAAGAGTTCTGTACACTTTTTCGATTTTTCCAAACACTCGGTCCGGAGGCAAAAAACTGTGTCCTCTGATAGGAAATATGTGTTCCACTTTATTAACAAGATGTTCAGTAAAGAACATATAGCCTACTTTCTCCTAAATTCATGGGTATTGTTATAACTCTTTGTCCTTTTCAAGGAGTATAATTGAATGTTGGTTGTAGTAGCTTGTTGAAATACAACGTGCTATACGGATATTAAACATGAATATGAGGTGCCCATTGCTAGTGCTACCTCTGTACAATATTTCATTCAATACGGTTTCACCGTGGTTGAATTGATATGATGAATCGATTTGCACACATACATGGCTGCTATCTGTAAGCTCTTGGGCTGATGACCTTGTAATTCAGTCAAGAGATGCTTCCCACAAAAATGCATGCTGTTGCACAATTTGGAAGAGCTCAAATGATCAGGTTGGCCTTAATTTGATATAAGCTTTTACATTTTGGGCGGCCGCCATTCCGTTTCAGTCAAGATGGCGGCGATACAAAACATGACACTGAGGTGCCCTTTGATAGTGCTACCTCTGTACCGAATTTCGTTCAATTCGGTTTCACCGTGTTTGAATAGTTAGGGGGAATCGATTGGCACACATACATGGCCGCCATCCACAAATTATAGGGCTGATGACCTTGTAGTTCCTTCAAAAGATTCTTCGTATATAAAGGTATAATGTTGCAAAATGTGGTAGGGATCAGATGATTAGGTTGGTCGTAATTTGATTTAAGCTTTTAACATTTGGGTGGCCGCCATTAAGTTTTCATCAAGATGGCGGTGATATAAAACATGACCCTGAGGCGCCCTTTGCTAGTGCTACCTCTGAACCAAATTTCGTTCAATTTTGTTTCACCGTGTTTGAATTGATAGGGGGAATCGATTTGCACACAAACATGGCCACCATCTTCAAATTATTGGGTTGATGACCTTGTAGTTTGGTCAAAAGATGTTCCATACATGAAGGTATAATGTTGCAAAACTTAGTAAAGATCAGATGATTAGGTTGGTCGTAATTTGATTTAAGCCTTTAACATTTGGGTGGCCGCCATTACGTTTCCGTCAAGATGGCGGCGATATAAAACATGACACTGAGGTGCCCTTTGCTAGTGCTACCTCTGTACCGAATTTCGTTCACTTCGGTTTTACCGTGTTCGAATTGATAGGGGGGGGGGAGGGGACAGACATTCAGAGTACTCTCTCTCTCTCTCTCTCTCTCTCTCTCTCTCTCTCACACACACACACACACACAGACACACAATTTTTCGCCCTGTGTTGATCTCATAAGTCTACTTTCATTTTTTGCAAAAATCGAAAGTAGGCTAATATCTATTTTAACGTATCAACTTCGCTTGGCCCCCATATTCGTTTTTTACTTAACAGGAATTTTGTGAGTCCCATCTAGTAGTTCATTTTATCACCGTACAAAATGTCAGGGTGATATCTGTAAAGGTTTCGGAGATAAGGAATGCCAGTGAAATATTTCGCACAGTCGCCATGTTGGATTGGTGAGCTGTAATAAAATTTGAAGATCACGGCCGGGGTCGGACAAAATAGTACTATAACCTTACCGAGTTTCGTTGAAATCGCTCCAGCCGTTTATATTTTATTAGGTGGGGACACTCACATACGCACACACATGGACTAAATGTGATGTCATAAGCCTATTTGTTCTTAAATGAAAATAACAAAGAAAGCTTTTCATTCGGTCAACATGAAATTCGTGTTGACCGACTAAATAGCTTTCTTCATTATAAATGACCATCGCTGAAAAATGGCTTCTATCACTACTAAATGAAAATAGGATAACGAGTAAACGTAAAGCAAGAACGGGAGGTTTCATTCAGGAAAGAAATACTCCTATTGGTCACAAAGGAGTGAAAGTTTGGTGTGTAGGTTACACTCTTCCTTATATGGCAACACTGCGAGAAGGTGAGTTCGATTCCCATCTTAGCAATCTTAGAGTGTTTTTCCGTGGTTTCCCACTTCCACTCCAGGAAAATACGTGGATAGTTCCTAAGTCAAGGCCATGGCCAAATCCAAAAATAACGAAGATTATCAGACAAATTCCATAAACACCTCAACTACATGGGACTGATGAACATTAGGCTATGTTCCAAACCCCTATATGAAGCAACAAGAAATATTTCGAATCAATGGGATCTATCGTATTGATTTTAGGAAACATGTTTCTAACGTAGGCTACAGTATGACCGCGATCGAAACGAGCAAGGTGCCTTGCCCTGTCTGATGGGGCACGCGCTCAGATTGAAATCACTATGTTGATTATTATTGATATTTCAAGAAGTAATTATCCTATGTTTGAATAAATAATTGGCCTGGAATTACATATGGCCCTGCATGGTAAGTTCACGGACACCTTCCATGCTTGTACGGGTAGCGGGCAAATAGACACTTCCATAACGTTATTGACGAGAATCTTTTCTGAAATAACGGAATCAATTTGTCCGCTTAGAATAACGTTACTGATAGCGCATAGCTGGTAAAAATTGCCTGTATAACGTTACTAGACTTATAACGTTCTTGGTGGATTCGCATTTCGAAATAACTGAATTATTTTTCTGTCCTGAATAACGTTATTGATAGCGTATAGCTGGTTAAATTCGCTCGTATACCGTTACTAGACTTATAACGTTATTGGTGGGTTCGCATTTCTAAATAACGGAATTATTTTTCTGCCATTAATAACGTTATTGACAGCGCAAAGCTCGTAAATATTGCTCGTATACCGTTACAAAGCTTATAACGTTATTGGTGGGTTCACATTTCTAAATAACGGAATTATTTTTCTGCCATGAATAACGTTATTGACAGCGCAAAGCTCGTAAATATTGCTCGTATACCGTTACTATGCTTATAACGTTATTAGGAGGTTTGCATTTTGAAATAACCGAATCGATCACTCTACCTGAATAACGTTATTGATGGCGCGCAGCGGGTCAAAATCGCTGTCATACCGTTATTAGACTTATAACGTTATTAACGGGAGCACATTTTAAAATAACGGAATCTTTTCCTCTGCTGGTTATAACGTTAATAGCACAAACCAGGGGAAATTATATCCCCTTATTTCGTTGCCGCACTAAAAACGTTATTCATATACCATTTGTTTTGGGTACGGCACCAGTAACGTAACAAAAATTAATTCGTTATTTTTGACAATTCTGTTACGTTATGAAGCCTTGGTAAATGGTCTCTCGCGCCACATTTGACGATCGCAAGACAAAGCTAACCACAATCACAGATTAAGACTATTTACACCAACGTCAATTCTCTCTTAATTTATCATACTGACAGCGGTGGCTATGCTCGCTAAAGCATAGCGTTAGGTCATGGGGCCAAGCTCTCTGCTGACTCGGTAGACGCGTGGGTTCGAGCCCCACCGTCGGCTGTCCTTGAAATAGTTTTCCGTGGTTTCCCCATTTTCAACACCAGGCAAATGCTGGGACGGTACCTTCTGACAGGCCACGGCTGCTTCATTCCACATCCTTGTCCAGTTTCATCCATGTTCATTCATTCCATCTCTCATCCCGGCACGCAGGTCGCCTTTGGACGTCGACTGGAAAGACCTGCACTTGGCCTCTCAGGAGGCCACACGACAAAAAATCATCATAAAAGGTAATTTAACTTTGCACGAGCATTTCATCAAAACAGAAACGTTTCTTAACTTACCACTAACAAGCAATTACGTTAAATGGCCAAATCTGACCACTCAACTCTCTAAAGCATCGTTAAAGTGGAGAGAAACAGTTGAATTCTACCTCGTACATCTTGCAATGGCAGAAAATTGGCTATTTACGAGTTTCACACGAACATTCATCCATATAAATATACAATATGTTTATGACACTGAAATGATAAAAGATCATACATGTGACCAATACTGCTCAGGCCCCAGGGTCCCTACGCCCTTAGGACCCGAGGGCCTAAAGAGAGAGATATAGCCATACACCCCTGAACCTGAAGACGGCTATACTCATCTGGACATTATCTTTCAACATGACTCCAAACTAACACATCTACAATCTGTCCCACATCATACACTTTTTTCCACCCCATGAAACATCCCCCAGGCTAATGCAGGAGCCTCAACATTACAATTCTACAAACACCAAGCGGGCACTGCAACCATAGCTGCTGACCGCTGATTACAACACATCCATAACAATTACATTAGGAACTGGCTGCAAATTAACAACATTAGGCAATGCACAGTCAGCATCCCGAAAAGACATAAGGGACAGCACCTGGAGAGTGCCCCCCTCCCGTTCTTGACGACCATTTTGTGCGACGAGGCTCCGTCCAGACGCATCTCCGGTAAGTGGCTCTCAGAAATCACACACACAGTGTACTCCTACCCTTCACCACACCTCAATTATTTGTAACAGTTGTACACATACATTTTGCATCAAACCCTGAAATAAGGGACTTACATTACCCATTTGGGGGAACCTCAGTAAACAATTAACACCACTTTGATTCTAGTGTTATCCTTTGTTTACCCTTACCTGTTTTATCGCCAACTTCCCCGTTCCTCAATTGTACTGTGCGAGTCCAAGCTCTATGAACTTGCGGGGTGAGAAGAAAGAGCAGGGAAGGGTCAGTCGAGAAGAGAAGGGCCTGTCAACAGTCCGCCGTGTTACTTGACATGCACGTCTATTCCAATACTGCTAACATAGGGTCTTCTCTGAAACCAGTGTGGTGTTACGTATGAGCCAGTGAGTCACCGACCAATGTATTTGGTTCTGTACTATGCACGGACCGAGAAAGCTCATCACTCGTCAACACCGTTTCTCATAGTCCGCGATGCACATTCCTCTCAGGTTCACGCAGCTTAGACTCGAGCAGTACTTGACCCGATATTACATTATTTAGCATATTGCTGTATACGCTAATAGCTCCTTGTCAGGCGCTACAACTATCTCTCTCATTCGCACCTCAGCAGTTTCGTTGCGCCAGCAGTAAGTAGACAGCGTGTGCCTCGCGGAGTCAGCCCGCGGACAGTATTTCATCTACAAAGTGCATTCGCTCCATTATACCCCCGCTACGTTTTAATCCCAAATTGCTCTACTACGACACCCCCAACGTCATTTCCTTCTTAAAATCACAGTCTCAACACCACCTCACACTGCCCCTAAATTAGAGGCAACCCTCCAGACATCTACACTTCCCGTTCTTACCCCCACAACAAGGGTACAGAACAATACCAATAAAGAAGAATACGGAAATTAAATCGAAAAGTCTTATCCGGAGTGGGATTCGAACTCCTTCCAGTTCTGCAGTAGATACACACATTGGCAGTTCTCCTAAATACTTTTTTTTAAGCTTTTGCCATGAATAAGGTTTTCTGTATTTCCCTTCCTTTATGTTTCAGAACATCTCAAGGAAGCGTCGCAAACAACGATTAATGCTACACGCTTCTTGATCTGTTCGCAATGTTTCTCCAGGGTGAAACCAAGTCTACGGATGTGCGAGAGTGGTAAAGTGCATTTAAGCAATTACGAACCCGAATGGCTTCGTGAAATGCATCGACGATATCCAGGCATTAACTCTCGTATTTAAGTTAAATAGGAATTAATTAACTAATCTTATATATACGAGTATATAAATGAATTGCTGTTCGTTAGTCTCGTTAAAACTCGAGAACGGCTGAACCGAGTTGGTTAATTTTGGTCTTGAATTATTTGTGGAAGTCCAGAGAAGGTTTAAAAGGTCAATAAATACGAAATTTGTAGCGCACGAGTAGAATCAACAAATGAGTGACGGCACGCGAATCGCTTAGGGTAAACAAAGTCCCGTATGCGTTTATATACCATTCATCCGATTGCGATGAAACATGGGTGAGAGGTTGTGTACACTACAGGCAAGGTTTCTGGCTTAGTAAATCTATGTTATAATTGGTAGCGCACGAGTAGATTCAACAAATGAGTGACGACTCGCGAAGCGTTTCAACAAAATCCCGTAGGCGTTCATATACTATTCGTCTGATAGCGATGAAACTTGGGTGAGATGTTGTGTACACTTCAGAGAAGCTTTCTGGGTAAGTAAATCCACTTTACAATAGGCATCGCACAAGTAGATTAAATAAATGAGCGACGACGCGCGAAGTGTTTCAACATAGTCCTGTATGCGTTCATTTACCATTCGTCAGATAGCGACTAAACTTGGGTGAGTTGTTGTGTACACTTCAGGGAAGTTTTCTGGCTTAGTAAATCCACTTAACTATAGGTAGCGCATGAGTAGATTCAACAAATGAGCGACGATGGGCGAAGCGTTTCAACAAAGTCCTGTATGCGTTCACATACCATTCGTCCGATAGCGATGAAACTTGGGTGAGAGGTTGTGTACACTTCAGGCAAGGTTTCTGGCTTAGGAAATCCACTTTACGATAGGTAGGGCACGAGTAGATTCAACAAATGAGCGACGACGCGCGAAGCGTTTCAATAAAGTCCCGTATGCGTTCATATACTATTCGTCTGATAGCGATGAAACTTGGGTGAGATGTTGTGTACACTTCTGGGAAGGTTTCTGGGTTAGTAAATGCACTTTACAATAGGTATCGCACAAGTAGATTAAACAAATGAGCGACGACGCGCGAAGTGTTTCAACATAGTCCCGTATGCGTTCATTTACCAATCGTCCGATAGCGACTAAACTTGGGTGAGTTGTTGTGTACACTCCAGGGAAGGTTTCTGGCTTAGTACATCCACTTTACAATAGGTATCGCACAAGTAGATTCAACAAATGATCGACGGCACGCGAATCGCTTAAACACAGTCCCGTAGCGTTCAAATACCATTCATCCGTTTGCTATGAATCTTTGGTTGAATTGTTGTGCACACTCCAGGAAAGGTTTATGACTTAGTAAATCCTTTTTACAATAGGTAGCGCACGAGTAGATTCTACGAATGAGTAACGGCGCGCGAATCGTTTAAAAAAACTCGCATTCGTTCATATACCATTCATGCGATTGCAATGAAATTTAGAGAAATGTTGTTTCCACTCCCGAAAAGATTTCTGATTTAGTAAATCCATTATACAATTGGTAGCGCACGAGTAGATTCAACTAATGAGCGGCAGCGCGTAAATCGATTCAACCAAGTCCCGTATGCTTTCATATACCATTCATCCGATTGTGATAAAACGTTGGTGAGTTGAGTACAGTCCTGCGAAGGTGTATGAATTAGTAAATCCGTTTTTCAATGGGTGGCGCACAAGAAGATTCAACAAATGAGTGAAGGCGCGTGAATCGTTTAAACAAAATCCCGTATGCGTTCATATGCCATTCATCCAATTGCGATGAAACGTTCATGAGTTGTTGTGTACACTCCAGGGAAGGGTTTCGACTTAGTAAATCCATTTTACAATAGGTAGCGTACGAGTATATTCAACAAATGGGTGACGGCGCTCGAATCGTTTCAACAAAGTCCCGTATGCGTTCATATACCATTCATTTCATTGCGATGAAACTTTGGTGAGATGTTGAGCACGCTCCTATGATTTTTTGAGATAGTAAGTCAATTTTACAATAGTTTAGAGGTGTTTAACGGAAAATAAATAAGTATTGGCAATCCAAAAGCACTTCAACAAACAAAGTTACATCGCCAACACTTTCTTTGATTGGCATTGCAACGCATGCCGGGTACAGCTAGTCGTTAATAAAGAGTTAGTGAAAACGGACCTAACATAGAATAGGAGAGCAATATTTGCAGATAGAGGTAGGTAGTTCCACCAGTCCCAGGCACATTTTCTACATGGCCTTTGCCAGTAGTAAAGTTAATAATGGCATAGTAATCTTATATTATTTATTCAGGAAAATGCTATATCCGGGACTCCCACGTATCACTCAATTTCCAAACCTTCCATTTATACTCCGTATTACTACATAGACATTTATTAAAAGAGCACGAAACGTTACAGTCATATTAGAGACTTGATGATTCCCAATTAAACATACAGGTTGTCTTAATTCGTTGTTGCTCCTCCCGTAGAGGAGGCAACTTTCCGTAACGAGTCTTAGAAGTTTATTTTCAGGAAAATCATATACTGTAGGCTATACTTCTATTAAGAAAAGTAAGTTGGAGTATTGAACGGCAGTAGATAAATATTATTACGGTGGTTAATTTTACGAAGATTCACTTCAATCGCTTTAATATGATATGAAAATTAAAATATTTTAAAATTTCACATTGCCGCCATCTTGAATTTCTGAGTACATTAGATGTAAATGCATTTATATTTATATAAATATTAATTAATTGTGCCAAGTTTCAATGGTCTCGGGTAAATTCTCGCCAGAAAAGTAATTTTAAATATTCTAAATTCATGTGGACTCTATATTGATTTTGTGCTCTTCAGGTTTTTAAAAGTCACGTACCGGTATGTTTTCTAAAAAGACGTCTGTCACCATACAAAATTTCAATATGATTGTTGTAGCAGTTTCAGAGATTTTGAGCACTGGTGAAATATTTCGTGCGGCCACCATGTTGGATTGGTTTTAATGTAAGCCATAGAGTTATGTACCAACCTAAGGTAGATAAATATGCGCTCACTTGAATAGGGCACGAATAATAAAAGATCTAAAAAAATTTGCACTCCCACCATCTTGAATCTTTGACAATTGAACAACATTTGTTAACATTGTTAAGCTTTAAGTAAAGATTCGCTGTGGCAAATTTCGCTGCCCTCGGAAGATCGCCAGAAGGGTTATTTTAAATATTTGGCATTCACGTTGGCGCCATGTTGTGTTTGTGTTTATCAGGATTTTGAAAGTCACAAAAGCTATTAATAGTCCTTTATCGCTATACTAAGTTTCAGTTTGATTGCTGTGATAGTTTCGGAGATATTAAGACCGGTGAAATATTTCACATGGCCGCCATATTGCTTTGTTTCAAATATAAGCCATAGAGGTTTGCAGTAGTAGATAAATGTTAGAGTAACGTTTCATTAGATAAAGTTTTATTTCAATTTCTTGATTAGGATACAAGAAATTAAAAGATATTTTTTAAAAATCACAGCAAATTTTGGCTTTTTGCAAAATAATTGAATTATATTAGGGATCAATATATTCAATGTAAATAAACGATTTACAGTGTCAAGTTTTACTGCTCTTGTATCATTAGGTCGGTTCTGCACTTATCATGTTTTTGAAGGTCACATGCATTATCCTCACAGAATATTTATGGTTGATGGCTGCAAAAGCTCGGAGATATTGAGAACAGTTGAAATATTTCGCGGTGCCGCAATGGAGTACTGGTGACACTCTCCGAAATTTGAAAGGCAGGTCGCGGTCAGACGGGGAAGTAATGATACCTTTGCAATTATCTTATTATATAATACGCTAAGGTGTATGTTTCACAAAACTCAAGCTCCTAATCCCTTGGGAGTTAGAAGATATGGTTTGTACCAAAATCTTCCAAATCGTCTCAATAGTACAGGAAAAATCTTGCATTTCTTGAAAAGTCAACGGAAATCTACGTATTTGTTTATAAAGTGCTTTTAAACAAATAAACAAGACGATAGCCCCTGCCTGATAAGTATCACGTACAGCCCGCATAGCAATAGAGGCGGGCGGGTAGTCTGCACACATGGGGCGCACACAACCCATTACGCGAGAGTTCTCGCACGGGTCCGCTAGTTGTTATTGAATACGCATGACAAATATACGCAAAACATGTAAGCGGTTATTCTGCTTTTGGCCTACAAATCAGTCTCCAATGTTCATATTTCCACCGCACGAAGATTTGCTTGCTAATTGGTAATGGAAACGTTAGTTGAATGGTGCGAAAATTCTGTTTAGCGTGCTTAGAGCGTGGCCGGCTAAATCTCGCATTGCATTGGGTTGCTTGTCAACTTGTCAGCCGATGTCATACGGACATGTCTCCGCTCCGTTCATTAGTATCAGTTGTGGGTATTTGTGTATAAACTACTCATCCTAAATGGTAACAATTATTAATTCAGTTCACCTCTAACGCGTGGTTAGGAATTCAGTGCATTCCGTAGCAGGGCTTAAGAAGTAGGATAATAAAGTTCGGTGATTTGGTGTATAATCCTTTACAAGCAAGCAAGCAAGCAAGCAAGCAAGCAAAAATTGGATGAAAATATAATGACTGCACGTCCCCGTTTCTTATCTTTATATACAGACGGGTTGCGTGTTTTGAATCTGCTATCCTGTATTGGGAAACTTTATAAATCCGTACTGGTTAATCGGAGCTAGTAGGCCTACGATACCACATAATCTATTCTCGAGAACATTCTCAAATATTCTCATCATGTGACAGAGCAGGCGGATTAGGAGATGTTTGGAACATTTGTCGACGTCTCCTTTATTCTTTCAAATGGGATGCTGATAGAGGAAATCCAGGATTTAGGGAAGCAGCCCTAATCCATAGTAATATTGAAGAAATCGCAAGGACTTCAGCCCCTTGTCTTCCGAGCATTTTCCAATCTTCAGATGGTATGTCATACTGTCCTGTTGCTTTGACAATCTTCATCCTATAATAATAATAATAATAATAATAATAATAATAATAATAATAATGATGATAATAAATTGATCATAAAGGTATTAAAGATAGAACCGTAGCTATCTACTATCAACGCCATAACAAGATTTTAAAATCAAAGTTGAATGGAAATAACACCGTGCTATTCCTGCACTGACATACGCTTTCGGTATTATAAAATGGACGCAGACTGACTTGGAGAACATCCTAATTATTAAAACACAGATGTTTCCACCCTAACTCAGCTACTGAGCGATTGACAATCCCGTGTCAAAGAGGTGGACGAGGGCTCACGGACATTATCCTATTACATACAAGACAAGTGAGGAACCTTCAGAGATACTTTGTGGGCAGACATGACTCTCCCATGCATCAAGCCGCTGTGAAGGTAGATGACAAGTGCACACTGCTGGATCTTCTTCACGTAAGGGATATACTGTTAGCCACTGATAAGGAATGTTCTGCCATCAAGCTTCAGCAGTGGACGCAGAAAGCTCTGCACGGCCGTCATCCGTATGATCTCAACCAGAAACATGTCGACATTGATGCGTCGAACAACTGGTTGACTCATGCGGGCCTATTCACTGAGACCGTAAGATTCATGGTTGCAATCCAGAATCAAGTTGTGGCTGCCAAAAACTATTTTAAATATACAGTTAAGGAAAACATTCAGGATGATAAATGCCGAAGATGCCAACTAGAACCAGAAACAATTCAACATATCACAAGAGGCTGGCAAGCAATCTCCTTACGGATTACATGAAAAGGCACAATCAAGTGGCCAAAATAATGCACCTTCACCTTGCTCAAAAGCACTTATTATCTGAACATACTTTGCCTTACTATCAGTATGTTCCTGACGCCGTTTTGGAAAATCCTAGTCACAAGTTGTTATGGGACCGATCAGTTATTACTGATAAAACCATACCAGCAAACCGGCCAGATATCGTTCTTGTGAACAAGGTGCAGAAGAGATATCATTGATATTGCAGTGCCCATTTCAGAGAATCTGCAACAAACCTGCTGTGAGAAGATCACCAAATATCTGCCCTTGGCTGAGTAAATACGGCAAATGTGGAGAAAGGAAATTGTAGTGGTCCCCATAGGCATTTCTTCTACCGGCATCATCCCTAAATCATTGACTAGCAGTCTTGAAATATTGGGAATACATCCTGGTCTACATATCACCATGCGGAAGGCTGTCATCTTGGAGACCTGTTCCATAGTTCGCTCGTTTCTCAATGCGCCATACTAATAGAATTTGCCACACCGTCTTGCAAACAAGCTGACGATATGTTGATTTGTCCCACTATGTGGTGAAATAAATGTGATTACAATAATAATAATACGCCACAATGGGGTATCCCTGACTGTGATAAATTGTATTAGAGCATGCTTGACCCTCCTTGGCATGGAGGTCGAGGCGTAACTGGTCTAGCATCAACGAATCCCCTACAGCGGCACGTCCAAAGTCGGGTGGGTTTCTGGGGGATGTAACATAGTACGTTTTAAAATGCCACAAGCATACTCAAATCGGCTCATGTTTTGAGATACGAGGCACGTCCAGAAAGTAAGTTCCGTTTGGTAATAAAATTAAATTGTGTACAGATACAGAAAAATTGTTTATTGAACATTCTACACCTCTTAAACTACTTTTCCACATAACTGCCGAACTTTTGCAGGCATTTGTCATAGCGTGGCACAAGTTTTTGGATACCTTCTTCGTAGAAGTTTGCCGCCTGTGTCTTCAACCAGTTGGAAACATCCTTTTTCAGCTCGTCGTCATTGTTGAAGTGTTGACCGCTAAGGAAAGACTTGAGATGTGTGAACAGATGAAAGTCGCTAGGAGCGAGGTCAGGGCTGTACGGAGGGTAGTCAAACACGTCCCAGCCAAATCCCTGTAGGAGGTTTTTCGTCACATTTGCAGTGTGTGGTCGTGCGTTGTCATGAAGAAAAACAACACCTTTTGACAGCAACCCTCGGCGCTTATTCTGTATTGCGCGGCGCAATTTCATTAGTGTCTCGCAGTAAGCATCTGCGTTGATTGTTTGACCACGCGGTAAGAAATCAATGAGTAAGATGCCTTTCCAGTCCCAGAACACTGTGCACATCATTTTCCGAGGTGTCAAGATTTGTTTCGGCTTAACCTTTGCTGGGGATGAAGTGTGCCTCCATTCCATTGATTGCCGCTTACTTTCAGGGGTGTCCTAAGAAACCCAAGTTTCATCTCCTGTGACTATCTGTGTCAGAAATTCATCGCCGCCTTCATTGTAACGGGTCAAAAACTGTTTTGTTTTGTGTTGCTCCGTAAGAATCTTTGGTACCCAACGTCGGCAAAGTTTACGAAAGTTCAGTTTTTCGGTAACAATTTCATGAATTAGTGATCGTGAGGCTTGGGGGAAATCCATAGCGAGAGCACTAATTGTAAACCTGCGGTTTTCCCGGATCTTGTCATCAATCGCGTGAACCAGTTCTACTGTAACCAAAGATGGACGCCCACTTCGTTCTTCATCGTGCACTTCACTACGTCCTTCATTGAACTGTCGGACCCATCTTCTCACCATTGAATCACTCATCGCATTTTGTCCATACACTTCGAAAATTTGCCGATAAATTTCAATTGGTTTCACTTTCCTAGCATTCAGAAAACGAATCACAGATCTGATTTCACAAGCGGCGGGATTTTCAATCAACACCGACATTGTACGAGTAAACATGCACAACAACGCGTACGTGGCTGTCAGCGCTCTCCAAATGGCGCACGTTTCTTCTCCTTGATACAGAGCGTCTACCGCGCATATGCGGAAGCTGCAGCGAAACGTACAACTAGTTGAAGACACAGGCGGCACACGTCTATGAAGAATGTATACAAAAACTCGTGCCACGCTACGAGGAATGCCTGCAACATTTCGGCAGTTATGTGGAAAAGTAATTTAAGGGTTGTAGAATTTTGTGCAATAAATAATTTTTCTGTATCTGTACACAATTTAATGTTATTACCAAACTGAACTTACTTTCTGGACGTACTTCGTATTACAGGTTATTCCATTCTGTAAAA
This sequence comes from Meconema thalassinum, assembly GCA_946902985.2. NCBI lineage: Eukaryota > Metazoa > Arthropoda > Insecta > Orthoptera > Tettigoniidae > Meconema > Meconema thalassinum. The sequence goes on along the minus strand of OX336388.2, from coordinate 510,211,219 downwards.
GTCAGCCTTCGGTAGGAAAGTGTTCACGAGATGAGCACTGTACACTCGCAAATTGTACAATAGACTAGTCTTGAAAGACGAGACCATTGACTAAATGGTGATAGTGGGTCTGAACAATAGACTGGAGGATCCTGTCTCAGTACTGCGGAGCCCTCAGAATGCCCTCGACGACAATTACCAGAATCCGTCGTCCGTATATGAACGACTTGTATATGGACGCGATAGATGGTGTGCATGAGTCGTGCATTGGTAATAGACCACAAACTCTCCTCCTACGATTTTCAGGCGTCAGGCAAACCATGTACATGTCAGTTAAGAAGACCTTACGCCATTGCCCCAGGTTCAATTTCAGGTGCATTCTTATTTGTCTGTTCCTAATGCCACTGTACTGGGCTCTTAGTGGCTAAATATTTCCTAGTGATGCTGCTTCTGGTTCGACACAGCCCTCCTATTGCCCTCAAGAAGGTATCGCGCAGTTTGTCGACGTTATCTTCTCGGTTCTCGCAATCCAGAAATCGTATGCAGTGACCGTCAGCTGGTGTTGTTGCCTCTGCGAGGCAGATCTTCAACACTTCGTGCAACACAATCACATTATCACGTTTTAACGACGTCAAAATGTTGAACGCCGAGACGACAGGGTCCTTCCCTCATAGAATACCCTTCCTAACACAAAGTAATTATGCGTATACGAGTAAACTAGGAGATGTCACATCTAAACAGGTTGACTCACTGAACAGAACAAATACGCTGTTAATGCCGTTCAGGATTGCGAATGTAGCGAGCTTTACTGAGGTTTACCGAGGCTACAGGGCATTATTGACTCTCAATCGGAAAGTGCTCCAGTTCCAAAACCAGACACGCAAGATATTCAGTAGTGCAAAAAGTTTCAGAGCAGTGTATTTTAAGGAAGCAGGTAGGCCTACAGTATTTCCACTTTTGCGGAACCTTAACGCGTAAAGAAAGAAAGAAAGAAAGAAAGCAGGCGCACAAGCCGGGTGAGTTCTTTGAAGCTCTTCTATCATCAATTAATTTCCTGTGCTGAGGTTGTCGCGGTAATACACAGCGCGCCCCAAGATGTGTCTTTGATCCTCCCGTCTTCCTATGGGCGCTTCTTTGGTGCGAGATTATTAGCAAGCTGTGCTCCTATTGCCTGGGGCGGCATCTGTGTGACACAGCACGAGGTATGTGGTAATACGAGGGTCTATCAGTATTGATAGCGCTGTGTATGCAAGCCAAACGTATCTGGTAAATACCAGAGTCGTTCATAAACTGTCGATACTCAGTGCAGCGTGTCACAGCTCAAGGTATGCGGTAAATACCAAAGTCGTTCATACACTGTCGATACTCAGTGCAGCATGTCACAGCTCAAGGTATGCGGTAAATACGAGATTCGTTCATAAACTGTCGATACTCAGTGCAGCGTGTCACAGCTCAAGGTATACGGCAAATAGGAGAGTCGTTCATAAACTGTCGATACTCAGTGCAGCGTGTCACAGCTCAAGGTATGCGGTAAATACGAGAGTCGTTCATACACTGTCGATACTCAGTGCAGCGTGTCACAGCTCAAGGTATGCGGTAAATACGAGAGTCGTTCATAAACTGTCGATACTCAGTGCACCGTGTCACAGCTCAAGGTATGCGGTAAATATGAGAGTCGTTAATACACGGTCGATACTCAATGCAGCGTGTCACAGCTCAAGGTATGCGGTAAATACGAGAGTCGTTAATACACTGTCGATACTCAGTGCAGCGTGTCACAGCTCAAGGTATGTGGTAAATACGAGAGTCATTAATACACTGTCGATACTCAGTGCAGCGTGTCACAGCTCAAGGTATGCGGTAAATACGAGAGTCGTTCATACACTGTCGATACTCAGTGCAGCGTGTCACAGCTCAAGGTATGCGGTAAATACGAGAGTCGTTCATACACTGTCGATACTCAGTACAGCGTGTCAGAGCTCAAGGTATGCGGTAAATACGAGAGTCGTTCATACACTGTCGATACTCAGTACAGCGTGTCACAGCTCAAGGTATGCGGTAAATACGAGAGTCATACACTGTCGATACTCAGTGCAGCGTGTCACAGCTCAATGTATGCGGTAAATACGAGAGTCGTTCATACACTGTCGATACTCAGTACAGCGTGTCACAGCTCAAGGTATGCGGTAAATACGAGAGTCATACACTGTCGATACTCAGTGCAGCGTGTCACAGCTCAAGGTATGCGGTAAATACGAGAGTCGTTAATACACTGTCGATACTCAGTGCAGCGTGTCACAGCTCAAGGTATGCGGTAAATACGAGAGTCGTTAATACACCGTCGATACTCAGTGCAGCGTGTCACAGCTCAAGGTATGCGGTAAATACGAGAGTCGTTAATACACTGTCGATACTCAGTGCAGCGTGTCACAGCTCAAGGTATGCGGTAAATACGAGAGTCGTTAATACACTGTCGATACTCAGTGCAGCGTGTCACAGCTCAAGGTATGCGGTAAATACGAGAGTCGTTAATAAACTGTTGATACTCAGTGCAGCGTGTCACAGCTCAAGGTATGCGGTAAATACGAGAGTCGTTAATACACTGTCGATACTCAGTGCAGCGTGTCACAGCTCAAGGTATGCGGTAAATACGAGAGTCGTTAATACACTGTCGATACTCAGTGCAGCGTGTCACAGCTCAAGGTATGCGGTAAATACGAGAGTCGTTAATACACCGTCGATACTCAGTGTTGTGTATTTCTCAACGAAATATAGCAATGTTTGCGCCTTATTAGCAGCTTTCTCAACGTGTAACCTTTTATTTATGGTAATCCTGAGATAGCTGCATGACTCGACTCGTCGAATAATTTATTTCGTTTCATAATCTATAATCAAATATTGTCCCTTTTCTGCTGTTAATGAAAGACATGAATTTAATTTTTCACGCACCTACCCTCATGTTTTCCTATTCACCATTTTCCTGTAATAGGACTTTCGTTTCTTTTCTTCGGTGACGGGGATATGATCTAGAAGTTACTAAACGTTTTTATAGCGCAAATAATTATTGTTCACCTTGCTTTCACTTTTGAGACGAGAATTGTGAGTAGACCGCTAGTTTCGGCAACCTACTATCCCTCATGCGTTAGACGTGACCACTCCATATAGGTTAGTATTTCATTATGGGTTCCTCAGTGCTGGGCATCTTGACACTTTCGAGTTCGAGACACGATCTTGTCACTTTAAATGTAGAATGGATTGCAGACATCGTAAGTGGAAGAAAGAGATATAAATAGGCTTCATGTTCCTTACTGAACATTTTAATGTTAATGCAATGTTCATTTCAATGTTTATTTTAATTTTAATTTATTTTTTATTTTTTAAATCTTTTAATTTTTTATGTCTCACGTTCCTAGCTATCCCAAACCCATTGGGGCGTTAGTGAGATGCTTTTCAGTCGGTAAACATGGTTGTATCCAATTGTAATGGGTGTTTCTCTAAACCTAAGAAAGCAACAACATGAGATTAATACATTCAGTTGGATTATCAGGTCCCTTGTCTCCAATTAATCCTTGTGCTTGTCACCAAACTCACTGAAATTCCATATCATTATTATAAAAGAAAACAGCATATAAATTTAACATTGGATTATTAAAGTTTATTTTTCAGTAAACTTGCCGTATGTATATCAATTGATTAACCGATGTTTCTTCTTTCACTGTGGCGTTTTCGAAGTAGATAACGCACGCAAGTGTGATGGTGAATGGCTTGGATAAAGCTCTCCACAGTGGAGGAAGAACCAATTAACATGCTCACGACAAGAATACCGAAAAATAATCTTTAATAACGTTAAAGACCATGCAATTCTAAAAACTCTAATTAACAAGACCACCTCATGGTGCAGTGACTAGCGTTCTTGGCTGTCGTTCCGGAGGTCTGGGTTCGATTCCCGGCCCTGCCAAGGAATTGTTATTCTGGTGTGAGGGCTGGAACGGGGTGCATTCATCTTCGTGAGGCAAGACTGAGAAGTGGAGGGTTTGATTCCCACCTCAGCCATCCTGGAAGTGGTTTTCCGTAGTTTCCTCATTTCTACTCTAGGCAAATACTGGGATAGTTTCTAACGTAAGGTCACGGCCGCCTCCTTCCTAATCTTATCCCCAATTCACAAATACAACTATAATACAGCCATCACAATAACACAGGTTATCAGAAAAATTCCTCACAGACCCAAAATACACGGGATGGAACGGGGTACACTCAGCCTCGTGAGGCAAAGCTGATTAATGGAGGGTTTGATTCCCACTTCAGCCATCCAGGAAGTGGTACCCGTGGTTTCCTCATTTCTACTCTAGGCAAATACTGGGATAGTTTCTAACGTAAGGTCACGGCTTCTCAATCCTATCCGCAATTTACAAATACAAACTCTAGTAGAGCCATCACATTAACACAGATTGATTGGTTGGTTGATTCCTCAGTTTAGGGGCTGCGACAACGCGGTCATGTAGCCCCGTGTACTTTGGGTGTGTGTAGAATCTGTCTGATAACCGGTGTTAATTGTGATGACAGTATTAGTGTGTGTTTCTGTTTCTTAATTCAAGTAAGGACTGCATACATTGAATTTTTCAAGTAATTTCTACTTTTGCCGCCAAACGCCACCGTCAACTACTAGTTCAGAACTTGGCTACTAGACGCCATCGCAGTCGGCTCCTGGCGACGAACGTAGGAACTTCAGCGTTGTTTACATTTTTAACCCAATTTAGCTTCTCACAGGTGTAATTAGTGGAAGGTTCTTTAACGTGCCATAAATATATGACATGGAACCGCCGCGCACCGGCTTTATTTACCCTCCGAAGGAAGGCATACTGAGGGATTTTTAACGATCTTAAAAAAACGACGACCTCGGCCGGGTTTGAACCCGCAATCTTGGGCATAGAAGCTCAGCATGCTACCAACTACGCCTCCGAAGCCGCTTTAACACAGGTTATCAGACAAATTCCAAACACACCCAAAATGCATGGTGCTATATGACCGCGATGTCACAGCCCCTAAAATAAACAACAACAACAACATATAACTAACACACAATTATTTACAAGGCTTATACATTTATGTGTATATACAAATGTTAGTGGCCTGATATTCTGGCTGGATGTCTGGGTGGCTTGGAAGTGATAATGAGAACTAACTTGCTGTGCGATAGCCCATAGCCATGTTACTTTCCGAAGCGTAGGCTCGACGCTCATCGATCCCAGCGTCGTCTCCGCCGTCAATGGAGTGGAACATAAAAGAAGAATTATTCGTGAAACACGACACTGCTCACAGAGTATCAAATTCGCCTGGCAAATAAAACAGCCAAATAACGTCTCACAATAATTTTAGTCTCAGTTCTTGGACTTGGATGATATAATGGTGGTGGGTAACCTCGTTATAGCTAGGTACGCAGGAATATTTTCTATCAAGTAGCGTTCCTTCTTTACATTCCCTTCAAAACTCGAAGCTTTAAAAGTATGAGATTTACATCGTTGCCTAGCAGCAAAAGAAGTAATGGCTTTGTGGCTAGCATTCTTGGCTGTCCCCGGCTTTGCAAAAACAAAAAACAAAAAAGGAATTCTGGTTTGAAGGCAGGAACGGGGTACACTCAATCTCGTGAGGTAAAATTGAGAAGAGATGGGCTCGATTTCCACCTTAGCCATCCCTGGTTTCCCCAGTTCTGGTCGAGGAATATTCTGGGATGGTACAAGTGGCTTGTTAGAAGTAAGTCTAGTTCAACAGCGGCCACACTACAGATCATTTCTGCGTCATACAATTCGGAGATCGGAGGACAGTGCCATAATCCTTTAGCAGTTCACATGTTTGGTTCCATTGAAGAATATATTACAAGGATTATACAAATACTTATTCAATTTTCACCCACATTGACACATAGGCTAAAATTGTAAACCGTTCTCCTTCAAAGAATTTACAAGAAGTTATCTGCAGCAGATTTGACAGGCCATCCAATACAAATCTATACATTTTTATAATAATAATATTCTAGAAGGATAAGTTATATTGTCATATGATGTGCTAGATACCATTCAAATTATCTTTTATTCTCAAGAAGATCGTAGATTTCAGCTGACAGTACACTATTTTAATTTTGTTGATAGAACATCACGCCGTTATTTGTGATGGATATCAGAAACTAGATTTGTAAATAAATAATTTTTTGATTGAACTGGACGTTCAGTAACAGTGTTCGATAGTAAAAACATCAGAAACTCAGCTGGACATTTAAATTACAAAAAATCTACCGTAATCTAAAAAAAGAAAGAAAAAAAAAGGACCGTGCAGAGGATTGGATTAAATGTGGCCCATTTGACTTTAATGTTCAGGTATTTAACCTCACCCTCGACTTTGTTGCAATCGCTCTTAGCCTCTCAGCCCCGGGGTCCTTGAGAGGCTGAGAGCTATATCAAAAATATACGACCAACTGCATTTGATTGAGGGGTTTGGGTGATTACCAGGAATCTATCTGACCAGAATTTGGTCTGGTGCACTTAATCACTAGAAATACAGAAGATAGAAAAGGATGGTAAAAGTGAGAATTTCATGTTGTAGCCTAGTCGAATTTTATTGTTAGGAATTGCATTTGAGACAGTGCAGGGAATGAAGCTTCTTTTGTGTTAAATTTGATGTTTGGAAACACGAGTTTAGTGCTTTTCAGTCGGTCAACACGAATGTACCCAAAAGAGATGGGTTATGCCCTAATCCTGAAATAAATTACATGAGATTAATAAAACACTAGGATGACCAGTTTCGATCGTCAAGCGATCATCATCGGATCCATTACACTTAGGCTACAAAATCTATGTTTGAAATACAGGTGAAAATATTTACAATATGTACAATTATTTAGTTGCAGTATTGGTACTGCAACTGTCAGTGTATGCTAAAAGCAGTATATATGTTAGGTGAAATGCTAAATGGTGATAGCTATCCGGAGATTGTACTTTAGAAAGATTATATGGCTGTAAACTATGGTTAAACTATAAAATTTTAGGCTAACTACTTATCTGATTGTCTTCCGTACTACAGCTACTCGCAGTTTTCGTGCTCACTGGAACTCACTGTGCGGTCGACTGCGGTGGTTATCTTAACGCCTGGTTTTTCCCTGCCTTCTCCCCCCTTGCCCCTACGTGCTGTGGGGAGTGATAGCGATGTGTTTATGTGAGCTGTTGCCAACCTAGATAAGATGTATGTTATTGAATGAGGTGGGTCTACAACTATTAAAGACCGTGGATTAGCCCTCGCCACGCGTGGAGCATAACCCATTAGAACTAAGCGTTGACGGTCTTATGAGGACGTCCCGGCACCTTTAATACTGCCGCGAATATGGGCCTTGGTTTATTGTAGAAGAAAAGTACATCGTACACCTGATCCAGATAACATTTACCTATTAAAACCCCCCCAATTTTCCCCCTTTTTTATCTAGCTTGGCTGGGTCGCTAAATTGTGTTTTGTTTCCGACAGGGTGTGTTTTTTAGTAGCGTGAAGAGGGGTGAGCTCTCCATGAACGTGTGTTCATTTAGATTGTTGGGATTGTTTCGTTTGGCTAGGTGTATCTCGATTGCTTCCTTTATGTCAAGAGCTCTGCCTTTCGATTCGTGATGGATTATTTTAAGGTCCGACTCTATGTTGGTAAAGCTGAGCCCTGCGTCACACATATGTTCGAGCACGGCTGAATGTGTTCCGTATCTTATCGCAATCCTATGTTCATTATAACGTGTGTCTACTCGCCTTCCACTCTGCCCGATGTAATTACCTTGACAATCGGTGTCTTGGCACGTTATAGAATATACCTCTGACCTTGAATACGGGTCACGTTTATTTAGATGACTATTTAGGAGGTGCCTAGCGGTTGTGTTTTTCGTCGTGAAAGCTATCTTTAGGCCTTGATTTTTGAATAGGTTAGTGATTTTATATGTATTCGCATTCACATAGTTGAAACGCGCAAATTTTTTCTCATTACTGTCCGGTTTGGGAATCGTTTTATCTTTATTTTTAGGTTTGGCTATAATTTGATTTATTTTGCTTGGGGAGAAGTTGTTTTCCTTTGCTATTTGCATAATAGTTCTTATTTCCTTATTATAGTTATCTTTTGACATGGGTATGTATAAAGCCTTGTGCACCATTGAATTGAAACCCGCTAGTTTGTGCGTACTGGGGTGATTAGACTGATTGTCGATTGCATGCGAGGTTTGTGTTGCTTTCCGGAATATGGAATATGAAAGGTCGTTGTCTTTACGTTCAATAGTTATATCGAGATAATTTAGTTTCCGGTCTATTTCGGATTCCTTAGTGAATTTGATAGAGTGGTGAAGGCTATTAATGGATTGGAGAATTGTTTCTTCGCTTGTTAGTTCAGTATCGTAGATGCAAATTACATCATCTACGTATCTTTTCCATATTACTATTCCCTTTGTCAAGTCTTTTCTAAGAACGCATTTTCTAGTGCATTGATGAAGATGTCAGCGATTAACCCACTTAGTGGCGATCCCATTGCTAGGCCTTCTCTCTGTGTGTATATTTTATTGTCGAATTGAAACACGTTTTGGGTGAGAACGACCCTCAGTAATCTCACAATCTCTTCAATTTCTTTTACCGAATTGTTGGATTTTAAGTAGTTTTCGATAGTGTTGATTGCTTCAATAATCGGAATATTGGTGTACATGTTAGTTACGTCGAAGGATACTAGCCTGAAGCTAGGTTTCATTTGTAGGGTGTTCAATGCTGTTACTAGTTCTGTTGTGTTCTTTACAGAGTTGTTTTTGTCGTTGGGAAGACGGCATTTTAAGATTTTTAGTAACTCTTTGCTGATTTTGTAATTAGGGGCATTCCTACAATTGACTATTGGTCTCATTGGACATTCCTTTTTGTGTATTTTTGGTTGTCCCCTCAATGACGGTATTTTCGGGTTCATGTTTATTAGTTTTGATTTTTCGGCTTTGGTCAGTATGTATTCTGTTTCTTTTAGCGGACTTTTTATTTGTTTTTGGAATTTGTTGGTGGGGTCTTTTGTTAATTCCTTGATTTCGTTGTTGTTTAGGAATTCGACTGTTTTTTTAATGTATTCTGTTTTGTTCAAAATTACTCTAGTGTTTCCCTTATCTGCTTTTGTGATGATTAAGTCATGTTCTTTTATTTTTTGTTTCAACGACTTTATTTCTTTGAGTTGTTTGTTGTTTTGAATGTTATTGCTATCGCCCTCTCGTTTGAGGATTTTTTTGGCTTCGTTGGTGGCGAGATTTTTGGTTAATTCCCTGTCTTCTGCTGGGAGCTTGTGACTGGCTATCTCAATATCTGTGATTAACTGTTTTATATTGTGGTTCGTGTGTGCGTCTGTGCAGTTGTATTTCAAACATTTGTCTAACATATTCATTTCACCTTGAGAAAAGGTTACGTTCGTTCTGTTGTTTACTCTGCTGTGGAAATTGAATTCATTGTTATTCGTGTGTTGTTCGTTAGATTGATGGTTCTGTGCTTCTCCTAGTTTTCTTAATTTATTTTCTAGCGTTTCATGCTTCCTCGTTGCTCTGATTTTGATGGTGTCATGTAGGTGCTCGGTGAAGCTGTCCCATTGGACTGCGTGCCAGAAATTACTTAGTTGCAATTGAATGTCGTATAATTGTTGGTTAATTTTTTGCTTTCTTATGTATGAAAATCTTAATTCGTTTTTTATCCAAAGCGCTTTGGCTTGTTTGGTTGAAATGATCGAGGCTGGTGTGTTTGGTACGGTTTTAATTGGTACGTATTTAGGGGTGAGGTTTAGTTCTATACATTTTTTGTTGAACCAAATTGACTTGTCTAAATTCATGAGTTTAAGCCTGAGTGATTTGAATTTCTAGGCTTCACGATTTGCCTGACTAGCCGTGAACATTGTGGTGTTTGAAGCCATATTTTCAGTGTTGCCTTAGTAAACAAGAGTTTAGTGCTTTTCAGTCGGTCAACACGAATGTACCCAAAAGAGATGGGTTATACCCTAATCCTGAAATAAATTACATGAGATTAATAAAACACTAGGATGACCAGTTTCGATCGTCAAGCGATCATCATCAGATCCATTACACTTAGGCTACAAAATCTATGTTTGAAATACAGGTGAAAATATTTACAATATGTACAATTATTTAGTTGCAGTATTGGTACTGCAACTGTCAGTGTATGCTAAAAGCAGTATATATGTTAGGTGAAATGCTAAATGGTGATAGCTATCCGGAGATTGTACCTTAGAGAGATTATATGGTTATAAACTATGGTTAAACTATAACATTTTAGGCTAACTACTTATCTGATTGTCTTCCGTACTACAGCTACTCGCAGTTTTCGTGCTCACTGGAACTCACTGTGCGGTCGACTGCGGTGGTTATCGTAACGACTGGTTTTACCCTGCCTTCTCCCCCCTTGCCCCTACGTGCTGTGGGGAGTGATAGCGATGTGTTTATGTGAGGTGTTGCCAACCTAGATAAGATGTATGTTATTGAATGAGGTGGGTCTACAACTATTAAAGACCGTGGATTAGCCCTCGCCACGCGTGGAGCATAACCCATTCGAACTAAGCGTTGACGGTCTTATGAGGACGTCCCGGCACCTTTAATACTGCCGCGAATATGGGCCTTGGTTTATTGTAGAAGAAAAGTACATCGTACACCTGATCCAGATAACATTTACCTATTAAAAACCCCCTAATTTCCCCCCTTTTTTTATCTAGCTTGGCTGTGTCGCTAAATTGTGTTTTGTTTCCGACAGGGTGTGTTTTTTAGTAGCGTGAAGAGGGGTGAGCTCTCCATGAACGTGTGTTCATTTAGATTGTTGGGATTGTTTCGTTTGGCTAGGTGTATCTCGATTGCTTCCTTTATGTCAAGAGCTCTGCCTTTCGATTCGTGATGGATTATTTTAAGGTCCGACTCTATGTTGGTAAAGCTGTGCCCTGCGTCACACATATGTTCGCACACGGCTGAATGTGTTCCGTATCTTATCGCATTCCTATGTTCATTATAACGTGTGTCTACTCGCCTTCCACTATGCCCGATGTAATTAGCTTGACAATCGGTGTCTTGGCACGTTATAGAATATACCCCTGACCTTGAATACGGGTCACGTTTATTTAGATTACTATTTAGGAGGTGCCTAGCGGTTGTGTTTTTCGTCGTGAAAGCTATCTTTATGCCTTGATTTTTGAATAGGTTAGTGATTTTATATGTATTCGCATTCACATAGTTGAAACGCGCAAATTTTTTCTCAATACTGTCCGGTTTGGGAATCGTTTTATCTTTATTTTTATGTTTGGCTATAATTTGATTTATTTTGCTTGGCGTGAAGTTGTTTTCCTTTGCTATTTGCATAATAGTTCTTATTTCCTTATTATAGTTGTCTTTTGACATGGGTATGTTTTAAGCCCTGTGCACCATTGAATTGAAACCCGCTAGTTTGTGCGTACTGGGGTGATTAGACTGATTGTCGATTGCATGCGAGGTTTGTGTTGCTTTCCGGAATATGGAGTATGAAAGGTCGTTGTCTTTACGTTCAATAGTTATATCGAGATAATTTATTTTCCGGTCTATTTCGGATTCCTTAGTGAATTTGATAGAGTGGTGAAGGCTATTAATGGATTGGAGAATTGTTTCTTCGCTTGTTAGTTCAGTATCGTAGATGCAAATTACATCATCTACGTATCTTTTCCATATTACTATTCCCTTTGTTGAAGTCTTTTCTAAGAACGCATTTTCTAGAGCATTGATGAAGATGTCAGCAATTAACCCACTTAGTGGCGATCCCTTTGCTAGGCCTTCTCTCTGTGTGTATATTTTATTGTCGAATTGAAACACGTTTTGGGTCGTTAAGATAACCACCGCAGTCGACCGCACAGTGAGTTCCAGTGAGCACGAAAACTGCGAGTAGCTGTAGTACGGAAGACAATCAGATAAGTAGTTAGCCTAAAATTTTATAGTTTAACCATAGTTTACAACCATATAATCTCTCTAAAGTACAATCTCCGGATAGCTATCACCATTTAGCATTTCACCTAACATATATACTGCATTTAGCATACACTGACAGTTGCAGTACCAATACTGCAACTAAATAATTGTACATATTGTAAATATTTTCACCTGTATTTCAAACATAGATTTTGTAGGCTAAGTTCAATGGATCTGATGATGATCGCTTGACGATCGAAACTGGTCATCCTAGTGTTTTAATAATCTCATGTAATTTATTTCAGGATTAGGGTATAACCCATCTCTTTTGGGTACATTCGTGTTGACCGACTGAAAAGCACTAAACTCTTGTTTACTAAGGCAACACTGAAAATATGGCTTCAAACACCACAATGTTCACGGCTAGTCAGGCAAATCGTGAAGCCAAGAAATTCAAATCACTCAGGCTTAAACTCATGAATTTAGACAAGTCAATTTGGTTCAACAAAAAATGTATAGAACTAAACCTCACCCCTAAATACGTACCAATTAAAACCGTACCGAACACACCAGCCTCGATCATTTCAACCAAACAAGCCTAAGCGCTTTGGATAAAAAAAAAAGAATTAAGATTTGCATACAAATGAAAGCAAAAAATTAACCAACAATTATACGACATTCAATTGCAACTAAGTAATTTCTGGCACGCAGCCCAATGGGACAGCTTCACCGAGCACCTACATGACACCATCAAAATCAGAGCAACGAGGAAGCATGAAACGCTAGAAAATAAATTAAGAAAACTAGGAGAAACACAGAACCATCAATCTAACGAACAACACACGAATAACAATGAATTCAATTTCCACAGCAGAGTAAACAACAGAACGAACGTAATCTTTTCTCAAAGTGAAATGAATATGTTAGACAAAGGTTTGAAATACAACTGCACAGACGCACACACGAACCACAATATAAAACAGTTAATCACAGATATTGAGATAGCCAGTCACAAGCTCCCAGCAGAAGACAGGGAATTAACCAAAAATCTCGCCACCAACGAAGCCAAAAAATCCTCAAACGAGAGGGCGATAGCAATAACATTCAAAACAACAAACAAATCAAAGAAATAAAGTCGTTGAAACAAAAAATAAAAGAACATGACTTAATCATCAGAAAAGCAGATAAGGGAAACACTACAGTAATTTTGAACAAAACAGAATACATTGAATAAAACAGTCGAATTCCTCAACAACAACGAAATCAAGGAATTAACAAAAGACCCCACCAACAAATTCCAAAAACAAATAAAAAGTGCGCTAAAAGAAACAGAATACATACTGACCAAAGCCAAAAAATCAAAACTAATAAACATGAACCCGAAAATACCGTCATTGAGGAGACAACCAAAAATACACAAAAAGGAATGCCCAATGAGACCAATAGTCAATTGTAGGAATGCCCCTAATTACAAAATCAGCAAAGAGTTACTAAAAATCTTAAAATGCCGTCTTCCCAACGACAAAAACAACTCTGTAAAGAACACAACAGAACTAGTAACAGCATTGAACACCCTACAAATGAAACCTAGATTCAGGCTAGTATCCTTCGACGTAACTAACATGTACACCAATATTCCGATTATTGAAGCAATCAACACTATCGAAAACAACTTAAAATCCAACAATTCGGTAAAAGAAATTGAAGAGATTGTGAGATTACTGAGGGTCGTTCTCACCCAAAACGTGTTTCAATTCGACAATAAAATATACACACAGAGAGAAGGCCTAGCAATGGGATCGCCACTAAGTGGGTTAATCGCTGACATCTTCATCAATGCACTAGAAAATGCGTTCTTAGAAAAGACTTCAACAAAGGGAATAGTAATATGGAAAAGATACGTAGATGATGTAATTTGCATCTACGATACTGAACTAACAAGCGAAGAAACAATTCTCCAATCCATTAATAGCCTTCACCACTCTATCAAATTCACTAAGGAATCCGAAATAGACCGGAAAATAAATTATCTCGATATAACTATTGAACGTAAAGACAACGACCTTTCATATTCCATATTCCGGAAAGCAACACAAACCTCGCATGCAATCGACAATCAGTCTAATCACCCCAGTACGCACAAACTAGCGGGTTTCAATTCAATGGTGCACAGGGCTTTAAACATACCCATGTCAAAAGACAACTATAATAAGGAAATAAGAACTATTATGCATATTGCAAAGGAAAACAACTTCACGCCAAGCAAAATAAATCAAATTATAGCCAATCATAAAAATAAAGATAAAACGATTCCCAAACCGGACAGTAATGAGAAAAAATTTGCGCGTTTCAACTATGTGAATGCGAATACATATAAAATCACTAACCTATTCAAAAAGCAAGGCATAAAGATAGCTTTCACGACGAAAAACACAACCGCTAGGCACCTCCTAAATAGTAATCTAAATAAACGTGACCCGTATTCAAGGTCAGGTGCCAAGACACCGATTGTCAAGCTAATTACATCGGGCATAGTGGAAGGCGAGTAGACACACGTTATAATGATCATAGGAATGCGATAAGATACGGAACACATTCAGCCGTGTGCGAACATATGTGTGACGCAGGGCACAGCTTTACCAACATAGAGTCGGACCTTAAAATAATCCATCACGAATCGAAAGGCAGAGCTCTTGGCATAAAGGAAGCAATCGAGATACACCTAGCCAAACGAAACAATCCCAACAATCTAAATGAACACACGTTCATGGAGAGCTCACGCCTCTTCACGCTACTAAAAAACACACCCTGTCGGAAACAAAACACAATTTAGCGACACAGCCAAGCTAGATAAAAAGGGGGGAAATTAGGGGTTTTTTAATAGGTAAATGTTATCTGGATCAGGTGTACGATGTACTTTTCTTCTACAATAAACCAAGGCCCATATTCGCGGCAGTATTAAAGGTGCCGGGACGTCCTCATAAGACCGTCAACGCTTAGTTCGAATGGGTTATGCTCCACGCGTGGCGAGGGCTAATCCACGGTCTTTAATAGTTGTAGACCCACCTCATTCAATAACATACATCTTATCTAGGTTGGCAACACCTCACATAAACACATCGCTATCACTCCCCACAGCACGTAGGGGCAAGGGGGGAGAAGGCAGGGAAAAACCAGTCGTTAAGATAACCACCGCAGTCGACCGCACAGTGAGTTCCAGTGAGCACGAAAACTGCGAGTAGCTGTAGTACGGAAGACAATCAGATAAGTAGTTAGCCTAAAATGTTATAGTTTAACCATAGTTTACAACCATATAATCTCTCTAAAGTACAATCTCCGGATAGCTATCACCATTTAGCATTTCACCTAACATATATACTTCATTTAGCATACACTGACAGTTGCAGTACCAATACTGCAACTAAATAATTGTACATATTGTAAATATTTTCACCTGTATTTCAAACATAGATTTTGTAGCCTAAGTGTAATGGATCTGATGATGATCGCTTGACGATCGAAACTGGTCATCCTAGTGTTTTATTAATCTCATGTAATTTATTTCAGGATTAGGGTATAACCCATCTCTTTTGGGTACATTCGTGTTGACCGACTGAAAAGCACTAAACTCTTGTTTACTAAGGCAACACTGAAAATATGGCTTCAAACACCACAATGTTTGGAAACACGTTCAGAGGGAAGAACAGGTCAGTCTGCTCGCAAAGAATAACCCGGGCCAATCACAAAATTCGATACGAGAGAGTCTAGACGTAGTGACAAAAACTTGTTATGAAGGGAAGGCCGCGCCAGTCACAGGGAGTCGCGTGGACCGGCCAACTTTGTGTTAGGGGCAACTAGACTAGCCCGCACGACCTCCACGCGTGTGCAGCAGAGGTGGTGGGGAAGTCGCACACCACACTGGTCACGTGACTGCCCACAGCCAATAAATTGAAGGGATTTATGCACTTTATAAAACCATTCATTGCTAATTAGCAAGCATTAGAGAAGACATTTTCACGGCTAAGAAAATGTAATATTTTATTCTAGAAATTATCTGTATTTTAATTTGTAACTACGAAGTCTCTGAGAAGCTGAAACTAGATACGGTATTTCGAGGATTCCACCAAATTCTCGCGCTGTTTTGGAAGAAGGCTCTATCTTTGTCTTGGAGAAGGGGTGCTCGGCAAGAGGACTCGAGACTCTTATTGTCTGACACTTGAAGGAGCAAGACGTATGTTTGAGGTGTCCAATTTTTAGTGCGAGCGATTGCAAGTTCGGTTATCGGGAAGTGATGCGGTAATCAGGGTGAAGTGTAAGCTGAGGGCCGCACTCGTCTAACAAAGACTTGGTGATATTTTAAGGAATGGACATAGAAAATATTCAACCAGCGATATTACTTAAACAAAATAATTGAATTCTAGCGAATTGTGAATTTATAAAATAACGATGTAAGAAACATTGACGATATATTTCAGTGATATTCTATAAGGAACTTGCAAATTAATTACTGTGAATTATTGTGAATTCTCATTTTACGGACATCGTATTTCTTTGTGTGATAGAAAGTTACGATAGCATATTGAACATTACGAAGCGAGAGCTCAGGGGAATATTGCACCACACTAAATATTCCAAAATGCATCATGATGAATATTACGCCGAAATTGGGAGAGATGATTTCGAACTTTATTAAGGTGGAAGAGATGGCATACTAAATACATGAGGGAAACGTAATATGCAAGATGCTGAAGATATTTGAAGTTGACTAAATGAAGCAGAGAAGACGATGGTTTTCCACAGCACTTTAAAAGTTCAACAGTTAAAAGATCACAATGATAGCTCTGAAAAATTCTACTACAATGAAGTTCTACAAGACCACTTCATCACGAAGATGTCAGGAGATTGTCTAAGAAGACGAGGGAAGGCCGGAGATCGGAGTCGAACCGAGGGAAGCATCCAGAACGAGACGATGGTTTTCCGAGAGGCGATCCAATAGAGAGCATTCGTGGACTTCATCACGAAGATACCAGGCAATTTCCTAGGTACGAGAGAGACGAGAGAGGGGCATGAAGGGTAATGCTATTCCAGCATTATTATCCAACTAAGACCTAGACAACTTTAAGTCTACACCAAGTAAAAATGAATCCAACAAGTAGTATTTTAGTAGTTTGGAGACATTTTTGAATTGATCTGAAGACTTTTTCAATATCTGGCTGTAGGAATTCTTGTACCTATATCTTCGAGTATTTTAAATGTTTTCTTCGATTTGGAAATTAGCTTATTTTCGTATTTGAGTTTGATAGTTGTGATTTCCGAATTTTGAATTTAGGATATTTAGGGCTTTTGTATTTGAGGTAGCTGACCGTATTTTTGAATATTCAGGATTTTTGAGTTACGCGATTTTATATTAATACCTGAGATTTTTGTGATATGCGAATTTGATTTTTATTCTTCGACTTATTAGGATTGATGATCGTTCTTGATCATTTTCATTTTGTAGAATTTTGAAAGTTGATATGACTTAAAGAGGAGGACAAATATTTTGAAATATGATTTTCTGTTATGAAAATTCATTGAAAGAAATGGAGATATGAAATATTTGTATGAATATCGTTGAAAACGTTACAGTTTTCTTGGAAAGGTTTCTTCTACAAATTAAACATTTTATAATGCTGAAATAGAAATATTATTGATAAATGCTGTGTGAATAGTAAGATTTGTGGAATGCATTTGTCGCATTTTAAAATCAGAAAAATAGTTATTATTGTCATTATTGAATTACATTGTGGAGAAGATTTACGAGATCAGTAATTAATATAATATTCATGGTAGAGATCTGTGTGAGCATATTTAAATATTGAAGGCTGAGATTTTACGTAAAGTTTTTGACTTTGTTGATAGTGATGAAACACAGTTCAATTCATCATGTATTTTAAAGCTAACGGATGGTATTCCAGCTTATTGTAGCAAAGGTTTGCATTATGAAGCGAATGTGGCAATGTGCGAGTTTGACATTGTTCCACGATATGAAAGTAAGTTATAATTGTTGATAGTTGGCGAAATAATGTTGTTGATATGTGTACAATACTGACTGTGGAAGGAATTTTATGTAGTTACTTGTAATAAAGTCAGATAGGTTTCTATTTGAGATCAACTGTTATTGTTGTATAGTTAAAAGAAGCTCAGATGTAGATTACTGTTGGCTCATTTATATCAGAGAATGGTAATTGTTATTTTAAGTAGACCGAAGTTTATTTATATTAGTATTTTTATTGGATAGAAGGCACTAGAGTTGACATTATCGTGATCTAGGCTTTATTGAACACATCATTAGTTCTTATTTTTCAAACAGTAACGATTTAAACAAAGGTTAATGGCAGGTTTTGATGTATAAATAGCTGTTGAGCAGAGAATGTGAATATGTAAATACTTGTATAAGTATTAATTATAGACCGAATATTCAGTTTAGAATAGGGATTAATAAGGTATAAGGAGACTTGCATTGAGTTGAATATGGTTAATATAATAGCGAAAGCCCATCGCTTATTTCATTTTTCCGAGCTAGGTAACTTTAAAGACATTTTTATTTTACTCCTTAAACTAGGGCACAGCAGGATTTTGCTAAGAGTTTCTAATCCTCCATCGATTTATTATTTTAGATATATATTTTTATTATTATTTTCAACTAGGAATCGTTTTATTTTAAATTGTTATTCTGAATAAATCAAACAGATACGTTTTTACGTAGTCCTGACATTTTATAGAACATTTTGAGTTATAATTTTCAGATAATTAGGGATATATTGTGCTATAGAGGAGTGACAGGGCTTGTTTATCCACACATGCTACCCAATCAACCGAGTGTTTAAAGGATTTCTCACTCTCCTATTTGAGATGAATTTCCAACCAACCCCGTAGTATAGTCCTATAGCACAATGATGATTAGCCTTTCCAGTAGCCGGGGACTACAAGTTCCTTGCTGCGATTCATCTCCATCTTCGTATTCTGGCATATAGCTCATTGGGTACGTATTCAATGTGAAATGATAATTAGAGTTGAAGTATCAAATAATCGTTGCTTTCATTATAGATGTTTATGTATATTATGTGGTGTTAATACGCATTGAGATTGATTGTCGTTGCTGAAGAAGGGCTCTAGATAGCTCAGAATTATACAATTACTTAACATTAAAATAATTAACTTCATATAATGACTAGCCGTGACGATTTTCAATAAAAAACAGAGTCATTGTTCCTATCAAGCCACTGCACATCACTTGGGCGTTGGGTACCATCTGGCGTTCATAAGTGGAACTTTGCTAACTTTCAGTGCTCAGCTTGCTGAAGAATGACCTTGGTGAAATGAATATTCGCAATTATTTCAATACACAGACGACAGGATCAAATAAGTTGGGGCTCAATGCAAGGGCATATATACAATTTTTCTTCGGGGGGAAGGGGGGGGGGGGAGGGGAGGGGGCTGCCTATCCTGAAAAATTGTGAGTGTTCTCAGGGGATTGTCACCGCAAAATACCCAGAAATATCAACCAATATCTTATAGCATATGACTTTGTGTAATTATTTTAGATACGATTCAAAGTTTGTATAGCCTACAAATACTGGCAATACAAAAAAAAGTTGTAAAATACACCACAACACACAAATAAAATTTTATACTTAATGGACTTCCTATAATCTAAGGAGTGAGAATGGCAAATATCTGAATATTTGTCAATTTACTAAGCAGAAAAGTAAACGTTCTTTTTTTTTTTACTAATTGATAATTTATTTCTCTAAAGTACCGTACTGTGGAATTCACAGTTTTGCCTCACAAGGCTGAGTGTACCCCGTTCCAGCCCTCAGAGTAGAATTAAAATTTCTTGGCAGAGCCGGGAACCGAATTCGGAATGCTAGCCACTACACCACGAGTTAATCTAATTTCAATCTTAATATTGTTTATAACTTAGGCAATAAGTTAAGATTAGGGTACAATGCTCTTATCAAAACAACACTTTCTTAACTTTTATTGACATTTTCGGGGGGGGGGGGGGCTGGAGCCCCGTCAGCACCCCCGTTATATACGCCCCAGGCTCAATGGATAATGTGTAACGTAAGTCGTGTCTCAAGCCAACAAACGTCATCGTAGCACAATTACTTGTCAACATATTTCAGTTTTAGTAATAGTTAGTTAGTTTTATTATACATGTCATTCGAGCTGAGGATTCCATATCCAATCGTGTTTTCAGCTCGACACCAACTGACAGACGCCCGAGAGGCCACAAGATGGAAGGATCGAGCGATAACGTCTCTGGTAAAGGTGGCACCAACAGCAACTGTGGAGGATGCAAGGGACAGAGAAAGGTGGAAGATCATCTGGCGCAAAAACGTCAAGGTTTGGGCCATGCAAATAGAAGCGCAGTTTGCTATAGCAGGGATAACGGCCGAACTTACCAAGTTTAATCATGTGCTAGGTGCGTTACATGCCGATGTTGCTGAATTAATATCTGATTTTCTGTGCAAGCCCCTGTCCAATACGCCTTTCTCCGACTTGAAAGAACGGCTTGTCCAAGAGTTCGAAGAATCGGAGGGACGTAAAGTTAACAAGCTTCTGATGGAATTAGACTTAGGAGACATGAAACCGTCCCAATTGCTTAGGGAAATGAGAAATTTGACTGGAACACAAGTTAAGGACGATTTCTTACGCACGATATTTATCCAGCGGCTACCCGTCAATGTGCGTTCTATATTAGCGTCAAGTAGTGATATGTTGGACAATTTGGCAATAATGGCCGACAAAATAATGGAATTTTCAGCTCCCACACACAACATATACAGTACCCAAGCCACGCAGCAAAGTTTTAGAGACCAACCTAACCTCAACTTAGGAACAGACAGACTTTCACGCCTTGAAGCGCAGATTTCTCAGTTAACTTTAAGTGTCAACGAACTGAGAACCAGATCTCAATCTAGATTGCGAGACTCAAGGTCACGTTCCAAAACACCAACAAGTAGATATAACCCAAACAAATCATTTTTCTGGTATCATTTTAAGTTTGGAGATAGAGCTAAGAAATGCACTAGTCCTTGCTCCTATCGTTCCAACATCAGTGTGCCGGAAAACTAGCTCGCTCCCCACTGGACGCGGCATGTGATCGGAGCTTGGTATCGCGCCGCTTGTTTATTATTGATAAATTAACTGGCTACAAATTCCTCATAGATTCAGGAGCTGATATCTCCGTACTCCCTACTTCTTTCAAGGAACAAGGGCAAGTGTCAAAAAGGCAACTGTATGCAGCCAATGGCAGTCCAATCAAAGCATATGGTGAGCGACTTCTCAAACTAGATTAAGGTTTACGCAGACATTTCTGTTGGAATTTTCTGATAGCAGAAGTACAAACACCTATAATTGGAGCTGATTTTATCCACAATTTCAACCTGCTAATCGACCTGAAAAACAGATGTGTCATAGACAGTACGACTAACCTATCCTCACCAGCTACCTTGATCAAAACAGAAGTGATCGAATCATTCCATACCATCCCTCCAAATCAAAAGTACGCCGAAATTATCAAAGAGTTCCCTGATCTCCTGAAAGAACGAATCAATTTTTCAAGTCCTCATTACAGTGTGATGCACCCCATCATAACAACTGGACATCCAGTCTCAGCTAAGGCACGGCGATTACCACCAAAGAAACTTACAGCTGCCAAGGCAGAATTTCAGCAGATGATCGATATGGGAATCTGTCGACCTTCGAACAGCTATTGGACTAGTCCTCTCCACCTTGTACCCAAAAGAGATGGATCTTGGCGTCCTTGTGGTGATTATCGGACATTGAACAACATCACTCAACCTGATCGCTACCCAATACCCAATATACAAGACTTCAACAGTCAGCTGGACGGAAAAAATGTATTTTCCAAGATCGATCTCCTACGCGCATACCATCACATACCAGTTCATCATGACGATATTCCGAAGACTGCAGTAATAAGCCCCTTCGGACTGTTTGAATTTGTTTCCCTACCGTTTGGATTACGCTATGCAGCACAGACCTTTCAGAGATATATGGATAACATTCTACGAGATTTTGATTTCACCTACTGCTACATCGATGATATACTCATAGCTTCCTCCAGTGAAGATGAACATAAACGGCACCTGTATTTATTATTTGAGCGCCTCAGTCAGTTCAATATTAACATCAATATTAGCAAATGCATCTTTGGAGTGACAGAAGTGCCATTTCTTGGTTACCTGATCTCTGCCAATGGTATCCTTCCATTGCCAGTTCGCGTACAAACAATCAAAGACTATCCTCTACCGCAAACAATCCAAGACTTGCGTCGTTTCTTAGGACTAATCAACTTCTATCGTCGAGCACTTCCTCGTGCAGCCAATATGCAGGCTAAACTCTTTGACATCACTCACGGAGCAAAGAAGAACGACAAAAGAAAAATTACTTGGACTAATGAACTTCAAACGATATACTCAGATTTGAAGACAAGTCTTGTTAGTAGTGGAGTGAGGCCGATTCTAACGAGTGTCATGGCCGCCGCGTGAGTCCAAGCCAATATCTCGCGAACCCATGGTCGGATTTTAACAAATGAGGTGTCGTTGGACTCGAGCTGACGTCCTCTTTCCTATGGACCACTCGTTATATTTTTTAAAAATTTTGTAAAATTTTTGTTTTCGAAAGTAGGTGATAGTTTGAAAACCAAACATGATAGAACGTTATGCCATGGCTCAAACGAATGATCTTTATGACCTTTATTTTCTATAGTGACACTTTTTTTGTTTTTTTGAAAACACTCGAATTTTGAAAATCCTATATTTTGGAAACTAGGAAGTTTACAAAAAAGTTTGTTTGACGTAAATCAATGGGCCCTACCTCCTCTAACCCCAAAATAAATTTCAAGTCTTTAGGATAAAAACAGTAATAGTGTGGTGACACGGGTTCAACGCCACTTCTTTTTGAACCCTCCTCGTATCGGCCCCGAACCTGATATCTCGCTAACCAAACATGGGATTAGAACATACAGGGTGTCCTAGCACTCGTAGTGACGCCCCCTACTTTCCTATAGCCTCTTTATTTAATTAAAAGACCAAAACTAAAAGGTCATTCGCGAGAAGTGGGGTAGTGTTGGTTTTCTCAAGTCGCGCTCGTGCTTGAATATGTATGCCTATGTTGGGAAAGGGTTAGGTGGTGGGGGAGGAGTAGGGTCGGGTGAGGGGTCGTTTAGATAGTATTTTTTCCGCTCTATGTGATGGTGAGGTTATTTTTTAAAATGGATGGAATTTGGAAAGGCCATTTGGGGTAAACATGTTGTTTTGACATTTTGGCGATGAGTTTTTTTTTGTATGCCTATGAACTTGAGGGGTTTTGTAAGCGGGCGGGCTTTTTACATGATTATTTATAGATGAGGTTTTTTTATATTTATTATGTGGTAGTGGGGAAGCTGCGCCACTTAGGAAGTTGTGAGCCCCTGCGACCTTGGAATGGAAGGAGTCATGCTAGGAAGGCGTGCTTGGATTCTTTTTTTCGTCTCGTTGCGCTCTTTACGGAAATGTAGGTGTCGAAAGGGTGAAAATCTGGAAACATGTTTTTTTGGGGGTAAACCCGTGATTTTAAACTTTTTGCTATATTTCGCGAACCAATCATGCTAGAGGCGTGTACGACGGGTCCGAGGACTCGGAGCGACGTCTTCTTTGCTATGGACCACTCGTTATATTTAAAAAAAATGGAAACTCGATTTTGGGGTAAAAACGTGTTTTTTGTGATTTTTGCTGATATCTCACGATCCAATAACGCTAGAGACGTGTACGAGGTGTCCTAGGACTCAGGCTAACGACCCCTTTCAAATGTGGTAGATACTTTTTCCAAAAAATAATTCACAAAGGGCCTAACGCCATACATGTTGAAAAATAATTCTTTACCGTTACCTGTTTATAATGTTCATGAAGCGTGGTGGTTGAGAGAGACGATACGGCTGGGTGTGTGTGTTTCAACGAACCTGTCGCTAACCACAAGGACCATGCTTAATAGAACAATCGCTATTTCGGCGGGTCGGTGTATGACAGAGCGAGCGTGCGTTTTTCTGATATTTTACC
Source organism: Meconema thalassinum (assembly GCA_946902985.2). Lineage (NCBI taxonomy): Eukaryota > Metazoa > Arthropoda > Insecta > Orthoptera > Tettigoniidae > Meconema > Meconema thalassinum. The sequence goes on along the minus strand of OX336388.2, from coordinate 510,187,173 downwards.
TTTAACGTGTAAACGCTGATGAGAACTTGGTTCTATGTTGGTCGAAGCGAGTAGAGAAAACAAACTTGCAGACGAGCAGGAGCTTATTGTCATTTGAGCTTATTGGAATGCGCTGATCTGACTTGACAACAGGTGCAATGGAAAAATGACAAAGACGCTTGAAGGTGAAATAATCTGACCATTGTGGTGGCAGGGAAGAGCGAAAGGCATGTGAACATGTGTGAAACAACATGTACGCTAAACAAGTTGCATCCTGTTTGCGTCGTACGTGACAAAATGCAAGTTCATGTGAAATTTGATCTACCACAGGTGTTCGCCTGGGACGTTAGCTGTCCACGTGCGCGATAACTGTTAACAAGTTACATTCTATTTGCTTCGTTCGTGACAAAATGCAAGTTGACGTGAAATTTGATCTGCCACAGGTGTTCACCTTGGACGTTAGCTGTCCACGTGCCTGATAACAGAATATTCAAAGCGTGGGAATCGCTGAATCAGTAAAAAGTATGATGCAACTTGTGGGAATGATGTCACAACCAATAGATAGGCAAGAGCTGCGAACAGCAGTGGTGGGTGGTGAAGGGAGGGAGAGGGGGAGGGGTAATATACGAGAGAACACAGGTGGAAAGAGAACGAAATATGTGGAGCTGAGGACTGTACACATAGAGCTATAGGTGGTGTACAAAATGTGTGAATAAATAAACTAAAAATTGCACAGGTTCACACAACATGTAATTTATTGATCCAAGATTTAACGTAGAGTTAAACCCTAACCATTTGACATATAGTTTATTTCCTTTTTGTTTCGCGTACGAACATGTGTGATATTTACCATGTGTGATGAAACATAGTTAGGTAGAGAAAGAATTAGTGTAGGCTACATGTATGGTGACTGACAAGACTTTTACCATTGAAACTTGTTTTTCAGATCAAACTGCAGTATAGAGAGAGTATAGGTTGCAGGTTGCAGGTATTATTATTATTATTATCATCATTATTATTAAGAATAATCAATTTTACATCCAGCAATACAAGAAAATATATACACACATAGCTTTTTAAGTATTACAGAGGTGGCCAAATTATTAGACTAAAGCTTGAAAAATAACATATTTTATTTTCCTGGGTAGGCTTACAAATGAAAATTAAACATGCATGTGCCTCAATACTTTGTGTGCATTCTTTGTTAGAAATAAGCATTTTCACCCTTTTGGGCATACTTTCATGAGTGTTGGGCAATTGTTTTTTATATCATTGTCATGGTGCCAAATCCGCACTAATGTTTCAATCAGCCCAATTTTTGTTTTAACAGTGATTTTCGCGATTTTCTTCTTGACTATAGCCCACAACTTTCAATGGGGTTCATGTTTGGGCTATTTGCGGGCCACGGAAGCACAAAAAGTTTTTTTTATCACGGAGAAATTGAGCCACTTTCTTGGCCGCATGACAAGGTGCATCGTCATGCATGAAGACACACGGATTTTCCCCAAACCAATCCCTATCTGAGGTAAGAGATGCTTCTCAAGGACTTTTATATATTGGTCCTGCTTCATGGTACCCTCTGCAATAGATAATCTTCCGGTTCCATACACAGACATCACACTCCAGACAATAACTTTCGTTGGATATTTTACTGTCTGTTGTATGCACTGGTGATGAAGCTCTTCTTCTGACCTTCTACGAACGTACTGACTCATTTCTTCACTTACTTAAAATTTGGATTCATCACTGAAGCAAACCTATAAACAAGTTTTCATTTTAGTAGTGCAATGTCGGCATTATTTCAAGTAATAAAGGAACAATAATAACAACAATTTTATAAATTTCCAGTAAGCATTGTTAAACTTGTGATAAAAGTAGATAATTTTTGTAAATCTACTATTTTGTTGTTACATACCTTCTTCCAGTTATATGTACACCAATCTTCTTGGCCCTTTGCCCATTCCAATCTCTTTTTTGGCATAACTGGAGCGATCTTTGCTTTTCTTCTGGGTCGTCTAGATTTCAATCCGTTATGGTACAATGTTCTTCTCACAGTTTTAGCAGATACATCTATGCCACTACTCTTCAACGTTTTCTTAGTTCATTGCTCGTAGCTGAGCGATGGTTTCGTGAAATTGAGATCAGTTTTTGTACACCTCTAGGGCTTAATTTACATTTCCTACCACATTTTCCTTTTCGTTAAGACTGATAAACCTCTCTGTTATCATCCATTTTCTTAATTCTATTCACTGAGTTTTGTGCAATATTGAGTCTTCTTGCTATCTCCTGCTGTGTGTAGTGTCCTTCAGTAAGCAATGTTCTTGTTATCCTTAGGCTCAAATCACTTTTTCTCCCCATAAATTTAACATTCCCTTGATAGGTCGATGTGATGCACTGCTATCTAATCACGTCGCAAATATAGGTTTAAATATGTCAGGATAAAGCACCAGAGCATTGCCGATGGAAATAAGTGACAGATAGTAACAAAACAATCACTAAACTCTTGGGAAATTTCAAACTAAAAACCACATGTGCATATAAATAAATCGTTCCTTGAGACAGCAGTCAATCAATTGTGACAGTTTTGCCAAACTATGAGACAGAAAATCCTAAAAACATTATCCAAAAGTCCCTATATCATTGTAACATCTCCAGTGACAGCTCCCATAGAAAAACAAACACATGTGTACTCAGCAAAATTGAATAATGGTTTTTCAGACCTTTAGTCTAATAATTTGGCCACCTCTGTATTGTTCAAGAAATCGCGTGTGCTATATACACATTTTCCTTTGCACTACAACATTGTACAAGTCACTTGTTCTCTTGATCACTGGAGTCCCATTATATTAAATATGTACAATCTTCATCATATCGTAACTTTAGTCTATTTCTGATTATTATCTAAGTAAACGTATTGGTCTAAAAATATACATTCTGAGAACTATGTGATGAATATCAAATTCAGCCGAGTTAGGGAAGAATACATGTAAGCTATACCACGTAAGGCAAGGCCTTGTGGGTGGCATATTAGGTCTACTTACCTAATTATAACGTTAAGTGTTCATGTTAAAAATATATTACATATACTTTATATATTAAAATAAGCGTTGTGAAACAGCTAGGTAGCAATGGTAATGCTAATTTATAGATTAAGCTACTTTAATATATCTTCAATGACATTTTTATTTTCTCGAACAAATATCTTTGCGTTGCGTATAAACTTTGTATATTTATGTAACTGGTCTTTTATGGGATTAGGAAGGATATTGTAAAATTTAGGAATAAAGTATTGAAAATTACGCTTTGCAATAGATAGATTTGGTTTGAAGAGGACAGACATATTTCCTGTTCTACCTCTTGTTTGGTAGGTGTGGCTCATGTTTATGACTGAATTTTTATTTTTATAGATATATTTATAGACTTCCGTCACGTAAAGTTGTCCTATATTCATGACGTTTGCTTCCGCATACAATTCATTCGTAGGATATAACCTTTCCTTTTTATACATGATACGCAACACCAAGTTTTGCATTACTTGAGCTTTTTTACAATAGTTTGATAAGCTCCTCCCCATGCAATTATTCCATACGTGAGAGTAGACTGAATAAGTGCAAAGTAGATATCTCTCAGTAGTTTAATATTGAAAATGTGTTTCAGACAATGAAATACATAAACTGTCCTCCTTATTTTCTTTGTGATGAAATTAATGTGCGATCTCCACTTCATGTCTTCATCAAAATAAATTCCTAGGTATTTTATATTTTGTGTGCGGTTGATTTTTATGCAGTTGCAGCTTGTATTACAGTTTTCTGGGTTAATAAATGACGAACGGTGTACACAAACTCTGATTTATCGATTCAAGAATTAAGAGTAGACTATCTTTAATTGATTGGTTAAAGAGGATAGCTAAAACACACACAAAATGCTCAGTGGTTACCGGGACAAGATGGTCGCTACACACAACAAGCTTTAAATACTTGAGGATAATAATCTGTACACACACACACTCGCTTGTTCTAAACTAAACTGTGTTGCTGTCAGTGTTCAGACAGTAGGCTGATGACAAAATGAATTGCTAACGGAAATATAATCATTTCCGGTTGTATAATGTTACCAGCTATCCATTTTGGGTTGTAGTGTTAAGCACTTTTAGCTCTTGTACTGGTGGTCTTAACTCGATTTCCAGGTCTGAGGCCTAGAACGAGTCAAACTAAGAAACAAGGGCATGGTGGTGTAGTGGTTAAGCTGTTAGCCTTTTCACCAGGGTTCGATTACAGGTTAATATGCATGTCATAAACATATTAACAAAACAAAACCGAGATAACGTTTAAAACTGATTACATTTGTGTCTTTTCAAATTATTACTTGGATTACAAATACAAAGGTGAACTGGGTTTGATATACAGTTAATGCTGTCTATCACACACTAGACTGTAAGAAAGCCAAATAGCAGAAGGCGTAGGTAGAGCAGTGGTAAAATTGCTATATGTAGAGAACTACCTAGCGGTTTTATGAACTGGCAAAGCTATATCGCATAAACAGTGAAGGATACAATCCAGCAATCAAATTTGTATCTTGTGGAACAGAGAAAATGCACTTTTACCTTGATGGATAGCAAATGAGTGCAGATGAATGACCTATGCATTAGCCTACCATAGGGTTATAACCACGAGGTGGAGGTGTGACTTCTATATTTTATTGTTTAGAGACATGGCTTTTTGTAACCAGTAGATTTAGTATTTTGTAAATATTCATTTTTGTAATTGTAAATAGTGGAAACATTTTGTGTAATAGTAAATGTTAAATGTATAACTAAAAGTTATTTGGGATAAGTGTGCATGTCAAGGATAAATAGCGTGGTTGTATTTGTTTTTCAAAGACAGGTATGGTTGTGTGAATGTATGACTATAGATAGAATGATAGAGAGAGAGAGAGAAAGCTTGTGTGTGTGTGTGTGTGTGTGGGTAGCATTGATTTTTCAACCAAAGCAAACACGGCAAGTTAGGATGGTGGGGTAATTAATGTATATATCAAATGGTAAATAGTATACTGTATTTTTTTAATACTTGTGTTTTTTTAATGCAGCAGTAGATAGGTGTTATTTTGTAAAACAGTCTTACCTACAGTAGTAGTAGTAGTAGTAATAGAGAAAATAGAAATGTATTTTGAATGTAACTATTGTACAAGTACTTATATTAAATAAATAAAAATATTGTATGGGGATTGTCTGTTTTTTCTTAATTGCTATACCCACGTCCTACTATATTAATGCCATTGTTAACCATCAACAGTCTCCACCTATGTTCAGAAAGAAAGTGATCTTAAACAATACACTCTATCTATGGTTTGTGTACCGAGTATCATAATAATGCAGTGTCGTCAAGACATGTTCTGGCAATAGTAATTTTGGTAAGGGGTTCGAACCCTTGCTTCCTTGTACAGGATTAGTTTTCACTCAACAGCAACCCATAATACTGTACTTTGAAACATGTCACATCTCATTACAATACGTCAACTGTATCGTTTTCTAAGACCCCAGCTGCTGGCTAGTAGCTAGCAGACTGTGCAACAGAAACAGTGTCACCATGTTCATCCTTTAAAAAAATTCAACATATATTATTCTTTTTTCTTATTATTGTTCATTAAGAGTAGTGTAAAGTTGTCTTTGTGACGTAACGGTTATAATAGTAGGCTGGCACTCTAAAGCTCTTGAGTTCAATTTGAGCTTTAACATAAAATTTTAAAAGTATATACGGACTAAAACAGGTCTACTTAGTCTCGGGTGATCCAAATAAGTAGATGTGGTTTGATTCACACTTTAACGATAGAACACGACGGTTTTTTTATTTTTTTAATAATGATAGCCATTTGTTCATTTTTTTTCATTTTCACATTTTACACATGGCCATTTGTCAATTTTCCATGTACACGATTTGAAAATGTCAGTTTAAAGTTTTTGGATTTCATGATATGGAAACAAGAATTTTCCATTTTGTTGTTTACACATTTGTCAATTTCCCATTTACATTTTTTAAATGTCAGTTTTAAGTTTTTAAATTGTGTTGATATGGAAACATGGATTTCCTATTTTTTTCCATATCACAGACGACACGTTTATGATTTAGTCCATGCTGAAAGTTTAGTTTTGTAAAACACACATTTGCTGATTTAAATTTTCTTGAAATCACCTTAATGGAAGTGCTTGGCCATGGCAATAGTGCATTCTCTTTCTGTTTGTTTCCAAAAACATATAGGCCTACTACTACTACTACTACTACTTTGGACTGATCCCTATGGGTTGGCCCATGCATTTATCCAAATTATGTCAAAGGGACGGGTCCAAAGGGATTAGTCAAAAGGACCTGTCAACAGGGACCCGTCCACAGGGATCCGTCCACAGTGACCCGTCAGCAGGGGCCCGTTATAAATGACTCCCTTCAAAAAGGACCCGTCCAGAGGGACTAGTCAACGGGGACCAGTCCAAAGGGGCAAATCAACAGGTATCAATCAAAAGGGGTTATCGCCTCAAGATCTGTCATACCCCCCTATGATTATTGGTTTGCTTATCGACAAGCGCCGCTTGGAATACTTTTTAATCACCCCTCGTGGGTCAGCCGCCATCTTTAAAAAGGTCGTGGGAACTTAGGTGTTTACTAGCAGTCTTCGGCAAAAAGTCCAACAATACATCATGAAATGCCCTAGTCTTATTGGTTCGCGAGATATTAACAAAAGTGCACTTAGACCCTTTGTCAAAATTTCAAAAATAGATTCAGTGTTGTGCAATCAATAATAGCTACCTCTTTAACTATATACTTGTTTTTGTTGACCAAGAAGCCTTGAGTATCCACCATCAGTGTATGAGACATGTTTACGCTTGCATAAATCAAAACCAACTGACTACTCACTACTTGGGTTTAGAAATTACATTTACTCAAATCACATTCTAGTAAAAATGGTGCCTACTATAAACTGCACCCACTTTTGCACCCACTTTTACATTCCCTTTTGCACTCACTTTTGCACCCACTTTTGCACCCAGTTTTGCACTCACTCTTACACTCCCTTTTACACTGACTTTTGCACCCACTTTTGTACCCACTTTTGCACTCACTTTTGCACCCACTTTTGCACCCACTTTTGCACTCACTTTTGCACTCACTTTTGCACCCACTTTTGCGCCCACTTTTGCACCCACTTTTACACCCACTCTTGCACCCACTTTTCTTCTCACTTTAAACTATTATTTATATCATCGAGTGAACTTTGCTAGAGATTAGTTCATGCTTGACAATTGACATGGAAGTATCAACAAATAGCAATGGTATGCCATACGCATTCTATAAAGGATATACATACATTGTAAAACGAACCAATAAAATGGAACTGTTATTTGGCGTTGTACAAAACATCGTTCAAAACAGTGTCGAGGTGAGCTGAGAAGTAAAAATAGTGATGTCTTAAGTGTGAGTGACCATCAATGTAGTGTACCAGATAAAACATCATTGCTGTTTAAAAAAACTCTTCAAAATGCTAAAACACTTGTCCCAGAAAAAGATATTGCAGCTCAAGTTAGTGCATTGTTTGTTAAGAAGCATGTATCATCTCCTCAGAAAGTCGTGTTAGGACAGTTGTCAATGTCTGAAAAACTCCCAACATTATCAAAGGCAACACAGACTGTGCAAAATGTGGTATTACAAAAGGATCAAAAAGGACTATATAGTAATACTGATGAGGATTATAATGATCATGATGATAATGATGATGATGATGATAATGATAATGGTTATGATGATGATGATGATGTTGATGATGAAGATAATAATGATAATGGTAATGCTTTGTTTACACCTAAAAATCATTTGTTAAATTTGTCTACTGGAACAATCCAAGTAAGCTAATCCGGCGGCTTCAGCAACTGCAAGTCTATAAACAGGCTGGTTATACTGAATATGAGGAAGAACTATTGGATATAGAAAATGAGCTTCGTCGTGCTAAAATTATTATGTAATGTATCCACATAACCGCTTAAACTATTTCTTAACAATACATGTTATATTTTCTACCACTCTGCTACCATTTTGCTCTCACTTTTGCTATCACTTCAAACTGTACATATTAAATATAAAAGCCAACGCTAAATGATTTTATTATCAGAACAGTTATAACCTTTGTAGTGAGCAAATCATACTAACAGGTTAGTTGCTACTATGGAACTTACTACAACTAACAAAGGTAAACAACGTGTACTCTATAAAGGCTACTCTTATAACTATAATCGTCAAAATGTAAAAGGAATAATATTTTGGCGATGCTCAAAAGAGAGGTCAAAAAAATGTCGAGGCAATCTAAAAAGTAGAAATGGTAAGGTTTTAAGTGTGAGTGATCATCAATGTGGTGTACCAAATGAAACACTGTTGGTGTCAACAAATAATCATGACAATGCTAAAAAGCTAGTACAAGAAAAAATGTTGCTACTCAAAATAGTGCAGTGTTTATTGAGCAACATTTAAACCCTGCTGTAAAAGTTATGTTTAATCCATCTTCCACATCTCAAGAGTCGTCAACATCACAGACTATGCAAAAGGTTGTGTTGTTGTTGTTGTTTTAAGGGGCTTAACTACAAGGTTATCTACCCTTCATATGCAAGAGAATCAAAAAGGACTAAATAGTATTAGAGAAAAAAGAAATGTATTTTGAATGTAACTATTGTACAAGTACTTATATTAAATAAATAAAAATATTGTATGGGGATTGTCTGTTTTTTCTTAATTGCTATACCCACGTCCTACTATATTAATGCCATTGTTAACCATCAACAGTCTCCACCTATGTTCAGAAAGAAAGTGATCTTAAACAATACACTCTATCTATGGTTTGTGTACCGAGTATCATAATAATACAGTGTCGTCAAGCCATGTTCAGGCAATAGTAATGTTAGGTAAGGGGTTCGAACCCTTGCTTCCTTGTACAGGATTAGTTTTTACTCAACAGCAACCCATAATACTGTACTTTGAAACATGTCACATCTCATTACAAAATGTCAACTGTATCGTTTTCTAAGACCCCAGCTGCTGGCTAGTAGCTAGCAGACTGTGCAACAGAAACAGTGTCACCATGTTCATCCTTTAAAAAAATTCAACATATATTATTCTTTTTTCTTATTATTGTTCATTAGGAGTAGTGTAAAGTTGTCTTTGCGACGTAACGGTTATAATAGTTAGCTGGCACTCTAAAGCTCTTGAGTTCAATTTGAGCTTTAACATAAAATTTTAAAAGTATATTAGGACTAAAACAGGTCTACTCAGTCTCAGGTGATCCAAATAAGTAGATGTGGTTTGATTCACACTTTAACGATAGAACACGACGGTTTTTTATTTTTTTAAATAATGATAGCCAATTGTTCATTTTTTTTTTCATTTTCACATTTTACACATGGCCATTTGTCAATTTTCCATGTACACGATTTGAAAATGTCAGTTTAAAGTTTTTGGATTTCATGATATGGAAACAAGAATTTTCCATTTTGTTGTTTACACATTTGTCAATTTCCCATTTACATTTTTAAATGGCAGTTTTAAGTTTTTAAATTGTGTTGATATGGAAACATGGATTTCCTATTTGTTTTCATATCACAGACGACACGTTTATGATTTAGTCCATGCTGAAAGTTTAGTTTTGTAAAACACACATTTGCTGATTTAAATTTTCTTGAAATCACCTTAATGGAAGTGCTTGGCCATGGCAATAGTGCATTCTCTTTCTGTTTGTTTCCAAAAACATATAGGCCTACTACTACTACTACTACTACTACTACTACCACTGTAGGTAAGACTGTTTTACAAAATAACACCTATCTACTGCTGCATTTAAAAAAACACAAGTGTTAAAAAAATACAGTATACTATTTATCATTTACTATATACATTGATTACCCCACCATCCCAAAATTGCCGTGTTTGCTTTGGTTGAAAAATCAATGCTACCCACACACACAAACACACACACACATGCTTTCTCTCCCTCTCTCTATCATTCTATCTATAGTCATACATTCACACAACCATACCTGTCTTTGAAAAACAAATACAACCTCGCTATTTATCCTTGACATGCACACTTATCCCAAATAACTTTTAGTTATACATTTAACATTTACTATTACAAAAAAATGTTTCCACTATTTACAATTACAAAAATGAATATTTACAAAATACTAAATCTACTGGTTACAAAAAGCCATGTCTCTAAACAATAAAATATAAAAGTCACTCCTCCACCTCGTGGTTATAACCCTATGGTAGGCTAATGCATAGGTCATTCATCTGCACTCATTTGCCATCCATCAAGGTAAAAGTGCATTTTCTCTGTTCCACAAGATACAAATTTGATTGCTGGATTGTATCCTGCACTGTTTATGCGATATAGCTTTGTCAGTTCATAAAACCGCTAGGTAGTTCTCTACATATAGCAATTTTACCACTGCTCTACCTACGCCTTTTGCTATTTGGTTTTCTTACAGTCTAGTGTGTGATAGACATTCACACAACCATACCTGTCTTTGAAAAACAAATACAACCTCGCTATTTATCCTTGACATGCACACTTATCCCAAATAACTGTATATCAAACCCAGTTCACCTTTGTATTTTTAATCCAAGTAATAATTTGAAAAAACACAAATGTAATCAGTTTTAAACGTTATCTCGGTTTTGTTTTGTTTAATATGTTTATGACATGCATATTAACCTGATATCGAACCCTGGTGAAAAGGCTAACAGCTTAACCACTACACCACCATGCCCTTGTTTCTTAGTTTGACTCGTTCTAGGCCTCAGACCTGGAAATCGAGTTAGGACCACCAGTACAAGAGCTAAAAGTGCTTAACACTACAACACAAAATGGATAGCTGGTAACATTATACAACCGGAAATGATTATATTTCCGTTAGCAATGCATTTTGTCATCAGCCTACTGTCTGAACACTGACAGCAACACAGTTTAGTTTAGAACAAGCGAGTGTGTGTGTGTATAGATTATTAGCCTCAAGTATTTAAAGCTTGTTGTGTGTAGCGACCATCTTGTCCCGGTAACCACTGAGCATTTTGTGTGTGTTTTAGCTATCCTCTTTAACCAATCAATTAAAGATAGTCTACTCTTAATTCTTGAATCGATAAATCAGAGTTTGTGCACACCGTTCGTCATTAATTAACCCATACCTGCAACCTATACTCTCTCTATACTGCAGTTTGATCTGAAAAACAAGTTTCAATGGTAAAAGACTTGTCAGTCACCATACATGTAGCCTACACTAATTCTTTCTCTACCTAACTATGTTTCATCACACATGGTAAACATCACACATGTTCGTACGCGAAACAAAAAGGTAATAAACTATATGTCAAATGGTTAGGTTTTAACTCTACGTTAAATCTAGGATCAATAAATTACATGTTGTGTGAACCTGTGCAATTTTTAGTTTATTTATTCACACATTTTGTACACCACCTGTAGCTCTATGTGTACAGTCCTCAGCTCCACATATTTCTTTCTCTTTCCACCTGTGTTCTCTCATACATTACCCCTCCCCCTCTCCCTCCCTTCACCTCCCACCACTGCTGTTCGCAGCTCTTGCCTCTCTATTGGTTGTGACATCATTCCCACAAGTAGCATCATACTTTTTACTGATTCAGCGATTCCCACGCTTTGAACATTCTGATATCAGGCACGTGGACAGCTAACGTCCAAGGTGAACACCTGTGGCAGATCAAATTTCACGTCAACTAGCATTTTGTCACGTACGAAGCAAACAGAATGTAACTCGTTAACAGTTATCACGCACGTGGACAGCTAACGTCCTAGGTGAACACCTGTGGTAGATCAAATTTCACATGAACTTGCATTTTGTCACGTACAACGCAAACTGGATGCAACTTGTTTAGCGTACATGTGGTTTCACACATGTTCACATGCCTTTCGCTCTTCCCTGCCACCACAATGATCAGATTATTTCACCTTCAAGCGTCTTTGTCATTTTTCCATTGCACCTGTTGTCAAGTCAGATCAGCGCATTCCAATAAGCTCAAATGACATTCACCTCCTGCTCGTCTGCAAGTTTGTTTTCTCTACTCGCTTCGACCAACATAGAACCAAGTTCACATCACCGTTTACACGTTAAAGGTAAAATATCAGAAAAACGCACGCTCGCTCTGTCATACTCCGACCCGCCGAAATAGCGATTGTTCTATTAAGCATGGTCCTTGTGGTTAGCGACAGGTTCGTTGAAACACACACACCCAGCCGTATCGTCTCTCTCAACCACCACGCTTCATGAACATTATAAACAGGTAACGGTAAAGATTTTTTTTTCAACATGTTTGGCGTTAGGCCCTTTGTGAATTATTTTTTTGGAAAAAGTATCTACCACATTTGAAAGGGGGCGTTAGCTTGAGTCCTAGGACACCTCGTACACGTCCCTAGCGTTATTGGTTCGTGAGATATCAGTAAAAATCACAAAAAACACGTGTTTACCCCAAAATCGAGTTTCCAATTTTTTAAAAATATAACGAGTGGTCCATAGCAAAGAGGACGTCACTGCGAGTCCTTGGACCCGTCGTACACGCCTCTAGCATGATTGGTTCGCGAAATATAGCAAAAAGTTTAAAATCACGGTTTTACCCCCCAAAAAACATGTTTCCAGATCTTCACCCTTTCGACACCTACATTTCCGTAAAGATCGCAACGAGACGAAAAAACGAATCCAAGCACGCCTTCCTAGCATGACTCCTTCCATTCCAAGGTCGCAGGGGCTCACAACTTCCTAAGTGGCGCAGCTTCCCCACTACCACATAATAAATATTTAAAAAATCCTCATCTATAAATAATCATGTAAAAAGCCCGCCCGCTTACAAAACCCCTCATGTTCATAGGCATACAAAAAAACACTCATCGCCAAAATGTCAAAACAACATGTTTACCCCAAATGGCCTTTCCAAATTCCATCCATTTTAAAAAATAACCTCACCATCACATAGAGCGGAAAAAATACTATCAAAACGACCCCTCACCCGACCCTACTCCTCCCCCACCACCTAACCCTTTCCCAACATAGGCATACATATTCAAGCACGAGCGCGACTTGAGAAAACCAACACTACCCCACTTCTCGCGAATGACCTTTTAGTTTTGGTCTTTTAATTAAATAAAGAGGCTATAGGAAAGTAGGGGGCGTCACTACGAGTGCTAGGACACCCTGTATGTTCTAATCCCATGTTTGGTTAGCGAGATATCAGGTTCGGGGCCGATACGAGGAGGGTTCAAAAAGAAGTGGCGTTGAACCCGTGTCACCACACTATTACTGTTTTTATCCTAAAGACTTGAAATTTATTTTGGGGTTAGAGGAGGTAGGGCCCATTGATTTACGTCAAACAAACTTTTTTGTAAACTTCCTAGTTTCCAAAATATAGGATTTTCAAAATTCGAGTGTTTTCAAAAAAACAAAAAAAACAAAAAAAGTGTCACTATAGAAAATAAAGGTCATAAAGAGCATTCGTTTGAGCCATGGCATAACGTTCTATCATGTTTGGTTTTCAAACTATCACCTACTTTCGAAAACAAAAATTTTACAAAATTTTTAAAAAATATAACGAGTGGTCCATAGGAAAGAGGACGTCAGCTCGAGTCCAACGACACCTCATTTGTTAAAATCCGACCATGGGTTCGCGAGATATTGGCTTGGACTCACGCGGCGGCCATGACACTCGTTAGAATCGGCCTCACTCCACTACTCTTGTTAATGCTGCTCTTCTCGCACGTCCTTCCTATGAACTACCGTTGGTTTTGATGGTCGACGCTTCTGACTTTGCAATGGGTGCTTCACTTCACCAAGTTAGTGAAGATATTATCCAACCCTTACCGTTCTTTTCAAATAAACTCAGCGACACACAGAAGAACTACTCGACTTATGACAGAGAACTCCTTGCTGTGTATTCAGCTGTCAAACATTTCAAACATATGCTAGAAGGTAGAGAATTCCCAATCTACATGGATCATAAACCTTTGACATTTATGTTTAATCAACGACCCGGCAAAGCTACCCCTCGGCAACTACGCCACATGAGCTTTATAGGGCAGTTCACCAACGACATTAGGTATGTGGAAGGAACAAATAACTCGGCTGCTGACGCTTGTTCTCGAATTTCTTCCATAAGTATTCCTTTACGCTTTACTACGGAGGAGATTGCCAAAGTTCAAGCTACAGATGAGGAATTGAAACATCTACAGCAAGCAAGCGCATGTTCTCTGAAATTCCAGGTGTTTCCTTTACCCAATAACCATGAACTTATCTGTGACAATTCCATCGGCAAGCTCAGACCAATCATCCCTACTGCATTTCGTCATCGCATATTTGAGTCCATCCACAACACAACTCCAGCAGAGATGACCTATGGAACACCAATTAAACTACCTTCAGACTTCTTCAATGGACCTTCAAATACAGAAGATATTCCAACTTTCTTATACAAGCTGAAAGAACAAACCAGGACACTTCAACCTGTGCAATCAGAGCACCACACTGGCAACAAGATATTTGTTCACCCGGAACTAATGAAGTGTGAATACGTGCTTATTCGGCAGGATGGATACCGACGTCCTCTGCAACCAGTGTACAACGGACCATATCGTGTTCAGTCAAGGGATAACAAACATTTCAATATTGAGACCCCAGCAGGCTCACAAACAGTGTCCATAGATCGACTTAAGGAATCCCAATCAACGTCAACAACGGACACTGCCGCAATATCTCCACCTCCGGATCCAGCTACTCCTCTGAAACATCCTGAGCCTCGTCCCAGTGTCACCACAAGAGTTGGCAGACGAGTGACATTCCCTCATCGCTTCCTTAGTGTTACCACTGGGGAGGGAGTGTGTGGAGGCCATGAGCGAAGAGCTCTTTGGAGAACTTAGAGTTCTGTGATTGTTTTTTTACTCTGTGCTAGTTTTGTGTACTATTCTTTCTGTTAGCATAAAAGGTTTGCAAGAAGGAATAAAAGTTTTCCTAGTCGTCAGCATCAAATATAATTTATTATTATATTATATTATATTATAATACCTCATCCCAGTACCTAAAATTTCATACTCACTGAACAATAAACAAACCGCATTCAACCACATCGACTTGCATACGCTATCCACTATGCTAAAACATCAAATAACTTCCTAAACCTAACACGCTATACCCTCGATTGAAAAGTAATGAAAGTTAACAACAAATGAATTTAAAACTCATTCAATAGCATGAGCTATTATCAAGATAAAAATGTAATGTCTATTTACACTCGAGCATAAGCTCCGATCTCGCATTAATGCCACTTGCAATTTAATGGGATCCTCACAATTCTCCATAGCTTCAGAAATACTACCACTTATACTCAATTCTGGTCTGTCGTCAAAATAAGTCAAATATATTCGACCAGCTAAGGTTAAACATACGTATATACATCCTTGGGTTCAATAAAAGTTAATAAGAGTAAAACGTAACAGACTTTAATATCCAATTTCCCGTCTAAATTTCAGCTGTGACCCTATTATCTTCCCTTATCCAAAGTCATGTATGAAATAAAAGGAGTTCTACTCACTTACACCTTATGCCTTGCCAAAAATAGCCTTGCCCAAGCAATGACTGTATTATAATGCTGAAACTCCTTCGCTAAAAGCCTCTCGTATGCCAACTGAAAACGGAATTACAAACATATTAACCAATATCAAAAGGTTATCATCTTCACTTCCTGAAAACTGGCATTCCTTAAAAAGGGCATATTTCCTCAGCGTTGTCAAACCAACCGCTGGTATAACAAACAATAACATCAGTTGTTAATCTATTAATCTATACATGTCAACGACCTTTCGACAAAGCGTGAAAGACCTCCTCACAATTACTTTAAAAACGTTACTAGGATATCTCTAAACTGTTGCGTATACATTTAATAAAAATACTGTACTATTACTCCATACTTCTGGTTTCACTTTCACAGGTGAAGGAATATCATGTCTACAATGTGACATTATATTACCCATCGTGAATACATAATCTCAAAATTTATTTGTGTGTGTTCGATAAGGATCAATCTCGACGAGGTAATCAAACTAGAACTTCCCTAACGTCGGATGACAAAGATCTTCCAAGAAGATTCTATTCTCAAATTATTTTAACTGACTGAAAGATCATAGCTTTCTTCAATAAAACATACAGTTAGTCATATTCGTATTATCTCCATTCTGTACGAATGTCTATGATTTCTAACGATAATCATCGTTTCCACGTTAAATGTTTATCTGCAATACGATGCTAAGATCATTACGATGCTGTGATATTTCACAATATATCACCATTTCTTTCTTCTCTCTTGATGTTACTTCACGACGTATAAGAAGCCCAAATTAAACTAATAAATTAATTTAATTGGTAACATAGACGAAAATGTCTATCACTGGAATTCAAAATGAATTCATAAACGTCGAAAATAAATTACTGTTCCTTAAAGGAAATGACAAAAATACTAGTTCCTCAAACAAGTTAAAATCTCAGTTCAGAAACTGGATTTCAAACAAACAATGCTAAAAACGTTGAAAGACGATCACTACAAATGATCTCGAAGAATAAAATGTCTATACATGGAATACATAAATGTTGTGTCGAAATATGGATATAGGAATTGCTCTAGAATGCCACTATAATGCTCTAACTACAAGTTAAATTAACACAGCTACCTTGTCTGGGAGTCTAGAAGTTCATATAGAGTATTATAAAATACTCAGTTGTTACGTCCTTCAAGGATCCGGGTTGGATCCTAGTTCGTTTCCAAGAACTCACGACCTCAGGAAAGGAACGAATTCCCCTACTGGAAAACAGCAAGCTCCGACCGGGATTGAACTGCGGACCGCCAACCATCATCTTCTTTGTGACCGGGTATACCCTGGACCTCTTGATAATCTTCATGTCTCTTCTCACTCCGTCATGGTACAGTTTCATCAAACAACGAGAAGTGTCCTATGTTCAGCTTCACGTTCCAAAATAAATTCGAAAAGGAAGTCGTGGACCTCACTCGTATACTGAATATTCATGGAGATGGAGTATGAATATCGTTCTGTAGTCGCTGGTGTTAATATCGAGCTCATGTTAGACGATAATGCACTAGAATGTGATTGTACATAGCGTCTCACGTTTGCTCGTAAAGTAGACAGTCATGAACAAACTCCTCTAACGGAGCTCCATCGTTGACTATATTGCTTCTATCTGCTTGTATTCCTGGCGCACATACAAATTTAGTCCATAATCGTAATCATATTATAAGACTTAATAATGTTCTCCTGTTGAGAATACACCGTCATCATACTGGTGTTACCATAAAGTTCCTCACTAGCAATGCTAACAATCACTGTTACTCACGTGAATATGTGCATTCGCTGTAGTCTTCTCGAACAAACGTGTTTTATAGCGCTGGATTCAGACACTTTTCTAACGCTTCACAAAATGTTTATATCTCCCAAAATATTCTTCCGAATTCAATAAAAGTTCGTAATATACTTCACAAGATTGTAGGCTATAATCTGTATTAGAAATAATGTTTCTGAAGTTGATCAGTTCAAAGTTATTGCGGAATTTATATTCCTCGCAACTTCACTCAC
Source organism: Meconema thalassinum (assembly GCA_946902985.2). NCBI lineage: Eukaryota > Metazoa > Arthropoda > Insecta > Orthoptera > Tettigoniidae > Meconema > Meconema thalassinum. Next base: position 510,169,509 of record OX336388.2, on the reverse strand, counting down.
TTTACTGGCGCGGCAATCTCCTACTCCTAGCCTCGTTATACCGCGTCTCCACGAGTCGACCTTTCACGGACTCGTGGATGCACTTGGGACTCCTATCTCTCCCGACAAAACACGTCTGGTCAGTTCAAACTTCAGATGAACAAGAGCCTCGATGCATGGCGTCTCCCCTCCAAGTCACCGATTCTGGCCGCCTTTTTCGTTCCCTCGAAAATTTGAGCGGGCTCTAGCAAATTGCTTATTCCTTCGAATTGCGACCTGCTGTCGGCTTATAAAATATCTCCAATATTTTATTATATTATTCTTCACTTTACCATTACATAAATTCACTCTCATGGGGCTTAAATGTGATAAATATCCATAAAATTTAGTTGCTGGAACTCCCATCTCCTCTAAAACTTCTTCTTATTGGCTGTAGGCTCATATCCAATCGGATAATTTATAACAATGTTTAAACAATTTCTGGGATGATTCGCTGTTGCTAGGCCGATTCTAAGCTTCTTGAACCTTCTATTGCGCAATATAATCACGCGGCGGAAATTCCCTCCTGCTCGACGTCGCCAAGAGACTGGTTTCTGCCAACTTCCAGCCTCGATATTGCTTGGTTAAATTTTGTCATGGGCTTCGAAAAATATTCCCATTTTCTTCCCAAATAATTCATTTTACGGGGGCAGTACCATCCGGGCACTTGCCCGAAGACGAAGTGGGAAACCACGGAAAATCACTTCGAGGATGGCTGAGGTGGGAATCAAGCCCTCTCTACTCATTTGGACCACCCGAGGCTGAGTACACTCCGTACGAGTCGTCATACCACTTTCAATTGTCGTGGCAGAGTCGGGAATCGAACCGCGGACGTCCAGGCTGGAAACTAATCACGCTGACCACTACGCAGCGGAGACGACTCACACTGTCAAAATGATGTGATGTCATGCTTGCTTACAAACGCAGTTAGACGACGGGAACTGACGTAATACGTAAATAATAATAATAATAATAATAATAATAATAATAATAATAATAATAATAATAATAATAATAATAATAAGACTTAGATTCGAACCGTAGCTCCATGGTGCTTGTGGGCTTGATAACCCAGCAGTCTACTCAGTGAGCTGCGATGACTAGTACGGTATCGCGGGATGATACACATTTCTCTGTACATTCCGATGCGCTTCAGTATGTGACAGTGTTGCCAGCTCCTTGCTTTCATACTTGTGGTTTTAAACAGCACCCGATCCAATTTTGCTTTAGAAACTTTTGTCTTGCAATTGGATGAGGAACCGCATGCCGACCTCCGAGTGCGGCATTTTACGTTCACCCCGTATGTACGAAAAATAAATTCAAACGTATTCAATTTACAGTACAGTATGAATTACAGAGACATTTTTGTAATGTATACTGTATTCTCAATTCGTTTTAATTAGGCAAATACGTGCACGGTTAATCCGAAAAGTGTATAATCCGCACCCGGATAATCGAGAGTATACTTTATAGTGAATATTGTGAAGAAGCCGCAGTGCGGGAAACAGTTTTCAGGCAAGGAACATGCTATATAGTTGCCTCACTTTCCTGGTTAACGTGCGGCTCGCCTTTGAAATCTAGCTGGGCGGATATGTTTACATTTCATGGCACCTGGGGCCAAGGCTTTCCCAGCGTGTGGCACAGCGTTGTCAAATTTCCACCGTCGCTACTGAGGGCAAGCAGCGAGACTGGACAGAACTATGTGCATATGTGCAACATTGGACACTGATACATGTCGCAGACACAAGCTAGCCACCAGGGCGGGACTTAGGAGTCCACGTGGAGTGATAGAGGAAGCATTCTATTGGTCAACAATCGTCAGCTATTGGTCAGTAGCCAACAATGGTTAGTGTCGGCGCGTTCTACTGCCTTACGTTTGAGTCGCCGCTCGTTAACCAGGAAAGTGACGGAACTATAACAGCAGCATTTCGATGTAAGATGGTGCACATATACGAGTCGCACACAGTCGATGGTATGCAACGCCTTCTTTATCGTTGGCAAATATGAGTAGCATTATTCTATAGGCTGTCGGCTGTGATTAAAGTAGTTTATATTTTGTGCACAATAGAACAATGGTTTCTATTTATTTAGTTGTTATTTATTTATTTATTTGTTGCTCCCATCATACGAGCGGTGGTGTTACGAAACTTCCTTCAGGAGTCCGCCATTGCACGAATGGAATGACCTGCGATGTTGCCGGACATGAACTGTATCGAACATGTCTGGGATATGCTGAAGCGTGCTATTGTTCAGCGTCCACGTCCTCCCATAACCTCCCAAGAGATAACGGAGGCCACCGTCGAAGAGAGGGATCGCCTGCCTCAAGAGGACCTGGACAACTTGATCTGTGGTATGCCACGGCGGGAAAGAGCCCTGCTGGACGCCCGTGGTTGCCATGTTCCTTATTGAAACGTCACAGGATGACAAGATTACTACACATATCAGTCCCTGTTTAACAGGCCAAATGTCTTCCTGTTTGTAATTTTCTTTTCACACATGCATAAAGTGTGCAGGATTTGTCAGAATGCCGTCTCTTTTTTAATGACATCGCCCAAAATCCCACAAAACGCTCTGTATCATGGCAAACAAGTGTTATGCAAAACGTTTTTTGATGTGTATAAATACAGTAATATAAAAATAGCAAACACTTCTTATATACTGTATTTATGTTCGACGATGTCGAAATGTAAATATTAGGCTATAGGCCTATGTCAGAAAACTGTATCATAATGAGGGTCATTATAACACTATTTTTCATAATGAAACAGTTTCTCCCACCAATCAGAGCTCAAGAAACAGTTGTGTGACCAATTAGGTAAGGATAGCATCGCATCTACGCTGACTAGCACGGCCTTCTATTTTAAATATCACTGCGTGGTTAGTCTTTATGATGATGTAATATTAAAAGCTATAAATAATTAACACATGAACCAATTTTCACAATTACGATATTTTAACGCGAATCTATATTTATGTACATATAAAACTTATCATAGATAATGAACTAATGATCACAACATATTGAGAATTTTCCTTTATATTGCCTGATGTTGGTAAAATAAATCATATTTCTCAGGGCAGTGATTTGTTTCATAATAAGAAAGTTATATTTTTTCCCTTAAATGTTACTTGAAAATTCTTGGATGGTGGGGTATTTGAGGAGGCCATGGTCAAATGCAAGGTATTCTCTGCGTCCCATGCGCGCTGTTCAGTACATAAAACTGGCGAAATCTCGACAGATATTTATGAATATTTATGTTCGAACATAAAATAGTTATAATTATCGTCGAACATAAACAGTCGTATGCAACTCGCCTATAATGGTAATTAATTATTGCCATTATAGGCTCGTTGCATGATGTACTATTATGTCCAGGCCACTTATCCAGTCAAGGTTGATGGTGGAGCACTGAAACTGTCATTTGGATCACCTAGTTAAGCTTTCAAGTCACACTCCTTGACATGTGCGTTCCGGATCCATATATGGTTTTTCAACCTGAGCCTAACCACAGTAAGTATTTCCGAGCTTCTTATTGGCTGTTCTGTCCTGGTTCCTAAATGAGACGGTATCGCAGGGGCACACTTCCGTTAAAACATGGAGAAAGGCTGTCTGAGGTGTGGATAATATTAAATTTGATGTTGAATTGCATTATTAACGCAAAACAGGCATGAAACTTGCTTTAGGTAAAGTTTAAAACATCCCACGCAGTAAATTAATGCGTTCCAATCAACATTTGAGCTATAACTGAAATCATTCGTCATTTATTTAGTCACATGGATTAAGATCTGTGATAATAACCAACTCAGCTTGAGCGCTCATGTGCGCGAGTGGTTGATATTTAGGGACCATCAACAGCACCTTCTGGAAACTGTTCACCAAATGCCTTCAGGGACTGTTCCAACGACGAAAAGTATTTATACCATGTTGCGGCAAGTGGTACACTCCAAACCGCGAATCGAGGCCACCACCCTCTACGTCCATTGGCCCACTGTTCGGAAAATTTTTGGGGCTATGACCATTTCTTCTGCTGTACACTCCCAGGTGTTTATCATCCTCAACGATCTCATCCCAACGGCTCTACGGCGATATAACATCCGTCTTGAATCTTACACATGGTGTACTGTATGTGGTCAAACTGATACGGCGATACATCGCTTCACAAAATGCACGCGAGTTGCCTCCACGTGGCTGTGGTATAAGGGACAAGTATGTCAACTATTAAATGTGCCCACGGGTGACCTTGATGACAGGAAGTTGATTTGTTTGTCGGTGACCGCCTTCCCCTAAATTAAACAAACTGCCATTGTGTGGATATTGGGCCAATATGTACACTTCGTGATAGACAATGATGAACATTTCTCGTTCCTGGATCGCATGTATCACCTGCAGAAAGAGCGCTGGAAGCTTAGTGAAAGTGGACAATTTTACGATAAATATGGACACTATTTGGATTTTCTTGTGATGTAACAGTATGGTATTTATCATATCTGAAAATTCTGTAATTCTGTAGAGAGCTAATAATAAAAAATTAAAAAGTGCTAAGACTGTAGCTTGGCAACTAAGGGGTCTCGGGTTCGAGACGCTCTAGGGCCAATTTTTTTTATTCTTTTTGAATTATTTTATTGTATTCACACTACTTTGTGCTGTTAATTTTCAAGTTCGATTTATTCGCAGGATCTACGGGGATGATGTTAATAATGGGTATTGGTAGGGAAAATTGTTCAATTCTATCATTCGAGTTTGCACTTCCACATTCATAACCATGAATATTTGTACTATTCGTGAAAGTATAATAATATTTTCATACCACAATAATAGTCTATGTTTACTCCACAATAAATAATAATATTAACAATAAAAATAAGTAGTTTCGTGACAAACTAAAAAAAGTGGTAACCTGTCTACATTAGTAAATGTACCACATGTTCCGGGTTCAAGACTGCCGCAGGGTAGAAATTTTTACTCCTTTTGAGTAATTTTATTATATCATCCCTAGGTCTTACTGCATGTGTTCTGCCTTGTTTTATTGAAATTATCTGCTGGGGTGATTGAAGTAATAAACATTGTTAGGCGGAATTGTTCCCTTTTCTCACTTGAATTTCTATTTCCCTACTTCTTGTTCAATGCGGGTAGCGTTCTTGGCTGTCTCCCCAGATGTCAGGGTTCGATTCCCGGCTCTGCCGAAATAAATTAATTCTGCTGTGAGGGGTGGAACGGGGTACACTCAGCCTCGTGAGGTAAAATTGAGAAGAGGTGGGTTCGATTTCATCCTCAGCCATCTTGGAAGTTATTTTCCATGCTTTTCCACTTCTACTCCAGACAAATGCCGAAATTTTCATAACAAAGCCACGACCGCCTCCTTGCGAACCCTCACCTGAATAACAAATGATTAAGTAAGACCTTAAATGTTGATTGGAACGCATTCATTTAATGCGTGGGATGTTTTAAACTTAAAGAATGCCACGACAGAACAGCCAATAAGAAGCTCGGAAATATTGACTGTGGCTAGGCTCAGGCTGAAAAAAAGAATATATGCGTGCCGGATGGTCTGGTTTGGTGCTCCAAAATCTCAGCAAGGGCTGGATTGCTAACACAATTTATACAGGTTGTATGCACATACTATGTGCCCTGTTCGGATCCGGTTGATACTCTTCCACATAATTTGCCGTGGAAGTTTTAAGCCCTCAGGTTTCTGATCAGGGTCGATAAGATGGCGCACCTCGAATGGAGCAGTCCTAGTTTCCAGGTTTCACGCCATTTCACACGAACAGAATTTGATATCAGCAAGCTGTTGGACCACTTCGGACCTCCGGGGTGGCAGCTAAGAATGCTAGCCGCTACACCACGAGGTGGTCCACTAGAAATGCAACAACGGTCTACACTGAAGACCAGCTGTTTAAGGTGAAAGTTTTCAAGCCCATGAAGTTGCAGGTTTCTAAGATGTGTTAAACAACTCATGAAGAGACAAAAGGTATTTAAAATTATCAAAATTAATTTAAAGGTAGCCTATATTCTAAAGGGGATTTATGACATTTGCGAATTTAAAATAATGTTAAATGTTATTATATCATTTGTGACAGTGTACTTTCTAAACTTCAGTCGTGAATATAAGCACATTTTGGAACAATTCCACGATGTTCACGTACAAGTCACCTTAAATTACTCCTACTAAAGCATCTTTCAATTAACTTTTCTCTGTATCTCTTGTTGTTGTTGTTGTTGTTGTTGTTGTTGTTGTTGTTGTTGTTGTTGTTGATTCATTTGAGGGGCTTGAACATCGTGATCATTTAGCCCCGTGTACTTGTATGATAACCTGTGTTATTTCGGTGTCGGTAGTAGTGTGTGTATTTGTAATTCAGGTAAGTATTGTAAAGGAGGTGACTGTGGCGTTAAGTTAGGAACCATCTCGGCATTCGCCTGGAGTTGAAGTGGGGAAACCATGGAAAGCCACTTCCAGGATGGTTGAGATAGGAATCGAACCTACCTCTTCTCAGTTCTGCCTCATGCGGCTAAGTGTACCCCGTTCCAACCCTCAAACCAGAATTAAATTTCTTGGCAGAGCAGGGAATGGAACCCCAACCTTCGGGGTGACAGCTGAGAATACTAGCCACTGCGCCACGAGGAGGACTTTATCTCTAGTACCCGTATCCATCTTGCGAAGCATATTCCAGAGATCTTCAATCACATCCAGTGAATTTCTATACCTGCTGCTTTATTGGCTGATATAATAGGCTATAGCTCCCATGACATAAAATGGCCTATGCATATAGAGATAATTACCTCATCGTTCTGGTTTCAGTGACATATTCTATGAGCTATCTAGACTAGCTGCGAAGCCGATAGATTATACACCTTCACAGAATTGTATTAATATGGATAATCTTGGTTGGTTCCTTAGTTTAGGGACTGCGACAACGCGGTCCTGTAGCCCCATGCACTTTGGGTGTGTGTAGACTCTGTCTGATAACAGGTGTTAATTGTGATGACTGTATTGGTGTGTGTTATCTGTTTTTAATTCAAGTAAGGACTGCAGACAATAGTTCCTACTTTCGCTACCAAATGCTACCGTCCACGACACCTAGCTGTGAAGTTGGCTACTACTAGATGCCATCGAAACCAGCGTCTGGTGACGAACGTTGGAACTTAAGGGCATTAATCAAACCTAACCTACAAATTTTGCTTCACACAAGTTTGGTTAGTGGAAGGTTCTTTTACATGCCATAAATCAATTACATGGGCCCGCCGTTATTACTTCCCCTCCAAAGTAAGGCATACTGAGGGATTTTAACGCTCTTAAAAATCCGATGACTTCGGCCGGGTTTGAACCCGCGACCTTGGGCATAGAAGCTCAGCATGCTACCAAATACCCCACTGAAGCCTACTTGGATAAGCGTAAGGGCTGTGATTAGCAAGGAAATACAGACATGGATATCCGGTGGTTACCATGGCAACAAGTGTTCGTCATCTAGGTCTGTGCATTGTAGTTCAGTAGAGACATCTAAATCTCTTCTCTCTATATATAAAAACTAGCAGAAGTACCCATTCTTCGAACGGTCTTCGGTATTAATAACCAGATATTATCAATTGATCTACTGTTGCAATGTTTAGGGGCTTGGAACCTGTTTGTTGGCTAAGAAAAATGATTAGCTAAAATGTGCTCTCAAACTTACAGAAATAGATGGACCTCTGAGATTATGATGCCATTGTTACCGGCATGCATTCTTTCATTAATTTATTAAGTGAAATTAGTTTTTTGGGAATATATCGAAAAATGTTGGTTTTAGGGCCTTAAAATGTGGTTTTCGGGGTTCTTTTAGGGCCCCCGAGTTTTGTTTCTCACATTGACGGCCTGAAAATGAGCTTTGTCTCACCCTTCTACGCTTATTTCAGCATGTATTTTAAGGGGGTAGGCCCCCTTTGTTATGAGAGGTACGGAGAAGAGTTACATCAATGATTAGTGTCGTGCCTCTGATGGATATCTGCATCAAATTTTACGTTGATACATCCAGCCGTTCTCGAGTTATAAGGACACAAAATATTGTCCACAGACAAACAGACAGACAGACAGACAGACAGACAGACAAAAAAAATATTTTTGCGCGCATCCATCATAAAACGGTCTGAAACGCGCAAATATCGCAAATTTCGGAGGAAATTCAGAAAAAACAGACAAACTTTCATTTTTATATATAGAGAGATTCTACGCTTATTTCAGCATGTATTTTAAGGGGGTAGGCCCCCTGTTATGAGAGGTACGGAGAAGAGTTACATCAATGATTAGTGTCGTGCCCCTGATGGATATCTGTATCAAATTTTACGTTAATCCACCCAGCCGTTCTCGAGTTTTAAGGACACAAAATATTGTCCACAGACAAACAGACAGACAGACAGATCAAAAATATTCTTTTGCGTGCATTCGTCACAAAACAGTCTGGAACGGGCAAATATGTCAAATTTCCGTGGAAATGCAGAAAAAACAGACAAACATTCATTTTTATATAATAGAGAAGGGTTATAATAGACCTTCCGTACCACACCCGCACGTGTAAATAGCGTGAAAAAACAAGATGTTCAGTAAAGAACATATAGCCTACTTTCTCCTAAATGTATGAGTATAGTTATAACTCGTTGTTATTATCAAAGAGTATAATAGAACTATTCTTTGTTGAAGACCTTAGAAACGATTTACCTCTACCAAACGCCACGACCTAGATAAAAACTGCTACCATCATTGAAGAAAGAAAGAAAGATAAGAAGTATATCAAGAATGTTATGGATCTGGAGACATAATCGACCGGACTGGCGGCGTGGCTCAGCGGTAACGTTCTCGCTTGCTGGGCCCTAGGTTGCAGGTTCGTATCCTGGCGCAGTCAGCTGGCATTTGAGGGTGCACAAATGCGAGGGAGCCGTGTCAGTACATTTACTGGCACGTTAAAGATCCCCTTCGGGCCAAAATTCCGGCACCCCGGTGTCTCTAAAAGCAGCAGTAGTTAAAAGGGATGTAAAACCAATAACATTATTATTATTATTATTACGACCTGCCGTGGGCAACATCCAACTTTGAGTTGAGGCATGTCTTTACACGTCTGGTTGTGCATGGCTTTCACAACCCTAATTGAATTAACAAATCTTTCCATGACCCTACAGAGACGTGTGTATACAAACTATGTGGATATTTTCGATAATATAACCCTAACAGAGCGAGTGCATTCTAGCGGCCAGAATAAGAAACTTTTCAATAAAATCTGGAAGTTACCTTTTTGGCAGCTAGATGTCTCGAGTAAATCTGCTGGCGAATTATGTTTTAATTAAATATATATTTTACACCATAATGTGGACAATATAACGCTTAATAACATTTTCAAGTAACGCAAAATAGGCTGTTACAAACCCTTTAAAATAAAAAGTTAAAATGTATCGTAGTATCAACTTGTCATTCTTCAAATTCGATGCGCATAGAATGATAATGGTATAGTAATCAATGGATCCCCACGTAGACTAGTCGGGACATCTAGTGGTGAAATATCGAACAATATAATCCTAACAGAGCGAGTGCATTCTAGCGGCCAGAAGAAGAAACTTTTCAATAAAATCTGGAAGTTACCATTTTGGCAGCTAGATGTCTCGAGTAAATCTGCTGGCGAATTATGTTTTAATTAAATATATATTTTACACAATAATTTGCACAATATAACGCTTAATTTTAAAACATCTGAGTCATTACAAAACAATAAACATATAACATTTCAAGCAAAAAACCTAGCTCTGATCGGGTTTGAACCATAGGCATCTGAGCGACAGGCTATCGCTCTACCACTGAGCTAATTGTGTCAACGAATATCGTTCTATTTAAAATGACTTACATAGAACTTGTTAGCAAATAATGATTTATACTAAACGATTTCATCACTGGAGTATATTATTTATATATAAAGCATTTCATACAAAGTTTATTTATTTTTTATCAGTACGCTATATTGCATTCAATACTCAAATTAGTGAAATATAAGTCAGGCACAAGATATCCGCTGCCATCTTGTCTTATTAATGAATCAGCTGAGCTTTTTAAAATCACGTCTGCACTATAGTATTACAAAATAAACTTTTAATTTCGTACGTGCCTCTTCCTTTAGAACAGTTAAAACGATTCTCGGCTCGATAATCGGAACTGGTGGGTCCCATGATATGGATTATAAAGTTTGCATAATTCGCACGGCCGCCATCCTGAAATGGTATGGCGGACGACCTTGTAGTTTGGTCACAAGACGCATCCTATACGAAGGTATGTTGTTACCAAATTTGGTAGAGATTGGATGATTTGGTTAGTCGTTATTTGATTTTACGTTTTGAACGTTTGAGTGGCCGCCATTCAGTTTTAGTAAAGATGGCGGCGATATAAAACATGACACTGAGGTGTCCTTTGCTAGTGCTACCTTTGTACCAAATTTCGTTCAATTCGCATTCACCGTGTTCGAATTGATAGGGGGGGACAGACATTCAGAGTACACACACTCACACACACACACAGACTCACACACACACATACACACACACAGACTCACACACACACATACACACACACAGACAGACACACTTTTTTCGCCCTGTGTTGATCTCATAAGTCTACTTTCATTTTTTGCAAAAATCGAAAGTAGGCTAATTATAGAGTACCCCTTGACCCCTTAAGCGCATTGTATGTATTGATGAATATTTCAGCTTAATTTGGATCCGTTATAACCTTATAGCCGTTTGCAAACCTTCACAGTAATGTAATAAATGGAATTGCATTGCTTCTTACAGAAATAGATGGACCTCTGAGATTCAGTTGCCATGGTTATCGGCATGCATTCTTTCATTAATTTATTCAGTGAAATTAGTTTTCTGGGAATATCTCAAAAACTGTTGGTTTTAGGGCCTTACAATGTGGTTTTCGGGGACCCTTTAGGCCCCCCGAGTTTCGTTTCTCACATTGAGGGGCTGAAAATGAGTTTTGTTTCACCCTTCTACGCCTATTTCAGCATGTATTTTAGGGGAGTCGGGCCCCTTTTATGAGCGGTACGGAGAAGATTTACATCAATGATTGGTGTCGTGCCTCTGAAGGATATCTGTATCAAATTTTACGTTGATCCACTCAGCCGTTCTCGAGTTATAAGGACACAAAAAAATGTCCACAGACAGACAGACAAACAAACAAACAAACAAACAAACAAACAGACAGACAGACAGACAGACAAAAATTTTATTTTTGCGCGCATCCATCATAAAACAGTCAAACGCGCAAATATCGCAAATTTCCGAGGAAATTCAGAAAAAACAGACAAACTTTCATTTTTATATATAGAGAGATTCTACGCTTATTTCAGCATGTATTTTAAGGGGGTAGGCCCCCTGTTATGAGAGGTATGGAGAAGAGTTACATCAATGATTAGTGTCGTGCCCCTGATGGATATCTGTATCAAATTTTACGTTAATCCACCCATCCGTTCTCGAGTTTTAAGGACACAAAATATTGTTCACAGACAAACAGACAGACAGACAGACAGACAGACAGACCAAAATTTTTTTTTGCGTGCATTCGTCACAAAACAGTCTGAAACGGGCAAATATGTCAAATTTCCGTGGAAATGCAGAAAGAACAGACAAGCATTCATTTTTATATAATAGAGAAGGGATATAATATACCTTCCGTACCACACCCGCACGTGTAAATAGCGTGAAAAAATTCTAGAGTACCCCTTGACCCCTTAAGCGCATTGTATGTATTGATGAATATTTCAGATTAATTTGGATCCGTTATAACCTTATAGCCGTTTGCAAACCTTCACAGTAATGTAATAAATGGAATTGCATTGCGTCTTACAGAAATAGATGGACCTCTGAGATTCAGTTGCCATGGTTACCGGCATGCATTCTTTCATTAATTTATTAAGTGAAATTAGTTTCCTGGGAATATCTCAAAAACTGTTGGTTTTAGGGCCTTAAAATGTGTTTTTCGGGGGCCCTCCCGAGTTTCGTTTCTCACACTGAGGGGCTGAAAATGAGCTTTGTTTCACCCTTCTACGCCTATTTCAGCATGTATTTTAATGGGGTAGGGCCCCTTTTATGAGAGGTACGGAGAAGATTTACATCAATGATTGGTGTCGTGCCTCTGAAGGATATCTGTATCAAATTTTACGTTGATCCATTCAGTCGTTCTCGAGTTATAAGGACACAAAAAATTGTCCACAGACAGACAGACAGACAAACAAACAAACAGACAGACAGACAAACATTTTATTTTTGCGCGCATCCATCATAAAAAGGTCTGAAACGCGCAAATATCGCAAATTTCGGTGGAAATTCAGAAAAAACAGACAAACTTTCATTTTTATATAGAGAGAGATTCTACGCTTATTTCAGTATGTATTTTAAGGGGGTAGGCCCCCTGTTATGAGAGGTACGGAGAAAAGTTACATCAATGATTAGTGTCGTGCCCCTGATGGATATCTGTATCAAATTTTACGTTAATCCACCCAGCCGTTCTCGAGTTTTAAGGACACAAAATATTGTCCACAGACAAACAGACAGACAGACAGATCAATTTTTTTTTTTTTTGCGTGCATTCGTCACAAAACAGTCTGGAACGGGCAAATATGTCAAATTTCCGTGGAAATGCAGAAAAAACAGACAAACATTCATTTTTATATAATATAGAAGGGATATAATATACCTTCCGCACCACACCCGCATGTGTAAATAGCGTGAAAAAATTCTAGAGTACCCCTTGACCCCTTAAGCGCATTGTATGCATTGATGAATATTTCAGCTTAATTTGGATCCGTTATAACCTTATAGCCGTTTGCAAACCTTCACAGTAATGTAATAAATGGAATTTCATTGCGTCTTACAGAAATAGATGGACCTCTGAGATTCAGTTGCCATGGTTACCGGCATGCTTAATTCATTAAGTGAAATTAGTTTTCTGGGAATATCTCAAAAACTGTTGGTTTTAGGGCCTAAAAATGTGGTTTTCGGGATCCCTTTTGGGCCCCCGAGTTTCGTTTCTCACATTGAGGGGCTGAAAATGGGCTTTGTTTCACCCATCTACGCCTATTTCAGCATGTATTTTAATGGGGTGGGGCCCCTTTTATGAGAGGTACGGAGAAGATTTACATCAATGATTGGTGTCGTGCCTCTGAAGGATATCTGTATCAAATTTTACGTTGATCCACTCAGCCGTTCTCGAGTTATAAGGACACAAAAAATTGTCCACAGACAGACAGACAGACAGACAGACAAACAAACAAACAAACAAACAGACAGAAAGACAGACAAAAAATATTTTTGCGCGCATCCATCATCAAACAGTCTGAAACGCGCAAATATCGCAAATTTCCGTGGAAATTCAGAAAAAGTAGACAAACTTTCATTTTTATATATAGAGAGATGAAAGTTTGTCTGTTTTTTCTGAATTTCCGCGGAAATTTGAATATTTTCGCGTTTCAGACTGTTTTATGACGTATGCGCGCAAAAATATTTTTTGTCTGTCTGTCTGATTGTGTGTCTGAGGACAACTTCTTTGAGTCCTTATAACTTGAGAACGGCTGGGTGGATTTGATACAGATATCCATCAGAGGCACCACACAAATCATTGATGTAACTCTTCTCCGTACCTCTCATAAAAGGGAGACTACCCCATTAAAATACACGCTGAAATAGGCGTAGAAGGACGAGACAAAGCTTATTTTCAACCCCTCAATGTGAGAAACAAAACTCGAGGGCCCTAAAGGGCCTCCGAAAACTACATTTTGAGGCCCTAAAACCAACAGTTTTTGAGATATTCCCAGAAAACTAATTTCATTTAATAATCTATGAAAGAATGCAAGCCGGTAACCATGGCAACGGAATCTCATAGGACCATCTATTTCTGTAAGACGCAATGCAATTCCATTTATTACATTACTGTGAAGTTTGCAAACGGCTATAAGGTTATCACGGAACCAAACTAAGCTGTTAAATTCATCAATACGTATAATGAGCTTAAGGGGGTTAAGGGGTACACTAGAATTTATTCACGCAATTTTCACGTGCGCGTGTGGCGTGTGGTATGAAAGGTCTTCTATATCCATATCCCTATATTGTATTTATTATATTATTATCATTATTAATATTATTATTATATTATGGCATACAACGACGAGACAAAGCTCATTTTTTTAGCCCCTCGGTGGCAGAAACAAAACTCGAGGGTTCCAGAAAACTACATTTGAAGGCTCTAAAACCAACAGTTTTTGAGATATTCCCAGAAAACTAATTGAATTTAATAAACTAATGAAGGAATGCAAGCCGGCAACAAGGACAAGAGGTTCTCAAGAGAAGACATACAACTTTCCATCTATTTCCGTAAAAAGCAATGCCACTCCACTTATTACATTTCTGTGAAAGTTTTCGAATGGCTATAAGGTTATCACGGAACCAAGTTAGACTGTAAAATTCATCAATGCACATAAGGGGATCAAGGGGTACCCTAGAATTTTTATACGTGATTTACACGTGTGATATGTCGTACAGAATTATATCTCCAAACAGCAATAATATTTTCAAAAATTCCTGAATTGAAATAGTATTTTTTGCGGCTATTACGAATTTGGGCCATTGGAGGCTAAAAAAACCGAATATTCATGCAACACAAGCCTTTATAATTTGTTAAAGGTGTCTTCCTGTGGATGGGGACTTTACAAAACGGTGAGGGTCAGTCTTTATGTGAGTTGTATTGCGTTTCGTCTACGAGGTTTTCGAATTTGTTTTCACGTCAGGAAGTACACCTTAGGGGAATTTAGATTGAGCACATTCACTTTTTTTTTCTTATTTTTTCGACAAACGGGTTCATCGTAAGGATGATTTTGTTTGATACTGTGTGGTTGATATATCCATATTCGGACATCTGGGTGATATGTTGTACGTTGGTTGGTTCCTCAGTTTAGAAGCTGCGACAACGCGTTCACGTAGCCTGGTGTACTTTGAGAGTGTGTAGAATCTGTCTGATAACCGGTGTTAATTGTGATGGCTGTATTAGTGTGTGTTATCTGTATTTCAGGTAAGGACTGCAGTCGTTCAATTTCCAGTAGTTCCTTCTTTTGCTACCAAATGCTACCGTCAACGACACCTAGCTGTGACTTGGCTACTAGATGCCAGCTCAACCGGCACCTGGTGGCAAACTTTGGAACTAATAGAGCGTTCATCAAATCTAACCAACAAATTTAGCTTCACATAATTGTAGTTAGTGGAAGGTTCTATTACATGACATAAATCTATGACATGGGACCGCCGGCTTTACTTCCCCTCCGAAGTAAGGCATACTTTCTGTGTATCTTTATGTACGCTTATAACTCGTGTTCGAATGTTTGGAGCATCGTAAAATTAGGTATCCATGAGAGTCAATACACCAATCATTTATAAAACTCTTCGCCGTACTTCTAATAGGAGGGTTGGTATAGGAAAAAACATTTCAAAATACATGCTAAAATAGGCGAAATATAAAAATTATCCTAGAAGGACGACCAAAGCATATGTTGTGCTTTTCAATGTGAGGTACAAAATTCGGGAGTCTATAAAGAGTCTCCGAAAACCACATTTTAAGGCCCTTAAATGAACAGTGTCTGTGATATTCCCAGAGAAATAACTTCTCTCTGATAAACGTATGAAGGAATAACAAGCCCCTAACCATTGCAATAGTAGCTAAATTGATAACGTCTGGTTATTAATACCGAAGACCGTTCGAAGAGCGGGTACTTCTGCTAGTGTTACTATAAGAACATCTTAATTACTATTATTGGAATTAAGTACTCCAATCGGTTGCGAGATAGCACGAACTTGTATTGGACCAAAAGTTCTATAGTTACAAAATGCCGTGAAAAATTTCGATTTATTTCTTCTATCAACTCGGTTTTTTTTAATTAAGAATTGAGTGCTACTTATATAAAACTAGCAACCCGCCCCGGCTTCGCCCGGTAACAGTTATGAATGTATTACGTGATAAGCGCTTTTTTTTTCGATGCCAATGAAGTACGACCTATATCCGTTTTACGTCTCGGTATGATGGGTTAAAATCACTGACTGGATTATTAATTATATTATCATGGCGATGCATGTGCAACGAATTCTTGTCAGACGTAATTTAGGAAAGGCGAGGTGCATGAAACACAAATCCCCCTTCCGTCCAATCTTAACTTGACTGTGTATTTTGCGGAAAAGTTCACAGGCGAAATGAATAAAAGCAGAGTTCCACTTCCTGGGAAACTCCAAACACAACCACTCTTCACTGAAGTCTTAACTCAACACGACTCGACAGTTTGCTGCTGGCTGTATCTGGGGTATTAGGCTCGCCCGCTAGCTAGGCTGTAACTGGGGTGATAGGCTCACCCGTAGCTACCTCGTAAACTTTCGCCTCAGTAATTGAATGGAGATTGTTGGAAGAAAGGAAAACGTATAAACACTTATAGTGGGCGATGTATTGAAGATGGAGATATGCTCTCGCGGATTTTTTTGTAGAACTTTTCATGCTGAATAATTCTTACACTTATAGTATATAGATATTTTTAACGGTTTACCCAGCGTAAGCTTATAAAGCGCAGGGCTACCAGGTTTTATTTTTCAAATTTTTCACTGAAATCGTTACTGCTTGGCTTCCTCTGATCATAAATAGATATCCTTTACAGAATGGTGAAAACCACATCAAAATCCATCAAGTGGTTCTCGAGATCACTCGTGATATCCAAGAAACGGGGACTTGGTTTTATATTAAGTAGAGATTTTAGTGCCAACAAGAATCTCCCTATAAAATTACTGAATTCAAATTACTCTACCTTTCCCTTTATCTCTTGTTGATGTTGTTTCATTTGAGGGGCTTGGACATCGTGGCCATTTAACCCCGTGTACTTTGGTGTATGTAGAATTTGGCTGATGACCTGTGTTATTGTAGTATCTATAGTAGTGCATATTTGTACTTCAGGTAAGGATTGGGAAGGAAGCGACCGTGGTCTTAAGTTAGGAACCATCCCGGCATTCGCCTGGAGTAGAGAGACCTACATCATCAATACTTACTTTCAGGAGAAGAACATCAAATGAGCTTGGTTCATTGAACTGGACAGAGATCTCAAAATAAAGTGGGGATTACATCAACTGACATTCAGGAACGCATCTCTCTGAAAAGAAGACTTCAGGCGTTCCAAGGTTTCCAAGAAAAACCGAGGTTGAATACGGGAAAGGTTTGGACCCACGGAAGGAAGGAAAACTACCGAGAACGAATCCGAGCGTACTGGGCAAACATCAAAACCCGAAGAATGAGACTGTTGGAATGACGCGGCCCATGGATGGTCGATACCAAATGAATGATTTTAATACATAATAATAATAATACAACCATCTTCCAAGAGATTTAAAAACAATTTCTAATCTGTCGACTTTCAAATTTAAATTAAAGAGACTGCTTTGGAATCGGTACCTAATAAAGCAGGTAGCCAAATTTAGTGAATCAGCATGTCTCATTTCACTCTGCTTTAATACAACTATTAATTTATTTTTGTTGTAAATTTTCTTTTGGTAAGATAATTACAGTGTTAGGTTTAGTATCATTGTTGACAATTAACTTAATCACGCATCAAA
The DNA here is from genome assembly GCA_946902985.2 of Meconema thalassinum. Classification (NCBI taxonomy): domain Eukaryota; kingdom Metazoa; phylum Arthropoda; class Insecta; order Orthoptera; family Tettigoniidae; genus Meconema; species Meconema thalassinum. Next base: position 510,151,847 of record OX336388.2, on the reverse strand, counting down.
TGTGAATGTAAGGTATATATCCATATAGCCTATATATAAAAATGAAAGTTTGTCTATATTTTCTGAATTTCCACGGAAATTTGAGTTATTACCGCGTTTCAGACTGGTTTATGACGGTTGCGCGCAAAAACAAAATTTTTGTCTGTCTGTCTATCTGTGTACAACTTTGTACGCACATCACTCAAGAACGGCTGAGTGGATCAACGTAAAATTTGGTACATATTGAACCCATGTGGATTGGTTCGAGCGTCGAATCCATACCTTTATATGTAAAAATAAGAGAGGAAATAATGTAGTTTTTAGAATGAATTTGTAAAGGATTTTAAGGGTTAATAAGAAGCTGGGCTGTTACAATGTGACGCAAGAGCGGGTGACCACTAGTCACGCGGGCATGAGATCACGCCTGACGCATCGATAAGAAGCTAGCGCATGATTATTAATAGAGCTGGTAGCTTTCCACTGCGAGTGAGTGAGAAGGAGTTTCGGAAAAAGGTCTTACTCAGCTATAAAATGGCAGCATCGCAATGACGCAAGAAGAGAAATAATTAAAATTAAGCCATTTGCAATCATTTAATTAATGAAATGAACCCGTCACTGTTGATCATCTTGGAAAGGAGATTTTTTTTTGTGTGGAAAAACTTTATAATAATTGCACAGGAAAGAAGTTCATATGCGGCATTACGTCGATAGTTATTCCCCGAGCCCAAAGATAGGAGAGAGGGAAAATTAAACCACACTACCCACGCATCTGAGGAGCCAAATTATTTAATATCTTGGAATTGTGTGATCGATTTTCGTGATCAAAGAAACCCTTTTACGTTTAAAACGAGAGCTTTCAGGAGACATATTTTTCAAAATTATACGACAATTATTTTTGAAGTTAGTGCTGGAGAAGAAGCAGATCTGATCTTGATGCGGCAGATTTGAATATAAACCCTGGACGTGCCAGGAAGAGCATGCAGTATTTACCAGACCGTGAGAGGTCGTGTTACTCTGTATCGCAGACGAGCACCCCGTATGGGAGTAGCCGTCCAGTATCGTCAATAGTATCGCCGTGCGAAGACACATCAAAATCCTTGTTATAGGAAATAATATCATCAAGCTTCGGATTTCATAAATTTCACCAGTACAGTCAAAGTTTTAGACGGTGGACTTAAGAAATTACCGGCGATAAGTACTCGAGTTTAAATAGTTTCAGTTAAAGAACCGACGCATCATAGGATTTTGAAGTACCCAAGGACAGTGAAATATACAATTCTATCTACATTAAATAACCAGATCAGGCTAGAACGTGATAGTAACGCCTAGTGTTCCTGAACTGAGGGGACTAGAGCGGAATACGATAGAATTTAGGAATCGAGGTTCCAGGCTTTGTCTAGGTGTAGACAAATGAACAGTCAGACATTGGGGATTACTCCAATAAGTCAAGGATCGTAGTAACAGAAAGTAAAATCCACGTGTGGATTATTGGACAAGGAAATTACTAGGTCGCCGTTATACAAGTTCGAGCGATCATAAAAGTAAAACGTCAGTGACAGACTTTTATTAGACGAACAAGTTAGCGTCTAGCAAGATACGATATCGTGCAGTAAAATTAATAAGCCAATAGTCAAATCCAGAATAAGAGGATCAGCCGTTCCAGTGAGGGTAGTCCGATCGAGACTTTCAATCATCTCATCAGAGTAGGAAGCCGACGTACATATAGTGCAACCCTTGGAATCGGGAAAAGAATAAGGAAATCACGTGTGTTAAGGCAAATAATTAATGCCAGAGTGATAAAATTTTATGTAATTCAAGTTTAGTGAAAATTTTGAGTGTAATAACTTTTTAGTGAAATTGTATTTGTGTTTAAGTGAAAATGAATCCAAAAATGGTATTCTTTAGATTAAAAGTGATCAGTGTATATGTTTTATGTGATGTTAGGAAAGTGTTCTCAAGTGTAGATATGCCCATGAATATGGCTTAAGAAGCAATTGGTGGGTGAAATGTTCCATCGATGGAGAACTCGGTCTCTGACCGTAAAATCATGTGAGTACTAATTTCATTATTATGTGTTTTGAGAAGATTTGCGTATAATCCTCAGGAGTGGAAGTAGGGACGTTTGAAAACATGTGAAATAAGGGTTGCGCGATCTGAACGATTAATTTGATTGAAATATAAATATGTGAAATATCAATGAATCCCTTGTGGAAAATATTTAGTGGAATATCAGTATAATGGTAAATAATATAACTATGGTAAAGCAAGCGCGATAATAATAATAACAATTAAATAAATTATTTATGTGATGAATTTTAGATTGAAGAAGTGGTAGCTGCAAGAGCCCCTTAGATGAATTTTTATATGTTGTGAATCAATATGTTCTTAATGGTATAAATGATTATTGTTGATGGAGGCTAAGGCTAAATATATTATTTTCGAGACGAAGATCAAACTTTGATTTGAATGTATTTCGTTCTTTGAAAGGCAACTTGGCTATTTTATGTATGAGCGCCATGTCGCGCAATTGAAATAATTTGGCACGCTAGGAATGCGTTGAAATGCTCGGTAAAAATAATTGTGAGGGACAGTTAGTTGCGGTAATGAGTTATGTTGAATTGTGATACTATGCAATACTGAAAAGGGTGCAATTTATGTTGTATTATGAGCGCTGGTTGCGTGCTGTGCCTTCCTTAAGTCGCTAATGTTGTAAGTCCTCAAAGTTGGGATATGGTTCCCGAGGCAGTTTTAAAGGATTGAACTCAGAGTCGTCCGTGTTGAAGCCCCTTAATATTTGTTGTTTTATTGGATTTTCTTACCCGCTAATGAGGACACTTCATAATTATACTATACCGAAGCTAAAAGAATAGGTCTGTAGAACCTAATATTGTCTTGTTGTTAATTTGTATTATGAGCCTTGTCATTCAAATGAATGCATTTGAAGCAGCTGGTTGTAAAGCTGAATAGCCAGTCCCTTGTGGAAGCGAGACTGTAGACAGACCTTTACACACTCTCTCATAGAGAAAGGTCAGGAACGAGCTGTCTGATTCACGGTACACGGAAGTGTTTAAGATTGTTTTAACGACCCAGTATTGAACTGAGGTCCTTTTACATCCATTATTATCGCTTGCAGAGTTCAGATCGTTGCTTCCTTAAGATAAAATTGTCTTTGAAGACAATATAATAAAATCCCTAACGTTATTATTAAATGATTCAGTGATTCACGAGTTATTTTGAAAATATTAAGATTTTGGGAGTAATCTTAAGTTGACTTGGTCAGTAGTTTTCTATAACTCGGGGATACGCAAATTTTTCCAATCACGGCAGTAGGTTGGTAGCTTGAGAAGAGAGATGGTGACAGATGAACATTGTGGGAGCCCAAAATTAATTAATGAGTAGCTATACTACACACATCAAAAAAAGTTTTGCATCACCTCGGTTCCAAGAGTTCCGGAACCGTTAAATACAAAGGGAATAGAGATCAACACAAACAACATTTCAGCTCGTTTTATTGCTCATGAGACCCACACATTGCATGTTGTACCATCATACAGCTAGACTTTCAGCATTTGTGGTCCAGATTGCAGTACACACCACTACCTCTAATACCCAGTAGCACGTCCTCTTGCATTGATGCATGCCTGTATTCGCCGTGGCATACTATCCACAAGTTCATCAAGACACTGTTGGTCCAAATTGTCCCACTCCTCAACGACAATTCGGCGTAAATCTCTCAGAGTGGTTGGTGGGTCAAGACGTCCATAAACAGCCCTTTTCAACATATCCCAGGCATGTTCGATAGGGTTCATGTCTGGCGAACATGCTGGCCACTCTAGTCGAGCGATGTCGTTATCTTGAAGGAACGCATTCACAAGATGTGCACGATGAGGTCGAGAATTGTCGTCCATGAAGACAAATGCCTCTCCAATATTCTGCCGATATGGTTGCACTATGGGTCGGAGGATGTCATTCAGGTATCGTAAAGCCGTTTCGGAGCCTTCCATGACCACCAGTGGCGTACGTCGGCCCCACATAATGCCACCCCAAAACATCAGGGAACCACCACCTTGCTGCACTCGCTGGACAGTGTGTCTAAGACGTTCAGCCTGACCAGGGTGCCTCCAAACACGTCTCCGACGATTGTCTGGTTGAAGGCATATGCGACACTCATCGGTGAAGAGAACGTGATGCCAATTCCGTGGGGTCCATTCAGCATGTTGTTGGGCCCATCTGTACCGCGCTGCATGGTGTCGGGGTTGCAAAGCTGGACCTCGCCATGGACGTCGGGAGTGAAGTTGCGCATCATGCAGCCTATTGCGCACAGTTTGAGTTGAAACACGACGTCCTGTGGCTGAACGAAACGCATTATTCAACATGGTGGCATTGCTGTCAGGGTTCCTCCGAGCGGCAATCCGTAAGTAGCGGTCATCCACTACAGTAGTAGCCCTTGGGCGGCCTGAGCGAGGCCTGTCATCGACAGTTCCTGTATCTCTGTACCTCCTCCATGTCCGAACAACATCGCTTTGGTTCACTCTGAGACGCCTGGAAACTTCCCTTGTTGAGAGCCCTTCTTGACACAAAGTAACAATGCGGACGCGATCGAACTGCGGTATTGACCTTCTAGGCATGGTAGAACTACAGACAACATGAGCAGCGTACCTTCGTCCTGGTGGAATGACTGGAACTGATCGGCTGTCGTACCCCCTCCGTCTAATAGGCCCTGCTCATGCATGGTTGTTTACATCTTTGAGCAGTTTTAGTGACATCTATGAACAGTCAAAGGGACTGTATCTTGGATACAATATACACAGTCAACGTCTATATGCCGGAGATCTGGGAACCGAGGTGATGCAAAACTTTTTTTGATGTGTGTATAATATTATGATTAAAGCCAGATATACTCATGTAAAAATTAAATGATGTGTGTTTAATTGTTAACACAATGCATGTAGCCTAAACTTTACCGAGCCATTTGGATCTCGTTTTTTTTTTAAGAATTAGGATTGATGCTATATGGGAGTGAAACTCAGTTGGAGTTTTTGTTTGGTTTCTGGATAACCAGTAATTATTATTTTGTGATTATTTAATTTGAATTCCGTGTTCATCTTTGGACAAGTGTGAAGTGTAGTGTCAGTATTTTTATTGTTTATTTTTGTAGCGCCATATTATGGATAATTAAATGTTTTGATAGTAGGATTTTGATTTTGTTTATTTTTGGAAGTGTATCCTATGCTTAATCCAGAGTGTGTAAGTCACAGAGTGGGAGAACATACCATGAACCCCGATACTCCCGATTGAGTATTGCTGGCAAACTGTGATTTGCATATATCATTGTTGAAATGGGCACAATATGTCCATCAGAGGCACGAATGTAATCATTGATGTAACTCTTCTCCGTACCTCTCATAAAAGAGGGCCTACCCCCATAAAATGCACCCTAAAATGGGCGTAGAAAGACGAGACAGAGCTCATTTTCAGCGTCTCAACGTGAGAAACAAATCTCGGAGTCTCCATGGGCCCCGAAAACCACATTTTAAGGTCCTAAAACGAACAGTTTTTGAGATATCCCCTGAAAACTAATTTCATTTAATAAACTAATGAAATAATGCAAGCCGGCAACCATGGCAACACAATCTCAGGAGTCAATCTATTTCTGTAAGACGCAATGCCATTCCATTTGTTACGTTACTGCGAACGTTCGCAAACGGCTATAAGGTTATCACGGAACTAACTTAAGCAATATAATGCGCTTGGGGGTCAAGGGGTACTCTTGAATTTTTTCACACGGTTTACACGTGCTGGTGAGGTACTGAAGGTATATTGTATCCCTATATTATTAAATTATTATTATGATTATTATTATATTATGGAGTACACGTACGAGACAAAACTCATTTTCAGCCCCTCGGTGGCTCGGAGGCTACTACGTTTTCCCTATATATATAAAAATGAAAGTTTGTCAATTTTTCTAAATTTCCACGGAAATTTTAGTTATTAATTCGTTTCAGACTGGTTTATGATGGTTGCGCGTAAAAACAAAATTTGTGTCTACCTGTCTGTCTGTGTACAACTTTGTACGCGCATCACTCGAGAAAGGCCGAGAGGATCAACGTAAAATTTGGTACAGATGTACATCAGAGGCACGAAAGTAAACATTGATGTAACTCTTCTCCTTACCTCTCATAAAGGAGGGCATACCCCCTTAAAATGCACTAAAAAATGGGCCTAGAAAGACGTAGTCCGGTGGCTTAACGCCATATACGGGTATTCAACCAATTGTGCAAATCGAGGTAAAAGCGATTTTATTTTTTAGTTATACGTTAAGGGGTCCATAAGGAACATTTTCAGCCGCGGAGGCATTCTGTACACCCCCTAGTTAATTTTTTACAGCACCCCAAACATGTGATGGGGCGCGTACTCTTATGTTATGGGTTAAAAATTCCTAATTATTTCTTTATGGGCAAAATTTATAAAATTAGTAACATTTCCGATGTTTTGGAGGGCAAGGAATTCATTTTTGGGGTCATTTTTCTTGTCGGGGGCAGGGGGCAGCGCTACAGGGGGAGGGGTTCCAAAACCTGTAAAATTTGGTTGATGCATATCATTTTCAAGGTATTTTGGGGCGTAGAATTCATTTCTGGGTTAGTTTTTGTTCTAGGGCGTAAGGGATGGGGGCAGTGAATCGTTGGGGGCGGTGCACACAATGATAGCAAACTGGTGCTTATAACGATTCATTTCCAAGGTTTTCTGGGGTGTAAAATTCATTTCTGGGGTGGATTTTGTTCTAGGAGGTACGGGAGGGGACTGTCAATATTAGGGGCGGTGCTACAGGCGCGGGGGTTCAAAAACCGTAAAACTTGGTTGATGCATATCATTTTCAAGGTATTTTGAGGCGCAGAATTCATTTTTGGGTTTGGTTTTGTTGTAGGAGGTATGGGGTGGGGCCAGTGAATCCCCCGGAGCGGAGCTACGGGGCGGTGCAGACAATGACAACAAACATCTGCTTAAATCGATTCATTTCCAAAGTTTTTAGGGGTGTAGAATTAATTTCCGAGGTCATTTTGTATTTAGGTGATCAAGAGCGGTGGTTTAAACTTTAAAGGATGCTGATGTAAAAATATTAGGCTTGACAGTAGTGTTGTTAAGTATTATTTTATCTTTAGATAACTTCTTTAATCAAAATACCATGCAGTAAAATCAAAATTTCTGACGATAACTTCTTGTTCGAAAATACTATGTACACAAATCGAAGTTACTGGGAAAGGATCACGACGTACTTCTCCAGTGCAGGTAAAATTTTCTGTACTTCTGCTGGAGTGAGAGGTTAAGACATGGATTTGAAAACTTTGTCGGCTTCTGGAAAAGCTTTCCAGGCTGCCCAGGAACATCGCTTCCCCTTGCTCCTGAGGGACGACCTCATATCGCAACCTGTGAAAGCGAGAAACGCCAGCAGCCCAGCACACTTCACCGGTCCTATGTGATTGCAATAGCACGGATGTCCAGCAATCGTGCATAATCCAACGCACAGCTGTTCACATCCATGGAGATTATCCAGCAAGGCAGTAGCCAACACGGCGACGTCGGTGTCTACTCTCCTGATCAAGATTCTACTGCATTCTTGTCTTGCGCCGTCTGCGGCATGTAGAAGCATTCTGCTGTCAGCTTCTTCGTGATTGCAAGGCATCAATCCTGATAAATCGCTTTGGAAATTGCAAAGAACTCTTTCTTGAAGCGTGACGACAACTTTTCGGGAAATGCTGTCATGCTGATGTAATTAGCAAGATACGCGAACAACTCTTCTTTATTCGCATCGCATCTCAAAAAGTCTGACAATTTTTTCGGAACTTGTTTTGTTGGCTCCATTTTTTGGCCAACACCCTGTCCTCTTTTCATTCGTAAAGCAGACTTCTATGATGTACCGGTACTGACGCATTTGTCGAACACTACATCAATCTTCGCGCTTTCGAATATGCAGGACTGTTCATGTAAGAAAGGAACTTCCTCCCATAATCGGCGAAGGTGCTTCCAGGATTTGGAAGGATGTAATTGACTGCGGCGGCACCATTAATCACCACCATGTAGAAGTCGAGGCATGCTGCGCTGGATTTTCTTCGTCAGGTACCAAGCATGGCAAGAGGTCTGCTTTCTTTCCAAATCAATGTTCACCATTTTTAGAGAGTGCTGAAAGATAAGTGTGATTTTCGTGGCTGAAAAAGACTTCTAGATTGCCCTGACGAGTCTGACATGCTATGCACAGTCTTGAAAATAGGCTACGATCTTCTTTAACCGAGACAAGCTGTCGTTGCTTCGAAGATGAAGTCCTTGCGAGAATCCTGCAGTACAACTCGGTGCGGTTGTGCAAAAGTAAGTCTTCCTTGCACTTCCCTTTGCAAATGTCGTGGTTGCGAGACGTGACGTATCGGTAAGGTTCTTAATAATTACTGAAACCTTCTCTTGTTCTTTCAAGAAATACGAAATTTTGTCAACTTCTCTTCTTTTCAGGGCACCAGTAACTTCGATTTGTGTACATAGTATTTTCGAAGATGAAGTTATCGTCAGAAATTTTGATTTTATTGTATGGTATTTTGATTAAACAAATTATCCAAAGAATAAATAATACTTAACAACACCACTGTCAAGCCTAATATTTTGGCAACAGCGCCCTTTAAACCACCGCTCCCGACCACCTAAATACACAATGACCTCGGAAATGAGTTCTACACCCCTAAAAACTTTGGAAATGAGTCGTTATAAGCAGATCTTTTCTGTCATTGTCTGCACCGCCCCCGTAGTTCCGCCCCGGGGGATTCGCTGGCCCAACCCCAAACCTCCTATAACAAAACCAAACCCAAAAATTGAATTCTGCGCCCCAAAATACCTTGAAAATGATATGCATCAACCAAGTTTTACAGTTTTTGACCCCCGCCCCCTGTAGCACCGCCCCCAATCCTACCCCCTAGAACAAAAACTTCCCCAGAAATGAATTCTGCTCCCCCGAAATCCTTGGAAATGAATCGTTATAAGCACCAGTTTGCTATCATTGTGGGCACCGCCCCTGTAGTTACGCCCTCCCCCCTCACGTTTCACTGTCCCCTCCCCTTACCCCCTATAACAAAAACTAACCCAGATAAATTTTACGCCCCAAAATACCTTGAAAATGATATGCATCAACCTAGTTTTACGGGTTTTGACCCCCCGTCACATGTAGCACCGCCCCCTGCCCCCAACAAGGAAAATTACCCCAAAAAGGAATTCCTTGCCCTCAAGAACATCGGAAATGATACTAATTTTATTAATTTTGCCCATAAAAATGAATTACGATTTTCTAACCCATAAAATAAAGGTACGCGCCCCATCACATGTTTGGGGTGCTGTAAAAAATCAACGAGGGGATGTACAGAATGCCTCCGTGGCTGAAAACGTTACTTATGGACCCCTTTGCATAACTAAAAAATAAAATCCTTTTACCTCGATTTGCACAATATTCCCTTAATTCACCCGACTAACGAGACAAAGCTCATTTTCAGCGTCTCAATGTGAGAAACAAAACTCGGAGGCCCCACGGGCCCCGAAAACCACATTTTAAGGTCCTAAAACGAACAGTTTATGAGATATTCCCATAAAACTAATTTCATTTAATAAACTAAAGAAATAATGCAAGCCGGTAACCATGGCAACACAATCTCAGGAGTCCCATCCATTTCTGTAAGACGCAATGCCATACCATTTATTACATTACTGTGAAGGTTCGCAAACGGCTAAAAGGTTATCACGGAACCAACTTAAGCTGTAAAATTCATCAATACGAATATAATGCGCTTAAGGGGGTCAAGGGATACTCTTGAATTTTTTCACACGGTTTACACGTGCTGGTGTGGTACTGAAGGTCTATTGTATCCCTATCCTTTATTATTAAATTATTATTATGATTATTATTGTATTATGGCGTACAAGGACGAGACAAAACTCATTTTCAGCCCCTCGGTGGCTCGGAGGCTACTACGTTTTCCCTATATATATATATAAAAAAAAATGAGAGTTTGTCTGTTTCTTTTCTAAATTTCCACGGAAATTTGAGTTATTAACTCGTTTCAGACTGGTTTATGACGGTTGCGCGTAAAAACAAAATTTTTGTCTGTCTGTCTGTGTACAACTTTGTACGCGCATCACTCGAGAACGGCCGAGAGGATCAACGTAAAATTTGGTACAGATGTACATCAGAGGCACGAAAGTAATCATTGATGTAAATCTTCTCCTTACCTCTCATAAAAGAGGGCCTACCCCCTTAAAATGCACGCTAAAATGGGCGTAGAAAGACGAGACAAAGCTCATTTTCAGCGTCTCAATATGCGAAACATAACTCGGAGGCCCTACGGGCCCCGAAAAACACATTTTAAGGTCCTAAAACCAACGGTTTTTGAGATATTCCCAGAAAACTAATTTCATTTAATAAACTAATGAAATAATGCAAGCCGGTAACCATGGCAACACAACTTCAGGAGTCTCATCTATTTCTGTAAGACGCAATGCCATTCCATTTATTACATTACTGTGAACGTTCGCAAACGGCTATAAGGTTATCACGGAACCAACTTGAAATGAAAATCCACAGCCTGCTTCCAGTCTACCGACCGGGTCAGGAATGGAATGAATGAAGCCCCCATCTAGCGGCGAGGATATGAACTGTGCCGGCTGCCGAGGCCTGACGCACTCCTCTGGGGCAATGATTAAATGAATGACAAATGAAATGAAATGATACTGGAGAGTGTTGCTGGAATGAAATTTTGACAGGGAATACCGGAGTACCCGGATAAAAACCTGTCTGCCTCCGTTTTGTCCAGCACAGATCTCACATGGAGTGACCGGGATTTGAACCACGGACCCAGCGATGAGAGGCCGGCGAGCTGCCGCCTAAGCCACGGAGGCTTATCACGGAGCCAACTTAAGCTGTAAAATTCATCAATACGTATATAAATCGCATAAGTGGGTCAAGGGGTACTCTTGAATTTTTTCACGTGATTTACACGTGCTGGTGTGGTACTGAAGGTCTATTGTATCCCTATCCTATATTATTATTAAATTATTATTATGAGTATTATTATATTATGGTTCACAAGGACGAGACAAAACTCATTTTCAGCCCTCAGTGGCTCGGAGGCTCCTACAGTACGTTGTAAGCCTCTAAAACCTCGTTTATGAGATATTCCCAGAAAACTAATTTCATTTAATATACTTTTGAAGTTAGTTTGTTAAAGAAAAATAATAATTAATTTTAGAAGGTAGAATTTGAAAATTAATGTAATTTTTGTCAGATAATGAAGCTTTGAAATTTATAATTTAAATTTTAACTCCAATTGTTTTAATGTAGTATGGGCAATATTTTTAAAAAATCATATTCAAAATAAATAGATGACGAGTACAGAAGAAGACCAAATCAGGAGCTATATAGATATACTGAGAAAATCACAGATGTGGCCAGGAATATACGTCTGGCTTTCTACGGACATGTCTCAAGGATGAACCCAACAAAACTAACCATCCGGCTTCTCAACTACTGGGAGAATAGAAAGAGCGTGACAAGGACATCCAAGAACTGAAGATAATGGAAAGTGATATTAGACGCCGATCACATCTCAGAAACATACATAAACAGAAGAGTTTTCAGGACAGACCACCCTGTAAGAAAATCGGCATCATCTGGACAAAAGAGAGAAATGAGAAACTTAGCCAGAGAATGCGCGAATATTGGGCAAACATCAAGTCCCTCGCCAAGATGAAAAGTTCAACGTCGTGGTCCTTAGCTGGCCCATCCGAAAGGAGAAGAACAAGAAGAAACTAATGAAGTAAAGCAAGACGGTAACCATGACAACAGTATCTCAAGAGGTGACAAGCATCATTCCATCTATTTCTGTAATAAGCAATGCCACTCAATTTATTAAATTTCTGCGAAAGTTTGCAATTGGCTATAAGGTTATCATGGAAACAAACATAGACTGTAAAATTCATCAATGCGCTTAATGGGGTCAAGGGGTTCCCTAGAATGTTTAACCGCGACTTACACGTGCGATATGTTGTACAAAAGGTAGGCTATATTACTTCTCCAAACAGCTACATTATTTAAAAAAAAATTGAATTGAAATAGTGTTTTTGCAGCTTTTGGGAAGTTGGGCCATTGGAGGCTCAAAGTCATGCATTTTCATGCACCACAAGCCTTTATAATTTATTAAAGGGGTCTTCCTGGGGATGGGGACTTTTCACAACAGTGAGGGTCAGTTTTTATTTGACATATATTGCGTTTCGACAACAAGGTTTTCAATAATATTTTCACGTCAGGAAGTACACGTTACGTGAATTTAGTTTGAGAGCACATTTTAACTAATCATATTTTTGTCGACAAACGGGTTCATCGTAAAGATGATTTTGTTTGACACTGTGTGGTTGATATATCTTTATGTTTATGTACGTCTATAACTCGTGTTCGGGTGCTTGGAGCATCGTAAAATTAGGTATTGTAACCATGAGTCAATTCACCAATCATTTATAAAACTCTTCACCGTACTTCTCATAGAAGGGTGGGTTTAGGGAAAAACTATTCAAAATACATGCTAAAATAGGCGAGAAATAAAAATTATCCTAGAAAGACAACCAAAGCATATGTTGCGCTTCTCAATGTCTGACACAAAACTAGGGAGTCTATAAAGGGTCTCCGAAAACCACATTTTAAGGCCCTTAAATTAACAGTGTCTGTGATATACCCGGAAAACTAACTTCGTTCTAATAAACTTATGAAGGAATGACCAGCCCCTAACCATTGCAACAGTAGCTCTATTGATAACGGCTGTTTGTTAATACCGAAGACCGTATTGTAGTTGACGCCAATAAATTTGTATTGTACAATTACTATATAAGAGCCTCTGGCTCGTTGGAATTACAGTAATTGTTCAACAAATGATGATGATGTTATGGGGTTTACGTCCCTTTTAACAACTGCGGCTTTTAGAGACGCCATAATATTATTATTATTCATATTATTAATAATAATAATAATAATAATGGTCACTTAACCCGTATGAAACCCGAGAGAATCACCAATCGGATATTTACTTATTTTCTTAACAAAAAAAAAACAAGGGCCCCTGGTTTTGTGAGGTAGACAAGGATTTACACGAAGTAGGGATCACCCACGCAGACATTATGGAACGTGACCTTTTAAAGGAAAAGCTTGGAGCACACCACCAATTCCAATAAAAAGCGAAATTAAAAACCAGAGAAGTGGTCTTAAGAAAGAAAGGAGTTGCACAGGCAGCGAATGCGTGAACACTGGGCTAAGATCAAGGCCCAAAGACGTAAGCAGTTGAAATGACGTGGTCCATAGCTGACCTAAACGAAGAAAGAAGAATTATAATCATAAAATCTGGAATTTCACAGAGCCAAAGGAAATGTACGAAAAACCTGATGCAAATTGGTATCCCAGAAACGAAAATCCACGACAGATTTGAATTTCGACAAATAGTTAAAATCTATCAACATTTTAAAGTGGAATCTGAGCACACGAGACGGAGAGGGCTTCTACCAGAAGCACGAAAACAGGCACTGATCGATAGACTCAAGAAATACTGGGAGGATGTCAAAACCGGTAGACGAACAAGATCTACACACAAATGAAATTGATTGTTAATATGCAGTCACAGAGGCTCAATTCAAATGTAAATAATAATAATAATAATAATAATAATAATAATAATAATAATAATAATAATAATAATAATAATACATAATAACTACTACAATTAAAATTTATGTCAAAAATGAATTTGCATTCCTTGAGTACGGGTGAATTTGTAAGTTTAGATAGAAAAAGGGTGAGAGGGGAATGAACAATGAAGGGTTTGACCCCGTAGCTCTACCCTCCTCAGCACACTCCAAGTGGGAGGCAAAGCTGCCCCTATGCTCTAAGCTATTAATGACGTCACTGGAGAATTGGAATTTTTGGAATTATGTGAATGGTGGACTGAGAAGCGAGGCACATGCGTGGTCGCACCGTGTGGGCTGGCGGCGCTGAGTATTAGCGGCCTCCGACAGAAGGCGCGCATACAGGCTCAGTAGCGGGCAGCCAGTGGCATGGAGTAACAGCGCGTCACTCACCTCTCTGCCGGTAAGTACCGCACCTGTTGCCTGCCTGCCTGCCTTCTAGTTCTCACATCATAACCAACACTTTACCGATTCCAAAAAATAAATGCATTTAAATGTTTCAGACATATTGGCAAGATCAAAAGATAAAAGAAGCAATGAATCAAAATGATTCAGAAATTTTTGATATTTTCAGATGATTTTTTAATTAATAGAAAGAGTCCTGGAATAAATACTTTAAAATGATTTTGTTTTTAAATAAAAGTTTAGTCAAAGAAACTTGCGCGAATGATAGAGGATGTGTGATCTCTGAAAACAAATGAACAGGAATTTGTACAAATTTCCATATTATTTTTCAATATTCTCATTAATGAACTTACGTATTCATTATTTTCAAAGTGTTTCGAATATCTTAGCGTTTTGTTAGTTTTACAGTTTTTCTTTATAATGAAATACTAATGACTTATAATAGAAAACTTAGAAGCCATTTCTTCAGTGTTACATTTAAGAATCAATGTAAAATGCTTTTCAGTCAACGCGTTTAGGGTCACTTAAATAATTTTGTAAATTTAAGTTAATATAGTCTATATTAATAATATTAATTAAAAGTGGGTGGAAATTAAACACCAGACAAATTGTATACTTCATATTATCAGAAGAGAAATATACAATTTATTGAATGTTTGTTAAATTTTACTGCGCAAGATGTTTGAACTCCTCTATTAAGTGTTGACTGACTGGAGAGCATTTTAGATGAAATAATACATAGTCTAATCTCTTTCAATGAATGCTTCCTCCATTTGAGTGCACTTCCTAATTTGTTATTTCATCATGAGATATTATAATATCTTCTAGTTCAAAATCAAAATGTTAACTTTTTTGTTTATTGTGCATGTTTTTGTAAAGCATTGGCTTTGTGGGTCGTTTAAAACTTTGACAAACTTTTACAATTATAACTTACGATGAATTTGAAGGAATTAAATTTTAATCAGTGTAATTTTACAAGGAGCTAAAATTTTGTTTATTGCTGAACAAACGTTTTGAATCGGCCAGTGGCTCTAAATTTAATCATTCACCTTTGCCCCCCTTGGGGGAACGTTTGCCGGGATTCCGTTAAGTCCATTTCACAAACCTTGGGATTTTGCCTGTCAATTCTCCAGGAAGAAGAAACTGTAGTGCCTGTGGAATGCTCGTATGCTTGTTGTACCTATTATCTATTGTGTCTTGTTAACTGATGCCTTCTCTTCCAGTTCTATTTCAACACAATATTCAGTTTGAAATATTGTTCTGCCAACAAAATATCAGACCTTGTTTATACGATGTGTTTGATAAATTGATTTGTATTCATGCAGAATTTCAACCATGTGTCTTAGATCTTAAAATGTTTTCCTCTTTAGCGGTCCCATTCAGTGGCGTCATAAGGCTGGAACAACCGCGACTGCGAGTTGGTGTGGGGATGGGTTGGTTGGAATGGTGGATATTCATGCCAGGGTTATGAATCAAACATCAGAATTATTTTAATATATACCGTTGTTTACATTTATGGTATATTTATCATTTATAACTGCAAGCAGAGGGATAATTGAATGTATGATTACGGTCTATTGCTGCCCCTTGCACTGGTGGCTCCTGACTCAACAGATCCACCAGTTCATCAACAAGTTCTAAATGCAACACATTTCTAGGCTGTTCTCCAGTGTGAAATTAATAAGAGACGTTTCATCTTCCACAAAGGAAGGCATCTTCAAGAAAATATATTTTATCGCGTAGTAAGGGTTGTGTACGATTTATTTCGATTCCCTTTTCTACTCTGACTGTGAATTAGAAAATAATTTTTAAGTAATACCTCTCCCCAGGATCTTGGGTCTGATTTCCGTCTATGTCAAAGTTCTAGTTAGGGAACTGGGACTGAATGAAATCAGCGTCATAGGGCAAAAGAGGAGAAGTAGGTCCGTATTTCAACTTAACCATTCTAGAAGTGGTATTTCGTTGCTGTCCATTTCATCTTCAGGCAGATTACGGGATGAATATAAGCCTACGACGTGTTCCTCAGTCTTACCCGTAATTACACGTTGTACAGACACAATCTGAAAACTTCTCAAGAGATAACTTATTTTATAAAAGCTACTCAAGAATTCTGAGTAATACCGGTAGTTCAGTAGACTACATAGTAATACTTTATTATATCAAAAACTGGTTGTCTGAGTAGCCCGGAGGCATTCCACGATTTCAGATAAGTCTCCACATCAGATCTTTCAATACACTAGGATTAGACAAATGCTATTTCGTATGTTGTAGTTATAGCCTTTTTACTACCGGGCGAGTTAGCCGTGGTCGTTACGGCGTGGCTGCTGGCAGTCACTCACATCCGGGAGGCAAGGAGGTTCGAATCCCCCCTCCGGCAACCTTGAAGATGGTCTTCTGTAATTACCCATCTTCCTTCCATGCAAATGCCGGGATTGGTCCCTAACTATAGGCCACAGCCGCTACCTTCCAACTCCTCGTCCTTACATTCAAACTTTTCTCCACAGACAACACTCCACACGTGACGGTACTTGTAGCTCACCCCATGGGTGTCCACATAGAAGTAGCTACAAACCTGGCGAGCCGAACATGTCCTCGGACACTCCCGGCACTAAAAGCCATATGCTTAAAAGAACAAAAAACGAGCCATACAGTAGTCGCATATGATGTGTAACATGTGACATGTTATCCCCTTGTTAACAGTGAACTCTGTTGGTCATTGAAATAACTACTTGTAAAACTGCAGTGCCAAATCCTGACCGGTTATCAGCAAATATGATATAATGAATATTTTCACACCAAACAACGACAACTTGAAGATGATTTATTGTACGAAGAATATCTTTAATGGGGCCTCCAAACCATGAAGTAATTTTGTATACGATATTGATTCCACATAGCCATATGGACGACAGTACCTCGAGTGCTTACATTAAATAAGAATACATCAAAAGTATGAAGATTTAATAAATCATAGTTGTTTTCAGTGAATATGATATAATGAATATTTTCACACAGAAGAACGACAACTTGAAGATGATTTATTTTTAGGAATATCTTTAATGGGCCTCCAAACCTTGAACTAAACCATATGCGATGTACATTCCACATAGCCACATGGCGGACAGTACGACGTGGTATCAACCTCCGCCACAGCGCGCGCTCATCGTTTCCGTCTCATCCATTTCCGTTTCATTTTTCAAAATCACGCCCACTAAAAGTATACAGATACCGAGTGGAAAGATGTTACATATCAAAAAGGAAAGGTTTTTACTATCATCAGAGCAGAGTACTTGTCTACTGTAGTTTAGGGCCTTTTGCTTAAGTGTATCACACACAACTTCATAGATTAGTTGGTGGGGAGACTGTTTTGTTGATGGAATTATCAGTTGTAAGTTTTGCAACAATAAAATAAATAGTTCTTTCGTCGGGTGCTTAATGACTTAATAATTATCAGTAACTAGCGAACCCGTGCGAGAACTCTCGCATGTGTATAAACCACCCACCTGTCTTTACTGTTATGCGGGCTTCTAAAAATATGTTTATTTGTTTAAACACACTTTTTTAACAAATTGTTGATATTTATGAAATCAGATAGCAATTCATCACTGCTGCTGGTTGCACAATGTGTTGTGTGCGCCCCATGTGTACAGACTAGCCGCCCGGCACTAGTGCTATGTGGCTGTACGCGACACAGTTCTGTAGATAATTACCACACTTACTAAGTTTTCTGACGTTTTTTGTTTGTTTTTTGTTTGGGGGAGAGGGAGCAGAGACTGTCTGTGGGTGTCACCGCAGGTTTCACATGCATTGGCCGGGAATCGAACCCGGTCCGCCGTTGTGAGAGACCAACAGCTTGACCGCTGCACCACCACGCCCCCAGTAAATTTCGATCTGAAAATGCTCGCTTGACGAGCAAAGCATGCCCCCCCCCCCCCTTAGTTTTTTTCTTCTTTTGTCTAGTAAATTTCGAAGGAAGAAGGAAGATTGTAGTTTTACGTGACCGTTAATCTCGAGATCATAAGCCACGGGACCTCCTTTTTTAACGTGGAATCCGAACCACAGGACGTGGCATTTCACTTTGAAAATTTCACATGCATTGACCGGGAATCGAACCCGGTCTGCCGTTGTGAGAGACCAACAGCTTGACAGCTGAGCCACCACGCCCCCAGTAAATTTCGATCTGAAAATGCTCGCTTGACGAGCAAAGCATGTCACCCCTTAGTTTTATTCTTCTTCTCTTTCAGTAGTCCGTAACAATCCCTCCCTATATTATTCTGCTAAGGTCCCAGTCCAGATTTGTACCAAAAATAAGGTCCCATTAACACCAACCTACACATATGGGGTACCTACAGGTTCAGCATAACCCAATGCGTAAGCGAAACGCACTCACTTATTCTTTAAATGCGTCACAATTAATAATTACCTTAAAACATGTATATTTACAATGAAATAATGAAAGAATGCAACACGGTAACCATGGTAACAGAATCTCACAGGTCCATCTATTTCTGTAAGACG
Organism: Meconema thalassinum; assembly: GCA_946902985.2. Classification (NCBI taxonomy): domain Eukaryota; kingdom Metazoa; phylum Arthropoda; class Insecta; order Orthoptera; family Tettigoniidae; genus Meconema; species Meconema thalassinum. The sequence goes on along the minus strand of OX336388.2, from coordinate 510,133,193 downwards.
CAATGCAATTCCAATTATTACATTACTGTGAAAGTTTCCAGACGGTTATAAGGTTATCACTGAACCAAATTAAGCTGTAAAATTCATCAATACATACAGTATAATGCGTTTAAGGAGGTCATTGGGGCACTCTAGATTTTTTTACGCAATTTTCACGTGTGAGTGTGGTACGAAAGATCTTTTTCACCCGGCTATAAAGGGTCTCCGAAAACCACATTTAAAGGCCCTTAAATTAACAGTGTCTGTGATATTCCCAGACAACTAACTTCGCTCTGATATACCTATGAAGGAATGACGAACCCCTAACCACTACACCAGTAGCTGAATTGATAAAATCTGATTATTCATACCAAGGATAAATCAGTCACAGCATTCATGATTGAGATTTTGCTAAGTGTACTGTTTACAACTAGAATATTCGCGGGTGAAGCCGCGACGGGTAATGCTAGTATATATATATATATATAAATCTTTATCACATGTCATTTATTTCAGGTTATTTGTTCATATGTTTCAATTTGAATTATTTTATGTTGACCGACTGAAAGTTACAATATACATAACAATAACTCAGATTCCAAATACAAACAAGTAGACTGTTACTATGTTGCAAACCTTATAAAAGACAGCAATATATTAATTGAGTAAGGAAATGATATTGACACCCAATCTATGCCGCTAAAGAGGAAATTTACTGTACTTTCGCACATTATGTTCAATAGATAGATGTTCTCCGCTGCAGAGAACGAAATGTCAGTTTGTTTTAAAAATGGTATCTGGAAAACCAAGCCGTGAAAGCCTGTAATATATTATTATGGGGTTCGAAACAAAACAGCCTGCAGGGAGACAACGTTCCAAGCATCCGTATGAGATCAGAGGGAGCCATTAGTTACCTGAGGATCGACTTCTGTGCCAGGGGGAGAGCTTGGTGCTGGGGGGAATGTGCAGCTAGCTGGAAGAGAGACGGGTGGTTTAAATGTGACAAGAAATGCGTCACTGTCAATCATTCCATGCAATTGAAAAAGAAATATGGCGTTCCACGTTATCAGTACTACATTATTGTGGCTGGTCCCGTGGTGTTGGGCTAGCGCGCCTGTCTCGCACTCGGAGGCCCCGGATTCGATTCCAGGGATTTTAGAAACTGGCGTGAGGGCTGGAACGGGGTACACTCAGCCTCGCGAGGATAATACTGAGTAGCTGTATGACAGTGGGGCAGCGCCCCGTTACGGTAACTAAGAATAACGGCCGAGGGGACCATGCGCGCCAACTGCGCGTCACTCCGCAATCGGTTGGCCAAATGGCTGGGCAGAGGTGCCTTGGAAGGTCTATTTCCTTCATGGGCTGTGATGTCATGAGGGGGGATTCATTAAATGAAGAGAACATAATTATTTGTATAGGTTTCGGCCCATTTGGGTACTTCTTCAGCGAATACGCAAGGCTTAAAAAAAAAAAAAAAAAAAAAAAAAAAACTGGCCTTACAGTAGTCGCATATGATGTGTAACATCTGACATAGAAGAAACCTCACGTGAAATTGTTGATACACCGGTATTTTATACTATTATTGGCATGAATATTAATCTATTGTAAAAGGGAGTGTTTTACAGATATTGTAGTTTATAATACGGAACTCATTATATTAGATGATTTGTAGCTTCCACCAGCACTAGCCTAAATAAAGAATACGATATTGATCAACTAGATTAATAGACGCGACACCGCTCATAACCTTAAATTCCTTATAAACAGGTCCTCTTCATTCAAAGACCAACACGTAATTTCATATGGATTCTGTTAAAATGAGTCATATTGACATGATAAATATCGTTTAAAATGATAATCTGGTAGCAGAAATATCTACCCCGTCGGGGATTCGAACCCAAGATCTCTAGATTCTCAGTCATTAGCACTAACCCCATGGCTATTTCGAGTACGCAAATTTTGTGCACAAGATGGTGACTTATTTCCACGTTCCAATAACACTGCTTTACGGAATTAAGTTTCATTTATATTTGCTTGTTTCGATAATGTTCCTGCGTGAAATTGAGTGTAAAATGCCTTATGAATAAGCCCTCTTGTGAGTAAAGAGAATGTATTCAGTAATAGTTCATGAAGGCTTGCTCAATTCTCGTATAACCACAACGATTATATTATATTGATGACTGCATTACCGTTATGTGGGTTAATATTTGGATAGCCATTGTGCAGAAACATAATACCGGCAATGCCGACTACTTACAATGTTTGATATTAAGGCATTTTTACCATTTAAATGCTGATACGAAGACTTCGAACATGTACCATGTCATTTGTTTCAATCACTTGACACCAGAGTTCGCATGAGCGTTTTCCGTTCAGTATGTCATATACATTCCACATGGCCGAGAGTGCGTCATGGTATCAATTTCCGACACCGCGTGCTCATTGTTTCTCGTACCACTGCCAGCTGGGTCTTACCACTGCCCGCTGGATCGGTCGATCGAGTTGGCAGTGCATCTTATACTTCCGTTCGTTCCACCACTGCCAGCTAGTACACTTCCGTCGATCGATCGAGCGGGCAGTGCATACTTTCGTTTTCCACCACTGCCAGCTCGTATACTTCCATTCGATTGATCGAGCGGGCAGTGCATGCTTCCGTTTTCCACCACTGCCAGCTAGTACACTTCCGTTCGATAGATCGAACGGGCAGTGCATACTTCCGTTCGATCCACCACTGCCAGCTCGATCGTTCCGATCCACTTCCGTCCCCAATTTTCAAAATCACTCCCACAAAACTATCCAGCAACCGAGTGGAAAGATGTTACACATCAAAAAAAGAAAAAAAAATGTACTAAAAAATGTTGATAGTATTCAAACAAAAATTTTACAAACACAAGTATAAGCAGCCGTTATAAAAATAATAGAGTAGGAAGTTCCTCAAAGCAAATCAGGTGTAAAAATCCATTCATAGTTCGTAATTAAATTATGATGTTCAACACGGTTTTCTTGAGAATCAAAACATGTAAAATATTTTCTAAAATACGGAGACATAAGGCGGAATACAAATTGATGTCATACAATACGTATCACGATGTAAAAACGAAATACTGAACTTGTTGGCACCTTTTGCTTAGATGTGCAACTTGAGCGCCGTTCCATATACAATACTCAAAAAAAGTTTTGCATATTGTGATTTAGTGACTTGTTTATTTTGCTATGTGTGTGTAATCACATTCGGTTATACACAATGTAGTGTATATACAAAGAAAAACAACACACAATCTGCTCTGCAAAAGAGACACTAACACACAACGAATAACAAAAGTGATAAAGCGCGACTGAGCACACAAACTCCTTTCCATTTTGGGGCATATTAATACCGTGTAAGGCCACCACGAGCTTTAAGACATGCTTGCAGACGACGAGGCATACTGAGCACCAACGAATCCAATGTGGTTTGTGGCAGATTATACCACTCTTGGAGAGCAGCTTCAATCAGTTGCCGAATGGTTTTTTGAGGATTAGGACGGTGCGAAATTACTCTCTTGAGCTCTTTCCATGCATGTTCAAGTTCATGTCCTCAGAATAGGCAGGCCACTCCATTCTCTTTATGCCATGCATCTGAAGGAACTGATTGACCGCCCTAGCTCGATGGACACAGTATTATCGTCCACTAGTGTAAAGCCCTCACCCATTGTGGCAGTGAATCCTGTAACGACAGGTTCTAGGAAGTTATCTCTGTACACAGGACCACTCATGTTACCGTGGGTAGGAATTAGAGGCGTATGTCCACCCTTAACGATAACTGAAGCTCCTTGTTGTTGGTGGCGTTCCTAGATGAAGGGCTCGTGAAATCGCTCGCCACACTCTCTTACAATTACAATTAATATATAGCAATGATAAGGTGCAACACCAGTATTTAATTGTTATTTATATAGCAATACGGATTAATTTATGGAAGAACGATTAATTTCATACCCATGTATAATCATTCCATACGTAAGAGTCGAACGTATGCTTTCCTCGGGCGAAGATGTCTTAGGGACACCCGTGTGTGGTCTCAGTTTCAACAAGTACGTCTCAAGTTTCATAAATCTGCACGTTCTATTCCTAAAATATTCAGTATAATTAATACAAAAAATTCAAGGATAAATTGGCTGGAGGAAACAAGGGGGGACCTGAATAAGTTGAACATTGGGGAGAACATAATGAAAAACCAAAATCTCTGTAAATAAGCACACATTTAGGCTAAACATAACAGCAGGAATGGTACAAGATGGACAGAAGAACGGAAGTAGCACAGAATGAGTTCAAGAAGACATTTTGGGAGAAGAGGAAGGTAAAAGTCATCAAGCCAACTAACAACTTCCAACGCTATCTATGAATGGGCATAACAAAGAAGGAAAGAAAGAAAGAAGGAAAGAAAGAAGGAAAGAAGGAAAGATAGAAAGAAAGAAGGGAAGAAAGAAAGAAGGAAAGAAGGAAAGAAAGAAGGAAAGAAAGAAAGAAGGAAAGAAAGAAGGAAAGAAGGAAAGATAGAAAGAAAGAAGGGAAGAAAGAAAGAAAGAAAGAAAGAAGGAAAGAAAGAAAGAAAGAAAGAAAGAGGAAAGAAAGAAAGAAAGAAAGAAAGAAAGAAGGACAGAATGAAAGAAGGAAAGAAAGAAGGAAAGAAAGAAAGAAAGAAAGAAAGTAAGAAGGAAAGAAAGAAAGAAAGAAAGAAAGAAGGGAAGAAAGAAAGAAGGATAGAAAGAATCGAAGAAAGAAAGAAAGAAAGAAAGAAAGAAAGAAAGAAGGAAAGAAAGAAGGGAAGAAAGAAAGAAAGAAAGAAAGAAGGGAAGAAAGAAAGAAAGAAGGAAAGAAAAAAGAAAGTAAGAAGGAAATAAAGAAAGAAAGAAGGGAAGAAAGAAAGAAGGATAGAAAGAATCGAAGAAAGAAAGAAAGAAAGAAAGGAGAAAGAAAGAAGGAAAGTAAGAAGGAAAGAAAGAAGGGAAGAAAGAAAGAAAGAAAGAAGGTGGAAAGAAAGAAGGAAAGAAGGAAAGATGGAAAGAAAGAAAGAAAGAAAGAAAGAAAGAAAGAAAGAAAGTAGGGAAGAAAGAAAGAAAGAAAGAAAGAAAGAAAGAAAGAAGGAAGGAAGGAAAGAAAGAAAGAAAGAAAGAAGGAAGGAAAGAAAGAAGGGAAGAAAGAAAGAAAGAAAGAAAGAATGAAAGAAAGAATAATAACAACAACAATAAAAATAATTATAATAATTCCATCAAAGCAGAACTATTGAAGCTGGCAGTACTCTGGTTGCATTAGTCTGCCTCTTTCAGGAGATTTGGAGAACGAGCCGATACCAGTTGAATGGCAGTCAGCACTAATCCATCCTCTCCATAAAAAAAAGGGGGACAAAAATAACGTCGATAATTACAGCGATATATCGATAGTGCCGGTTGTTTACAATATTCTATATAAAACACTCGTATACCGAATTGAAGTTTATCGTGATAACAGATTGGCGAATACCAGACTGGTTTTGGAAAGGGGCGTTCCTGCGTAGAACAAATTCTCAATCTGAAGAACATCATTAGATACAAGATAACTGGGAGGTTTGACTACGTGTTCGTACTCGTTGACTTCAAAAACATACGACTCGATTGACCGTGAGTCGTTCTTGAATGTACTGGAGGTGTTTGGGCTGGATGATACCTCCAGAAACTTGATTAAGCAAACTTTCACCAACACAATATCAAAGGTAAAATTCATGTATGAGGTTTCCGGGCCCTTCGAGATAAAGACTGGGGTCAGACAAGGAGATGAACTTTCCCACTTCATTTCAACTGTGTCTTATAGAAGTTAGTTAGTTACTTCGTTATTGAGGTTTTAAGGGGAGGAACTAAGAGGTCATCTGCCCCTGTCTTAGAGAAGGTCGTCCGAGAATGGAGAAAGTCGCTGAATAATGAAGAAGATAACAAAGATCGATTTCGGTTAGGCCCCAAACTCAAAGGAGTATATGTTGACTGTTTGGCCTTTGCGGACGACTTGACCATTTTTGCCAACCACATCAGCACAGCAATCAAGAAGATAAACCATCTAAAAAAATGAAGAGAAAATAGAATTACAAATCTCCTTTGAGAAAACTAAGTACATGACGAACATCAGTGATGTGCCAGAATTGATGGTAATTAACCACGGAAAGATTGCCAGGGTCAAGAAATTTAGTTACCTGGGAGAAGAAATCCAACAGAACGGTCTAGAACAAGAAACGATCAACAGCCGCATCTAGAAAATTAGAGCAAGCGCACCAACTGGCTAAAACATTTATAATAAGAAGATGCAGAGTATAGGAGCCAAATTTCGACATTACAGCTTGGTTGTTAGACCAGAAGGTGTGTATGCGTTGGAGACTATGCTTGAATCGAAAAGGACAAGTTAACCAGCTACTTAAAAGAGAACGTAGGTTACGACGGAAGATCTTGGGCAAAAGATGAGTTGACGGGCAGGTTCGACTGATATCCAACAAAGAAGTATACAGTGAGATAGAACCAATAACAACAGCAATCAAAAAGAGAATACTAATATTCTATGGGCACATCTTCCTTATGGACCATGACCGGCTCACGAAGAAAAACTGGGATTTTCTATAATCAAAGATGTCTAGAATAAAGTGGTTCCAAGAGTGTGAGAAATATCTCAGATAGATAGGCATTGCAAATTATAATATAAATGACAGGGACAGTTTCAGAAAGACTGTGAAAAACCATCAGGGTTTTATAGAGGATTCAGAACCCAGGAAACAGAGATGTCCTTTATCCGAAGAGAGAAAGAAAGTACTGATTGATGGGCTCAAACAATACTGGTAGGATGTCAAAGCTGGCAAACGAACAAGATCCTCTCGTTACTGAAATGAGATTGGTTGTTAACACTTAGTTCATAGAGGCTCAATTCGGATGTAATAATAATAATAATAATAATAATAATAATAATAATAATAATAATAGGCTAATACGAATAATAATGCTATGGGTTTTACGTCTCTTTTAACTGCTGTGGATTTTAGAGACGCCGGTGTACAGAAATTTTGACCTGAAGGGTATCTTTAACGTGCCAGAAAATCTACTGACACAGTTCCGTTACATATAAACACCCAGGCAATTGACTGCGCAGGGATTCGATCCCACAACCTTCGGCACAGCCAGCCACTCGACATTAAAAGATATGTTAAGGATGTTTTCCATTCATGAAGATATTTCAAATTAGGATTATCGATACCTCTGTATATCATTTTTGTGTTTTTAGCCTACTTTCGATTTTTGCAAAAAAAGGGCGAAAAAAAGTGTGTCTGTCTGTGTGTGTGTATGTGTGTGTGTGAGTATGTGTGTGTGTGTGTGTGTGTGTGTGTGTGTGTGAGAGAGTGTGTGTACTCTGAATGTCTGTCCCCCCCCTATCAATTCGAACACGGTGAGCGCAAATTGAACGAAATTTGGTACAAAGGTAGCACTAGCAAAGGACACCTCAGTGTCATGTTTTATATCGCCGCCATCTTGACGGAAACGTAATGGCGGCCACACAAATGTTCAAAGCTTAAATCAAATTACGACTAACCTAATCATCCGATCTCTACCAAATTTTTCAACAACATACCTTTATAGGGGCAGCATCCTTTGACCAAACTAATAGGTCATCAGCCTAACAGTTTGAGGATGGCGGCCATCTTTGTGTCAAAATCGATTACCCCTATTAATTCGAACACGGTGAAACCGAATGGAATGAAATTTGGTACAGAGGAAGCACTAGCAAAGGGCACCCCAGTGTCATGTTTTATATCGCCGCCATCTTGACGGAAACGTAATGGCGGCCACCCAAATGTTCAAAGCTTAAATCAAATTACGACTAACCTAATCATCCGATCTCTACCAAATTTTGCAACAACATACCTTTATGAAGGGAGCATCCTTTGACCAAAGTAATAGGTCATTAGCCTAATAGTTTGCGGATGGCGGCCATCTTTGTGTCAAAATCCATTACCCCTATTAATTCGAACACGGTGAAACCGAATGGAATGAAATTTGGTACAGAGGTAGCTCTAGCAAAGGGCACCTCAGTGTCATGTTTTATATCACCGCCATCTTGACGGAAACGTAATGGCGGCCACACAAATGTTCAAAGCTTAAATCAAATTACGACTAACCTAATCATCCGATCTCTACCAAATTTTGCAACAACATACCTTTATGGAGGAAGCATCCTTTGACAAATCTAATAGGTCATCAGCCTAATAGTTTGCGGATGGCGGCCATCTTTGTGTCAAAATCGATTACACCTATTAATTCGAACACGATGAAATCGAATGGAATGAAATTTGGTACAGAGGTAGCACTAGCAAAGGGCACCTCAGTGTCATGTTTTATATCGCCGCCATCTTGACGGAAACGTAATGGCGGCCACACAAATATTCAAAGCTTAAATCAAATTACGATTAACCTAATCATCCGATCTCTACCAAATTTTGCATCAACATACCATTATGGAGGGAGCATCCTTTGACCAAACTAATAGGTAATTAGCCTAATATTTTGCGGATGGCGGCCATCTTTGTGTGCAAATCGATTCCCCCTATTAATTCGAACACGGTGAAACCGAATGGAACGAAATTTGGTACAGAGGTAGCACTAGAAAAGGCCACCTCAGTGTCATGTTTTATATCACCGCCATCTTGACGGAAACGAAATCGCGGCCACCCAAATGTTAAAGGCTAAAATGTAATTACGACCAACCTAATAATCTAGTCTCTACCAAATTTTGCAACAACAAATCTTTATGTGGGAAGCATATTCTGACCAAACTGCTAGATCATCAGCCCAATAGTTTGCAGATGGTGGCCAAGTATGTGTGCAAATCGATTCCCCCTATCAATTCAAACACGGTGAAACCGAATTGAACGAAATTTGGTACAGAGGTAGCACTAGCAAAAGGCACCTCAGTGTCATGTTTTATATCGCCGCCATCTTGACGGAAACGGAATGACGGCCACCCAAATGTTAAAAGCTTAAATCAAATTTCGACCATCCTAATAATTTGATCTCTACCGGATTTTGCAACAACATGCCTTTTTGTGGAAAGCATCTTATGACTGACTACAAGGTCATCAGCCCAATAGTTTGCAAATAGCGGCCATGTATGTGTGCAAATCCATTCCCCACATCAATTCAAACACGGTGAAACCGAATTGAATGAATTTTTTTACAGACGTATCACTAGCAAAGGGCACCTCATATTCATGTTTAATATCCCTATAGCACGTTGTATTTCAACAGGCCACTACAACCAACATTCAATTATACTCCTTGAAAAGGACAAAGAGTTATAACAATATCCATGCATTTAGGAGAAAGTAGGCTATATGTTCTTTACTGAACATCTTGTTTTTTTGTTAAACTTGTGTACTTGAGGCAGAATTCAATCTTATAGAGTTTTGTTGTCGTTGTTGCTTCATTTATGGCTTGGACAGGGTGATCATTTCATCCCCATGTATTTGGTTGGGTGTGTAGAACTTGTCTCATAACCTGTATTAGTGTGTGTATTTGTAATTGAGGTGAGGATTGGGTTGGAGGTGGCCATATCCTTAAGTTAGGAACCATCCCAGCATTTGCCTGGAGTAGAAGTGGGAGACCACGGAAAAACACTTCTAGGATGGTTGAGGAGGGAATCGAAACAGCCTCTTCTCAAATTTTGTTCACGAAGCTAAGTGTACCCGTTCCAAACCTCAGACCTCAGAGCCAGGAATCGAACACAAACCTTCGGGGCGATTGCCAAGAATGTTAGCCGCTACACCAATAGGTGGTCTCTGATAGTTTCATACGTCCCAGAGACTGGGAGGCCTGGGCGGCTTCGTTGGCGTAGTTGGCAGCATGCTGAACTTCTATGCCCAAGATCGCGGGTTCAAACCCGACCGAAGACGTCAGTATGCCTTCCTTCGGAGGGGAAGTAAAGCCGGCGGTCCCATGTCATAGATTTATGGCATCGTAAAAGAACTTTCCACTAATTCCGCTTGTGTGAAGCTAAATTATAGGTTAGATTTGACTAACGCTCTTAGGTTCCAAAGTTCGTCACCTGGAGCCGACTGCGGTGGCATCTAGTGACCAAGTTCAGAACTAGTTGGTCGTTGAAGGTGGCGTTTGGTAACAAAACTAGGAACTACTTGAAAATTGAATTCTGCAGTCCTTACTTAATTAAAAGAACAGATAACACACACTAATACAGTCATCACAATTAACACCGGATATCAGACAGATTCTACACACACCCAAAGTACACGGGGCTATATGAACGCGTTGTCGCAGCCCCTAAACTGACGAACCAACCAACCAGAGTGGGGGGCCTGTGTGTTTTTACCCTGGGCATAACGAATAGAATATAAAGTGTGATCTCTTCTCCCTCAATAGCATGTAATGAATACGGATCGGGTTGGCACTCGCCGCTACGCAGCGCTACAGTCGATTTGAGATTGTTGATTTCCACTAATGTTTGTGTGTTTATGTGCGATATATTAAGTATTTAATTGGTCGGAGTGTTTTGGTGGTGTTCTGTGCAAACGTTTATTGATATACAAGTGCTTACACTATTACTTCATAGTATTAATACCTGAAATGCTATTGTAGGAATCATTGACTGAAATGGAATTTAATTTCTTGTCGTGTGTTGACGTTATCTTCGTGTGTTAATTTTATTGTTATTTAATGTAAGTAAACAGCAGTTTAGCCCTTACATTTTCATGAGTGCTTAATGTGATTAGTGAAGATGCCTTGCTCTTTTGTACCAGGATGCAGATCTAGCTATGGGGACTGTAAAGAGGTCAGACGGTTTTTCAAACCTCCTAAAGATTAGGAACGTTTTATCACGTGCAAAGGGGCCATATCAGGGAAGGATAGGGAACTTACTGAAAAGTCCTACATCTGTGATGCTCACTTTTCAGAAGATTTAATTGTTAAATTTGACAAATTTGTGATAGAAGGGAAGGAAGTATTAGGCTACTTCTCCCAAGAACCAACTGGCGATTGAAAGACTATTCTGTTCCACATATAATCCTAATTTGCCTAAGTATCTGTCCAGTATGGTGTAAATAAAAATGCTCTTGATGCCATTAAAGACTACTTCTGTGAAGAAAGGGATGAGAATAAAAAGACAATGAGTTAAAAAACATAGTCTATATGTAGCCTATCATAATGCTGAAGGAGGCGTGATCAGTTTTAGACAATAGCCTACTCTATGAAGGGGTCAAGACTATGCCTTCTATGTCTGTTTAATGTTAAGTTCTTCTGAAATGATGGTAGTTTACTGATTTTGGTGTTTGTGGAATGAAATTAATGGTTATTATTGAATTTTATAGTAATCTACGGTAAAGTTGAAAGTTGCGTTCGTACGGCTTTTTTTTTCTGTGTTGCAAGTCTGTTAAGGGAATGTAAAATGTGTAACAATGTGAAGAAATCCTTTCTGATAGCGACGTTAATTGTTCCGTTCTTTTTTAAAATTTACCGATAGCTGGCAAAACTAATTGCATTTTGAACTTGCTCTCTGTCTTCGCTTATTGTCGAAACTGGACTATTACAGGAGACGACTTACTAAATTATAATTGGGCACAGTAAAGTAAGTGGAGATGTCAAACTTATTAGCGCCTATGCGGATATCTTGCGGTGTTTTAACATGTAAAACAGGTCACAAGGTTTCTCGTAAGCGCCAATGCTAACTTACATCACAGATCGGAGCCAGCGCTGCGCTGCGGCGGACCAGGCGTACTAGGCCAGTGATATCACTTCTTATTCTATTCGTTATGCCCTGGGTTTACCAAATATAATGTTTAGGCCTTATCTGATGGATGGTGCAGGTAGCTTAAAAAAGTAGAACATGGCCATTATTAACTCCTGACTCTATTCAATACGACAATGGAAGCAATGCAGGGCCTGGTGAGTTTCAACCTAATTTTATTTATTTAGCGTCTGGCTTTTAGTGCTGCGAGTGTCCGAGGACATATTCGGCTCGCCAGAGTTTGTAGCTGCGTCTATGCGGACACCCATGGGATGAGCTACAAGTACCGCCGCATGTGGATGAGATGAATGAAACTGGGCAAGTTCAAATTCAAGTAATTCCAACTTTGGCTACCAGACTTCACTGACATCCAGCGGTGATAGTTGGAGCATAATAGAGCGTTTCTACAAATTTAGCTACACACTACCAATTATAGTGGTAGGTTCTTTATCATGCCAAAATCAATGACATGGGCCCACTGACTTTACTTCCCCTCCTAAGGAAGGCATACTGAAGGATTTTAACGATCTTAAAAATCAGACGACTTCGGCCGGGTTTGAACCCGCGATCTTGGGCATAGAAGCTCAGCATGCTACCAACCACGCCTCTGAAGCCGCTTTCAACCTAATGTATCGATAAAACCCACACCACTGTTTGGAATAGTACTTTCACTACACACCGGCCACGGTGGCCGAGAGAGCTAAGGCGGTAGCTCACACCTTGCTGGCTTCGGGAGAGCGTGGGTTCGAATCCCATCTCGGCCGTCCTGAAAATAGCTTTCGTGGTTTCCCATTTTCATCACCAGGCAAATGCCTGGACGGTTCGTTTCAACAGGTCCACGGCCGACATCCTTCCAAACTCCCTTCCCTGACCCTTTCTTAATTAGACCCAAGTTAGCGGTCACTTGTCACAATCCCCTGTTGTATCTGCAAGAAAAATGTGTTCACCTCCCAGACACTGTCCTTGTGACGGTAGAGGAATGATCCCTCACAGAGTCCGTGGGCAAAGCTGAGCTGGGAGGATAAACGATTACAAAAAGTAATAAATCAAGCTTGTATTTTTACGCGACCTTTAACCTCGCGACCATAAGACACGGGTTCTCCTCTTAGCGTGGAATTCGAAATAGCGGATGTGACATTTCACCTTGAAAATCTCATATGTATTGACTAGGAATCGAACTGGTGCACCTTGGTGAAAAACAAGCAGCTAGAGACTTCTTACTTATTATTTGTATTATTATTGCTTAAATGATGTTATGCCGTGTCATAATATGGTCTTGATATCAATATAAAGGAAACCAAATTTATGGTCATAAGCAATAATGCAAACACTGCTTGTCATCTTGCATTCAATAAAGACCTGTTGAAAGAGTCCGGAAATACATATATCTCGGAACCATCGTTAACGATCAATGGGATAATTTAGACGAAATGAAGTCCCGCATCGGTAAAGTTAGGACTGTATTCTACAAAATGGGAAAACCTTTTAAAAGTCATGAGTTAAAACTTACCACAAGAATGAGACTTCTTCGCTGCTTTGTGTTTTCTGTTCTTCATTACGGAGTAGAAACATGGACTCAACCAAATTCACTCAATAACAAATTAGAGACCTTTGAGATATGGCTCTATCGACGGATGCTTAGAATATCATGGACAGATCATATCACAAATGCCGAGATCCTTCGAAGAATGGGAAAGGATAAGGAACTTATGGCCACGGTAAAAACGAGAAAGATGCAATACCTCGGTCACATTATGATCAACAGAAACAGATACCATCTACTGCAAGAAATTCTGCGAGGAAAAATACCCGGAAAGAGAAGTGTTGGTAGGAGACGAATCTCTTGGCTAAAATACCTCAGAGACTGGACTCTAAAGACATCGGAAGAGTTTCCAAACGGCTCTGAACAGAGAGAGCACAGTCAAGATGGTTGCCGACACCCAGAATGGATAGGAAATAGAAGAAGAAGAAGAAGAATGCCGTGTCATGACATTTAATTTCACTGATAATAACCACGGAAGTCTTAAAATATTTGATTAGCAGATCACTTTCACTTAGCAGATTACAGGGAATTACCGGCTGTCCATTATTACTCCACCATTGGAAAATGTTCATTATTTTGATTGATGTCCACGATAACAATATTTGTGTGCTGTACTGTTTGTTTCTTAATTAGCTACCGCGAGCAAAAGCATCTAGAAATACAGTATATTCCTTAGGCGATTCTTATTTTCCTTGTGTTATTCACAGAGGTACATAAAGTGAATTTTATTTCTGTCACCAAGGCCCCCAGCAACAATTCGACTGATACGAACAGTTTACGAACGCGTTAATTTGTCGACCACGATAGTGATCCATGGCTTCCTTGGGAAGAAGAAAGCTGAGAATTACAAGGAGTTTATTTTCATAATGATTGAGAACTTTAAACTCATGGGTTGCAGAATGCCCCAAGTACACATTAGAAGATTTTTAAAGATAACTTCGGGGAAAATTCAGAAGAGCAAGGGGAACGATTTTACCAAGACTTAATGGACTTGGAGGAACGTAATCACGGACAATGTAATGGGAACATTATGGGTGATAATATTTGGGGGCTAATACGAGAAAGTTTGTACCCACACAGAAGAAGTAGCAAAATTATTCTTTTTTAAAACTTGTTTGTATTGTTTCTTTGATTAGTAGATTAATGTTAACTATGTTTTGTAAATAAATGTGATGTAAATATATAAATTAACGTTTAATTTTGTTTGAAATTATAAAAATAGAGAATTATCTTCAAATTTGAACTTTCGTTGTGGTAGTTGCAAAACTAAACTTTATTAGGTAAACCTATTTTTACTTTCATTAGTTAGGCATGACAATTCAAAATCAGACACACAGAACCCAGACTCAAAATTCGTGATGGTAATGCAACAAGAGCAATATTTTATTTCAAATAGTGGCTGTGGGCTGATTATTATGGAATGCAAGATTCACCGCAGCACATCGAGACTAAGGAAGTCAAGAACCAGACTGACAAACCGCTATTTGAAAATGGCAATTGTTACACGGTCACTATCAATTGCATTAATATCGCAATGGTTTCGACCAGTGCTATTCATTAGTCATTGCATCGGCTCACTTTGAAGAGATATAGACCTAGTCTTCTGATAAGAGGGCCACCGGACGGTTAACAACAACAAAAGTTATCCGACTTCAACTGAAAATATAGACAGAATATCGGAGTAAAAGTGTTGTGGAGTTTGAAGCCATTTTTCAGTGTTCCCATAGTAAACAAAAGTTTAGTGCTTTTCAGTCGGTCAACACGAATGTACCCAAAAGAGCTGAGTTTTGTCCTAATCCTGAAATAAATTACATGAGATTAATAAATACACTAGGATGAGCAGTTTCGATCGTCAAGCGATCATCAACAGATCCATTACACTCAGGCTATAAAATCTATGTTTGAAAATACAGGTGAAAATATTTACAATATGTGACTGAGTGATACATTCGGCATATACCTAGGTATATTCTAGTGGAAACCGTGCGTTTCTCTGCACGTACAGTTCTCGGTTCGTTCGAAGACTAAAGTGCAACGATAAACGCCTGTTAGAAATGGAACGGAGCGTGCTACATAATAATACTTTATTATTAAACAGGTCAAACATATCTATCACTTTCTTCAAATTATAGGGCCTGCATATTTATATTCTAATTGACTCATCCACAGCAACCTACGTTTCACCTTTTCTCATTTGCGTGCAAGTTATGTCTCGTTAGCTCCCTAGTAACTCGAAAAGTTTCCTGATCACTCTCTCCGGGTTGTTAAACATTCATTTGCAATCAAATGAAACGTATAAGCCTACTTAAAACATACGATATCAATTTGGAACAGATTTTTTCGTCTGCGTATAAAAATACTTCGAAATGTGAATTTATGCTGTTTTGCTGGTGCTCGATTCAAGGTGCGTTGCTCATGGCGAGGGCAGTCCGGAAAAATATCTCATGCATTCCTGGCATCGAAACCCGTCGACGTTTTCCTTGGTGTTGTAATGATAGCGAAGGCTGGGATAAATACTCGAGTCTTCGAGAGGATGATGTTTCATTTAGGGGATTACGATATACTGGCCATCATACCCGTTCATTTGTGTGTGTGAAGTATCTTGTATGATAACTTTTGTTATTGTTGTGTCTGTACTAGTGTGTGAACTTGCAATAGGAGCACGGTTGGGAAGTGGGTGGTGCTCCCCCCAAAATTGAATTACTTGACAGAGTTGGGAATCGAACCCAGGACCATGTCCCAGATCTCAGAAGAATGGAAGGTAATAATAATAATAATAATAATGATAATAATAATAATAATAATAATAATAATAATAATAATAATAATAATAATAATAATAATATTAACAATAATATTTCTTTTACGTCCCTTTTAACATCTGCGGCTTTTAGAGACGCCTGGGTGCCAGAATTTTGCCCCGAAGGGGATCTCTAACGTGCCAGTAAATCTACTGACACGGCTCCTTCACATTTGTGCTCCCTCAAATGAGCTGACTGCGCCAGGATACGAACCTGCAACCTTTGTGATATAGACACACCCTAGTTTGAGGGCAGGTACCGTGGAATGTGGGAGAGATACCTCACTCCATATTGTTTCATATTTCCTCTTTGCTATTCCATAAACACAGCTCAATGTTCCGGGCATTCCTCGCATGGAATCCCGCCTGTGTTTTCCTCGGCGCCGTAATAATCCTCCCCTTCTTATCACTGGATCAGTGGATGATGGATGAATAGCTTTTTGTTTCTGCGCGGCTTGCTTTTCTTTCCATTTTCTACTTTTAACTGTTTTTTTTTTTTTTTCAGGGGCTTGGACTTCGTTGTCATTTATCCCCGTGTTCTTTGGTGTTTGTAAAATTTGTCTTGTCCACTTCCTGATGTAGCAGCTAGCATTCTTGGCTGGCACCCCGGAGATTCCCGGCTATGCCAAGAAATTTAATTCTGATCTGTGAGCTGGAACTGGGTACACTCAGCCTCGTGAGGAAAAACTGAGAAGAGATGGGTTCGATT
Source organism: Meconema thalassinum (assembly GCA_946902985.2). Classification (NCBI taxonomy): domain Eukaryota; kingdom Metazoa; phylum Arthropoda; class Insecta; order Orthoptera; family Tettigoniidae; genus Meconema; species Meconema thalassinum. Next base: position 510,116,384 of record OX336388.2, on the reverse strand, counting down.
ACCACCTCATCCATTCTGAAAATGGTTTAGCGTGGTTTACCACTTCTACTCCAGTCAAATGCAGTGATAGTTCCTAACTTAAGTACACGACCGCCTTCTTCCCAATCCTCACCAGAATTACTAATACACACACTACAGCGAGGTCATCACCACATTTGTTACTTCACATCTTACATACCATTAATGTTATGCCATTAACTTTCCTATTAACGTCTGTGGCTTTAGAGATGCCGGGTTGCCAGATTTTTGCGTTGGAGGTGATCTTCAATATGTCAGAAAGTTCACGGACACTATATTTTCAAATGTTAACACCCTGAAATTCCATCCAACTGAACTGGAATTGAATTCATAATCTTGGGTTTTGAAGGCCACCGTTAAACCAACTATACCTATCATCTCGACTTTCTAACATTTCCTGACACCATCTGTAATTTTCAACAGCTGCTCTCCAAAATTATTTTAGTCTGTGAATATTAGGAATTCCTGAGAATTTTGCTCCAGCATTTGTAGATGTGACGACCTTTATAGCTCTCTCGAAGATAAGTTTCTACGCGATGAACAGCGTTGGAATGAAAGAGATTAAAAACTGGCTCTCATTATTTCTTTTCAGTCTTTGCAAATTTTCTAACTAGAAAAACTGTTATAATGATGTCAACAATCTCCTTACAGGTAAGTGATAGATTTAGCTGAGAAATCACGCATGTATTCCTGCTTAATATCTTCAATATAAGAGTCGCTTAAAAACCGAGGGGGACAAGAGCTAGCTGGAAGTGTGGGAACACACCTTATTAAAGGTGGTCTCCAAATGAAACGATATGTCACTTGGCTTCTAAGCGCCTCAGAGTATTTTACCAACACAGGTGTACATTTTACTGTGGAATGAATTGTGTGCTAATGCTTAATTGTTTCTCTGTACCCTTGGTTGCGTAGTAAATAAATTACCTACTAAGCCAAGCCAAACTCCAGTCAGGGATGATGTTTCATCAAGCGCCGAGGAATTCAAACCCTTCTGCGACGATGATGAATGATTAGGGAGCATTATGGGAATGACATTGAAATATAAATAAAGTTCTAATAAATAATTATTTGAAATATTACTCGTATTTGCCTTGAGAAGCTTTTTGATTGAGTGTAAATGTGATCCCAGCAAAATTGTAATACACCTTCTTCTTCCTAGGATATGACGATGATCGCAAGACAATCGCGTTATGTCACCCAATTTTGTACAAAATGTGTGTTGATTAAGTAAATAAATGTAATATTTATTTCAGCTTGTTACTCCCCGCCCAATCTATATGAGCAAAATCGTATTGACCGACTGTTAATTCTGTTCATAGAGTTATTCCTGTTCTATGAAAGGGTCCATTTGAAAGCACATCCGTCTGTACTATTGACGATACAAGGCATATTCGAGGATGGAGTTAACAAATTCCATGTCCGTGTGATACAAACACCGTTTCTTGGGTCTGAATTGGGGTCGCCCCGAAATGAGATCATTTCACGTCGCTAAATGCGAGAAGCAATACTCGGGTGTTCCACAAAGTGGGGGTTCTATTAATGCTGTTGTGACGTCATATTTTTCCTTATTTGTTTCTTTGGGCTGTAACGTTTTATTGAGGTGTGTGTGTGTAATTCTATCGGCCTTATATTCATGTAGGAATTCAGCCAAGACTTTCAGATTCGCAAGATAATCCAGTTTGTTTCATGAATAGGTCGTTGTTGATAATCGCGATACCTTGAAATTTATTATTATCATCAATTGTACTGTACAATTAAAGACACTATGACTCCCCATATTTTACCACCATCCTTTCTAATTAGCAGTGATGCGTTCACCACGGTACATAGGCTTTTTGAGTTTTCTTACTCTAGAGAAACTCGTGTTCGGCTTCTAGAAATTTATAAGCTGTGAATTAGGAAGATGCATTGTGAATTAAGAAGCAGAGTACTAAGGTCTTGGAGGCAATATGGCTGCAGTAAGGCTGAGAGTTTCAGTGGTTTTGATTTCCGGCCAATGCATATGGGAGCTTGGAGTTGAAATCACATATCCGGCGGTTCAGATCATACGTCAATAAGAGGTCCCGTGAGTGGAAAAAATGAGATTAACGATTACATCAACTTTCAAGTACTGAGTGGTAATGCTGTTAGGCCTATGTCATAGTTGATCGTAGAAGCTAACAGTTTGTGATGAGGGATGAAAAATTATTTTTGCACGGAGAACTCTACATTTTAAACATCTGTACTTTGATTATAATTAAGACGACGCTAATTATTCTACTTGAATCATGTTCAGATGAAGTCGAAAATGCAAGTCAGGTTAATCGAGCTGCTGGTATTCTCTACAATACTGGAGTGTACATTCAGCTATTATTCATAAGGTAGCCTGGATGATGGCTATTTGACTTATAGTAGGCAGATGTTACTCCCCTTAAAACAACAATTATCATAATCGTAATTTCAGTTTTTTTTAGTTTAAGTAGTCCACTATGCCATTTAAAAGTGTTTTATTTGACTGGTACTTCGGTTTTATTTATTGTGTTACCTTTGATGTTTTTCTTGAAGCGGGCATGCGTTCATGTAATTATTATTTAGTCTCGAAGACTAACTTGGTTCTCTCTCTTCCTCATCAATGTCACGAAACGCTATCAAATCACTACTGTTGAGCTGTGTTAATAATATTTATTTCCGTGCCACTGGTTAAGCAATGGATTTAATTGATAACATGGTAATAACATAACTAAATTACGAATGTGTGATTATATGAATGCTATTGGTGGGCAAGTACCAAAGGCCGTTCGATGAACGGGTATTTCAGCCGGTATTAACATAGGCCTATCAATGATTGGATGTTTCTTAGTGCAGTGGGGGAATGTCAACTTTCTTTCTTTCTTTCTTTCTTTCTTTCTTTCTTTCTTTCTTCCTTTCTTCCTTTCTTTCGTCCCTCCTTCCTTTCTTTCTTTCTTTCTTTCTTCCCTCCTTCCTTCCTTTCTTCCCTCCTTTCTTTCTTTCTTCCTTTCTTTCTTTCTTTCTTTCTTTCTTTCTTCCCTCCTCCTTCCTTCCTTCCTTTCTTTCTTTCTTTCTTTCTTTCTTTCTTCTCTCCTTTCTTTCTTTCTTTCTTTCTTTCTTTCTTTCTTTCTTCCTTTCTTTCTTTCTTTCTTTCTTTCTTCCCTCCTCCCTTTCTTTCTTTCTTTCTTTCTTACTTTCTTCCCTCCTTTCTTTCTTTCTTTCTTTCTTTCTTCCCTCCTTCCTTTCTTCCTTTCTTTCTTCCCTCCTTCCTTCCTTTCTTTCTTTCTTTCTTTCTTTCTTTCTTTCTTTCTTTCTTTCTTCCCTATGTAATTGAAAACTGCCTTGTCAAACACTTCTTTCTTTCTTTCTTTCTTTCCTTCCTTCCTTCCTTCTTTCCTTCTTTCATTCTCTCGTCCATCTACTGTATGTACGATATAGATGGAAATGAGGTTATCGGCCATGTTCAAAGATCGTCGCACAGCTGTGGCTAGCAGGTAGCAGGCAATCAATCAAGGTCAAGCTCGACCTGGCTGGTAATAAGGAAACGTAATTTACTCGCTGACATTAACACACTTCCTGCACTATATGCAACCTCCCGCATCTGCATTTAGTCCTGACCTCAAACTTAATTGGAGCAACGCTCAGCAATTTTGTTTTCAAAGATGCATAGTCACCCTGCAACTTATTTTATAGTTATTAACCAAATTTGATATGTTCAAGAAGTTAAATAGGATGTTACACTTTTTTAAATTGAAGTACTATTGGCGTTCCGATTATAAAATTCCTCATTTTATTTCGTATTGTATTACTAAGTCAGAAAACACATTGTCCTACATTAATCAAAACTTAGGCTATATTTTCACATCGTCGCGGCCGGGATAGATACATTTGTCGTACCATGAAATCAATTTCAAGAAACCCTCCTAGTAAATTGCGGTGTCCAGCGACACTGAATTCTTTCCCGACGTGTGAGCTGGGATGTTTCCATGTCATTCAGGCGTCCGTGATCTCCGGATAAAGTCTCTGTGACAATCCTGAACAGATTGCCACCACAACTGTTCGAAACATATTGCCATTCTTGTAGTCTTGTGACCAGGGGTGAGCTGTCTCGGCACCCATCTTGCCGACATTGTCAGATATCCCAACACTTTGCCAATCATGTGGTGGGATTGTGTACGCCCTACAAGAGTTTAGTGCTTTTCAGTCGGTCAACACGAATGTACCCAAAAGAGATGGGTTATGCCCTAATCCTGAAATAAATTACATGAGATTAATAAAACACTAGGATGACCAGTTTCGATCGTCAAGCGATCATCATCAGATCCATTGACGCTTGACGATCGAAACTGGTCATCCTAGTGTTTTATTAATCTCATGTAATTTATTTCAGGATTAGGGCATAACCCATCTCTTTTGGGTACATTCGTGTTGACCGACTGAAAAGCACTAAACTCTTGTTTACTAAGGCAACACTGAAAATATGGCTTCAAACACCACAATGTACGCCCTACAACCAGTGTGGATGTGACGTCAGACACAGTTACACACCTGTCGGCTAACACCATTTCTTTTATTCTGTCATCTACCTCCTGGTGTAGCGGTTGGCATTCTTGGCTGTGACCCCGGAGCTCCGGGTCCGATCCCCGGTTCTGCCAAGAAATTTAATTCTGGTTTGAGGGCTGGAACGGGGAACACTTAGCCTTGTGGTGAGGCAAACTAAGAAGTGGTGGGTTCAATTCCCATCTCAGACATCCTGGAAGTGCATTTCCGTGGTTTTCCACTCCTACTCCAAGCAAATGCCGGGATGGTTTCTAACCTAAGGCCACGGCCACCTCCTTCCCAATCCTCGATTGAATTACATATACAAACACTATTACAGACACCACAATAACACTGGTTTCCACACACCCACGCATATGGGGATAAATTACCACGTTGTCCAAGCCTCCCAAACGAAACAACAACAACAACACGTATTCTATCGATGTTTGTTGCTGTCACGAACCTAAAGGTGTGTTCACAGATAGGTCTTAATTTCCCACTCTCTGTGTTACATCACTTAACGATCAATCTCTTCCCCACCTCCCGTAAACTATTGAGTCCTCTTTAAGCACAACAGGTCTCAATACACCAAGATTTAGGCAGTATTTAACGAATTCAAGATGCCCCAATAGACTTTTTGCGCTTAAAGAGGATTCATTAGTTTTTGTGAGGCTGTAGAGATTGGTCGTTAATAGTTGAGTTCGTCCTTTATCATTAGCATACATTATCACAGGTTAGGACATTGCCGGCTCAAGACACAAACTAATTAATCCAAGTAAGCTTTTAAAAAGCAACAACAGATGGCACGGACAGCACTTTCGCGTAGCGTTTAGTAACACGATGCACAGAACAAGTAGGTGGCACCAATTTCGGTGAGCTTGGAAGCTAACGGATCTCACATCATTCAGTCTGAGGTGAGCAGTGAACGAGGACGGACGCCGTTTGAGGCTCAGTTAACATAATCTTATTCCATTCTAATGCAGTGCATAATTTGTGTACTCGCCACATTGACATTACAATAGGCTACCAGTTTGAATATGAACGGTTAATTTTGAACATAAATAACAAAACAAGATGTCCGGTAAAGAACATATAGCCTACTTTCTCCTAAATGGGTATAGTTATAACTCTTTGTCCTTTTCAAGGAGTACAATCATTGAATGTTGGTTGTAGTGGCTTGTTGAAATACAACGTGCTATGCGGATATTATACGTTGATTGATTGAATCCTCATCTTAATTATACACGCACACACACACACTAATACAGACATCACAATAACACAGGTTATCAGACAAAATTCAACACTCACCCAAATACACGGGGCTAAATGACCATGATGCCCATGCATCTCAAATGAAACAACAACAGCTTCCTACCCAAATTCCTTTTCGTATATTTATTTATTTATCGTATGGCTTTTAGTGCCGTGAGTGCCTGAGGACATGTTCGGCTCTCCAGAGGTTGTAGCTGTTTCTAGCGGACACCATAGGGTGAGCTACAAGTTCTAGTAGTTCCAACTGTCGCTACCAGATGCCAATGATACCTAGTGATGAACGTTAGAACTTTAATAGAGTGTTCCAACGAAATCTAACCTAGAAATTTAGCTTCACAACAGGTTAGTCTGTGGAAGGATCTTTTACATGCCATAAATCTATGACATGGGACCACCGGCTTTACTTCCCCTCCGAAGGAAGGCATACTGAAGGATTTTAACGCTCTTAAAAATCCAACGACTTCGGCCGGGTTTGAACCCGCTATCTTGGGCACAGCAGTTTAGCATGCTACCAACTACGCCACCGAAGCCATATAAATGTACTCACACTAGTAAGCCTACAGACATCACGGTGACACAGGTTATCGGACAACTTCTACACATGCCCAAGTACACGGGGCTCAAAACCATGATGCCGCAAAGCCCCTAAAGAATCAACAACGAAAACAACAATAACAATAGACTCTACCGCGGATCGAGGACAACGAATTTTAATCGCTGTAGTCGAGTGTTGAAATATGTGGTGTAAGTAGGCTATATAAATAATATTCTCGATTGCAAATACACACTACTGTATATATGCTTAACATTATAACGCGTGAGTAGTTATAAATTAATAAATACAATAGGAAATCAAATGTAAAAAAATTGAACCTGCTTGGATTTGAATTATGGACCTCTAGACTATGAGTCAAGAACACTACCACTACGCTACACACGCCCAGTACTAACATTTGGTTAACAACTGGTTTTGTGTAACTGCATAACATATTTTATCTTGAATGAACGATTTCATTAGCGTTTTCTGCCGTTTTTATAAACCATTTGATACTAAATATGTATTATTTTGTTGAGTACGTTCCTAAAAGGATACAAACCTCAAAATTACTGAAATATGGACTACCGAGCAAACAATAGCCTCCATTTTGATCCAACGGGACGGCACGGCCCAGCACAATATGGCACGGTCATGTTGAATCGTAAGTTACGGTTAGACTATAAAACTTGCATGATTCATACATCCGCCATCTTGAAACTATTTGGCTGATCGGATGATTATGTTAGTAGTAATTTGATATAAGCTCAGAACATTTGGGTGGGCGCCATTTCTTTTTCGTTATGATGGCGGTGATATACAACATGACACTGACTTTACCCTTGCTAGTGTTACATCTGTACCAAAAAGTGGTTCGATTTGATTTCGTTGTGTTTGAATTGATAGGGGGGGGGGGGTGTCGATTTTCACGCATACATGGCAGCCATCTTCGAACAATTTGGCTGATGACCTTGTAGTTTGGTCAAAAGACGATTCCCACATGAAGGTATGCTGTTGCAAAATTTGGCAGAGATCAGAAGATTAGGTTAGTCATAATTTGATTTAAGTTTTGAACATTTGGGTGGTCGCCATTACGGTGATATAAAACATGATACTGAGGTGTCCTTTGCTAGTGCTACCTCTGCACCAAGTTTCGTTCAATTCGGTTTCATTGTTTTGATAGGGAGGGGGGCAGATATATACACACTCACACACACACGTTTGGCCCGTGTGGATGTCATAAGTCTACTTTCATTTTTTGCAAAAATCGAACGTAGGCTAATAGTGTAGACAACAACATTCTTGATAATAATCCAATAGATCACAGGTTAACATACTTAAACTACATTAAAAATAACGCAACAACTATAGAAGTGAGCAATAATATCTGTACGGTAAATAAGATTGACACGTTACACAAGTTTTTACAAAGTTATGGAACATTATGGTGTTTGAAGGCATTCTCAGTGTTGCGTTAGTAATCGAAATTTGGTGTTTTTCTGTCAGTCAACATGATTGTGTTGTATGTAATCTAAACATTGTTCATATATTTGTGCTTAAGTGTCAATCATGAACATCGTACATTAACTAAGCCTAAGTGAGCCGGATCTGATGATGGTTGCTTGACGATTGAAACATGTCATTCAATTAAGTACCCGGCATGTTTGTACAATAAAGCGTGTTGTTTTGTGATAAATATCGTATGTAATATTTCTTTCAAATTAAGGTATATAAATACTTATCTTCCCGCCGAATTTTGTATTGACCTACTAGAAAGCTTTCTTTAATAGAACTAGGCAACACTAAAACTGGCTTCGATCAAGGTACAGTTAACACATAAGAAAAATCTCATAATGCCCTCAAAGAAAGAAGTCATTTTCATTGACCATAAGAAATTAAACTAATTGGATCCCACAGGATCCGGTCTGAAGACCATAAATCGAATTCTATTTGTGTGACTAAGGGACACAAAGCAAAGCATCAAATAAAAAAAATATTGAAAAATTGTTGAAAACTATCGTACATAATTTACATACATACACTCATCCTGGCTTGATCTCATAAACCTACCTTTTAAATATTTTCTTTGAAAGTTAGGCTAAAACTGTGCAGGTAATGCTGCCAGACGAAGAGAATTATGGCATTTCTTTAATAGAATGTAATGTACGATTCGTTCACTCTCAAATAGTGCCCATCCATAAAGCTGTCTCACTTATCTCTGGAATATGGTGTGCTTATGGACACAATAACTCACGACTACTGAGCCATCGATCCCCGAGCCACCGTCTAATAAAACACCCGGCTCAACAGGTAGACAACGTGCTGGTGCTACAAACTGTGACTGGCTGAGAATCATTTATTGTATGGCCAACGTTAACTCAGGGTGTCTCCAATTCTTCTCGTGTGATTATTGGCCCTCTATTATCTTCTTCCACCATGTGCTCAGGTTCGAGATAGTTTGTAAGTTTCACAACCGGTCTCCTAAGGTATCGACTGTTGCCTGAAACCAACACGAGTGCACAAACTATATCTTATTGTTGGAATAGCCCCACCCAACATCTGGAGGGCCACTGCTGCAGACGCCGAGAGAACAAAGCAGGAGAATGACCATCAACATCCACTATATGGTCACCAGGCAGCAAGGTCTCGCCTCAGATCCCGCAAGAGTGTCTTTGCTAGTACTCTGCCGCTGGAGACAACTCGTCTTAACAGATGGAGTGGCTCACTGCCCACATACATGTCACCAAAGGAAGAACTGGCTCCTAGCGCCGACCTACCTTATCCTGTGTGGAGGTCCCTCAACAGCTTAAGAGTGGGTGTCCCTCGATGCAAGTCCAACCTGCAAAAATGGGGGATCCTTCCAGGAGACGCTGACACCTCTTGTGAATGTGAAGTTTAACAAAAGCCATCTACTTATCTGCCCACTCGTGGACAACCCATGCACAATAGAAGATGCTTTTAGAGGAAGCAACAAGGTCATCGCAGCTGCAGTTTTTTGAAAATGCTGACCGTACATGGAAATGAATGAATGAATGAATGATTTCCAATACTTCATCATAGTACAAGTCTTCAAGATACTCCTTCCAGCGTGTTGTGATATCTTCATTGTCAATAAGTATTTGCCCATTCTTATCTTTTATTACTGTGCTTCTTATTTTAGGTTTGTATTGCAGTGATTTCACCGTATCATATGCTTTATCTGATCTTCATTTTCTATACTCCTCGAAACATCCTTCATCTATTCTTCTTTGACTTCTCTACATTTTGTCAGAATTAAATTCATTATTTCCCTGCATTGGTTTGGCTTTCTTCAGTATTGTCCTTTTTATATAGTAGTTTCTTTGCTGAATGAGTTGCAGTATCTCTTTAGTCATCCACGGTTTTCTCGGTTCTAGTCGTCTATTCCCAAAGCACTTGTTGCCGTCATAAGGATACCTTGTCTCAACATATCCCAGTCTCTCTCACCATTATGAATGTATCCTCTGCATATTTCTGTTTTGTTTGCTCATTCTGCAATTTGTTTGAATCCCATTTTACTTTGTTCCTTCTCACCACTTTTTTCAGTTTTAAATTGCATTTTGCCATCACAAGTGTATGATCACTGTCGACGTCAGCTCCAGGATAGCTGTGACTCGATCTGATTTGGTCGATACCTTGCTTTACCAATATATAGTCAATTAGATACATTTGTGTGTCACCAGGATTTTTCAAGTTTATATTTTTCTCAAGGAAATTTCAAACATTGGGTTGGTTATTACCGTGTCATATTGTTCGCAAAAATTTAGTAGTCGTTCACCTTGGCTGTTTCGTTCTCCCATTCCGTATTTTCCTATTCCTTTCCTTTCTGATTTGTAGCCAACTACAGCATTGAAGTCTCCAATAATCACCAAATTGTTATTTCCATCTACTAATTTAATTAGGTCGTCAGTACACTCATATAGATCTTCCACTTCTTCTTATAAAAATAAAACATTTCACTAACATTCAGAATATAAATAATAGTAGTCTAACAATGATAGTAAGAAAAATACAGTAATAATACAATAATAATAATAATAATAATAATAATAATAATAATAATAATAATAATAATAATGGAAAAATTATATACAAAAGAGTGCATACAGACACAGTATCAGTCTGAAAAACAAACACCATTTACAAGAAAATATGTTAACGTAGGTAGGTTGTCAGCTATTGTCCTGATGTTATAATTGAACTAAAAATAGTATTTTAACATAATGCAGTAATCAGGTATGAGAGATATACTGCTCAAAAAGCAGGATGAAAACGTCTTTTGAGAGCTGCAGTGATTGCAATGTTGACGAACTTAATGCTGTGTGTGTGTGTGTGTGTGTGTGAGTGTAAGAAACAGTTCTTTTCAGGAGATGCATAGAGAGAGAGAGAGAGAGAGACTGTGTCTCATAAACTGTGTTTTTGTGGTTGGGATTGGTAATGCCAAGAAATTTAAATCTGGTCTGAGGGATGGAATGGTGTATTGTCAGCCTCGTAGGGAAAACTGAGAAAATGTGTGTTCGATTCCCACATCAGTGTCTTTTTTTTACTTCTTTCTCAATTGTGTGTAATTGTAATTCAAGTGAAGGTTGAGAAGGAGTCAGTAGTAGCGTTAAGTTAGGAACCATCCCGGCATTTGCCTGGAGTAGAAATTGGAAACCACGGAAATCCACTTCCAGGATGGCCGAGGTTGCAATCAAACCCACTCCTTTTCAAATTTGACTCATGAGGCTGAGTGTACCCTTCGTTTAGCCCTCAGACCAGAGTTAAATTGGTTGGTAGAGCGGGGATCGAACCTGGACCTCTGAGGTGAGAGTTAAATTGCTAGCCACAACACCACAGGGTGGTCATATTGTGATACGTGTACAGCTGTATTCATTTTTAATTAACGAGGGATAAGATTGAGAAGAAATGGATCGTGGCCCATGGGAAGTACTCCATCCAACAACTGACTCCGACATATATTTTCATGCCGATTTCACACACAGAACCCACCAGTATAGATGAGTTAGGCACACCCCACGACTGGACTATGCAACCGACTGTTCAGAAAACCTAAGTTTGAATTTAAGCGTTTGCAGTGACCATTCAGATTCAACCCAGAATTATTCACACCCACTCCAGGCAAATACCGGAATGAGGACATCACAATATCACAGGTTACCAGGCAAAGTAATCCAAACATAAGTACACAGGCCTGAATATTGAGATGTCCCTACATACTAAATGAAAGAAGTATGAGACTAATGACCATGATATCCTAAGAGTTAGACCTTCAGTGCTCTCGGGGATTGGTACTGCCAAGAAATTTAAATCTGGTCTGAGGGATGGAATGGTGTATTGTCAGCCTCGTAGGGAAAACTGAGAAAATGTGTGTTCGATTCCCACCTCAGTAAGTGTTTTTTTTTCACTTCTTTCTCAAGCAAAGGTTGAGATAATTCTTGACTTAAAGCCACACGCCAATACATACTCCACAATAACACAAGTTAACAGCCGCGTTCTACATGGGCTGATGATCAAGATGCTCAAGTACCTACAGTAAATAAAACGAAAACAAACAAGCTCTTTATGAAACAAACTTCGTGGAAGGAATGAAGATTCAAGACGAGCAGCAACACGCTTGCTCCTCAAGAAGCCACTGTAGAATAATGTACACTTTAACCCAAAGCTGCGGTATGACAGTCGTGTCTTATCACAGAAGCCGCCAGATGTCACAGTTGTGCTGGATGTGAATTCAGACGGAAATGAGCATTACGCCAGCTGTCAGCATAAGAAAGTGCAGTAGATGAGAGTGGAGGGAGATTCCCGAGCCAATCCTCTCACTTCCAGCCTCTGTAAATCTCTAGAAAAGAAAACTGAAAGCTAACTTAAAGAGCTGCAAAGTTTGAAGCTTTAAAATTTCGAAAGTACGGTAAATGTGTGTGGTTTCAAATCCTTAGAAAACAATGTATGTTGCTGATAGATTATATAGCACATCGCTCAGAGACGTAGTCGGTTTTCAACACTTCCGTTAGCTCTAGTTGTTTAGACATGACATGTCTCCAGATAAAAACAAAAAAAATTACCAATTTAGGAAGTTGCCGTATTGATTAATAGATAATTAATTTAAATGTTCCACCAATCAATACAAATTATATTCTAATTAGTACATGTTTCGGTTCAACAATGGGACCTTCTTCAGCAACATTAGAATCAAACCTAAAAAAAAGTGACAGTCAGTCTGAAAGACTAGACTTTGTATCATTTTAAATGCTACAAATGCTGAAAAATGCTAGAAAGGCTGGAGGCTTCTCGCTTCGCTCGAAGCCAAAGACTCTTGACATGTTAGAAAATTATCTGAATAATACTTATCTTGCTTTATAATACTTTACCTTGTTTCAAATTACTCACGAACGGCAAGTGCAAACCAAGGGCAAAGCAAGGCCAAGCGCGCGGAGGGAGATGGCTGGATGACGTGCCCCTTCCATCCAGTCTAAAAACACTTATAGTGGGCGATGTATTGAAGATAGAGATATGCTCTCGCGGAATTTTTGTAGAACTTTTCATGCTGACCAATTCTTACGCTCATGGTATACTGATATTTTTAACGGTTTGTCCAGCGTAAGCTTAAGAAGCGCACGGACCCCAAGTCTGTTTTCGACTTTTTCACTGAAATCGTTACTGCTTGGCTTCCTTTGATCGTACATAAATTATGTTCTACAGAATCTTTCCTCGAGATATCCTTTACAGAATGGTGAAAACCAAATCAAAATCCATCCAGTGGTTCTCGAGATTACCCGTGACATCCAAGAATCGGGGATTTTTGTCTTATACTGACGAAGTAGAGACTGTCGGGGAACACATGCACCAAGCGGTACTATGACGTCACGCACCTCAGTGCATCTGGGTACATTTCGTCCCGTCACCGTAACGTAACGCCAGACCCCAGCGTAACGACGAAGTCGACAAGTTCATTTAAAATGATAAAAACTAACCTAATAAAACTAAGTGTTGAGAAACGAAATTAAAATATACCAGGGGAATCAGCTGCCCCTAATAATATTGTTTTATGCAGCCCAACTAGCGTTGTTGTCAGGAAGGTCGATATTTGTCTGCTTGCATCCCGTATGGTACTAATGCATTGCAAGCTTATCCTGCAAACGATACTGAACACTCTTACTTTTCCTACGATGTGACTACTGACAAATACAAGGTAAAAGCATTACTCTCCCTATCCTATTATCGTTTGCGGGATATGCTTGCAGTGCATTAGTATCACACGGGATGCCAGCAGAGAAATATCGACCTTCCTGAAAACACGCGTTAGTTGGGTTGCATAATACAATATTATTAGGAGCAGCTGATTCACCTGGTATATAGTATGAAATGAAGAAACTGAAAAACAATGAATAAGAATAATGAAAATGTAAACTGAACAATATACAACAGTAAATATTTAAAATTTAATGGATAAATGTTTGTGTAAGATGTAAAATAATAGAATCAGTTTGAAATAAAATAAAATTAATATCCTTACAAATGATTTGATTAAATAAAGGTTCTAAATATTTGAATATAATTTTCAAAAACACTCTGAAGTTGCTTGAACTTCACAACCATCCATCACAGCTCCATTGATTAGTTTGGAAACATAACCTCAATAAATATCGATTGATAATTTTTACATATTAGCTGCAGAACCTTCATAGATGAGTTGGTGGAGGCGATCGTCTTTTCTCAGTATTGCAACGTTGGAGATAGTAAAGAAAATATTTATTAATGCTTTAGAGTTTATCAGTGATAGTTGTCACACTTTCTGAGTATTTGTCATGCTTTTTGTTTTTGAAGAGCGGAGACAGTTTTTTTGGTGGCATTGTAGGCTTATTAGTGTTTTTAGAGCTATTTTGTATTGTAGATTTGGATCCAATTAATGAGACAAACATGTCATACTAAAGTATTTTCCCTCGATTACATTGTGTTGACCAGCTGAAAAGTTGCTATATCAATTGTTTAAATAATGTAACCAAACTACGCAATGGTCTTTTAACGGCAAATATGTAAATATCAACAAACGATATTTATTGATTACTGCAGTTTCTATTTCATTGATAATAATACAAGAAGCGTTTAGTGTTATACCGTATTGGCCCAAATATAAGCCACCTCCGCATATAAGCCGCACCCTTAATATTCGAAAAGGAAAAGAGAAAAAAGTTTAAGCCTGAAAATAAGCCGCATCCGGATTAAGGGAAGACACATTTATTTTATTGTACTTACCAACATGAACATTATTTTCTGACATCCGTATTTTCTTCCAGCTTCTCTGTTGGTTGTGCTTTTGGTAGGCCTATAACGCACAACTGCAAGTTTGAAGGCATGCCGAATTCCTTTGCTTGATGAAGCGTTTCGCTCTACCGGTATCTGATCGCTCATTTTCGCGTTAAACAGGCTTCCTTACAGATCTTAGTGAGACTGAGCTACTGGAGATTATTCAAGCTTACGATTAACAATGTCACCGCCAAAACAAAAGTTCGCATTGTTGTCATTAAATGCCGCTAGTTTCTCTTACAGACTGTATTGTGTTATTTGTTGCTGTGTTCTTGCTAATGGGCATTTCTTTTTAAACAGTACATGACATCTAAAAGTGTAGGTTGCAAATATAAGCCACACCCAGATTTTTTACCCAAATTTAATAAAAAAGTGTGGCTTATTTTCGGACCAATTTACTAAGAATGGTACAATATTTACTACCTTGTAATAAGCGTACGTCCATTATTTAGTAACACTTCGGGAGTTAGTTAGTTAGTTATTGTTGTTTTAAGGGGCGGAACTGTGAGGCCCTTCGGGAGTGATGCACCAAGTACAAAACTACTTTGATTAGCCGAAATACCTTGTGTAATGACGAATAATAATTGAGGAAATGGTGTACTAATAGATGTTTCCTCCGCCGCTGTCTATAATAATAATAATAATAATAATAGTAATAAATGTCATGTAGAACGGGTAAAGACCATACTTATCATTGTCTTAAGTACGGGCGTGATCCCAAGTACGTTGCTCCGAGGCCTTAAAGAACTGGATCTGGATACGCAACTGTACAAACTAATGCAGAAGGCAGTAGTTCTATCAACAACCAGAATCGTTCGGAAGTTCATGGGTAGCGACATTCCAGCGTAGAAGTTGCTGTTTCAGTAACTGTACTTGGTTCCCTGAAGCCCGTATAGTTATGTTGTAATGTGTTATATGTACTGTATAAAATAATAATAATAATAATAATATTATTAATAATAATAATAACAACTAGCGAACCCGTGCGAGAACTCTTGCATAATGAATTGTGTGCGCCCCATGTGTACAGACTACCCGCCCGGCGCTAGTGATATGCGGACTGTAGGCGATATAGTAGTGTTCTGCCAAGGGCTATCGTCTTCTTTATTTGTTTAAAAGCACTTTATAAACCAATAAATATATTTCCGTTGATTTTTCAAGAAATGCAAGATTTTTCCTGTACTATTGAGACGATTTGGAAGATTTTGGCCCAAACCGCTCTGGTTTAGGAGCTTGAGTTTTGTGAAACATACACCATAGCGTATTATATAATAAGATGTAATTGGTTCTACGTCCCTTTTAACTATTGTGGCTTTTAGAGACGCCGGGGTGCCGAAAATGTACCCCGAAGGGGATCTTTAACGTGCCAGTAAATATACTGACATAGTTCCCTCGCGTTTACGCACCTTCAAATGCCAGCTGACTGCGCCAGGATTCGATCCTGCAACCTTGGGCACAACAAGCGAGGAAGTTACCGCTGACCCACGCAGCCAGGTCCGCTGCCTATAACCCACCCACCATCCCATTTTCATAACATGACTTATATATTGAAATTTCAGTCGTATCGGCCAATGTGGCGTGATTTATAGGATAAATAAAATGTTGCCAACCCCACGCATACGGTACCGTGTGGTATTTGTTTTATGCTGCGCTCGAGTCGTTCACTTCTAAGGTTTAAGCAATGCAAACATGTTAAATTCTGTGTGTTTATAAGGCTTTAATACGAAAGCTAACGCCCCAGGCCCCCTTGCCTGTAGTACAAGTAGTAATTTTTGGCCAGACAGAAGCCAATAGTAACTCGCTCCGCTTCGTAAGCCAATAGTTTCTCGCTACTCATGAACAGTGTCGTGTATTTTGTGTACCATACATTGGCATTGAAATGACGTCTCGATAACAATAACACGGCTAATGTGAATATTCGAGTAGCAGTTGAGCAACGACAAGCAATGCCAAAATTGTCGTCGTTGAATGAACAATAAAATATTATCTAAAGTCAGATATTTATGGCATTTGGCACATATTTCCTGTGTAGTAGTGAAAATGGACAGTAATTTCAATTGGTAATGACTCCCAGAATATCAAATAAGGTATGAAAATGGTAGGATATAGGCTAAGTGAAAATGCATGATCTTGGTTCATCACTCCTGAAGAATTTTATCTGCACCCTACACAGTATATATTAACACCCAATCTGTAACGAGTCACATTTCATTCACAAGTAGACCAACAAAAGATTGGTTGGTTGGTTCCTCAGGTTAAGGGCTGCGACAATGAGGTCATGTAGCCCCGTGTACTTCGGGTGTGTGTTGAATCTGTCTGATAACCGATGTTAATTGTGATGGCTGTATTAGTGTGTGTATCTGTTTTAATTCAAGTAAGGACTGCAGACGATCAATTTTCAAGTAGTTCCTACTTTTGCCGCCAAACGCCACCGTCAACGACCAACTAGTTCAGAAATTAGTTACCAGATGCCACCGCAGTCGGCTCCTGACGACGAACGTAGGAACCTAAGAACGTTAGTCAAATGTTTAACCTATATTAATTTTAGCTTCACACAGGTGTAATTAGTGGAAGGTTCTTTAACATGCTATAATTCTACGAAATGGGACCGCCGGCTTTACTTCCCCTCCGAAGGAAGACATACTGAGGGATTTTGAACGTTCTTAAAAAATCCGACGACTTCGGCCGGGTTTAAACCCGCGATCTTGGGCATAGAAGCTCAGCATTCTACCAACTACGCCACGAAGCCGCTTAAACAAAAGATTAAAACGAGAAACAGTGGACTAATTACTCTGCCCTGGAATGACGTCCCAATCACTAGTAGTTGACTTCAGTCCTCTAATTATGTTGCAGAGAGGGATTTTATTAGCCGCCACTGACATTATATTGTGGGTCACATAAGCTGTAGGAGTAATCGATCGTGAGAACTCGACATAAGCCAGCAATCAGGGGAAAGTGCGTTTGTTGTGATGTCAAGATATATCACTGCCGAGCTTAGATTGATATTCCAACTGGGAGTACTCCAAACTTAGGAACTGGGAAATGCTCTGGAAATAGTTCACAGAGGGACCCAGTTTACGTAGGCGATACTGTACAGTCAGTTATATGAGGAAAACTAGTCGTCTGCTATTTATGGACTCTTACAGCAGAAGTATTTTCAGGGTAATGAACTTCATCAAGCTGGTCCACAAGTGGTTAGGTATTATAAAAATTTTAGGGGTAAAAACTTTTTAAACAACTTGTTCCGTGACGAAATAGCCTATTTACATATATCCTAATATATCTGTTCAAATCTCGGACACAGTAACTACTACCGAAGAAATAACGCCCACTTCTGTTCAACGTAGCCACACATAACGCAGTCCAGGCGATAAGAGAAGAAGCAGAAACGCTAAAGATATATACTGTATCTATGCAGACGACATGGCGATAGGCTCACACGATATTGAGGAGCTACAGAAAGGGATTTATGCTCTGGAAAAATGGGCAGATCTCAATGAACTAGAGATAAACTTTGGAAAATCTGAGCACATGGTATTTGGAAAGGAAGGGCATTATCCAAAAAGGATAAATATATATTAAGCAAGAACCATCACTGACGGTAAACAGCTTCATATACTTGGGCTTAACCTTTCAGACTAACGCACGCTCATTTAGAATTCACACTACGCAAAGAGCCGTGGCTGCGACCAAAGCTATTCACGACATCACCTCAATAACAAAACTATCATTGAAAACAGCCTTGGCCATCTTCCAGACAAAGATACTTCCCGTTCTCACCTACGGCATCGAGATAACCTGGGAAAACTAAGTTGTTCACTGTTTGCAAAATGTTAAAGCCCGCTTCTTGAAGGCCGCTCTAGGAGTCTCGAAATTCATAAGATCTAGGCTGGTTTACGAACGTTTTTTAATTTATTTATTAATCAAAGCACAAACTACAGCTATGCTAGCCCTTCACGCTTGTACAAATAACAACCAAATAACAATTTAAAATAAAATATAAGATAAAATTTACAAATCACCAAACAAAACAAGTCCAGATCAAGAGCCGGTAGAATGTCCTTGCTCGTAGCCGTGTCGTCAATGGCCAAGATGACAGTTCTAAATACAGTTTATGTTCTCCTTCGCCTGCTTCAGGAACGTCCTCTTGTTTGAGGATATGCCCAACTCGCGTTTCCTTGCAATGCGAGAAAATTACAGGACGATAGGGTGAAGAAACGACAGGAGATATGCACTGACTTTTATGCCACGGAGGCAATGGTGAACAGATCATGGACAGGCTCAGGCCAAGAACTATGCCATTTCGTTAATTCCATACAGCACATGCTACCACTACAAAGTGTGCAGAGTAAAATCTCATCATGACCCAGGCCCCGAATGTCTTTGTGAACTCTGTGACAATTACAGTGACCGTTACTACGTATTGCGATGTGAAGACGAAAACAATCTATAATAGATTACTGTACAAACTGCTATTCTTCTTATTGTAATAAGTCTTCTGACTTAAATGGCCCACTTGGCTGCAATAAATCTTTATTAATTATGTTAATTGCCTCCATCAACATACACAATTTCAGTTTGATTGCTGTAATAGATTCGTAGATATTGAGAACCGTCCAACTCTAAATATTTCGGATGGTCGATATGTTGGATTTTTAGCCTACTTTCGATTTTTGCAAAAAATGGAAGTAGACTTATGAGATCACTACATGGCGAAAAAAAGTGTGTCTGTCTGTGTGTGTGTGTATGTGTGTGTGTGAGTGTGTGTGTGTGTGAGTGAGTGAGTGTGAGTGTGTGTACTATGAATGTCTGTCCCCCCTATCAATTCGAACACGGTGAGCGCAAATTGAACGAAATTTGGTACAAAGGTAGCACTAGCAAAGGACACCTCAGTGTCATGTTTTATATCGCCGCCATCTTGACGGAAACGTAATGGCGGCCACACAAACGTTCAAAGCTTAAATCAAATTACGACTAACCTAATCATCCGATCTCTAGCAAATTTTGCAACAACATACCTTTATGGGGGCAGCATCCTTTGACCAAACTAATAGGTCAACAGCTTAATAGTTTGCGGATGGCGGCCATCTTTGTGTGAAAATCGATTACCCCTATTAATTCGAACACGGTGAAACCGAATGGAACGAAATTTGGTACAGAGGTAGTACTAGCAAAGGGCACCCCAGTGTCATGTTCTATATCGCCGCCATCTAGACGGAAACGTAATGGCAGCCAAACAAATGTTCAAAGCTTAAATCAAATTACGACTAACCTAATCAACCGATCTCTACCAAATTTTGCAACAACATACCTTTATGAAGGGAGCATCCTTTGACAAATCTAATAGGTCATTAGCCTAATAGTTTGCGGATGGCGGCCATATTTGTGTAAAAATCGATTACCCCTATTACGTCGAACACGGTGAAACCGCATGGAATGAAATTTCGTTCAGAGGTAGCACTAGCAAAGGGCACCTCAGTGTCATGTTTTATATCGCCGCCATCTTGACGGAAACGTAATGGCGGCCACACAAATATTCAAAGCTTAAATCAAATTACGATTAACCTAATCATCCGATCACTACCAAATTTTGCATCAACATACCATTATGGAGGGAGCATCCTTTGACCAAACTAATAGGTCATTAGCCTAATAGTTTGCGGATGGCGGCCATCTTTGTGTGAAAATCGATTGCCCCTATTAATTCGAACACGGTGAAACCGAATGGAACGAAATTTGGTACAGAGGTAGCACTAGAAAAGGCCACCTCAGTGTCATGTTTTATATCACCACCATCTTGACGGAAACGTAATCGCGGCCACCCAAATGTTAAAGGCTAAAATGTAATTACGACCAACCTAATAATCTAGTCTCTACCAAATTTTGCAACAACAAATCTTTATGTGGGAGGCATATTCTGACCAAACTGCTAGATCATCAGCCCAATAGTTTGCAGATGGTGGCCAAGTATGTGTGCAAATCGATTCCCCCTATCAATTCAAACACGGTGGAACCGAATTGAACGAAATTTGGTACAGAGGTAGCACTAGCAAAAGGCACCTCAGTGTCATATTTTATATCGCCGCCATCTTGACGGAAACGGAATGACGGCCACCCAAATGTTAAAAGCTTAAATCAAATTTCGACCATCCTAATAATTTGATCTCTACCGGAATTTGCAACAACATGCCTTTTTGTGGAAAGCATCTTATGACTGACTACAAGGTCATCAGCCCAATAGTTTGCAAATAGCGGCCATGTATGTGTGCAAATCCATTCCCCAGATCAATTCAAACACGGTGAAACCGAATTGAATGTTTTTTTTACAGAGGTAGCACTAGCAAAGGGCACCTCATATTCATGTTTAATATCCCTATAGCACGTTGTATTTCAATAAGCTACTACAACCAACATTCAATTATACTCCTTGAAAAGGACAAAGTTATAACAATACCCTTGCTTTTAGGAGAAAGTAGGCTATATGTTCTTTACTGAACATCTTGTTATATATGTAGGCCATTTACTTTTAGATGAAGATTATTGCGTAGATTTATTATTCAAACTTCTATCGCATGATTAGGACACAAGAAATAAAAATAAAAACGAGATTTTAAAATTTCGCACAGCCACCATATTGAGGTCATGAAACCTATTGAAATAAATTAGATGTTAGTGGATTACAATTTTTACAGTATAAGCATTTACCGTATCAAGTGTCACTGCGCTCGCATGATTAAATCGCGAGATACGTCCATTTAAATTATTAAATTTCGCGTCGCTGCCATATTGGATTTGTGCTCATCAGGTTATTGAAAGTCCCATAAGTAAACTAATGTTGATAGCCTTTATCAACATACAAACTCTCACGTTGATAGTTGTCATAGATTAGTAGATATTGAGAACCGTCTACATATTTCGGATGGTCACCATATTGGATTTTTATATATGTAGGCCACAGAGTTATGTACTGTTAGATGACGATTATTGCGTAGGTTCATTATTCAAACATTGACTTAGATCGCATGGTTAGGACACAAGAAATAAAAAAATAAAAAAAAAATCGCTCAGCCGCCATCTTGAGGTTATGTAAACAATTGAACTAAATTAGATGTCAGTGCATAGAAATGTATATATACATTTGTTGTACCAAGTTTCGCTGCGCTTGGGTGCTGAAAT
The DNA here is from genome assembly GCA_946902985.2 of Meconema thalassinum. NCBI lineage: Eukaryota > Metazoa > Arthropoda > Insecta > Orthoptera > Tettigoniidae > Meconema > Meconema thalassinum. Next base: position 510,094,528 of record OX336388.2, on the reverse strand, counting down.
CGCGAGAAACGTCTATTTAAATGTTTCAACTTTGCTTGGCCGCCATGTTCATTTTGTACTTAAAAGGTTTCGGAAAGTTACTTAGGTGAATGTCTAGTAGTGCCCTATTTCACCGTACAAAATTTCAGGATGATATTTGTAATAGTTTCGGAGATATGGAATGCTGGTGAAATATTTCACACAGCCACCTTATTGGATTGGTGAGACGTATTCAAGGACACGGTCGGGGTCGGATAAAATAATACTATGTCCTTACCGAGTTTCATTGAAATCGCTCCAGCCATTTAGATTTTGTTAGGGGGACCCACGCACGGACGAAAGGTGATATCATAAGTCTTTTTTTCATAAATGCCATAACGCATTGGTTGTGTTTATTCACATCGAACATTTCTATTTTTTTCAACAACTGTAAGTACCTCATGTCTTGAAAAATACCAACTTGTATCAACCTACAGCCAGATTGTGCATCTAGATATGCTTTTATTCATCTTAAGGAATCTCCTTGCGTTCAAGACATTTTTATTATATTTTAGTTTTTTCTTTTTTTTTAGCATATGGCTTTTAGTGCCGGGAGTGTCCGAGGACATGTTCGGCTCGCCAGTTTTGTAGCTGCTTCGAGACGGACACCCAATGGGTGAGCTACAAGTACCGTTGGGGAGGAAAGTTGGAATATAAGGACGAGGAGTTGGAAGGTATTGGCTGTGGCCTATAGTTAGGGACCAACCCCGGCATTTGCCTGGAAGGAAGATGGGAAACCACAGAAGACCATCTTCAAGTTTGCCGGCGGGGGGATTCGAACCTCCTCGCCTCCCGGATGTGAGCGACTGCCAGCAGTCATGCCGTAACGACCACGGCTAACTCACCCGGTATATTTTAGATTATTTCTATGAATCTCGATACTGCCAATTACTTATACCTACAGTACTTTTTCGAAATGTACTCATTGACATTTGAAACATTGCTTATCCGTAATTTCCAATAATATTGTCTGCAAAGTTAAAATTTACTTCACTATTTGTGACTCAGCTATTTTATTGCTTTTTTAAAGATATCTTCATAGGTTATTATTAGAATTTTTACATCATTAATAGTAAGTAAACTTTTATGACAACATAATTTAATGTTTAAGCTTTGATATTCTTTTCATTAGCAAATTCCTCTTCATTAGACAATATCAGAACTTACAGACGTTATTACTTCTTATTTATATTAAAAATTTAACAGCTCGAATTTTTATAAGCTGAAGAAGGCCGCAATATAGCCGAAACTGGTACTTATTAATTAATTAATTAATTTGATATTAATTATAATTATTGATTAAGGTGGAATAAATATATTCTATACCATTTGGTGTTTACATCAATTTCATGATCAATAAGGACACTTCCAGATATGATTAAGTTCCTAGTTCTACGAAGTGTAAGCACTGTTAATTATAACTTTAAAATTTGTACCCTATTGACATTTACTTGAGCCTACTTTTCGCATAAAAAATGAAAAAAAAAAGCGTGTGTTCGAGTATATGTATTGTGACCGAAATCCAGTCATGTGACTCGGCTACCCCAGCCGTCATCTAGAAGGAAAAGAAGGATCGCTGGCCCATCTACGCTGAGAGCTTAAGAGCGAGTCACCGAACCCAGGAATAATTTATTTTGTATGTCCGGCATGAAATTCCATTTTTATATCTTACTGATCATAATTAATTAGAACATCTTTTAATGAATCTTCGTTACTTATTATTGTCAAACAAAGATAACAGGAGATATCAATTGACAAACGGCCAATTATTATAGCAGAAAGCCGAGTAATTCTTATCAATCTAATGTGAAGCTAGTAGGGATTATAACCCGATTCTGGCGCAGGGGCTACTGCGCAAGATGGCCGCCGCGCGCAACCACACTCTTCAATAGCGGGCTTTTCAAATCATTATTTATTTGTTATTAACTAAGAATTATTTATTGTTTATTTTTTATTATTTCTTCTATATTTGTTTCACCCCACATTGGGGTTCATGAAATCAATCACTATTTTATTGTTTTGAGCTTTCCTTTTGGCCCAGTATTGCCTCATCCTTTGAGATCTTGCTTCCCTTTCTTCGGCAGAGATGTGGATCGTACGCTTTTGTTTGATTTTAACTTGGAACCGTTGTTTCTTATCCTTGGTAATGATTTTGGCTGTTTTGTCTATGAGCATGGTGTCTGTAATTTGGAGTTCCACGAGGTCCTTCTCAGTTTCCTTAAACCAAAGAGGTATTTTTTATTACGAAAGTAGTCGAAGATCATTTTTGGTTAGTCTATTTGAATTCATTCGGGGATGTGCCCATAAAAATCTATTCTCCGTTTTCTTATTGTGTCCGAGAGTTTTTCAGTCTTTTGGTAAAGAGTTTCGTTCCCCACATGGATAAATTTGTTCTTATGAAATTTGGGGCCTAAGATTTTGCGTATTATCTTTATTTCCTAGACCTCCAGCCTTTCAAGCGGTCCCTGGGTGGTGAGATACAATGTTTCGGCTTCTGGTTTAATTTCCGTGTTATAATGTCTTATCTTGGTATTCCACGAGAGAGACTTCTTGTTATAAGTGTCCTTCATAAATTGGAAGGCCAATTCAACTTTATTTCTCCTAGATTCCATTGCCTTTTTCTCTAGCGCATTCCATCCGATCCATTCCCCCAAGATATTTAAATTCTTTGACGATGTCTATGTATTGTTTGCCCACTTGAATCTTCTTTTGGTGTTTTCTTTTTTAATGTTCGTCATTATTTTGGTCTTTTCAACTGAGATTTTGAGACCCATTTTTAACGCTTGCCTGTGGAGTTCAAGGGTCTGTTCCTTGGCTTCTTCCCATGTCTCAGCTAGTAAGGCCATGTCATCAGCAAATGCTAAACAATTGACCTTAATGCTTCTGTTTTTAGTTCCTATTCTGATTCCACTGTGGGTCTTCACATTCCACTCTCTGACTACTTTTTCTAGGGCACAGTTAAATAGCAGAGGAGAAAGTCCATCTCCTTGCCGTTAATCTCAAAAGGGGTGGAGAGTTACCCCATGAATTTAAATTTGGAGAAGTTAGTGTTTCTATGATTAGGTTTGTAGTTTTGTTATCGAGGTATAGTTCTTTCAGGACCGAGAATAAGGATTCCCTATCTATAGAGTCGTATGCCTTTTGGAAGTCAATGAAAGTGATAACATACTATTTAGCCCGTGACTTTTGGTAGTTTGAGGTTGATAATTTGTTCCGGACAGGATCTCCCTTCCCTGAAACCCGCTTGGTATTCCCCGAGTTGTTGGTCTAGTTAAGGTTCTGCCCTGTGTAGTAGGACGGTGGAGAATATCTTGTATGTTACGTCAAGGAGAGATATCCCTCTGTAGCTGTTAGGGTCTGTTTGGGATCCTTTCTTATGAAGTGGATGTATAGGGGCTGTTTTCCAGTCATCTGGGATTCTTTCATGTATCCAAATTTCTTCAAAGATATTTCAGAGAGACTGTATAGCATTTTCGTTAACATTCTTCCAAAGTTCAGCTTTAATTTGATTTTCTCCCGAAGCCTTATAATTCTTAAGATTCGATATTATTGAATGGAGTTCTTCAATGGTTGGAGGTTCTGAGTCAGGTTTGGTTGATGGAGATATATGAAAGTCCATCTTTTCTATGGGTTCCTTACAGATTTTCGAAATATTCTGCTAATACTTTGCAGTTGTCTTTTTTGTTATGAGCAACATTTCCTTCTTTATCCTGGAGTTGTAGAGTTGGGGGACTGTACTTAGTCAATTTCTTCTTAAAATTCTTATTAACGTTTCGTACATTGTTTCTGTGGAAGTCTTCATTAATTTGCATCAGTATGTGATCATCTCGAGTTTTTTTGATTCTCTTAAGATTTCTAACAATTAAGAAATGTTGTCTATTATGGTCGTTTTTCTGTGATTGCCACTGGTGCCATGCTTTCCTTCTTAGTTCAATGTGACTATCACACTCTTCCGTCCACCACGCATGTTTTTTTGATATTAGTTAATGGAGCAAGTTGTTCTGCTTTAATTATTAGACTTCCTTTTATTTGATCCCAGCCTTGATTTTGTAAATCTGCAGTGGCGATTGAAAACTCTTTTGAGTTCATTATCTTTTCAGGATCGTATTTCCTATGTTTCAGTCTGTTAGAGCGGATTTTCATATTGGGGATGATTTTGAGTTTTATTTTAGAAAGATAGTGATCAGAATTTAAGTTAGTACCCCTGAGTACTTAGACATTTTGTATTTCTTTATTAAATTTCCTTTTAACCGCTACGTGATCTAATTGAAATTCTCCTAAGAGCGGGTTGGGTGAGTTTCATGTTTTCTGTTTCCTTGGTAATTTCTTAAAAGCTGTGAATTTTAAGATCATGTCATGTGCATGGCAAAGTTCTATTTGTCTAACACCATTTAGGTTCGCCCTATTATGTACTTGGTACTTCCCGACAATGTTTTTGTACTTCTTTTCTTTCCCTACTTGGGCATTAAAGTCCCCCATGAGTATGACATTATTTTTTTCCGGATTTTTTTTATAAAATCATCTAATTGGTTCCAAAATATATCCACCTTTTCTTTGTTATTTTGACTGTCTTCGTTTATGGGGACATGTGTATTTACAACGGAATATATTCTATTAGCAGATTTAAAAGTAAGAGTTGAAAGTCTTTCAGATGGTGATTCAAAGCTAATAATAGAATACAAAATGTTTTTGGCTATTATGAAGCCAATTTCAAGGTGTGGTGTGTTCTTCATTATTCTTTTGCCTACTTTTCCTTTGTAAATTCTGAATCCTTCAGAATCAAAACAGCTTTCATCCAATAATCTCGTTTCTTGGAGAGCCGTTATGATAATATTGTGGCATTTGAGGGTGTCGGCAAGTTGTTTTAATTTTCCTGTTTGTAAAAGAGAATTTACATTGAATGTACCCATGTAATTAGGTCTTCTAAACTTCATCTTGTTTGAGGTTCCAAGACGCTCCGACTCGTCTTTTTATTTAATTTATTATTTATATAATTCTAGCTGTTATGCCCGGCGTTGCGCGGGATCACAATTAGATATTAAGAGATCGTACCTTTTCTCGCATTGTTGTAATATATGCAACCCGGAGGAAGGTCGTTTTTATAATGAGCAATATTATTGACACCCAAAGTCCTCGAGAGTGATTTCCATCTGATCAAAAATTATGCTGTTGTTATTAAATAGGAGCGTACGACTGCCTTATACTACTTGTAGCTTATAGATTAAGCCTGATGTTTCGCTAATATAACTGAATATTTAAGGAGCCTACTTCAGTCATTGTATGCATTATTATTCTAACTTGTAAGGACCAATGAATTTCTTTTTCTTAATTGTATTAGCCTTGCGTGTTTTGTCGAACAGAAACATTTGAAGTGGATAATGGAAGTCCGCAGATAAACGCTTAGAATTCAGCTTCATAATAATATATGCATTTGATTATGGAAATGTTGAATACCGAAAATAACAAATACATACTAAGTATCACCTAAGAATCCGTATGTCCATTGTCCACCTACACTTAAATAAGAACTACTCATACGAGTGCATAGAAATCTTGTGGCCGAGAGACAAACTAAACCTATTCAAAACACCATATAACCCAGATGACCAAATCTGGAAGTGAAAACCATACACCAAAATGGCCCAGCTTCTATGTGATGAAAAACCAGGACGAAAAAAATTATATGATAAGTAACAAATCATATCTGAAGCTATATTTACAAAACTCTCCTTCCTCAGGTGAAATCAATACTGAAACACTCATACACTAAAAACAACACACGTAATATAGTTAAAGACCCTAAAACAAATAAAAAGAATCAAATAAAGTATGATGATAGGCATGAACCACAGACCCAGTGGTGAAAGGCCGGCGTGCAACCTCCTACGCCACGGAGGCTTCTATGTAGTAACATTCAAATAACCTTTCTTAAATATTGAACACCCATCGTTTAACGTCCTCATACTACTGTACATGTAAAAATGAATAATAGTATGCTAAAAATACATAAAACTTGGTAGCAATTGTCATATCCGCAGTAAGTAACATTGTGCAAACTACGTATCATGTCATGATTAAGAGTAAGAGTAACAAAACAAACTGTAATCATTTCAACAAATAATAACAAAACCATTTTTAAACATCATCAATATTTCTAAGTTTATGCCGTGTCTAATGAGCGGTTTCGCCTAGCAATTCCGAGCCGAGTAATCAGTGAGCTCTTGTTGTCAATTTGGAAACCCACAAAGGAGTAGCGAACTACGCTCTACCACAATTCTTATTTAGAGCACCTGCGGTACTTACAAGCGGGAGATAAAAGCTCGAACAGCCTTTCACCCCCTATAAAGGCTTCCAGAAAGATTGTATATTGGCTATCACAGCCAAGCAATTAAAATTCAGGTACTTTTCTAGCTTTACGCTGTGTCTTGTGTGGGGTTTCCTTGGCTGTGATTGACAAAATACAAATTTTATTTAAATAGGTTTGCCCAATTGACCAGTAAGATTTATAAGGAAAACATAATAAACTAATGGGAGAGTCGGTAGAATACGTCACAGTAGTCTGTGAATTTAGGTTGCACATAATGGTAGAAAACGACAAAAAGCAGTTAAATATATGCAAACATAGGCATTCAAGTAACAAACAAGAAGTTCCGTGACGAACTAAAGAGCCTACTTTTCTCAAAATTTAAGATTCATGCCAATGATAAATCTATATTGATCTATCTAGAATAATGACGAAATTAAGTTGGTAATATCGAAATTTCTAATTAGTTCGAAATACTGAATACCTGGCATAATGTAGCCTAATAGAGAACTACATTTGGCAGCCCTGGTGACTGAAAATATTCTTAGTTCCATCTCTTAAGGCACAGAATACAAAATTTGGTTCAAGTCCAATGGATAGCATGGACGTTACATGCAGTTAGACATTGGATCTAGCAGCGCGCGTAAAATCATGTTGGCAACAATGACATTGGTCAGAAATAATCTGAAATAATATGATCTATTGTTGTGTGAATTTTGAATGAAATCCATTAGTTAGTATAGAAGTTACATGGATTTTAAAATTGGACCTATCAGCAGGCTTAGAATCATGTTAGCAGTACTGGCGTATGCCTATATTAGTTACTCCAAATTAATCTAGAATGCCTGGTACTATACGTGTGCAAAGTTTAGTGCTATTGGCTTGCATACTTTATGATATATTGATATTAGGGTAACAAAAATAGAGACAGCATTTATTAACAGTTGGCAGCCCTGGATACTCTTAAGAATCGGCATAGTCATATCTGTTATGGTACACATAGTACACACGAAATTTGATTGAAATCCAAATGATAGTATAGAAGTTACATGTATTTAAAGTTGGACTTCTCAGCAGGCTTAGAATCATGTTGGTAGCACTGACGTATATAAGTTACTCCAAATTTATATAGAATGTCAGGTACTATACGTGTGCATAGTTTAAAGCTGACGGGTTGCATGCTTTCTGATATATGGGTATTTGGATTTTAAAAAAATGAGAGCATTTATTAACAGTTGGCAGCCCTGGTGGCTCTTAAGAATACGCTCAGTCATATCTGTTTATGTACACGTAGAACATACGAAATTTGGTTGAATTCCAATTAATAGTGTCGAAGTTATATGCATTTAAAAATTGGACCTATCAGCAGGCTTAGAATCATTTTGGCAACACTGCCATGTATGGCCTCCTGGAAATTAAACTAAAATATTATTATCTATGCGTGTGTCAATTTTGAAATAGCTCCCGTTCATACCTTCCAAGATATCCATCATGGAGCTCAAATTTCAATTGCGATTTTTTCAGCAGTTGGTAGCACTGACATCATTTTCAAATATCGCGGTGAGATATTCAGGTATAGATCTTTACTCCAACCAAATTTTGTTTCGATTGCTCCAGCCGTTTAGGAGTTGATACGGGGACACACACACACACAGCCAGCCAGACAGACAGACACACAGAAGGACAGACAGAAGGACAGACAGACAGACAGACAGACAGACACACATTTGCCCGATCTCATGTCTACTTTTTCCTCATTTTTGCAAAATGTGAAAAGTAGGCTATAAAATAAGTCTATAAACAGTAAGAAAGCATACCGTGCAAAATAGTAACAATTATACCTTGGTAAACCGTCGTAAAGATCCAAACACTCACATACAATAAGCGGCACAGAGACTATAAAATTAGACTCAAAATCACGCCTCGTTTCAGGCCCCACAATCCACATTTATAAATAATACAGTTCGTGTGGGGATATAAAATTTGTACATTCCTTACACATCACCCTTTTGAAGAACTTCCGATTTCAAGGCAATCTGAGGCGTAATCGTTGGAGGTACGGAAAATGTCATATAACCAAATTTGTAGAGCCTTCCAATTTCGATATGCCTGCCCAGTTTGGAACCTGTAACTGTTTATAAAGTGTGGAAAATAATTTGGAAACATGTCCAAAAAAGCACAAATTGGAAAATCTAGTTTTTAACCGTCTAAATAAATTCAAGAAATGGAGTAAACTTGTAGTTATCGCTTTCATTCTGTCTCTGTAAGAGATAATATTTGCATGAAGGAATAACAGACTATTAAACAGATATACGTCAGTGTCGAGACTATCGTATGAACAGTGTCACCATCTGTATAAAAGAAAATACCCAAAAAGATGGTATTGATTCTGTCCGCAAAACAGAGAAATCAGATAAAGTATGGATTAAAGCAAGAAAAATACTGTTCTTTCAGCTCATACTGTGAAATAATTACGCCTCACCGATGCTGTAAGTCCCCATCTTCGTGATGACGCCACTAAATGAAATTATAAACCTTGTGGGGCATGCAAATTCAGTGTTTTAGCCTCATACTTACAACTTTTATAATTAATTGAAAAAGAAAGACTTTTCGTTACAGGAAGTATTGAGAATAATAATAATTTTAAATTTTAAAATCTAAAATCTAAAATCTGAAAAGTAAATCGAAGGTAAATATAATAGGGCACCACATGGTCCCCTTAAGCGCATTGCATATTTTGTTGAAATTTACATCCTAAAGTGATTCCGGGATATTCTTATAGCCATTTGCAAATTTTGAACGAAATCTGTTGAGTCTTTTTCAATTGATGTGGGGACAGACATACAGACAGAAGGACAAAAGTAAAATTTTATATATACAGGGATTTTATGATTTTCTTTTAATTTTAATATTTAATAAATTATTTTTAATTATTATTTTTATTGCGTTAAAGCACTAAATTGCAAGGTCATTAACCAAAGATTTCTCTAACCCATAATTACATAAACCTGAATTAAGATTTAAATTAATGCATGTAAGATTTTTTTGTTTACATTTTAAATTTTAGATTTTAATTTTATTTATTTTTAGATTTCAGATTTTAAATTTTACATTTAACATTTCAAATTTTAGATTTTAGATTTTAAAATTTAAAATTTTAGATTTTAGATTTTAGATTTTGCGAAAGGATCAAACTACAGGGTCACAGACCTAAGATTTTATTTTTAAACTTTGTTTTTCTAAACTTATAAATTTATATTTATTTAATATTTAATTTATTATTTCTTTTAGTACAGGGCTAATGCGCAATATGGTCACCGCGCGCAACCACTTACACAAATGACATGCTAACCAAGTCTACCTAACCTCATATAACCTAACTTAACCTAACCTAACATAACCTGACATGACATAACCTCAACTAACCTCAATCCACCTAACCTAACCTCACCTAACATAACCTAACCTCAGTTTACCTACCCATAACCTAACCTAACCTAACCTCACCAAACCTAACTTAACCTCTGTTCACCTAACCAAACTTGTCCTGACATAACCTAACCTCACCTAACCTGATCTAACTTAAGCTAACCTTTAAAGCTAGCGCAGGGGCTAATGCGCACACTTAATATACATAGGGCACATGCAACTATCCCTATGCTAGTTTTATAGAAAGTAAGATAAAGCTACCACCGTGGCAAATGTGCAACATAACCGCTACTCACAACGAGCTTAGGATTACTAAGTCAGGTAAGTTTAAAAAAGTAAAAGCTTTTGTTCATTTTTTCCCCCTAAGCTTTACATCAGCACTAGAGCATAACCCTATAGGCAAAGTTAACACACACACAGGCTTACAGAAAAAATATTCTCACGCCAAAGGTTTCTCAATTGTAAGTTCAAGTCCAGAGTTTACATGTGGTAGGGCGATAATTTTCTTTACGCTGTTTATCCTTTTACAGCATCCTGCAGGTTTCCATTGAATATAACAAGGATGGATACCTTATCCCAAAGCATATAGATAAAAATAGGTTATACTATATTTCCTGCTACCTAGTTTCGACTAACTAAGTAGAATTTCTCAAAATTGCTAGAGGGTAACGGATGGATTAGTAATTTAAAAAGTACAAGCAGTCTCCATACAATATTTTTATTGATTTAAATACATTTACAATATTTACACATAGGCCTAATACATTTATATTTTTTCCTTGTTATAAATTGTACAGTTGGATTATTTCTCTTTCATTTTCTTTGTTTTATATTTTTTATATTTTTGAGTGGGTATTAATACCTTTAATTATTTCCTCATAGCTTGGTCGGTGTTGTTTTCCTGTAGAGCTACCGTTTTATTTCCTTAATAGTTTTGTTATATTATATGTATCAGCTAGATGCAGGTAGAGTAATATATTTCCTGTTTAATTTTAGGATCTTGGTATCCATAACTTAACCATTTATGTATGGTCAACAGTTGAGTAATGACCATAGGCATGTGCAGCTATACCATCAGAATAAATTACTCTTTTATCATCACGAAGACACAAAACAATATTGTTTATTCTTATAGATGATATGTTATGTTGTTTAGAAGCGATAATGTTCATCGGTTTTCTTTTTGCCACTTTTTTCATGATACAATTCTTATAATCTTGAACACTTATACAATTTTTGACAACGCCTCTGCTAATACCTTTAATCTTTTTATTTCTAATCCATTTATGTCTGAAGCATACATTTTAACTCTAGGTCCAACAAATGTTTTAGTAATACGTCCACAAGCCTCGTCTTTAAATTTTTCCTACGTTTTCTTGCTTGATGTAGAATAACATATGTGATTGGTACGATAATCAGATGTGTCCAGGTGTTATAGAAAATTCAATTTGTCTTGATAAACATCTTGGGTGTTAACCAGATAAATAAACGAGTCCGTATCCATATACATCAGTTTATGATTTTCGACCCTTGATAGTGTAGCAGGACATCAGGCTGAGAATATGAATTTTCTAGAATATCTGGACACATATGATTATCCTACTATTCACATATGTTACTCTATATCAAGCAAGAAAACGTTGGAGAAATTTAAAGACGAGGCTTGTGGACGTATTATTAAAACATTTGTTGGACCTAGAGCTAAAATGTATGGTTTAGACATAAATGGATTAGAAATAAAAAAGATTAAAGGTATTGGCAGAGGCGTTGTCAAAAATGGTATAAGTGTTTAAGATTAAACGAATTCTATCATGAAAAACGAGGTAAAAAGAATACCGATGAACATTATCGCTTCTAAGCAACATAACATATCTTCTATAAAACTAAACAAAATTGCTTTGTGTTCTCGTGATGATAAAATAGTAATTGATTCCGATGGTATAGCTACACATACCTATGATCAATACTCAACTGTTGAGCATACATAAATGGATAAGTATTGGATATCAAGATTCTAAAATTAAACAGGAAATATATTACTCTACCTGCATCTAGCAATTACATATAACCTACCAAAACAATAGAAATAAAACGGTAGCACTACAGGAAACAACACCGACCAAGCTATGAGGAAATAAATAAAGGTATTAAAACCTACAAAAAAAATGAAAAAATACAGAGATAAACCAACTGTACAATTTATAACAAGAAAAATAAAGAAAAAATGTATTATGTGTAAATATTGTAAATGTATTTAAATTAATAAAAATATTGTATGGAGACTGCTTGTACTTTTTAAATTACTAATCCATACGTAAACCTCCAGCAATTTTGAGAAAATCTCCTTAGTGAGCCGAAACCAGGTAGCAGAAAGTATAGTATAACCTATTTTATCTATATGCTTTGGGATAAGGTATCCAGCCTTGTTATATTCAATGGAAACCTGCAGGATGCTGTGACAGGATAAACAGCGTAAATAAAATTGTCGCCCTACCACATGTAAACTCTGGACTTGTACTTATAATTGAGAAACCTTTGGCGTGAGATTAATTTCTCTGTAAGCCTGTTTGTGTGTTAACTTTGCCTCTAGGTTTATGCCCTAGGGTTGTTGTTAAGCCTAGGGAAAGAAAAAAATAACAAAAGCTTTTACTTTTTTAAACTTAACTGACTTAGTAATCCTAAGCTCGTTGTGAGTAGCGGTTATGTTGCACAGTATCCACGGTGGTAGCTTTATCTTACTTTCTATAAAACTAGCATAGGGATAGTTGCATGCACCCTATGTACTTTAAGTGTGCGCATTAGCCCCTGCGCTAGCTTTAAAGGTTAGCTTAAGTTAGATCAGGTTAGGTGAGGTTAGGTTATGTCAGGACTAGTTTGGTTAGGTGAACTGAGGTTAGGTTAGGTTTGGTGAGGTTAGGTTAGGTTAGGTGAGGTTAGGTTAGGTGGGCTGAAGTTAGTTGATGTTATATCATGTCAGATTATGTTAGGTTAGGTTAAGTTGTTAGGTTAGGTGAGGTTAGGTAGACTAGGTTAGCATGTCATTTGTGCATGTGGTTGCACGCGGTGACCATCTTGCGCACTAGCCCTGTGCTAAAAAATAATAAATTAAATATCAAATAAATAAAAAATAATAAGTTAAGAAAAGCAACATTTTAAAATAAAATCTTAGGTCTGTGCATTGCACGTTGATCCTTTCGCAAAATCTAAAATTTAAAATGTAAAATGTAAAATGTAAAATGTAAAATGTAAAATGTAAAATGTAAAATGTAAAATGTAAAATGTAAAATGTAAAATCTAAATCTAAAATCTAAAATCTAAAATCTAAAATTTTAAATTTTAAAATCTAAAATTTGAAATGTTAAATATAAAATCTAAAATCTAAAAATAAAAAAATAAATCTAAAATTTAAAATCTTAAATTTAAAATGTAAAAAAATAAAAAAATAAAAAATTACATGCCTTATTTTAAATCTTAAATCAGGTTTCTTAATTATGGGTTAGAGACATCTTTGATTAATGACCTTGCAATTTAGTGCTTTAACACAATAATAATAATAATAAAAATAATAAATTAATTATTAAAATAAAAAATCATTAAAATTTTTATAAATAATAAATTAAATAAAAAGTAAATAATAAATAAATAATAAAAAATAAATGATAAATAATTCATAGTTACGGTAATAACAAATAAATAATGATTTGAAGAGCCCGCTATTGAAGAGTGCGGTTGCGCGTGGCTGCCATCTTGCGCATTAGCCCCTGCGCAAGAATCGGCTTAAAATTCCTACTGAAGCTTCGCATTATGATGACATTAAGAGGGATGTCCATCCCTACCATATTCCAACCACGTGACGAGGAAGATAGTCTGTGATACGGAGTCGTGCCTGACTTGAGTTCATTCGCGTATTGTCTGCAGTACAGGATTAAACCTGACTGGTCAATATACATATTTCAATCACGGAACGATCGCGGGCGTGAAAGTTGAATTCATCCGCATATTGTCTGCAGTACAGCATCAAACCTGACTGGCCGATGTTCATATTTCAATTACGGAACGGACTCGGACGTGATAGTTGAGATCGCGAGTAAAATTGAGTTGAACGTAGTGATTATAAGTTCGATACCAGACGGAATAACGGTACAATTCTAGTACTCGATCTACAGGCGATATCAATTCAGTGCAAAGCGTGTGAATATATAGCAGAGGCTGATGTAAGTAGACTTGACACTATTTGATAGTGGATATTGAAATCTCACCACACCACAATGGACTTGTTAAACAGATTGCGGGCTGCACTAAATGAGAACATTTTTCTCGGTGACAGCAACTCTCAAGGCTAACTTCACAGCACAGCTCCACATGGAAATATCATGCGCAGTTGTTAGTCATTTATAGTAAGATATTCACACAATAGTATACACGATTGTACGTTTCAACTGAACTTATTTCTGAGCGGAATATAATTCTATGAACAATAGAGAAAACGTAATGCAAGACACGAAGACTAGTAATAATGTGGAACATTATGCCAGCAGTGGCGGGCACCCAGCTGGTTTTTTGGGGATCAAGATTTTGCACCAAGCAAATTTCACATAATCTGATCAACATGGGAACATTGGAGAACATATACTCATTCAAAATGATGAAGGCTTAAACTAAATCAGGGAAAACTTAGAGCATAGATGGATGCCAGGATTAGAAGACTCAAATAAGTCATACAATCCACTCGTAGATAATAGGGTTCCATGAATTAATAGGACGTCGATCTTGGCAGATGAAAGGCAACTTTAACTACTATGACATCGTCTAACAACACACCACCTTTAAGGGCAGTGAGTCCAAACTACACCTATTCAACACAATGACAGCCATTACCTTGAATTAATTATTCATTTTATTTCAGGAGACTGCTATATCATGCCTGATTTTCAAACATAAAGAGCATTTTTGGAGTAAGACATTGTTTATTCTTCTTCTTGCTGTCGTTTGGGTCATCTACGGACCACGTTATTTCAACTGCCCTTTTCCATGTCTTTGCGCCTGGACCTTAACGTTCACCCAGTATTCCCTCATTCGTTTCCTATGCTGTTCCTTCCTCGCTTCAGTCCACGTCTTGCCAGTTTTTAGTTTTGGCTTTTCTTGGAATCCATGATGTTCTTGGAGTTTCGACTTTAGTGGAACACGTTTCTGGATATCCTCCAGGGTTATTCCCACTTCACACAGGTCTTTACTTCGGTGAACCACGCCGCCTTGGTTTTCTTGTTAAGAAGAAAACTGAAGATCCTATTGCTCAACCTTGTAGAGCTCGTACGAGCAATGTGGCCATAGAAAACTATCCTTCTCTTACGAATGGTGTCCGTGATCTTTTCTACATGAGAGTAGAGTTCACGATTGTGTCGTCTTCTGAACTCACCATTTTCTTTGATTGGACCTATTTATAATAATTTCACACGTGTTTAAACAAACTTAATAATTTATAATTTCATTACTTAATTTAAAAATTTAAATTAAATTAATTTTAATGCCATCTTAATAATTTTTCTCCATTATGAATTTTTCAGCAAGATTATTTTTGATGTGATTGCTGATGGTTTATTGGATATTTATCAACGATAGTTAATTAGTTTAACTAATTGAATCTATTTTAACATGATAAATTAATTGTGAATCATAACAGAATTATTTATGCAGAATTAATTAAATAATAATAATTACTTAATAATCATCATCGATCATGATTCCATTTAGTATGGCAATTTATGACAAAAGCTTGGAATTGTAATTGCAAACACAGAGCAGTTAACAGACTATACATTTATTGGTTATCAATTTTAAATTGATGGAATTAAAAGAATCCAGATGATTAACTTAATAGATTATCGAGTAGTATGAAGCAGTTTAAATAACAATTTTTGAAACAGCACATATAATGGTAGCACGTTTTTACATTAATGTTGTAGACACTTTATTTAAAGTGGCCTTATAATGGCAAAAATTGGATGTGAGTCAGGTGGCCAATTCAACATAATTTAAAGATTTTATTATTCTACGTATCATTTCTTGGACATCACGTTGTGATTGCCGGGCCGACGTGACTTCTGGGAAACGGGTACAGTATGTATGTATGTATGTATGTATGTATGCATGTATGTACAGTATGTGTGTATGTTTATATAATTATGTCATCTTCGTCCCAATTTACTTCTTAAAGACTGCTTGATTTCTATTAAAGTTGCTGCTATCACACAAGTTATGCTTAAGGATATCTGCACATTTGCTATTTTCAATTGCACGGTTGCTGCCAGTTTTAAAATAAGACGCCATTTTGTATTTTGATAGTTAACACCGCAGCGCTAAAATATTCATCGTGGCGATGTAATCACTGTTACAATAGTTAAAAAAAAAAAAAAAAACAGTGGCACCAGTCTTATCAACATTGAGTATGGTGTCCTTGAGTATGTTATTGTGAACTTCCAAGCCATTCGATTGATCTACATTAAATGTATTATACATTTAATTTCACGTTGCTTCAAGTCATGCCGCTCAAATTTAAAGTCATAAGATGGAAACGTTTGGCGCAACCGCCATCTTGACGCCTTTCTAAAATATTTGATCAACAAATTTTAATATCTAATAATACGAATGTAATAAATGTATTAAGTCGATATATTTGCCCAAATGACTGGGCGGGAGTACAATGTATATAACAAATAAATAATTAAATAAATTAATTTAAAAAATAAACGCTCATGAAAAAGTTATAATCCCTATTAAATAATGCAAAAATTTGTGTTGACCGACTGAAGAGTGACTACTAGCAGTTTGTACAGGCAACACTGAAAAAATGGCTTCAATACTGAACATCGCTTCATCCTGTAACTAAAAGAAATTACACACCCTGCTAAAGAGAACACAGACAAACAGAATACAAGCCAGTGGCGTAACCAGAGTTTGCTTCTGGGGGGGATGAGTTGAGACAAAACTTACCACCCCGTCATCTGACGTTTCGGACAACATAGTGACCAATGAAAGCAAATATACACTCACGAAGTTTCAAAAACCTCCTATCTATTTCTTTTCGTGTTTGATTTCATTAGTGTTTGTTACGTTATATTTGAAATGATCAAAATTAATAGTTTTCTTGATATTAAATTATAAAGTCCAGTTTTCTTCGACCTACTTATTGATGATCTCCTTAATGAGGTTTCGTGACTTGTCGTCCACATAAAACTCTTCAAAGCTTATCGACATGTCGTGCTAAAATCCCATAATATTATTATATTTTTTGTTCAGTTTGATGTGTCCCGCTTCATCTGTAAAATCTAACTTCGTGCTTGATACCAAGAAAGTCTGGTTTTGAAAGTCTGGTATAAACTCCTCGTAGATTTATCTGTCCCTTTCTATTCCCGACACTGTATAAATATTAAAAGTCTACAGTTTCCAACTAAAGTTTAACTTAAAACAGCAATACAACTTAACACAATATTATTCACTTTCCACAATGACACACACACTCGAATACTAACAGAATGGTAACTGACAATTAGTAGACTGTATTTTTGGAAAGCGATGATGACATAAAGTACCTCAGCAATAAGGTGCGTTCAAAAAGTAACGAGCCGGAGGCTGGAATGCGCAAACCGGTGACTACATCGGCTAATCCTAGCGTGTGTAATGAGGTGTGGTTCCTCCCAGAGCGTGGAAGGTCACATCCCGTCGCTAGAGGGCACGCGTGCACATCACGTGACGATACAAAGCGAGCAGCAGCATGCATCAATCGTCCAACGCTGCCAGTCGCATTGCAAACAGTGACATGGAGGCGTCAACCGAAGAGCAAAGAGGTGTTGTTCGATTTCTGACAGCGGAAGGAGTAGGGGGAACGGACATTCATCGTCGAATGTCACAAGTGTACGGCGAACACTGCATGTCCCTTGCAAGGGTCAAAGCGTGGCACAAGCGCTTCAGGGAAGGACGGGTGTCGTTAGCCGATGATGCCCGTTCTGGGGCACCCCCCTGCATTACTGATGACAACGTCCAGATGGTTGATGCAGTCATTACCCAGGACCGCCGAGTGACAGTGAACGCCATAGCCGCCGTGGTCGCTCCACGACAATGCATGACCTCATACGGCCAACACAGTCGCGGCACTCCTGCAGAAATTCAAATGGTTCTCGGGCACCCTCCATACAGTCCAGACCTCTCTCCCGGTGATTACGCCATTTTTGGTCCCCTGAAAAGGGCTCTGCGGGGCCAACGATTCACCTCAGACGCCGACGTCCAGCTGTACGTGCGGAACTGGTTCACATCGCAGCCCATGGAATTTTATGAGACAGCCATTCACCGCCTCGTGTCACAGTGGGACAAGTGCCTCAACAGCCAGGGCCAATACTTCTAACATACAGGTACTGGTTTCTGTAATTATGCCTCCGGCTCGTTACTTTTTGAACGCACCTTATATATCACTGCCATCCCTCTGGCTATCTATTTTGCTCATTCAGTAAGTGTTAAGTTAATGTTTTCAAATTGCTGAGTATAAACTTACATAATGCAATCATTTATCACCAATCCGACGATTGATTTTATTAAAAGTTAAAATCTTAAACAAATTCACATTTTTATTATTCAACTCTGGGGAGGGATTGGTTCCCCTGATCACCCCTCGTAGTTACACCACTGATACAAGTTCTCATATAAAATCCCCTAAATGGAGCAACACTACCACCATCTACTGTACTCCTCGTGAAGACCAGAAAATATCTGTGTTTATGTTGTAATTAGCAAACACGAGATAGTTTTATCTGTGCCAATTAAACTTGGGTCACTGTAATTGTCGGCAAGTACGAGAGGAACATTTAATTAGCGAGTGTAACCCCACATCACCACCATCTTCTTAATCGAGTGGGGGTAAAGTTAGAAGCGGTGATAGATATGGTCTGGAAGCTCACACTCTAGAAACCTTCTAAATATACATACAGATAAACTGTCACTGCTGTCACTGCTGAGGCGCGGGTTTGATTCCCTGTTCGACCAAGACATTTAATTCTGGTCTGAGGTTGGAACGAGGTACACTCAGCCTAATGAGGCAAATCTGAGAAGAGACGGGTTAGATTCCCACCTCAACCATCCTGGAAGTGGTTTTCCGTGGCTTCCCAATTGCTACTCCAGGCAAATGCCAGGATGGTATCTAACTTAAGGCCACGGCTGCTTCCTACCTAAATCCTACCTCAAATACAAATACACACACTAGTACAGACATCAAAGTGACACAACTTATCATATAAATTCCACGCACACCCATGTGCACGGGGCTACATGACCTTAAATTTCTAAAAAAAAAAAAAGAAAACAAAACTCATTTCACTGCCTTCTGTGAAGAAAAGTAGTGATACATAATGAATACCAGAGTTCAGGTGGAAGGAAGGGAGGGGGGAAGGAAGGGAGGGAGTAAGGAAGAATGGAAGGGAGCGACGAAGGGAGGGAAGAAGGAAGGAAGGGAGGGAGTAAGGAAGAATGGAAGGGAGGGACGGAGGGAGGGAAGAAGGAAGGAAAGGAGGAAAGAAGGAAGGGAGAGAGGAAGGAAGGGAGAGAGGAACGGAGGGAGGGAAGAAAGAAGGAAGGGAGAGAGGAAGGAAGGGAGGGAGGCAGGAAGGAAGGAAGGAAGAGAGGGAGGGAGGAAGGAAGGGAGTGATGAAGGAAAAATGGAAGGGAGGGGCGGAGGGAGGGAAGAAAGAAGGATGGGAGGAAAGAAGGAAGGGAGGGAGGAAGGAAGGGAGGGAGGAAGAATGGAAGGGAGGGACGGAGGGAGGAAAGAAAGAAGGAAGGTAGGAAAGAAGGAAGGGAGAGAGGAAGGAAGGAAGGGAGGGAGGGAGGAAGAATGGAAGGGAGGGACGGAGGGAGGTAGGAAAGAAGGAAGGGAGGAAAGAAGGAAGGGAGAGAGGAAGGAAGGGAGGGAGGGAGGAAGTAAGGAAGGGAGAGAGGAAGGAAGGGAGAGAGGAAGAATGGAAGGGAGGGACGGAGGGAGGGAAGAAAGAAGGAAGGGAGGAAAGAAGGAAGGGAGAGAGGAAGGAAGGGAGGGAGGGAGGAAGTAAGGAAGGGAGAGAGGAAGGAAGGGAGGGAGGAAGAATGGAAGGGAGGGACGGAGGGAGGGAAGAAAGAAGGAAGGTAGGAAAGAAGGAAGGGAGAGAGGAAGGATGGGAGGGAGGGAGGAAGAATGGAAGGGAGGGACGGAGTGAGGTAGGAAATAAGGAAGGGAGAGAGGAAGGAAGGGAGGGAGGGAGGAAGTAAGGAAGGGAGAGAGGAAGGAAGGGTGGGAGGGAGGGAGGAAGGAAGGAAGGAAGGGAGGGAGGGAGTAAGAATGGAAGGGAGGGACGGAGGGAGGGAAGAAAGAAGGAAGGGAGTAAATAAGGAAAGGAGGAAAGAAGGAAGGAAGGAAGGGAGTGAGGAAGGAAGGGAGGGAGGGAGGAAGACTGGAAGGGAGGGACGGAGGGAGGGAGGAAGGGAGGAAAGAAGGAAGGGAGAGAGGAAGGAAGGGGGGAGGGAGGAAGGAAGGAAGGAAGAAAGGGAGGAAGGAAGGAAGGAAGGGAGTGAGGAAGGAAGGGAGGGAGGGAGGAAGACTGGAAGGGAGGGACGGAGGGAGGGAGGAAGGGAGGAAAGAAGGAAGGGAGAGAGGAAGGAAGGGGGGAGGGAGGAAGGAAGGAAGGAAGAAAGGGAGGAAGGAAGGAAGGAAAGAAGGAAGGAAGGTTAATAACAATAACTAGGTTTACGTAACTGTTAATCTCGCGATCATGAGCCACTGGGGAGGGAGGAAGAAAACGGCCCTGACTTAAAGTTAAGTACCATCCCGGCATTCGCAGTGGCAGTGGGAAACCATGGAACTTCTAGGATGGCTGAGATAGAAATAGAACCCACTTCTTATCAGTTCTGCCGCACGAGGCTGAACAAACCCCCTACCACCAGTCAGACAAGAATTGAAGTTGTTGGTAGAGCCAAGAATCTAACCAGGACGTCCGTGGTGACAGCTAGTCACTACACTACGCTGTGGACTGTACGCAGCTGATGAGATAACATAGATTATCGTGTATATGTGTGGTACGGCGCCGACAATGGCTGTGTCTTCCTGGACACAGGATCAGCCCACCACTTCCCACGGTGAAAATCCTTTGGAGGAAACACTGGTCCCTTCCGACAAAAAAACCAAAATATTAGGTGAATACTCCCTATCCCTTTCTTTATAGAGTCCTAAGTCCGTAAGACATACGTGTCTTCCATTCCGACAACGCCTGGCTGGTTGTACAAGATTCTAGTGCAGGCTCGTACAATAGTCAAACCATTTTATATCCACGAGGTGGAGGAGAACAATGCTCGCTCATCTCACAGTTATCTAACTGCGGGGGACAATGCTAACTGCCGTCTTTGTGCTCCCGTCAAGAACTGCTATACCCAGATTTATTCTGAATCCCGAAGAAAGAATCACATTGGCCTCTTGCTCTTACATAACGAAAGGGAAACGAAAGGTCACTTAAGTAATCTGCGTGTTGGATAAGTGATGACGCACTTTAAAGCCGTTGTTAAAATGTCAGACATTGGTAATCAATTATACAATTTCCATTTTTAGAGAGCAGGGCAATTATAACTTTTGTCTTTTGTATCGGAGGAAAAGAAGATGTTCAGTAAAGAACATACTATAGGCTACGATCCCATAAATTTATTAGTATAACCAATGTATTGCCTTTATCAAGTATTCTTGACTATCACAGCGGAGGCCCGGGTTCGATTCCCAGCTCTGCCAAAAAATTCAATTCTGGTTTGAGGGCTGGAACGGAGTACACTCATTGTCAGCTCCGTGAGGCAAAACTGAGAGGAGGTGGGTTCGATTCCCACCTCAGCCATCCTGGAAGGGGTTTCCCGAGGTTTCCCCACTTCTACTCCAGGTGAATGCCGGAATGGTTCCTAAATTATGGTCACGGCCACCTCCTTCCCAATCCTCATATGAATTTGAAATACACACTCTAATACAGCCATCAAAATGTTACAGGTTATCAGACAAATTCCACACACACCCACGATGCCGAAAGGCCCCTCAAAGAATAAACTGCAACAAACAATGTTTTTAATTTTATCTGGTATTAGAATGGTCAACTATTGACGGGAGTGCGCTCTATCGGCACCAAGAGACATTCAATTACACCGTAGGCATGGGTTCACTAACTGGCCGGTATAGAGCGCAGCTCACATCTAGTAGGCTGTGGTTAGCTCACGCATAGTTCAACTAGTTGCTAGTAGATGTCAGACTACACTCTGAGGAAAGTAATACGCACCCGGAGGATCGGAAACCAACGATGTTGCATAACACACAATTTCTACTAATCTATGACAGCAATCAAACTAACATTTCGTATGTTGATAAAGGCTATGGACATAAGTTCACCTCTGGGACCTTCAATAACCTGGTGAGCACAAATCCAGCACGGCGGTGGCGCGAAATTTAAATATTTGAATGAAAGTTTCTCGCGATTTAACCCTCCGAGCGCAGTGAAACTTGGTACGGTAAATGCTTATACACATATCAATCCACATACATCTAATTTATTTCATTTTTTTTTCATATACAGAAGATGGCGGCTGTGTGAAATTTTAAAATCTCGTTCTTATTGCTTGTGTCCTAATCAAGCGATTGAAGTTTGAATTATACACCTACGAAATAATCTTCATGTAATGTAGTACATAACTGTATGGTCTACCTATATATTACAAGATGTTCAGGAAAGAACATATAGCCTACTTTCTCCTAAATGTATGGGTATAGTTATAACTATTTGTCCTTATCACCTCCTATTTTCTTCCTATTCGAAGTGCAAATTGGCACACTGAATTTGAGCAGCTGCGTTCAAACCATAGTTTATAATTTACCCCAGCGTTTTGCAATTTCATCAGCAAACACTCCAAACAACGTAGGAATTCAGTATATTTATACCAAATACTTACAATAGTCGAAACTTCGTTGGTCTAAACGTATCACTGCAAGAAAGACATTTAATATACCTACTGCACTCCTAATTGTTAATCGTGCCTATCCTTGGGAGTGCGCTCTATCGGCACCAAGAGACATTCAACAGTAGGAATGGGTTCACTAACTCGCCGGCATAGAGCGCAGCTCGCATCTAGTAGGCTGTGGTTAGCTCACGCATAGTTCAACTAGTTGCTAGTAGATGTCACTCGTGCAGATGCGGTAGCAAATTTGTTTTAATTAAATATATATTTTCCATTGCAAAATGTACAATATAACGCTTAATTGTAAACGTCTCAGTACTCAAAACACAATAAATATAAAAATCAAGCAAAAAAATACAAGACCAAAGCTATAACCATGGAGCCAAATATGACCTGCCAATTTGAACGTTATCAATTCATTTAGATACAACGCCGTAGCAAATAATGACTTTGATTAAACGATTTCTTCACTGGAGTATATTTCAAACAAAGTTCATTTCATTCAATGTTAATATTATTTCAGTAGGCTATATTGCATGCAACATGCTCAAATTTGTGAAATATAGGTCAGAACGAGAGATCAGCTGCCATCTTGTCTAGTAATGGAGACGGCTCAGCTTCTTAATGTCACTTCTGCACTATAATGTTACAGTATAAACTTTTAATTTCGAATGGGTCAGTCCTTTAGAACAGTTTAAACGATTTTCGGTTCGATAATCGGGACTGATTGGTCCCATTTTATGGATTATAACGTTTGCATAATTCACACGGCCGCCATCCTGGAATAGTACGGTTGATGACCTTGCTGTTTAGGCACAAGACGCGTCCTATACGAAGGTATTTTTTAACCAAATTTGGTAAATATCCGGTGATTAGTTTGGTCGTAATTTAATTTTAAGTTTCTACCATTTGAGTGGCCGCCATTACGTTTTGGTAAAGATGGCGGCAATATAAAACATGACACTGAGGTGCCCTTTGCTAGTGCTACCTCTGTACCAAATTTCGTCAATTCGGTTTCGTCGTGTTTGAATTGATAGGGGGGGGGGGGAGGGGGAAACTACATACCAAATCCCACACTCTCTCACACACACACGCACGCACGCACGCACGCACACATACACACACACTCACATACAGACAGACACACAATTTTTCGCCCTGTGTAGATCTCGTAGGTCTACTTTAATTTTTTGCAAAAATCGAAAGTAGGCTAAAAATTCAACATGACGCCCATCCGAAATATTTATACGGTTCTCAATATCTACAAATTTATTACAGCATGTTGATAGAGGCAATTAACATTACTAGGATATATGAAAATAGGCTATTTAATTCTTCACGGAACTACTTGTTGTTGATGGGATAGTTATTTCTAAGTTTTGCAACATTCAAATAGTTCCTTTTTCGATGCCTGGCGAGCTGCTTATGATTTATGTGGGGACATATTAAGTCCCATAACATGATGGAAGCTTCCTCTAAAGTGCCACAAACAGTACTCAAGAACAAGCCACAGTTCTCCACAAAATAAAACAGATGATAGTCAAACGCTGTAGAAAAATTACGGCCATTAAGATCATCTATCGCGTTCCTTGCACGAGGTCCCCAGTATATCTACTCTTGATCTAGAAACAAAGAGATTGAAAGCTGAAAAGTATCGTTAGTGAACCAGAAGATTGGACGACAGCCAGACTAAACCTTGTATTGAGTTTTCTTACAATGAAATAATACAGATAATTAAACACAAATCTACTGGCAAGACGTACAATACTATTCACGTTCCGCTAACGTACTGCAAGACAATTATTCATGGTATATTGGCTTTCACGGCCGGTGAATTAAAACTCAGCAATTCTTCTAGCGACACAAACCTAGAAGAATTGCTGAGTTACAATTATTCATGCTCAAGTGGGTGCATCCTCAAGTGCCTGGTGGATTTATTTGGAGCGTTAGTTATTTTCTCTTCTCATTTGACGGAATATTGCCTCATATATTTGTTTTCAGTGACTATTTATTATGTAGCTCTGAAAAGTTGATACGTTATCTTGTGCTGAAATAATTGCCAGTTGGTAGAAGGCCAAACAGCACTACCGAAATACATGCTTCGACATACGAACTTCGTTATATTCACAATATTGTAAAGTTGGGGATCCGTCCCGGAGGACAGTTGGCTATGGTCATTTTGTGAATTTCGCTCGTCTTTTGTTTACTATGTATCGGGCCAAGTCCCGCATGTTCTATGGTCTGAATACAAGTTCTTTGTGTCTATTGCAATACGTTACAATTCATTCAGGAAAAAAAAACTTCTTCGGCGCCGTTGGAGCGTGATTTATTTAATCGTATCAGAAAACATGTAACAATGTGATATTTACAAATATACACAAATAAATGGAACTATAAGTACAACATTTCCTTTGGCTAAACATCCAAAAATGAAATTTATATGTAAGGTGACCAGTATCTTGCCAATTCACATGCTTCTTTGGTGGCATCTAACAGATTCTGAGGACAGCTTGTCGTCGGTCATAACTTGCAGCTGAGGAGATGATTCATGGTTTGCTCTTCACCGCATTTGCATAGTGTGTAGACACATGCAAAACCCCACTTTTTCGTTATTTTTGGATCTGCAACCCGTTTAGTGCCTTCCATGTCGATCAATTTTCCTCATGGCCTGGAGGCAAGTTTTCAGAAGGTACCATCCATCCTATAGTAAAGTTCGATCTGGAACGCCATGCATTTGTTCTGAATTTTGAAGGTAGTTCAGTTAGGCTTGCTGTAGAACGAAGAAAACTTTTTCTTGATTTGAGCCTCGAAGTTGCCGGAAGATATCCCTGCAAATTATGGGTCCTCTGGTTTAATGCCTTCTGGCTGCAGACTCACGAGGGATATACGGAGGTGAAATACCTGCTAGACAGTAAACGTTTTCTAGTTGTGTAGATCTCAAACAACCTGTACTGATTCTGCAGGTCTTATATAACGCAATAGCAATAGCGTTATAGATGTAGCAGATTTGTAGACCACCATAATACGATTTCGAAACCTATCTTGAGTTTGTGTTTCATCGTAGGCGATGAGCATATTGTTACGGCTGTGAGTTTGTTTCATCGCTCGCCGCATGAGTCACAACTGCCCCCGGGCTGGGCTGTGTTCTGCCTCAGCGTATTGCGTGCGCCTTATGCAACAGGACTACTAGGACAAAGGGATGGTCCAGAATATTCGTGACTCAGCCAGTGAAGGAAACCTCGAGAAGCCGTGAACCCTGGATGGGTCTAGAAGCATTTATTGAGTCACCGGCCTGCTATATAAGTGCGACCTGTCAGGCAGTTGTTGTGTGTTTTACGAGTTAGTGCGAGCGTTTATTCTGAGCGACAGAAGTGTGGTGACTTGCGAAAGCCCTAGTAAAGCCGTTTCTCTTGACAGCGAGGAAGTGAGAAGCATACAGGGAACTGCCTGTGTTTTGAGTGAGTGTGATTTCACTGAGCGACAGAGATATTGTGATGAAGTGCCGTGCGAGTTACGAAATCCAGTGACATTGTTTCCCAGCTCGTGAACAGTGAAGCAGCGTATAGCAGCTTATCGTAAGTAACTGTAATTTGTGTACATAGGGAAGAGTTGCATGTAGTTCTGTCAAGGCCACCAGACTCATTAGCGAGAAGATTAACTGTTGACAAGTGAAAGGGGGCGAGAGCTCTCCGTAAGCAAGAGACTTGAGGAAACTGGAGTAAGGTTCTAATTGCTTGTATTTGCTGATGAGTAGTGTATCTTTCTGGTCGCAATAAAATTAATTATTTCTTTAAAGGAACAATCGGTGTTGTGCTTTCTACCCACCGTAATCCAGTTAACAAAAGTGCCACGAGGGGTGGCACGTAACAACTGGTGTCAGAAGCCGGATTACGAACTCAAGTACAAGCACAACACCTGACGGTCCTGGTTTCAAAACCCGAGCAGGTCATTTTCTCTAATTTTCCTGTGAGAGCATGCCCTTTACAAGACAAACAACTAAAATGGAGGCGCAATTGGCAGCATTGCTAGAAAAGTTAAGAGGCATGGAAACCAAGATGGAAGACGGCCAGAAGAAGATGGAAGACGGCCAGAAGAATTTAACCAAGGACCTAACTGCCAAATTAGAAGACAGCCAGAAGAATTTAACCAAGGACCTAACTTCCAAATTAGAAGACGGCCAGAAGAAGATGGAAGACTGTCAAAATAAGTTATCGGAGGACCTCAAGAAGATGGAAGACGGCCAGATGAACTTAGCCAAGGACCTGAATGATGGCCAGAAGAAGATGGAAGTCGGCCAGACTAAGCTAGCACAAGACCTGAAGAAATTAGAACAAGGTCTACGTGAGGAAGTCACGGCAGTGGAAAAGAAATTCGACGCCTTACAAGTGGAAGTTGCCGAGCTGCGCCGACGCCCGCTGATGGGGGTGGAGGATAAATTCAACGCCTTACAAGAGGAAGTTGCCGAACTGCGCCAACGCCCACTGACGGGGGTGGAAGAGAAATTCAACGCTTTACAAAAGGAAATTGCTGAGCTGAACCAACGCCCACCGACGGGGATTGAAGCGAGATTCAACGCTCTTCAAGAGAAAGTTGCCGAGCTGCGCCGACGCCCGCCCACAGGTACACCGGGAACGTCAGGAACGGAACAGAGCAGAGTGACGCCCCCACGACGGAAAGGTCCCGTGGAGCACATACTTACGTCAGTTCGAGGCGGCCTGTTCCATAAATAACTGGAACAACACAGAAAAGGCTACAGCTCTCATTGTAGCGCTGAGAGGTGACGCTCTTAACGTCCTTCAGGCCATCCTGACTGGATCCCAGGACTACGCTTCACTAATCGCCCATATGGAATCCCGATATGGAGATAGCCATCTTCAGCAGGCCTACCAGATGCAGCTCCGGACCAGGGTAAAAAAAAAACGCGGAAACCCAGCAGGAGTTCGAGATGGACATCGCACGCCTCGTAAGGCTCGCCTATCCAACAGCGCCGGCCGACTTTCTGGAACAGATTGCGACGCAGACCTTCACCGACGGGCTACGGGACTCGGACACTCAACAGGCGCTGCAACTCGCGCGTAATAAGACCCTGGCAGATGCGCTGAGCCACGCGCTTGAGTTCGAGACGGCTAAACAGACATCTAGAATGCACGCGCGGGTGCGTCAAGTGGACGTCGACGAACCAGCCAAAGCCGACAAGACCAAGCCCCGGCCGAAGAACTAATGGAGGCACTAGGCCGGTTCTTTAAGAGTCGGAGTAACACCAACAAAAACGTAGCCGAAGGACATCCGGAGGGGCGGCCCGGAAGAGGATTACCGACCTGCTGGACCTGCCGTAAGAGAGGCCACTTGAGCAAGGACTGCGGTGATCGCAGCCGCCAAGGGTTTCCGTCGGGACAGTCAGTCGTAGGGAAACCGCGCGGCCCAGGAAAGCAAGTATCAGCCAGCCTTGGGGGGCAAAGGTTGGCTTGTGAAAGTCGTCAAGCCCCGGCAGTCGAAGTTCGTGTGACGCAGTTACGGAGGGATAATAGCAGCCTGATTGTCGACGGAGTCGTCAACGGAGAGAGCTGGCCCATGCTAATCGACACGGGAGCACCGAGGACCATCGTCAGTCCCACCGTGATCCCGAAGTGGAGAGTGCAACCCACACAAAGGAACCTCCAGCTAATAACCGCGACCGGAGAGACCGCACCGGTACATGGCGAAGCATCACTGGAGTTCGTCATTGGTCGACGAGCGATAAAGCATCCTGTGCTTGTGGCAGACGTATCAAATGAAGTGATCATCGGACTGGACTTCCTGGACCAGAACAACATCATCTTGGATCTGAGTACCAACACTCTGCACTTCGGTGGTGAGGAACTTGCTTTGCAACCAGCACACGAGGCCGTCACCGCACGACGAGTAAGGCTGAGAGAGGACGTCATCGTTCCCGCCAGGACGGAAGTCAGCGCTGCCGTAATTGTCGACAGAACAGCTGAGGGAGTGGCGGCTGTCATCGAGCCAAAATATGAGGACATCCAGACAAAAGGACTGCTAGTTGCCAAGATCCTCATCAACACGACGCCTCGGCCGTACGTCCGCCTGTCCAACCTGAACGACTACGATATTACGGTTCACCGGGACACCAACCTAGGAGTATGCGAGCCCGTTACCTGGATTGCCCGCATCACAGACACGACGGACGGACACCTGCAGACGGACAACTGAAGAAGACGCGCCCTGCCAGAAGAACTACAGAAGCTTGTACCAACGATCCCAGGACCATTTAGACGAGGAACAATCACGCCAACTTCGGGACCTGCTACACGAATTCCAGGATGTCTTCTCCGTGGGGAGCAAAGACTTCGGTAGGACAAGCTTGGTTCAGCACAGAATCGACGTTGGGGGCAGCGCACCGATTAGGGCCCCATTCCGACGTGTCTCGCTCGCCAAGCAAGCTGAAGTCGACCGGATGGTAGAAGAGATGAAGGAGCAAGGGTTGATCGAGCCATCACATAGCCCTTGGAGTTCTCCGGTCGTGCTAGTGAAGAAGAAAGACGGTTCCACCAGGTTCTGCGTGGATTACAGGCGGGTGAATGACGTCACGAAAAAGGACAGCTACCCTCTACCCCGGATTGACGACACCCTGGACACCATATCAGGGTCAAGATGGTTCTCCACTTTGGATTTGAAGAGTGGCTACTGGCAGGTGGAGATCCACCCTAGGGACCGCGAGAAAACTGCGTTCTCTGTGGGCAGCGGGCTCTGGCAGTTCACCGTCATGCCATTCGGTCTGTGCAACGCCCCTGCGACCTTCGAAAGGCTAATGGAGTCCATTCTGAGGGGACTACACTGAAAGACCTGCCTGGTCTACCTAGACGACGTCATCGTTCTGGGGAGAAGCTTCGAGGAGCACTACAGCAACCTGAAGGAGATCTTGATGAAGATACGGGCTGCCCAGCTGAAGTTGAGCCCCAAGAAGTGTCAGCTCTTCCAGAAGCAGGTCCAGTACCTTGGGCATATCGTTTCCGAGGAAGGGGTGCGCACCGACCCAGAAATGACCTCAGCTGTGAGGGAGTGGCCAGTTCCGATGGACAAGTCCCAACTACGAAGCTTCCTGGGACTCTGCACTTATTACCATCGCTTCGTGAGAGGATTCGCCGACATCGCCAAACCACTGCATCGACTGACTGAGAAGGACCAACTCTTCACATGGACAGCAGAATGCCACAGTGCCTTCGAACAACTCAAGCAGGCTCTGTGCACCTCGCCTATTCTGGCCTACCCCAGACTTGGAACAAGGTTCATCGTCGATACCGATGCCAGCGACTTTGTTATAGGGGGAATCCTGTCGCAAATAGTGGACGGCGAGGAGAGAGTAGTGGCCTACTTCAGCAAAGCCTTATCAAAGCCAGAGAGGAACTACTGCGTCACCAGGAAGGAACTGCTCGCCATCGTGAAGACCATCGAACACTTCCACAAGTACCTGTACGGGCAAGAATTTCTCATCAGGACCGACCATGCATCCTTGCGGTGGCTCCTGAACTTCAAACAGCCCGAGGGTCAACTCGCGCGGTGGTTAGAGAGGCTTCAACAGTACAACTTCGAGATCCAGCACAGGAAAGGCAAACTGCATTCTAATGCCGACGCCCTGTCACGAAGACCGTGCCCCGAAGACTGCACCTTCTGTACTAGGAGGGAGAGGAACACCGGGATACAGTGCCGACGGACTACTGTGGAACTTCAAGGGAACTGGAGCCGCGAATCTTTCACGCGGGCACAAGCAGAAGATGATGACCTGGGACTGATAGCCGAATGGAAGAGGGCCTTTGTCCCTAGACCCGGGTGGAACATTGTGAGTGACTGCAGCCCAAAGTTTAAGTCCTACTGGGCGCAGTGGGACTCGCTGGTTGTGAGGGTTGGCCTCATATGCCGTACCTGGGAGAGCACCGACGGGAAGACATCTCGGGAACAAGTCGTCGTTCCAAAAGCTATGACGGAGGAAGTCCTGAAGGAAGTCCATGGAGGATCATCTGGTGGACACCTAGGGATAAAGATGACCCTGGAGAAGCTGAGAGAGCGGTTCTACTGGATCGGATGCTGAACTGACGTAGAGAACCACTGCGCAAGGTGCCACGATTGCGCGGCCAGCAAGGGCCCGGGACGAAGACGACGGGGTCCACTGAAGACCTACAACGTGGGCTGCCCCATGGAGAGAGTGGCCATCGATGTTGCTGGGCCATTCCCGTTAAGCGAGGCAGGGAACCGCTACATATTGGTCGTCAGCGACTACTTCTCCAAATGGCCGGAGGCGTATGCGCTCCCTAACCAAGTAGCCGCGACGATCGCAGAGACCCTGGTAAAGGAATTCGTCAGCCGGTACGGAGTACCCCTGGAGCTGCACTCCGACCAAGGGAGGACCTTCGAGTCGCAGGTTTTCCAGAACCTATGCCAGCTGCTGGAAATCCGGAAGACAAGGACAACGCCGCTACACCCTCAGTCCGACGGGATGGTAGAGCGATTCAATCGCACCATCGAGAACCGTCTCCGAATAATCGTCAGCGAGCACCAGAGGGATTGGGACAAACATCTTCCACTATTTCTCCTGGCCTACCGCGCCGCCGTGCATGAAGCCACCGGGTGCACACCAGCCCGGGCTATGTTTGGGAGGGAGCTCCGTCTACCTGTCGATCTTGCCTTCGGCCGACCTGGGAATGATCCGGTCCCGGTAAGCCAGTATTGTCAAGAACTGGTCGACCAACTGGAGGACGTGCACGCGTTCGCGAGGAGGAAACTGCGGATCGAGACCGACCGAATGAAGACCCGATACGACCAACAGACGGATGCCGGCGGATTCCACGAGGACGACCTGGTCTGGCTCTTCAACCCATTACGGTAGAAAGGCCTGTCACCCAAACTGCAGAAGTCCTGGGAGGGCCCGTACCGAGTCGTGAAACGGATCAACGATGTCGTCTACAGGATCCAGCGGAGCCCGAGGGTGAAGATTAAGATCGTGCATCAAGATCGCCTGGCAGCCTACGGAGGGACACAGACGGACCAATGATTGATCGGGACGATCTGCCTTTTTAGGAAGGGGGTGGTGTTACGGCTGTGAGTTTGTTTCATCGCTCGCCGCATGGGTCACAACTGCCCCCTGGCTGGGCTGTGTTCTGCCTCAGTGTATTGCGTGCGCCTTATGCAACAGGACTACTAGGACAAAGGGATGATCCAGAATATTCGTGACTCAGCCAGTGAAGGAAACCTCGAGAAGCCGTGAACCCCGGATGGGTCTAGAAGCATTTATTGAGTCACCGGCCTGCTATATAAGAGCGACCTGTCAAGCAGTTGTTGTGTGTTTTACGAGCTAGTGCGAGCGTTTATCCTGAGCGACAGAAGTGTGGTGACTTGCGAAACCCCTAGTAAAGCCGTTTCTCTTGACAGCGAGGAAGTGAGAAGCATACAGGGGCTTGCCTGTGTTTTAAGTGAGTGTGATTTCACTGAGCGACAGAGATATTGTGGTGAAGTGCCGTGCGAGTTACGAAATCCAGTGACATTGTTTCCCAGCTCGTGAACAGCGAAGCAGCGTATAGCAGCTTATCGTAAGTAACTGTAATTTCTGTGCATAGGGAAGAGTTGCATGTAGTTCTGTCAAGGCCACCAGACTCATTAGCGAGAAGATTAACTGTTGACAAGTGAAAGGGGGCAAGAGCTCTCCATAAGCAAGAGACTTGAGGAAACTGGAGTAAGGTTCTAATTGCTTGTATTTGCTGATGAGTAGTGTATCTTTCTGGCCGCAATAAAATTAATTATTTCTTTAAAGGAACAATCTGTGTTGTGCTTTCTACCCACCGTAATCCAGTTAACAAAAGTGCCACTAGGGGGTGGCACGTAACAATATCAATTCAAACGTCTGATGAATATTTCCCGAAGGAATGAATAGCTCTATAGAAGACATACACCACTTGATTGGGGACAGTGAACATCCATATCTCAACTCAACAGTGCAGTATCGTGTTAAGATCAAGCACAACTCTTGCTATCGAAGCCATAATGACTGCTGCCGAACTATGTCAGTAATGTAAGTTGTAAAGTGCTCAGTTAAGAGTTGTATTCTAGGCTGATTGACGAAGACCGAGACAAAGACATGAAATTGTTGATTGACATTTTATTCAAGCGAGCGTTAGGAAATGCTTGAGGAACAGGAAACAGGCAATTAGCCGTACACTTTGACATGTAAGTTGGAGAGCAATAGAAGGAAGACCTATTTGCACATTCCTTGTTACCTACAGAATCAACTGTTACAGGAGACAATGTAGACCATCTAAGGTGTCTGAATATTTTCTAATCAGTACATTCCAGAACTTGGAAAGTTTACGTTAAAATACGTATTTTGATATCTGTTTCTGGGTAACACAGATTCCGTTCAATAAGAGAATTTAACACTGTCACCCCTAAGTTTACTAGACCTTCAAATATTTCCGTTTAAGGCAAGTTTCCGTTGTAATAAAGGGTGCGTTGAAGACATGGTTGGTTGGTTCCTTAGTTTAGGGGCTGCGACAACGCGGTCATTTAGCCCCGTGTACTTTGGGTGTGTGTAGAATCTGATAACCGGTGTTAATTGTGATGACTGTATTAGTGTTAACTGTTTTTAATTCAAGTAGTTCCTACTTTCGCTACCAAATGCTACCATCCACGACACCTAGCTGTGAACTTCGCTACTACTGGATGCCATAGCAACCAGCACCCGGTGGTGAACGTTGGAACTTAAGAGCATTAATCAAACCTAACCTACAAATTTTGGCTTTACACAAGTGTAGTTAGTGGTAGGTTCTTTTTCATGCCATAAATCTATGACATGGGACCGGCGGCTTTACTTCCCCTCCGAAGGAAGGCATACTGGGGGATTTTTAACGTTCTTAAAGAATCCGATGATTTCGGCCAGGTTTGAACCCGCGACCATGGGCATAGACGCTCAGCATGCTACCGTTGAAGACAGTTTTTACAGTATTTACATAGACTTCTCTAACATATCTCTGGGCGGCTTCGGTGGCGTAGTCAGTAGCATGCTGAGCTTCTATGCCCAAGATCGCGGATTCAAATCCGGCCGAAGTCGTCGGATTTTTAAGAGCATTAAAAATCCCTAAGTATGCTTCCCTTCGGAGGGGAAGTAAAGCCGGCGGTCCCATGTCATAGATTTATGGCATGTTAAAGAACCTTCCACTAATTAGACCTGTGTGAATCTAAATTGTATAGGTTAAGAATGTAAACAACGCTCTTAGGTTCCTACGTTCGTTGCCAAGAGCCGACTGCGGTGACGTCTGGTAGCTAAGTTCTGAACTAGTAGTCGTTGACGGTGGCGTTTGGCGGCAAAAGTAGGAACTACTTGAAAATTGATCGTCGGCAGTGCTTACTTGAATTAAAACAGATACACACACTAATACAGTCATCTCAATTAACACCGGTTATCAGACAGATTCTACACACACCCAAAGTACACGGGGCTACATGACCGCGTTGTCGCAGCCCCTAAACTTAAGAACCAACCAACATTATCTCTTGCCCTCACCGCATTACTAATCAGAGCATACGTTCCTAGAGAGCGCAAGACTTGTTGGTATAGCTTAGATGAAACATACGGTAAAGTCACTGACTCGAACTTCATAAAGCCAGTTGCATTTCCACCGTCTTCCGCAGCTACTGCATCTTGAGATGTGAATAAAAGAGGAGGATTTAACTACATTGAAGTTCTTATTGTGCCCTGTGAGTTTCTTTGTACTTGCTGTAGAATGTACTTGTGAGCTCACTAGAGAAGGCTGCAGTCTTAGCGAAGCCTGCTGTTCGCTGTAATTGCCTTTGGCAAGATGTGAGTGGAGCGTAATTCCATCAGCGAGCTCATTACCACGACATGGACACCTCGCACGCCGTGTGCTGGCTTCAAGACGTCAAGTGTCATTGCGACACCTAATAGCCAAGCGTTTGAATAGCTCCTTAACGTGTACAATAAATTAAAGCATTGGTCTACACCAGGCCTTCGCAACCTGGTGCTCTTAAAATACGAGCTAAATATGCTCGCGAGCACAAGCTCCCCTGAGATCCTTTCTTCAATTCAAATTTTGTTGCACGAACCGGAATAATAGAGTTTACATTACAAGTTTTCACAGTTAGAAATGTTATCATTTTGTGAAATAGTACAGTAAAAGTAATTGGACATCCCAGTTTTATGAGTAACACGAAATATCCTGATTGAATCGACGTAAATATATCTTGCCTGTATGAGTCATGCAAATAGTTGCAGCATGCCTGGTGAACAGTGAATACTTGTTATCGCAGCACTTCTGAGATCGGAAAAGGAAAGAGTCTGCAGGGCATGCTTCATGCATTATTATTATTATTATTATTATTATTATTATTATTATTATTATTATTATTATTATTATCATTATTATTATTACTATTATTATTATTATTATTATTATTATTATTATTATTATTATTATTATTATTATTATTGGAGATGGAGAGAGAAGAATAAGACCAAACAAATAATTGTACCAGAAAACTGAAGGTGTGGTTGAACTGATGAAGGAGAGGAGATTACAGTTCTATGGACACCTCCTGAGAATGGATGGCAACAGACTGACGAAAGGAATTTTTCGAATTTTTCAGGTAGAGAAAGACAGTTTCGAGATGTGAGAACGGACCTAGCCAAGATAGAGAGAAATGTGGATGACTAATTAATGAGTACAGAGGTTTCCAGGAGACGGGGGAGGAACCAGTGACAAAGAAAAGAACCTACAAAGAAGAACAGAAGAGGGGAGTAGGAGAAAGGATGAGAAGATACTGGCAGAGAGTCAAGGCAGAGAAGGCAAAACATAATGTACAGACTGTCAAGCGTGGTCCATAGAAGGCCAACACGAAAATAATTATAAATAATGAATGAAATGAAAATCCACAGCCTGCTTCCAGTCTCCGACCAGGTCAGGAATGGAATGAATGAAGCCCCCTTCTAGCGGCGAGGATATGAACTGTGCCGGCTGCCGAGGCCTGACGCACTCCTCTGGGGCAATGAATAAATATGGCGAAACTACCAGCTGTTCATCCCTACCTATCTTAAGATCTACGGGACTCTGTGTTTTTTTAGGGCTAAAAATTGCGAGACATCAAACACAACTGACACGAAATATCGACTGGATTTATGATGATTAGCAAGGTAATTCATTAAGGATCTACGTCAAACCACTAAAGAAACTAAAGAAGCAGTCTGTAAACAAGTGAATGTCGATTCCTTTGTCCGAATAATCTTCACTGTTTTTGGTTAGATTATTTATATAATCAGTATTTTATTACAATTATTACGCAACTAAACGTTATCTACTGCTTATTAATTCAAGTTGATACTCATTATGCTGTTTCTTGGTGATAACGTCTGTGCTGTTTGCGTAAAGAAAGTCCTTGATCATGAAGTGGGGCTTCAGTGTGACGATTCATGTAGTAGATGGTTCCATAGGTCCTGTATCGGAGTCTCCAAATCTGAATACTTAAAACTAGCTGGAAACTCTGCTAATAAATGGCACTGCACAAGGGCTGACTGTACTCCCAAATCATCTTCTATTAACATAACTGTGATCTTGAGCACTTTGGTGTCTAAAGTAGATGATCTTGCTTCAGTAGTAAATACTTTAAAAGATGTCCCTAATGATACTCGCATCATAAAGTCTGAAATAAAGGCAATTCAGGACAAGCTCACAGCCATTGAACCTAAGCTTGATGAAATTGATAAGAGAGTCACTTCTCTGGAACAGCGTGAGCCTGATGGTGGAGGCTTAAACATGGATAATATTATGGCTGAGATAAATGAACGTAACTACAGGATGAAAAATATCATCGTTTTTAATGTTCCTGAGTTACAAAGCAGCGTTGCTGTTGATTTGAAAGCACACGATAAAGGCATGGTTACTAAAATACTCAATTGCTCAGTTCTGCAAATGGACACTGATAGTATTAAGTTCTTTAGGGTTGGTAATAAACAACCCTCGAAGATTAGACCTCTCAAACTTGTTTTTCCTACGGAACATGACAGGAACCTGATGCTCAGTAATTTTTCACTTGATGGTCTTCGTTCTACTGATCCTTCCCTTCGGGATGTCAAGCTCTCCAGAGACCGCACTCCCAATGAATTAGATTCTCTAAAAAAAGTACGTCTTGAACTTGCTTCTCGTACATCATCGGATGGTGAGAATAATCTTACCATTAAATATAAGAGCGGTATCCCTATGATTGTTAAATCTGATAAGGCTCAAAAAAACTAGTTTCACCCAACGGCAATTCATGTTTCAAGTTATATTATCAGAACGTAAATGGTGTTAGATCTAAGATTACTGATTTAGTTATTTATGTTAACCTTAATGATTTTGATGCGATTGTGTTTACTGAAACTAAACTTAACCCTGATATTACTGATGCTGTGCTGGGTCTCAAGAGGTCAATACTTATAGATGTGACAGATCTACTAAAACCAGTTCTAATTTAGATGGTGACGGTGTTATGATTGCTACTCACTTCAAAGTATTTTCTTCTTTAAATAATTTTGCGAGTGATGAATCTGAAGCTATAGGTGTGATTGTTAAGATTGGTCACTTGCAACTAATTTTTATTGCTGCCTATGTGCCTCCAAATCAGCCTGTTAGAAAATATCAATTATTATGTGACTCAATTGAACAACTTCGTGCTCAATTGGGTTATGAGCCCAGTCTCCTTCTAGCTGGCGATTTTAATTTAAATAGTGCTGCTTGCCCTACGTCTTCATCTGACCTGCTTTATGACATGTCCAACACTCTTGGAATGCTCCAACAGAGTGGGATAGTCAATATGCGGGGCTCTCAGTTGGATTTGGTTTTAAGTGATTTGCCTTGTGTAGTCACTCGTGCTTTGGATCCTCTTGTTAAGGAGGATAACCACCACCCTGCCCTTGATATTGATCTCACTTTTCCTTCTCAGCATTTGCGCTCTAAGTTCAGCCAAAGATTTGTCATAGATACAGCATGGGCTCATCTTGTCACTTTTCGCCGACTTTAACCTTTGCTTCCATTTCTACCACTATTTTATTGTTAAATTCAATTCCTTTTTATTAGCTATCTCTGTTTTTCATTTACTGTTATTATTGTTACCCTTATTTGTTGTTATTTTTAGTTTGCGCTTGTTTTTGTTACCTATAATAGCTTTTCTTCTTCTTGTTATTATTGTTAATTCATTTGTTAATTATCTATCTTTGCTTGATGTATTAATTATTTAATGTTATATTTCTTATTGTATTTTTCATGTATATATTGGCTTTGCCGTTGGAATAATAAATAATAATAATAATAATAATAATAATAATAATAATAATAATAATAATAAATGAATGACAGATGAAATGAAATGATAGTGGAGAGTGTTGCTGGAATGAAATGTTGACAGGGAAAACCGGAGTACCCGGAGAAAAACCTGTCTGCCTCCGTTTTGTCCAGCACAGATCTCACATGGAGTGACCGGGATTTGAACCACGGATCCAGCGGTGAGAGGCCGGCGTGCTGCCGCCTAAGCCACGGAGGCTTCAATTATAAATAATAATAATAATAATAATAATAATAATAATAATAATAATAATAATAATGAAAATGAAAATCCACAGCCTGCTTCCAGTCTCCGACCGGGTCAGGAATGGAATGAATGAAGCCCCCATCTAGCGGCGAGGATATGAACTGTGCCGGCTGCCGAGGCCTGACGCACTCCTCTGGGGCAATGATTAAATGAATGACAGATGAAATGAAATGACAGTGGAGAGTGTTTCTGGAATGAAATGTTGACAGGGAAAACCGGAGTACCCGGAGAAAAACCTGTCTGCCTCCGTTTTGTCCAGCATAGATCTCACATGGAGTGACCGGGATTTGAACCACGGACCCAGCGGTGAGAGGCCGGCGTGCTGCCGCCTAAGCCACGGAGGCTCAATAATAATAATAATAATAATAATAATAATAATAATAATTATTATTATTATTATTATTATTTATTTATTTAGGGTCGTTTCAACCTCCTATGGGTTACGATTACACTACTGCCTTGACTGTTGATGTTCTTTCCTGTTACGCCAATACTCTTTCATTCGTTGGCTCACTCTTGCTCGTTCCTCGACCGAGAACACCCTTCCAGTTCTCTTGGATTTCTCTACGGACAGATCTGTCACCTCCACAATTTTCCTTCTGAACACTTTTCTGTTGGCAATATCTCCCTCCTCAATGCCACATTTTTTAAGATCCTGATCAACTTCTTTCAACCATGGTACTTGGGTCTTTCTCCTTTCCTGAAAGATGAGGATTTTATTTGCTAGGCGTTCCGGTCCCATTCTTCTCAAGTGTCCATAGAAAGTTAGTCGTCTTTTCCTCATAGATGTTGAAATGTTCTCGCATTTTTATATAGCTCTTGATTTGATCTCAAACGGAAGG
This sequence comes from Meconema thalassinum, assembly GCA_946902985.2. Taxonomy (NCBI): domain Eukaryota; kingdom Metazoa; phylum Arthropoda; class Insecta; order Orthoptera; family Tettigoniidae; genus Meconema; species Meconema thalassinum. Next base: position 510,055,321 of record OX336388.2, on the reverse strand, counting down.
TAAACTCATTTGTTGCTGCTTTCTTGGGTCCTAGAATTTTCCTCAGAAATTTACGTTCTTTCTTTTCTATTTCTGTGATTCCCTTTCTGGCAATTGTCTCCGCTGCATAAAGGCATTCAGGTTTCACCACGGTGTTATAGTGTCTGAGTTTGGCTTCATAGGAGAGGGATTTGGACTTATAAGTTTCCTGATATAATCTGAATGCAATCTCCATCTTCTGCGCTCTCTCTTCAATAGCTGATTTCTCATCGTTGTTAGGAGTCAGAATCTCCCCTAGATACTCGAATTTGTGGACTCTTCTTATGTTACCATATTTGGTTTTCATTGTCCATGTTGGTTCTTTGGGACTATGTTCATGTATTCAGTTTTCTCAAAGGATATTTGCAGTCCTGCCTTTTCTGCTGTTTCTTGTAAAACCTCTATCTGTTTAGTGGCAGTCTCGACATTCTCAGCGAAAAACACTATGTCGTCTGCAAATGCAAGACATTCAAATTTAAATCCAGCCTTTTTGTGTCCTATCTTGATTCCCTTAGGAATATTTTGCCGACCCATTTCTTTTCGCCATTCTCTTATTACCTTCTCCAAGACGCAATTGAAAAGTACTGGGGATAAACCATCCCCTTGCCTTACACCCGTCTTGATTTCAAATGGTTCTGATAACTCTCCAAGGAATTTATGTTGTGACCGAGTGTTTGTTAATGTTTGTAGTATTATATTAGTTGTCTTGTCATCTATTCCAAATTCTTTCAGCACTTTTATTAATGTATCCCTATCGACGGAGTCATATGCCTTTTTGAAATCTACAAATGTCATAATTACCTTCTTGTCTGCAGCTAAAGTTTTAGTTTTGATTAAAGTCTTGATGATAAATATCTGTTCCGCACATGACCGCCCTTTCCTGAATCCTGCTTGATATTCCCCTAACTGTTGATCTATGTGATTCTCAATTCTATTCTGAAGCGCTTTGGACAATATCTTGTAGGCAACTGACAGGAGAGATATGCCTCTATAGTTGTTAACGTTAGTCTTGTCTCCCTTTTTATGTAAAGGGTGAATGATAGCATTCTTCCAGTCATCTGGTATCTGCTTTGTGCCCAAATCTCTTGGAAAAGTCTCACGAACTGTTCTAATACTTTGTCCCCTGAGGATTTTAGTAATTCCGCCACGATTGAGTCCTTACCGGATGTTTTTTGTTTTTGAGGTTCTTAATGATTTCTTTTATTTCCTCTTTGTCTGGTGGGGCTGAGTCGAAAAGCTTAGTTTGGGGTTCTTGGAATGACATCTCTTTCTTCGGAGGTTCACAGTTCAATAATACTTTAAAGTATTTGGCCAAATGTTCACAATTTTGTTTGTTATTCAGAATCAATTTACTGGAATCGTCCTTGAAGCAGATAGTGGGTGGAGAATAGTTTCTAAGTTTTGATTTGAAGGTCTTATAGAAGATTCTTGTATTGTTCTTCTTGAAGTTTTCATCAATATCCCTAAGTTGGTCTCTTTCAAATTTTCTTTTGGCATTTCTGAAAATTGTACCTGTCTATTTCCTTTGGATTCTGAACCCATCAAAATTCTCTTTAGTGGAGTTCCATATATTCCATGTCTCAGATCGTTTTTTTTTTAGTGCAGCTTCACACTCATCATTCCACCATGGATGCTTTTTCCTTTTAGCAAGAAAGATTGTATGTTTTGCAGCCTCTTGGATTTTTCGAGACATTTCATCCCATTTATATGTGTTCAATGAATTCTGTTCTTTCTGGTAGTTTTATATTATATCTTGGTTAATTTTCAGGTCTTCAATTCTGTATTTTTGTATCTTGAAAGTTTTCTTCTTGGTATTGTTAGGAATGAATCTCATTTTGATCCTTGTCAGATAGTGGTCTGAATTGAAGTTTGCTCCTCGTTGTACTCTTACATTAATTACTTCTTTTGGGCTATTGGTTGCAACATGGTCAATTTGAAACTCCCCCAACAGAGGGTTAGGTGACCTCCATGTCTTCATTTGTTTTGGGGTCCTCTTGAACTGTGTTGACATTATTTTCATGTTGAAAGATTCACAGATATCTATTAACCTTTCACCATTTTTGTTAGTCCTACTATGAGCTGGGTATTTACCTATCACCTTTCTGTACTTTTTTTCCTTCCCTAGTTGAGCATTAAAATCTCCCATTTAAATCTTGATGTGTCTTTTTGGAGTTCTGAATATTTCTTCTAATTGAGACCAGCACTCGTCTACTTTCTGGGGATTCTTTTTGTTGTCGTCATTAATAGGTGCATGGGCATTGAACACAGTATACAGTTTGTTACCACTTTTTAAGGTCAATATAGACAGTCTTGGAGAGGGGGATCTGAACACCACGATAGAGTCTACTATTGAGTTGTGAACAAAGAAGGCTGTACCAAGTATTATCATCGTGTTCTTTGTTTTCTCCGATTTCTTAACTTTAATGGCAGGTTTTCCCTTTAGTATCCTGAAGTTATCTGCTAGAGAAATTTCATTCGATGTGTACCTCGTTTCCTGGATGGCTAGTAGTTTTATCTGAATTATTATTATTATTATTATTATTATTATTACGAGCTTGTTTGATATGCTTGGGCAGTTTGTCGTGAACAAATTTCTGACACCTTGTTACCATGGCAACAAGTTGTTGTTGATTGATTGATTTAGGAGCTGTGCGACATCGTGGTGATGAATCCCCGTGTACTTGGGTGTGTGTGGAATTTGTCTGATAAACTGTGTTATTTTGAAGACTGCAATAGTGTGTACATTTGTACTTCAGTGAGGATTGGGAAGGAGACGCCCATGGTATTACGATAGGAACCATCCCGGCAATTACCTGGAGTATGAGTCAAAAGTTTGCTGCTTTTCAGTCGGTCAACACGAATGTACCCAAATAAGTTGGGTTATACCCTAATCCTGAAAAATGTACATGTGATTAATAAATACACTTGGATGACTAGTTTTGATCGTCAAGCGATCATCATCAGATCAATTACACTTAGGCTATAACATCTATGTCTGAAGATACGGGTGAAAATATTTACAATATGTACACTTATTTAGTTGCAGTATTGGTAATGCAACTCGTTGGTATTTGTTAGTTGTAGTCTATATGGTGTTTTGGTGAGATGCTGAAAGTGGTGATAGAGCTCCGGAATTCGCCTGTTTGGAGTGAATATGTGGTTGTTGTGAATGGTCAATTCTGATTGTACTGAATTGTAGAGGCTACTTATCTGGTTAGAGATCTTGTGCAGTCCGGCAGCGAGCAGTTCACTTGGACACTAGTAACACGCGACTGACTGGTCTGCTATCTCGCTGGGCAACTTCCCCCTCCCCGCATTCCTAAGTGCTGTGTACCTGTAGTGGGTTGCCAAGTCTAGACATGATGGTGTATGTTACTGTATTCAGGACGGTCTTCAACTATTAAAGACCGTGGAATCAATTCTCGCCACGCATACACTAGTAGCCATATAAGCGCTGCCGGTCTCTGAGAATGTCCCGGCACCTTTAATACTGCCGTGACTACCAGCCTAGGTTTATTGAAGAAAAGGTACATCGTACATCCTGAGCCAAATAACATTTTCCTATTATTATCCCCTATTTCCCCCCTTTTTATCTAACTTGGCTGTATCGCTATGTTGTGTCTTGTTTCTGACAGGGTGCGTTTTTATTTAGTAGAATGATGAGGGGTGAGCTTTCCATGAAAGTGTGTTCATTTAAATTATTGGTGTTGTTTCTATTGGCTAGGTGTATCTCGGATGCTACCTTTATGTCAAGAGCTCTGCCTTTCGGTTCGTGATGAATTATTTTTAAGACGGTTTCAATGTTAGTGAAACTGTGTCCCGCGTCGCACATATGTTTGCATACCGCTGAGTGTGTCCCGTATTTTATCGCATTTCTATGATCATGGTAACGTGTATCCACTCGTCATCCACTCTGTCCGATGTTCATAGCTTGACAACCTGTATCTTCGCGCGTAATAGAATATACCCCTGACTTGGAATACGGATCTTGTTTATTTAGATTACTATTGTGCAGATGCTTTCTCAACTTATTTGGGTACATTCGTGTTGACCGACAGAAAAGCACCAAACTTTTGTTTACTAAGGAAACACTGAAAAATGGCTTCAAAGCCCACAATGGAATAAAAGTGGGAAGACACGGAAAACCCTCCTATTTTCTGTTTTGCCTCACATGAGGCTGAGTGTGCCTCGTTCCAGCCCTCAGTCCAGAATTGAAATTTCTTGGCAGAGTCACACATTCGAGGTCTAGGTTCGACTCTTGTCTCCACCAAACATATAAAGGAAGGAAGGAAGATTGTAGTTTTACGTGACCGTGAATCTTGTGATTATGAGCCATGGGACCTCCTTTTTACGTGGAATCCGAACCACAGGACATGGCATTTCACTTCGAAAATCTCACATGCATTGACCGGGAATCAAACCCGGACCGTCTTGGTGAGAGGCATACAGCTAGACCGCTGAGCCACCACGCCCCTATCTGGTCTGAGGGCTGGAACGGGATACACAGCTTCGTCAGGCAAAACTGAAAACAGGTGGGTTTGATTTCTGAAAGTGTTTTTCCGTGGTTTCCTAGTTCTACTCCAGGCAAATGCCGGGATGGTACCTAACTTAAGGCCACGGACGCTTCCTACCCAAATCCAACTTCAATTACAAATATACACATTATTACAGACTTCACAGTGGCACAGGTTATCTGACAAATTCTATACACACTCAAGTACACGTTGCAACATGACCACGATGTCACAAACATCCTAAAAGAATCAACAACAACAAGAGAAGTATTATAAGGCATTTTTCAGTGTTTCCAAGTAATTTAATATAGAATGATTTTCAGTTGGTCAACACTATTGTGAGCAATTGTTTAGGAAAGGAGTACAAACTTCCTATTCTGAAAGAAATATTACATCACTTATATCTCACTTAATAATTAACATACAAACTAGGCAATTGCAAGGGCTGGGGGAGGTCGCTCGTTTTTATGTAATTAAGTGATAAATAATTTCTTAAATATTTTTTCACGTTAGGGTGTTTGAATATCTTTACTCCCCACCTAATATTATTAGGCAAAATCGTGTTGACAGACGGAAAATCATTCTATATCACTCAACAATTTAGTAGCCTCAGTTACATAAACTTTTTAAATGCAGTTTCTCACAAAGAACATAATTTGAGTTGTCTCTGTTGCTGCAAATGAGCTATATGTTCCCGACTGCTAGATGATACCACATCCAATCTGTATTTGCTTTTCACAATACTTCTGTGTTAATGATCATGTAGCAGTGAGTTAGCAGTCAATTAAATGGTAAACTGTATTTCAATTGCTCATTTACACCAACCACATGAGTCCAGGGCTTGTAATAAAGCAATTATGGTTACCTTGGACGCACCTCTATTAATTTCACCACAAATAGAGCTGGGTAATCAACGTTCCAATTTGCTAACACTCACATGAACGAAATGTGATAGTTATAATTGGCAAATTCTGCGGTAGAATATACAGAATTTTACATTGGCTCTTTCACAACTAATGGCAACCATCTTGTAATTATACGTTGGGGAAGATTTGATAATGAAATCACTATTGGGATTCCAACCAAAATCTCCTGCATTCCGCGTAGCCGTGTGGGGGTATTGTGAATGAAAAAATGTAAATATGTTAGAGGGCGTAGGACGGAAAGAAGGAAGAGTTATAATGTCTTTGTAGTTGTATTCTTTGAACACATTTTGTATTCTTGTGATCATACGAGTCTAATAATGGAGATGTATAATAATAAAGTGTAGTTTCATGTTTTCTTCCCGTCATTGCTCCGTATCAGTGTATATCAACTAGCAAGGTATAGCCGTGTCAGCTGTCTGCACCACCTGCGGTTCACGTCCGACAAACACAAATTCCTAAATCTTACATGAAACACTTGCCAAATGCCCGACTGATACCGATATAAAAGCAAATACGATGGACCAGTTCAGCTGTAAACATTGTTTTTGTACCAAATTGAACTGTCAATAACGGTATAATTATGCATATCATATACGTCTAGATCAGGGATAGTGATCTAAATCTCTAATGAGCTACTGTACCTTACTGAGATTCTGAATGATATGCAAAACAATGTAGTGTTCTAATTTCTACAGCCACTTAATATGGGCTTAATATCTTCCCTAATTAATTTAACGTTCATATCTGCATTTTTAGCCTTCTCTATATTTTTGCAAAAAAAAAAAAAGGAAAGCAGACTTATGAAATTTACACGTGCCAAAAGTTGTCAGTCTCTGTGTGTGTGTGAGTGTGTATATCGGTCCCCTCCCGGCTATCAATTCAAACACGACGAAACCGAATTGAACGAAATTTGGTACAGAGATAGCACAGTGCAGTGGACACCTCAGTGTCATGTTTAATATTGCCGCCATCTTTGCCAAAACTGAATGGTGGCCACTCAAACGTTCAAAACGTAAAATCAAATAACGACCAAACTAATCATCGGATCTCTACCAAATTTGGGAACAACTTACCTTCATATGGAGTGCGTCTTGTACTTAAACGGCAAGGTCATCAGCCGGACTGTTGCAAGATAGCGACCGTGTGAATTGTGCAAGCAATATAATTCATAACTTTGAACCTACCAGTTCCGATTATCGAACTGAGGATGGTTTAAACTGTCCTAAAGGACGTGGCCCGTTCGAAATTTTAAGTTCATATTATAATATTACACGGGAGTAGTGCCTGACCTATATTTCACTAATAATAATAATTATTATTATTATTTCACTAATTTGAGTGTTATATGCAATATAGCCTACTGATAGAAATAATAAAAACTCAGTATGAAATGCTTTATAATAAAAATATACACCACTGAAGAAATCGTTTAGTTTAGTCCAAATCAGTATTTGCTAAGACGTTGTATGTAAGTCAATTGATAACGATGCATTTCGGTGAACATGTTTAGCTGTGTGGTAAAGCGTTAGTCTTTTACTGGTTTGGCCGGGGTTCAAAAACTATCAGAGTTGTTTTTCTTTTTAGTTGATTTTTGTATATGTATTGTTTTGTAATTACTCAGACGTTATAAAATTAACCATTATATTGTGCAAATTACAATGGAAAATATATATTTAATTAAAACAACATTCACCACATGATCTGCACGAGAGACATCTAACAGCAACCAGATGAACTATGAGGGTGACAATCACGGCCAACTGAATGTGAGTTCCACGCCGGCCAGGAAGCTTAAACAGCTGTAATTGAAAAGTTTCCTATTTTGACCGCTAGAATGCACTCGCTCTATTAGGATTATCTTCCGCGAAACTTTTCCGCCAGATGTCATGACTGGTCTATGTGGGACTCCGTTGGTTTGCCTTCCGTTGGCATTCCATACGCATCGAATTTGAAGAATGACAACTTGATAATACAATAACTTTTTATTTTAAATCGTTTATAACAGCCTATTGTGTGTTATTTGAAAATATTATTTGAACTAAAGAACGAAACAATCCCACATAATTACTGTACTATAGCTGTTGGTGCTAGTTCAGGATATTAATCAATACTGTGTATCAGTTACTCCAAATTAATCTAAAATGTCATGTACTATACGTGGGCAAAGTTTAGAGATGTTGATTGCATTTCTGATTTATATATATATGAGGGTGAAAAATAGAGAGAGCATTTATTTACAGTTGGCAGCCCAGCTAGTTCTTAACAATACGCATAGGCATAAAAAATTTGATACACAGAGCCCATACGAAATTTCGTTTAAATCGAATTGTTAGTATAGAAGTTACATGCATTAAAATTGGACTTATCAGCAGGCTTTGAATCATGTTGGCAGCACTGACGTATATTAGTTACTCCAAATTAATGTAGAAGGTCATGTACTATACTGTGCCCGTTTAGACTGAAGTCCGGACGACCACATATCATTTCACCAAAAATCAGTCAGCACGAGAATCTAAACATTCCAGAGCGCCATAAGGGTTAAAGTGACTACAATAACACAATAAAAAATTGCTTTACTGATTTTCGGCTCGATGCAACAATAAGGATAGAAGGGTATTTTCTGAAAATAACACAATTCGTAAAATAATCTCATTTTATTAATATGTTTAAAAATTGACTGAACAAATGCCAGAATAGCATTATTGATGCATGACGGATCATACATTTATGTACACAAATTTTCAGATTTACCAACACATGAACACTAAATATTTGAAACGAAAGCCAGCTTGTTAGTCCTGTTGACTTCGTTCAAATATACTATTTACAGTCGTAGGTTTTTCAGTGCAAATTAAATTGTTCATCCTGATTCCTAACGTTTAAGTAATCACTTGTTGAAATTAAATGATTTCACTCGATGTCGAAAAAATCACTTTGTTTTTGTTTTTCAAATAGTTGCAGAAAATAACTAACACTTTTCCAGGAATCAATATCTTAAAATTGGTTCAATTATTGTAAAGTCATAATAATGGGTACAACACAACATCAATTTATATGACATCTCAGCATGGATTCGAAGAACTTCGATAAACAGAAAACATTATTGTACCATCCGTTCCCGATCCAAAATAATTATTCTGAGTTCTTGACTCGATTATCAATTATGGTCAAAAATTATTATTAACAAAACATCAAATCTTTAAATATTAATTTAACCATTCAAACATTCAAATATCATTTGAAAATATTATTTAGAAAATTGTTTACAAAAATAGCATTTGCTGCTGTTATCCAAAATTGCAATTCTTTGACAGAATGTCAAAATGTTAATCAATTAATTATTTTACATAATATTTATATTTTTACTAAGATCACAAATATCCTCTAAATTGTAGTGGCTGTTCATGAAATAACAGTAGTAATTTATTTATAGCATCGGCCCATTCTATTTAAATGTGTCAAATTTCACATAATCATTATTAGCATTAGACAACGGTAAAGTCTTCTCATAATGAAAGGTAAATGTTAATAACAAAATCCGGGTCAACAAGTACTAGGAAATATTTATAGAACACGTGGATAAACTGTGAATTAATCATGATGGCTCCATAAAATAACCCTTGGTTATAAATTCGATGAAAGTGTGGCTTGTAACAATATTTCAACTCCCAATATATTTTAAAGTCATCCAACCCACAATATGGTTGATGCTCCATTTTAACAACCTCATTCCTGCGACTTAATTGCACAATCAGAATGGCACTTTTAACTATTTCCACACACAATAATGTCTTCCCAAATTATACATAATAATCAAGCCTTTGCTTGTTACTCAAACTGGAAGATTTATAAGCTAGTAAGCTCCTCAATGAGTTTACTGTAATTTTACCATCAGTTTAAACATTAATAATTTCACAACGCGTCTATTTCTGGTCAAACGTTCTATCAAAAGACGTTGCTCATAATGATTTATATTTATACAAGCTCTAGTAAAACCCTGTTTTATACATTCTATTTTCTTCCCGTATCATTACTTTCCGTGTCTTCCAAAAGATTTAACTGCATAATGCAAGTGTAAAATGTTTCCATTGAATTACTCTGTTAGTTGAATGTGGGCGTGCGTTAACCACTAGCCTTCGGGAAAACAAGTATCCGATCTAGTAAACTGTTTAAATATACAATTTATAAATCACACTACATGATATGATTTTTAGAAAATATGAATCATAATTATTATTATTATCTCAAAAAAATGAAAAATAATTATTATTATTAAATCAACATTAATATTATTATTATTATTATTTCCACAACTGAATTTAATGTTGCTAAATTATTCGAGAAAAAGCATCCTCGACTTCTTAAATATGGATAAATATCCATTCCTCAACTAAATTTTAACATTAAATTTACAGTTACAACGGCTGATGACCGCGATTAGAAAAAAAAATATCAAAATCAAATAAAAGCTCATTATGCTCGTCCATTGTTTCAAATCATTGAATCCTCATGTCTGAGGGTAAAAACTGCTCAGAACAAGGCTTTCCATGCCTCGCATAAATATTTGCAACAGCAAAATATCGAAGAAAAATATCTGTTGGCAAGACTGTAGAAAAATGAGAAATTCCAGCTAACTACGCATAAAAATAATGCAAATTGTAGCTTATATTCTTGTAGATCTTGATGTTGAAGATAATCTGGTCAAAACCAGATCATTCCAGTCTTTTGTCTCCATTTGTACAACGTACTTAAATTCTTGTATCGGCCTCCATTGTATACCCCCAAGATATCTAACCAGACATAGCGGTAATCACATTCGTTGCCTGATATTCTTGATGAAAATTGTTCATATTAGCTGCTTCAACAGCTGAAGTAATATTATTGACGGGGGCAAGATCGAATTGATCCATGATGCAAAATACCAGATATAACATGACCCAACTGTGATGCATCAATACTCTAACAATCTTATTCAGCACCGGTACAAGTCCTGTTGTTCAAGTCCCTGGGCAGAGTTTCTCACTCTCCAGACCATGCTAGGCACAGCTGGTTTCCCTATGTCGGCTAAATGAACTGAACCGTGCAAGAATGGTATTTGAAAAGTACTGACTTATTATCTTGGTTGGTCAAATAGTTACCAAGACAAAAGCTTGCTTCTGGCCATTGGATATAAAAATAATCCAGTTTAAATATTTGTGGACAGTGAAAAAAAAAGTCTATCATATGTCCGTGTAGCAGTTATAATTACCAATGTTCTGCCACAAAAGTCTATCACCTGAGTGATAACTTATGAAGAATCCTAAGTTCACTTGAAATAAATTCAAACACTTTTCGAACTCCAGTAACCATGTACTGTCGTTGAATCGCACTAAGTCCTAACAACCGTGTGCTAGTTATAAGCGTAACATAGAATATGGCAACCATGTGCTCGTAGATTATCTTCTCGACGTAACAGCGATGTACTTAGCAGAGCACTTGCGAAGAAGTTACATAACATGTACTTAGCGACAGAGCGCTTACGAAGAAGTAACATAACATGCCATGGTCCGCGGCCGTTTTACACTCTCCATGCGGACTCCTGACGTCACTGTGAGATATCTGCTCAAAACTAAAACATCGCATATCTCGGCTTTTGCTGGTGCGATTTTCTTGAAATATAGCACGTTCTTCTTCCCTTTTCCGTGCCAGTAATCTGGTACTAGTCCCATGTTTCTAATCAATCGGGAAATATTTTATCAAAATATAGCCTCGACTATGACAAACTTGCTACATCACTTAACGTTCTGTAGGCTGCATACAGCTTCGAAATGCTTCTTAGAACATTGGGAGCGCGCTATTCAAAACCTTTGCTCTGGACCTAGCATCTGGGCCTGTGCTCTCAAATCTGGACATTTTGATTTGGGCACAATACATGAGCAAAGTTTCGAGCTGTTAGCTTGCATTTTTCTGATATATTGTTATTAGGATACAAAAATAGAGAGAGCATTTATTAACAGTTGGCAGCCCTGGTTGCTATTGAAATACGCATTTTCATTTCTGGTATGGTACACACAGTACATACGAAATTTGGTTGAAATCGAATTGATAGTATTGAAGTTACATGCATTTAACAATATGACCTACCATAGAATCATGATGGCTACACCGTCATGTACGGTCTCCTGGAAGTGAAACTGAAATATTATTATCTACAGTATATGTGTGCCAATTTTAGAATAGCACCAACCCATGCATACTTTCTGAGATATTCAACATGGAGCTCAAATTTCAATTGCGATTTTCCAGCAGTTGGTAGCACGGACGACAATTTCAAATATGGCTGTGACATATTCAGGTATAGATCTTTACTGATACCGAATTTGGTTTCGATAGCTGCAGCCACTTAGGAGTTGATAGCGGGACACACACAGGAAGACAGACAGACAGACAGAAGAACATACAGACAGCACTCATTTGTCCGGATCGATCTCATAAGTCTACTTTTTCCTAACCTTTAACCTATTTTCATTTTATGAAAAAAAAAAGGCTTTTGAGATCACCATTTTTCCGTGTGTGTGTGTGTGTATGTGTGTGTTTGTGTGTGTGTGAACACCTCTAATAACTTCTGAACGGCTAGAGCGATTTCAATGAAACTCGGTAAGACCATAGCACCATTCCGGCCGACCACAACCGTGTCCTTCAAATTTTATTGCGTCTCACAAATCCAACATGGCGGCTGTGCGAAATACATATTTCACCAGCATTTAATATCTCCGAAATTGTTACAGATATCACCCTGAAATTTCGTACGCTGATAAAGGGCCCTACTAGAAGTTTTTTACTTTTACTTTAAAAACCCTGGTAACTAAAGAACCAACATGGCGGCCAAGCAAAGTTGCGACTTTAAAATAGACTTATCTCGTGATGTAACCATCCAAACGCAATGCAACTTGATACAGAAAATATTTATGCACATTGTAATGCACTAGTATCTAATTTAATTCAATTGTTTACATAACCTCAATATGGCGGCTATACGAAATATTTAACCGGCATTCTATATCTCCGAAACTATTACTGATGTCACCCTGAAATTTTGTACGGTGATAAAGGTCACTAGTACATGTTTATTTATGTTACTTTCAAAAACCTGTAAAGTACGAAACAGACATGGCGGCCAAGCGAAGTTGAAACATTATAATGTACTTTTCTCGCGATTTAACCATCTGAGCGCAGTGAAATATGGTAAGTAAATTTTTATACATATTTTAATGCATCGTTATCTAATGTAGTTCAATTTTTGACATGACCTCAAGATGGCGGCTGTGCGAAATTTTAAAATTAAGTTTTCATTTCTTGTGTCTTAATCATGCGATCGAAGTGAAAGTTGGAACAATGAACCTACGCAATGATTTTCCTTTAATGGTACATAACTATATGGCCTATAGGCCTACATATAACAATCCTGAAATAGTGTAGCCTAATAGAGTAATATACTACAGTTGGCAGCCCTGGTGACTCTGAATATATTATTAGTTCACTCTCTTAAGTTATAGAATGCAAATACAAAATTTGGTTGAAGTCTAATGGATAGTATGGACGTTACATGATGTTTGATATTGGATTTATCAGTGCGCATAAAATCATGCTGGGAACAATGTCATGCATGTGATACTCAGCATTAATCTGAAATATTACGATCTATTATAGTGCCAATTTTTGCTAAAATCCATTTGTTAGTATAGAAGTTATATGTAATTAAAAACAAAACTATCAGAAAGGTTAGAATCATGTAGGCAGCACTGAGGTACATTAGTTACACCAAATTAATCTTGAATGTCAGGTACTATACGTCCGCAAAGTTTAGAGCTGTTGGCTTGCGTACTTTCTGATATATTGATATTGTACAATACCCAAGGGGTATGCACCCCTTAGAGATCATCCCCCCCATCATCTGTCTAAATCTCATAAAAGGCAACCCTTTAAAAGCCTACCCAATATCCATCAATACTATAAGGGCAGCTGGCTACTCCATAAAGCAGCTCAACCCTTGCGTAATTATGACACACAGCGACATACTACAAACTGGTTCAACTATGCCACAACGCGCTGACAGAACAGAGGCTAAAGGTATAAAAGGTGCCTTAAGTGGGTCACGAGAATCTCTCCATCACCAGTGCTTCGACGAGACAGCCGGAGGCTAACGACAGTGTCAACCGAGGTGAGTCAGTCAGTCAGTGTTCAGAATCCTACTTTTGTAACCTAACACCCACAGTTTGTACTCACATTATAACATCACAAGATCCCTTAAAAGGGACTAACAGTTACTCATTGCTGACCAATAAACACTTGGTCAGTCTCTTACACTTGCATTACTGATCTACACTCTTCTTCACGTCCCCACGTCCTTCCTTACTCCCGTCACAGTCGGACGTGACACACCGTAGTAATAACGCCAACTCAGACGTCCTTGTATTCCTCACAGCGGCTAGCGTGCTCAAGTGAAGCGCGTGCCGAACCGCTGACACTAGCAAGGTGATTATATAATAAGTAGCCGGCTGGGCGACTAGTACACCGACCCGCGTGCTAAGGCTACATCCCTTAAACCACATTTACAGTCTTTATAGGAACGCCCCCTAGTTCCTAGCACACCACAACACACTACACTGGTCAGCTTGCCCTGTCAAGGGGAGCTACCCTTCTTTAGGCACAAACTCATAAATTAGTACAGCAACTCTCCCTTTTAGATCCACCCCCAAATAAGGGATCTAAAACACTGGTGGAGGCGGGGTCCTACGCATAGAGAAAAGGGACTCAACCAACGAGCCCTCGTAGGTAAAACGACCCCTTCCGTACCGCAAAAAGCCAAGCAAATTAGTGAGAAAATTTTTTCCCCAGACAAAAAGCACCATTTTTTTTTTTGGTGCTCTAAACTAGCTACACAAGGGAAAGGCTTGATAAACCAACCCCCTAGCCCCATACAGAACCAGAGAGATATAGGAATACACTGGCAAACACGCACAGATTTTTTTTCTCTCTATTGTTACTTTAGGCCCATACACTTCAGGCAGAATGGCACCTCATGAAGAGATTGCAAGCCATGAAGGTAATAGGGGTATGCCAATATTAGTAGCATTATTGGCTAGATGCCAAAGGCACATACAGATCAGGCAAACACAAATACGGACACTCAAAACAGAAAATCGGGACAATACAGGGCAAACAGCCATACACTCCGTCAGAGGGTAGGACAGCGCGATTAAGATGCGCACATAAGCACTTGCAAACAGGCCATATGCCTCAATAGGCAGTACACCCAAATTTGGGACGAATACCGTGAACTCCAAACCAACAAGGCCATTTTTGAGTTCATGGTAGGGCCACCAGCCCACCCGAGAGAGGACATAAGCGTGGATACGCTGACTCGACAATTTGCGAGGATGTCCCTCTCGCCACGTACTGCCACAGAATGGAAGGAGTTCGCCGTGGCCACAGTCAAGAAGACGGCCAGGTTAGGCTCCAACTTACTACAAAATAAACCTAACACAAACACACGTCCTTCAGCTCCGGATCGGAAGGCAATTTTGCCAAGCCGAGGGGAAGAGCCTAGAACAATCCCCTCGGACCGGATGAACGAGAGGGAGTTGAAGCCAGGACCTTCAATCACACATAATACGACAGAGGGACAACAGGAGGTAACCTCGTCATGGGCTGACGACGTAGAGCCTGACCTACCACATATAAAGCCTACATACACTCACACAGATAGGCTAACACAGTGGCAGGAGTCTGCCGTGGCCACGGGCCAGAAAGCGGACAGGCTACACGACACCACATTGGCAGGACAAAAACAGGCACTTAAGCGGCCTTCACCGCCAGTTCAAAGGGCAAATTTGCCAGAACGGAGGCGAACACCGGCATTAGTCCCTCAGGATGCACGGTACACGCACATACAGATTAAACAGGCATTACCATACAATACACGGGGATTAGGAAAGGTATTATTACCCACCCCACAAAACCTCGCAGTCAAACATACATACACTCCCGCAAAATCTGCTAAGATAGCGCCAAGCGCAATAACGCCCTTAAATACAGGTACACTTAGACCTAGAAACACGCGCTACGGTGGAAGTAGGGCAAGACTTACTTTGCTAGAAATTCCGCCGGAAAACAGCAAAGAAACACCTCAATGGATTTCAGAGGCCTATAATATCGTAACAGGGCAAAACCCTTCACCTTTCTGAGCACTGAAGCTCGAAAGACGATAACGACTTCCACCAAGGCCAAAGAAATAAAATAACATCACTTCCCCCATCATAAATGGCCACACAAGTTCTTTCACGCGGGAGATATCAGAAAATAGACCGACAATTACATAGTAAACATAAACTGCGCATTTTTTTTTTTTCTTTCTCGTATGTTATGTATATACAGGGCAACATGGCCAAATTAGAAGTGAGTAATTTTAAATCCTTCTGTGTTTTTTTTTGGGAACCATGGCATCTTTCTATTAGGCCATCACTAAGCCAAGTGAAAGCCCATCAGGCTTAAGGCCGGAAAGAGATATTTTGAACACAACTTAGGCATAAAATCACAGCATAGAGCTTAAGGGAGTCTTTCTAAGTAGAAATGACTAGACGTTCTACGTTATGGTTCCACAGTTTGACAGATTCTCTTGTTGCGGGCGAAAACCGTAAGCATGGCAAGAATTAAGAATCTCAAACTAGTTTCAAAAAAAAAAAAAAAAAAAAATTTTGGGAGGTGTGCTTTAACCAACTAAAAAGCCCAATTGCACACCGGGATGAGACACTGTCATTTTGGTGAGTTACAATTACTTTGATAGGCAGGTTTGACTCCCACAGTGCACTGGCTTTGCTCGTGACGTGGATACAAGGGTATCAGTTACGTCTGGCAATGGCCTTCCTAAGGTGTACTAGACAGTGTCGGTAGATTCCCCTGAGACGTAACCAGATTACGGTAGTACTCACGTTACCAAAATGGTAAATACTACACTCAGGTCCCAATCACCATTTTTTTTCAAAAACATAGTGCTCACGACATAATTTTTAGAGACTAACGCCACCTACTATTATTTTCTTTCAATGTGCTCTCTTAATGCAGAGCGGGGCATAAATAATTTTTTTTTGTTTCACACATTTAGCCCAAGAAAGAAAAATGGCCAAATAAACTATATATATATTTTATACATAGGTATACATAACACAACACTCGGGGACACAAGTGTAGTCAATGGAAGGTTCTTTTGCAGACGGCCAATGCATATGAGATTTCCGAAGTGAAATGCCATGGCCTGTGGTTTGGATTCCAAGTAGAACGGAAATCCCGTGGCACATGATCTCTAGAAATGGTCACGTTAAACCACAAAATTCCCCTCTTGCCTTTTTATAATGCGAAGAGCACTAACAGAAAAGCAGGCTGATTAAGAACACATGTTCGGATACACAGCGTTATCGGAACAAATAAACAAGCGAGCGCGCAAGACATTGCAACCCGACACCCTCATACTCAGCAGTAAAGCAGACCTCAGTGATAAACTGCGAGCCTTACAGACGACAGTTCCCAAAGCACACTGCACGGAATCATTCATAGCCAACCTAAGAACCCTATATCTTCAAAATTTACACTACGAGGAGAGGGCAAAAATAAGCAAACTCCTCGCAGGAAGGTATACTAGGGGTTGCGCATAGAAAAACACACAGCCCATTTGCCATAGTGTAGACGGCACAGAAATGGCCACCAAATCTTTACAGACAACCGGCTTCGAACCCATGTCCACACACAAAAACCTCGTACCGAAAACTAACTAAACAACGGTATTTTCGGTACGAGAAACACAAACAAAATACAGGCAGAATGACCGCAGAACATGAACAACGCAGACATATAACACAGAGAATTACATAGAACACGGGTTCGAACCCCAGAGAAAATTGCACGCCAGGGAAAAACAAGCAGACGGCCTTCCAATCACACCAAAATTGGCCCATATAACGGCTTAAGACAGATAATACTACATTCCTGCGGCCAAATGACAGGCATAAAATTCCAGAAATACACTTGACAGGGAAAATGGACTTTTCAGACAGAGACATATAAATTTCGTAAGACAACGGTCTTACGGAATAATGGCCACACAACGGCAATAGTAGCAGGGCGGATTACCACATCGGGCCGCCAGGAATTTAACACAATGACCACACTGGCATACGTGCAGAAAAACACGCAACAGTGGTTAACCTACATAAAATCCCGGCCTGAAGTTACACACACAAACTGATGACTTGCAGACTTAGCCACTTTGCAACACTGTCGATGACAAAACGCGATTGTGTAGTGGCAGTGACCATGAATAAACAAATGCAGAACAATCATAACACTATACATTTTTCAACACTGCGAAAGCATTTATCAACAAGCAGACGTCACAGACCAAAACTTGTCGCAGGCCCAGAGTAGCACGTTCGTAAAGACGTTGGCAGGCCACGGGCGCTTCCTACCCATACACAATATACACAGTAGGACTTAGCCCTACAGCAGACCAGGCGTCCGCGTGGTGTAGCGGAGCGTAGTCACACACACACACACAAACGCGCTCACCAATCAGGGGCGAACATAGGGACTTTGAGGAAACGGGACCTCCCCTTAACAACTTCTTTTTGCGACCCTAGTCCCGAAACAAATCATTCCAGGCGACTAGGACTTAGCCCTATAACGGACCAGAGTAGGTCGTGAAGCTTCGCTATCCCAAAGCGCGGATAGAAAACCAACATGGACCAAGGGAGGATGACAAGAGAACATGCTAACAGCGTCCCACTCTACTCCCTTCCCATAACCTTCTCAAGCCTGACATAAACAACGCAACCACATCTACACGACCATAAACAGCTACACTACACTACAAAGTATACATAAGGGTTGGTAAACTTCATGTGTTTACAGAAAGGGCATGCTACGCCCTGAGCCCCACCGCTATCACCTGAATGAGAGGGGTGCATCGGCCAACACCAACTAAGCGTAATGCACATCTCCATATGAGAGATGAGGCCATAAGTAATAAATACTAACCATTTTTTTTTAAATTTAAATCATCCCGCATGAGAGGGAAATATATTAGTATTATGCCTCAACCTACACCTATCCATACATGAGTGCAAACGCCTCATATCCAGACGCATGCATGTACATCCCATCCATTCACCAGGGGATATTGATATCAGACCGGCATGGATTTTTATTTTATTTTTTGCAACCCCGGGAATTACCTGCCCCGTTCCACTCACTGTAGGAGCATCCCAGCACAAAAACCGGTTCCAGGCCGCCACTAACGCGGAATTCGGAAGTGCGCAACCTCCTCCTACCCTGCTTTAACCCACTCTACAGATAACTACCCCCAGATCACAATAACAGGGTACCTGACGCCACAGACCCTACTAACACCTCCATCAAGGTTAAAAAAGAGCATTATCGCTGGAGAAGCTGATATAGCACAGGTAGCCTAAAGTAGTCTACGTATGTAGAGGTTTTACCAGCCCACCACACTGGAAGTATTTCACATTTGACACTTTTTACACAGGTTACACCTATATTAAAAAAAAAAAAAAAAGGGAATCTGAAACACCCTGGCTGATGATACCGGCGTTAGCCAAAGGTCAAAAGCACAACACTAGGAGCAGAGCTGGGGAAGGCGATGTGGACCCTTACCCCAGTTGGCTCATCAAATTACTGACGACTAGACCAAATAGACGAACCACGTAAGGTCAAAGCATTCGCGGCCTGGTCGGGCAAGCTCTGGAATCCTAGGTGCGCATAAACCGCCCCTGGGAGGAAGGGATGCTAAACCCACTTTGAGCCACGGTCGTCGAAGCCAAGACCTGCAGGGAGACTTTCTGAGAATGGCGGGAGAAATAGCTCACTCCGCGTCGGCCTCGGGAGCTATCCCTAGAGACGACCATATTATGACTAGACTGTTAGTTAAATTTACGTAAGTAGGACTTCCATGGCGGGGAGTCAGACTCCTATTCGTCAGGAGTGAAGCAGGATCCAAGGGTTCAGCAGGACCAATCCTAGATCCGACAAGTCCTTACCCCGCGAGGTGAAGGTGAAGACCACGACGGTAATCAATAATGCAGAATGAAATATGAATATATATATATGGAATGTACGCGCTCATTCGGTCCTGCGCCCACGTAAATGGACGACAACGGGTCGCCAGAGTTCTTAAATGAGTAGCATAGCGGGCACTCAAAAGGGTTCAGTGGGCCAACCCAGCAATGCCGATTAAGGCGAAGAGGACTCCCCGGACGCTCACTTCCCGGAGGACATATGAATACAAATATTGCGGCCGAAACAGGCGAAGAGGACTCCCCGGACGCTTTCTTCCCGGAGGATATTATGCCATGGGACCACACTGTCCAATGCCCACATAAATGACGACGCATCGGGCAGTCAGAGTGCATTAAGAGATGGGGCATTGCGCGCCCCTCACAGGAGCCAAGTGGGCGGCTCACCTACGACTAATCGGAACGGCAAAACGAGCACGACAAGGAAGTTACAGCGGGCGGAACGGTTAGCTTAGTGGCACCGTAAGCCGCCCGCGGATAGATTAATCCTAGTAATAGACGTCGACACTAGACTTAAGGGGACGGAATCTAGCGACCCTAGAGACAACCGGTGTTTCTGGGGCTCGTGCGGGTGGTGATCTGGGGATTTAATTGCCCCAGGCGATCGTCCTAGGCCAAATTTAGTTATAGACGGTTGCATTTGACACGCAACCTAGGATTAAGCAAATTTAATGAACACTGTTGCAATTCAGCACAGCATCTTTCGGCCATAGATTAAGGCAACCCTCTCGGCTTAGATGTAGTTTTTTTTATATATATACCATAAGTAGAATAAGTAGTATAAGAGAACGCCGTTCGGCGCCTGATGACCCACAAATCCGTCATCAGGGTAAGTCCGATAACTCATGATAAGTTATTATAATGTAGCATAGTCTTACATTTAAGACAATTTTTTTTCATACATATATTGAGGTAAAATTTCGGCGCCTGGCGGCCCAAATTCGTTGCCAGGGTAAGCCCAATACTACAACACATTAGGAAATGACGTCACGGCACCATATAGGGTAAGCCCGGCCATATATCGAGTAATAATAACCATGCCATTCTTTTCACAGGTAAAAAGGGGCTTCAGACTGTGGCAACGCTGCCACAGGAAGCGGCATATGGAATAGGGAATTTCAATGTTTTGTTAACCTCTCCATTTTTTTTTTGCAGGCATTGTCACCTAGAATATGACACGTGTAATTATGATTTTGCTGCCAGATAGCAGCAACATGCTATTTAATGCCCCCTTATTGTAGTATTATACCTGTGCATACTAACCTCCATTTAACATTCATTCTCACTTACACACTCACTACATTTTTTTTACAGCTACACGTCAATAATCTGCACAGCGGGAATGATGCCTGTGGGGCATCAAGCTTGCTGGCAGATCTGCATAAAACAAAAACACTTGAAGCGTCAAAATGCGACGCAGCTTACGGCGATGAGGGCGCAACCGGCATGTGGCGGCGACCCTCATGGCCAAGTGTGCAAGCATTCACCCACAGAGGATGCTTCACAGACTAGGTATTAAGAATACACTGCAAGCGGTACGACCACTCAACCGTGCCAAGAGGTGGCCGTATAGGATCAGCCGTGATACGGCAAGCGTACGTACAAACAGGTAGCGTGCACGCGAGGATCCAAATAAAAACTAGAATTATAAGGGTTTAGCGCGCTTAAGTAGACATAAGGTCATTGTAGTTCATAATTTTAAAGAGTAAACTACATACATATTCATGCGCCCACGGGCAATTATTCCAATTGAAATTCCTAAATGTCAGCATCGCAACATGATACATTAAACTCTATATATATTTTTGTCTGTTTATCAAGTTCACGTGTACACGATGTCTATATTTTTGTTTTGTTTTGTTTCGTTTGCTAAGGTAACACGTAACCAATGTCTGTGAATTGTTTTCTTTCATTTTTCTCTCTTCTAACTTCCCCATTTGTCAGGGTGTTCCGTTTTATCCCACACCAATAAATACATTTTAAATATTTCCTTTAAATTATACCCTGGAACACCCATTTTTTTTCTATTCTCTCCTATCTTCTTTATTGCAGGGAGCACTTTTTCCCCAAGATAGGGCGGACGACGCAAGCATCCGTTCGGCCCTGGGTTTTTCCTCCCTGCACAACTATGTAACCATGTATAACCATGTTTTTTTTTTATGCCGACAACGGCAATGGCGATTGTGCCTCAATAGCAATTATTTTCTTTATTCAACAATGTTAATGCACATTTCACCATGCAATGTAAAATTTATATACATATATATCTATGTACACCCCATAACCCTCCCCTCTGAACACGGGCTGACCGCACACCTACACTTCTGCACGACGACACCCGTTCCATACGACGACGCTTACGACGCCACCACCAGAAGAGACGAGGGGGATTCAAAAACTACTACGACAACATCCCAACCCCAAGTGCCCTTCCCGGTCGCGAGGACGCGACCAAATGGAGGAAGAGGCTTGTACAATACCCAAGGGGTATGCACCCCTTAGAGATCATCCCCCCCATCATCTGTCTAAATCTCATAAAAGGCAACCCTTTAAAAGCCTACCCAATATCCATCAATACTATAAGGGCAGCTGGCTACTCCATAAAGCAGCTCAACCCTTGCGTAATTATGACACACAGCGACATACTACAAACTGGTTCAACTATGCCACAACGCGCTGACAGAACAGAGGCTAAAGGTATAAAAGGTGCCTTAAGTGGGTCACGAGAATCTCTCCATCACCAGTGCTTCGACGAGACAGCCGGAGGCTAACGACAGTGTCAACCGAGGTGAGTCAGTCAGTCAGTGTTCAGAATCCTACTTTTGTAACCTAACACCCACAGTTTGTACTCACATTATAACATCACAAGATCCCTTAAAAGGGACTAACAGTTACTCATTGCTGACCAATAAACACTTGGTCAGTCTCTTACACTTGCATTACTGATCTACACTCTTCTTCACGTCCCCACGTCCTTCCTTACTCCCGTCACAGTCGGACGTGACACACCGTAGTAATAACGCCAACTCAGACGTCCTTGTATTCCTCACAGCGGCTAGCGTGCTCAAGTGAAGCGCGTGCCGAACCGCTGACACTAGCAAGGTGATTATATAATAAGTAGCCGGCTGGGCGACTAGTACACCGACCCGCGTGCTAAGGCTACATCCCTTAAACCACATTTACAGTCTTTATAGGAACGCCCCCTAGTTCCTAGCACACCACAACACACTACACTGGTCAGCTTGCCCTGTCAAGGGGAGCTACCCTTCTTTAGGCACAAACTCATAAATTAGTACAGCAACTCTCCCTTTTAGATCCACCCCCAAATAAGGGATCTAAAACAATATTAGGGTTAAAACATAGAGAGAGTATTTATTAACAGTTGGCAGCCCTGGTGGCTCTTCAGAATACGCACAGTCATATCTATTGTAGTACACATAGTACATACGAAACTTGGTTGAAATCCATTCGATAGTATAGATGCATTTCGAAATTGAACCTATCGGCAGGCTTAGAATTATGTTGGCAACACTGTCATATATGGACTTCTGAAAATTAATCGTGAATGTTATTATATATATGTGTGCCAATTTTGTAATAGTTTGCATGCATAACGTCTGAGTTATCAAACATAGAGCTCAAATTTCAATTGCGATTTTACAGAAATTGGTAGCACTGACGTCGATTTCAAAGATGGCCGTGAGATATTCAATCATTATTTACTCTTACCAAATTTTGTATAGATAGCTGCAGCCGTTTAGCAGTTGATAGGACACACACACACACACACACACACACACACACACACACACACACACACACACAGGCAGACAGACAGACAGGCATACACACATTTTCTCGGATCGATCTCATAAGTCTACGTTTTCCTCATTTTTAACCTACTTTTCACATTTTGCAAAAATGAGGAAAAAGTAGAGTTATGAGATCGATCCGGGCAAATGTTTGTCTGTGTGTGTGTGTGTGTGTGTGTGTGTCCCTCCATATCAACTCCTAAACGGCTGCAGCTCTCAACACCAAATTGGGTATGAGTAAAGATCTATATCTGAATATCTCACGGCTATATCCGCACGACTGCTGAAAAATCCCAATTGAAATTTGGGCTCTATGTTGTATATCTCAGAAGTTATGCATGCGAGCTGTTCCAAAATTGGCACACTCAGAGATAAAGACATACCAGATTAATTTTCAGGAGCCCATATATGACAGTGTAGACAATATGATTCTAAGCCTGCTGATACAGTAGGTCCAACATTTAAATGCATGTAACTTCTATACTACCAATGGGATTTCAACCAAATTTCTTATGTGCTTTTTATACCATAACAAATATGACTATGCGTATTCTTGAGAGCCATCTGCCAACTGTTAATAAATGCTGTCCCTTTTTTATTCTAATACCAATGTATCAGAAAGCATGCAAGCTAACAACTCTAAACTCTGCACACGTATAGTACCTGACGTTCAAGATTAATTTGGAGTAACTGATATACGTCGAAGCTGCCAACTTGATTCTAAGACTGCTGATAGGTTCAATTTTAAATGCATGTAACGTCTATACTATCATATTGTTTTCAACCAAATTTCGTATGTGCTTTGTGTAACATACCATACCACTACACGTATTCTTAAGAGCCATCAGAGCTGCCAACTGTTAATAAATGCTCTCTCCAGACATTTTATCCTAATTCCAATATATCAGAAAATATGCAAGCCAACTGCTCAGAATTTTGCACACGTATAGTACCTGACATTCTAGAATAATTCGGAATAACTGACACATATCAGTGCTACCAACATGATTCTAAGCCTGATGAAAGGTCCAATTTTTAGATACTTGTAACTTCTATATTATCAAATGGATTTTATCCAAAATTGGGACAATAATATATCATAATGTTTCAGATTAATTCTAAGCAACACATACATGACACTGCTGCCAACATTATTTTACGAGCGCGGATAGATCCAATGTAACATTTCATTTCTGATATATAGATTATTCATAGTCATGTATCTTAAATTTTAAGAAAAGTAGTCTCTTTAGTTCGTCACGGAACTACTTGTTGATGTGTAATATCATTCCACTCGGTTGCTGGATATTTTTTGTGGGAGTGATTTTGGAAAAGGGACGGAAATGGGACGGAAATATGTAAGAGGAAACATCGCATACGGTTACTTCAAGGTTTGGAGGCCCCATTTAAAAAAATACAATAAATCATTGGTACCACGACGTACCTTGCGCATGCGCACCGGTCAAGATTTGGCACTGGAGTTTTACAAGTAGTTATTTCAATGACCAACAGAGTTCACTGTTAACAAGGGATTTGCATTCCTGGCAAAACTAATAGGTCATCGGCTTTTTAATATCTCGCGAACCAATAATGCTAGGAACTTATATGATGTGTCCTAGGACTTGGGGTGACACCCCCAGTTTCCTATAGCCCCCTTAATTTGACCATAGGACCCAAAATTAATAGTTCATCGGCTTTTTAATATCTCGCGAACCAGTAATGCTAGAGACTTGCATGAGGTGTCCTAGGAGTCGGGGAGATGCCCTCCGTTTTTCTATCCCCCTCTTAATTAACCCAAAGGACCCAAAACTAATAGGTCACCGACTTTTAAATATCTCGCGAACCAATAATGCTAGGGACTTGTATTAGGTGTTGTAGGACTCGGGGCGATGCCGGTTTTTTCATGATTTTGTGATTTGCAGTGATGGATAAATCCAGAGCAGAATATATGCGAAATTATCGACAAAAGAAACGTGAGAAAGAATTAAAAACTGGAGGAGTACAGCCAGAAAAAAATGACTTCACATATATTTCACCTCAATTCCATAGTAGGATAACATGTCAGATGTTACACATCATATGCGACTACTGTAAGGCTCGTAATTTTTATATATTAGCAATCGGTTACATTTGAAAACACCTGATGCGCTTGACAAACATGGCAATTGTCTTCGAATGAGCAAGAAACAAAAATACATATTTTCGTAATTTAGCACATATTTCCAGTACAGTAGTGATAAGATAATGGACAGTAATGGCTCCCAGAATATGAAATAAGGTATGATAATAATGAAAAGGACATCTATTATCTAAGTCCAAGTTTAGAATCCAGGTTTACCACTCCTGAACAATTACTCTGTATAGTAAGTAAGCTCAGGCATGGGTTCCTTACATCATATATCGTCCGTACTCTGTAGACACCCTGTATATCCATCACAGTCGCTATTATGCTTCGAGGTACACGTGATAAAACGTACTACCTCGTATGAGGCTCTTCTTATTCCCGTATCTTTCCAACAGGTCGTTTCACTCTCAGCCATAAACTGTTGGTGCTAATCAAATGAAAAAGGGAGTGCGAACTTATCTCGTCATGTACCAAGAACAAGAAGTCCTGTTAACGATTGAGAATAACGCGCAGTGGGTTCAGATAACTTACATCCACCATACTTCCGTGAGCACCAGCTGCAACATAAAAGAGGGCACTCATAAAATGTTAAGTCACTTCGGAACTAAGGAGAACAAAAATACAAGTTGCCAACCCAGCGCATACGGTACTACTCATCAATAATAATATTTATCCATGCTCAGTGTGCTTGCCTGCCCATTCCCTACACTAGCTTGATGAACCGATAAACAGAAGTAAACAGTTGACAGCGCACATGCTTCAGAACGGCAAACACTCGTCAGTCGTGTAATATTTATAATCTAATAACTTCAAGATGCAGATTAATTACATGGCGGCGACGCGACGCCTCATTTCTTAATTTAATTGTCTTAAATATCTACCGACTTCCGAGGAATACATGGCCCCCTAAATTACCCGTTTGAAGGATCTTAGGCCTAGTGCCATACACTATTCTAATAATATGACCGCACCTGTTCATGGTTTATGGAAAACAACAGCAACATCAACAAGGGTAACCCTTGTCAGAGCTACGCCATACTTCTGCTTTTCCTTCTGAAGGTCACATTATGCAACGAGGTGGACCCGTTATATATGTAATTAATCGGTTGGTTAGTTAGTTAAAATCATTACCGTAGTTAATTACTGTAGATACTCGGTAGTCAATGTGCGAGTCAGTGTTCATAGTTGACATGTGTCTTATATTTTTAACACTTAGGCCCATATGACGTTCCGCATCTCCAATATGATGCATCACGAATAATGATTGATCTAATTCTGGTTCAATGGCTTAGATAGCAGGTTAAAAAGGAAAACGACAGTTAAGTAGATATGTGTGTCGCATAGTATTCTTTATTAAGAGATAGATAGTGATTACGTGAACGAGACCACCTCGTGGTGTAGCTGATAGCGTTTTGGCTCTCACCTTGGAGGTCCGAGTTCGATTCCCGGCTCTGCCAACAAATTTTGATTGTGATGTGAGGCCTGAAAAAGGGGTACACTCTTCCTCGCGAGGCAAAACTGATAAGAGGAGGGTTCAATTTCCACTGCAGCCATCCTGGAATTGTTTTCTGTGGTTTCCCCTCCACTTCTTCTCCAGGAAAATGCTAGGATGGTTCCTTAACTTGAGGTCACGGCCACCTCTTTTCCAATCCTATCCCCAGTTTACAAATACACTCACTAGTACAGCCATCATAATAACACAGGTTATCACACAACTTACACACACCGACACGGGACTGTATGTTAGGTAGTGTTTGGTTCACTTCTCAATAAATCACATAGACTCCTCTAGAATGCATATTTTTATTATTTGTTGTGGAAAGGTTCACAATTCACACGATACACACCATATTGATTTGACACTGAACTTCACTGATATCAAAGACTGTGTCAAAGATACTGCACTACACTCTTGTGCTTGCTGCCAACACAAAATTCTCCCACCTTGAGTTGTGGAGTGAGAACAACTCAACAAAACAATAAAATAACATAACACATATATTTTCACAAAATAAATGAACACAGAAATAAATAAGTCACTCAAAATATCTCTTTGGTTTAACCACCACTCTCCCACTACTGGTTTTGATGAGATCAGAAGTATTAGTAGATGGTTTAACCGTCTTTGGATTTTTCTCCTTCTTCTCATTTTCATTCCGCTCAACTTGCAGTCTTAAAGCATGATCTTCTCCAGATGTCACTTCAAGTGGATACACCCTCTGTACTGGCCTCAGTAGCTCTCCTTTTGTAGTCGCCAAGCGAACAACTCTCACGACACCACCTTTGCCAGGGATGACCTCTGTCACTCTTGCCAGCGGCCAGTCTTGTCTCTTCGTGTTGTCACTGGCTACCAGTACTACTTCACCTACGCAGGGTTTGTGATGACTTTTCCTAATGTGGTTCTTCTGTATTAGCTGTCCAAGATATTCATTCCTGAATCTTACCCTTAATGTTTCCTTTACTTTCTGTCTGTACCTGAATCTTGTGTCAAGTTTTATGTCCTCTATCATGTCGATATCGGGCATTCCAATCTCCTTGACTTCCTGTAGGAACATTGCAGGGGTGATAGCCATCAAGTCTTCTCCATCATTGGACAGGTAAGTGAGTGGTCGTGAATTCATGACAGCTTCAATGTCACACAGAACAGTCATCATTTCTTGGTACGACAGACATGACTTTCCCAGAACTTTCCTGAGCATTTGTTTGAGGACACCAATCAGCCTCTCCCACCATCCTCCCCACCATGCTGCAGTGGGAGGATTGAATTTCCATTTTATTTGGTGTACAGAACTATATTCAGCAATTTTATCCCACTGAATTGTCTCCAACATATTGCAGGTGCCTTGAAAGTTTGTCCCATTGTCACTATAGACAATCATTGGCCTTCCACGTCTGGACACGAAGCGCCGAAAAGCTTCGAGGAATGTTGCAGTAGCCAAAGATGTTACTAGCTCCAGGTGTACTGCACGAAAAACCGCACACGTGAACAGACAGACCCAGGCTTTCTCTCCACCTTTCAAAATCAGAGGCCCGGCAAAGTCGACCCCTGTTATTTCAAAAATTGAGGCTTCTCTTACTCTGTCTATGGGGAGATGAGTTTGTTCAGCTTCAAGATGTTTTCCATGGTACCTCCTGAAGACAACACATGTTTTAATTGCACCCTTCACCGTTCTCCTTCCTCCAAGGATCCAATATTTCTGTCTGAGCCCACTGAGCAGAATCTGGGTTCCAGCATGACATAAGTCTTTGTGCTTCTCCCTAATGAGAGCGTGAACTGTTGTATGCTTCGCAGGAAGGATAGCAGGACAACGGAAAGCATAATCATCTTTGCGCGATATAATTTTTGTTTTCAGTCTCATCACTCCCTCATCATCCATGAAAACACATAGTGAGTTGAATCTTTCATCCTTTTCACCAACAAAACACTCCTTTTGTATGAACTTCATCACGACTTTTTCTGCTTCTGTGGTTTCTTCAATGGATAGTTCGGTAGTTCTTCTATTATTTTTCTGTCGATAATTATACAGAAACCTCAAGATCCATCCTATCATACGAACTGTTCTACAGAAACTTGAGAAATAGTCAAGGTGCCATTCTTGGGTATTGGACTTGTCTTCTAACACCGTTTAGTGTTGACTTTCTTTTTTCTTTCTTGGAAGACTTCATCATCGTTTGTTGAAATTTCGGGGCTAGGCCATTGTGTAGTGGATTGTTTTAGCCATTTTGGCCCTTCCCACCATCTCTGTTGAAGTAACTGTTTTGTGCTATATCCCCTTGATGCCAGGTCATCCGGATTCATGGTTCCTGGAACATGCCGCCACTGTTCTATTCTGGACAGTCTTCGAATTTCTTGCACTCTGTTCCACACGAAGGTCCCCCAAGGTTCGTCTAACTTGATCCAGGACAACACAGTCGACGAGTCACTCCAATAATAAGTAACGATTTCTTTTGCAGTTAATGTTGGCAGTACTGACGTCACTAGTCGAACCCCTATTGTAGCTGCTAATAATTCCAGGCGTGGTATGGTGATACTCTTCTTGGGTGCCACTCTTGTCTTGGCTTGTACAAATCGTAGCTCTATATTGTCAACCCTCTGTATTCGCAAGAATATAACTGCAGCATACGCAGTTTGACTGGCGTCGCAGAACACGTGAAGAGATATATCTTCAACCGACTGGACACTACCGATCAAACATCTAGGAATCTTAATCTCAGACAGCTGAGGTAGTTCTGCCAACCACTTCATGAATCTTCTCTTTGTTGTTTCGTCTACTCTGGTGTCCCAACCCAAGTCAGTGGCCCATAGTTCTTGCAAGATAAATTTTGGACAGAGAAATACCGGACATGCGAAGCCAATAGGGTCAAACACCTTGTGTGCAGCTCCTAGTATAGCTCTTTTAGTGATTACATCATATTTGAAATCGCTAACATGAGTTAGATTCAGTTCAATGGTATCTTCTCCTTTATTCCAAATGAGCCCTAGCACATGAGTAAGATTTTCAGCTGTACCATCCTGAGAATACTCCCACCCTCGGAGATTGAAAGATGCCTTATCCATTATTATGCTTGCCTCTCGCATGAATGAATGAAGGTCATTTCTGTTGTTAACACTAATAGCACAGTTATCCACATAAAAACATTCTTCCAATCTTTCTATTGTTGAAGTTGAGTAGGAACTATTATCGACTGTTTGTCTCTTCAACTCGTTCAAGTGGAGTTTGATGGTTGCCGACAATAGGAACGGAGAACATGCAAGTCCAAAGACAACTCTATTGTGACGGAACACTTCTACCTTCCCTGTACATTCCTCCTCCCACCAAAGGAATCTCAGAAAATCACGGTCTCTAGGATTGACACTTATTTGAAGAAATGCTTTTTCTACATCAGCCGTCACACCGATCTCATTTTCTCTGAACTTCAGTAGCGAACTAGGGATCAACTCTATGAAGTTAGGCCCGTTTTCAATACATTCGTTCAGAGATGGAGCGTTTCTCTGCTTCGCCGAGGCATCAAAAACAGGCCTGATCTTGGTGGTGCTGTTTTCTTTGAAGACAGGTCGGTGAGGTAGATAGTGTCCACTATTCTTCAGTTCTTCTTCAGGTACCCTCTCGATGATTCCTTGCTCCAACCAACTTCGTAAGACATTATCGTACTCCTGATAATTTTGTTCAGCTTGTAGTTTCTTTGTAGTGATTTCTAATCTGTGCTGAGCAATTTCTTTGTTGTCAGGGAGAGGTGGATGTTGTTCACTCCAAGGCAGACACACTTCATATCTGTTATCTTCATTCAGTCGTGCAGTCTCAAGGAAGTTATTTCTAACAC
The DNA here is from genome assembly GCA_946902985.2 of Meconema thalassinum. Taxonomy (NCBI): domain Eukaryota; kingdom Metazoa; phylum Arthropoda; class Insecta; order Orthoptera; family Tettigoniidae; genus Meconema; species Meconema thalassinum. The sequence goes on along the minus strand of OX336388.2, from coordinate 510,024,481 downwards.
GCTCATTCCTCTCGACGATAGATTCTTTCACAACAGGGTCAGTAATTCCAAGAATTTCTAAGTCCCAGAGATCAGAAATTCTTGTATGTTGGGAAAACAATGATGACACTAATAATGATGCCGAATCCCTTTGGACCTTGTTACCTATGACTTTTACCATTAGTGTCCACCCTAGGGAAGTCTCCACCAAAACTAGGCCACATTTTAGTTGACGTTTCCTCCCAGTGAGCAGTTCACCCGCCTTATCGGCCCCAATCAGAATCTGCACAGGCCCTCTCTCTCGTACATCAGTTAAACATATTTTCAGATCCCTTATCTCCTCACTCCAAGAACCATTCTTAATATATGGGTAGGCTTGCCATACGTCCCGGTTTGACCGGGACAGTCCCGGTATTTTGCTCTTGTCCCGGTGTCCCGCCCGGTTTTATCAATGTCCCGGAAAACGGCTGTAAGATGTAAAAAGTAATGAATTTATGTGTTTAAGAATCTTTTATGAATCGGTTACTCTTCATTAATGAGCGAGTCCACTACAAGAGCATTGATTGTATGTAAAATCAACTTTGGCCTTTCTTGCTATGATTTTTATGAAAAGGTCAAGCTTAAGAAATACATTTTGAAAAAAAGTACATTCAAGTCAAAAATATGAGTGGTTTGAAAGCAAAGATTAGCATTGTTAACTCATAGTTTGACAAAGAAAGTTATTTGTAATTGTTTTTGTAGTTAGACAAAAAGTTGTAGTTTTTTTAAATAATAAGACTTGGTAAATTGTAAGTATTTTAAATTGTATTTTATTAACACTTCTCTCTAGATGGTAGACCAGAAAAAAATCATTAAAAAGGAAAAATTATATATTTTTATGTACCGTAGCAAAAATTCCTTTTTTATTTTTAAAAGATGTGTAGAACTAACGATTTAGGATGCCCGATTCCCCCCTCTCGTCACTTGCGAGGCTTAAAAAAAAGGCTTAAAACCGCCTGGTAGGCCATCCCTTATTAATGTGTCCCGGTTTCACTCAACAAAAATATGGCAAGCCTATATATGGGACATCTTCACAAATTATCTCTTGGCTTAAAACTTCCAGCTCCTTGGAATATTTTCCCTCCAATCGCTTTAAACTTATTCTGTAACAGTCGTGTTTTGCTTCTCGAGAACGTACTCCACCAAACAAGGAATGTATTAACGTTTCCTTCCTGATTGACTGATACCCCATTTCTTCGGCTAGGTCAGGTGCAATGTAGGATTTAGTAGACCCAGTATCAAAGCAGCTCGTACAGTTTTTTGTTTACCCTTTCCTTTAACGGCAACTGCCAGGGTTTGCAAGTACACCTCAGGAGAACAAGACACATTAGCTAAAGCCTTATCCACATTATTGACATCCTGGAGAACCAAATTCCTGTCTCCCTCGTAATTCTGTTTGGACACACTTTCATTTTCTTTGTCACGGAGCATATAACACTTTAATACAACATGTTTACCACCACAAACAATGCACCTGACAATCGATTTACAAGCTCTACTTGCATGGCCCTTCTTTAAACAATTGAAGCAACAGTGTTTATCAGTTAAGATTTTCCTTTTCTCCCCTACAGTCATTTTTTGAGCTTTAATGCACTCTGGGCTCGAATGAGGTTTAAGACAAAAAACACACTCCTGTCTCTTAGAAACATCAGCAAACAAAGCAGAAGCAGTAGGTATATTTGGTTCAATGACATCCCTTGGTTTCTTGTCTCCCTTAATCTTAGATCCTTGGGATGTGCTAATACTAAACCCTTTCATAGCCAATGAAATTCTTTCTTCACTTACTACTTCATTTTGAAGAAAAGCCATGAGCTGCTGCAAACGATCTTTGGATATGGAATCACACCTGAAGGAAGTATTCCTCTGCCATGCTCTTAATAGGTCTTCTGGCAAAGATGATTCAATTAGGGGATACAGCATTGCAGTACATTTTTCTGTAGTAACGCCTAAACTTTCCAGCGATCTGAGATGTGACTCTAATTTATCATACAAGCTACTCAGTGTTGGCCTTTCTTTGGAATTGACTGCATTCGTCAATACTAGTTTGAGCAATTCACGAACATAAACTTCCACCTGCAAGTCCTCTCTACCAAATCGAGCTTGAAGACTCTCTATAGCTTTGTCATAATTCTCGGCAGTGGGTGGAAAACTAGTAACTAATTCATATGCTCTGGAACCTTCAGTCATATCCTGAATTAAATATTGGAATTTATCTTCCTTCCCAATGTCCTCATCCTCGTGAATTTTACGGAACTGGCTCCAAAAATATAACCAATCAATTATTTCACCAGAAAATTTCTTAAATTCTATTCTTGGAAGTCTATATTTCTTTTTATCACAAACATTGTCATTCACTACACTTTGTGGAGGGGTAATGGAAACAACGGGATTCATAAAACGTGTTGCTTTTGTTCTACAGCTAAGGAATTTGTGTTTGTAATCATCAGCTGATTCACATTCCGTTTCTATTTCGTCATCCTCACACTCGTCGTCTATCATCTGTTGAAATATTAATCCATCTAAATTAGAGATATCATCATACTTTTCTTGAAGGATTTCAAGTTGCACTTGCACTTTTTCCGTTTCAGTTTGATCATCTTCTAACAACGCCATTATTTGATTGTGTGAGCGCGTAAATAACCGCCGCTTTACGGTTCTTTCTTTAGCGAGTCTTTCCATCTTCTTTATTCACGGGAGCCTTTTACTATGAATGAGTCCTGTCACGGTCGCCATAAAATGTTAGGTTCACTTCTCAATAAATCACATAGACTCCCCTAGAATGCATATTTTTATTATTTGTTGTGGAAAGGTTCACAATTCACACGATACACACCATATTGATTTGACACTGAACTTCACTGATATCAAAGACTATGTCAAAGATACTGCACTACACTCTTGTGCTTGCTGCCAACACAACAGGTAGTCAGCCCGAAGGCTCGTTGGATCCACAAAAAGTACCGCCGTTAGGTTATGTGAGTAGATAACCACAAAAACCCAAGGCAGCGCTATCTTGAGGCGTACTGGGCAATAAGAGGAGTGAGGTAGTTTGACGGGAGATATGGAACTGCGCCCATAATCAGTGGTATTTCCAGATCCTTTTAATTAGGCCGATTGAACTGCGCCCGTAGTCAAGTCGGCTGTTGGCCCAAGGTCGGTTTAAGGGGAAGTGACGGACTGTCTCCCACCACTAGCTTCTTCACTGCTGAGAATAAGAGGTAGTCCCCCGTCCCGATAAGCAGCTGTACTACGGGCCTCCGGGGGTGGCAGCTAATCACACAAACCACTACACCACAGAGGCGAATAATGATGATGATAATAATAATAATGAAAATCCACAGCCTTTTTCCAGTCATTGGACCGGGTCAGGTTTGGAATGAATGAAGCCCCCATCTAGTGGCGCGGATAGGCATTTTGCCGGCTTCCGAAGCCTGTCGCACTTCTCTGGTCCAATGATTAATGAATGACAGATGAAATGAAATAATAATGGAGAGTGTTGCTGGAATGAAAGATGACAGGGAAAACCGGAGTATCCGGAGAAAAACTGTCCCGCCTCCGCTTTGCCCAGCACAAATCTCACATGGAGTGACAAGGATTTGAAGCACGGAACCCAGCGGTGAGAGGCCGGCGTGCTGCTGCCTAAGCCACGGAGGCTACACTAATAATAATAATAATAATAATACAAATCTCTCTAATCCACCATAAATAACTACCCCTCTAGTTTTGTTATACAATAAAAAAATATAATAATCTTCTAAATGGTAAGATTACCTCAAACTAAATTATTAAACATTTGCAATAACAAAACTATTTTTAAAATATGGTTAGGTTGTCGAAAACATCCCAATGTACCAGTTAATGCTAATATTGCTAGAACAAAAATTAAATATTAGTCTGTTTTGAAAAATGTACCTGTTTTATGTATCCCAGGCCAACACTAATCTCTTGTCCGCAATCTGGTCAGGATATATTAAGTTGTTCGCAATCTGGACGGTTTCTGACTTGTTCGCACTCAAGACACAACCGATTTGAAATGAGTCGCTTCAAATTCACACCACTCGACACAACATAATTCGGTAGAGGGGTGGAGGGAGGGAACCTACCTGACCGCTCTCAATGGGCGCAGTTCCACTGCCACTATTCGAAGGCTGATGCTAATGACCAGGGTCATTAGTGAAGCTTGGGCGCAGTTACATACAACCCAGTTTGACAATGCTGTCGTCACTGAGTCAGAACAGTAGTACTAACCCTATGCGTAGAACCTTTCACAACATCCACAGGCACTGGCTGTGCCCTGAATGTCATTACTAAGCACCACCCATACCTCAGTAGCTTCCATATAATCACAGTCATGAGTGAGACTGAGACATTGGTGAAAAGCCACATTTTACTCTAGCCTGTGCCAACAGACAAATGCAAATGTACTGCATTCAACAAAAGATAGCAAACAGGCCAAGACACCGGGACTATATGACCTCAAAGTCGCAGCCTCATAACTTAGCAACAACAAGTAGCGAAATTCTGAAAGAGACATCAGAGTGGCTTTTATACTTGCATCAGACGTCATCGTAGCTTTTACATACCTTCCTTCCTTGTTTCATCTTCTGGGGGATACTACCAATTCAAATTAGTAACCCAGGACACTACTGCACCGGAAATACAGGTATATCATAAATTACATAATTATGTGTTTTCATTTTATTGCTCTTTTAACAACGGCAGCCATGTTCGATAGCGCATTAGGTCTCGTTCAACTGTTGCCGACACACACACCGAGGCGCACACATTGTTACCAACATGTGGGATACAAAATACATCACACAAATCAAAGATTATTTGTGCGTGACTGCCCCACTGTGCGTGACAATCCAGGGGTGCATAAACTGTATGGCTAACAGTTATTGGTCTAGACAAAAATGTAGACTAGGCAAAAGCCGTTGGTCTGGATTTAACAGCACCGTATGCGCAGGGTAGGTAATACAGTATTTGACGATAATTCCCGCACATAATGGGATGGCGTGTGGGTTATGGTCAGCGGAGGAGTAAATATCTATTACCACTCGTACATCATTTTCTGATTTATTTTTCATCATTTGAAGAGGTATTTTGGCTAATTTCAGTACTTGAGAACATTTTGTCGTACGATTATACTCTGTGAGCTGCCTGAATAGGATTGACATTTGGCCGGAATTTCCACGTCATTCATCATCACTTTGCATTTTGACCAATCCATGTTCGCATAGTTGATGTCATAATATTCTGCGTTGCAATACTCCAGCCCACGTGCGTCAGTGCCTGGTCAGCTGTATCTCTAGCATGTATAGATCGCGTGTTATTCTAACTGTTTGGCAACCTTGTTCCCTGACGACATGGCGAGGCGAGAACTGTCAATACTATTCTGGCAGTTCACAGAGTATATGTCTCATTTAGTGTTATTATCCCCTTAGTGACAGGAGCAGCGAACGAGAATGTGGCAACGCCGATAACTAAATCAAGATATCGCCGTATGACGTCATACCCCAACTCTCGTTGGACAGGCTTCAGATAGAATGAGATGTTTCCGTTACCCCTTGATGAAGAAGGTAAAGTCTTACTGACATCTGAGAGCTCCATATCCCGCACCATTGAGCCATATAACTGCTGCCATTCTTCTTCTAGCGTTATCTAATAAAGCTCCCCCTATTGAGCTCTCAATCACGCTTACGCTTCCTGCCGGCAGGCACAGGCGGCTGTGCTATGGAGACGCGTTATCACCTAGCTAGAAACATTAACTGGCGGCAACTCATTTCGCACTCACTGCGCGTGGAAATGAACAATTATATCAGCACTGTTTTCATTTACAGAGTCGAGCTTCAATATTCCACACCGACAAGAAATTACGTCGAATTTGGATACTTAAAAGTGGGTATCATATTCCACATGGATACATGCTGAATGTAGCTGAAAATAAACAACACATTGTTCATATTTATATGAGAAGTTTCGCCAATCATAAAGCATACACATTCTCGTCTTGGTCTGCTAAAACGAATTTCTTATCTGCGGACGTTTTCAAATATAACCTATCTAGCGGACCCGTGCGAGAAATCTCGCATAATGGTTGTGTGCGCCCCATGTGTACAGACTACCCACTTAGCTCTAATGCTAAGCGGGCTGTACGGGAAACAGTTCTGCCAGGGGCTATCGTCTTGTTTAGTTGTTTAAAAGCACTTTATAAACAATATATTTCCGTTGACTTTTCAAGAAATGCAAGATTTTTCCTGTAATATTGAGACGATTTGGAAGATTTTGGTACAAATCACACCTTCTAACTCCCTCTGGTATAGGAGCCTGAGTTTTGTGAAACATACACCTTAGCGTATTATATAATAAGATGTTCGGATTAATACAATGACTGGCCACGGTGGCCGAGGGCGCTAATGCACTAGCTCATGCCTCGCTGGCATCGGGAGAGCTTGGGTTAGAATCCCCCCTCGGCCGTCCTGAAAATGGTTTTCATGGCTTCCCCAATTTTCTCCAGCTGACATATGCTTGGATGGTTTCTTTCAACAAGTCCACGGGCGACTTCCTTCCAAAATCACTTCCCTGACCCTTTCTTAATTAGACCCAAGTTGATGGTCGGCCTGTGTCATCCCCAGTTTTATCTGTTGGAAAAGTGAGTTCAGCTCCTAGACATCGTCTTTGCGACGGTAGAGGGATGATTCCTCGCAGAGTCCGTGGGTGAAGCCAAGCTGGGAGGATAACCGATTAAAAACGAATTAAAACAATGTTTATAGAATTCTCTGGACTTTCAAAAACACGATATTGAATGTTGTAGAACAACAAGTCCACTGAACAGTCTATTAATGTTTCAATTAACTCTGTATTTCCTTAAAAAACAGTCATTATCAATTGTTATTCTATACCTAACGAACTCTGGTAGGCCTATCTGTCCCGCGACGTAACCGTACGTTTTTATATCGTGGACCATGACCAAGATGAGGCGCTGCAGTAAGTCCGGAGATCAGAGGTCCGAATTCCAGTATTGACATTGGCTATCCCAAGTGGGCTTTCACCGCAGGCAAATGCTGGGATAGTACCTTATTTCAAGTTCCGAGGTACTTATCCCAAACTTGTCTCTAATAATAACACCTACACATACTACTACAGTCACAACAGAATCACAGGTTGACAAACAAGTTCATCTCACACTCAACTACAAGGGGCTGATCAACAAGATATCCTAAACCCCCTTAAAATGAATTATTATTAACAACAACTCTTGGAATTAGGGTTTCATCTTCTCTCAGCATTATAAGTTATTTCCTGTTTTGAACGAATCGAACTGAGTGGTGTAACTGTTAAATTATTACAGAATGACATAAAAATGACTATGATAGCCCGATTCCTTATTGACGTGTTAATTATAAACTATTTATTTTCACTTAAAGTCAATATTTATTTCATTGAACACCATATTGGTTTCGGTCGTATTGTTAGCTACTTCAGCAGGTATATGATGAATAGTAGACTACTAAAATAAAAAATAAAAATAAAAAAAGAAGTGTTACAGTAAATTTAGTAAATTAGGCATTTTTTTTCTTGAAAAAAAAAACCAGCGTAGAAATGAGGAATGTGTATTTGAAAATATGTGTAGCCAACTGTTTGTTGAAACAGTTAGGTTATACAAATTCCTGATGAGTATTAACTAGGTATAGAATAGAAAAAGATTGGAATATGTGGCGAAGTTATGGTGAAAATGGACAATTTTTATGCTTAATTTACAAAACTTATCGTAACAGATCTGCTTTTTTTTTTGTTGGAAAATTTTGGCTGGTTGGTTCTTAAGTTTAGGGGTTGCGACAACGCGGTCATGTAGCCCCGTGTTCTTTGGGTGTGTGTAGAATCTGTCTGATAACCGGTGTTAATTGTGATGACTGTATTAGTGTGTGTTACCCGTTATTTAATTTAAGTTCTGCAACGTAGAATTTTTCAAATAGTTCCTACTTTTGCCGCCAAGCGCCACGTCAACGACTACTAGGCCAAGTTCAGAAATTAGCTACTAGACGCCACGGCAGTCGGCACTTGGCAACGAACGTAGAAACCTAAGAGCGTTGTTTACATTCCTAACCTATCCCATTTAGATTCACACAGGTGTGATTAGTGGAAGGTTCTTTATCATGCCATAAATCTATGACATGGGACCGCCGGCTTTACTTCCCCTCCGAAGGAAGGCATACTGAAGGATTTTTAACGCTCTTAAAAAATCCGACGGCTTCGGCCGGGTTTGAACCCGCTATCTTGGGCATAGAAGCTGAGCATGCTACCGACTACGCCACCGAAGCCGCTGTGGAAAATGTTACTATGTGAACTTTAGATATAGCACTACCGAAGATGGTCACAATATGGCCGAAACCGGTACGGTATCAATGAAATAAATATTGACTTTAGGTGAAAATAAATAGTTTACAATTGTTAAATTATTATTATTATTATTATTATTATTATTATTATTATTATTATTATTATTATTATTATTATTAGTCCGGTCACTCCATGTGAGATCTGTGCTGGACAGAACGGAGGCGGACAGGTTTTTCTCCGGGTACTCCAGTTTTCCCTGTCAAAAATTTCATTCCAGCAACACTCTCCACTATCATTTCATTTCATCTGTCATTCATTAAATCATTGCCCATGAGGAGTGCGACAGGCCTCGGCAGCCGGCACAGTCCATATCCTCGCCGCTAGATGGGGGCTTCATTCATTCCATTCCTGACCCGGTCGGAGACTGGAAGCAGGCTGTTGCTCTGACTATTGAGCTAACGGGGAAGACCTAATAGGTGAAAGCCTCCATCTGCCAACAATGCGGACGTAATGGTCAAATTCTGGAGAAAAAATCCCACTGGAGGTTACTATAACAATATGTTTGTGCCAGCATTGAACTGACATTTATTATGTTCATTTGATAATAATAATAATAATAATAATAATAATAATAATAATAATAATAATAATAATAACTAGCGGACCCATACGAGGACCCTCGCATATGTGTAAACCACCCGCCTGGCTTTAGTGGTATACGGCTTTGACGAGACACCGTTCTTGGAGAGACTATCATCTAGTTTGTTTGTTAAAACTCACTTTTTAAACAAATTGTCGATATTAATGAATTCAGATTGCGATTCGTCACTGCTGCGGGTAATTCTAATTCTTTTGAATGCGCATTTGTTACGATCGATTACTTATGGTTGTCTCAAGTGTGTGTGTGTGTGTGTGTGTGTGTGTATACCACCCACCCGACTGTACTGTTATGCGGGCTCGACACGACACAGTTCTGGGAAGGGGGTATCGTCTTGGTCATTTCTTTAAACGCACTTTATAAACAAATATATTTCCGTTGACTTTTCACGAAATGCAAGAATCTTCCTGTACTATTGAGATGATTTGGAAGATTATGATACAAACCGCACTTTCTAATTCCCTCTGATTTAGGAGCTCGAGTTTTGTGAATCAATACCTTAGCGTTTTATATGAAAAAATCCTCAGCCTGCTTCCAGTCGACCGACCGGGTCAGGGAATGAAATGAATCTAGCGTTGAGGATATGAACTATGCCGGCTGCCGAAGCCTGTCGCACTCCCCTGGGGGCAATGATTAAATGAATGACAGATGAAATGAAATGATAGTGGTGAGTGTTCCTGGAATGAAATTGTGACAGGGAAAACCAGAGTACCCGGAGAAAAACCTGTCTGCCTCAGCTTTGTCCAACACAAATCTCACATGGAGTGACCGGGATTTGAACCACGGACTCAGTGGTGAGAGGCCGGCGTGCTGCCGCCTTAGCCACGGAGGGGCTCTAGCGTTTTATGTATATGATAATAATAATATTAATAACAAGAGGAAGTAATATGCCTGCTTTTCACCAAGGCGCACTGGGTTTGATTCCTAGATAATGCATGTGAGACTTTTGAGGAGAACAGTTACGTCCAGTGGTTCGGATTCCACGTAAACAAGAGGTAATGTGTCTTACAATCGCGAGGTTAAGGGGTACGTAAAAATACAAGCTTGAGTTATTGCTTCTAATAACAATATTTGAATTTCTAATTCTGAAAATGGTTATTGCTACAGTAGGGTTTGATTGAAAATTAATAACATTTGCCTGGAGAAGTTATCTGATATCGTAGGGCTGAATTGTTTATTGCAGTTATTGTAGGAGAATTTCTTAATATTATACATGTATTAGCAACCCGCCCCGGCTTCGCTCGGGAATAGTTATGAATACATTACGTGCTAGATCGTAATCTGTCAGTAGTGGAGTGATAGGGGTTCTGCCCCACTTCAGAACCCCGTTATTACCACTACTAAGCCTCAGCCATGTTAAATATCTCTCGAACGCATGGTCCGATTTTGACAAATGGCGTGTCAGTGGACTCGGGCTGACGTTCTCTTTCCTATGGACCATGTATTATATTTTTCAAAAATTCTTTGAATTTTTTTGTTTTGCAACGTTGGTGATAGTTTGAAAACCAAACATGGTAGAACGTTGTGCCATGGCTCAAACGAACGGCCTTTATGACCTTTATTTTTTGTAATAAAACTTTTTTATTTTTTATGTTTTTTTGAAAACACTCGAATTTTGAAAATCCTATATTTTGGAAACTAGGAACTCTACAAAAAAAGTTTGTTTGACGTAAATGAAAGGTCCCTACCCCCTCTACCTCAAAAATAAATTTCAAGTCTCTAGGATGAAAACCTGTAGGTAGTAGTGTGGTAGTGAGAGAGCTGTCTCACTTAGGAAGTTGTGAGCCCCTGCGACCTTGGAATGGAAGGAGCCATGCTAGGAGGGCGTGCTTGGATTCGTTTTTTTCGTCTCGTCGTGCTCTTTACGGGAATGTAGGTGTCGAAAAGGTGAAAATCTGGAAACACGGTCTTTTTGGGGTAAAAACGTGATTTTAGACTTTTTGCTATATTTCGCGAACCAAGTATGCTAGAGACATGAACGAGGGGTCCAAGGACTCGGAGTGACGTCCTCTTTGCTATGGACCACTCGTTATATTTTTTAAAAAAATTTGGAAACGCGATTTTGGGGTAAACACGTGTTTTTTGTGATTTTTGCCGATATTTCACGAACCCATAACCGTAGAGACGTGTACGAGGTGTCCTAGGACTCGGGCTAACGCCCCCTTTCAAATGTGGTAGATATTTTTTTTTCCAAAAAGATAATTCACAAAGGGCCTAACGCCATACATGTTGAAAAAACGTTTTCTTTTTCTTTACCTGTTTATAATGTTTATGAAGCGTGGTGGTTGAGAGAGACGATACTGCTGTTTGTGTGTGTTTCAACAAACCTGTCGCTGACCAAGGTGGCTGTGTTCAATAGATCAATTGATATTTCGACGAGTCGGTGTATGACAGAGCGAGGGTGCGTTTTCTGATATTTTACCTTTAACGTGTAAACGGTGATGAGAACTTGATTCTATGTTGGTCGAAGCGAGTAGAGAAAACAAACTTGCAGACGAGCAAGAGGTGAATATCAATTGAGCTTATTGGAAGGCGTTGATCTGACTTGACAACAGGTGCAATGGAAAAAAATGACCATGACGCTTGAAGGTGAAATAATCTGACCATCGTGGTGGCAGGGAAGTGCGAAAGGCGTGCACACATGTGAAACCACAGGCACGCTAAACCAGTGACATCCTGTCTTGCTTCGTACGTGACAAAATGCAAGTCCATGTGACATTTGATCTACCGCAGGTGTTCGTCTGAGACGTTATCTGTCCACGTGCGCGATAACTGTTAACAAGTGACATCCTGTTTTGCTGCGTACGTGACAAAATGCAAGTTCATGTGAAATTTGATTCGCCACAGGTGTTCGCCTGGGACGTTAGCTGTCCACGTGACCGATAACAGAATGTTCAAAGCGTGGGAAAAAATGATTATACATGCAACGTAGCATATATAAAGACATGTCGTTATCATTTCCACTCTCACTTGGGTGGACTACCTTTCAACACACTGCGTTGCATGAAACCCCTGGTCTTGTTTAACAGTTTTGGTGTTGGTGGAAAATACTTAACCGTGTTGTGGGGTAGGTATTTATTTATATACTTATTCATTTATACATTTATTGATTAATATATATGTATATTTACAAGCAATTATTTATTGATTAAGTAATTAATGATTTTATTTATTTGTTTGCAGATAACCGGCATACCTTACATGTCTGAGGGAGAAGAAACCATTGCACTTTTGAGCCCACTAAAAGGGAAGAGTAACAAGTCACTGCAAGTAAAGGTGAGATGATTTTTTTAAACTAACTTGTTTCATTTTTTGTTTTATGTTTTATTTCATGAAATGTATGTATTAACCTGAATTTAGGTATTTATAGCGGTTTATTTTATTTATTTTTAGAAACTTGGAAAGAATAGCCTTACTGCCGTAGCAGTCGCTGAAAAAAAAAAACAGAAACGCACTAAAGCGAAACCACTGCCAAAGAGTGAACTGTTTAAAACTCAGGTAAGTCCAACTTAAAAATGCTATTCCATTTTACCACTACTGAAAACTCGTAGACAAAAAAAAAATCATTACCTGTACATGACTGGGACAATGATTGCTTTCTTGATTAATGGCTATGTTGTTGTTGTTGACTGGGAAAAGTACAAGGCCATGTTGGATTTTCTAAAAATAAAAATAATAAATTTAATTTATGGGTGGTTCCCTATGGACTCAACGAATATCCACAGGTTTGAACATGATAATGTGAACAAAATGACATGACATTCATTTTTGTTTATATATTGGTTAAAGGGAGGGTGGGGGAATGTAAATGACTGTAGCTTTATAAAAAAGAAAATAAGTGCATGGGTTACTGTTAGTGCCAACATACAGTTTATTTTTAATGGTGTTTTGATATATTAATGTCAATTAACGTTAACGTTTTATTTACAAGTATTGATTGATTGATTGATTGAGTGATGGGTTATTTTGTTTGCTTTTAGGTGTCGTCATGTGCCATTAACGTAATGAACAGACAGTGAACAAGCATGCATTATGCTTTAAAGTACTCTGTGCAATGTTAATAACTTACAATAAGAAAAAGTTTTATTATAACACATGGCGTTAGTACCAAATACAACAAGTGAGCAAGTTGGTTTACCACGTGGGTTGAATTTAAAATCAGAACATGATCGATGGTTAACATTTGAATCCTGGCCTGTAGGCTTTTTGTCGACGCATGAACTTGCAAAAGCCGTTTTTTTTTACTTGAACCGAGAAGATGTGGTGCGCTGTGTGTTTTGTCGTATTGAACTTTCACACTGGGAAGAAGGGGATGATCCCTTTAGAGACCATTTGCGATGGTCTCCTCACTGTCCTTACATGCTTGGAAAGCAAGTGGGTAACCTACCCGTGCATTCATTTTACCGAACCACAAGGCCTTTGGCCGCTACTTACGTTGCTGAATCACAAATAAATAATAATAATGATGTATTACCAGCCAACGGTAGTGTCGATATATGTGGTCCATATGCCATAGACAGTGTTGAATTGGCGTGTGCTTTTGAAAAATTGGGAGTTTGCAAGACTAAAGCACTAGCACACTCAGAGTACAGCTCTGTTGAAAAACGTTTCGAATCTTATAAAAATGTTTGGCCATTAATATTAAAACACCCTACCAAACAGCTAAGTGAAGCTGGATTTTTTTATACTGGTGAAGGGGATAAAACAATATGTTTTTATTGTGGATTTGCTTTAAAGGATTGGCAAATGACTGATGACCCTTTTGTGCAACATGCTCGTTGGTTACCAAACTGTAAATACATGGTGTTGCTTAAAGGTCAGGAATTTGTGAACACTATTCGTAAAGAAAAAGTGATTGCAGCACAAGACATAAAAGTGCCTTTAGAGTTAGAGCACGCGGAGCAAATACATAAGGCTGAAAGAAAAGACTTGTGTTACGAACAGATACAAAAGTGTGACCAACAATTATGTAAAATTTGTTATCAAGATGAACTAGGTGTTGTATTTTTACCCTGTGGACACATGATAGCCTGTGTCAAGTGTGCATTAGAACTTAACACTTGTGCTATATGCAGAAAAGTAGTATCTGCTACAGTTAGGGCATTTCTTGCATAACTAGTATAATTTATTCACCATGCATAGTGCAAAATCCCTAATTGCACAATATTATTAAAGCTGTTTTAGAGTGTAATAGATATGCTTTTGTTTTGTTTATAGACTACTACAATGAATGTTTTGAATGCTGTGGGACAATCATGTGGCTTAGAGACAAAGAAGCTCAGCGAATTGCCAACGCATATTCCATTCCGCATTATCAAGATTCGGAAATTGAAAACAGCATATGGTGATCGTGTACTTTGTGTATGTGAAAACTTTGAGACATTTCTGCCTATACGGTTTAATGATATGTCGGAGAGTGTTTTTGATGAAGTCAATAATGCTGTACAACCTGTACACTTAATTTATGAAGGTTTTAAAAACAATAGGTGCATGGTTCGTTTTAATTAAATAAATAAATAATGTGAAATAATAATGGAAATATAAGTAATGACAATATACTGAAAAAGAAAGAAAATATGTGTATAGAATAGTAATGTTTTAGTGTTTAGTGTTGTCTTTAAAAATATTATGATGAAACCAAAAAAAAATGTATATAAAGTTTGTAAATAAATGCAAAATGATGTTACAATGCTGTTTTATTTTATACAAAGTTAATATATTTAACATTGCAGAGTATACATGATTATGACAATAAATGCACACTGAATACAAGCCTTTCTCACTTTACAATAGTCTGTTATAGTTTTAAACACAAGGCTTGTTGTAGATCATTTTCTAGCAATGTCCATTCAATGTTGTTTTCGAAAAGTGGGGAAGCCACAATGGTTGTATTGACATAAAAACCTTATGGTTATTACTATTTAGTCACTTTGATCCCCTTGCAGATCAACAACAGATGACCTAGTTGTTCCACTCTTTAAAACGACAACAAAAACACTACCTCTTGCATAGTTTGTGATGTTGATGAGTCTTGCGATGTGGAAGATGGATTAAAAATAACTTTGAGAACAGGGGTTAAACGTTGATCATTAAACAATGCACTATTTTGAGTAGCAATATGGTTTTCTTGATTTTTTGTCGACGGCAACTGTGTTTCATGCGGTACACTACATTGATGATCACTGACACTTAAAACCTCACTATTTTTACTTTTTAGGTCACCACGACAATGTTTGGAACGTTGCTTTGAACAACGCCAAATAACAGTTCCATTTTTATTGGTTCGTTTCACAATATATGAATATCCTTTATAGTATGCGTAAGGCTTACCATACCTAGTCACTGATACTTCCATATCAACTGTCGAGCATAGACTAAGCTCTAGTAAAGTCAACTTGGTAATAAGAATACTAGTTTAATGTGAGAGCAAATATGGATCCAAAGAGTTCAGGTAAAAGTGAAAGCAAATAAGCAAATATTAGAAACAAGAGTTGGGGTGAAAGTGGTCGCAAAGTGGTAGACCCATTACACAATAATTTCAGCACGACGAAGCTCTTGTTCAATTCCTTTGATTTCCCAATCGTGACCAGTATGGCCAGATTGACGTGAGGCATGCAACAACTGTAGCCGCTGGACGAGCTTATTGGGATTGTGCCAGTATACAAATTTAACAAATGGATTTTTAGGTGTAAACAAAGCATTACCATTATCATGATCATTATCATCATCGTCATTATCATCATCATGATCACCATTATCATCATGACCATCATCACTGTTACTATATAGTCCTT
Organism: Meconema thalassinum; assembly: GCA_946902985.2. Classification (NCBI taxonomy): domain Eukaryota; kingdom Metazoa; phylum Arthropoda; class Insecta; order Orthoptera; family Tettigoniidae; genus Meconema; species Meconema thalassinum. Next base: position 510,008,668 of record OX336388.2, on the reverse strand, counting down.
TTTGATCCTCTTGCAATACCACTTTATTTATAGTCTGAGTTGATTTTGACAGTGTTGAAGGTTTCTTGGACGTTGACAACTGTCCTAACATGACGTTTTGAGGACATGATAAGTCCTTTTGAACAAACACTGTACTATCTTTAGCCGCAATATCGTTTTCTTGAACTTGCTTTTTAGCATTTTGATAATTGTTTGTAAACAGTAAGCGTGGTTCGTTTCGAGCACTACATTGATGAACACTCACACTTAAAACCTTTCCATTTTTACTTTTCAGATTGCCTCGACATTTTGTTGACCTCTCTTTTGAGCATCGCCAGAATATTATTCCATTCACATTCTGGCGATTATAGTTATAGGAGTAGCCTTGATAGAGTGCACGTAGCCTACCTTTGTTGGTTGTAATAAGTTCCATAGTAGTAACTGACCTGTCAGTACGATGTTCACACTACAAAGGTTACAACTGTTTTGCTGATGGAGTGACCTACTATAAGCTTATATAAATGGCTTATGTGTTGGCTTATGTGTTGGCTTTTTGTGTTGGCTTTTTGTGTTGGCTTTTCATGTTGGCTTTTCGTGTTGGCTTATGTGTTGGCTTTTTGTGTTGGCTTTTTGTGTTGGCTTTTCGTGTTGGCTTTTGTGTTGGCTTATGTGTTGGCTTTTTGTGTTGGCTTTTTGTGTTGGCTTTTCGTGTTGGCTTTTGTGTTGGCTTATGTGTTGGCTTTTTGTGTTGGCTTTTTGTGTTGGCTTTTCATGTTGGCTTTTCGTGTTGGCTTTTCGTGTTGGCTTTTTGTGTTGGCTTTTCGTGTTGGCATTTCGTGTTGGCTTTTGTGTTGGCTTTTCGTGTTGGCTTTTTGTGTTGGCTTTTCGTGTTGGCATTTCGTGTTGGCTTTTCGTGTTGGCTTTTTTTGTATTGGCCTTTCGTGTTGGCTTTTTGTATTGGCTTTTCGTGTTGGCTTTTTGTGTTGGCTTTAGTATTGGCTTTTGTATTGGCTTATTTGACAAGTTATTTGTGTCAATGTATTTAGTGGATTTTTTCTTGGTGTTGGAAAGTAGTTGAAAGAGAGGGAATATTTAAAGACTTAACCTCAGCTCACTAACCTAACATAACCTAACCTAACCTTTCAACTCTCAGATGTTAATTAAATTCTGTGCATAGTCGAGTTGGAGCCCAAGACCTCAGGGGTAAAAAAACAATTATTTTTGACGACTTATTTTGGTAACTTATTTTAATGGCTAACCTAACTTTGCCTAACCTAACCTAACCTAACCTAACCTCAGCTCACTTTGGATATTACTAGTAAGTGTTCATATCCTCTGCTAGGTAGCATGCTAGTAGTACAGGTAGTGCTCATATTTACCGCTAGATAGCAGAAACATACTTTGCATGTTGCATGTGACACTTGTGAAGTTTAACCACATGCAAGACGTGCTTGTATAAGTTCTCTATTTAAACTCAATATACAATTAACCACTAAATGTTCAGAACTAACATGTATAGCCATGTTTAGGGTATATAGGAGACCCTTAGCAAGAAAGGCTGTCTAACCCACGAGTGTACAGCCTTGTCATACGCAGTAAGCCCCTGTTGGCTTTCTCAAATTGTTGTTGTTGTTGTTTTCTGCCAACAGGGGCTTACTGCGTATGACAAGGCTGTACACTCGTGGGTTAGACAGCCTTTCTTGCTAAGGGTCTCCTATATACCCTAAACATGGCTATACATGTTAGTTCTGAACATTTAGTGGTTAATTGTATATTGAGTTTAAATAGAGAACTTATACAAGCACGTCTTGCATGTGGTTAAACTTCACAAGTGTCACATGCAACATGCAAAGTATGTTTCTGCTATCTAGCGGTAAATATGAGCACTACCTGTACTACTAGCATGCTACCTAGCAGAGGATATGAACACTTACTAGTAATATCCAAAGTGAGCTGAGGTTAGGTTAGGTTAGGTTAGGTTAGGCAAAGTTAGGTTAGCCATTAAAATAAGTTACCAAAATAAGTCGTCAAAAATAATTGTTTTTTTACCCCTGAGGTCTTGGGCTCCAACTCGACTATGCACAGAATTTAATTAACATCTGAGAGTTGAAAGGTTAGGTTAGGTTATGTTAGGTTAGTGAGCTGAGGTTAAGTCTTTAAATATTCCCTCTCTTTCAACTACTTTCCAACACCAAGAAAAAATCCACTAAATACATTGACACAAATAACTTGTCAAATAAGCCAATACAAAAGCCAATACTAAAGCCAACACAAAAAGCCAACACGAAAAGCCAATACAAAAAGCCAACACGAAAGGCCAATACAAAAAAAGCCAACACGAAAAGCCAACACGAAATGCCAACACGAAAAGCCAACACAAAAAGCCAACACGAAAAGCCAACACAAAAGCCAACACGAAATGCCAACACGAAAAGCCAACACAAAAAGCCAACACGAAAAGCCAACACGAAAAGCCAACATGAAAAGCCAACACAAAAAGCCAACACAAAAAGCCAACACATAAGCCAACACAAAAGCCAACACGAAAAGCCAACACAAAAAGCCAACACAAAAAGCCAACACATAAGCCAACACAAAAGCCAACACGAAAAGCCAACACAAAAAGCCAACACAAAAAGCCAACACATAAGCCAACACGAAAAGCCAACATGAAAAGCCAACACAAAAAGCCAACACAAAAAGCCAACACATAAGCCAACACATAAGCCAACACATAAGCCATTTATATAAGCTTATAGTAGGTCACTCCATCAGCAAAACAGTTGTAACCTTTGTAGTGTGAACATCGTACTGACAGGTCAGTTACTACTATGGAACTTATTACAACCAACAAAGGTAGGCTACGTGCACTCTATCAAGGCTACTCCTATAACTATAATCGCCAGAATGTGAATGGAATAATATTCTGGCGATGCTCAAAAGAGAGGTCAACAAAATGTCGAGGCAATCTGAAAAGTAAAAATGGAAAGGTTTTAAGTGTGAGTGTTCATCAATGTAGTGCTCGAAACGAACCACGCTTACTGTTTACAAACAATTATCAAAATGCTAAAAAGCAAGTTCAAGAAAACGATATTGCGGCTAAAGATAGTACAGTGTTTGTTCAAAAGGACTTATCATGTCCTCAAAACGTCATGTTAGGACAGTTGTCAACGTCCAAGAAACCTTCAACACTGTCAAAATCAACTCAGACTATAAATAAAGTGGTATTGCAAGAGGATCAAAAAGGACTATATAGTAACAGTGATGATGGTCATGATGATAATGGTGATCATGATGATGATAATGACGATGATGATAATGATCATGATAATGGTAATGCTTTGTTTACACCTAAAAATCCATTTGTTAAATTTGTATACTGGCACAATCCCAATAAGCTCGTCCAGCGGCTACAGTTGTTGCATGCCTCACGTCAATCTGGCCATACTGGTCACGATTGGGAAATCAAAGGAATTGAACAAGAGCTTCGTCGTGCTGAAATTATTGTGTAATGGGTCTACCACTTTGCGACCACTTTCACCCCAACTCTTGTTTCTAATATTTGCTTATTTGCTTTCACTTTTACCTGAACTCTTTGGATCCATATTTGCTCTCACATTAAACTAGTATTCTTATTACCAAGTTGACTTTACTAGAGCTTAGTCTATGCTCGACAGTTGATATGGAAGTATCAGTGACTAGGTATGGTAAGCCTTACGCATACTATAAAGGATATTCATATATTGTGAAACGAACCAATAAAAATGGAACTGTTATTTGGCGTTGTTCAAAGCAACGTTCCAAACATTGTCGTGGTGACCTAAAAAGTAAAAATAGTGAGGTTTTAAGTGTCAGTGATCATCAATGTAGTGTACCGCATGAAACACAGTTGCCGTCGACAAAAAATCAAGAAAACCATATTGCTACTCAAAATAGTGCATTGTTTAATGATCAACGTTTAACCCCTGTTCTCAAAGTTATTTTTAATCCATCTTCCACATCGCAAGACTCATCAACATCACAAACTATGCAAGAGGTAGTGTTGTTGTTGTCGTTTTAAAGAGTGGAACAACTAGGTCATCTGTTGTTGATCTGCAAGGGGATCAAAGTGACTAAATAGTAATAACCATAAGGTTTTTATGTCAATACAACCATTGTGGCTTCCCCACTTTTCGAAAACAACATTGAATGGACATTGCTAGAAAATGATCTACAACAAGCCTTGTGTTTAAAACTATAACAGACTATTGTAAAGTGAGAAAGGCTTGTATTCAGTGTGCATTTATTGTCATAATCATGTATACTCTGCAATGTTAAATATATTAACTTTGTATAAAATAAAACAGCATTGTAACATCATTTTGCATTTATTTACAAACTTTATATACATTTTTTTTTGGTTTCATCATAATATTTTTAAAGACAACACTAAACACTAAAACATTACTATTCTATACACATATTTTCTTTCTTTTTCAGTATATTGTCATTACTTATATTTCCATTATTATTTCACATTATTTATTTATTTAATTAAAACGAACCATGCACCTATTGTTTTTAAAACCTTCATAAATTAAGTGTACAGGTTGTACAGCATTATTGACTTCATCAAAAACACTCTCCGACATATCATTAAACCGTATAGGCAGAAATGTCTCAAAGTTTTCACATACACAAAGTACACGATCACCATATGCTGTTTTCAATTTCCGAATCTTGATAATGCGGAATGGAATATGCGTTGGCAATTCGCTGAGCTTCTTTGTCTCTAAGCCACATGATTGTCCCACAGCATTCAAAACATTCATTGTAGTAGTCTATAAACAAAACAAAAGCATATCTATTACACTCTAAAACAGCTTTAATAATATTGTGCAATTAGGGATTTTGCACTATGCATGGTGAATAAATTATACTAGTTATGCAAGAAATGCCCTAACTGTAGCAGATACTACTTTTCTGCATATAGCACAAGTGTTAAGTTCTAATGCACACTTGACACAGGCTATCATGTGTCCACAGGGTAAAAATACAACACCTAGTTCATCTTGATAACAAATTTTACATAATTGTTGGTCACACTTTTGTATCTGTTCGTAACACAAGTCTTTTCTTTCAGCCTTATGTATTTGCTCCGCGTGCTCTAACTCTAAAGGCACTTTTATGTCTTGTGCTGCAATCACTTTTTCTTTACGAATAGTGTTCACAAATTCCTGACCTTTAAGCAACACCATGTATTTACAGTTTGGTAACCAACGAGCATGTTGCACAAAAGGGTCATCAGTCATTTGCCAATCCTTTAAAGCAAATCCACAATAAAAACATATTGTTTTATCCCCTTCACCAGTATAAAAAAATCCAGCTTCACTTAGCTGTTTGGTAGGGTGTTTTAATATTAATGGCCAAACATTTTTATAAGATTCGAAACGTTTTTCAACAGAGCTGTACTCTGAGTGTGCTAGTGCTTTAGTCTTGCAAACTCCCAATTTTTCAAAAGCACACGCCAATTCAACACTGTCTATGGCATATGGACCACATATATCGACACTACCGTTGGCTGGTAATACATCATTATTATTATTTATTTGTGATTCAGCAACGTAAGTAGCGGCCAAAGGCCTTGTGGTTCGGTAAAATGAATGCACGGGTAGGTTACCCACTTGCTTTCCAAGCATGTAAGGACAGTGAGGAGACCATCGCAAATGGTCTCTAAAGGGATCATCCCCTTCTTCCCAGTGTGAAAGTTCAATACGACAAAACACACAGCGCACCACATCTTCTCGGTTCAAGTAAAAAAAAACGGCTTTTGCAAGTTCATGCGTCGACAAAAAGCCTACAGGCCAGGATTCAAATGTTAACCATCGATCATGTTCTGATTTTAAATTCAACCCACGTGGTAAACCAACTTGCTCACTTGTTGTATTTGGTACTAACGCCATGTGTTATAATAAAACTTTTTCTTATTGTAAGTTATTAACATTGCACAGAGTACTTTAAAGCATAATGCATGCTTGTTCACTGTCTGTTCATTACGTTAATGGCACATGACGACACCTAAAAGCAAACAAAATAACCCATCACTCAATCAATCAATCAATCAATACTTGTAAATAAAACGTTAACGTTAATTGACATTAATATATCAAAACACCATTAAAAATAAACTGTATGTTGGCACTAACAGTAACCCATGCACTTATTTTCTTTTTTATAAAGCTACAGTCATTTACATTCCCCCACCCTCCCTTTAACCAATATATAAACAAAAATGAATGTCATGTCATTTTGTTCACATTATCATGTTCAAACCTGTGGATATTCGTTGAGTCCATAGGGAACCACCCATAAATTAAATTTATTATTTTTATTTTTAGAAAATCCAACATGGCCTTGTACTTTTCCCAGTCAACAACAACAACATAGCCATTAATCAAGAAAGCAATCATTGTCCCAGTCATGTACAGGTAATGATTTTTTTTTTGTCTACGAGTTTTCAGTAGTGGTAAAATGGAATAGCATTTTTAAGTTGGACTTACCTGAGTTTTAAACAGTTCACTCTTTGGCAGTGGTTTCGCTTTAGTGCGTTTCTGTTTTTTTTTTTCAGCGACTGCTACGGCAGTAAGGCTATTCTTTCCAAGTTTCTAAAAATAAATAAAATAAACCGCTATAAATACCTAAATTCAGGTTAATACATACATTTCATGAAATAAAACATAAAACAAAAAATGAAACAAGTTAGTTTAAAAAAATCATCTCACCTTTACTTGCAGTGACTTGTTACTCTTCCCTTTTAGTGGGCTCAAAAGTGCAATGGTTTCTTCTCCCTCAGACATGTAAGGTATGCCGGTTATCTGCAAACAAATAAATAAAATCATTAATTACTTAATCAATAAATAATTGCTTGTAAATATACATATATATTAATCAATAAATGTATAAATGAATAAGTATATAAATAAATACCTACCCCACAACACGGTTAAGTATTTTCCACCAACACCAAAACTGTTAAACAAGACCAGGGGTTTCATGCAACGCAGTGTGTTGAAAGGTAGTCCACCCAAGTGAGAGTGGAAATGATAACGACATGTCTTTATATATGCTACGTTGCATGTATAATCATTTTTTCCCACGCTTTGAACATTCTGTTATCGGTCACGTGGACAGCTAACGTCCCAGGCGAACACCTGTGGCGAATCAAATTTCACATGAACTTGCATTTTGTCACGTACGCAGCAAAACAGGATGTCACTTGTTAACAGTTATCGCGCACGTGGACAGATAACGTCTCAGACGAACACCTGCGGTAGATCAAATGTCACATGGACTTGCATTTTGTCACGTACGAAGCAAGACAGGATGTCACTGGTTTAGCGTGCCTGTGGTTTCACATGTGTGCACGCCTTTCGCACTTCCCTGCCACCACGATGGTCAGATTATTTCACCTTCAAGCGTCATGGTCATTTTTTTCCATTGCACCTGTTGTCAAGTCAGATCAACGCCTTCCAATAAGCTCAATTGATATTCACCTCTTGCTCGTCTGCAAGTTTGTTTTCTCTACTCGCTTCGACCAACATAGAATCAAGTTCTCATCACCGTTTACACGTTAAAGGTAAAATATCAGAAAACGCACCCTCGCTCTGTCATACACCGACTCGTCGAAATATCAATTGATCTATTGAACACAGCCACCTTGGTCAGCGACAGGTTTGTTGAAACACACACAAACAGCAGTATCGTCTCTCTCAACCACCACGCTTCATAAACATTATAAACAGGTAAAGAAAAAGAAAACGTTTTTTCAACATGTATGGCGTTAGGCCCTTTGTGAATTATCTTTTTGGAAAAAAAAATATCTACCACATTTGAAAGGGGGCGTTAGCCCGAGTCCTAGGACACCTCGTACACGTCTCTACGGTTATGGGTTCGTGAAATATCGGCAAAAATCACAAAAAACACGTGTTTACCCCAAAATCGCGTTTCCAAATTTTTTTAAAAAATATAACGAGTGGTCCATAGCAAAGAGGACGTCACTCCGAGTCCTTGGACCCCTCGTTCATGTCTCTAGCATACTTGGTTCGCGAGATATAGCAAAAAGTCTAAAATCACGTTTTTACCCCAAAAAGACCGTGTTTCCAGATTTTCACCTTTTCGACACCTACATTCCCGTAAAGAGCACGACGAGACGAAAAAAACGAATCCAAGCACGCCCTCCTAGCATGGCTCCTTCCATTCCAAGGTCGCAGGGGCTCACAACTTCCTAAGTGAGACAGCTCTCTCACTACCACACTACTACCTACAGGTTTTCATCCTAGAGACTTGAAATTTATTTTTGAGGTAGAGGGGGTAGGGACCTTTCATTTACGTCAAACAAACTTTTTTTGTAGAGTTCCTAGTTTCCAAAATATAGGATTTTCAAAATTCGAGTGTTTTCAAAAAAACATAAAAAATAAAAAAGTTTTATTACAAAAAATAAAGGTCATAAAGGCCGTTCGTTTGAGCCATGGCACAACGTTCTACCATGTTTGGTTTTCAAACTATCACCAACGTTGCAAAACAAAAAAATTCAAAGAATTTTTGAAAAATATAATACATGGTCCATAGGAAAGAGAACGTCAGCCCGAGTCCACTGACACGCCATTTGTCAAAATCGGACCATGCGTTCGAGAGATATTTAACATGGCTGAGGCTTAGTAGTGGTAATAACGGGGTTCTGAAGTGGGGCAGAACCCCTATCATCCCCCTACTTCTGTCACCTCAGTAATTGAATGGAGATTGTTGGATGAAATGAAAACGTAAAAGCACTTATAGTGGGCGATGTGTTGACGATAGAGATAAGCACTCGGGAACTTTTTTGTAGAACTTTTCATGCTGAACAATTCTTACACTCATAGTATATTGATATTTTTAACGGTTTGACCAGCGTAAGCTTAAAATGCGCACGGACGCCAGTTTTTGTTCGACTTTTTCACTGAAATCGTTACTGATTGACTTCCTTTGATCATAAATACATTATTTTCTACAGAAACCTTCCTCGAGATATCCTTTACAGAATGGTGAAAACCGCATCAAAATCCATCCAGTGGTTCTCGAGATTACCTGTGACATCCAAGAATCGGGGACTTAGTTTTATACTAAGTAGAGACAATCACTAAATCTCCGAACATATTATGTGTACTTTTTTAAACATGATTTCAGAAATATTATTATTTCATGAATTAGATTAACATTATGTCACAGCTGTCTGCTGACCCAATCCAAGCATTTAAGATACGGTACCTTACTACTGTACATTGAGCCATCTGGGCTACATGAAGTTATTATGACGTAAGGTAAGCATTGGACGGTGGTCCATGAGAGATCACGGCCGCTCGCCAAGACGGATGCACCGGCTGACAATCGATCGCGTGGGAGGACCCGTGACGTCATAGCTGGAGCGAGGTGGCACGGACAGGGTCTTTAGGGACACGTTACTTTGAACCTGTGTTATAAGTTGCTTTTTAGGTGCTAAGGAACTATAGGTCATCATTCCCAGGTACTTGGGCCCGTAGATCCTGTTTGATAATGTATGCTAAAGCGATGTGTTTGTTGTTGTTTCAGTTGAGGGGCTTGGACATTGTGGTCATGTATCCCCATGTACTTGGGTGTGTATAGATAATCTGTGTTATTATGGTGCCTGTAATAGTGTGTATATTTGTAATTCAGATGAGGGCTAGAACTAGGTACGCCCCGCCTCGCGGGGTAAAACTGAGAAGAAGTGAGTTCGATTCCCAACTCAACCCTCTTGAAGGTGTTTCTTCCACTTCTACTCCCGGCAAATGCCGGGATGGGCCCTAACTTAAGGTCACGGATGCCTCCTTCTCAATCCCTACCTGAATTACAAATAAGCTACACTCAACAACAACTACTACTACTACTTTGCATATTAAGGCTTTCACGGCCCGGATTATTATATAAATAATTCATGCTTTTGGGCTAATGCCGTGTGTATTTTTAATACACACGGCATTAGCCCAAAAGCATGAATTATTTATATAATACTACTACTACTACTCACATTTTGTAATTCCAAAAACAAATAATGAATTTGGCAAAAGCTCGTTAGCTTACATGGTACCTTTTCTATTTAACAAGCTACCACATTCTCTGCTGGTCTTTGAGAGTATGGGAAAACCAAAAAAAAGATATACAAAATTGGAAACTAAATAACTCCTTAGACTAAGTGGACAACTGCTTTTATATGTATTAGACTACGAACATGATAGTAACATTTGTATTTTAAGTTTTAAGTTAAGTTTTTAAAATAGTAACGACATAACTGTTATTTTAAGGTGAGTAAAAATTTTTAATTTACTACAATTGCTTTATTGTATTAATATTAACATATTATAATAATTTTAACCAATATTAACTCTTATGAGCTGATTGAATATCTTTGTGAATTATTATTAGGAGCACTATATAAAATAATTGGAAGGTGAGAGATTAGACTGTTTATTGTGTATATTTAATTATGTTTGTTAACATATATATTGTAACTAGCAACAACCGAACAATGTAAAATTGGGCATAAATAAACAAACTGAAAAAAGTAAACTACTACTGATACCACAATAACACAGACAACATATACACTCACCCAAGTACACTGGGCTAAATGACCGCGATGCCCAAGCACCTCAAATGAAATAACAACAACAACAACAAATACATAGGAATCGAAAACACCTCTTATAAGTTCTGCCTCACAAGGCTGAGTGATCCCAGTTCCAGACCTCATTGGCAGAGCTGGGAATGCTAGTCACTACGTCACAAAGTGAAATAATAGTTTTGTGATATAATCTATGCCTACATTTTTTACTTTTATTTGTTTTTTTTTTATTTTAATTTGTTTTAATTATTATAATTATTAATAATGTTATTTTTCGTTTCTCTAATTTTAATGTTTATGTATTTATTATTAATTTTCAATTTATGTTCTAAGAGATTTAATTTTGATATTTTATTGATTTATTTAACTAACTAATTTCAAATTGATTTTACAATTATTTTCATAATTTTTTTATAGTTATGTTTATTATTTAAATGTTTATATTTCTTTTATTATTGTAATTTTATTTTTATAATTTTGATTTCTAGATTTATATTTCATTTTTACACTTTACTTGTTAAATGTTTTTAGTTTTAAATTTACCGAGTGGGTTAGCCGTGGTCGTTATGGCGTGACTGTAGGCAGTCGCTCGCATCCGGGAGGCGAGGAGGTTCGAATCCCCCCGCAGGCACCTTGACGATGGTTTTCTGTGGTTTCCCATCATCCTTCAAGGCTAATGCCAGAGTTGGTCCCTAACTATAGGCCACAGCCACTACCTTCCAATTCCTCGTCCTTACATTCACACTTTACTCCCCAGCCAACACTCCACTTGTAGCTCACCCCATGGGTGTCCGCATAGGAGTAGCTACAAAATCTGGCGAGCCGAACATGTCCTCGGACACTCCTGGCACTAAAAGCCGTACGCTAAAAAAAAGTTTTAAATTGTTTAAAAATGTATCCAACACATTACGTCAAGTAGATACGTATATAATATTTGATTTTTAGAAAATACTAGCACTTTGGCATGAAAATTCTCCGAAATTTGGCTGAAAGATTCAACTATCAGCATCTTTGAAAGCATAAAATGTCCTTATGACAGGTGGTAATATAGAGACCACTATCCCATAAAGGGTTAAGTGAGGGAAAATGTTACCCAGGTGGACTTGGAGATTTAAATTTAAATGGAATCGTCATAGTGTAGCCACTAATCATCATGCACACAACACCTAGAGGTTGCCCCCCTACGGAGTATTTGGTTCTACATACAATGAAATGTGATGAGCTTTCTGTGTGGTGAGTGGCTTTTACAACCAGATCCCCTTCCTGACAACTCATTATATGCGTTAATAGCGGCTTCGGTGGTGTAGTTGGTACCATGCTGAACTGCTGTGCCCAAGATTGCGGGTTCAAACCCGGCCCAGTCGTCGGATTTTTTAAGAGCATTAAATATCCTTCAGTATGCCTTCCCTCGGAGGGGAAGTAAAGCCGGCGGTCCCATGTCATAGATTTATGGCATGTGAAAGATCCTTCAACAGACTAAACTCGTGTGAAGCCAAATTCTTAGGTTAGATTTCGTCGGAACGCTCTATCAAAGTTCCAACGTTCACCACTAGGTATCATTGATATCTGGTAGTGAAAGTTGGAACTACTTGAAATTGAACGGAACTTGTAGCTCACCCTAAGGGTGTCCGCTGGAAGCAGCTACAGACTCAGGCGAGCCGAACATGTCCTTGGGCCCTCCATCACTAAAAGCCATACGATAAATAAATAAGTAAATAAATAAATAAATAAATAAATAAATAAATAAATAAATAAATAAATAAATAAATATGCGTTAATGAGAGATGAATTAAACTGGGCAAGGATTTGAATGGATACGGCCGTGGTCTATTAAAAGGTACCGTCACGGGATCTTGTACATAAGTTGAACATGGAAAACTACGTAAATCATTTCAAGGACGGTCGTCGGCGGAGTTCGTGTCCACTTGTCTTCCGTGTACTACGAGTACTACCTTCATTGACCCGGGCCTTACAGCTGGTTGGTTGGTTGTTTCCTTAGTTTAGGGACTGCGACAACGCGGTCATGTAGCCCCGTGTACTTTGGGTGTGTGTAGACTCTGTCTGATAACCGGTGTTTATTGTGATGGCTGTATTAGTGTGTGTTATCTGTAATTCAGGTTGAAGGACTGCATACAATTAATTTTATCTAGTAGTTCCTACTCTTGCTACCAAATGCTACCGTCCACGACACCTAGCTGTGGACGTGGCTACTAAATGCCATCGCAGTCAGTACCTGGCGGCTGCTCGTTATCAAACTAATCTACAAATTTTAGCTTCCACAAGTGTAGTAAGTGGAAGGTTCTTTTTATGCCATAAATATATGACATAGGACCGCCGGCTTTACTTCCCCTCCGAAGGAAGGCATACTGAGGGATTTTTAACGCTCTCAAAAAATCTGACATTTTTGACCGGGTTTCAACCCGCGATCTTGGGCATAGAAGCTCAGCATGCTACCAACTACGGCACCGAAGCCGCTTGGCGTTACAGCTCATAGCTACGCCGGTCGGTAGTAAAAGAATAATAATAATAATAATAATCATAATAATAATAATAATAACAATAACAATAATAATTGAACAACCATTTTAACTCCCGCTTTTTATGAGATGGGAATACCGGTAATTTGCCCCAGGGGAGAATTTTCACGTACCAGTTTATATACCGGTACCCGTGCCTCACACTAAAAGAGTTGTTAATTCATTTTGCGGCATCGTGGTCATGTGGCCCCGTGTGCATGAGTGTGTGATTTGTCTGATAACCTGTGTTAGTGTGTGGCTGTGAAAGTGTGTGTACTATTAACGGAGCCTATGATTGGTGAAGGAAGCGGCCGTGGCCTTTCATTAGGAACCATCCCGGCATTTTCCTGGAGTAGAAGTTGTAAAACCACATAGAAGGATTTCTAGGATGGCTGAGGTGGGAATCAAATTCACAACTTCTCACTTTGGTACCCCGTTCCAGACCTCCAATCAGAATTAAATGTCTCAGCAGAGCCGGGAATCGACCCCGAGCCTCAGGGGTGACAGCCAAGGGCACTACATGGTGGCCATATTTGGTGTCGGAAGAGAACATGAGAAGACCTACAGAGGTCGAGAGGAAATATGACATAGAGGAGCCCAACACAAGTCACCTGAAGCAATTCAGGGCTCATCTTGGACCCCGTGATCGCTAACTCACGTTCCAGTACTTGCGAGTCCCTGGGGAGGAGGTTTATTTTCTTGCCTATGAAGGCAAGTGTTCTACTCGTGATGGCTGCATACCAATGATGGGTGTACTTTGCGGGACTAATTACATTTTGCTATGTATTTTAACATCAAGAGGGTATCTTTTGCAAAGTGGATAAAGTGGAGCGATAAAAGGAAGAGAATCTAATTAAAATGAGCTCTTAATTCACTTTAGCACTAATGAAAGATGAAAAAAGGGAGTTATATCAGATAAAATGGTGCTAAAACTCGACCCGATCACATGAGAAATAGCTGTTAAGTGTCCTTATATGAGGGGCTGATTCTAGTATTGTGTATTACCGGAAATTAAATTCACTCTTACCGTACCCTTTGGCTACCGCCGGTTACATAGGCGATACAATACATGATCATTTGCGCCGATAAATACGCATGTTCTTTACTTTCACAACAGTAGGCTAATTTACACGTCACCCGTTTGGTCAAGGGTCAAAACCTATTAGAGTTGGTATTTTTGGCTTGAATTCTTTTAATATTTATTGTTTTCTTATCACACAGACAAGCTTGTCACGGTGCGTGAGTGGATAGCGTGTCGGTCTACTAATCCCAAGATTGCAGGTTCGCCCCTGACCGTGGTAAGTGATTTTTGAAAGGCGGCCAAAATACGATACGCATGTCATACGATGTTGGCATGTCAAAGAACCCATTTGAATTCAGTAGGCCGAGTTCATAATGGCAAAATTAATCTCGGGATCTTCCGCCAACACAAAGTTCCTCATTTCTCTACTAGAAAGCGCCATAATGTTCAAGGAGCTTAGGTATCTATTATCTAACCTCCTTGACTTTCATAGTGATTCAAGTAACAACGAAATTCGACATGCAAGCTACTCTGGGTGTCAAATTACAAAGCTTGCACCAGGCACCCGAGGCCATACGATATTATTATTATTATTATCACTCATACGTTATAAAATTAAGCGTTATATTGTGCATTTTGCATTGGAAAATATATATTTAATTAAAACAAAGTTCTTCACCGGATCTGCACGAGAGAAATCTACCAGCAATCAGATGAACTACGGTATGCGTTGCCAACCACCGCCGACTAGATGCGAACTGTGCTCTACACCAGCCTGTTGGAACCCATGCCAAAGGTGTAATCCGAAAGTTTCCTCTTGTGGCCGCTAGAATGCACTCACCACCAAGGGTAGGCGCGAGAAAAAAGATCAGCGGTTTCAAGTCGAAAGGCTCATTGTCTAGGCCGGTAGAGGAGAGCGCTGCTAACATCCAGCCGGCCTTGGTGCCAACTTGTGGTCGGCCATGCGATACCCTTAAAGAATTACATAATGAAATACAAGTTTTTCGGACTTGTAGGCCGTGGTCCAGACCGGATATCTCCCGACGTTTCACGGCATTTTCAAGGGTTCCGCTCCTTTCCTTGGTCGGCAGTGGGTTGAGGAAGTGGCTTGAAACAATGGGTAACGGTTCATAGTGGGGTATTGTTGCTTGAATATGGGAGCGGGAGAGGATATGACTATTGGTTGGGTGGAGCGTGGTGGTGGCGATGAATTAACGGCTGGAAGGCAGTTGGATCATCAATTTAGCATGGTGAGCCGAGCGTTCTGTGCACAGTCGGGCTAGATCGTCTGGTCTCGCGTACATGTTGCGGGATGCGGTGCGTGTTCCGGCTTCGGCGACCGAACTTGTGAGGGTGAGGTGTTCCCTGGGCGACTGCCGGGCTCTAGCGGGAAGGTTGATGTGGGCGTGATATTTTGGCCTTGGTGTTCCTAAGGGCCGGGATCCATGTATTACGCACACGTTCATTTTCTTCCTTTCGATTGAACTTGTCGGGGTTTTTGAATATTTCTATGGCTTCCCGTTGCAGCCTGGCGTGGTAGTGTGTGGTCGTGGAGAGTATCTCCGCCTCCCCGTTCTGTACATCGTGACCGGGCAAGAGAGAATGCTCAGCGACTGACGATTTCTCAGTTTCTTCTGTTAAGTTGGGCTGTGAATTTAGGGTTTGAGTGGCTTTTGGTTTGCGTTTTGTTTTTGTTTTAGTTGTGTGTTTGTGAAGTTTTTCTATAGTGTGTTTTCTGTCAGGGACCAGTGAGATATTGACTGTTGGTGTGACTGTTAGCGAATGGACTGTTTGAGTTTCCCTTGTACGTTTGTGTATGGGCATTGGTGGTGGAATAGCTATGGTTTGAGTGTCCTGTTCTGAGTTCAATGACTGGCTGGGATCTGTTTGTGAGTGCTTGTCGTGTAAGTCTGGAGCTTGAGGGCTGATGTAGCGGACGCAGTTTCCGGTGAAACGTCAGAAGATATCCTGTCTGGACCACGGCCTACAAGCCCGAAAACCTTGTACTTAATTATGAACGCAAGCCGTGAAAGCCTAAGCTGTTATATAACATAATTTAGTTCATAATACGATACACTTTTATTTCAAAGCGTCTGTAAGAGCCTATTGTGTGTTATTTGAAATAAAGAGCAAAACGATCCCACATAGTACCTATACGCTATCTGTTGTTCAGGATATTCCTAGTCTGTGAAAGTGAGACTCTGTACTTGACTTATGCACATTGATAAGAACAAAGAGTTATTACTATACCCATACATTTAGGAGAAAGTTGGCTATATGTTCTTTGCTGAACACCGTGTTTCATCAATGCAAATAGGCTAATAACAATGGTTTATTCAGGTACACATACCTTAGTTATTTCTCAACCAAACACTCTCTACGTTCTTTTTCTCATACTGAGGATAGCTAACTTCAGAATGTTAACCTATAATAATTTGCATCATATTATAATTATAAGATTATAATCCATTTTATAAATAATTAAAGAGTAATCAAGTTACTTGGAATAATTTTTCTTCGATCATGTTTTAATATTAATATGTTAAAAGTCTTACGTTAGCTATCCTCAGTATGTGAAAGAAACGCTAGACTGGCTGCGTGGTGCAGCGTTAACGTTATTGCCTGCTGTTCACAAGGTTGCAGGATCGAATTCCGGTGCAGTCAGTTGGCATTTGAGGGCGCGCAAATGTGAGGGAACCGTATCAGTAGAATTTCTGGCACGTTTAAGATCCCATTTGGGGCAAAATTCTGGCATCTCTAAAAGTCTCAGTAGTTAATAGGTACGTAAAACCAATAACATTAGTATTACAATTATTATTATTATTATTATTATTATTATTATTGTTATTATTATTATTATTATTACTGAAAAACGCTAGAGAGCATTTGGTTGAAAACAAACTGAGATGAGTGTTCCTGAATGAGCTAATGTTATTTTGTTTCTGTTTTTTTTTTGTTACAATTTGTATTAATTTCCCAGATTTTTTAACCTCAAAATAACATTATGAGATTATCATCCAGTTCAGAATAAGTTATTTTCCTCACGTTACAAGGATCTTAGCCGTAGCCTTATCACAAAACAACAAAATGCTTAGTACAATGCTGTCTGAAGATGTACACAATTCAAGAGTACACCGTATCCATAAAGAACTGCTCCAAAACCGAACACTTGTAAGAAAAGATGGTAAATTGACTTTCACGGCCAGTGAATTAAAACTCAGCAATTATTCTAGGTTTGTGCAGTGTCTTGTGTGGGGTTTCGCCTAGGGCACCAAGCTGGCTCATCAGCGGGCTCTAGGTGTCCCCGCCCGGACCCCCACAGGAGTAGCGAACTGCGCGCTACCTCCCTTTATACAGAGCGCAACTGCAACTCTTTACTGCAAGAACTAAAAGCTCAAGCAGCCTTCATATATGAAGGCTTCCAAAAATATGGTATATTGGCTTTCACGGCCAGTGAATTAAAACTCAGCAAAACTCCACACAAGACACGGCACAAACCTAGAAGAAGTGCTGAGTTTTAACTTGTAAGAAAGTTGCTCAACAGGTGGTTTCGCTTAGATAAATCAAGGGGCTCTGGTTAATTACTCTGTTTCCTTGGCAACACGCACGTCGCGTCGCGGTGCTGCTCCTTTGTCACATTTTGTGAGGAAACATTTTAATGACTGACTCTTCGCATCTTCCAATAATTTAGATAGACGAATTGCATGTATTTGAATGGATTACGTGCATTACGAGTTTTCATGCAAATTGGTGACGCTTTAGAATTTGAATAGCAAGTTGTAAAGGCAAGCAGCTGTTATTGTGTTGTACGTCTTGAGTTGATTATTGGAGCTCGAGTCTTTTGTTTCTCTGCTAATTGAATGTTCACAAAGCTCGTCATTTGCATCTGTGCGATATCAAGTAACGAGACAAGAAAAGGGAAGCTGCTCCCTACAGCAAACGAGCTCTAGTTGATGCGCGATAACTGTAGTTACGTATATGTAAAATAGTTGATGTAAATTCAATTTAGGGGCTTGGGACATGCTAGTCATCAGCTCCGTGTAGTTGGTCGTGTGTTGGATGTGTCTGATAGCCTGTAGTGACTGTAGTAGTGTGTGTAAGTGTATTATGGTCACGGATAGGGTAGGTGCCCCATGTCTTGAAGTAAGGTACTATCCTGGCATTTGCCTGGAGGGAGTGTGGAAAATCCCGGGAAAACACCACACTCAGAATAGACGCTGTCAACACCGGGGTTAGAACCTACGATCTCTGGACGTGCTGAAGCTGCCCACGTAGTCGTGGTGCATGATTTAGCGAGCACGGCTACGCCGCGGGACATATCTAAAAGATTAGTTACCGAAGTATTGTTGCTGTTATTGCTAATTCATATTAATGTCTTGGAACATCTTTAGTCCTCAGCCCCGTGTTGTTGGGTGTGTATTCATTTTGTCTGATAACCTGTGCTTCTTATAAGCCTCCGTGCCTTAGCCGGCAGGACGCCGGCCTCTCACCGCTGGGTCCATAGTTAAAATCCCGGTCACTCCATGTCAGATTTGTGCTGGACAAAGCGGAGTCAGACAGGTTTCTCTCCGGGTATTCCGGTTTTCCCTGTCACAAATTTCAATCCAGAAACGCTCTCCACTATCATTTCATTTCATCTGTCATTCATTTAATCATCGCCAGGGGAGTGCGACAGGCTTCGGCAGCTGGCACAGTTTATATCCTCGCCGCTAGATGGGAGCTTCATTCATTCCATTCCCTGACCCGGTCGGTCGACTGGAAGCAGGCTGTGGATTTCCAACCTGTGTTTCTGTGGTGATTGTAGTAGTGTGTTTGACTATAATTAGGTAGGTGCCCCGGGACTTGAAATAAGGTACTATCTTGGCATTTATCTGGAAGGAGTGTGGAAAAGCTCCATTCAGGATAGCAGTTGTCAGCGCCATGATTCGAACCTCGGATCTCCGGACTTGGTGCAGCTCCCCATCGTGGTCAAGATGAGCGATTTATCGCGCACGGCTATGCCACGGAGTTAAGCTATAGTTGAACCACCTCGTAGTGTAGTGATTAGCGTTGTTGGCTGTCATCACTGACATTTTCGTCTTCAGGAGGTTCGATTTGGTTGACTTGACCTCGTATTATTCACGTGGCAGACTAAAAGTTACATTTGTCAACTAGTGAAACAAATAGTTCAGTGATGAACTAAATAGCCCATTTCCATATATCCTACTCATCTTACTTAGGACACGAGAAATGGAAACGAGATTTTAAAAAATGCACAACCGCCATTTTCAAGTTCTCATAAAATTCCATTAAATTAGACATCAGTATACTAAGGCTGTTGTTGGAGTCTTCAGTCTTTTGACTGGTTTGATGCAGCTTTCCAGGCCTCCCTGTTCTGAGCCAATCGTTTCATCTCTACATAGCTACCACACCCTACATCCGAGGCAATTTGTTAAACATATTCTAACCTTGGTCTACCCCTACAGTTCTTGTCCTCGACCCTTCCTTCCATAACTAAGCTTGTTATTCCTGGGTGTCTTAGTATGTGTCCTACCAACCTATCTCTTCTCTTCATTAGCAATCGCCAGAAACATCTCTCCTCACCCACTAGTCTTAATACCTCTTCGTTTGTAACCCTATCTACTCATCTGATCTTAATCATTCTCCTGTAACACCACATTTCAAACGCTTCAATTCTCCTCCTTTCTGCTGCATCAATAGTCCAAGTTTCACTTCCATATAGCAACAAGCTCCAGACAAAGGCCTTCAAAAATGACTTCATAATACCTAAATCTATATTCGATGTCAACAGATTCCTTTCCTGTAGAAATGCTTTTCTTGCCTGAGCTGAACTAAGGCTTGTATGAAGATATACCGTGCCAAGTTTTACAGTGCTTGGATGAAAAGTCGCCAGAAAAATCCATTTAAATATTTAAATTTTGCGTTGCCACCATGTTGATTTTGTGCTCACCAGATTACTGAATGATCCATAGATGAATTTATGTTAATAGCCTCTATCAACATACAACATTTCAGTTTGATTCCTGTCATAGATTCGTAGATATTGAGAACCGTCCAAATATCGGATGGTCGCCATGTTGGATTGTGTAGGCCATAGAGTCATGTGCCATTAGATGAAGATTGTTGCGTAGGTTCATTATTCAAACGTTCACTTAGATCGCATGATTAGGACACAAGAAATAACAACTTAATTTTAAAATTTCGCACAGCCGCCAAATTGAGGTTATGTCAACAATGAATCTAAAATAAGTGTCAGTGCATTACAATGTGTATGAATATTTGCTGTACCAAGTTTCACTGCGCTCGGATGGTTAAATCAAGAGAAAAGTCTATTTACATTTTTGAACTTCGCTTGGCTGCCATGTTCGTTGTGTACTTAACAAGTTTATGAAAGTTACATAAATGAACTTCGAGTAGTACCCTTTATCATCGCACACCGAGTTACTGTTGTGGAGATATACTCGTAGAATATCAGTGAATATTCTGCGCTGCCGCCATTTTGGATTGGTGAAACGTATTAAAATTTGAAAGATACGGTCGAGGTTGGACGTATGTACTTACTGAGTTACATTGAAATCGCTTCGGTCGTTTATATTTTATTTGGGGGACTCACAAACACACACACACACACGCGGATAAAAGGTGATCTCATAAGACTATTTTTTGTCTTCATAAATGAAAATAGGCTGAATATGTAGAAGTGTGTATCCTCTAATGTGCCAACCCAGCGTCAAGGATCCATGCCCTGTATCAGGTTCCACTATAAGCACCGATATTCGAAACTCTTTGTTGGATTCCAAGTACTCTCCACGGTTTGCGTAAGCCAGCAACTGGGGTTGTGGGCTGGTCAAGGCAAACAGCCAGGTGTTACTGAACTAACACTCTTTTCAATCCCTTTTACTGGATCAATACTTTGTTGATGTGATACCTTTGTGTTCTGCCTTTTATCTATTTTGTTAGGGGTATCAAGTTACATTTTCGCCCAATTGGCAAACATTATGTACCGGAAACTCCACAAGTACTCCTAGCAAGTAATGAGATACTGTACGGGAAGATAGCATGTAGGCTTGACTTTACAGTCTTGTGACAGCCTATGTCCATTACCTGCCGTATGAGTGGGAACCCCCTTTACTGGAGGCTGGGTTGCATACGATACGCTCATTCTGTTGTAGAGGGTTTGTTTCAGGTTCTTGTTGCTTATTCATTTAGGGGAGAGGCAGATGACCTCGCTGTTCTGTTCTGTTCTGTCTCTTAAAATCCATGAGTATGCCTTTCTTCGGAGGAGAAGTAAAGCCGGTGGGCTTATGACATGCACAAGAACCTACCACTACAATTGGTAGTGTGTATCCAAAACGTGTACGTTATTTAGATAGAAACGCTCTATCAAGTTCCAACGTTCACCACTGGGTGGCAGTGACAGTGGCGTCTGGTAGCCAAAGTTGGAACTATTTGAAATTGAACTTATTGGGAGCCTACGGGCGTTCAATTAAAATGTCCTGCTATGGTCATTGGCTTCAAATACATAAAAACCACAACAATCATCAATCAATTTACTTAGGAGCTTTGTGACATCGTGGCTATGTTGGCGGACTCTGATAATCTTTAAAATATTATTTATGAAATAGCATAAGACTTTTTTTGTGTGGTGAAAATGAGTTTATCGTGGTAAACGTTTCCTTGGGCGTAGATGCTTCTTTTAGTCATAAAAGGATGTACGTCTGACCCATAGGAATTTCTTGAAAACTATCCTGCTGTTTATTCTGTTTATTTATATAACGACTTTGGTCAGCAGATTTACGGTCTTTCATAAATAATCTTCAAGACAACATTATGAAAATATTTCCATAAAGACTTCGTGCACTGGCTGAGACTGCACAATATTTTCTTGCTGGTGTATACTTTGTACAATTGAAACTGTGAAAACTAGTTAAAAGCACACTATGATATTATTGCAATATTTGTCAAGACAAATGTAGGTTCATTTATGAAGAAGGATAAGTCAAGCATTATTGAATGTTTATGTGCTATTGTTATTAAATTACATTGTTGAGGTATATATTTCCTTTATTAAAACTTAAAAAATAAGCTGTGAAATGAATTTATAGGGTTAAAGTTATCAACAATATGCTTACGAAAATTTATATTATTTTTTTCAATTTCCCAAAAGTTGACCTCTTCGGCGTATGTCCCTTCATAAATAACCAATTAATATGTCATAGTCATAGCTGTACTATTGTACTGTGTGTGTATTTGTAATTGGAGCGTAAGATTTAAGTAGAAGGCGGCCGTGGCCTTAATTTGGGTACCATCTGGCATTTTTCCGGAATAGAAGAGGGAAACCATGGAAAACGTTTTCAAAGATGGCTGAGGTGGGAATCAAATCCTTCTCTTGTTAGTTTTGCCTAACGGGGCTAAGTGTACCCCACTCCAGCCGGGAATCAAACGCGGACTTCCGGAGTGACAGGCAAGAATGCTAGTGACAACACCACGAGGTAGTGTGGAATATATTTTGTTCCATGCGCTGAGTTGTGCAATACCTTGAACAAGATTGGGGGGTAATTTATTTTGGACATTTACTTAAGGGAAAGGGGTATTATGAATAATTGTTACAACGTATTACAATGGGGGGATGGAGGTTAAATGTTATGACAGTTTTGGGAGCGTGTTTTATGGATGAACCCCAGTGGCATCGTCGCTAACTGCGGACTCGGTACACGTGAGCCTTGATTTCGATTGGGTTAGGTTAACTGAGGTTAAGAAGATTTTTGGGCAGCCTCACCGTCGGCCGTTCTTCAAATGGTTTTCCGTGGTTTAATAATTAATATTGTAGCTTTCAGAATTTGTTTCCGTGGTTTCCCATTATCAATCCCAGGCAATTGCTGGGACGTCACCTTCTTACAGGCCACGGCTGCTTCCTTCCATACACTTGCTCAGTGTCAAATAAAGAGTTTTGGTTATATATTGAGACAGTAATAGGCTAATTTCTTTACTTTCGATCCCATCGCACTGTGCAATGAAACACCCATGATACAGTAGCGGTGCCTGCTGCTGTATACTGAGAAAAGTAACTAGGAACATGGTACGTTATCAATAGGGACTGGATTTTAGGTTTTAAAAATTATCATTTTAGGATTTCAAAAATATAAAATAGTTTTTTAAAGGTTTTTAATAGGTAGAATAGGTGTTTAAATAGGTTTTTATGTTTAAAGTGTAGCAAAGGTTGGCATAAAGTGCGCAAAGCTTAAAGTTAATGCTTAATTGTTAGTAGAAAATCTGATTGAAACGGGAATGTAAATATTTTACTCAATGATACGTCATCAAATTATCACCGAGAACTTCACACTTTTAGGCAATATTTGCTCTCCTTAAATATGTTAATTATTCAAATTCAATAAAACTAAGGATATCAGAGGAGATTTTCTCACAGTAGACCGGTAATTAACCTTTTTTATTTAGAATGTCACCGTTACTTTTCATTGTGGTGATGGATGACATAATGACTCGAGTGGCACAAGTGATCGGGGAAGGAAAGGTGAAAGCAATGGTGTTTGCAGATGATTTGATGATTTGGGGAAACAAGGAGGAGGAGGTACAGGAACAGTTGGACGTGTGGGAAGGAATAATACAAGGATATGGGATGAAATTTAGCATAAATAAGAGTGAGATGGTGATCACAACAAGGAAGAAGGAAATAACCACAACAGGAATAACAATTGGTAGAGAACAGTTGAAGAAAGTGGAGAGTTTCAAGTATATGAGAAGCCTGATACAAGATAATGGAAGAAACGATAGAGAAATAAATGAGCGGGGGAGACAAGCAGAAGAATTCCGGAGGAGTGTGAGAAGCATGATATGGAGCAAGGATGTCCCTCAGAACAGCAAAAAGGTCATATATCGGACGTAATATGTCCCTATCCTGACTTATGTCTCTGAGACCTGGGTTATGAAAGGAAGGGAGAAGAGCAAAATATAGGACAGTGAGATGAGGTTTTTGAGAAGCAGTATTGTAGCTACAAAGATGGACAGAATAAGAAATAAGAGGACCAGATAATTAATGAAGGAGGAACCATTAGAGGATGGTATAGAGAAATCTAGACTTAGATGGTATGGACATGTAAAACGAATGGAGGAGAAGAGGATACCCAGGAGGATACACGAGACGAAGTGGAAAGGAAAGAGACCAAGAGAAAAACCGAGAGACAGGTGGCTGAAGGGGGTGGAAGAAAGCGTGAAGAAGAGAGGAGAAGACTGGACAAGGGTGGAGGTTGAGAGATGGTGGGAAGACAGGAGACAATGGAGAGGCTTGTGTTCCAAACAGACCCGGCCAGTGGCTGGAAACTGTGCAAGATGATGATGATTTAGAATGTAGGATTCTTGGAAATAATAAGACCTGTATCCCAACTTCCCTGGCAGTAAATAACCAAACAGTAAGATATTGCTGTGTATATTCGAATTTTCCGGCAGGTAGGATTTCTTTCAATCGACTGGGGCTAGGAATAAACACTATCTTCAGATTTACTTTTAAAAATTATGGACTTAAAATTCAAATATGGAACACAATTGCAATTTGGTGTGTTTAGGTAATCGCATATCATTTAGGTTCTTTTAGGTACTACAGAATTCAAGAATACGGATCTTTTGAGTGTTATTAGGAAAAGTATTTAAGTTCAAGTATTTTTGTATTTTGAAGTAAGGAAAGAAGTAAGTAAAAACCTATGAATCCTGTTCCCAGTTATAACTGCTACTTGCGAATGTCTCAAGTGCTGTGCCAAGTCTTCTTTCCTCACAATCACTCTGAAACAAAAAGCTGCCCGCCCACTCTTTCATCTTTGAAGAATATAAGTTAGAGCTTGAAGTGAGTCCAATTACTGCACCTGCTCTTAGTTAATTAGATATGAACTCTATTTTATAATTAATCTGACACGAACAGTGGTGTCCATTAGAAGTTCAAAGAGGGTGCAAATCTTATTATCGCCTTCCAGGCCTGTCTTCTTCAGTTCACTTTTCCTCACTTCCTATGACTGCCAACTGATTGATTTATTTAATTATCTTTGTGCGTTTATGTGTCGAACACTTGACCTCATATTCTCCGAAACAACCGTGATTATTATTATTATTTATTTAGGATCGTTTCAACCTCCTATGGGTTACGATTACACAACTGCCTTGACTGTTGATGTTCTTTCCTGTTACGCCAATACTCTTTCATTCGTTGGCTCACTCTTGCTCGTTCCTCGCCCGAGAACACCCTTCGAGTTCTCTTGGGTTTCTCTACGGACTGATCCGTCACCTCCGCAATTTTCCTTCTGAACACTTTTCTGTTTGCAATATCTGCCTCCTCGATGCCACATTTTTAGCCTATTTTCAATTTTGAAAAAAAAAAAAAAAAAAAAAAATAGGCTTATGAGATCACCTTTTGTCCGTGTGTGTGTGTGTGTGAGGTGTGTGTGTGTGTCCCCTAATAAAATCTAAACGGCTGGAGCGATTTCAATGAAACTCGGTAAGTTCATAGCACTATTCTCGGCGACCTCGACCGTGCCCTTCAAATTTTGTTACGTCTCACCAATCCAACATGGCGGCTGTGCGAAATATTTCACTAGCATTCAATATCTCCGAAACTATTACCGATATCGCCCTGTAATTGTGTACATAGATAAAGGGCACTACTAGACGTTCACCTATGAGACTTTTAAAAACCTGGTGACTACAAAACCAACATGGCGGTCAAGCGAATTTGAGACTTTTAAATATACATTTCTAACGATTTAACTATCCAAACGTAATGAAACATGCTACAGCAAATGTTTATACTCATTGTAATGCACTGGAGTCTAATTTAGTTCAATTGTTTACATAACCTCAAAATGGCGGCTGTGCGAAATATTTCACTGACATTCTATATCTCCGAAACTATTACAGATATCATCATGCAATTTTGTACGGTGATATAGGGTACTGATACAAGTTTACCTATGTATATTTCATAAACCTGTAAAGTACAAAGCGAACATGGCGACCAAGCGAATTTGAAATATTTTAATAGACTTTTCTCGTGATTTAACTCTCTGAGCGCAGTGAAATGTGGTACAGTTAATGATTTTGCAGATTGTAATGCACTGCCATCTAATTTAATTCAATTGTTTACATAACCTAAAGATGGCGGCTGTGCGAAATTTTAAAATTAAGTTTTTATTCTTGTGTCGTAATCATGCGATCGAAGTGAAAGTTTGAATAATGAAGCTAGGCAATAATTGTCCTTGAATGGTACATAACTCTATGGCCTATACATATAACAATCCTAAATGGCGATCTTCCGAAATATTTAAACGGTTCTCAATATCTATGAATCTTTTACAGCAACCAAACTGAATTTTTTAATGTTCATAGAGACTATGAACATATGTTCACCTATAGGACTTTCAGTAACCTGGTGAGCACAAATCCAACATGGCGGTGACGCGAATTATAAGTATTTAAATGGACGTTTCTCGCAAATTACCTATCCGAGTGCCGTGAAACGTTGCACGTTAAATGCTTATACAAATGTTGATCCACTGGCATGTAATTTATTTCAATTGTTTGCATAATCACAAGATGGCTGGTGTGCGTACTTTTAAAATCCGTTTTTACTTCTTGTGTTCTAATCATGCGATTGAAGTTTGAATACCACACGTACACAATAATCTTAATGTAATAGTACAAAAATAAAAATCCATCCTGGCGACCATACGAAATATTTAGACGGTTCTCAATATCTACGAATCTGTTACAGCAATTAAACTGAAATTTTGTATGTTGATAGAGACAATTAACATGAGCAGGATATACGAAAATAGGCTGTATAGTTCTTCACGGAACTACTTGTTTAAGATCCTGATAATCTTCTTTCAACCATGGTACTTGAGTCTTTCTCCTTTCCTGAAAGATGAGGATTTTATTTGCTAGGCGTTCCGGTCTCATTCTTCTCAAGTGTCCATAGAAAGTTAGTCGTCTTTTCCTCATAGATGTTGAAATGTTCTCGCATTTTTATATAGCTCTTGGTTTGATCTCAAACGGAAGGTAAACTCATTTGTTGTTGCTTTCTTGGGTCCCAGAATTTTCCTCAGAAATTTACCTTCTTTCTTTTCTATATCTGTGATTCCCTTTCTGGCAATTGTCTCCGCTGCATAAAGGCATTCAGGTTTCACCACGGTATTATAGTGTCTGAGTTTGGCTTCATAGGAGAGGGATTTGGACTTAAGTTTCCAGGCATAATCTGAATGCAATCTCCATCTTCTGCGCTCTCTCTTCAATAGCTGACTTCTCATCGTTGTTAGGAGACAGAATCTCCCCTAGATACTTGAATTTGTGGATTTTTTTTTTTATTATTATTATCATTATTATTATTATTAAGTAATAATACGCAAACATTTTTGTGGGAAGAAATCAACAACAGTCTGGATCCAAGAAGCTAAGAAAGACTTATAACCAAATAATATAAGAGAAGATGGAAAGGAAGATATTTAGAAAGAATGTGTACAATTAGGAAGAATTCTATGGCAGAAACGAAAAGATAGCTTACTACTTAATGAAATGAAAATCCACAGCCTGCTTCCAGTCTCCGACCGGGTCAGGAATGGAATGAATGAAGCCCCTATCTAGCGGCGAGGATATGAACTGTGCCGGCTGCCGAGGCCTGACGCACTCCTCTGGGGCAATGATTAAATGAATGACAGATGAAATGAAATGATAGTGGAGAGTGTTGCTGGAATGAAATTTTGACAGGGAAAACCGGAGTACCCGGAGAAAAACCTGTCTGCCTCCGTTCTGTCCAGCACAGATCTCACATGGAGTGACCGGGATTTGAACCACGGACTCAGCGGTGAGAGGCCGGCGTGCTGCCGCCTGAGCCACGGAGGCTCCAGCTTACTACTTAATAATAATAATAATAATAATAATAATAATAATAATAATAATAATAATAATAATAATAACATTACCAACAGCGGTAGCTACACACTATAACGCGAAGCGCTAGACCAAGGGGCCAAGCTAACTGCGGACTCTGCAGATGAAGGTTCAAGACCCACCGTCGGCCGTCCTTGAAATGATTTTCCGAGGTTTTCCATTTTCAACTCCAGACAAATGTTGGGACCTTCTGACAGGCCACGGCCGATTCCTTCCATCTCCTTGTCCAGTTTCATTCATATAATTTCTCTTTAACTACTCTCATGAGGTTGGCGTCAGAAAGCAGATCCGGTCGTAAAAACCACTCACCACAAAGACTTTAATCACATCTTATCCCCGACCCCGTTAAAAACGACGGGAATAATAAGGGGTAGACATTAAATAACAACAACTACAATAATAATAATAATAATAATTTTTTTTGTCGTGTAGCCTCCTGAGAGGCCGAGTGCAGGTCTTTCTAGTCGACGCCCGTGGGCGACCTGCGCGTCGGGATGAGAGATGAGATGAATGGATGAAAGTGGGCAAGGATGTGGAAGGAAGCGGCCGTGGCCTGTCAGAAGGTACTGTCCCAGCATTTGCCTGATGTTGAAAATGGGAAACCACGGAAAACCATTTCAAGGACAGCCGACGGTGGGGCTAGAACCCACGCCTCTACCGAGTCAGCAGAGAGCTTGGCCCCGTGACCTAACGCCGCGCTTTAGCCAGCGTAGCCACTACTGTCGGTTAAAATAATAATCATAACTAGAAATCCGGTGCGAGGCTTTTGCACTTTACCCTAACAACAATGAGAGGTGAGCAGAAATATCATTATAAATAAAAATAAAAAGAACAATTTGTTATTTGAAACATATAGCCTATAATTATAGCTGAGCCCAAAGCAAAACATTTTACATACCTAGATAGACCGAGACTCGGATATGTTTTACATGTAGGCTATACCATGTAAGGAGGGTATATCCACCGCTTTGGAATTATCAATAAGGCCATTTGATAGCCGGTAGGCGGATGAATCTGTAACTTCTGCGGGTAGTGTTTGTCTGCGTTGGCAAACCGAATTGGCCGGGAAGTTATTCCATTAAGACGTTTGTAAAACACGACTAAGCAATATAACAAGACAGACGCAATTGTTCAATTTGTTCCTTTTCATAGCTCACAAGATATATGTGAAGATGTAGCACAACGGAGTCATGAAAATGTAGGGAACTTGGTTACATATTGTAGCGCAAGGACATCAATAATTGTGGACTGAAAGTTACAGTGGATATCAATAATTGTGGATTGAAAGTTACAGTCAATAATTGTGGACTGAAAGTTACATAGCAAATCTATAATTGTGTACTAAAAGTCACAGTGGAAATCAATAATTGTGGACTGAAAGTCACAGTGGAAATCAATAATTGTGGACTAAAAGTCCAGTTGAAAACAATATTATGAGGGCATATAAAACATAGATGAGTCTTTAAAATATAAGCCTACAGTGGAATGGTCTGTATCTTTCAAAGTATTTTGAACGAAGTTTCACCGACGCTGTTCAATGAATTTTTTAAATGCTTTATCATAAGGTTTAAAATAATGATATTTTATATCATTGGACATTGGCTGAAATAAAAGTTTTATTACTGTATATAGTAATAATAATATAATAATATAATAATTTTATATTATAATCTCTTTCCATGGCCACTTGACACGAATGAGCGCTGGAAGATTGTCCAATCGAATGTGTGCCTACTTTGTGGGAAAGAAAACCAAAGGGATCTGGTTTACAGAGTTAGAAAAATACCTACAAGAACTGGGGATATATCATGAGGACATCTTGGAACGTGACCCTTTGAAGAATAAACTTGGGGAAATAAGGAATTTTCAGCCAAAATCCAAAATGAAAACGAGCAAGATGTGGACCGAAGATTGGAAGGAAGCTTACCGAAGAAGAATGCAGGAATACTGGGCAAATGTGAAAGATCGAAGGAGAAAGCAGTTGAAATAGTGTGGTCCATAAATGGCCGAAAGAAAAATAAAATAAAATAAAAAACAAAATGAAATAAAATAAAATAATAATAATAACAATGTCTCTTAATCTGGTGGAAGTGGATAAGGACTTGTTCAAGTTTGAAATTTCCGAATCAGATATCTTGCCCAGAACCCCATTG
This sequence comes from Meconema thalassinum, assembly GCA_946902985.2. NCBI lineage: Eukaryota > Metazoa > Arthropoda > Insecta > Orthoptera > Tettigoniidae > Meconema > Meconema thalassinum. The sequence goes on along the minus strand of OX336388.2, from coordinate 509,978,398 downwards.
AAACAAAATCTCCGTCAGGTTCATCAAGAGGATGTAAAACCCAGCAAGAGATATGTTCACTCGGATGGAAGAAATCCCATTCCGAAAGGATGAAGGCGTGGTGGGCTAACAATAAGGAAAAAGAGTTGAGATCTCGCGGTCCCTAGTGGCCAAACCGATAAAAGTAAAAGTAAAGTAATAATAATAATAATAATATTTTTAATGTTATTATAAAAGTGTAATTATTGAGTACAGAATCACTTATTTCTTTATAAAATATCTTTGATCACTGTTCATAAATTGTAATTCAATGTGCTGATTGACAATCTACGCAATAACGACTTAAGTCATTTCAAATGATTGCTATTTAAATGCACAGTGAAACAATGTACATAATGCTGATGACTATATTTCACACAGTGTGTAGATACAGGATACATCGCTTCAGTTGAGCCTTTCTTTAAATTAACTTCATGGGCAGAACACAAAAGTTCCCTTTGGGACTGTGATAACAAAACTGAGTTTTAAAGTCGAGATATCTGCTCATTTCGTTTCATGTTTGGTGACAAGTTGTTGTGAACTTGTAATCCTCGTTTACGACAGACAGCCAATACCATGAACTGTGTTAACTGCAATGAGGAAGGAGTTCATTACCAGACACGCAGAACAACCATTAGCGCAAGTTGTGTCTTCAAGGCGATAGCCTCGTCACGCAACAGTTATACACTACAAATATCTGGACGGTTTGTGACCACAAAATACAAAGTATTCATTTGGTGCTGACAGAGAAATCTGAATTTATTCAATGTTCATGTTTCAGAAATGTTGGTACATAATTCCTAAAAGTGCTAAATTAGTCAATTCTGTCATTGTTAATGACAATCAGGTTGTCATTGTTAACGATAGTCAAGTCTTGTGTTCACATTAACGTTGTGTACATGGTTATCAAGATGATGTAACCGTATAAAGTGTGTCTCTAAAACAAGTGAGTTGATTCTTTAGTGAACGTGTTGCTGTTGCTCAAACTTAATGATCTCTTTACTGCTTACTAATTACTATCATATCACCCTCTTGTCATCACATGTGGGGACTGAAGGTATGGTTGTTGTTGTTGTTATTGTTTCTTTTGAGAGGCTTGAACTTCGTGGTCATTTAGCCCCGTCTACCAGCATGGGTTTTGGATAGTATTTGGGTGCTATTCTGTAGGAATTATTTTAAGCATTTGATTGACAAATTTTGGGAATATCTATTACTAATCGTACAGAACAGGTTATCTCAGCGTAGTTGAGGCCAGGATTCCGAGGGAACAAGGACCAACTATCCCCACGGTAAAACGCAGGCTAGGTGTATAAGGATCGAGAAACCACAATCGGGATTAGAAGAGCATGCCATCTCTACGAGAAAACACTTCATCTTTGACGATGATAAAGTTGAAAAAAAATAGACTAATTTATAAGCCAAGCCTTGTGACTAAAGATATAGTTTTACAGCGCCATCCAGCCAATATGAGCAGGGATGATGGATATCACTTGAGTGACATTTGGCAAGCTACCCTAAGACGAAGAAACATAGCCTTCGTAATCCACACACTGGTGTAACACACAGCTCTAACACACTAACAGAGGATGTCACTGGGATCAAACCATGGTCCCCAGACAGCACTGAGGAGCGAGACAGTGATGTCACACCCACTGTGAGAAGAAGCCACTGCAGTCGTAACCGTCCGCTTAAAGAAGCTATCAGGTGGTACCGAAACTACTGTAGTTGCAGGAAGTTCGGTGAGTTAAGTAACCTACGGGGCAGATGACCTCCCTGTTCCGCCCCTTAAAACAACAATAACTAACTAAATAACTAAGTAGCCTACCATAACAATTAGTTAGTGTACATCATCATCATCATCTTGTACAGTTTCCAGCCCCAGGCTGGGTCTGTTTGGAACATAAGCCTCGCCACTTAGTTCTTTCTTCCCACCACCTCTCCGCTGTCACTCTGGTCCAGTCCTCGCCTCACTTCTTGACACATTCCTCCACTCCTTTCAGCCATCTATCTCTTGGTCTTCCCCTTGGTCGTTTCTTCTGCATCTGCATCTCATGTATCCTCTTGGGAATCTTCTTCTCATCCATTCTCTTTAAGTGTCCATACCACCTCAGTCTTGATGTCTCAATCCTACCTTGCAAGGGCTCCTCTTTCACCGTTTCCCTGACCTTTTCATTCCTCACCCTGTCTCTTCTTGTTACTCCGATCCTACTTCGCAGGAACTTCATTTCACCTGCCTGTATTCTGCTTATGTCTCTTTTCTTCATTGTCCACGTTTCTGAAGCATAGGTCAGTATCGGGATATAGTAGCTTCTGTATAACACAATTCTTTGTTTTTTTGTGGGACATCTTTATTCCACACTAAGCTCCTAATGCTTCTCAGAAATGCTTCTACCTGTCTGCCACGTTTCGTAATCTCTTTGTCATTTCTCCCATTTTCCTCCACTATACTTCCCAAGTACTTGAAACTTTCCACCTTCTTCAGCTGTCCACCTCCAAGTGTTATCCCACTCATTGGTCGGTCCTTTTTCCTGGTCGTTAACAGGACCTCACATTTACTGATGTTGAACTTCCATCCGTACTCTCCCACTGTTTCTTTCCAAGCCTTCAGTTGCTCCTGAATTTCCTCCTCCTTGTTTCCCCAGACCATGAGTTCATCTGCAAACACCATTGCTTTCATCTTATCTTCTCCTATCTTTCCTGCTATCCGTGTCATTACCTCGTCCATAACCACAATAAAGAGAAGGGGTGACAGCGCACTACCCTGTTTCAGGCCACTCATTTGTCTGAACAAGTCTGTTCTTTCCCCTCCAACTTTCACACAACTCACACTTCCACAATACATCTCCTTTACTCTGCCTACAGTCTCTTTTTCCACTCCTATGTTTTCCATTGCTTTCCAAACCTTCTCCCTACACACACTATCATAGGCCTGCAAATGTTTCCTTGTGACCTGACCTGTACGTATGTAGAAATTTTGTTCAAGATCGGGGAGTTCTACACGTATTTCAATTTAGCTAACAAGAAACAACTGTAGTGTGCTGAATACATTAAAATTAGTTTAGAAAATAGATAATAGTTGATAGTAAAACATATTGTAGTTTGTGATGAGCATTGAATATTCGTATTCTTCAGTATTCGGTAGGAAAAGAAGAGGTCTTCTGGCTTCTAAAAAAGAATACAACGAAGAGATAAAATAATAATAATTTTATTGGTTTTACGTTCCTTTTAACTATTGCTGCACTTAGAGACGCTGGGGAGCCGGAATTTAGCCCCGAAGTGGATCCTTAACGTGCCAGTAAATTTACTGACACAGCTCCCTTGCATTTGCGCACCTTCAAATGCCAGCTGACTGCACCAGGAGAAGAGATAAAAGGAATCGGGTGCGTTAAACAATATATCCCTCATATAGATTACTTTCTTTGGGGAGCGTGTTGGCGCAGTGGCTTAGCTGCTAGTATTTCACGCAGACGGCCGGAGTTCGAATCCCGGTGACAGCGGAGTCGAATTTTCACCTGAAAAATTACGTGGCGTCTGGAAGGGCGTCCGGTCTTGAATCCCTGGCCAAAATAAAAAAATGAGCCTGGTTGGCTCCGTTGACCCCAATTAGTTGGGATAAACAGAAGAAAGTTTTTATAGATTACTTTACTTGGTAATCGTTTCCTTTTGAACTACTATTGCTACTGCTAATACTACTCACTTGATCCCAGTCAAATGCTGGGTAAGAGAGGATGTCCTAGGAGCCTGTCTCACTCATCCAAGATGGAGAAAATGAATGGTAGTGAAGTACTAAATAATTTAAACAAGATAGGGTAAAACAGAGAAAAATTCTCTCACCTCCTATTTGTCCAGCACAAACTTTACATGCACCAGTCGAGTTTTGTACTGAGGATTTATCAATGAAAGGATGCGCCGTTGGGAGGATAGAATGCAACATAGTGGCAGAGGAGTTAAAGTTATTCTTTGGAGTCGAGAGCTGTCAATCTTCATTGAATGACGTCCTGACAAATGTGAACAGGAAGTGATGACATCCCGTCTCTAACTCGTCTCATTGACCCACAACTGTGGTCAAGTTTGACTCTGTGGACGGTAATCACCATATTGAGAGCGTCTTGCGAGACTATTCCCGTACCTCCATACAGTGCTGTGATCGTGTCTTATGTGACTGATGTGAACAGAGGCGGAAACCAGAACCTACTGTTAAGATTTTCTGTAAAGAACTTAACATCAGTGAGTGATTAGGGCCATGATAAAAGCATTATTTTCAATACTTCATAAGACATTCAAAACAAAATATCACTGATATACACTTTCTTCAACTAAAATTGATATTATCAATTAATATGATAAAATTGGTCCGGTCAACTCAAACATAAAATGCCAGCTTTTCGCCCCAGTGTGCCGTTGGGCTCGTCAGTTGGTACAGACGCACCTCACCAATTCGCGTGGCTAGCACATACTGAGAAGGCCATCGCAAGACACAAAATACAAGTAGTACCGACGTCACGAGCCCAACGGCACACTGGGGCGAAACGCTGGCATTTTATGTTTGAGTTGACCGGACCAATTTTATCATATTAATTGATTATTTATCTGCTCAAACGGAAATAACATCATATTCCCATTCGGGAATATTCATAACCTATTTAAAATTGATATCGACAAACAAATTACACTACGATCATTTTGAAGCATTACTGAAGATCGCGAACAAAAAGGCCTCAGGAGATTTCTAATATTTTTTAACAGCACCCTTTGCAGCGATCACAGTTTGAACTGTATCTGGTAAACTGAAAATGTGGTTGTGGCACTTTTGATTCCTTCCATCAATCGGATTTTATCCATGTAAATCTCAGTAGAAAATTTCCTCTTCATTTGTGTCTAATAGTTTTCAATCGGGTTGAAGTTCGAAGAGTTGGTAGGCCACTTCAGAACCTTAATTTTGTTGTCACGAAGGAACTTTTAACTGTTTTGCAACCTAAGTAAGGTGAAGTGTCGTATAAATAAATAACAATTCACTGTCTGGGAACCATTTACGGACTTGTGGAACCAGCCATATATCGAGAACTTTGATGTACTGTTGGCTCGTTCGTAAATATATACTACAGGCGGCACACACCTTGAGACTCAATCGTAGTGATGGTACTGTATTATGGCTACTAGTATTTCTGTTACAAATTATGAAACTCTAAGGGATTAATTACATATTTGTAGGGTTCTTCAAGCTTCTCCGGATGTAAACTAAGCAATAAAGAACTTATATCTGGGGAGTGAAGATCGATAAGTCTGTACTTGCCTCCGGCATTTTTAATGAACAGTGATAAAGTGTGATATGACCAGGTGCTCAAATTTTCAGTTAATACTTGGGATGGAGATAAAAAGTTAGGAAAGCTTGATCAAGGCCACGGGAGATATGAAATGTTGCCAAATTTAGCTAGATTTTATACTATATAATAGGTATTTCTCGAAAGAAAGGAGAGAGAGACTAACCCTTGAGTTACTTCAAATAACTGTCTAACAGTATATAAACGCAGACTTTACCATGTTAGATTGTGTTGGCGATTCCTGATAAATAGGCTGTAGTGAATACTGTGCCTCAGACATAACACGTGTTTAAAACAAAATAATCAATTTCTAGAACCGTAAAGAGTATATTTTCGGTGTTGTTTATTAATTAGGAGCCTTGAGATATCGTGGTCATGTAGCCCCGTCTACTCGTCTGTGTAACATTTATCTGATAACCTGAGCAACAATATTCTCGGCTACCCCTTACGGTTAGACCTCTCTATTTGCTCGTACCTGCATGATCTGCGTTCACTGCACGCTGCCGGCACCGGCTTTGGAGAGCAGTTCAGCTACTTGCTGTATTTAGATATCAAGCACAGGTTGTATTCAAGATGAGCGGATGATGTATGGTTGGCAGCTGACGTGAGGCCTAACAGTAAGATTAATGTTGCAAGCAGAAGAATAACAGGGCGTTCAATTGCTGTTACGTGTACAGTGTGTTACAAGAGAAAGACAGTGGGAGATGTTTTGATTTTAGATCGCTTATTTACAACAAAAAGAAACCCTGATGTATAAAATGCAAATACATTTGCCATATTAGCAAGGTATTTGTGATATCCGTATTCTCAAAAATTGTTAAATATTTTCAATCAATACATAACTAAACCATAACTAAAGAATATATTCTTATCAAAGGTAGGCTACCTTGAAATGAGGTCTTTTTCAGCCGACATCAAGAATATATATATATATATATAAAAGATACGAGGCTTACAGTAATCGCATATGATGTGTAACATCTGACATGTATACTACACTGCTTGGACATTCTTAAATTGTTAATTTATACTCCATTTTCATACTGGTACTATGATGAATGTATAGACTGAATTGGAGATATGCTACTGTCACATTTGTGGCGCAGCGGTCATGCTGTTAGTCTCTCACCAAGGTAGACCGGGTTTGATTCCCGGTCAATACATGTGAGATTTTCGAATTGAAATGCCATGTCCTGTGGTTCGCATTCCACGTAAAAGGGAAGTACCGTGGATCATGATCGTGAGATTAACGGACACGCAAAACTACAAGCTTCCTTCCTTCCCTTTACATTAATAATTCATAATAACAAAGTGACACACAACGTCGACAGTACTCACAAATACTGTGAGCACATTCCTCAGTAACTATAACATTCATTATTCTCAGGGCTCTCATACAGTTCGTCGTAAACAATCAAAACATGGCTTCCTACAATCATGAAATGACCTAGTCTCACATATGATGAAAATAAAGCTTTTATTCCACTCATATAACAACATTCCGTTATGCATTTAATATTTGACTACTCACCCACAGCTTGACAATAATGCCGCTTACTTAAATGTCATTTGTCGTCTTTGTCCTACCCCATGTGATATTCAACCTTGAACGTGAAGCTTCATAAACTGCTCAATGACAAATGAAAGTCGGTGTAACATTTGCCACTGTGCTCGTCAAACCAGTGCCTGCTAAATGCCCTGCCTACTGTATTGCCATAACATTCTCGCGCTACAGAGCACACACTGCCTTGTTTCCAATACACACATTTTCAATTGTACATCCAGCTGGCAGTGCGTCTTCACTTCCGTCCGATCCACTTCCGTTCGATCCACTTCCACCCGATTCACTTCCGTCCAATTTTTCTGGCAGTGCATCTTCACTTTCGTCCGATCCACTTCCGCCCGATTCACTTCCGTCCCCAATTTTCAAAATCACTCCCACAAATCTATCCAGCAACCGAGCAGAAAGATGTTACACATAAATAACATATTATTGTTATATCTAAGTCTACTAACTAATGTTAGATAAGTAAGAAATTCTATATTGAATATTATAATTACACGTAGAACAATGTAATAAAATGGATATCTTTACAAAAAGAGTTATGAAATGTAATATAGGGTCTCTCAGAAAAAAACTAAATCAAAATCAGAATATCCAATATAGTTTATCATATCCAATGTCTTACTTATTCAACATTAGTTAGTAGACTTATATATATTGTTAAGGCTGTGCATTTGTTTCGTCGCCTCACCGCGTGAGTCACAGCTGCCCCGGGCTATGCTCTGCCTCTGTGTGTTACCTGCGCCTTACGCAACGGGCTGCGAGGACAAAGGGATGGTCCAGAATATTTGTGAACCAGCTAGTGATGGAAATCTCGAGAAGCCGTGAATCCTGAACGATTCTAGAAGCATTCATTGAGTCACCAGCCTGCTATATAAGCGGCCTCATCAGTGAGGGAGGGACTGTGTTTTTGAGCTAGTGCGTGTTTTTACCTGAGCGACAGTAGTGTGGTGACGTGACTTGCGAAACCCAAGTGAGGCTATTGCATGCAGTGAAGTGCTGTGTGAATTGCGAAACCCAGTGAGATTTTTTCTGAGCCTGCGGAACAGTGTGTAGCAGTCTCGCAAGTAGCCTAACGGTAGTTTTTGTACTCAAGGGAGTGTACAGGTATTTTGGTGAGTGGCAGACTGGCTAGACACAGGTCAGCCTAATTAGTGAACGGACAGCTGCTCGAGAGAGTGAAAGGGAAGTGTTCCCAGTCAGAGAGGAACTAGAGCGAGATACTAGTTGCTTGTATCTGTTTATTGTGCGGTGTACTGCAACTTGCTAAGACCTGCAATAAAATTACTATTTCTTTAAAAGGACCATTGTTTTGTGCTTCTACCCACCGCAATCCAGTTAACGAAAGTGCCACAAGGGGTGGCACGTAACAATATAAATAATATTTTATTATATATTCTTTATGTTGGCTGAAGAGGACTTCATTGCTAGGCTGAAACATGTAGACTACCTTTGATATAAGAGTAAATATGTTCTGTTGATTGGCGTATATTTAACAATTTTTAGCCTACTTTTCACATTTTGTAAAAATGAGGAAAAAGTAGACTTATGAGATCGATCCGGGCAAATGTCTGTCTGTCTGTCTGTGCCCCGCCCCCTCCCCCCTCATCAACTCCTAAACGGCTGCAGCTATCGAAACCAAATTTGGTATGAATAGAGACCTATTCCTGAATATCTCACGGCCATATTTGAAAATATCATCACTGCTACCAACTGCTTAAAAAGCACAATTCAAACTTGAGGTCTATGTTGGATATCTCGGAAGATATGCATGGGAATTGGTCCAAAATTGACACACATACTGTATAGATAATATTACATCAGACTAATTTGCAGGAGCACATACATGAGAGTGTTTCCAACATGATTCTATTCCTGCTGATAGGTCAAATCTTTAAATGCATGTTACTTCCATGCTATCTATTGGATTTCAACCAAATTCAGTATGTGATTTGCGCACCGGAGCAGATATGAATATGCATTTTTTTAGTGTCAACAGGGCCGCCAAATGTAGAAAAATGCACTCTATACATCTAATCCTAGTCTCAATATATCAGAAAGTATGCAGGTCAACAGTTCTAAACTTTGCATACAAATATTACTTGCAAAACTAGGTTAATTTTCAGTAACCGATATACGACATGTTGGCAGCACCTCACGCCAACGGACGCATTGACTCATTGCAAGTGCCGGTAAGGTGATATAGCACCATTTTGGGCAACGCCAACCGTGCACTTCAAATTTTATTACGACTCACCAATCCAACATGGCGGCTGTGCGAAATATTTCTCCGGCATTCTATAGGTCCGAAACTATTACCGATATCACCCTGAAATTTTGTACGGTGATAAAGGGCACTACTAGAAGTTCACATATGAGACTTTCAAAAACCTGTTAACTACAAAACAAGCATGGCGGTCAAGCAAAGTTGAAAACTTTGAAGCGACTTTTGTCGCGATTTAACCGTCCAAACGCAATAAAACTTGATATAGCAAAGGTTTATACACATTGTAATTCACTGGCATCTAACATAGTTCAATTTTTTACATAATCTCAAGATGGCGGCTGTGTGAAATATTTCACCGGCATTCTGTATTTCCGAAACTATTACAGATATCATCCTGAAATTTTGTACAGTGATAAAGAGCACTACTACAAGTTCATCTGTGTAACTTTCAAAAATCTGTAAAGTACACCACTAACATGGCAACCAAGCGAATTTGAAACATTATAATAGACTTCTCTCGCTATTTAACTAGCTGAGCACAGTGAAATATAGCACAGTAAATGTTAATATACATTGTAATGCACTGGCATCTTTAGTTCAATTGTTTACATAACCTCAAGATGGCGACTGTGCGAAATGTTAAAATTAAGTTGTTATTTCTTTTGTCCTAATCATGCGATCTAAGTAAAAGTTTGAATAATGAACCTACGCTATAATTTTAATTTAATCGTACGTAAGTCTATGGCCTATAGGCTACATATAACAATCCAACATGGCGACCATCCGAAATATTTAGACGGTTCTTAATATCTACGAATCTATTACAGCAATCAAACTGATTTTTTTTATGTTCATAGAGGCAATCAACATAATTTCACCTATGGGAATTTCAATAACCTGGTGGGCACAAATGCAACATGGCGGCGACGCTATATATAAATATTTAAATGGACGTTTCTCTCAATTTAAACATCCGAGTTCAGTGAAACTTGATACAGTAAATATTTATACAAATTTTAATCCATTGGCGTCTAATTTATTTCAATTGTTTCCATAACCACAAGATGGCAGCTGTGCGAAATTTTAAAATATCCTTTTTGTTTCTTGTGTCCTAATCATGTGATTGAAGTTTGAATACTACAGAATTATATTCATGCAATAGTGCATAACTCTAAGGCCTACATATATAAAAATTCAACATGGCGACCATCCGAAACACTTAGACGGTTCTCAATATCTACGAATCTATTACAACAATCAAACTGAAATGTTGTATGTTGATAGAGGCAATTAACATAAGTAGGAGATATGAAAATAGGCTGTATAGTTCTTCACCGAACTACTTGTTTCGGATTGGTACAGTTCACAAAATTTAAGAAAAGCTTCTTCCAAGCAAATTTGATGCTACTCAGTGTAAATAAGACGATGAAAAATAATCTGCCCTAGTTTGGGAAATACCATTGAAGATTGTAGCAGCGTCCTTTGAGTGCCCAAGTGAAGAAACCAAGAGGAGGACAGGAGATACGATCTTAATCGTAATTGGAGTGTGGCGAGAGTAACAAGTGAGCGGCTTTTGTTTCTGGCTAGCCAATGAACGCGCCGCGTCCTGATTGATGAATTGTCGAGGGAGCTTACCACAATACGGGCATTAGCGAGTAAGTCTGGGCCATTGCGGGTGCAGCGCTCTTGCACGCTAGACGTAGCTCGATGCTGGCACGACACTGGCTAGCTGTTACAACAACAACAAATAACAATAATAATAATACTGACGGAAGGGAATACAATGTTAACTCAGGAAACTTGGCAAAGCATTAAGAGAAATACTCATATTATGAATAAGGAAACTGCAACACATTGATGGAGTAATGCTGTACAGTTGTTGCTATTGAACAGGTAGGACGAGTGTTTGGCTGTGTTGCGATGAAAACACTTTCAGTGGCGGAGGCCCGGGTTCGATTCTAGGCTCTGCCAAGGGCTATAATTCTGGTCTGAGTGCTGGAACGGGGTACACTCAGCCTCGTGAGGCAAAACTGAGGCAGAATTGATCCCTACCTCAGCCATCGTGGAAGTGGTTTTCCATGGTTTCCCACTTCTACTCCAGCCAAATGCCGGGATGGTACCTAACTTGAGGCCACGGCCGCTTCCTACCCATATACTACCTCAATTACAAATACACACACTAGTATGGACATCACAGTGATACAGGTCATCAGATAAATTCTACACACACACAAGTACACGGGGCTACATACCCACAATGTTGCAAAGCCCCTAAGAGAATCAACAACAGCAAAACACTTTCAGGTCACTCTGACATCAAATGTGACAGAAATCAGTAAAGGGTGTCCACCACGAGCTGCAATACAGTGCTGAATTCCACAAGGCATGGAGTCAATAAAGCCATGAATAATTTCCTGAGGAATTGTGGTCCATGCATGTTGCTCTGTACAGATCAGTTGTTCCAGAATTGTGGACGACTGAGTCAACTTGGCCAGTTGTTGACCCATCATGTCCCACACATGCTCAATAGGACTCAGGTCCGAGAAAAGACAATGACATTTTGATAGTACATGCAGCCACCATCTTGGCTTCTTGCTCGCCACGGTTTTGAAAGTGAGATCAGTGAATTTGGTTGGTTCCTCAGTTTAGGGGCTGCGACAACGCGGTCATGTAGCCCCGTGTACTTTGGGTGTGTGTAGAATCTGTCTGATAACCGGTGTTAATTGTGATGACTGTATTAGTGTGTGTTATCTGTTTTTTTAATTTAAGTACTGCAACTTAGAATTTTTCAAATAGTTCCTACTTTTGCCGCCAAGCGCCACCGTCAACGACTTCTAGGCCAAGTTCAGAACTTAGCTACTAGACGCCACCGCAGTCGGCTCCTGGCAACGAACGTAGGAACCTAAGAGCGTTGTTTACATTCTTAACCTATATCATTTAGCTTCACACAGGTGTAATTAGTGGAAGGTTCTTTAACATGCAATAAATCTATGACATGGGACCGCCGGCTTTACTTCCCCTCCAAAGGAAGGCATACTGAGGGATTTTTAACGTCAGTGAATTTGTTTTACGGAGTTCTAACAACTGTGGAAATATAAAAGGCACGGTTGAGGTGTCCGGAGATTAATCTAACTTACAACCAAATTTCATTTTCATGTCGACGAAAGGTTATATATGAGGGGATATACTCACATACGTACGCACATACACACACACTCACAGACATAAGTCGATCTCATAAGCCTCTATTCCATATGATGAAAATAGGTTAAAATATTCCTCACATGAATACACGATAGTGTTTAAGTATTGTGGAGTAGCAGCGGTTTTTTTTGGCTTATCAGGGGAAATATTTATCACACCAAGGAAAATTAAATCGAAAATTAGACGATGTGTGTCCCAGCTTTCTCCTTCTTATTTATATACCGGTATGCACTATTGCGACTGCCGGTTATGTGCCGGGTTGTGATAAGTCAGTGGTGTAATTCTGTGTATTGTTTTGCCTTAAAAATAACAGGGAATCTAGAAAAGCTGGTTTATTGGCAACTTATTTTCACCTAGAGGCAAAACATTTCTGCTCCATGTGGGTTAAACGATAACTTAGGTCTTTAAAATAATCATATTCCTTGACATATTTAATTCGTTTATGTTCGACCCTGTAAAAATATAAATATTATATGCCAGAAAACTGCATCTTTATGAGGCTCATTATAGTTCAAGTTTCATTATGATACAGGTTCTCCACCAATCAGAGCTCAAGATTGTCATTACGACACAGCTGTTTGGCCAATTAGGTAAGGATAGCTTCGCACCTTCGCTCAGCGCACGTGTTTCCACAATCAAACATGTCGGACACAAGTGACAACATTGAACTTACACCACCGGAAAATTCTGCAAATATACATCGGATCAACCATTGTAGTTACAATCCCAAACACAAAAACAAAATCACCACGAACCTTTACGGTAACAGGAAATACTATGAAATATGCATGAAATTTATGAATCTACTGTACGTCCAGAAGTTTGCAACACTTCATCCTTCTTTATAAATTACCGACATAGAAAGCGCACTATCCAAAGTTTTGGCATAAATAAACTGGGGAATATGGGTAAAGAAACTGCACTCTACCTTAATCTCCCCAACTCCAATTTGTACACAGGCAATTGCTTTCGTAGGATTCGGCGACAATTTTAGTGAATGCTGGTGGTGATATAACGACACATATGATATTGTCAACGTCTTTGATCCCCGGACAATCAATAACCCAGCGCATGCGCTCAGTTCAGTAAACGCAACTGGCGGAATCTCGACAGATATTTATGAATATGTATGTTAGAACATAAAATAACGTCATAAGTATCGTCGAACATAAACAGTCTTATGCAACTCGCCTATAACGGTAATTAAGACACTCTGGAAATTATAAAACTCGCGAAACATGCTGGTGTCTTAATTATAGGCTTGTTACATAATGTACTATTATAGCGTAATATATTTCATCCAGCCGATGGTCATTATGAAATATATGTTCAATAATTTCAAGAAAAAAAATAGAAATTAAAACTTAACATTGCTAGTTACTTGTCAGTATCACAAAATGGTGTTAGTGAAATGAATCTTTTTATAATCGAGTACACAGTATCTACCTCATTTCTTTTAACATAACGAACACACACGGTCTGCATATGGATCATGGAAGCGGTTGAATGGTGAAAACTGTGTAGGGCCTACTGCGAATCGGATAACATGATATCTAAACTGTGTCTTGTTCTAGAGGACAATACTGTATATTGGTATTTGCTCCCAATCTCTAGAGAAAATAGAAGATCTTATAACTAGAATGCACCTTGTAGCTGTGTCCTATGAATGGTGTTAACCTGTATACACCCAGTGTTAACTACTGAAAATCACTGAACCTCCATTGCGAAGATGTGTTACGTCATATTGTAACCAAACCGCTGCGTACTTGACTCTTTATTACGAGGAAGTAGAATACAATCCTTGTGAGTTGAGGTGGCCTAGTACAAGTTGAAAACGAAAAAAACAAAAGAATGAATGACGGGGTTTGAAATTATGTTGTTTTATTTGAGGGGTTTGGACATCATGGTCATTTAGCCCCGTGTATGAGGGTGTGTATAGGATTTGTCTGATTATTTGTGTTATTGTGGTGGCTGTAGTAGTGTATTTGTAGTTCAGGTGACGATTGGTAAGGAGGCGGCCGTGGCCTGTAGTTAGGAACCATCTTGGCATTTGCCTGGAGTAGAAGTGGGGGAAACCACAGAAAACAACTTCCGGGATGGCTAAGGTGGGAATCGAATCCACCTCTCCTCAGTTTATCCTCACGAGACTGAGTATACCTCGTTCCAGCCCTTGGACCAGAATTAAATTTCTTGTCAGAGCCGGGAATCGAAACCGGACCTCCGGGGTGACAGCCACGAACGTTAGCCGCTACACAAGGGGGTGGACACCGGTTCGAAATTAATCGTCCTCCAAGTCTGGATATAGCTCAGTCTTGTTCGGTAACCTACTCCGCTAACTTGGTTGGGATAACCGATGGTGTTTTCGTGTGCGTTAAATAGCTCGCCTCGACCTTGTTAGGGGACTGCAGTAAGTCCGGAGATCAGAGATACGAGGCTCGTCACTGACAGTAGCTACCCTGAGAGTGGTAATCCCTGCTTTTCACACTACCTGCAGGCAAATGCCAGGATAGTACCTAATTTCAAGTCACGGACCACCTATGCCATTCACGATTCAGATAACAAAAACAAGTTATCAGACAAATTAAATACACACCCAAGAACACGGGTCTGATGACCAACATGTCTCAATCCTATAATAGTACCTTACAGGCGAGTTGCGTACGACTGTTTATGCTCGACGATAATTATAACTATGTTATGTTCGAACATAAATATTCATAAATATCTGTCGAGATTTCACCAGTTGTATGTGCTGAACAGAGCGCATGGGACGCAGAGAATACCTTGAATTTGACCATGGCCTCCTGGAATACCTCACTATGACACTCGCCACGCAGTGAAATTTAAAATAGGGGGCCATGGAAGTGAGCGCAGGTGTGATGCTATCCTCACCTAATTGGTCACACAACTTTTTCTTGAGCTCTGTTTGGTGGGCGAAACTGTATCATAATGAAAACTAGTACTATAATGAGCCTCATTATAGTACAATTTTCTGACATATAATATTTACATTTCGCCAGGGTCGAACATAAAATGATATAACAACGACATAATAATAATAATAATAATGTTATTGGTTTTACGTCCCTTTTAACTACACTGGCTTTTAGAGACGCCGGGGTGCCGGAATTTTGCCTCGAAGGGGATCTTTAACGTGCCAGTAAATCTACGGACACGGCTCCCTCGCATTTGCGCACCCTCAAATGCCAGCTGACTGCGCCAGATAACAACGACAACAAGCTCTATTATTAACCTGTTTGATGCCCTTTCCTAAATAGTTCCCGTAAAATATTCTCAAGAGTATTGACTATCTCAGGGACGATATTGCCACAGACGCTTGACCGCCATTGCTCGCTCTTGTGGATGAAGTCGATGTCGGTATTTCCAGCTCATTTACCAGACTTAACAATTTCCTGCCCGGCCTGTAGCTTCTTCAAGTCGGGCGGGCTTGTTACCATGGCAACGAGCACAAGGAAACAAATGAAGGCACCACTTCTGGGTCACAGTCCTCACACAATACCCCCTTAAGGCTTCACTCAAGGAAATATAATCCGTACATAATGTTCTAATGCTAACATTTGAATTACAGTACTTATTACTCTAAGGGCATGTTGAATCGTAAAATGTGGAGCAATAGGATCTCCAGACGAAAATCTTCACGATGGTAGGAATCCCCATACAGTGCTTGGTCATAAGTCTCGTGTATTTGATTTTGTCTCATAACCAGTGATGTTGTGGTGTCAGTAATAGTATGTGCTCCAGGTTAGCCTCTCTGTACCCATTTTAATAAGATAAAACATAAATATTAGACTTCATTGAAGTGTTCATTTCCTCAAAGAACTTGTTCTTTTTTAATTCTGATTTTTTTTACCCCGTAATTTTTGTGTATTATTATTATTATTATTATTATTATTATTAGTATTATTATTATATAAGGGAGACTTTCCTTATTTAGGAGCATCCATAATTTCGCAACAACATATTGTGTTCTTAGTACGAAGATGGGAACAGTAATTTCAAGCAGTTCAACGATCTTACAACAGATGGTAGCACCTCTGCAATTATAACGACGTTGTTTGATGGCGCTATCTGACGAGGAATTTCAGTACCATGGACTTTTGTATGTTGTCTATATAACTAAGGGGTATGTTTCACAAAACTCAAGCTCTTAAACCAGAGGGAGTTAGAAGGTGTGGTTTGTGCCAATATCTTCCAAATCGTCTCAATAGTACATGATATATCTTGCATTTATTGAAACGTCAACGGAAATATATTTTATAATACGAAGCCACATTTAAAATCCAATATAAATAGGCCATTTCAGAAACAATTCCAGATATTATGCAGTACAGTGTACTGTAAGGTCTTTGACGATCAAATGTAAACTTTGTTCTACATTGTATTTCTCTTGCGTAAAATCTATGCGTGGTTACTTTGGTCTTTACTGTTGTGAGGGTAAAATTGATCTGCTGGAATATAAAATATTTGCCAAGCTGCAACAATGTAATGATATTAATTTAAAAGTCATTGAACTTATATCCAGTAGTTCAAACACATACATCAGCGTTAACAGATTGGATACTGAAGATGAAAGCCAGCTACTTCATTTCCCTATTATTGAATTTTTCAATTCCTTGGAATTAAGTGATTCGCCTCCACATACTCCGAACGTTTGAGCCGTAGTTATGCTCCTTAGAAATCTGAACGTTTCCCAAGGACTCATATTAATATATTAATTGTAAGAAATATGTAAGAAATTGCTTGGATTCGGATATAATAGGTGCAGTAATATTAGGCAGAGAGCTCAAATCCTACGACTTGATTTAACACCTTCCGATAAAACACTTGCTGGTACAGTACATTTTCTTTTAATAGGCAACAATGTCCTATTCGCTCGGCCTACTTTATCACAATCAATCAAGCTCAAAGAGAAACTCTTGAACGTATTGGGCTATTTACCTCATCACGTTTTCAGTCATGACCAGCAGGATAGTGAAGGTACAAAAAAGGTCCTGTTAAGGGATGGTAAAGAATAAGAGGCGGAAGGATCCTACGGATTATGTTAGAATGGTGATCAAAAGGGGAAAAGAGATAGAAAATAGGGAAGAACTGAAGAAAATGTGGAAAGAATATTTTGAAGAACTCCTGAACCAAAATGGAAACCACGGCGAGGAGGAAGAAATCGGGGAAGAGGTACAGTAGATGAACTGCAAACAGAAAAGGACTTAACATGGAAAGACGTGGAAGATGCAGTGAGGAAGATGAAAGGAGGGAAGGCACCGGGTGTGGATGAGTTGAGTGTGGAATTGGTGAGAGCAGCAGGAGAGGTGGGGATACAATGGTTGTACCGACTGATGAAGACAGCATGGAAGGAAAGGAAGCCCCAGAGGGCTGGAAAAAGGGAATAATTGTCCCGATCTTCAAGAAAGGTAGTAGAACAGAATGCAGAAACTATCGGGGAATAACACTGATGAGTCATTGTGCAAAGTTGTTTGAGAAAGTTTTGGAAAGGAGAATTAGGACAAGGATAGAAGGAGGGATGAGGGAAGAACAATCTGGCTTCTGAGCAGGAAGGTCCACAGTGGATTTGATTTTTGCTATAAGGCAGTTACAAGAACAGCACTATGAGTATGGAACAGATCTACTGATGGCCTTCCTGAACATTGAGAAAGCATATGACAGTGTATGCAGAAACAAAGTATGGAAGTCCCTGGAGGATAGAGGAATAGAAAATGGACTATAAGGAGGATAAAGGAGATGTACAAGGGAAGCGTGAGCTGTGTGAAAGTGGGAGGAGAGAGATCGGACTGGTTGGAACAGAGAAACGGCCTGAAACAAGGAAGTGCACTGTCACCGTTACTTTTCATTGTGGTGATGGATGACATAATGACCCGAGTGGCACAAGTAATTGGGGAAGGAAAGATGAAAGCAATGGTGCTTGTAGATGATTTGATGATTTGGGGAAACAAGGAGGAGGAGGTACAGGAACAGTTGGACGTGTGGGAAGGAATAATACAAGGTTATGGGATGAAATTTAGCATAAATAAGAGTGAGATGGTGATCACAACAAGGAAGAAGGAAAGAACCACAACAGGAATAACAATTGGTGGGGAACAGCTGAAGGAAGTGGAGAGTTTCAAGTATCTGGGTAGCCTGATGCAAGAGAATGGAAGAAACGATAGAGAAATAAATGAGCGGGGGAGACAGGCAGAAGCATTCCGGAGGAGTGTGAGAAGCATGTTATGGAGCAAGGATGTCCCTCAGAACAGCAAAAAGATCATATATCGGACGTACTATGTCCCTATCCTGACGTATGCCTTGGAGGCCTGGGTTATGAAAGGAAGGGTGAAGAGAAAAATACAGGCCAGTGAGATGAGGTTCTTGAGAAGCAGTATTGGAGCTACAAAGAGGGACAGAATAAGAAATGAGAGGACCAGAGAATTAATGAAGGAGGAACCATTACAGGATGGTATAGAGAAATCTAGACTTAGATGGTATGGACATGTAAAACGAATGGAGGAGAAGAGGATACCCAGGAGGATACACGAGACGAAGTGGGAAGGAAAGAGACCAAGAGGGAGACCGAGAGACAGGTGGCTGAAGGGGGTGGAAGAAAGCGCGAAGAAGAGAGAGGAGAAGACTGGACAAGGGTGGAGGCTGAGAGATGGTGGGAAGACAGAAGACGTTGGAGAGGCTTGTGTTCCAAACAGACCCGGCCAGTGGCTGGAAACTGTGCAATATGATGATGACCTCATCACGTTTTCAGTCATGACCAGCAATATGTTGCAATGCTGAGAGTGCTATCTTTTGACGCCCTTAAAGTTTCAATAGTGCTAAAAAGTAATCGTACAAAGAATGTAACTTATATAAGAAGCTTCTTCAGTAATTTTGTTTTCCATTGTCCGTCATGTTTTGACGGGTTTTATCTAGTATATTTTATTTGTCTAAGAAATACGTTTAAGTAAATAAACTAGACGATAGCCAATGGCAGAACTGTGTCGCATCCTACCCGCATAACACTGCAGCTGGGAGGGTAGTCTAAACTCATAGGGTGCCCACAACTAGCCAATTGTGCATTCAAAGGAAACCGAGTTACCCGCAACAGTGACGAATTGCACTCTAATTTCATAAATATCGACAATTTATTTAAAAAGTGCGTATATACAAATAAACAACAAGCCCGCATAACAGTAAAGCCGGGAGGGTGGTTTAGGCCTACGCGTATGGAAGATTTCTCGCACAGATCCCCTAGTTATACCGTAAGTAGTTTTATTTTATATATGTTTTTTAAATATTAGGATTCTTTTATTTAAGTAATATATAGGCATCCACCTCAAAATTTAAATTCTTCTAAATTTGTATAATATTATCTTTGCTAAGAGGGGCAGATGACCTCACTTTTCGGCCCCTTGAAGCAACAATAAGTAACTAACTAACTAACTAACTAACTAACTAAATAACTAACTAACTAACTAACTAGACTTCATGGATGTTACCCTTTTTAACCTACTTTCGATTTTTGCAAAAAATGAAAGTAGACTTATGAGATCAACACAGGGCGAAAAAAGTGTGTCTGTCTGTGTGTGTGTATGTGTGTGTGTGAGTCTGTGTGTGTGTGTGTGAGTCTGTGTGTGTGTGTGTATGTGTGTGTGTGAGTCTGTCTGTGTGTGTGTGTGTGTGTGTGTGTCTGTGTGTGTGTGAGTGTGTGTACTCTGAATGTCTGTCCCCCCCCCCCTATCAATTCGAACACGGTGAATGCAAATTGAACGAAATTTGGTACAAAGGTAGCACTAGCAAAGGACACCTCAGTGTCATGTTTTATATCGCCGCCATCTTTACTAAAACTGAATGGCGGCCACTCAAACGTTCAAAACGTAAAATCAAATAACGACTAACCAAATCATCCGATCTCTACCAAATTTGGTAACAACATACCTTCGTATAGGATGCGTCTTGTGACCAAATTACAAGGTCGTCCGCCATACCATTTCAGGATGGCGGCCGTGCGAATTATGCAAACTTTATAATCCATATCATGGGACCCACCAGTTCCGATTATCGAGCCGAGAATCGTTTTAACTGTTCTAACGGAAGAGGCACGTTCGAAATTAAAAGTTTATTTTGTAATACTACAGACGTGATTTTAAAAAGCTGAACTGATTCAGTAATAAGACAAGATGGCAGCGGATATCTTGTGCCGGACTTATATTTCACTAATTTGAGTATTGCATGCAATATAGCGTACTGATAAAAAATAAATAAACTTTGTATGAAATGCTTTATATATAAATAATATACTCCAGTGATGAAATCGTTTAGTATAAATCATTATTTGCTAACAAGTTCTATGTAAGTCATTTTAAATAGAACGATATTCGTTGACACAATTAGCTCAGTGGTAGAGCGTTAGCCTATCGCTCAAATGCCTATGGTTCAAACCCGATCAGAGCTAGGTTTTTTGCTTGAAATGTTATATGTTTATTGTTTTGTAATGACTCAGATGTTTTAAAATTAAGCGTTATATTGTGCACATTATGGTGTAAAATATATATTTAATTAAAACATAATTCGCCAGCAGATTTACTCGGGACATCTAGCTGCCAAAAAGGTAACTTCCAGATTTTATTGAAAAGTTTTTTCTTCTGGCCGCTAGAATGCACTCGCTCTGTTAGGATTATATTGTTCGATATTTCACCAATAGATGTCACGACTAGTATACTTGGGGATCCATTGATTACTATACCATTATCATTCTATGCGCATCGAATTTGAAGAATAACAAGATGATACTACGATACATTTTAACTTTTTATTTTAAAGGGTTTGTAACAGCCTATTTTGCGTTACTTGAAAATGTTATTAAGCGTTATATTGTGCACATTATGGTGTAAAATATATATTTAATTAAAACATAATTCGCCAGCAGATTTACTCGAGACATCTAGCTGCCAAAAAGGTAACTTCCAGATTTTATTGAAAAGTTTCTTCTTCTGGCCGCTAGAATGCACTCGCTCTGTTAGGATTATATTATCGAAAATATCCACATAGTTTGTATACACACGTCTCTGTAGGGTCATGGAAAGATTTGTTAATTCAATTAGGGTTGTGAAAGCCATGCACAACCAGACGTGTAAAGACATGCCTCAACTCAAAGTTGGATGTTGCCCACGGCAGGTCGTAATAATAATAATAATAATAATAATGTTATTGGTTTTACATCCCTTTTAACTACTGCTGATTTTAGAGACACCGGGGTGCCGGAATTTTGGCCCGAAGGGGATCTTTAACGTGCCAGTAAATGTACTGACACGGCTCCCTCGCATTTGTGCACCCTCAAATGCCAGCTGACTGCGCCAGGATACGAACCTGCAACCTAGGGCCCAGCAAGCGAGAACGTTACCGCTGAGCCACGCCGTCAGTCCGGTCGATTATGTCTCCAGATCCATAACATTCTTGATATACTTCTTATCTTTCTTTCTTCAATGATGGTAGCAGTTTTTATCTAGGTTGTGGCGTTTGGTAGAGGTAAATCGTTTCTAAGGTCTTCAACAAAGAATAGTTCTATTATACTCTTTGATAATAACAACGAGTTATAACTATACTCATACATTTAGGAGAAAGTAGGCTATATGTTCTTTACTGAACATCTTGTTTATAATAAAACAATATCAATAAGTTATACTAACGGCTATCACTTACTCCTAATTGTTTCTGACATTTGTAATTAGCAATTAAATTAATGTAGGTTTCTTTGGCTTATTTAAAGAATGTAATTTTGTTGTTGTTATTATTTCTTATTTTAAACATTTTTGAAACTTTCTCAGAATGATTTTTGCATTAGGCTATTAGGTAATTAATGTAATTAACACACACATACGAAGTAATAAAGCTAAACCAAACCCCGTGGCACCACAGGAGTACTGGCCTACCAAATGACCAACTCCCAGCCATTCAGCCTACAGATTGCGGGGTGACGCGTGGATAGCGTGCTGGGTCTCCTCAGCCGATAATCTTGGTCTCCGTGACCGAGACGCTGCTTCAATATCAGACAGCTACTTAATAATATGTGAATAATATGTAAATAACACTCCTGGAATTTTTTGAAATAATTGTATTATTTATGATGACTTAATAATGGGGCAATTTTAGGATCACGCGTTTTGACCTTCAAGCAGTCATCATCACATCCTGATCACTGGAGTTGTGGTTCAAATTTATATACAGGTATTATTTAATACTCGTAGTGTAATGCGATTATTACGCATACACTTACCACCCCGCGGCGTAGCCTTGCGCGTTAAATCACATATTTCGACCGTAATAGGTAGATGTAGCAAGTTCAGAAACCGGAGATTTGAATCCCGGTACTGACAGTAGGACTAACCTGAGCGTGGTTTTCCTCCGGTTTTATCCACACTCACTCCAGGCACATGCCGGGATAGTACCTTATTTCAAGTCCCGGGTCGTCTACCTCATCCTCGATCCTAATAATTTCAGCTACATCCACTTCCACATTCACCACAAAATCATACGTCATTAGACAAATTAAACAGACACCCAAGTACACGGGGCTGATGGCCAAATATATCACAATAGCCTGCTGCTGCTGATGATGATAATACATGCTGTTTTAAGGGGCCTAACAACTAGGCTATCGGCCCGTAATGATACGGTGATAGTACAAAGAAAGATAATGAATTGAAGACTACCAACTGCAACTAACGTATATACCAGAAGGATAAATAGGCAAAACAGCAATAAGGGAAATAAAAGACAGGGAAAGGAAATGGCCTCAACGCTCATAGAATGAGGACTGGGGGACTCGGAATTAAGTAGAGCCATGAAAGGGAGATAGGAAAGGAAAACAGGAGCTCCAAAGGCAATGGAAAAAGGGAGAAACCGTACCCAGCTCAGAAATCCCTCAGATTCACTAACTCCCGAGGTCACCAGCCGTGACCACTTGAGGTTGTAGCACTATTTAGGGTATTGTATAAATGGTGGGGCTACACACCCCCTGCCTCCTTTAGGGTCTTGAGCAAAAGGCAGGATATAGCATGAAAAGAAAAAGAAGTGGTCTGATCCCCCGTCGAATGAGGGTATCAGGGAAAATGAGACAAGGGCCAATTAAGGCAGGAAAGTGAAAGACTCTCTAGACCTCGAATACCCTAAGGCCCATTCTATACGAGCTGTTTAAACGCCGCTGTTTGGCCGCCTGCAACCGCGCCGTCGAACATCCCCTGGCTATTAAGACAGCAACTTTCCGATGCGTCTACACGAGCGTTCTCACGGCGGGCTTCGTTGGTGTTTAAAAAAGCTACAGTCAGTGACAACGCCTTTCGAAGTTTGCAACAGCTAGCGGTAGAAATGCGAACCAATCTACACGAGGAAGTAGCAGGCTGTTAAACTACGTCCACATTATCTATCGTCTGCGTACTAAGTTTAGTTCCTCATTGAATACATCGTTTGTGTTGTATAATTCACTATGTTTGTCACCGAGAAATTTATCTGTGAAATCGAACAACGCTCACTTTTGTATAATGTTCATCGAATGAATAAACCGATATTGTATAGAACTGAAAGAATTTGTCTGGATACTGTACTTTCTATGTCCCTCGAAAATGATATGAAACTGTCCTGTAGAAAGGCGATTAGATAATGTGGGGTGAATCTACCAACGTTTCATTTTACGCATTTTTTCTTTACGAATTTCTTCAATTAAAAGTCCCTTAATACATCCGATCTGAACACAGTCCATTTTGGAAGTGACCTGCACAATAGCGTTTTAAATGTTCGTGTAGAATAGCCGAATGTATTGATCGCGTTTTGATCGCTGCTTAAAAGCCGCGATTTGTCGGTCCCGTGTAGTTTGCACATTTATAAGGGCGGTTTAAGGCGACCAAACAGCGGCGAATGAACCGCACGTGTAGAATGGGTCTAACACCGTCGGGATCGGAAGAGAACAAGAGGAGGTCGACAGGATTGATGGAAGAAAGGAGCCCGACACAAGGAAGTGGAAGCAATGCCAGACTCAGCTTGGGTCCCGTGGTTGCCAACCAACGTCCCACTAGTTGAGAGCCCCTGAGAGGCCAAGTCCTTTAAAACAAATTCACAATAAGAACAATACTTATACTTCTGAAATTCTGATTTCGATCAGAAAATACCTGGAAATTCTGCTCATGGTGTGCAGTTATAGCCTAACTCATTTTGTACTGAGTCCTGAATACGAGCACTCGAAGCAATAAACGTTAACGAACATCAAACTTGATATCCTAATAGCTATGATTCAATTAAAGCTGTATTATACACAGCAATATACACTGGACGTGGCAGTTAAAGAAGGAACAGACACAGCTTGTCCGTCAAAGCTGAGATCTATAAAAATATTTAAGTGCGAAATCTCTCGCGATGTCGTAAACCAAGCGCTCGCAGTAAACAACATCGCGTCTTTTCATTACATTCACAGCTGGTTGCCACAATATGGAACATATCTCCTGATCAAGTCTCTTCTTTTACGATTCCCTGTCCCAAAATGGTTTCATTCCGGTGTTATAGAGATGTTTCTGATTTCTGTGTGTACAAGGCTGCAACCTGCCTTCATAGTCAAGCACATCCGTGTTCAAATGTCTTCCATGACGTGCAGGCAAGTTGGGGATGGTGGATGTTCTATCAAGCAGAAATCAAAGGATCTTTACAAAGTTACATAACTCTGATTTAATGAAGAAAGATAATTTTTTTACTTCTTGCCTTGGGTTTCCGGATCACTCGTATTTTTCAACTGTGTCAAATTAAATGTTATAATAGTTAGTTATTGATGTGTAACATCTTTCCACTCGGTTGCTGGATATTTTTGCGGAAGTGATTTTGAAAAATGGGACGGAAGTGGATCGGACGGAAGTGTGTAAGATGCACTGCCAGCTGGTTCGTATCCCTCCTGGCTTCTGTGGAATGTATATCTCATACGAATTACTTCAAGGTTAGGAGGCGCCATTACAAATATTCCTACAATAAATCATCTTCAAGTTGTCGTTCTTTGGTGTAAAAATATTCATTACTAGCAGTAGATCCCGGCTTCGCCCGGTGGACTTATTTATTTTATGGATGATAATGAATACTACTACAAAACTGGCACATGATACTTAAACTACCAGAAAAAAATATATAAATATAACTTTTTGTGGTGGTGGTGGTGGTGGTGGTGGTGGTTGTAGTGAGGATGATAAGCAGAACAGTATAATGGACGTAACATTTAGGTCATTTTCCCCTAATGATAATAATGATAATAATGAATAGGGAAACGGCTATTTAGTAACTACAGCACTGACACATGTAATTTACAAACAAATTTCTAAAAATGATTAGAAAGAGGAGTAAGTGAAATAAAAGACAATGCCTAGGGCCTATATCTCACTGTCTGTTAGAAATGTAGAGACCAATAGTGTCGTCTTTTGTCGCATAGCGCCGTAGGAAAATAATCAGAACACTTTGGAAAACTTCGGCTGTCCCGAGCTCCTGCGGTAGCAATAGTATCATGTATGGCCACATAGCGCTCAACGATAAGTTTCGGAATAAATTAAGGTAAATTTGAAAGCACCAACACTTATTGCAGCTGATAACCTCAATGTATTCCACCAACACCATTGCACTTATACAGAGGCATAATATGTTCATGATGATAGCTGTTTTAAAGGGCAAAAGAAATCTATTTGCACTAATTACTCCCCGTGACTGAAATTTATAAGCAGGGCAAGATTTAACTATTTTCGCAATTCTGCACGAGAACACTGGTAGGGGCGACGTGATGCAGCCCGAATTGCCAGTCAACAAATTACTTATTAAAATACTCTTACAGTTACACTACTACGGACATGAATGATTCTAGGGCCTTAATACAAGGTTTTCAAGTTCAGTTTGTTTGTCATTCTAAATGTAGGGAATGGAGAGTGTTGTCCAAAATATCAAATGGACAGTGTTAGCAGGGTTTCAAAGTGTATGCATAATTTGGTGCAATTGGGAGGAAAGGTGTGGATTTGTGATACAGGGCCTAAATGCAGGGAATGGAGTGGTCTGTCCGAAGTTTAAAGTGGACAGTGTCACTCGCAGTTCTCCAAAGGGTAAGTGTACGAAATGTGGTTTAGATCGGTGAAACGGTGTAGATTTGTGACAATGGAACTAAATGCAGGGAATGGAGTGGTCTGTCTGAAATTTCAAGCAGACAGTGTTACACGTCGGGTTCCAAAGTGTAAGTACGGTATGTGAAATTCGGTTCAGATCGGTGAAACTGAGTAGATTTGTGTCAAAGGGCCTAAATGCAGGGAATGGAGTGGTCTGTCCGAAATTTAAAGTGGACAGTGTTACCCACAGTGTTCCAAATGGTGTGTATACAAATTTTGGTTCAGATCGGTGAAATGGTGTAGATTTGTGCCAAAGGGCATAAATGCAGGGAATGGAGTGGTCTGTCTGAAATTTCATGTAAACAGTGTTACTCGCAGGATTCCAAAGGCTAAGTATACACATTTTGGTTCAGATCGGTGAAAAGGTGTAGATTTGTGCCAAAAGGCCTAAATGCAGGGAATCGACTGGTCTGTTATAAATATCATGCAGACAGTGTTACTCGCAGGGTTCCAAAGGGTAAGTATACACATTTTGGTTCAGATCGGTGAAACGGTGTAGATTTGTGCCAAAGGGCCTAAATGCAGAAAATGGAGTGGTTTGTCCGAAATTTAACATAGCCTAAACTATTCCTCTTGAATCGGGCTATCATATAAAAATAAGAATTTTTCTAATCCGACTGGTAGTTCCAGAGATCAGCGCGTTTAAACACATAAACACGCAAACAAACACACAAACTCTTCAGCTTTATTATATTAGTATAGATATCAAATTTGTTGGAAACAGTTAAGATTTATTAAGAGTCTGTTTTTCAATCTCTGGATAAAATTGATCGGCATTCACTCCCCGAGTAACTTTGCTCAACACTGCCATTCTGATGGTAAACGCTCATGCGAACTCTGGTCCCAACTGATTGAAACACAAAGCACATGGCACATGGTCGAAGTCTTCGTATCAGTATTTAAATAATGATATGCTTTAATATGAAACAGTGTAAGTAGTCGGCAATGCCGGTATTATGTTTCTGCAGAATGGCTATTCAAATATCAACCCACATAACGGTAATGCAGTCATCATATTAAATATCGTTGTTACATACCATATGCGACTACTGTAAGGTTCGTAAAGATTTTATCTAGTTATTGTCATTTTAAGGCGTGGAACAGCGAGTTCATCTACCCCAAATTAGAGACGTGGCCATTTTATTAGAACAATGCTCTAAATTAGATTTCCGCATGGAGAAATAAATTTTGAAGCAGTCTGTTAACGATTCATTTTCGTGCCAGTGTATTTTGAAGTAAATGTATTTCTTGAAATATTTTGGTATATTTCGGATGAATTTGAACCAGAAACTTCGGAAATAAATCAAAACAAATAAATTAGAAAGTGAAGTAGTCCTGCCACTTTTTGTTCACTATTATTGACGATATTGAATTATACACATGTATATGTAAGCAATGTTGCATGTAATTGCCTAGTTTATATACAGTATTTCCATTTTTAGCCTATTTTTCACATTTTGCAAAAATGAGAAAAAAGTAGACCTTTGAGATCGATCCGGGAAAATGTGTGTATGTCTGTCTGTCTGTCCTTCTGTCTGTCTGTCTGTCTGTCCTTCTGTCTGTCTGGCTGTGTGTGTGTGTGTGTCCCCCCCCCCCCCTTATCAACTCCTAAACGGCTGCAGAAATGGAAACCAAATTTAGTATGAGTAAAGTGGTATACCGGAATATCTCACGTCCATATTTGAAAATGATGTCAGTGCTACCAACTGCTGAAAAAACGCACTAGAAATTCGAGCTCCATGTTGGATATCATGGAAGGTATGCATGGAAGCTATTCCAAAATTGGCACACATGTAGATAACACTATTTCAGTTTAATTTCCAGGCGGCCATACATGACAGTGTGGCCAAAATAATTTTAAGCTTTCTGATAGGTCCAATTTTAACATGCCAATGACTTCTACACTATCAATTGCATTTCAACCAAATTTTGTATGTAATATGTGTACATAAACAGATATGACTGAGCGTATTCGTAAGAGCCACCAGGGCTGCCAACTGTTAATAATTGCTCTCTCTATTCTTTTATCCAAATACCAATATATCAGAAAGTATGCAAACCGACAGCTTTAAACTATGCACACGTATAGTACCTGACATTTTAGATTAATTTTAGAGTAACTTATATACTTCAGTTTTACCAACATGATTCTAAGCCTGCTGATAGGGCCAATTTTTAAATACATGTAACTTCTATACTATAAGTTGGATTTCAACCAAATTTCGTATGTTCTATGTGTAACATAACAGATATGACTATAAATATTCTTAAGAGCAATCATGGCTGCCAACTGTTAACAAATGCTGTCTATATTTTTAACCTAATACCAATATATCAGGAAGTATGCAAGCCAACAGCCCTATACTTTGCATACGTTTAGCACCTGACATTCTAGATTAATTTGGAATAATTAATATAAGTCAGTGCTGCCAACATGATTATATGCCTGCTGATAGGTCCAATTTTAAAATACATATAACTTCTAAATTAAAAAATGGATTTCGTCCAAAATTGGCACAACAAGATAATATTTCAGATTAAGCTATTTCTGACCGGCACACGCATGACATTGTTGCCAACATGCTTTTACGCGTGCTTATAGATCCAATGTCTAACTGCATGCAACGTCCATTGGACTTCAACCACTTTTTTTATTCTGTACCTTAAGAGATGGAACTAAGAATATATTCAGTCGCCAGGGCTGCCAACTTAAATGCTCCATTAGGCTACATTATACCAGGTATATTTCGAACTAATTAGACATTTCGATATTACCAACTTAATTTCGTCATTATTCTAGATAGGTTCATATACTGTAGATTAATCATTGGCATGGAACTTAATTTTAAGAAAAGTAGGCTCTTTAGTTCGTCACGGATTTCTTGTTTATGGATAGTGAGACATTTATGTTTATTTTCTGAATTAAAGTATTATTTTATTACAGAGTAAAATGTGTGATGATTTGTCACAAAACAATGGGGTGTAATAGATCCCTTCGACACACTTTAATTACAACAAGAAGTTCCGTGAGGAACTAAAGTGCCTACTTTTCATGCCAATGATTATTCTACAGTATATGAACTTACATAGAATAATGACGGAATTAAGTTGGTACAATCGAAATGTCTAATTAGTTCGAAATATTCCTGGTATAATGTAGCCTAATAGAGCACTACAGTTGGCAGCCCAGGTGACTGAATATTGGCTATATTTAGTTCCAACTCTTAAGGTACAGAATACAACATTTGGTTGAAGTCCAATGGATAGCATGGACGTTACATGCAGTTAGACATTGGAACTAACAGCGCGCGTAAAATCATGTTGGCAACAATGTCATGCATGTGTTGGTCTGAAATAATCTGAAATATTATGATCTATTGTTGTGCCAATTTTGGATAAAATCCATTTGTTAGTATAGAAGTTACATGTATTTTAAAATTGGATCTATCAGCAAGCATAGAATCATGTTGGCAGCACTGACTTATATTAATTACTCCAAATTAATCTAGAGTGTCAGGTGCTATACGTGTGCAAAGTATAGAGTTGTTGGCTTGCATACTTTCTGATATATTGATATTAGGGTAAAAAGATATAGACAGCATTTATTAACAGTTGGCAGCCCTGATTGCTCTTAAGAATACTTGTAGTCATATCGGTTATGTTACACATAGCACATAGGAAATTTGGTTGAAATCCCACTGATAGTATAGAAGTTTATGTATTTAAAAATTGGCCCTATCAGCAGGCTTCGAATCATGTTGGCAGAACTGAAGTATATAAGTTACTCCAAATTAATCTAAAATGGCAGGTACTATACGTGGACATAGTTTAAAGCTGTCGGCTTGCATACTTTCAGATATATTGGTATTTGGATGAAGAAAATAGAGAGAGCAATTATTAACAGTTGGCAGCCCTGGTGGCTCTTAAGAATACACACAGTCATATCTGTTTATGTACACATATTACATACAAATTTGGTTGAAATCCAATTAATAGTGTAGAAGTTATATGCATTTAAACATTGGACCTATCAGAAGGCTTATAATTATTTTGGCAACAGTGTCATGTATGGCCTCCTGGAAATCAAACTGAAATAGTATTATCTACATGTGTGCCAATTTTGGAATAGCGCCCATGCATACCTTCCATGATATCCAACATGGAGCTCAAATTTCTATTGCATTTTTTCAGCAGTTGGTAGCACTGACATCATTTTCAAATATGGGCTTGAGATATTCCGGTATACATCTTTTCTCATACTAAATTTGGTTTCGGTTGCTGCAGCCGTTTAGGAGTTGATGGGGGGGACACACACACACACACACACACACACGCACACAGCCAGACAGACTGAAGGACAGACAGACACACACATTTTCCCGGATCTTTCTCATAAGTCTACTAACTTTTTCCTCATTTTTTGCAAAATGTGAAAAGTAGGCTAAAAATATTATACCCGGTGAATCAGCTACCCCTATTATTTTCCCCTCTTATTAGTCTGTAGTCACATCGAGGGAAAAATAATAGTTTTCACTATCGTTTGCGGGATATGCTTGCAGTACATTAGTACCACACGGGATGCAAGCAGAGAAATATTGACCTTCCTGATAACAACGCTAGTTGGGCTGCATAAAACAATATTATTAGGGGCAGCTGATTCACCTGGTATAGCTCAAAATATAGAAATTCCAATCTCATCGATAACTAAAACAAGAAGTTCCGTGACGAACTAAAGAGCCTACTTTTCTTAAAATGTAAGATTCATGCCTATGATTAATCTATATGGATCTATCTAGAATAATGACGAAATTAATTTGGTAATATCGAAATTTCTAATTAGTTCGAAATACTGTATACCTGGCATAATGTAGCCTAATAGAGAACTACAGTTGGCAGCCCTGGTGACTGAATATATTCTTAGTTCCATCTCTTAAGGTACAGAATACAAAATTTGGTTGAAGTCCAATGGAGAGCATGGACGTTACATGCTGTTAAACATTGGATCTAACAGCGCGCGTAAAATCATGTTGGCAACAATGACATACAAGTATGGGTCAGAAATAATATGAAATAATATGATCTATTGTTGTGTCAATTTTGAATGAAATCCATTAGTTAGTATAGAAGTTACATGCATTTTAAAATTGGACCTATCAGCAGGCTTAGAATCATGTTGGCAGCACTGGTGTAGGCCTATATTAGTTACTTCAAATTAATCTAGAATGCCAGGTACTATACGTGTGCAAAGTTTAGAGCTATTAGCTTGGATACTTTCTGATATATTGATATTAGGGTAACAAAAATAGAGACAGTATTAATAACTGTTGGCAGCCCTGGTTGCTCTTAAGAATACGCATAGTCATATCTGTTATGGTACATATAGCACACACGAAATTTGGTCGAAATCCAAATGATAGTATAGAATATACATGTATTTAAAGTTAGACTTCTCAGCAGGCTTAGAATCATGTTGGTAGCACTGACGTATATAAGTTACTCCAAATTAATATAGAATATCAGGTACTATACGTGTGCATAGTTTAATGCTCTCGGCTTGCATACTTTCTGATACATGGGTATTTGGATTATTAAAACAAGTAGTTCCGTATAGAACTATACAGCCTATTTTCATATAACCTGCTCATGTTAATTTCTTCTATCAACATACAAAATTTCAGTTTAATTGCTGTAACAGATTCGTAGATATTGAGAACCGTCTAAATATTTCAGATGGTCGCCAGGTTGTATTTTTATTTTTGTACTATTACATTAAGATTATTGTGTACGTGTGGTATTCAAACTTCAATCGCATGATTAGAACTCAAGAAGTAAAAACGAGATTTTAAAATTACGCACAGCAGCCATCTTGTGATTATGCAAACAATTGAAATAAATTAGATGCCAGTGGATCAACATTTGTATAAGCATTTAACGTGCAACGTTTCACAGCACTCGGATAGTTAATTCGCGAGAATCGTCCATTGAAATATTTATACTTCGCGTCGCCGCCATGTTGGATTTGTGCTCACCAGGTTAATGAAAGTCCTATAGGTGAACATATGTTCATAGTCTCTATGAACATAAATAAAATTCAGTTTGTTTGCCGTAAAAGATTCATAGATATTGAGAACCGTCTAAATATTTCGGAAGCTCGCCATTTAGGATTGTTATATGTATAGGCCATAGAATTATCTACCATTCAAGGACAATTATTGCCTAGGTTCATTATTCAAACTTTGACTTCGATCGCCTGATTACGACACAAGAAATAAAAACTTAATTTTAAAATTTCGCACAGCCGCCATATTGAGGTTATGTAAACAATTGATTTAAATTAGATGGCAGTGCATTACAATCTTCAAAATCATTTACTGTACCACATTTCACTGCGCTCAGAGAGTTAAATCACGAGAAAAGTCTATTAAAATATTTTAAATTCGCTTGGTCGCCATGTTCGTATTTTACTTTACAAGTTTATGAAATATACATAGATAACCTTGTACCAGTACCCTTTATCACCGCACAAAATTGCAGGGTAATATCTGTAATAGTTTCGGAGATATAGAATGTCAGTGAAATATTTCGCACAGCCGCCATTTTGAGGTTATGTAAATAATTGAACTAAATTAGACTCCAGTGCATTATTATGTGTATAAACACTTGCTGTACCTAGTTTCATTACGTTTGGATGGTTAAATCGTGAGAAAAGTCTATTTAAAAGTCTCAACTTCGCTTGGTCGCCATGTTCGTTTTCTACTTTACAAGTTTATGAAATATACATAGGTAAACTTGTATCAGTACCCTTTATCACCGTACTAAATTGCAGGGTGATTTCTGTAATAGTTTCGGAGATATAGAATGTCAGTGAAATATTTCGCACAGCCGCCATTTTGAAGTTATGTAAACAATTGAACTAAATTAGACTCCAGTGCATTACAATGTGTATAAACATTTGCTGTACCAAGTTTCATTACGTGTGGATAGTTAAATCGCGAGAAAAGTCTATTTAAACGTCTCAAATTCGCTTGACCGCCATGTTGCTTTTGTGGTCACCAGGTTTTTGAAAGTCTCATAGGTGAACTTCTAGTAGTACCCTTTATCACCGTACACAATTTCAGGGCGATATCGGTAATAGTTTCGGAGATATTGAATGCTAGTGAAATATTTCGCACAGCCGCCATTTTTCATTGGTGAGACGTAACAAAATTTGAAGGGCACGGTCGAGGTCGCCGGGAATAGTGCTATGAACGTACCGAGTTTCATTGAAATCGCTCCAGTCGTTTAGATTTTATTAGGGGGACACACACACACGAATCACACACACACACACACACACGCACACACACACGGACAAAAGGTGATCTCATAAGCCTATTTTTTTCAAAATTGAAAATAGGCTAAAAAAAATTGAGAGCATTTATTAACAGTTGGCAGCCCTGGTGGCTCTTAAGAATATGCTCAGTCATATCTGATTATGTACACATAGAACATACGAAATTTGGTTGAAATCCAATTGATAGTGTAGAAGTTATATGCATTTAAAATTTGGACCTATCAGCAGGCTTATAATCATTTTGGAAACACTGCCATGTATGGCCTCCTGGAAATTAAACTGCAATATTATTATCTATACGTGTGCCAATTTTGAAATAGCTCCCATTCATACCTTCCAAGATATCCAACATGGAGCTCAAATTTCAATTGCGATTTTTCAGCAGTTGGTAGCACTGACGTCATTTTCAAATATCGCCGTGAGATATTCAGGTACGGATCTTTACTCCTACCAAATTTTGTTCCGATTGCTCCAGCCGTTTAGGAGTTGATAGGGGGGACACACACACACACACAGCCAGACAGACAGACAGACAGACAGAAGGACAGACAGACAGACAGACAGACAGACACACATTTTCCCGATCTCATAAGTCTACTTTTTCCTCATTTTTGCAAAATGTGAAAAGTAGGCTAAAAATATGCAAACATGGGTTTATCTTAATTAATAATGTAATGAAAGCAGCCAATAGCCAAAGTACTTATCATTTAGTACAAAGTCGTAAATCAAATCTCCATCACTACTGCCTTTAAATACAGTGTTCAGTCTGCGGTGCAAAACACCGTTAGAGATTCTGCTCGTTTATGACATTTCATGACGTGATATCTTTCTCATTTTTCATTGCAACTTTCACACACTCAGTCCTCAGCAGGGTTGTGTTAAGTATTCTCTCGACATAGCTTGTAATGACAACCATGAACCGCCAGCCTGGTGAACATGTGTTGAAACTCATAGTTTGCCCTACTCCAGTCTCTTGACGTCATGAAGTCAGTCGTATAGAATTCTTCCCATATGTTCTGCTTCTTCTCCTGTAGCTCCGTAAGTAGCTATTTGCATGCTGGAGTAGTTGGGAGGAGCATCTATTGATGCAGTTCCTCTGTCAGGAATAGCTCGCCACTCATTTCGTATACGAGTCTGGACGGTTTGTACTTTGACAGGCTCAACGCCTTCTTCTGATATGTGGCTTTCACCTTCTCAATCTTAATTAGGGTGATATATTATAAAAATTATTACCTCAATTCATTAAAATGTACTTTCAATTATAGTGTACCGGTTTTGGCCACATTGTGACCTTCCACAGCAGAAAATAATACAAGTCATGTTGCAAGTCTTACATTAAACATTTCTCATAACAAAGGTTGTTTTCAAAAATATTGATAAAATTACTAATTACGGTATCTAAAAAGCTAAATAGTACATTATGCAACGAGCCTATATTGGCAATGATTAAGACACGAGTATGTTCATAAAACGAGCGTAGTGAGTTTTATAATTTCCGTACGAGTGTCTTAATTACAATTATAGGCGAGTTGCATACGACTGTTTATGTTCGACGATAATTATAACTTTATTATATGTTTTAACATAAATATTCATAAATATCTGTGGGATTCAGTTACTTCAGTTAGTGAACAGGGTGCGCTGGTTTTGCTGACTGAACAGAGTGCATGCGTGGGTCAAAGCACTTCGAAAGCAGAGACCATTTACTTTGCTTGGCAATGCCCTTGTTTACAGCCTGCATGATGACTAGTGCCGTCCAGCTCTAGCATTCACTAATATTGCCACCAAAGTCTTTTGAAAGCAATGCGCTGTGTAGAAATTGGAGTTTGGGATATTAAGGTACAGTGCTATTTCTTGTCTCATATTCGCCAGTTTATTTACGCGAACATATGGACGGTGCACTCTCCATGTCGGTAATTTATATAGTAGGATGCTGTGTTGCTAACTTCTGGACGTAAAGGTTCGTGCTGATTTTGTCTGTGTGTTTGGGATTGTAACTACAATGGTTGATCCGATATCCAATTTGAACTTTCAAATCATGTAATTCCTGTCCGACATGTTGGATTTTGAGCGCATGCGTGAAGTTATCCTTACCTAATTGGTCAATGAATGAGCTCTGATTGGCTGGAGAAGCTGTCTCATAATGGAAAACAGTACTATATTGACCATCATTATGATACAGTATTCTGACGAATAATATTTGCATTTCGACATCGTCGAACATAAAATACATTATAAGACTAGAAAACCAGATCTGTTACAAATTTACATTAAAGGTGAAAGATATAGCTCTTGCAAAAATCAGCTTGAAGTGTAACGTATCAGTGATGTGGATGAATCTTGCTCAACCATTAGACTACCTTATGAAGTCATCCACATGTGAAGAGCGAAGAGGGATCGCTCATTGTGGACAAAGGGACACAATCTTAGGAAGTTGACAGGAAAATGTTGAGGTGTATCGGTATGATTGTGCGAACCGCAACGACACATTCGGAAAATGCAGATTTTTCGAATAGGGCCGTGTGAACGTGTTGAATTGCCACGTTTCGGACGACCAGTAACTGTTTCACAGTAACATTGGTGGTGTTCTGGAATGTGCATGACGTTCTGTTGAAGGAGGTTTGTCCAAGTGAGCCCACTGCAAATGTCGATTCTACGAAAGCACATTAGTATAGTTGCGTCGTCCCTGTGTGACTAATTCACTCACAGAAATGCTGTACCGTACCTAGATACACGTCAGACTGCTGTATTCTCGCCCTCTTGAGTAAATTGGCTTGAAGGTGCTCCAGCACCCAAAATAAACCAGTCCAAATATCTCACCGACCTATTTCCATCTGGTTAGAACCAACGAAGAAAATTCATTTGGGCCCAACGCTACCGTCAGGATGATGTCGATAAATGAGCTCTATGGATAACTGTCAGTTGTAACTCTTCATTCAGACATCACGAATTTCCCCAATGACTTGGCAGGGGTAAAATGTAGAATAATATATGAATAATAAATAAGTTTATGTTCGGCGATGTCAAAATGTAAATATTATATGTCAGAAAACTGTATCATAATGATGGTCATTATAGTAGGCCTACTAGTTTTCATTATGATACAGTTTCTCCAACCAATCAGAGCTCAAGATGTATGATGTGTGACCAATTAGGTTCTTGATAGCTTCGCACTTGAACACAGAATCCAACATGTCGGACATGTATTACATGATTTGAAAGATGACAATGTAAAATATATCCAATCAACCATTGTAGTTATAATGGCAAACACAAAGACAAAATCAGCACGAACCTTTAAGGGAAAAAGAAAATACCTGACATATGCAAGAAATTTATGGACCTACGTCCAGAAGATTGCAACACAGCATCCTTCTATATAAATTACCGACATGGAAAGTGCATCGTCTCATATGTTCGCGTAAATAAACTGGCGAATATGAGAAAAGAAATAGCACTGTACTTTAATATCCCCAGCTCCAATTTCTACACAGGGCATTCTTTCATACAACTTCGGTGACAGTTTGAGTGAATGATGGTGCAGATCGGCAGGCTGTAAACATATGGCATTGCGAAACTGACAGAACGCATGCGTGGGTCAGAGAACTTGTAAAGCACAGAGAGCAAACTCGGCGCTTGCACTCCGATCACTAAATTCAAGTGACTGAATCTCGACGGATATTTATGAATATTTCTGTTCGAACATAAAATTAAATTAAATAAAGGGGGGAGTCCTTGTGGCTCCGGACAAAAGGGAGTGAAATGCGTCGTTGCCAGCCATCTGCAACGTAACATATTGGATTCAGCAAGAGAATCCAACTAGCCTCTTTCACTCCAACTCCAGCACGTAACCTGCACGAGGTGTCCCTGCTAAACTGAGCAACCCAGTGGAAGGTTGGGTAACCAATCCCAGCGGGAAGCTGGGTCAGTGAACCGATCAGTGCTGGGGGCTTCAGGGCTTACAACCCTGATAGTTAACAACTCGTTACCTTCGGGTGACCTAACCTAATCACTTGTGTGATAGACTGTATCAAACATGAAGTACAAACTTAATGAACATAATATCTCAGGTGGTAGACAAACCACAAGTAGGTCATCGGAGTCTGGGGGACCTACACCTTCATGTGACCCAGTCGGATCTAAACGAAACTTTAAAAGGAATATTACGTACCTAGCCACAATCAATATAAACTCCTTGATCAAGACCGGAAAGCTTAAGCATACGCTTGAAGTACTGAACGACAAGAACATCAGTATAGCAGCTCTCCAAGAGACTAGGTTTCCGGACGAAGAAGCCATAGAGTCTCAAGGATATATAATATATAAAGGAAAACCTGGTAATAGAGTAATGGAAAATATACCATTCCTTGGGACTGGGTTTGCAGTACACCATCGACTGGTTACAAGCATTCTTGACTTTTCCTCACCAAACGTTAGAACATCGGTGCTTTCCTTCAGATGTAAGAATAGAGGATACTCTATGATAAACTTCCACGCTCCTACCAATGACTCTAACAGGAAAAACCCAGAAATGACAAACCATTACTGGGATGCCCTTGAGGAAACCCTAGACAAGGTCCCAGATCATCATACGACTATATTGTTAGGAGATTTCAATGCCCAGATCGGTAGAGAACAGAAACACCGGAAGATTGTAGGAAGATATCCTGCCCATAAGAGAACCAACACCAATGAGGAACGATTAATCAGTGTCTGCACCAAGTATGGATTACGTTTGATGTCTACAGCTTTCAAACACCTTCCCAGGAAGGCCATGACATGGCGATGCCCAAATAGCATGTTGGGTGAATTCCAAATCGACCACGTAGCAATAGACAAGCTGCACCATAGGGATATTATGAATGTCAAGGTGCTACGAGGAGCCAACATTGACTCTGATCACTACCTGTCTCTGATTAAGACGAACCTAAAACCACTAATAAAGACCACTGGTATGCTAGCAAAGAACACGAAGATCCCTAGGTTTGATATCACCAAACTTAAAGAAGACAGCACTAGTTACCAAGAGAGGCTGATTCATAATACCAACAGGATTAACACATCTACAAAATGGGATCCGCTTAGGGATGCCATAACAGTAGCGGCTCAGGAAACAATCCCCAATAGACCTAAAGGGAATTAGCCTACTTTTCACATTTTGCAAAAATGAGGAAAAAGTAGACTTATGAGATCGGGCAAATGTCTGTCTGTCTGTCCTTCTGTCTGTCTGTCTGTCTGTCTGTCTGTCTGTCCTTCTGTCTGTCTGGCTGTGTGTGTGTCCCCCCCTATCAACTCCTAAACGGCTGCAGCAATCGAAACAAAATTTGGTAGGAGTAAAGATCTATACCAGAATATCTCACGCCCATATTGGAAAACGATGTCAGTGCTACCAACTGCAGAAAAATCGCAATTGAAATTTGAGCTCCATGATGGATATCTTGGAAGGTATGAATAGGAGCTATTTCAAAATTGGCACACGAATAGATAATAATATTGCAGTTTAATTTCCAGGAGGCCATACATCGCAGTGTTGCCAAAATGAATATACGCCTTCTGATAGGTCCAAATTTTAAATGCATATAACTTCTACACTATCAATTGGATTTCAACCAAATTTCGTATGTGCTATGTGTACATAAACAGACATGACTGAACGTATTATTAAGATCCACCAGGGCTGCCAACTGTTAATAAATGCTCTCAATTTATTTTATCCAAATACCAATATATCAGAAAGTATGCCAGCCGACAGCTTTAAACTATACACACGTATAGTACCTGACATTCTATATTAATTTGGAGAAAATTATATACGTCAGTACTACCAACATGATTCTAAGCCTGCTGAGAGGTCCAACTTTAAATACATGTAACTTCTATACTAACATTTGGATTTCAACCAAATTTCGTGTGTGCTATGTGTGCCATAACAGATATGTATATGCCGATTCTTAAGAGTAACCAGGGCTGCCAACTGTTAGTAAATACTGTCTTTATTTTTGTTACCCTAAAATCAATATATCAGAAAGTATGCAAGCCAATAGCTCTAAATTTGCACACGTATAGTACCTGGCATTCTAGATTAATTTGGAGTAACTAATATACTTCAGTGCTGCCAACATGATTCTAAGCCTGCTGATAATTCCAATTTTAAAATGCATGTAACTTCTATACTAACTAATGGATTATATTCAAAATTGACACAACAATAGATCATATTATTTCAGATTATTTCTGACCAATACATGTATGTCATTGTTGCCAACATGATTTTACGCGCGCTGTTAGATCCAATGTTTAACTGCATGTAACGTCCATGCTATCCATTGGACTTCAACCAAATTTTGTATTCTGTACCTTAAGAGATGGAACTAAGAATATATTCAGTCACCAGGGCTGCCAACTGTAGTTCTCTGTTAGGCTACAGTATGCCAGGTATACAGTATTTCGAACTAATTAGAAATTTCGATATTACCAACTTAATTTTGTCATTTTTCTAGATAGATCCATATAGATTAATCATTGGCATAGATCTTAAATTTTAAGAAAAGTAGGCTCTTTAGTTCGTTACGGAACTTCTTGTTTTTGTATTTTATTTTACACGTTACAGTCCTATTAGACCACGCATAGCATTCATGACTACTTGTCCCTGTTTTTCCAGTACTCTTTTCATTCGTGCACTAAAGGCCCTCTTCCTTTCTTCGGTCCACTTTGGTCTTTGGATTGTAGGTGCTGCTCTCTCTGACATCACTACTCACTTTTATACTTTGTGTCAAAAGACGCATTTGTCTATGACGTCTTCTGGGTCGAACTGTGCTTTTTCCAAAATCAATATTGACTTGCATCATCCAGGGTGTAGTAGTCTTGAGCCGCTGTGTGTATTATTATTATTATTATTATTATTATGATTATTATTATTATTATTGTTTTAAGGAGAGGAACAGCAAGGTCATCTGCCAAAATCAATTTTAACCAAAATAAATTGCTATTAGGCCTAGTTACTTTTAGATCCACTGTTATAATTCTACAAAACATTGAAGTTTTGATTAAACGCTTTGGATTTATTCTAGATCACATTGTTTTGTATTCCCAACTCATGTTCCCATGACTCCAACATTCATGGTTTAGAAAATGCCATTTAACATTCTCTCTCTCTCTCTAATTGTTAACAACACGTGACAATCGAAAGAGTTTCGGTTTGCATCATTTCGCGTACAGATGCGTGCATTAGAAAGGTGCTATTGAATGCCTATATTTTGAACAAAGCCCGAACGTGAGGTGATTACAGTGATGTCAAACACAGATGGCCCAAGTGGGATCTCTCGTCACACAAAAACAATGACAGCAATTGGAGTCCATATTGATCGCATCACCTGGCGGGGGTTATGATTACCAATATGAACAGCTTAAAATACGAGGGAGAGGATTTGTGGTATACAGGATGGAAGGTGTCTACTTCATATGAAGGAACAGCTGAATACAGGGTGTCACAATTTAAGCAGAATATTTTAGGAGATGAAAATACACATCAATACAAGAAGTTGTTGCTACTGCTTCTTTTAGGAAACCATGGAAATTCACTTCAAGGATGGCTGAGGTGGGAATCGAACGCTCCTCTACTCAGTTTTTCCACATCAAGGTTAAATAGCTACGTGTATTTGGGTGTGTGTGGAATTTGTGTGATAAGCTATGTTATGATGATGGCTGTACCCGTGTGTGTATTTGTAAATTGGGGATAGGATTGGGAAGGAGGCGGCCATTGCCTTAAGTGAGGAACTATCCCAGCATTTGCCTAGAGTAGAAGTGGGGAAACAGAAAATACTACTGTAAAATCATCTCATAGTGGAATAAAATGCGTAATTACTTTTAAATATTTATTTTGCTTCATGGGCAAAGGTGCTACTTTTATTTTTAGAACGACAAACAGTACCCTACTGTATTTCCACATGCCCCTTACAGTGTATGAAACCCAATCTACTGTGGTGTGTCTCACTGTAACACCCGATTTACAGACCGACAAAGCGACGCCTTTTGCTCGGAGATTAAAAAAAAGAGGACGCCGTGGCGCTAACCGTCACAAGATACACGTCGAGCCTGTAAATCTCCGTTTAATGTGAACTCTTAGTTAATTAACATGAAGAAATAAAAGTTGTGTTTATAGCTCAGTTACAGAACATTTAAACAGACGTAATGGTGCTTATATACCAATTAGACTTGTATTGGCGATACTGCAGGACCTAAACTCTCTACCACTAGAGTTTGTTTGTACAGAACGTCCACCTCGTGATGCAGTGGCTAGCATTCTTGGCTGCCAGCCCTGATGTCCGGGTTCGATTCCCGGCTCTGCCAAGAAGTTTAATTCTGGTCCGTGGGCTGAAACCAGGTACACGTAACCTCGTGATTGAGAAGGGGAGGATTCGATTGCCACCTGAGACATCCACTTCTGCCGGGATGGTTCCTAATGTAATGCCACAGCCACCTCCTTCCCAATCTTCAATTGAATATCAAATACATACACCACTATATAGCCTACACCACAAAACACAGGTTATAATACAAATTCTACACACTGAAGTATACGGGGCTAAATGACCACGATGTCCAAGCCCCTCAAATGAAACAACAGCGTATACAGAAAAATGGAAGGAAGCTTGTAGTTTTACGAGAGCGTTAATCTCGCGATCATGAGCCACGGGACCTCCTATTTACGTAAAATCCGAACCACAGGGCGTGATATTTCACTTCGAAAATCACACATGCATTGGCCGGGAATCTAACCCGGTTCGCCTTGGTGAGAGGCAAGCAGCTTGACCACTGCACCACCACGCCCCACGTATATAGAGTGTACTGCGTAAGTTTAGCTTACAGAATAGGTAGAATGAGACGCTACCGTCGCACAGGAATGTTCAATGTGTTGCAGATACCTCAGGTGATAACAATGAGTTGGAAGCATAGAACAACGCCAGGCACGATGGTGCTAGCAGCAGCCTTCGAAAACTATCTAAGTGTCTCAAATCCTCAAGCTTACCTAGCTATGGTTTCTACTGTACATGGGAGAAGGTATTAATAGTGTATTCAACGAAGCAGTGATCAATAATCTTCATTAAGTGTAATATTACCGAAGCATTTGAAAGCAAGACAGAAGCAGCATGCAAGTACTGTACTGTGGTGTCGTAGATGGGGAGAAACTTCCTCAGAAGTGTACGCTGTGTTCAATACTGTCAGATGCATCACCTGCACCGAGATGTAGTGGCAATTCTTGTTTTCGTAACTTGTTGCTGCTCAGAGATAGTCACCTAAGTGGTACACCTCATATGTCTCGTGATCTGTTGGAAATATTACCCTCCTGAATGCTAATAAGAGTTTGTGGTTTTTAGCACAAACTATAGAAGTGAAATATGTCTAAAACAAACAAGCTGATGTATCTTTATGTTTTAAGACTTGTACACGAGAATTTTTAGTAATTTCGATTTTTCAATAAAATGAGAATTTAGTTCGAAATGCGAAAGTATCTTTCTTACGTTGAATGATAGTTATGTCAATAATAATAATAATAATAATAATAATAATAATAATAATAATAATAATAATAATAATAATAATAATAATAATAATGAACTACTGAATGTATACAAATATGGCCTTGACCTGTTCGTGAGTAGGTAAATGGCCTTCTTTGTTTTTGCTACCAAATCCAAGAAAGCTTTACGGGGCAGTTAATAATAACGGTATTTGGATGAAGAGACCTCAAAACGAACTCTACCAAAAGATCCACACTATAACGGACGTAATCAGAAAACGCCGAGCACAGTTTTATACACACATTTACAGGATGAAAGCTTCAGAACGTCGAAGAAATTGCCGAACGTTATAACACAAATTAAGTGTGGCGCGGAGTGGTTGACAGAGGTTCAGAATGACCTAAAATAGGTCAACATACAATATCTCGAGGACCACACCGGGTGCCGGAATAAAATCAAAAATGTTAAGTTTGAGTTTAGACCATCACGAAAGCCTGAAGAAAAATGGACAGCTGAGCATAGGAAGGAACATTCTGAGAGGATGTAGATATTTGGGGAAGAAAAGCGGGAAAACGCCAGAAGATGAATTAATCATGTATTTAAGTTCAATCGCTCTCCTAAAGGGAAACAAGTGATTAAAAATTAATTATTAAATCGTTATTATTTAGTGATCTTTTCTTTGAAATAGTAATCTACCCGGATCTTTTCATAAAAATAGCAAAAACTCTTGATATCTGTTATTCAGAAAAAGGTATTGGGTGTGATTGAAGTTTATCGAGGAAGGCATCTTTCTTCCATCTAAAGAGAGCTACGTCTTGAGAAGCGACACTGTCATTGTCTGAGGGCATGGTGCAGGCCACCAAGTTTGACAAGTGGAAAATATATCGCTTATTATTTATCTTATTTATCGTATGGCTTTTAATGCCGGGAGTGTCCGAGGACATGTTCGGCTCACCAGAGGCTGTAGCTGCTTCAAGCGGACACCACTAGGGTGAGCTACAAGTTCGTTCAATTTCAAGTACTGTAGTTCCAACTTTCGCTACCAGATATCAATGATACCTAGTGGTGAACATTGGAACTTACATAGAGCGTTACAACGAAATCTAACCTAGAAATTTAGCTCCACACAAGTTTAGTCTGTGGGAGGATCTTTTACATGCCATAAATCTATGACATGGGACCACCGGCTTTACTTCCCCTCCGAAGGAAGGCATAATGAAGGATTTTAACGCT
Organism: Meconema thalassinum; assembly: GCA_946902985.2. Lineage (NCBI taxonomy): Eukaryota > Metazoa > Arthropoda > Insecta > Orthoptera > Tettigoniidae > Meconema > Meconema thalassinum. The sequence goes on along the minus strand of OX336388.2, from coordinate 509,933,806 downwards.
CTTGAAAAATCTGACGGCTTCGGCCGGGTTTGAACCCGCTATCTTGGGCACAGCAGTTCAGCATGCTACCAACTACGCCACCGAAGCCGCTAATATATCGCTGTAGAGACGACAATAATAAAAACAACAGCAACAACGAACTACTGATTGTATACAAATATGGCCTTGACTTGTACGAGAGTAGGCAAATGGCCTTCTTTGTTTTTGCGCTTACATAATGCAGCAAGAATAAGAATAACCGGCAAGTTCATATTAATTATTACAACAATGTGATATTGGCTTAAGTACACTCCAGGTGTGTTAATACACTTAAATTAGTCTGCATATCAATTAATACAGCCCATAGTTTGCTTGATTGAGTATATTTGGGAGGCATTTACATCACAAAAGTAGGCAAGATTGCATAACAACTGTATTAGAAGATTAGGAGCTCCCACCAATTAACGAATGTACATTACTATTTATGTTATTTAATTATCAATATTTATACACAATCTGTGTTATTTGTCAGGTAGAGGAATGGTTTGTTTTCTGTTATTACTCTGATATAACTCCATTTTACTTTCATATTGGATGAATAAATAAATAAAACCTGTAGTGTCCCTAGAGCAAAGGCCTCCCTCGAAAGGGTATTATATCTCACGTGGTGAGCTAGTCACGTGAGATTTTGTCATTATGACAGTCATAATGCTTACTTGAACCACCGTATTTCTAACACCTTCCAGTCCGATCTACGTCTTGCTGTCGTGGACCAGAATGGTCCTAGTAACTGTCGGATTTCGTCCGCCATCTTCTTCTTGGTCTGCCGCGGCTTCTTTTGTCTGTGTATGGGTCCCACATAGTTGCTTTCTGCGCCCATCTCGTGACGTGCCCTACCCATTTCCACTCAATTCTGGCGGCCTGCTGCGCGACGTTCACCGAAGACGTGATTTCTTGGAGTCTCTTGTTTGAAACTCTATCACTCAGTAATATGCCCAAGATTTTCTTCTCCATTCTCCTCTAGCACACTTCTAATGCTCTCATTTTCCTCCGGATGAGAACCGCATTGATGCGCTGCTTTGTCCACTTAAGTGGCGATTATCTTTGAAAGCTTTCTCTTTTTTTACTGAAAGCGACAGTTTTGTACGAGAAAAAGTCTCAGATTTACCCCCAAGGACAGTGTTAAGTACCGAGTCTGACAGGTACATCATATTGGATGGCTAAAGTTCAAAGAATGACGACAGTATGCCATGGTTCTGACTGTGATAAAAAAAAATGCCGTCTTATATTTACAGCACACTAACTCCCATGCAGTCAGTGCATAACCGTGCGAATAGACACACTGCAATAATGCTCCCGATACCTCATCATAGAACCAATACATGTAAATGTTAATCCCGTATTTCAGCTAGTATTCTCAGGAATACACTTACATTGCACCAGTATGCAGGACTTTCTATCAGAACCATATATCTATCAGCTATGCAATGACGAAGGTCAATACGAACAATCAGTTGCTTTAATGAAGGTGAAACGAAATATGATTCTTTTGTACTTAAACTATTTCAGAGTCATGTAATTTCATTCTCAAAAATTTCATAAATTAACAGAGTACAAAAATCCAATTTAGGCTAAAATATAGCATACGTGGGCCGTTCCTTCTTCAACGGTACATATAACGTGTGCAGTGGTGTCCCCACGACTTCATACCTTTGTGATCAATGCAAACAAAGCACGCAATGTATTCGGCTGCACGTGGGCATATTCAGTGGTCTCAGTGTTCTACTCGGACTTTGAGAAGAATTCTCACGCGCTTACGACTAGCCACGAAAGACTAGCCCATCTATAGTGGGGATTCATTTTAAAATAGCAAAAATTGAAATATTATCTAGAATTAATAGCAACTACCTATATCAAGAACATAATTTTATTTCTTGTTTATTGTATTTAACCGCCATCTGACTGAAGCGTGCTGCATAAAGAGGCTTTGTGATCTCAGTGGGTTATACAAGAGCAACAATAAATTCAAACTCAAAATTCAAATGACTGGGCATTGACATATGAGTGACATCTGATCAACACTGATCTGAGATTCTGATGAAGGAGTGTGAAATTCTTCACAATACAGTGGCTTAATAAAACATTCTCTGGTTCACAATAATGACACAAATCATGAAACAGATAAAAGAAATGGCAACTTTCTCAACCACCAGTGGTAATAAAGATAACATCTAAAATATGGAGCTTGCATGTACCTAGGTAGATTACAAATTTGGAAAATAAATGCTTATTCTAATAATCCTGTAATGTTTCGCCACTCGTTGAGGGGCAAATGTTATAATTAATATAATAATAAAATTTAATACTATGATTGATTATAATAATAACTGTAATAATAATTGTAATAATAATTACCGATCAGTTATTACTGATAATACCATACAAGCAAGCCGGCCAGATATTGTTCTTGTGGACAAAGTGAGGAAGAGAGCCTTTATCATTGATAACACAGTGTCCAATTCCCATAATCTGCAACAAAACTGCTATGAGAAGATCACCAAATATCTGCCCTTGGCTGAGGAAATACGGCAAATGTGGAGACAGGAAAGTGTAGTGGTTCTGCCCATAGTCATTTCTTCTACCGGCATCATCCCTAAATCATTGGCGCGCAATCTATAAGTATTGGGGATACATCCTGGTCTACATACAGTATCATCATGCAGAAGGCCGTCATCTTGGAGACCACTTCCATAGCTCGCTCGTTTCTCAATGCGCCCCCCTAAAAGAAGTTGTCATACCGTCTTCCAAACAAGATGACTATGTTGATGTGTACCACTTATGTAGTGAAATGAATGCATTAATAATAATAATAATAATAATAATAATAATAATAATAATAATAATAATAATAATAATAATAATGTGGAGACAGGAAAGTGTAGTGGTTCTGCCCATAGTCATTTCTTCTACCGGCATCATCCCTAAATCATTGGCGCGCAATCTAGAAGGCTGTGACTTGGTGAGGCTGATCGGATCGAGGCTCCTCCTATTTGTATAGTTTGTTTAGTTATTTCATGTCTACTTCAATGTTTTATGGTTTGGAAGATGTTGACTTACTGACAGTACACAGTGTTTAATAGTGATTGTGCGAGGTTTTTATAGTGATATTTGGATATCATATGTCTGTGCATGAAACTTGTTTACGTGGTTGCCTAGGAATTGCTGGTACAGGTTAGGTTAACATTACCACACATATTCCGTTTAAAATAGTTTAATCTATGCCCTGGATTGTGTGTTTATTACTCCGTTTACTCAATTAGTCCGATTGGGCCCCTATAACAGATATTAATTGTGTAATGTCGTTTATTTCGCTAGAAACAGGGGTTAGGATTGAGTTAAATGACATCAGTTGGATCACATATTTACAAAGAATCTGCGTCGATCAGTCAAAATAACACATAGCATTCACAGGAGTGTTGTAAACCTTGCCATAGGTATCAAAGGCAATACCTGGCTGAAGGTATAAAAATCACACAGGAAAGGCAATAATATAATTTGCTTTAAGAAATGTCACTGCCTGTGATACGGCAGGTTACCTCTAGAACCACCGCTAGAGGTGACAATACGCAAACCGGTGGCAGTGGGATGACAAGCTGCTGTCAACCCACCAGTGGACCCGAAGAAGCTCCAGCAGCTCAAGACGATATTGGCGGTACACAAAATCTCGAGTCTCGCACCGCACCTGACGGTAGTGCCTTTGTAATAAATACAACCACTCTCGCTGGTAAGCCCAGAAAACGCATGAAATGGGAAACTCATATGAATGAATATATCATGCGGGCATATTATCGAATAACTCGTCTTGAAACAGATATAACAAACTACCGCCAAGCCCTGCATGCGGCTTTCAAGCAGCAGTATCCTCTGTTTAGCATCACTGAGCAACGAGTCGCGGATCAAAGAAGAGCAATTGTAAAGAATCATTTAGTTCCCGACCCGGTTCTGGATCGAATCAGACAGGAGATATCTCATGAACTATATCCCTCAGCTGCAAGTGGTGAAACTAGCCAAATAAATACTGATAATGAGGTCTCCATGAATGAATCGACTCACGTAAATGAACCTCATAATGGGGAAACAAGCCATCATTCCAAGATCCAAGACGAATTTAATTCAGCTCTGCTTGAATATGCAGGTACTGACCCTACCCAACGTCCAATACTTCAGAGGCAGCAGTCTTCCCGCAAGTTTGCCATGGTGTTGAAAGAACTGAACGAAACCGTACTTCCCAACTATTTAGAAGAGCACCAATCTTTCATGGAGGTTCATACTGCTGTCTATTGTGCAGCACTAGCTGGGGGGTAGGCCACGCCCTCCAAACGAACAGTCTACTGCAAGGAAACCCAGTGATCCACCATGGGCAAAACGTTTAAAACAACGCATTGAACAACTACGCCAGAATGTGAACAGACTGCAACAGTATAAGAATGGAGTGAGAAATAGATGTCTGAACAACCGCATACGAAGGATCATGATGGACTCATCACTAGAAGAATTTCAGGTCCCCGAGGACGCAGTGATAACAGAAGTACTTGATACTTATAAACAAAAACTTGCAGCCCTCTCTAAGCGTCTTAAGAGATACCAGAACACTACCGAGCGGAAGAAACAGAACAATGACTTCAAGCGAAATGAGAGAAAGTTCTATGAAGACCTGAAAAAGACACCTCAAGTTCAGAATGATTCTCTAGAAGGACCCAGTGCGGAGAGTGTTACCGACTACTGGTCATCAATATGGTCTAGGCCGGAAGAACACAACAGTGAAGCTCCGTGGTTTAAGGAAATAGAGAACGCTACCAGACGAATAAATCAAATGGCACATACAGACGTTGATGTTGAGGAACTACGCCAGGTCATCAGCAGCTTACAGAATTGGAAAGCACCTGGAATTGACCGAATCCATAATTACTACTATAAAAGGTTCACATGTACCCACCGTTTACTGGTTATTCACATACAATGTTTTTTGTAAAATCCTGCTGCATTCCCAGTTTTCCTAACCAGAGGGTTAACCTATCTCAAGCCAAAGGACTCTAAAATCACAAAACCATCTGAATATCGCCCCATCACCTGCTTGCCAAACTTTTATAAGATCATTACATCCATTATTGCAAATCGAATTCGTGCGCATTGCGAGGAAAACGCCATTCTCGCAGGGGAGCAAAAGGGTTGCAGAAGGAATTCTCAAGGATGTAAGGAACAGCTCACTATTGATGCCGTGGCATTAGAGCAGGCCTGCAGTAGATCACGAAACCTTTATGCCTGCTTTATTGATTACCAAAAAGCTTTCGATACCGTGCCTCATACATGGCTTATACAGAGCTTGGAGATTTACAAGGTCAACCCTATTATAGTGAACTTCCTGAAGTGCGCAATGGTTTCATGGAGCACTGCCCTCCAACTTACAGTGGGTGGCACTCGTTTAAAATCTTCATTAATACCGATTCGTCGAGGAATTTTCCAAGGAGACTCGCTGAGCCCACTCTGGTTTTGTCTGGCTTTGAATCCTCTCTCGCAAATCCTGAACAGCAGCAACTACGGATTTAGTATTAAGGGTAATCATGGTGAAGCGTACAAGATGAACCATCTTCTTTGCATGGATGATATTAAACTGTATGCATCAACTAAAGTGCACCTACAATACCTCATCTCTATCACCCAGAGCTTTTCCTCAGATATCCATATGCAGTTTGGTTTTGATAAGTGCAGAACACAGACTGTTATTAGAGGCTCGCACTCTGCACAAGGAATACCTGTTGGAGAGGGTCAGAGAAGTATTCAGCCGTTGGAGGAAGGCGCATTGTACAAATATCTTGGGTTCGCCCAGAGTACCCGTCTCAGACATGGTGATATCAAGAAGAACATAACTGAGCAGTATACTTCACGACTTCGCAGTGTTCTTTCTTCAATACTTAGCGCTAAACATATAATTAAGGCAGTTAACACATTTGCAATGCCTGTAGTTACATACTCCTTTGGTATAATAAGGTGGACTCAAACTGAACTGCACGATCTGCAACGAAAAACATCGATGCTTTTATCACGCCATCGTATGCACCATCCGAAATCCGCAACAGAGCGCCTGACTCTACCTCGGTCTGAAGGTGGTAGAGGACTGATAGACATCATGAACCTTCATACAAAACAAGTGACAACTCTGCGTGCATTTTTCCACAACAAAGGAGAAACATCCCCTCTTCATCACACTGTATCTTCAGCTGATGATAATTACACACCGCTCCATCTGTCATCTTTAGATCCACCAGTAAAAGAAATGAAAACTACTGAATACAAGATCGGGAATTGGAAACAGAAGGCGCTTCATGGGAAGTTTCCACATGAGTTGGACCAGCCTCACATCGACAAGTTAGCGTCGCACGCATGGCTGACCCACTCGGTCCTCTTTCCGGAAACTGAGGGATTTGTTGTAGCTATCCAAGACCAAGTTGTTACTACTCGAAGCTATCGGAAATACACACCATCTGCAGTACTCGAAAATGCCACACACAAGCTCTACTGGGACAGAGGAGTTGTGACAGATGTCGCAGTCAGTAACAACCGGCCAGATATCATTGTCATCAATAAAGTACACAAAGAGGCATTACTGATAGATATCGCATGTCCCAACACTCAAAACATCCAAACAACAGCTGCTACTAAAATATCTAAGTACACAGAGCTGGCAATTGAGATAAAGCAGATGTGGAAACTTGATTCGGTGACTACCATCCCAATAATTATATCGTGTACTGGTGTTATACCGAAAACTCTCCACAGTAGTCTATCAATATTGAATCTGCACCCGCAGATATATATTGAACTTCAGAAGGCAGTTCTGTTAAACACATGCCATATTGTTAGGATGTTCCTTGGTGACAATGCCCTGGCCGAATACTCAGCAAAGCTCGATGATCCAGATGGGAATTTAGCTCATCCTACAAATGAAGGAGACTCGTGAAGACTGCGGGAACGACATGGATGTGAAGTCTCTGAACAGTATAATAGAAATTATCTCAGTACAGATGGTTCCTTGCTAAGGCCGAGCCAGGCTGTAACAGAAAATGTAGCCGGTATTTGCCGTGATGATGTTGTCAAACAATAAACTATAATAATAATAATAAATATTTCCGGCAGGGCGCCAGTTCCAAGCTAATGGCTTGAGAACAAAATAAGATATTACCAGGTAGAACACAGAGACATGTTACTCTCGAGCCACCGGATGACGAAGTCACCAACCAGGATTCATTCATGAAAGGGGTTGAATTCCTTGTACTGTAATTTAACTACAAGGAAAGATTCTAATAGCAAAATACTTGAATTTATTAAAAGAAAACATTAATAAAATTACGTTAAATTAAATAGAAAAGTTACGTTAAATTAAATTAAATTGAAAAATGGAAGAAAGTTACGTTAAAATCTGAATCTAGAAAAAAACTTAATTAATTGAGAAGAACAATAAAAGCTACAAAGGAAACTTGTGCCGTTTCATGATGTTCGCTCACCGATGGATATCACGCTGAAGTATTGAGGAGGACGATCTCTCGATTGATGTTGCTGTAGGTGTGTAGGACATCTCCAGAATATTTGGATTCCATCGACGTAACACCGAGGATTGTATTCTTACTAATATTACATAAGTCGCCTCCATAGCGTAGCGGTCAGCATGGTTAGCTGCCGCCCCGGAGGTCCTGGGTTCGATTCCCGGCTCTGCCACGAAATTTGAACAGTGGTATGAGGACTGGAACGGGGTCTACTCAGCCTCGGGTGGTCCAAATGAGTAGAGGGGGTTCGATTCCCACCTCAGCCATCCTTGAAGTGGTTTTCCGTGGTTTCCCACATCGTCTTCGGGTAAATGCCGGGATGGTACCTACTGTAAGGCCACGCCGCCTCCTGCCCTCTTCCTAGCCTATCCATCCCAATCTTCCATCCCTTCCCATCCCTCATGAGGCCCCTGTTCGCTTTGCAGGTGAGGCCGCCTGGGCGAAGTGCTGATCACACCTCCCCAGTTGTATCTATCCTGACCAGATGTTCCAAGCTCCAGGACACTGCCCATAAAGGCGGTAGTGGTGAGTTCCCTCGCTGAGTCCGTGGGAACCACCAACCTAGAGGGTAAATTGACTACGGTAAATAAATTAAAAAATTACATTTTAGTAAGTCAGTAGAGACATAGTGATGAGCCTACTGCCGTATACCTATACTCCGTTCAAGCAATCGGCGAAGTGCCAGTGTGAAAACACCTAGTCTGCGCACAGGAGTGACTCGGCTGACTGGTCCAATGAGGCGCGATGCCACTGAATAATTAGCGCGGGAGGGTGGCGCGACCTTGAATTCAACCAACTCTCGCAATGGCTGGGCTGACAAGCTCCACCCATCGCATTCTCTTTTCACTTCCTCCGTGTGAAGTCATGCGCAAACCTACTTCTCAAATTCCGTGGATGACGTAAGCTATAGGAGATTGAATATCGTGTGTCGGGTGACCACTCGAGTAACAATTGTCGTAGATCTTAAGTCAGTGACATTTGAGTACAAAGTGCCAGGTAACAATTGAATAGCTTTTGTCTTTCCACCGCACGTAGATACACTATATCAGTCAACGTTCCACCTCTTCTCCAAAATTCTTCTTCCAATCACACCAAAGTGCAGAGAGTCCAAACGTCCCCCACTCCTTGATGAAGTATAAGTTCGATGTCTGATTCACCGGTATGATCACGTGAAATCACGCCCTCGCTTCATCATCAATTCCATAGAAATCCAAATCTGTCGCCTAGATGCTAGAGTCTTCCTTAATTTCCAGAATTGTTGGTCAAGCTCTCACATAAATGACTTCTCAGAAAGCTTCAATGGGTAATCTTCCTTGTTGGAATAAATCTTTCCCCCGTCGACTGTAGTAGAGACATCTGTCTGGTGACTTCAATAAGCGGCTTAACGATTGCACAAATTTACTGCGCTGGAAATAACTACTTCTTACTTTACGCAATGGAACAAAGATTTCCTCCATTTTACATTTTATGTTATAAATTAAAATAAGAGGTAGGCTATATAGAAATTCCTATAAAAATGAAATTGAAATAATTAATTAAACGGTAAAAGTTGATGTATCACAATTTGGCCACTTGACACAGAGGGATAAAAGTCTAAATCATTGTCAATGTAGACACAAATAGGTAAGATATCGTTGTTGATATTACAATTGAAAAATTCAAAATGGCTGATTCAATATGGTGGTCCAAATCCTAAAACAAATTGGATTAATTAGACACAAAGCGGTATTAGTAGGTTTTTGACCTTGATGATTACGAGTTTGACCTCAAAATTTACAAGTGTAAATAGCAGAACCAATATAGCAGTCAAAATTTGAAAAGTTATGAAATTTGAGCGGAACAAAATATATTCTGTGTATCAAGAGCTGTACGATGTTTCCCGAGGTACTGTATGCCTTTAAATGTAAATACGTACCAATTTACTTCTTAAATGATAATATTAACAATACTGTTTTTGTTAATCAACATTTACACTGAAAATGAAAGAAATTATCATATATAAAGAAAATTTAGATAAGTAACATATCGGGCAGCATCAGGTTGAATTTTAATTGTCCGATAAACTATATTAACTTTACTTCACGCATATGTTTTTAAATCCTACTACGAGGGCACTATTTCGGTAATGAGCCACACTTGAAGCTGCGACTGCAATATGTCGCTATTTATGTATTTTGTAAAAACTGATAATAGTCTAGAATTCGGTCCAGATTTATGTGATTTATGCATTTATTGACACTTATAGCATAGTAAAGGACAGGATGGGAAGAACGAGAATGAATATAATGTTCTCTTTTGAAAGATCTGACGTGTAAAGAACAATATGTTTTCTCTGCTCAAATTTCATAAGTTTTCAATTATTTCCGCCATATTGGGTCTGCTATTTTAAACTTCTGTATTTTGAGGTCAAATTTGTAATCAGCAAACTCAAAAACCTAGTAATGCTGATTTGTGTCTAATTAGTCCATTATATTTAGGATATGGTCCGCCATATTGGTTCCAACATTTTGAATGTTTTAATTTAATATCAAATTCGTAATGAGCTGGGTCGAAAACCTAATTATGCCAATTATTGTCTCCATTGGCAAAGATTTAGACATTAGTCCAAGTTTTTTGACAATCCACCCCACTGTCCCACAGAGATGATCTTGACGATTTCAGATTTATATTTATATTTTCGCACCTGAAAACACTGTACCAAATTTTGGAAACGCCCTGTAGCCTAAATTAAATAGTTTTTAGTGTCTCAGTTATGATTCCAATATTAATCGGTTCGATTTACAAAGGGCGGAACAAATCCTGGACACTCAGCATCGTACGAATGTCGACTTATAAAGGACTGGCGCTAGTGTGAATAAGTTATACCCTGATCTCTTCCCACGCACGTTGCCTTGGAAGCAATGTCAGCATCGACAAGGAAACGCAATATCTATTTAGGAAGTTAGGCTCCTGATATTGGCAAAGCAGACAATTCACTCCACGTCAGCAAGCTGCGGCCATTGTCGTGCGAGATTTTTCGCGGGAGATCATGGCCTTCTGCTATTGGAGCTGCTGCCAATAACGCGCGATTACTAGGGGGACATGCTACGTCACGTTTATTGTTAAACGCCAGCCAATATGCGACCAATAAATTTAGAAGTCACCCTTCCTCTATTTTCTTCCTACGAACAAAATTTAATTTTGAAAATAGCGCAGCTCTAACCTTTCTTACTGCAGTGGAAGAAAGGAAGAAATTAAGCCCAGAAAGCTTGGCCACACACACTTACAGCCATGGAAAGCACGGTGAAAATGGCCTCGATATTTCGTCCTTTAAATAAAGTGATAGGCCTACCTCAGGTTTAGCTTGTATTAGGATTAAAATGTTGGTATTTGTCGGGTTAACAATGGACGTTGAAATACGGAATAGAATAATGCCATCTTCTTCTTCTTCTCTAGAGCATTATTGGCTGCCACCATGCAGGACCGAGTTCGATTCCCAGGTCTGCCAAGAAATTTAATTCTGGTCTGAGGGCTGGAATGGTGTATACTCAGCCTTGTGAGGCAAAACTGAGAAGAAATAGGTGCGATTCAGCCATACTAGAAGTGGATTTCCGTGGTTTTCCCACTTCTACTCCGGGCAGATGCCGGGATGGTATCTAACTTAAGGCCACGGCCACTTCATACCCAAATCCTACCTCAATTAGTCTATAAATGCACACACTAGTACAGACATCACAATGTCACAGGTTAGGGGATCAGACAAATTCTACACACACCTAACTACACGGGGCTACATGCCCATGATGTCGCAAAGCCCCTGAAGAATCAACAACAACAAATGTCTTCAAGAAATAAAGTTTCTGTCTGAACATTTGGAGTTTTTGGCTAAAACGTTGTATTTATCCCAGATAAGGTACATGGTATGTTTGTCTGTTTGTAATGGATTGGCGTCAAAACTACTGGAGCAAACCACTTTAAAATTCGTGTGAAGGCACCCCCGAAATGTCACTAGGCTACATATTTTTAACATAAGTGCCTTAAGGGGGCGGGGGTGGAAATGGGCAAAATTACGAGGTTGTATAATGTGCGGTCATAGCTCATTTTACGACCCCTCAAACAATACTCGGAGCCCTAACAACCAAATATTAAGGACATAAATCCAACTGTTTCAGAGATATTCCTAGAAAACTAATCTTAGCTCTGATAAACTGATGGAGGAATGGCAAGCCCGTGACCATGGCAACAGTACCTCAAGACGTGACATCCAACTAAGAGGCAATCCCACTCCATTTATTATCTAAAACAGGATAAGAACATTAGGAATCTCAGTAAGGCAATTGCGCAGTTCTTATTCACCTCTTGACATGCAGCTGTAGGCTCAGTCATGATTTCGTGGAATGCACTCGAGATGGCTAAAAATCACTCATTGACTCTGTGCTGTGGCGAAAATCCCTGAGTCTATTCACACGCTACTTATACTGTCTATTTACTGACTGCGTGGCGCAGTGCTTAAGTTCTCGTCCGCTATGCCCAACGCTGCAGGATCGAATCCTAGCGCGATCAGTTGACAATAAATAATTGAGGGTGCCGTACCAGTTGATTTACATGCACGTTAAAGATCCCCTTCGGGGCCAAATTCCGGCAACCCGGCATCTCTAAATGACTCAGTAGATAAAAGGGACGTAAAACCAATAGCAATATTTTTAAAATGTCTACCGCCAGAAGTAAGGGTAACTAATTCTCTTCACAGCTATTTTATGTTTATTGCTGTCACCCTGACCCCAGTGGCTTCTTATCTGATTTTGAGCTCGACGGCCGGGGGCCGTCACCTGTCTCTCGAATGCTAATTTTGTAACCCACACAACCCAATGAAACTAGGATACAGATTATTTTAAACTACTATGAGTTGAGGGAGTTAAAAGTGAGCCCCTTGTATGTTTTTTTTTTCGTTTTGTTTCAAAGTGGTTGGTTCAATTTGCATTTTTAGTCATATAATTTCCCACTCATAGTCTCAGTACAGCTGTACTGGCTCAGTTAGGAAAGCAATCGCAATCTACCTCGCCCGTCACTTTTCGTCTACTGAATCTCACGTCAGTAAGAGGCAATGCTAGTTCATTTACTATCTTAAACGAAACAAATATATAAATAAATAAATAAATGTCTACCGCTTATTATTCCCGTTTTCAACGGGGTCGGGGATGAGATGCGATTACAGTCTATGTGGCAGATGGTTTTTATGGCAGTATGTCATTCCTGGCGCCAACCTAATAAGAGGAGTTAATGCGAGATCAATGAAAATGAATGAAACCTGACAGGGAGGTGGAAGGAAGCGGCTGTGGCCTGTCATAACGTACCGTCCCAGCACTTTCTTGGAGTTGAAAATGGGGAAACCACGGAAGACCATTTTAAGGATGGCCGATGGTGGGGCTCGAACCCACGTCTACCAAGTCCGCAGAGAGCTTGGCCCCATGGCCTAGCCCTGCGCGTTAGTGAGCGTGGCTACCGCTGTAGGTATATGAAAATGAAAATCCACAGCCTGCTTCCAGTCGACCGACCGGGTCAGGGATGAAATGAATGAAGCCCCCATCTAGTGGCGAGGATATGAACTGTGCCGGCTGCCGAAGTCTGTCGCACTCTTCTGGGGCAATGATTAAATGAATGGCAGATGAAATTAAATGATAGTGGAGAGTGTTGCTGGAATGAAATTTTGACAGGGAAAACCGGAGTACCCGGAGAAAAACCTGTCTGCCACAGTTTTGTCCAGCACAGATCTCACATGGGGTGACCAGGATTTGAACCACAGACCCAGCGGTGAGAGGCCAGCATGCTGCCGCCTAAGCCTCAGAGGCTCTTGTCGGTATATAAATCAATAAATAAATATCATTCAACACTCAGAGTGTTATCAGACCAGGAAGTTTAAGGAGACTTCGGGACTTCATGATCATTCGACCGGGTGAACACGGGTAGTACTTCTAGTTTATCATAAACTTAATCTGGTAGTTGTGCTATAAGATCGTTAAGCTATCTGCATTGTTGTCAGTTGTACCGTAAGATATTTGAGCTATATATCCTGTTGTCAAATGTGTCATAAGATGGTTGAGCTATATATCCTGTTGTTAGTGGTGTCATAAGATGGTTGAGCTATAATTTGTCGGCAGCTGTCTCATAAGATGCTTGTGCTATATTTGACCTGTTCTCGAAGCACAATTGAGCACGTTGCTATTATATAGTTATTGTGGGTGGTGTCCAGTTAAGTCTGCACTTGGTATGTAGTACGTCTCTGACATAAGGATGTATTTGAATCTCCGTGTCAGATTGTTTTGTCTTGCTACTTCATTTTACAGTCCCTTTCAAGAAAGAAAAATACCGCCTTCAAGTTATTGGGTTACTAGTGGTGACCCGGGATACAATACATTCTCTTTTTGCTACAACATGTAGAAATTTTCGGATCTCCAATGCCACCCTGAACACCATAGCCGTAACAGCCCTTAAAAGATCTATTAGTATTTCGAGAAATCACTTATATTCCTGAACAGCTATAAGCTTAATATTTATTTATTTATTTATTTATTTATTTATTTATTTTAAGCTGCGGTTTGCCCACTCTCCAAATTATTTCTTATTTATATGTATGAGATGAAAATGAAAATCCAGTCGACCGACCGGGTCAGGGAATGGAATAGCGGCGAGGATATGAACTGTGCGGGCTGCCAAATCCTGTCGCACTCCCCTGGGGCAACGATGAAATGAATGACAGTTGAAATGAAATGATAGTGGAGAGTGTTGCTGGAATGAAATTTGTGACGGGGAAAACCGGAGTACCCGGAGAAAAACCTATCTGCCTCCGCGTTGTCCAGCACAAATCTCACATGAAGTGACCGGGATTTGAACCACGGACCCAGCGGTGAGTGGCCGGCGTACTGCCCCCTAAGCCACATTAGATACATTTCTTAATTTAATATTTTGTAGACCTTCTATTTTTTGTTCTGTCACCTCATTATGCTGATTGTTAAGCTTTGTAAATCAACCTTGCAAGTCGAGGAAGCATAAACTATCTCTACATAGTATAAAACAAAGTCCCCAATTTTCGGATGTAACGGGTAATCTCACCATTCTGAAAAGGATTTCTCGAGGAAGGTTTCTGTACAAAAACATTCAATTACGCCTAAAGGAAGCCAAGCAGTAACTATTTCAGTGAATCGAGTCGAAGGGAAACCTGCCGTCCATGCACCTTTTAAGCTTATGCTGGGTAAACCGTTAAAAATATCTACGTACTATGAGTGTAAAAACTGTTCAGCATGAAAAGTTCTACAAAAATGTCCGGGACAGCATATCTCTATATTTAATACATCACCCACTAGACTATACGTGTATTTACGTTTTCATTTCTACCAACAAACTCCATTCAGTGGAAATTTTAATTACTAGCTTCGGAGTTAGTTTACGAACTAGAGAGCGAGCCTATTACCCCAGCTTCGGCCAGCTTAAAACTGTCGAGTCGTGTCGAGTTAAAACTTCAGAGAAGTGTATATGTGTTTGGAGACTATCCCCTGATAGACCTAAAATTCAAACGAGGGCAGACTATCCCCTGATAGACCTAAAATTCAAACGAGGGCAGACTATCCCCTGATAGACCTAAAATTCAAACGAGGGCAGACTATCCCCTGATAGACCTAAAATTCAAACGAGGGCAGACTATCCCCTGATAGGCCTAAAATTCAAACGAGGGCAGACTATCCCCTGATAGACCTAAAATTCAAACGAGGGCAGACTATCCCCTGATAGACCTAAAATTCAAACTAGGGCAGACTATCCCCTGATAGACCTAAAATTCAAACGAGGGCAGACTATCCCCTGATAGACCTAAAGTTCAAACGAGGGCAGACTATCCCCTGATAGGCCTAAAATTCAAACGAGGGCAGACTATCCCCTGATAGGCCTAAAGTTCAAACGAGGGCAGACTATCCCCTGATAGACCTAAAATTCAAACGAGGGCAGACTATCCCCTGATAGGCCTAAAGTTCAAACGAGGGCAGACTATCCCCTGATAGACCTAAAATTCAAACGAGGGCAGACTATCCCCTGATAGGCCTAAAGTTCAAACGAGGGCAGACTATCCCCTGATAGGCCTAAAATTCAAACGAGGGCAGACTATCCCCTGATAGACCTAAAATTCAAACGAGGGCAGACTACCCCCTGATAGATCTAAAATTCAAACGAGGGCAGACTATCCCATGATAGACCTAAAGTTCAAACGAGGGCAGACTATCCCCTGATAGGCCTAAAATTCAAACGAGGGCAGACTATCCCCTGATAGGCCTAAAGTTCAAACGAGGGCAGACTATCCCCTGATAGACCTAAAATTCAAACGAGGGCAGACTATCCCCTGATAGGCCTAAAGTTCAAACGAGGGCAGACTATCCCCTAATAGACCTAAAATTCAAACGAGGGCAGAATATCCCCTGATAGGCCTAAAGTTCAAACGAGGGCAGACTATCCCCTGACAGGCCTAAAGTTCAAACGAGGGCAGACTATCCCCTGATAGACCTAAAATTCAAACGAGGGCAGACTATCCCCTGATAGGCCTAAAGTTCAAACGAGGGCAGACTATCCCCGGATAGACCTAAAATTCAAACGAGGGCAGACTATCCCCTGATAGGCCTAAAGTTCAAACGAGGGCAGACTATCCCCTGATAGACCTAAAGTTCAAACGAGGGCAGACTATCCCCTGATAGACCTAAAATTCAAACGAGGGCAGACTATCCCCTGATAGGCCTAAAGTTCAAACGAGGGCAGACTATCCCCTGATAGACCTAAAATTCAAACGAGGGCAGACTATCCCCTGATAGACCTAAAATTCAAACGAGGGCAGACTATCCCCTGATAGGCCTAAAATTCAAACGAGGGCAGACTATCCCCTGATAGACCTAAAATTCAAACGAGGGCAGACTATCCCCTGATAGACCTAAAATTCAAACGAGGGCAGACTATCCCCTGATAGACCTAAAATTCAAACGAGGGCAGACTATCCCCTGATAGACCTAAAGTTCAAACGAGGGCAGACTATCCCCTGATAGGCCTAAAATTCAAACGAGGGCAGACTATCCCCTGATAGGCCTAAAGTTCAAACGAGGGCAGACTATCCCCTGATAGACCTAAAATTCAAACGAGGGCAGACTATCCCCTGATAGGCCTAAAGTTCAAACGAGGGCAGACTATCCCCTGATAGACCTAAAATTCAAACGAGGGCAGACTATCCCCTGATAGGCCTAAAGTTCAAACGAGGGCAGACTATCCCCTGATAGGCCTAAAATTCAAACGAAGGCAGACTATCCCCTGATAGACCTAAAATTCAAACGAGGGCAGACTATCCCCTGATAGATCTAAAATTCAAACGAGGGCAGACTATCCCCTGATAGACCTAAAGTTCAAACGAGGGCAGACTATCCCCTGATAGGCCTAAAATTCAAACGAGGGCAGACTATCCCCTGATAGGCCTAAAGTTCAAACGAGGGCAGACTATCCCCTGATAGACCTAAAATTCAAACGAGGGCAGACTATCCCCTGATAGGCCTAAAGTTCAAACGAGGGCAGACTATCCCCTGATGGACCTAAAATTCAAACGAGGGCAGACTATCCCCTGATAGGCCTAAAGTTCAAACGAGGGCAGACTATCCCCTGACAGGCCTAAAGTTCAAACGAGGGCAGACTATCCCCTGATAGACCTAAAATTCAATCGAGGGCAGACTATCCCCTGATAGGCCTAAAGTTCAAACGAGGGCAGACTATCCCCTGATAGACCTAAAGTTCAAACGAGGGCAGACTATCCCCTGATAGACCTAAAATTCAAACGAGGGCAGACTATCCCCTGATAGGCCTAAAGTTCAAACGAGGGCAGACTATCCCCTGATAGACCTAAAATTCAAACGAGGGCAGACTATCCCCTGATAGGCCTAAAGTTCAAACGAGGGCAGACTATCCCCTGATAGACCTAAAATTCAAACGAGGGCAGACTATCCCCTGATAGACCTAAAGTTCAAACGAGGGCAGACTATCCCCTGATAGGCCAAAAGTTCAAACGAGGGCAGACTATCCCCTGATAGGCCTAAAGTTCAAACGAGGGCAGACTATCCCCTGATAGACCTAAAGTTCAAACGAGGGCAGACTATCCCCTGATAGACCTAAAGTTCAAACGAGGGCAGACTATCCCCTGATAGACCTAAAATTCAAACGAGGGCAGACTATCCCCTGATAGGCCTAAAGTTCAAACGAGGGCAGACTATCCCCTGATAGACCTAAAATTCAAACGAGGGCAGACTATCCCCTGATAGGCCTAAAGTTCAAACGAGGGCAGACTATCCCCTGATAGACCTAAAATTCAAACGAGGGCAGACTATCCCCTGATAGGCCTAAAGTTCAAACGAGGGCAGACTATCCCCTGATAGGCCTAAAGTTCAAACGAGGGCAGACTATCCCCTGATAGACCTAAAATTCAAACGAGGGCAGACTATCCCCTGATAGGCCTAAAGTTCAAACGAGGGCAGACTATCCCCTGATAGGCCTAAAGTTCAAACGAGGGCAGACTATCCCCTGACAGACCTAAAATTCAAACGAGGGCAGACTATCCCCTGATAGGCATAAAGTTCAAACGAGGGCAGACTATCCCCTGATAGGCCTAAAGTTCAAACGAGGGCAGACTATCCCCTGATAGACCTAAAATTCAAACGAGGGCAGACTATCCCCTGATAGACCTAAAATTCAAACGAGGGCAGACTATCCCCTGATAGGCCTAAAATTCAAACGAGGGCAGACTATCCCCTGATAGGCCTAAAGTTCAAACGAGGGCAGACTATCCCCTGATAGACCTAAAGTTCAAACGAGGGCAGGCTATCTCCTGATAGACCTAAAATTCAATCGAGGGCAGACTATCCCCTGATAGGCCTAAAATTCAACGAGGGCAGACTATCCCCTGATAGGCCCAAAGTTCAAACGAGGGCAGACTATCCTGTGATAGACCTAAAGTTCAAACGAGGACAGACTATCCCCTGATAGGCCTAAAATTCAAACGAGGGCAGACTATCCCCTGATAGGCCTAAAATTCAAACGAGGGCAGACTATCCCCTGATAGGCTTAAAATTCAAACGAGGGCAGACTATCCCCTGATAGGCCTAAAATTCAAACGAGGGCAGGATGTCCCCTGATAGGCCTAAAGTTCAAACGAGGGCAGACTATCTCCTGATATGCCTAAAATTCAAACGAGGGCAGGATGTCCCCTGATAGGCCTAAAGTTCAAACAAGGGCAGGCTATCTCCTGATAGGCCTAAAATTCAAACGAGGGCAGGATGTCCCCTGATAGGCCTAAAATTCAAATCAGGACAGGCTCTCCCCTGATGGGCCTAAAATTCAAACGAGGGCAGGCTGTCTCCTGATAGGCCTAAAGTTCAAACGAGGGCAGGATTTCCCCTGATGGGCCTAAAATTCAAACGAGGGCAGGATGTCCCCTGATAGGCCTAAAATTCAAACGAGGGCAGACTATCCCCTGATAGGCCTAAAATTCAAACGAGGGCAGGCTATCTCCTGATAGGCCTAAAATTCAAAGGAGGGCAGGCTATCTCCTGATGGGCCTAAAATTCAAACGAGGGCAGAATGTCCCCTGATAGGCCTAAAATTCAAACGAGGGCAGGATGCCCCTGATAGGCCTAAAGTTCAAACGAGGGCAGACTATCTCCTGATAGGCCTAAAATTCAAACGAGGGCAGGATGTCCCCTGATAGGCCTAAAATTCAAACGAGGGCAGACTATACCCTGATAGGCCTAAAATTCAAACGAGGGCAGGCCATCTCCTGATGGGCCTAAAATTCAAACGAGGGCAGGATGTCCCCTGATAGGCCTAAAATTCAAACGAGGGCAGGCTATCTCCTGATAGGCCTAAAATTCAAACAAGGGCAGAATATCCCCTGATGGGCCTAAAATTCAAACCAGGGCAGGATGTTCCCTGATAGGCCTAAAATTCTAACGAGGGCAGACTATCCCCTGATAGGCCTAAAATTCAAACGAGGGCAGGCTATCTCCTGATAGGCCTAAAATTCAAATGAGGGCAGGCTATCTCCTAATAGGCCTAAAATTCAAACGAGGGCAGGATGTCCCCTGATAGGCCTAAAGTTCAAACGAGGGCAGGCTATCTCTTGATAGGCCTAAAGTTCAATCGAGGGCAGGCTATCTCTTGATAGGCCTAAAATTCAAACGAGGGCAGGATGTCCCCTGATAGGCCTAAAAGTCAAACGAGGGCAGGCTATCTCCTGATAGGCCTAAAATTCAAACGAGGGCAGGCTGTCCCCTGATAGGCCTAAAGTTCAAACGAGGGCAGACTATCCCCTGATAGACCTAAAATTCAAACGAGGGCAGACTATCCCCTGATAGGCCTAAAGTTCAAACGAGGGCAGACTATCCCCTGATAGGCCTAAAATTCAAACGAGGGCAGACTATCCCCTGATAGACCTAAAATTCAAACGAGGGCAGACTACCCCCTGATAGATCTAAAATTCAAACGAGGGCAGACTATCCCCTGATAGACCTAAAGTTCAAACGAGGGCAGACTATCCCCTGATAGGCCTAAAATTCAAACGAGGGCAGACTATCCCCTGATAGGCCTAAAGTTCAAACGAGGGCAGACTATCCCCTGATAGACCTAAAATTCAAACGAGGGCAGACTATCCCCTGATAGGCCTAAAGTTCAAACGAGGGCAGACTATCCCCTAATAGACCTAAAATTCAAACGAGGGCAGAATATCCCCTGATAGGCCTAAAGTTCAAACGAGGGCAGACTATCCCCTGACAGGCCTAAAGTTCAAACGAGGGCAGACTATCCCCTGATAGACCTAAAATTCAAACGAGGGCAGACTATCCCCTGATAGGCCTAAAGTTCAAACGAGGGCAGACTATCCCCGGATAGACCTAAAATTCAAACGAGGGCAGACTATCCCCTGATAGGCCTAAAGTTCAAACGAGGGCAGACTATCCCCTGATAGACCTAAAGTTCAAACGAGGGCAGACTATCCCCTGATAGACCTAAAATTCAAACGAGGGCAGACTATCCCCTGATAGGCCTAAAGTTCAAACGAGGGCAGACTATCCCCTGATAGACCTAAAATTCAAACGAGGGCAGACTATCCCCTGATAGGCCTAAAGTTCAAACGAGGGCAGACTATCCCCTGATAGGCCTAAAATTCAAACGAGGGCAGACTATCCCCTGATAGACCTAAAATTCAAACGAGGGCAGACTATCCCCTGATAGACCTAAAATTCAAACGAGGGCAGACTATCCCCTGATAGACCTAAAATTCAAACGAGGGCAGACTATCCCCTGATAGACCTAAAGTTCAAACGAGGGCAGACTATCCCCTGATAGGCCTAAAATTCAAACGAGGGCAGACTATCCCCTGATAGGCCTAAAGTTCAAACGAGGGCAGACTATCCCCTGATAGACCTAAAATTCAAACGAGGGCAGACTATCCCCTGATAGGCCTAAAGTTCAAACGAGGGCAGACTATCCCCTGATAGACCTAAAATTCAAACGAGGGCAGACTATCCCCTGATAGGCCTAAAGTTCAAACGAGGGCAGACTATCCCCTGATAGGCCTAAAATTCAAACGAGGGCAGACTATCCCCTGATAGACCTAAAATTCAAACGAGGGCAGACTATCCCCTGATAGATCTAAAATTCAAACGAGGGCAGACTATCCCCTGATAGACCTAAAGTTCAAACGAGGGCAGACTATCCCCTGATAGGCCTAAAATTCAAACGAGGGCAGACTATCCCCTGATAGGCCTAAAGTTCAAACGAGGGCAGACTATCCCCTGATAGACCTAAAATTCAAACGAGGGCAGACTATCCCCTGATAGGCCTAAAGTTCAAACGAGGGCAGACTATCCCCTGATGGACCTAAAATTCAAACGAGGGCAGACTATCCCCTGATAGGCCTAAAGTTCAAACGAGGGCAGACTATCCCCTGACAGGCCTAAAGTTCAAACGAGGGCAGACTATCCCCTGATAGACCTAAAATTCAATCGAGGGCAGACTATCCCCTGATAGGCCTAAAGTTCAAACGAGGGCAGACTATCCCCTGATAGACCTAAAGTTCAAACGAGGGCAGACTATCCCCTGATAGACCTAAAATTCAAACGAGGGCAGACTATCCCCTGATAGGCCTAAAGTTCAAACGAGGGCAGACTATCCCCTGATAGACCTAAAATTCAAACGAGGGCAGACTATCCCCTGATAGGCCTAAAGTTCAAACGAGGGCAGACTATCCCCTGATAGACCTAAAATTCAAACGAGGGCAGACTATCCCCTGATAGACCTAAAGTTCAAACGAGGGCAGACTATCCCCTGATAGGCCAAAAGTTCAAACGAGGGCAGACTATCCCCTGATAGGCCTAAAGTTCAAACGAGGGCAGACTATCCCCTGATAGACCTAATGTTCAAACGAGGGCAGACTATCCCCTGATAGACCTAAAGTTCAAACGAGGGCAGACTATCCCCTGATAGACCTAAAATTCAAACGAGGGCAGACTATCCCCTGATAGGCCTAAAGTTCAAACGAGGGCAGACTATCCCCTGATAGACCTAAAATTCAAACGAGGGCAGACTATCCCCTGATAGGCCTAAAGTTCAAACGAGGGCAGACTATCCCCTGATAGACCTAAAATTCAAACGAGGGCAGACTATCCCCTGATAGGCCTAAAGTTCAAACGAGGGCAGACTATCCCCTGATAGGCCTAAAGTTCAAACGAGGGCAGACTATCCCCTGATAGACCTAAAATTCAAACGAGGGCAGACTATCCCCTGATAGGCCTAAAGTTCAAACGAGGGCAGACTATCCCCTGATAGGCCTAAAGTTCAAACGAGGGCAGACTATCCCCTGATAGACCTAAAATTCAAACGAGGGCAGACTATCCCCTGATAGGCCTAAAGTTCAAACGAGGGCAGACTATCCCCTGATAGGCCTAAAGTTCAAACGAGGGCAGACTATCCCCTGATAGACCTAAAATTCAAACGAGGGCAGACTATCCCCTGATAGACCTAAAATTCAAACGAGGGCAGACTATCCCCTGATAGGCCTAAAATTCAAACGAGGGCATTCTATCCCCTGATAGGCCTAAAGTTCAAACGAGGGCAGACTATCCCCTGATAGACCTAAAGTTCAAACGAGGGCAGGCTATCTCCTGATAGACCTAAAATTCAATCGAGGGCAGACTATCCCCTGATAGGCCTAAAATTCAACGAGGGCAGACTATCCCCTGATAGGCCTAAAGTTCAAACGAGGGCAGACTATCCCCTGATAGACCTAAAGTTCAAACGAGGACAGACTATCCCCTGATAGGCCTAAAATTCAAACGAGGGCAGACTATCCCCTGATAGGCCTAAAATTCAAACGAGGGCAGACTATCCCCTGATAGGCTTAAAATTCAAACGAGGGCAGACTATCCCCTGATAGGCCTAAAATTCAAACGAGGGCAGGATGTCCCCAGATAGGCCTAAAGTTCAAACGAGGGCAGACTATCTCCTGATATGCCTAAAATTCAAACGAGGGCAGGATGTCCCCTGATAGGCCTAAAGTTCAAACGAGGGCAGGCTATCTCCTGATAGGCCTAAAATTCAAACGAGGGCAGGATGTCCCCTGATAGGCCTAAAATTCAAATCAGGACAGGCTCTCCCCTGATGGGCCTAAAATTCAAACGAGGGCAGGCTGTCTCCTGATAGGCCTAAAGTTCAAACGAGGGCAGGATTTCCCCTGATGGGCCTAAAATTCAAACGAGGGCAGGATGTCCCCTGATAGGCCTAAAATTCAAACGAGGGCAGACTATCCCCTGATAGGCCTAAAATTCAAACGAGGGCAGGCTATCTCCTGATAGGCCTAAAATTCAAAGGAGGGCAGGCTATCTCCTGATGGGCCTAAAATTCAAACGAGGGCAGAATGTCCCCTGATAGGCCTAAAATTCAAACGAGGGCAGGATGTCCCCTGATAGGCCTAAAGTTCAACGAGGGCAGACTATCTCCTGATAGGCCTAAAATTCAAACGAGGGCAGGATGTCCCCTGATAGGCCTAAAATTCAAACGAGGGCAGACTATACCCTGATAGGCCTAAAATTCAAACGAGGGCAGGCCATCTCCTGATGGGCCTAAAATTCAAACGAGGGCAGGATGTCCCCTGATAGGCCTAAAATTCAAACGAGGGCAGGCTATCTCCTGATAGGCCTAAAATTCAAACAAGGGCAGAATATCCCCTGATGGGCCTAAAATTCAAACCAGGGCAGGATGTCCCCTGATAGGCCTAAAATTCTAACGAGGGCAGACTATCCCCTGATAGGCCTAAAATTCAAACGAGGGCAGGCTATCTCCTGATAGGCCTAAAATTCAAATGAGTGCAGGCTATCTCCTGATAGGCCTAAAATTCAAACGAGGGCAGGATGTCCCCTGATAGGCCTAAAGTTCAAACGAGGGCAGGCTATCTCTTGATAGGCCTAAAGTTCAATCGAGGGCAGGCTATCTCTTGATAGGCCTAAAATTCAAACGAGGGCAGGATGTCCCCTGATAGGCCTAAAAGTCAAACGAGGGCAGGCTATCTCCTGATAGGCCTAAAATTCAAACGAGGGCAGGCTGTCCCCTGATAGGCCTAAAGTTCAAACGAGGGCAGACTATCCCCTGATAGGCCTAAAATTCAAACGAGGGCAGGCTGTCCCCTGATAGGCCTAAAGTTCAAACGAAGGAAGACCATCCCCTGATAGGCCTAAAGTTCAAACGAGGGTAGGCTGTCCCTGATAGGCCTAAAGTTCAAACGAGGGCAGAATTTCCCCTGATAGGCCTAAAGTTCGAACGAGGGCAGACTACCCCTGATAGGCCTAAAGTTCAAACGAGGGCAGGATATCCCCTGATAGGCCTAAAATTCAAACGAGGACGGGATGTCCCCTGATAGGCCTAAAATTTAAACGTGACAGGCTATCCCCTGATAGGCCTAAAATTCAAACGAGTGTAGGTTATCCCCTAATAGGCCGAAAATTCAAAATGTTCAAACAGATAGCATTATTATTTATTTTTGGAGATTCGTCCAGATTGAAAGGATAGCGTACAGTATAAGCGGAACAGTTCTTCTAAAATATCTTGATCTTGATCTCACACTCCTCTAATCTTACAGTTTACTCTCAATTTTGATTCCATTTAAAGTGCAGTTTCATCCCACTCTTGGCGGGCCACTTAGTCTGGAGTGCGCTGGAGGGCTGGTTGCCATGGTAACCCCGGCAGCATCCTGTACTGTGAGTTTACCTTCACTCTGCACTCCAGGCACGAGGTGAAGAGCACGTCCATTAACATACCCCTACCAACATCCCACTAGCCTTTAGGAACTTGGGATATGGTGGTCAACAGTACGGGACTACAGCCACGAGGTGAAGAGCACGTCCATTAACATACCCCTACCAACATCCCACTAGCCTTTAGGAACTTGGGATATGGTGGTCAACAGTACGGGACTACAGCCACGAGGTGAAGGGCACGTCCATTAACATACCCCTACCAACATCCCACTAGCCTTTAGGAACTTGGGATATTCTGGTCAACAGTACGGGACTACAGCCACGAGGTGAAGGGCACGTCCATTAACATACCCCTACCAACATCCCACTAGCCTTTAGGAACTTGGGATATGGTGGTCAACAGTACGGGACTACAGCCACGAGGTGAAGAGCACGTCCATTAACATACCCCTACCAACATCCCACTAGCCTTTAGGAACTTGGGATATTCTGGTCAACAGTACGGGACTACAGCCACGAGGTGAAGAGCACGTCCATTAACATACCCCTACCAACATCCCACTAGCCTTTAGGAACTTGGGATATGGTGGTCAACAGTACGGGACTACAGCCACGAGGTGAAGAGCACGTCCATTAACATACCCCTACCAACATCCCACTAGCCTTTAGGAACTTGGGATATGGTGGTCAACAGTACGGGACTACAGCCACGAGGTGAAGGGCACGTCCATTAACATACCCCTACCAACATCCCACTAGCCTTTAGGAACTTGGGATATTCTGGTCAACAGCACGGTACTACAGCCACGAGGTGAAGAGCACGTCCATTAACATACCCCCTACCAACATCCCACTAGCCTTTAGGAACTTGGGATATTGTGGTCAACAGCACGGTACTCCTGCACGAGGTGAAGAGCACGTCCATTAACATACCCCTACCAACATCCCACTAGCCTTTAGGAACTTGGGATATGGTGGTCAACAGCACGGTACTCCTGCTGGAGGTGAAGAGCACGTCCATTAACATACCCCTACCAACATCCCACTAGCCTTTAGGAACTTGGGATATGGTGGTCAACAGTACGGTACTCCTGCACGAGGTGAAGAGCACGTCCATTAACATACCCCTACCAAC
Source organism: Meconema thalassinum (assembly GCA_946902985.2). Taxonomy (NCBI): domain Eukaryota; kingdom Metazoa; phylum Arthropoda; class Insecta; order Orthoptera; family Tettigoniidae; genus Meconema; species Meconema thalassinum. Next base: position 509,907,800 of record OX336388.2, on the reverse strand, counting down.
ATCCCACTAGCCTTTAGGAACTTGGGATATTGTGGTCAACAGCACGGTACTACAGCCACGAGGTGAAGAGCACGTCCATTAACATACCCCCTACCAACATCCCACTAGCCTTTAGGAACTTGGGATATTGTGGTCAACAGCACGGTACTCCTGCACGAGGTGAAGAGCACGTCCATTAACATACCCCTACCAACATCCCACTAGCCTTTAGGAACTTGGGATATGGTGGTCAACAGCACGGTACTCCTGCAGGAGGTGAAGAGCACGTCCATTAACATACCCCTACCAACATCCCACTAGCCTTTAGGAACTTGGGATATGGTGGTCAACAGTACGGGACTACAGCCACGAGGTGAAGAGCACGTCCATTAACATACCCCCTACCAACATCCCACTAGCCTTTAGGAACTTGGGATATGGTGGTCAACAGCACGGTACTCCTGCACGAGGTGAAGAGCACGTCCATTAACATACCCCTACCAACATCCCACTAGCCTTTAGGAACTTGGGATATGGTGGTCAACAGCACGGTACTCCTGCAGGAGGTGAAGAGCACGTCCATTAACATACCCCTACCAACATCCCACTAGCCTTTAGGAACTTGGGATATGGTGTCAACAGTACGGTACTCCTGCACGAGGTGAAGAGCACGTCCATTAACATACCCCTACCAACATCCCACTAGCCTTTAGGAACTTGGGATATGGTGGTCAACAGTACGGGACTACAGCCACGAGGTGAAGAGCACGTCCATTAACATACCCCCTACCAACATCCCACTAGCCTTTAGGAACTTGGGATATTGTGGTCAACAGTACGGTACTCCTGCACGAGGTGAAGAGCACGTCCATTAACATACCCCTACCAACATCCCACTAGCCTTTAGGAACTTGGGATATTGTGGTCAACAGCACGGTACTCCTGCAGGAGGTGAAGAGCACGTCCATTAACATACCCCTACCAACATCCCACTAGCCTTTAGGAACTTGGGATATTGTGGTCAACAGCACGGTACTCCTGCACGAGGTGAAGAGCACGTCCATTAACCTACCCCTACCAACATCCCACTAGCCTTTAGGAACTTGGGATATGGTGTCAACAGTACGGTACTCCTGCACGAGGTGAAGAGCACGTCCATTAACATACCCCTACCAACATCCCACTAGCCTTTAGGAACTTGGGATATTGTGGTCAACAGCACGGTACACCTGGCACGAGGTGAAGAGCACGTCCATTAACATACCCCTACCAACATCCCACTAGCCTTTAGGAACTTGGGATATTGTGGTCAACAGTACGGGACTACAGCCACGAGGTGAAGAGCACGTCCATTAACATACTCCTACCAACATCCCACTAGTCTTTAGGAACTTGGGATATTGTGGTCAACAGTACGGGACTACAGCCACGAGGTGAAATGCACGTCCATTGCAGATACAGCAATGTTTCGACATAATCACCACCAGAATAGAGATGCCTGTCATATCGTGGCATCAACTTTTGTGTCCGGCTCCGTGGCTAAATGGTTAGCACGCTAGGCTTTGGCCCGAACTACTCCGGGTTTGATTCCCGGCCGAGCCATCAGGGATTTTAATCTCCTAGGGTTAATCTCCGTGGCTCGGGAACTGGGTGTATGTGACGTGTTCATTATCACTTCATCCTCATTACGACGCGCAGGTCACCCACGGGTGTCAACTTGAAAGACCTGCACTCGGCTTCTCCGGGGGCCACACGATCATCAATCAACTTCTGTATTCCTGTGTCGTAGAAATCTGCCGCCTGGGAATGGAACAAGCGTGCAACATTGCTCTTCGCAATTTTTCGTAGATATCGTGATCCTTGTACCGGCTGTTCAAGGAAGTGTGTGCCATGTTGGTACTGAAAATCCTGACACCCGACAACAAAATGCAGCACTTAGGAGTTCGGTTGGGAGCTGTTTGATCACCCACCACACAGTCCTGATCTTGCTCCCAGTGATGTCCATCTTTTCTTGAACCTCAATAAATTCTCGTCCTCCGCTGAGCATTTTTAGATTTATTTCTAGCACTAGGAAATTAATTGTAACTTCTCGTCTATTCTAATTGGGCATATTCGTGCCAACTGACTGAATTTCAATGTACCACGCATCAATTCAAGGAACAATAACACATTAATATCAATTAAAAGAACCAGGACATCTGTCTACAAAAATTCACCGCTGAGTAGACTAGGTAATATTTTCAATAACGTTGCTCAAAGAAATTATGCCATAGATTTTAGTACTTACTTGACAGTAATTTTGATGGAATTTCTAACCTCTCTCCAGAAATAATGTCCCAAACCTTGCAAATTGTAAATCTTGAATTCTTACCACTGTGCCATTCTATCTAACCAACCTTGTATTTCACATGTATTATTTGTACTACACTGTTTTAGTTTCGCATCTAGTTATTTTAATTAGTTTTATTTAGTCTGTTTAGTTTAAGTTAATAGCCTATAAGTATTAAGATAACATACTGTGTAATCTTAATGCCACTGTGATTGGGATGAAAATCCTGTTGTGCGAAATTAAATAAATAAAAATAAAATAAACATAGACTAAATCTACTCGACTTGGTTGGTAGGTTGGTTGATTGGTTGGTTGGTTCCTTATTCTAGGGGCTGCGACAACGCGGTCATGTAGCCCCGTGTACTTTGGGTGTGTGTAAAATCTGTCTGTTAACCGGTGTTATTTGTGATGACTGTACTAGTGTGTGTATCTGTTTTTAATTCAAGTAAGGACTGCAACTTTGATTTTTTCAAATAGTTCCTACTTTTGCCGCCAAACGCCACCGTCAACGACTACTAGGCCTAGTTCAGAACTTAGCTACAAGACACCACCACAGTCGGCTCTTGGCAACGAACGTAGGATCCTATGGTGTTGTTTACATTCTTAACCTATACAATTTAGCTTCACACAGGTGTAATTAGTGGTCGGTTCTTTAACATGCCATAAATCTATGACATGGGACCGCCGGCTTTACTTCCCCTCCGAAGGAAGGCATACTGAGGGATTTTTAACGCTCTTAAAAAATCCGACGGCTTCGGCCAGGTTTTCTACTGGACTTGATATCGCAGTTTTAAACACGCGTAAGTGCTAACTGATGGTCTTGGGATTCCATCTCTCAATCCTGAGTGAAGGCTTCTCAGTAATCTGAGCATCACAACCGAACAAATTAAATGTAACTGAAGTACCAAAATCTCCAAGAATAACTGTGTGCACTAGGACTAGGTAATATCCCCAAGTGGTGGGTCGCACACAGTGGGTAGTGTGACCCTGGCACAAAGTGACATGTGAGAGCACATCTTAATTGTGATATACTCACACTCTAATTGCTTGGCTCACTGCACCGCACAGTAAGATAGTCCAACCATGCAGTATGTTCAACTGAGAATGGTGTGCTGTGTTGGACTTCCCATCAGTTGCAAGGCTGGCGAAGGTATGTTGAGAGCATCTGTTATCGATAAACATGTTGATTTTCCCCAACCGTTAACTGCACGCGCGTCCAATTGGAACATAGTTACACGTGTGTGGAACTCTGGACCGCATGTATAGGGTGTTATGAAAGTATCTATTATTGTAGGAGGTAAATGTGTGAATTAAAATAGGATTTATTTATTTATTTATGTATTTATTTATCGTATGGCTGTTAGTGCCGGGAGTGTCCGAGGACATGTTCGGCTCGCCAGAGGCTGTAGCTGCTTCAAGCGGACACCCATGGGGTGAGCTCTACAAGTCCCACCGCTAGGTGTCACAGACATCTATTAGCGAAAGTTGGAACTTTGATAGAGCGTTTGAACTAAATCTAACCTAGAAATTTAGCTTCACACAAGTTAAGTTAGTGGAAGGATCTTTTACATGCCATAAATCTATGACATGGGACCACCGGCTTTACTTCCCCTCCGAAGGAAGGCATACTGAAGGATTTCAACATTCTTAAACAATTTGACGCATTCGGCTGGGTTTGAACTCGCGATCTTGGGAACAGCAGTTCAGCGTGCTACCAACTACGCCACTGAAGCCGCTAGATAGGAATAAAATGTATAAGAAACATGAGTCCTACAGCGGCTACTTTCTGAGATCTGAACATATCACTAAGTTAGAATGCAAGTCTTCCATCTCCAAATATGGGTCTTTTGTGCTTATGTTTGGTATACATTAGTTGAGGATGCTTGTGTTGTATGTTATTTTCATTTTTTTGATAGCTGCTGCCACCTATGAGAAATCTGCGAGTGAAAATAACATTGTTGGTCATTTGCGAGCAATTCAAACTTTCAAACTCATTTATCACAGAACTAGCTAAAGTGGATATGGAACACTTACATTCTAACCTAGCAATATGTTTATAGGGCGCGCAGACCACCAGCCAATCGTAGTAGACACCCATGGTAAAGGAATACTAATACGTTACAAGAAAATAATAGTCGCCTCCGTAACGTAGCGGTCAGCATGGTTAGCTGCCGCCCCGGAGGTCCTGGGTTCGATTCCCGGCTCTGCCACAAAATTTGAAAAGTGGTGTGAGGACTGGAACGGGTGGTCCAAATGAGTAGAGGGGTTCGATTCCACCTCAGCCATCCTCGAAGTGGTTTTCCGTGGTTTCCCACTTCGTCTTCGGGCAAATGCCGGGATGGTACCTACTGTAAGGCCATGGCCGCCTCCTTCCCTCTTCCTTGCATATCCGTCCCAATCTTCCCCTCCCTTCCCATCCCTCATGAGGCCCCTGTTTGCTTTGCAGGTGAGGCCGCCTGGGCGAAGTGCTGATCACACCTCCCCAGTTGTATCCACCCCGACCAGATGTTCCAAGCTCCAGGACACTGCCCGTAGTGGCGGTAGTGGTGAGTTCCCTCGCTGAGTCCGTGGGAAACACCAATCTAGAGGGTAAATCGACTAAATTAAAAAAAAAAAAAGAATACAGGAGTGTGGTTGAGAATATGAACAGGGTCGTTGTATGAGCGCTCCGACAATCAGAATCAGTTGTTTGGTTCCAGTCATGTTAGTGTGCGTTATAATACGTACCGTCGTGTCTTACTTACTCTGAATGGCAGAGGGATTCATTGCAATGAATGGACGTCACTCTGAACACATATGAACAAGTGTTCATATCTCAGAAATTAGGGGCTCTATGATCCAGTTTTAACAGACATGGTGGGTGAGTGGTTAACGTGTCGGTCTACCAACTCAAAGCTTGCAGGTTCGCTCCTGGTCGTGGTAAGTGATTTTTGAAGGGCGGCAAAAATTATGACACCATGTCATACGATGTTGGCATGTCAAAGAACCCATTTGAATTCAGTAGGTTGGTTCATAATGGCAAAATTAATCCCGGGAGTTTCCGCCAACACAAAGTTCCTCATTTCTCTACTAGAAAGCGCTATAGTGTTCAAGGAGCTTAGATATCTAACCTCCTTGACTTTCATAGTGCTTCAAGGAACAACGAAATTCGACATGCAAACTACCCTCTGGGTGTCAAATAACAAAGCTTGCACCCGGCACCCGAGGTCATACGTTATTACGATATTATTATAACAGACATCTAATTTTAAAATATTGGATATTCTTTTTAACACTCTGTATATTGTACCCGGATGGGCGGGGGCACCCTAGGATAGGAATCTCATAGCATGGGTCGCGTTCAACTTAATCTATGCTAATATGCTGTCATAGGCGGTGGAAATATAGGGCTTATGCTATAAATAAACAAACAGTTCCCTATTGGACTAAAATTTAATTACCATACAAGGTTACAAAGATATGTAGAAATCAAATCACCAAGGAAAAGCAAGAAATAAAACCCAAACAAACAAACAATGAAATCGAGGTGACTTTACAAATGAAAATTTCGAACATAATACGGGAGCTGATACAAAAGAATAGAATCCTAAACCGCTGATCTAAAATCATATGACTACTTCCCTATCCGAGCCTTTCCGGGAAGTCTGGGGGACCTGACCTCTGTTATATCTGAGGCAGTGGACTGGATCAAGCAAGCTGGATGTTTAAATTTGAACGGTCCTGATACTTTCTTGTTGTTGTTGTTGTTGTTGTTGTTGTTGTTGTTGTTGTTGTTTGTTGTTGTTGTTGCTTATTTGAGGGGCCATATAGCCCGTGTATTTGGATGTGCGTGATTACCCGTGTTATTGTGATGGCTGTACTAGTGCGCGCATTTGTACATTGTGGATAGGATTGGGAAGGAGGCAGCCATGGCCTAAGTTAGGTACCATCCCAGCATTTTTCCTGGAGTAGAAAAGGAACACCAGTGAAAAACATTTTCAGGATGCCGAGGTGGGATCGAACCCTCTTCTCCTCAGTTTGGCCTCCCCAAGCTGAGTGTACCCCGTTCCAGCACTCAGACAAGAATTTAATTTCTTGGCAGAGCCGGGGAACAAACACCAACCTTAGGGACGACAGCCGCTACACCACGAGGTGGTCCTGAAACGTTGTGCTTTGAAGCTGTTAGTGTTCTTGTTGCTTTGGATCTGTTGGTTGGTTTAGGGGCTACGACAACTTGGTCATGTCGCCCCGTGTACTTTGGGTGTGTGTACAATCTGTCTGATTACCGGTGTTAATTGTGATGACTGTATTAGTGTGTGTTATCTGTTATTAATTCAAGTAAGGACTGCAGACGATAATTTCAAGTAGTTCCTACTTTCGATACCAAATGCTACCGTCCACGACACCTAGCTGTGAACTTCGCTACTACTATATGCCATCACAACCAGTGCTTGGTGACGAATGTTGGAACTTAAGAGCGTTAATCAAACCTAACCTACAAATTTTTGCTTGACACAAGTTTAATCAAATATTCAAAATTATACGCCAAATTTGATTAACTTCTATTCAATACGGATTTTATAACATTTGTTTTAATGGCAAATGAATTCGCATTTTATGACTCAAGTTTAGTTAGTGGAAGGTTCTTTTATATGCCATAAATCTATGGCATGGTCCCACCGGCGTTACTTCCCCTCCAAAGGAAGGCATACTGAGAGATTTTAATACTCTTAAAAAATCGACGACTTTGGCCAGGTTTGAACCCGCGATCTTGGGCATAGAAGCTCAGCATGCTGCCAACTACGCCACCGACCCCGCCCCTATGGATCTGTATTCATAGGTGTTTGTGTTAGCTTCATTTCATAATTAAATAACAAACAGCTGCTCATAAACCTTAGTTTCATACTATGAAATTATCTGAAGATTATAATGTTCTCTCGTGGGAAGCCAAGTACAACTCCCGGATCCCCTGGCATAATGTGGCTACTATTAACAATGAGGACTCTCGGGAAAGGAGCTATTAAACGTTGTGTAAATCCCTGTGATGTCCGGGTCCTAAGAGAACCACTAGAGTGTATTCAATTGTCAAGATTTCAATACCGCCTGTTTGATGTAATTGCTGTGCAGATGTCAGGCAGCGCGGTCTAGTCCATAAAGCGGATTAGCGCGCACAATTGATTGTGCCCGCTCTCGGATCCTGGCAAGAATAATAATGGGTGACCACGGGGCGGTTAATCACGTATCGATTGCCACGTTCAAAGTGGCATCTGCGGCGAGCGATATTCTGCTACACCTGGCTGCTCAGAACACGTGATATTTGTACTCTCTCTGCTCTTACTTAGCATTCTGCATAAATAATTAAATCGGCTATCTATTCATTAATTGATATATAATTCATCTAATAATTCTTTCAGGTTAGGGTGTTTAAATATTTGTTCTCCCCACCTAGGTTAATATAATTGGGCATAACCGTGTTGATTGATTGATTGATTGATTGTTTGATTGGTTGATTGATTTTATTTTCAAGGCTACACTTACAGCTTAAGAGCTCCTATACAGTAGCGCCTTACATAAAATAAGATTAGGGCTTATAAAAATAAAACATTTCACTTACATTCACAATATAATTAATAATAATCTAACAATTATAGTAACAAAAAGACAGTAATAATACAATAATATTAATAATATTACTAATGATAATGGAAAAATTATATGCAAAAGAGTACATAGACACTAGCAGGCCGAAAAACAAACACCATATACAAGAAAAGCTATTAAAGCAGGCAGGTTGTCAGCTATTGTCCTGATGTTATAATTGAACTTAAAAAAAAGTATTTTAACATACTGCAGTAAGGTTGGTTGGTTGGTTCTTGCGATTAGGGGCCGCGACAATGCGGTTATGTAGCCCCGTGTACTTTGGGTGTGTGTAGAATCTGTCTGATAACCGGTGTAAATTGTGATGACTGTATTAGTGTGTGTTATCTGTTTTTAAATTCAAGTAAGGACTGCAGACTTTAGAATTTTTCAAATAGTTCCTACTTTTACTGCCAAACACCACCGTCAACGACTACTAGTTCAAAACTTAGCTACCAGACGCCACAGCAACCGGCTCTTGGCAACGAACGTAGAAACCTAAGAGCGTTATTTACATTCTTAACCTATATAATTTAGCTACACACAGGTGTAATTAGTGGAAGGTTCTTTAACGTGCCATAAATCTATGACATGGGACCGCCGGCTTTACTTCCCCTCCGATGGAAGGCATACTGAGGGAAACTGCAGAAATCAGATGTGAGAGGTGTACTGCTCCAAGAAGCAGGATGAAAGATGTCTTTTGAGAGCTGCAGTGCTTGCAAAGTTGACGAACTTATATAAATCGAAGGTTTTGAAGAGGCGTGAGGCGGTGCAAACAAAAGATTTATTGAACTTCATGGTTCGGTGTATAGGAATCAGGAGTGTTAATTTTGTGTTGATCGACTGAAAAGCATTATAGATTACTAGCCAACATTAAAAAATGGCTTTAAATACTTCAATAGGATGACTTCCTCCACTCGCCACTACGGTGATTCAGTGCTCTCATTGGCATAGTCAGCCTGTAGTAGTACACAGTGTTACTAAATTCCTTATTACAGACTTTGAGGGCTTGTAGTGGGAACCAAGACAGTTAACCCTTAGACGTTCAAGCTAACGACCTATCGTTAACCCCTCTTTGTGCCAAAACTGTCAGGGTATCGATCTATCGTTACCGGCCTTTATTATTATTTATTAATTCGTTATTTACACGCCAGATAGTCGCAATTTTCATGGAATAGAAAGAAAACCATTTTAACTAACGTTTATATTCCGGGGGAACCACTGACAATCTGTTATTAGGCCTATATTTATTCTTAGTTGTCGGAAGTATGTGTTCACTGAGTTATGTGTCTTGTTTACATCGAGAGTGGTGACAAATTTACGTTTTCAGCCTACTTTTCACATTTTGCGAAAATGAGGAAAAAGTAGACTTATGAGATCGATCCGGGAAAATGTCTGTCTGTCTGTCCTTCTGTCTGTCGGTCTGTCTGTCTGTCTGTCTGTGTGTGTGTGTCCCTCTATCAACTCCAAAACGGCTGCAGCAATCGAAACCAAATTTGGTATGAGTAAAGATCTATACCGGAACATCTCGATGTCATACTTGAAAATTATGTCAGTGCTACCAACTGCTGAAAAATCGCAATTGAAATTTGAGCTCAAGGTTGGATATCTTGGAAGGTGTACATGGGAACTATTCCAAAATTGGCACACATATAGATAATAAAACTTCAGTTTAATTTTCAGGAGGCCATACATGACAGTGTTGCCAAAATGAGTCTAAGCCTACTGATAAGTCCAATGTTTAAATGCATATAACTCCAACACTATCAATTGGATTTCAACCAAATTTCGTATGTACTATGTGTACATAAACGTATATGACTGAGCGTATTCTTAAGAGCCACCAGGCCTGGCAACTGTTAATAAATGTTCTCTCTATTTTGTATCCAAATACCAATATATCAGAAAGTATGCGAGCCAACAGCTTTAAACTTTGCACACGTATAATGCCTGACATTCTAGATACATTTGGAGCAACTAATGTATGTCAGTGCTACCAACATGATTCTAAGCCTGCTGATAGGACCAATTTTTAAATACATGGAACTTCTATACGATCAATTGGATTTCAACCAAATTTCGTATGTGCTATGTGTGCTATAACAAATATGACTATGCGCATTCTTAAGGGCAATCAGAGCTGCCAACTGTTAATAAATGTTGTTTATATGTTTTACCCTAATATCAATATATCAGAAAGTATGCAAGCCAACAGCTCTAAACTTTGTGCACGAATAGTACCTGACATTCTAGATTAATTTGGACTAACTAATATACGTCAGTGCTGCCAACATGATTCTAAGCCTGCTGATAGGTCCAATTTTAAAATACCATTAACTTCTATACCAACAAATGGATTTCATCCAAAATTGGCATAACAATATACCATAATATTTCAGATTATTTCTTACCAACACATGCATGACATTGTTGCCAACATGATTTTACGCGCGCTGATAGATCCGATATCTAACTGCATGTAACGTCCATGCTATCCATTGGACTTCAACCAAATTTTGTACTCTGTACCTTAAGAGCTGGAACTAAGAATATATTCAGTCACCAGGGCTGCCAACTGTAGTGCTCTATTAGGCTGCATTATGCCAGGTTTATTTCGAACTAATTAGAAATTTCGATATTACCAACTTCAAATATTTCGTCATTATTCTAGATAGGTCCATATAGATTAATCATTGGCATGAATCTTACATTTTAAGAAAAGTAGGCTGTTTAGTTCGTCACGAAACTTCTTGTTTATCTCTGTTTTCGTTGGTGATTTCTAAATCTTGATATTTACTACGATAGGAAATAATATAGAGTTCCTATTAATATGAATAGCAGACTTGGACAGTGAATTCCATTTCTCAAAATTATTTCAAAACTTTCAAATCTATGTTTTCCACTGTTTTAATCTTTTTAAACATTGATATCATGTGGCTTAGAGAAACCTCTTATGCTTAGTAATAATAAGTGAGTTATACATTTTATATTCGAAAATATTTAATATTAATATATTTTTGGTCTGCCTTCCATCTCATTTTAAAAGAAGTGTGTGCGCAGCTTGGTAAATGTGGCTGACAGTTTTCACAGATCTATCAACTCAAGCTTGAAAGTAAAAGGGTTAAGTTTAGCATAGGAACTTGTGTCCAAACTTGTCCCGCTACCCGCACAACATTACCACCACAGCACACGTTCGAATCTCCCGCATTTTCGGCGCCACTGACAAGAGTACGTACGTCATTGAACGATCACCTGATGTCCCATATCCCCTTCAGGTTGTATCCCCTACCTTCTTCCACGAAATCTCACGGGTGCCGCGTACTTGGTATTCTTTCAAGACGTACTGCATGAGTTCATAGACGATGTGCCACTGCCTGTATGTCAAAACATGTGGTTTCAGCACGATGGCACAACAGCTCATTTTTCACTTGCAGTCCGAGATCATCTGCACCACAGATTTGGTCAACAGTGGATAGGTCGTGGTGGCCCGATGCTTGGCCTGCATGTTCACCCGATTTGACACCACTAGACTATTACCTGTGGGGTCTTATGGCAACCTTGATTTACGGGACCCCTGTAGAATCCAAGGAATACCTACTGGTGCGCGTTATGGTTCCGTCGGATGTTGGTGGACCAGGCATTGGTGATCGTGTGCACCAGAACATGGTACGGAGGTAATGTGTTTGTGTTGACGTCAGTGGTCGTCACATCGAGCCCCACCTGTATTTGGACCCAAGCAGCAGAAGTCAGACAGAGCGCCGAAAATCTGGGAGCTGTGAATGTGTCCTGTGGTGGTGTTTTTCAGGTAGTGGAAAGACAGTACGTTTCTGGACACACGTTCCTATACTAACCTTAACCGTCTTGGTCCCCACGGGTAGATTATTAGATTATTATTCTAACATGGCGTAGAATTTGAAAGTTTGCCTCTCGAGTTGAGGAGGCGAGCTTGAGTGGAGCTCTAACTGACTTAGTCGACTTCCGACGTACAAGTGAGACACGCTCAGCGAAGCACGGAGGGACCAGGGAAAGGAAATGAGTGGGGGTAGGAGACAAAAGGAATACATATAAGAATAACCAACATTGAAACGTTAATTTCTCTTGATGAAATGGTCTTCAAAGAGTTGATAGCAGGCAACACTAGCGCAGCCTGGAGGGTGAAAAAGTAGACGAAGTTCTCTTGATCACGGAGTTGATAGCTGGCGATGGCGACGAGATCTGGTGGCCAGATTGATAAAGAAGTCCTCTTGTACAGGGAAGAATTGAGGAACTTAAGAGATTCGCTGCTAGATGACGCTAGGTGGGTCATGGAAGATGTATCTCTAGAACAGACTCACAGGTAACATAAGAGACATGACCAACAAGGAGAAATCAGAAGATCACTGTTGGTGTTTGAGCAAAAGGAAGGAATGAACTATAGCAGAGAGAAGCAAAAGCTTACTCTATCTTACCGTGTATTCCAAAGAATACATCACCCCACTACAAGTCCTCAAAGTCTGTAATGGGAATTCAGAAACACTCCGTATATCCACCCCTTACTGCTCCCTTATCTGCAGGGTCTCGGATGAGTGAAATGGATTTCTAGTGTGGCAATGGGTTTTACGCCCGGATGCCCTTCCTGACGCTAACCTCATCAGAAGAATAAATGAGAATGAAATGGATATATTGAAATTGGACAAAGTGCATGGGTGCCCACAGGGGAGCGACGGAGGGGGGGGGGGGGTCGGCAAGGAGGGGCCGTGCCCCCCCCCCTCCCCGGGAATCCAGAGAATATTTTGATTGTTCATTGTCATATTTGTTAATTTCATAAATTGGAAGTTACTGATAGTTAACTGATTTGGATGTAGGGATAAATCCACAGTTTCTTTAACATAGCAATTTGGGATTGTTTGAAAATATCTCCAGTTATTTAGAAAATCGGCGAACTGGATTAACATTACCATTTCAATGAACTGCTTAATTTTTATTTTTGTCGATACAACTAATTTTTACATGTTTTAAAGAAATGAACATTATGACGATGTTTCACAGAGAAAATCGAACTTCTATGGACAAAACATCTGAAGTATAAGAAACTATTCCTCCCATTCATGCCATAAAGATAATGTACTCGACGATTCCAGAGCAGTCAAATAATGAATATCACGAAGCAAGTAAGAAATGAAACGAAAATTGCGGGGAGGGGGACGTCTCATCATCACGTAGTGACAGTTAGGTAATGAAATGAAAAATATTACTACCCCCCCCTCTCTCTCTCTCTCTCTCTCTCTCTCTCTCTCTTCTTCTTCTTCCCCCCGGCATTTGCCAGGAGGTGAAAACTAGACATCATGAACAACGCGCTAGCTCGTACTTCACTGGCATCGGGAGAGCGTGGGTTTGAATCCTGCCTCGGCCGTTCTGAAAATGGTTTCCAGTGGTTTCCCATTTTCACCTCCAGGCAAATGCTGGGACGGTTCCTTTCAACATGTCCATGGCCGATTTCTTTCCAAAATCCCATCTCTGAACGTTCCTTAATTAGACCCAAGTTAGCGGTCACCTGGGCAATCGGCCGGTCACCACCCCCAGTTGTATCTGCTGACAAAGTGTGTTCGGATCTCAGACACCATCCATGAGACGGTAGAGGAATGATTCATCTTAGAGTTCGTGCGTGAAGCTGAGATGGGAGGATATCGTTATGATCTAAATGATGTAACTACTACGTGAAAGGGAATGTGACTAGCCTCACTCTTATAAGTGACTAAAAACCTAATGAGTGACTGGATTAACATTACCATTTCAATGAACTGCTTAATTTCATGGGCATAGAAGCTCAGCATGCTACCAACTACGCCACCGAAGCCACTATGTGACATGGTTGGTAGGTTGGTTGGTTGATTGGTTGGTTGGTTCCACAGTTTAGGGGCTGCGACAACGCGGTCATGTAGCCCCGTGTACTTTGGGTGTGTGTAGAATCTGTCTGATAACCAGTGTTAATTGTGATGGCTGTATTAGTATTTTCAATTCAAGTAAGGACTGCAGACATATAATTTTTTCAAGTAGTTCCTTCTTTTGCTGCCAAACGCCATCGTCAACGACTACTAGTTCAGAACTTTGTCACCAGATGCCACCGCAGTCGGCTCCTGGCGACGAACGTCGGAACCTAAGAGCGTTTGTCAAATGTTTAACCTAAATTATTTAGCTTCACGCAGGTGGAAGGTTCTTTAACAAGCCATAAATCTATGACATGGGACCGCCGGCTTTACTTCCCCTCCGAAGGAAGGCTTACTGAGGGATTTTTAGCGCTCTTAAAAATCCAACGACTTCGGCCGGGTTTGAACCTGCGATCATGGGCATAGAAGCTCAGCATGCTACCAACTACGCCACCGAAGCCACTATGTGACATAGCCTACTACGGTTCAAGCGATGTGAAAATTATCTAAGTTGATATTCTGAATTAGTCTCATGTATGTTATCGTACGTTAGGACCATTACAATGCCGCCTACACTGTTGAGTCGAAAGCATATTAGAATATCCAGTATCGGTGTTGTGTGATCAGATAGTCTAAATCTTGTAGTGCAACATTAAAATACCAATAAGAGTGCACAGCTTATCTCAAATTACAGTATCTCTTGATGCTCTACTAGCTGAATGGCGCAACCGCTGTTCTCAATGTTTTAGGACCAAATCCCGGTGCAGTCAGTTGGCATTTGAAGACGCGCAACCGTGAGGGAACCGTAACAGTCGATTTATTGGCACATTAAAGATCGCCTTCAGGGCAAACGTCTGGCAACTCGGCGTCTCTAAAAGCGAAATAGTTCTAAGGGACATAAAGCTTGATGCCCACCTTCCATTAAGATTTTAATATTGATGTGTTTTGGGGCTTGAGTTCTAACTGGAATTAGGATAATTAATTTCCCGTAAGCATGGCAACCAGTGAAGCCTCCGTGGCTCAGGCGGCAGCACGCCGGCCTCTCACCGCTGGGTCCGTGGTTCAAATCCCGGTCACTCCATGTGAGATCTGTGCTGGACAAAACGGAGGCAGACAGGTTTTTCTCCGGGTACTCCGGTTTTCCCTGTCAAAATTTCATTCCAGCAACACTCTCCACTATCATTTCATTTCATCTGTCATTCATTTAATCATTGCCCCAGAGGAGTGCGTCAGGCCTCGGCAGCCGGCACAGTTCATATCCTCGCCGCTAGATAGGGGCTTCATTCATTCCATTCCTGACCCGGTCGGAGACTGGAAGCAGGCTGTGGATTTTCATTCAAGCATGGCAACCAGTGTTAGTCATCTATGCATACTTGGTCAGTAGCGTCATATATACGTTGCTGTAAGAACGCAAGCTCTTAGTTACGTGTTGTTTGATCATGTATGAATACTAAGTCAGTGAGTTGTTGACTATTGAGAGGCTTTGCGACATCGTGGTCATGTAGCCCTGTGTATTTGGGTGTGTGTAGAATTTGTCTGATAACCTGTGTCGCTGTGATTTCTGTACTAGTGTGTGTATTTGTAATTTAGGTAGGATTTGGGTAGGAAGCGGCCGTGGCCTTAAGTTAGGTACCATATTTGCCTGGAGTAGAAGTGGGAAGCCACGGAAAACCACTTTCAGAATGGCTGAGATGGGAATCAAACCCACCTCACGAGGCTGAGTGGATCCCAGCCCTCAGACCAGAATTACATTTCTTGGTAGAGCCGAGAATCGAACCCAGACCTCCGCGAATTCAGTAGCGTAATCTATGCGTTACTATCAGAACACAAGCTCTTAGTTACGGCTCTTGGTTACATATTATTTGTTTCGTTATGAATTTCTTTATTTCATATAATTTTGAACGCTGAAAGGTGTAAAAAAAAACTTAAAAATTCGCTTATCCTCTAAGCTCGGCTTCACCCACGGGATAATTCTTCTACCGCCACAAGGACAGTGTCTTGGAGCGGGAGATACAACTAGGGATGGTGACAGGCCGATCACACTGGGGACCGCTAACTTGGGTGTAATTAAGGAAGGGTTAGGGAAGGGAAGTGGGAAGGAATATCCTATCGGCCGTGGACCTGTTGAAAGGAACCGTCCCGAAATATGCCTGGGGATGAAAACGGGAAACCACGGAAAACCATTATAAGGACAGCCGAGGTCGGGTTCGAACCCACACTCTCCAGATACTAGTGCGTTAGCGTTAGCGTTATCGCTCTCGGCCACCGCGGCCGGTGTATTAATATTATTGCGAACGAAAATCGTGCGGAGAAGGAAAACAATGCAGTTCAAAAATGTATCTTCAACAAGACATTATCCTCTGCAGCAATCGACGTAAAAAAGTTGAAAGCGTTTCTAGGATTCAAGGAAGATTATAAATCAGAAAGTCATAAACATATCCAGGACTCTATGCTTTCCTATATAGCGAAGAAAATATACGAGTGTATTTTAGATAGAGAGACGACATACTCTGGCGATCTCCTGTGTATCGGTCCAATTTGACTGGCAGGGCTTAGTACGTGTCGTGTTTACGCCATCGTAAGATCGTAAGTCTCCGGGTGATCTCGTACAGTCTGTGGACTGTCACCACTAAAAGGGATGCAAGCTTCCTGTGAACATCCATGTCACGTAGATGACGAATAAATGCAGATTCGAAGTATGTCAAGTAATCTTGAAAGAATCATGTAGCGTAATAAGACTTGCAAATGTGACCACGATCAGGACTCGAACCCAAGTCTCCGCTTTTGTAACGGATCTGATGATGATCGCCAGACGATCGAAACTGGTCGTGCAAGTTTATTTATTAATCTCATGTAATTTTTTAAGGATTAGGGAATAACCCATCACAATTGGTTACAATCGTGTTGACCGACTAAAAAACATCAATTTTTGATTTCTAAGGCAAAACTGAAAATGGCTTCAAACACTATAATGATAATGCTCATAAAGATTCCAGGACCGGCCACGGTGGCTGAGAGTGCTAACGCGTTAGCTTCATGACTCGCTGTCATCGGAAGAGCGTGGGTTTGAATCCCACCTCGGCCGTCCTGAAAATGGTTTTCATGGTTTCCCGTTTTCACCAACAGGCAAATGTCGGGACTGTCAGGACTAGTTCTTTCAACAGGTCCACGGTCGACTTCCTTCCTAAATACCTTCCCTGTCGCCTGTCACGAACCACAGTTAAATGTGACAAAGTATGTTCAGCTCCCGGACACCATCCTATCGACGGTAGTGGAATGATCCCTCTCAGAGTCCGGGGGTGAAGCCAAGCTGGAAGAATAAGCGATGAAAAAATGCATATCCATGATTTTTTGATTTGGTTCTCTAACCCCATAACTTTATTCTTAAAAACTGCAAACATTTTTTTTCTATTTAATTTTGGGTTGTTTTAAGGAGTGCGCAGATAACTAAAGGGCGTGTTGAAGCTCCCTTAGCACCCTCTGTTGACGCCGCGAATACAGATCGTCAGTCTTCAATGTGGACCGTCCAACACAAACAAACAGACATCCTCTCCATCATATTTGGGCAGATAGGTTATTCTAGTGAAGGCGAAAGATACTGGCAGCGAGCTCATGACATTACAAGAAAAGTAACTTAGACGGAACTCTTCAATCTGTTACTAACTTGACTTCTTCTTCATGAATATTTAATCATTTCAACAAGTGGAGTGCAGAGCGCGTAGCGGAGTGCGAAGTTCTTTTGTTGCTAGTTGGCGTGAGTAATCAATCTGCCAGCCTTCCCGTTGCTATGGTAACCACCTTACCTCCACTCGGATGGGAGTAGTCAAATTATTTTCTTTTAATTGCTCCGCTCTGCCAGTATACTGTAGATAAGTTGACTTCCAGCCCGTTATAGTAAGAAGACAAGACTGGAAGATCACAAGTTGTAATAATACTAATGTTAGAACAATACAGTTTAGATAGGTTATTTGGTGTTTATTGCGTCACACAAGTACAGTACACGTTAATAAAAGGATTGCACAGGGCATACAGTATATCCAGTGAGGGAATCGAGAAGGGGTTCATCTTGTAGCGTAGTGACTAGCAGTCTTGACTGGCCATACGGAGACCCGGATTCGATTCCTGTCTCTGCCAAAAAACTTAATTCTGGTCTGAGGCCTGGAACGCGTCAGCGATAATATAAAATAATCTAGATGCACAATATCTGAAATTGAAGGGACGTGATGGCACTACTTGCTGAAAGAATAGGTTCGATTACCTGTTAATGTATGTGGGATTTTAGAGGTAACATATCATGCTCAGTGGTTCAGTTTCCACGTAAAAAGGAGGTTCCGTGGCTTTTGATCGCCGGTGAACTGTCACGATAAATCAAAAACTTCATTACTTTCACTTAAAAATGGTTTCATCCCAAATATTAAACGTTTTATATAGGCCTAAGCTTTAAGCATGGCTGGAGACTCAAAATAATGTATTGAGTGTCACATATTATGTCCTATATGGCGTGTCGCATGCCTTCTTCAATTTCACGTATGCCAAAGGAAAAGCTTTGAATAGCACACCACCTCTGGTTTAATCTCACTTCGCTTAATGCACATACCCCCTGAGCTAATAAGAATGCATTTCAAATTAAAAACACGTATTACTGTGAAGAACTAAATAACCTATAGCCATATATCGTACTGTTCTTACTTAGAACACGCGATTTAAAAAAATGCATACCCGGCATTTTTAAGTTCTCATAAAATTCCATGAAATTAGACGTCAGTATATTGAGGCTTGTATGCAGATATACCGTTTCACAGCGGTCGGATGAAATGTCCCGAGATATTTAAATTTCGCGTTGCCGCCATGTTGTTTTTGTGCTCACCAGGTTATTGAATGATCCACAGGTGAACTTATGTCAATAGCCTCTATCAACATACAATATTTCAGTTTGATTGCTGTAATAGATTCGTTTATATTGAGCGCCGTCTAAATATTTTGGATGGCCGCCATGTTGGATTGTTATATATAAAGGCAATACAGTTACGTACCATTAGATGAATATTGTTGCGTAGGTTCATTATTCAAAGGTCCCCTTCGATCGCATGATTAGGACACAAGAAATCAAAACTTAATTTTAAATTCCACAGAGCCGCCATCTTCAAGGTATGTAAACAATTGAACTAAATTAGATGTCAGTGCATTACGATGTGTATAAACATTTGCTGTACAAAGTTTCACCGCGCTCGGATGATTAAACCGCAAGAAAGGTCAATTTAAATGTTTCAACTACGCTTGGGCATCATGTTTGTTTTGTACTTAACAAGTTTATGAACGTTGCATCGATGAACTTCTTGTATTGCCCCTTATCACTAGAGCTGGATTTATATGTAGTATCAAGTGGCATAATAAGTACATAAATATGTAACAAAAAGCACCCAAATATGTAGATTGGGCAAAATACGTAATATCATATAATTAATACAAACTTACCATTTTGTCAGTTACAACACTGTAAACACGCTTTATGTTACATTTTGTATCACAGTGAACAATTAAGTATTTTTCAATATTCTTTGGAGTTATATTATATGAATATATCACACACTTATTCAATAGAAACTTATTATTTTCAACCTGTCACTCATAATTACCCTAACCCCCCTGTTGAGAGGACAGACAACAGCCCCACATTAAATGTGAAACTTCAATTCTGCAATTTATTTCATATGAAAACAGGAAAACGCTGAAATATGTAATTTTATGTAATATCACTAAGAATATGTAGAATACCCACAAATATGAAAAAATATGTAAAATAAAATTCGGTTATAATAACCCCAAATTAGTGTTTTGTGAACATATGACTTTTCCCAGCACCTAAAAAGCAAAGAACAAAATATGTAATAAATTACATAGAAATCCCAGCTCTTCTTATCACCGTACAAAATGTCAGGGAGATATCTGTTACTGTTTTGGAGATATAGATGGCTAGTGAAATATTTACCGCGGCCTCCATGTTGGAATGGTGAAACATATTACAATTTTTAAGGCCCGGTCAAGGTCGGTCGAGATTGTAGAATGCACTCACCGAGTTTCATTGAAATCGCTTCGGCCGTTTTTTCTTTCGTGTTTCGATGGTATGCTTGGCCACCATCTTGAACGTATGAAGCTGGGGCATTAGCATCTTCATAAGAGTAATATTTCTACACAATACTGCCTTTTTTGCAAAGTTTGAAAATTATAAGTTCGTGTGTGTTTGGGTCTTCAATCTTTTGAATTGTTTGTTGCCGCTCTCAATGCCTCCCTATCCTGGGCTAATCATTTAATTTCCACATATCTACCACACCTTATAACTGAGACAATATGTTTAACATATTCTAACCATGGTCTACCCCTACAGTTTTTGTCCTCAACCCTTCCTTCAATAACTAAGTTTGCTATACATTGGTGTCTTATTATGCGTCTTACCAACCTATCTCTTCTCTTCATTAGTAGCCGCCATACACTTCTCTCCTCTTTTCACTCGTTTTAATACCACTTCATTTGTTGCTCTGTATACTCATCTGATCTTCATTTTCCTGTAACACCACATTTTAAATGCTTCTATTCTCCTCTTTACTGCCGTACCAACAGTCCAAGTTTCACTTCCATATAGCATCAGTGATGCAAGTTTCTGTGAAAGTCAGAGAAGCTGGGCTCAGATGGTATGGCCATGTTAAGAGAAGAGATCAAGTTTATGTGGGGAATAGGATGCTTCCACCAGGGTAACGGAGACGAGGACGACCCAGGAGACACTGTAAGTTCCAATGTTTGACGCCAGGGGCTGGTTGCGGTGGCACCCAGTAGTCAAGTTCACAGCTAGGTGTCGTTGACGGTAGCATGTGGTAGCAAAAGTAGTAACTACTTGAAATTGACCGTCTGCAGTCCTTACCTGATTTACAGATGACACACACTAATACAGCCATCACAATTAACACCGGTTATCAGACCCAAAGTATTCAGGGCTACATGACCGCATTGTCGCAGCTCATAAACTGAGGAATCAATCAACAATACT
Organism: Meconema thalassinum; assembly: GCA_946902985.2. Classification (NCBI taxonomy): domain Eukaryota; kingdom Metazoa; phylum Arthropoda; class Insecta; order Orthoptera; family Tettigoniidae; genus Meconema; species Meconema thalassinum. The sequence goes on along the minus strand of OX336388.2, from coordinate 509,886,928 downwards.
AAAGATGGGGGTAATATTCAATATGATTTCGTTAGAATTCGGACAGCTTAAATCCTTCATAAAAGAAGGTTCGTGATTGCCAATATATGTGAACATTGGGCTGTTGGATATGTATCTTGGGTCTCCGAACGTTAGTTACCCAGTTCATTCAGCTACGCTGGAGGCTAGGTGTCGGAACAGTTGATAATTAAGTGCAAGTTCACCCCCGTGCCTCGCACACGAGGGAAGTTTGCACCACACCTGAGGTGTTTACTTGCAACAGACCGCTTGTCCCTGAAGACTTGCGGCGGTAAGCCTGTCTTGGAGCACTCAAAGTTGCGCCTGACTGCCTTTAATCACGTAACGGCACTCTGGGCCCTAGCGATACCGGCCAACATATTCTCAACTGATCCGATACTGCTACTTGGAGACTTTTTAGAAGGCAGACGACCACTCAGGAGAGACGTGGGCTGTTGTGTATTTTGAGGACGAGAAAATATTTGAAAATCGTGCTGTCAATCGCAGACACAGCTTAGCAAACGTGTAAGGTGGCTTCAGTAAATTCAGATATACACAGGGTGACCATAATAATGCTATGTGTTGAAAACGTGACATCCTTAAACAAAGTTAAAATTCCTCCGCAACATTGAGAAACATTGAATACGCTTTTATTATTATACGTCTTTTAATAGAATTATGTTTATCAAGGCTACACTCAGGAATGAGAACATCTATGCTAATACTTAAAGTGGTGTATTCGATGTGTGGTCAACAATATTCGCATTTTCCTACTTATCTGAGTAGGGGGCATTTAATTATTAAATAAATAATAATTAAATGAATAAATGCATGCATGAATGAATGAATGACTGAATGAATGACTGAATGAATAAGTTTAACATATTATAACTTTAGTGCACTGGCTCCCGTAGAACATCCTGTGGTGTTGGCAGCATACTATCCTCTTAGTTTGATGGGTGTGTGTCTGAAGTGCAGCGGTATGATGATCGATTGATGAAGGCCGTTAACATCTCTGATGGAAAGAAAATACACCTCTTCAGTGCATACGCTCCGCAGTCAGGTCAAACAGCTTGTGTCAAGGATGCCTTTTGGGCAATGCTTGATGATAAAATTGCTGCGGTACCATCAAAGGACTACCTCATTATTTCTGGAGATCTCAATGGCCACGTTGGTCACGAAAAGGACGGTCATGCTGCCCATGGTGGACATGGGTTTGGAATAAGAAATTATGATGGTGAGCGTATTCTCGAGTTCACAGAAGCCCATGACCTGGTGATTGCAAATATTTGGTTTAAGAAACGCAACTCGCATCTCATCACATCTCATCTCAGCACAAATGCAACACAGATAGATCCTCGTTAGCCACCGAGACTTAAAATACGTCCTAGACACAAAAGTTGTCCCTTATGAAACTGTCGCATCGCAACACCGACCGCTCATCTGTAGGTTGTGCATCAGGCCACCAAGAACTGACCAGAAAATTCGAACATGTCCAGCCAGAATAAATTGGTGACACTTCAAAGAAAAGAAGGCCGCCGTTGTCGCAAAAATTACTCTGCCACCGATTGCCAGTGTCGAAGAGAGTTGGACAAAATTGAAAGTATCTGCACATTCAGCTGCACATGCTCTCCTTGGTGTAACAAAGCCATGTCGCCGACGGATTGAGAAAGAGACCTGGCTCTGGAATGATGAAGCAAAAGAGGTGATTCGTACTGAGAAACGACTATATCATCTGTTTCTTGATGCCAAAAAAAAACAACCCGTTGGAATGCCTACAGAACAGCCCGTAGCAATGCAAAGAAGATTGTAGCAGCAACTACATCTGCACGTTTTGATGAGTTGTACGCAAAACTTGACACACATGAAGGGGTAAAGAGACATCTATCGCCTCGCCAAATTCAGACATCACAAATATATTGATGTCCATCGCTTTTATAGTATGAATGATGAAAATGGTAACCTGCTGACCAACTGGAACAAATCAAGAGAACGTTGGCGAAGCTATTTTAGTACGATCTCGAATGAAGAATTCCCCCACCCACCAATACTATCCTCCACCGTTGGTGAAGGGCCCGTCAGAGAAATAGAAACAAATGAAGCCGGGAAAAGCCACTGGCCCTGATGATCTTCCAGCAGAGTTGTGGTACTCGAAACGTTGGGATGTAGCGGAATGGTTAACACAACTCTTCAATCAGATTATCAAAGAGGGACGAACACCAACTGATTGGCAACGGAGCATTACTATTCCCATATTCAAACACAAAGGAAACCCTGCTGAATGCGGTAATTATCGTCCAATTCGGCTTCTGTGTCACGCCATGAAGATCTTTGAGCTTGTTCTGGACAGGAGAATCCGCGAGATCATCGAGCTTACAAGAAACCAGCTGGATTTGTAAAGAATTGTGATACAACTGATGCAATTCATGCTGCACGTTTGGTTTTAGAGAAACACCGTGAAAAGAACCAGCAACTTAATCTCACATTCTTGGACCTCGAGAAGGCATTTGATCTTGTACCTCACAACCTCATCTGGCTTGCACTTCGAAAGCACGGAGTGCCAGAATACCTCGTAAACTGTGTGAAGCTCCTTTACAGAGAACCAAGTAGCTACGTCCGAGCTGCCGCAGGAGCATCGACAGATTTTTCCATCACTGTTGGTGTCCACCAAGGTTCTGCGCTATCACCGCTCCTTTTCATCTTAGTGATGGACACTGTAACATCTGACTTACAAAGGCCAATACCGTGGACCCTCCTCTACGCTGATGATGTCATGTTAGCCTCCACAAGCAAAGAAGACCTGCAGCTTCAGACCGAAACCTGGAGCGATCGTCTTGCACATTATGGCCTGCGTCTAAACAAAAGAAAGACGGAATACATGACGACAGTTATATAAGATGCAGGTACTATCCAAGTAGATGGGAAAGACTTGCCACGTGTAACAAAATTTAAATATCTAGGCTCTTTGATCACTAATGATGGAAGTCTTGAGAAGAGATCAGTACGAGAATCAGCGCAGCATGGATGAAGTGGCGAACGACAACTGGAGTCACCTGCGATCGAAGGATGAAGGACAACCTAAAGTCAAAGATCTATCGTGATGGCATCCGTCCTGTCGCATTGTACGGATGCGAGTGTTGGTCGACGTCAACAGTGACAGAACGCCGCTTAGGCGTTATGGAGGCCAAGATGTTGCGATGGACAGCGGGTGTCACCAAATTAGGTCATGTTTCCAATGACAACATCAGGAAACGGCTTGGGGTTGCACCACTCAGTGACAAGATGCGGGAGTGCCGTCGGCGTTGGTTTGGGCATGCTCTACGAGTGGAAGCGGACACAATTGCAAAGATTGGCTACACTATACAATTCGTCGGCAAGAGACTTGAGGGAAGAGAGAAGCGACGGTGGGATGATACACTACATGGAGATCTGAAGAACCAACACCTTCAACCTGACATGGCCCGAGACAGAAACAAATGGCGACAACGTATCCATATAGCGGACCCTGCAGCTAGGCGGGACAAACGCAAAGGAAGATGAAGAAGATTATAACCTTAGTCTTCCCCTACAGTGTGTATCCTCGACCCTTCCTTACATAACCAATTTTGCTATTCCTGGGTGTCTTGGTATGCGTCCTACTAACCTATCTCCTCTCTTCATTAGCAGTCGCCAGAAAAGTATCTCCTCCCCCACTCGTAAGATGAGGTTACAATTTAAAGGATATGTAATAGATGAATTTTCAACAAGCGTCATACGTTTCTTTGGTTACATTTTAACACATCATTGTAATGTTTTTTAAGAAAATTGTTATTAATTAACATAGTAACAGATCTGATATATGATTTTTTAACATTTCTATATTTTTAAGAACATTTCAAAAAATGATAGTAAAGAAGTTTTATATATGTTTTTATTTAGTCCTATGAGAATATGAAAGATCACGCTAACAGATAACGACACCCTTCATACAAAATATCAGTAACGTACTCGTTAACCACTTGTCACTCAATATCAATAGTTCGTTTATACGGACTTATTGGGACCGGAACTGATCCGGATTATCAAAAATCCGGATAATCCGCAAAAACTCAAAAACAAAGACATGTTATATAATCTATCAACATAAGTTGTAATACCTTTTTTCAATTGTACAAAAAATATAGAAACAATTTCTTATATTTACGACTGTTTTATGTACTAAAATAATGTGTGAGTTTTTTTTTCTGTTTTACATTTGTATTGCGTTAGCGCGAAGCACGATCACGATGACGTTTTACTAACATCAGTTCTCAATTCTAGGCGAATGCCGGGACGGTACTTTTGATAGACCGGGCCGATTTACTTCCAATTCCTGTCCTTAACTATCCTTGGTAGAAAAGACATTAAGGAAGAGTCGACCCCGTAAAAGAAATACTGTACAGTAAAATTTATTTTTCATTATTTTCGTTCTGGATAAACCGGAGATACGGATTAATGAAGGCCGGATAAACGAGGATCTTGTGTATTTTCTTTATTTATTTTTGGTTGATCACTCTTAATACCATTGTGTTTTTATTAGAATATTTGTCAGTAAAGACCAATACTGAATTACATATGATTAATTTCATATAAATATACCAGGTTAATCAGCTGTCCCTATTAATATTGTTTTATGCAGCCCAACTAACGCGTGTTGTCAGGAAGGTCGATATTTCTCTGCTTGCATCCCGTATGGTGCTAATGCACTGGAAGCATATCCCGCAAACGATACTGTTACGTGTTACCCCTAGTAGCACGTTCGTTAATTGGATTAAAGTAGGTAAAGCACAACACAAATTATCCTTTAAAAATAATATTAGTTTTATTGCAGGCCTAGAGACATCCACCGTACACCCACACTGAGTCTCACTTCATACAAAATACTAGTCACTATTTATTTCCACATTTATTTTCACACCACTGTCCTCGCTATTTATCTTCACTCTGTCTGTGAGTCGTTACAGTGTCCCAGCTTACACTTACACGTACAGTCTAGACAGATTCTCTACAGCCTGGCATCTGCCACTTCATTTACTATCCGAATCCTCTTGTTGCTTCTTGTGTGCTCTTGCTCGCCCCGTGTCGAACCTGGATCCTCGACCACGTCTTACACAAAGCACCGCGACACCACCAAGCATTCGTTTGTTCCAAAATGTATTGTTTCATTTGAGGGGCTGATATTGTACTGCATTCAGCCCATTTCCTTATCATACCTAACCCTTCTTTTCTTCTTCTTCTTCTTCTTCTTCTTCTTAATCACGTGTATCTCTATATCTTCTTTTTTGTATTTCTCTTTATACATTGCTGTATATTGTCTAATTCTAGTAGTGAGCAATGTAATTGGGGCTTCCTGTAATGTTCACAACACAAATAAATAAATAGACATCGTGGTCATTTAGCTCCGTGTACTTGGGTGTGTGTGCAAATTTTGTCTGATGACCTATGTTATTGTGATGGGCTGTAGAACCAAGCGGATAGTTATTTTCCTTTGTTTTAGAACGTATAGGTTCAATTTTGTATACTGAGCAAAATAAGTATAAAGTATACTATCTATATGACGAATCACATAGAGGATAGCCAGAACAAAATTAATAAGTCCTGAGGGGAAAATCATTCGGTTGGTCTCGTTATACTTGCGTGGGCGGTTATGATTCAGGCCCGAATTTATTGTACACTGGTTTCTCTTGTTTATAGAGCAATCTAAATTAAGAGTGTTTGAAATCGTTACAATGCAAGTTTTACTTAATTTAAATGTCCTGTAGCTCTGTCTAATTCGCCAGCAAAACAGAGGGGTGTGTCGAGCCCACGTGACGGATGTGACAAGGTAAAGCCCGCAGTTCCAATCAATTGGAAAGGCACAGCCACAATTCTCTCCTGTGTCTGTGGTCCCCTGCAACATTAATCTTGAAGACCACACGATGGCCTCACCTCTGAGCTGTTGCTACTGGGATAGTCCTCTCGAACAACACAGTCTGCACCGTGCCAATAGTTTCTTCACAGGAGCAGCATTGCGATAGCGGGCGTTGTCTTGCAATGAAATGAGTATATGCGTTTGCAAATGGGGTCATTGCAGGACGAATACGATGTTTCAGAAACTTACACAACAATACTCACTGTCACAATGCTGTTCCTGTGAGGGAATTGCTTTCACAGTGGAGGTTATTATTTATTTAGCGTATGGCTTTTAGTGCCAGGAGTTTCCGAGGACATGTTCGGCTCGCCAGAGTTTGTAGCTGCTTCTATGCGGACACCCATGGGGTGAGCTACAAGTACCGTCGCGTGTGGATGAGATGAAATGAATGAGCAAGTTAAATTTCAAGTAGTTCCAAATTTGGCTACCAGATGCCACTGACACCTAGTGGTGAACGTTGGAACTTGATAGAGCGTTTCTAACGAAATGCTATTGTGCATTTATTAATATATTTGTCAATAACCACCAATACTGAATTATGTTGTCTTTCTTTGTGTGGCCTCCTAAGAGGCCGAGTGCAGGTCTCTGTAGTCGACGCCCGAGGGTGACCTGCGCGCCGGGATGAGAGATGGAATTGATGAAGATGAATGAAACTGGGCAAGGATGTGGAAGGAAGCGGCCGTGGCCTGTTTTAAGTATAATTAATTTCATATCAATATCAGCTGTCCCTATTGTTATTGTTTTATGCAGCCCAACTAACGAGTGTTATCAGGAAGGTCGAGGAGGTGGAAGGTTCTGTTGTATCCGCACTACTCACTGGTCTTGACTCACAGTGACTTTGATCTTATCCCACAGTTAAAGGAACCCCTCCGAATGAGTCGTTACGACATATGATACGTCATACAGTACTTAAACCGGTAGGGCGCTCGGTCGAGCGCATCAAGAAAGAAGGCCCTGCTACTGGTATCCTGTGCCTTCCATATATCTTACGAGTGGTGGCATGGTGAAGTGGCAACGTCCTCGCCTGCTGTGCCCAAGGATGCACGATCGATTCCCGGCGCAGCTAGTTGGCATTTGAGGGTGCCCAAATGCGAAGGAGTCGTGTCAATGGATTTATTGACACGGTAAAGACCCTCTTCAGGGAAAAATAACGGCACCCTGGCGTCTCTAAAAACCACAGTAGTTAAAAAGGTTGAAAAAAAAACCAACAACAATAACATTATTAGGCTATACCATCTAGCGACCTGTGCGACACCTATCAGTGGATTACATTCAAGACCTGTAGAGGAATTGTGGTTCTTTAATGCAAGGATATGCATAAATAATTACCACTACTTTCTTAACGATCCTCGTAAAAACAAGTATATCCTTAAATAAATTTGGTTAGTTGGTTCCTCAGTTTAGGGGCTGTGACAGGGCGGTCATGTAGCCCCGTGTACTTTGGGTGTGTGTGTAGAATCTGTCTGATAACCGGCGTTAATTGTGATGGCTGTATTAGTGTGTGTTATCTGTAATTCAGGTAAGGTTTGCAGACGATCAATTTCAAGTTGTTCCTACATTTGCAACCAAATACTACCGTCAACGACACCTAGTTGTGATGTTGGAACTAATAGAGCGTTAATCTAATCTAAACTACAAATTTTAGCTTCATACAATGCAGTTAGTGGAAGGTTCTTTTACATGCCATAAATCTATGACATGGGCCCGCCAGCTTTACTTCCCCTCCGAAGGAAGGCATACTGAGGGATTTTTAACGGTCTTAAAATCCGACGAATTCAGCCGGGTTTGAACCCGCGATCTTGGGCATAGAAGCTCTGCATGCTACCAACTACCATTCTACCAGCTATGATAAACTATGAATACCGGTACCAGAAAAAATAATAATATAGTCTTATACCACAAAAAGTTATCATATAAAGGTTGAACAGCGCAGCGGTGGGATGTAGAATACAATAGAATCCCAGTTATCCCATTAGCGATTAGATGAGTGATATCAGGTTGGTAGCTCTCGTTTAGTCCGCGTTCTAAGGCAGCCACAACATTCACACTTCTTTGAATGAACAAGAAGTGAAGCGTGGCTCTCAGGGAATATGAACATGAATGGGAAATCACAATAAAAATAAACTCCAGATCCTCTATCTTTATGTTTTAATAACTATTGAACGGTACTTGTAGCTCAACCCATGGGTGTCCGCTTGAAGCAGCTACAGCCTCTGGCGAGCCGAACATGTCCTCGAACACTCCCGGCACTAAGTGCCATATGCTAAATAAGTAAATAAAATAACTATTATAAGGCGTTTATCTACAGTGAAAAACTATTTGATCGAGTCAACAGCATGATTATTTATAAACTATTTAAAATAGTATTGATCGAGATTAAAGTCTGAAGTTTACTATTCATACATTAAAATGTATAAACGTATTTTTGTACAAATTCAACTGTATAAGATTTTAGCAGGGATCAGTTTTAGGAGTAAAATTCACTCTATTCCCGTCTGAGCGAAAAATAATAAAAAGAATATAACCAGTGTCGCAAGCGATCATCTCTGCACGTATAACACATATAAAACAAGACATGCGTATTCAGTGAGAACCGGGAATATATTCTCGGAATGTTATTGTATGTATATGTGGTGTGTGAGCCCTGAATCCCAAGCCCTTCGCCCTCAGCACGTTCCACTCAGCATTGTTTGTTTTGATACACATGTGTCTCGGGGCATCCAGAATATCCCAGCAAAGAGCGGGAGGAAAAGTGTACCTCTCCCATCTTCATAATTTCATCATCATCATCATGTCAATTCTTTCCCTATATCCTGTAGGGTAGGGACTCTTGGTGGTACTTCTCTATTCATTCCTATTCTTTGACCTTTCCAGCCATTTGTCTTCGGGATTCTTATGGCATCCTGTTTTTAGCGAGAACATCCTTCCATTTATAAGCGCAGCGTTAGGTCATGTTCGATTACCGTTCAATGCATGTGAGATTTTCGAAGTTAAATGCCATGTTCTGTGGTTCGGATTCCACGTAAAACGGAGGCCCCATGACTCATAATCACGAGATTTACGGTCACGTAAAACTACAATCTTCCTTCCTTCCTTCCTTCCTTCCTTCCTTCCTTCCTTCCTTCCTTCCTTCCTTCCTTCCTTGCTTCCTTCCTTCATTCCGTTAGGTCATGGGGACAAGCTCTCTGGTGACTCGATATACGCGTGGGTTCGAGGCCCACTGTCAGCCGTCCCTGAAATGGTTTTCCATGGTTTCCCATTTTCAACATTAGCCAAATGCTGGGACGGTACCTTCTGACAGGCCACGGCCGCTTCCTTCTACATCCTTGCCCAGTTTCATTCATCTCCATCCATTCCATATCTCATCCTGACGCGCAGGTCATCCACGGGCGTCGACTAGAAAGACCTGGACTCGGCCTCTCAGGAGGCCACACGACCAAAAATAAAAATAATAAAAATAAATTAAAAAAACAGCCCAACACAATCTACCTAGGGAGATGGTATCATCTCTTTACTTAATGCCTTACCTGTCGTCATACAGTTCCTCAAGTCCATCAAGCTATCCCTATCTGTCTCCTCCTTTCTATATATCGTCGCTGAACTTGTAATACCGCGTATCTGACACTGTCATATTTTCCAATACTCTCCTTATGATTGGTCACGCCTCCAACTAGGGTTGCCAGATTTCAACAATGGAAAAACGGAACACACGTCCCAAAACATTGTATTCTTAATCAAGGTTGTTAAATGTTGTAATAAATAATACACATATGTATTAAATAAGCATTACATAATCAAATACACAAAATTAACACTAGATATTGCTGACATATCATAGGCCTATGACACCAGCAACTTACAAATGATTTTCATCTGAACGACCCTTTGCAAGGATTATTTGTAAGTACCTTCTGATAAAATACACTACAATTTTCGTCGTAATTGTAATATGTGAACAATTCCTGTTTTATCAAACTAATGGAGCTTCAGTTTCCATCATCTCTCCATTTGATATTCATGACAGAAAAAACTCTCTCCGTAAAGGCATTGGAGGGGAAAATACTGAGTATGAACTTCACAAGGACTAAGATATTCCTTAATTGTGTTGCCCCTAATAAATCTATGACATGTACCCATTTATCTGACATAGACATGGAAATCATTTTCTCTTTCAAACTTGCACCTGTATCACCAGAAAACAAACTAGATATTACAATCAATTCTGAAGCGGGACATTTGAAAATTGGTGTGAAATTGCATATATTATCAAATTAAAAAAAAACAGAATATTTGGCGTTCTGTTAAAGATTGAAACGGAACGCGGAACAGAACAAGAAGAAGCGGAATTGTTCTGGGTAAAACGGAACGTCTGGCAACCCTACGTCCAACAGAACAATGTTCACGATAGGTTCATTTTGCTGTGTAAAACTAAAGGAAAATGAGCTTTAACATTATTGTACTGGAGAAAAGTATATTTCCGTGTAGTTATGTACTCCTACAATACTGTTGTCTAGACTTAAAGTTCATTTTCCTTTAGGCATATAGGCCTACACAGTAAATCGAACCTAGCGAGAATTGTTCTGTTGGACGCATATGGCTGGGAAGCGTGACCAATCATAAGAAGAGCATTGTCAGATACGCGGTAGTGCAACTTTACCGACGATATGCTTCGATGTTATTTTCTGCAACTTGGATATTTCTCTCTTCAGCTGTCGTGAAACCTCCCGTTTCCAGACCATACTTTACTGAGGCCCGATATATGAGCTATACAGTTTTCCTTTAAGCTTCAAATTGATTTAGGATCATATAACATTCCAGAGATACGTTTTATTACAAAACATTCACTACCCTGCGGCGTAGCTGAGCGCGATAAACCACGCACCGTGATTGCGGTGGAGAGCTGCAGCAAGTTGGGATATTGGAGGTTCGAATCCCGACGCTGACAGCGGCTATCTTGAGTGTGGCTTTTCATCCGAACTTTCAATACTTCCTTCCGGAAAATTCCGAGATAGTACCTTATTTTAAAACTCGAGACACCTTCCCCATCCCTGTTCCTGATGCAGCTACACACACTACTACATTCATGACAGAAATACAGGTTATCAAGAAAGTTCAACACATATTCAGGTGCACTGTGCTGATGACCAAAATGTTCCAAACTTATAAAATGATTAACATCAACAAATATTCACTGCTTGTTCTTCTCCTTATAATTTCATTCTTTTCTACATCCTAGCTAATACCATTCGCAAAGTATGGAAAATTATCTTCTTGTTTGAGGGTTCCTCCTCTTCTGGAGATTACAAGATGTTCTGTTTCATTCTAAGCTGAGTTACTTCTGTTTTCCTCTCACTTAATTAGGTCCATTTCTGTCAAACTCATCCTCCATTCATCTAACCTTGCTTAGTACCAGCAGTCAGAATTAAGTCATCTGCCTACGTTATGTAGCGATAATTTGTTATTCACGAAAAATACAACAGCATGTTTGTTAAGAACTAAACAGTCCATTTCCAAATTCAAAGGAAGTTAGTTTTGCCAATACAGAGACACGCATATCACCAGTGTGGATTTCACATCACAGAATATTTTCAACATTCGGAAATCAGGCTAAAATATGTCCTCGAGATAGCATAGCCTACACACTTTCTCTCGTCAAGTATAAGACAGTGTTTTATTCATAATTAACAGCCTAAATTTCATGTGTTTAGTACAGTTCGTGATCTAAAGGCTAAGGGCAGTAATTTCCCGTCGAGATGCAGTTCCGATTCTCGACCCTGCCCAATATATGCCCTGGAGTGGTGTAAACTCGCCCTTGAAAACGTATCGAGTAGTCGGGTTCCATTGTTTCACCTCCTCAACTCTATATCCAACTGAATGCTGAGATGGTACAAACGCAAAGCCACGGTTACCTCCATCCCAGTCCTAGCCCCGACTGCATGTTCATACACCACAGCAATACCGGATTTCAGACCAGTTCGAAACATGTCCAAGTACCGGGACTGATAATCTTCATGGGTAGGCCCCTAGCAGAAACCTCCACCACCACCACCACCACCATTACCTACAACAAAAACAACAACAACAATATTTAAATATAATATAATGTTTCCATGTGGTATCTTTGAGTATTTATGACTATACTCCACATATCAACTCTCTCACATTTCGCATTCCTGGGAAGGGTATTGGTATAAAAACTGTTCGATATTGTTGGAGTTAAGTATTTGTTTACGTATATGCCTGTACTTACAAGGTGCATTCATGTTCTAAGATAGGTTGGATGGTTCCTCAGTTTAGGGGCTGCGACAACGCGGTCATTTAGCCCCGTGTTCTTTTGTGTGTGTAGAATCTGTCTGGTAACCGGTGTTAATTGTGATGACTGTAATAGTGTGTGTTATCTGTTTTCAATTCATGTAAGGACTGCAGACATTAAACTTTTCAAGTAGTTCCTACTTTTGTCGCCAAACGTCATCGTCAACGACTACTAGTTCAGAATTTGGTTACCAGATGCCACCGCAGTCGACTCATGGCGACGAACGTCGGAACCTAAGAGCGTTTGTCAAATGATTAACCTACAATTTAAGTTCAAACAGGTGTAATTAGTGGAAGGTTCTTTAACATGCCATAAATCTATGACATGGAACAGCCGGCTTTACTTCCCCTCCGAAGGAAGGCATACTGAGGGATTTTAACGCTCTTAAAAAAATTCGACGACTTCGGTCGGGCTTGAACCGGCGATCTTGGGCATAGAAGCTCAGCATGTTCTAAGATAAAATGGCTGGCAGTGTGGCGTAGTGGTAGCATTCCCGCCTGCTGTTCCCGAGATTGTAGGATTGAATCCCGACACAGGCAGTTGGCATTTGAGGGTGCGCAAATGTGAGGAAGCCGTGGTAGTAGATTTACTGGCACGTTAAAGATCCCCTTCGGGGCAACATTCCAGCCCCCCGTAGTTAAAAGGGACGTAAAACCAATAACATTATTATTATGTACTAAGATATTTTTTCCTCTTTATGTTGGGAGCAAAAAGCAACATGCAGTCTTAGCTCACAGGACGAGGCACTCTATGAATGCGAGACAGAGATGGCAAGGCGACGTGTTACTGATTCTTCAAATGTGCGACGTTTACGTTCCGTGATCAACGTGTAATCATTCGTTTTCTTCACTTGCCGTGGGGTACAACTGATCGATGTTTATTGGCAGTTGACTGAGACATGTGGTGATGATGTTATGGATGTGGAAAACGTACGTTCATGGGTGAAACAAATCACAGCAGGCAGAACGATCTTCAGCAGCCCCATGCATGGACCCAGTGGTCTTGACAGAATCCTAAAGTTGCGATTACGACAGCCATGTCACCTTCGTAATGACGTTACGCATTACGTGTACGTCTAGAGCAGTGGTTCCCAACCTTTTGTGGCCCGTCTCCCCTTTCTGGAGGTTGACTAACACCTATCACCCCCTTTTCATTTTCATTGCATGCCTAACTTTAATTTGAAATAAAGTGTAAATAATAAAGCAGTTTTATTATTTTGAACTATTTTATGGCCGTATATAAAAACAACCGAAGCAGTTTTGACCGGTCACTCTTAAATAAAATAGAAAAAAAATGAAATGTACATTATGAAAAAGGATGATGACGTGAAATAATTAACTAGATCATTGACGTACATTTTCAATGACTGTCTTGTGCTTGGTTGACTCAGTTTAAGCTTGAATATCCGGCTTTATGGTCGTCAAGCTCAGGTGCAAATCTCCTTTGAGGCAAATTTCGAACATATTTCTTTGTTTTTGAGGAGGTGGACTACAGAACTAAATCCTTTTCCAACTAAATATGTTCACGGGAACGATATGTGAAGTGGTTCAGTTCTTGCCCACAGTTGTGGATAAGTGTCCATAAGCTTCATCCAGGCTAACTCGTAACCGCTCTGCTTGAAAATGATTTTCGGCTCACATGCATACTTCGGTTCTAGAAACTCCGTCTACAAAGAGTTATGAAGCTTATCGACAGCTTCAAACAAGAATTGATCTAGAATCCAATCCGGAATGTGTAACTTGGTCAAATCTTCAAATCTTGATTCCATGTCAGTTTTCAAATGGTCAAGGTGATCAGTAAAAATTAGGAATTTGTCTTCTGGGAGTTCAGGAGTCTCGTTATCTAGCACTGAACACATTTTAAGGGTCGGAAACAGAATCATAGCTTTAAGGCCATTATTTACTCTGTGAATGTCAAACTTGGCGATGAATGATGAACGAGCGAACGGGAGGCGCTCCTGTCACATTTTTTCCGTGTACTACCAGGCAACTTCTACTGTACAGTACTATTTTAATCCCCCCCCCCCTCCCTATGAATACTCATCGCCCCCAAATCGCCCCCCAATCACCGCCAAACTTATTTATTGTCCCCCTGATAACCCAAATCGCCCACTTGGGGGCGATCACCCCCAGGTTGGGAACCACTGGTCTAGAGCAAGCCACGCCAACTCAGGTGCTTCGCGAGCACCGGTTGGTACCGGCAAAACCACGCTCATCAAGTTCCAACGTTCGCCGCCAGGTGCCGGTTGCGATGGCAACTAGTAGCCAAGTTCACAGCTTGGTGTCGTTGATGGTAGCATCTGATAGCAAAAGTATAAACTACTTGAAATTGATCGTCTGCAGTCCTTACTTGAATTACAGATAACACACACTAATACAGCCATCACAATTAACACCGGTTATCAGACAGATTCTACACACACCCAAAGTACATGGGGCTACATGATCGCGTTGCCGCGCCAAAACTGAGGAACCAACCAAATGATTCCCAATAGCTAGAACTAAATCGGGGCCACACGAGTAGCAGCCCATCTACTTCCATAACGGCGCTCAGTGGCGACACTGAAGTAAGAAAGAGACTGTGTAAGATGGCAATATGAAGTATGAACACAGGTGTCGAGCGTGGGAGGTCGCTCGCAACACGCTACAATAATGGCGCTCCATTAGCAAATGGACTGATTGTCTCGATCGTGCACGCAGTGGATATCGACTCACTCTGTGTAGTTCCGGTCTCTATGTCACTCGCAGCATACTGGGATATTAACAGTTTAGCACATCTCCTCAACAATGGGTGTTTACAGTGCCAAAAAGAGGAAGCGATTAAAACTTGCTCCAGATCACAGCTCAAATCAAAATATTCTGTCTTCCAATCTAAGGTACGCATTAGATACTTGACCTAATCAAATACTATAGATACTTCCAGCTATATCAAGTGATCGGCTTATTAGTCTCATACAGCTTGTAGACAAAACATTCCAGTTATTGTTAATTCGTATTTGCTGGTAGCATGCTGAACTGCTGTGCCCAAGATCGCGGGTTCAAACCCGGCCGAAGTGGTCGGATTTTTTAAGAGCGTTACAATCCTTCAGAATGCCTTCCTTCGGAAGGGAAGCAAAGCCAGCCGTCCCATGTCATAGATTTATGGCATGTGAAAGATCCTTCCACTAACTAAACTTGTGTGAAGCTAAATTCCTTGTTTATATTTCGTTGTAATGCTCTATCAAAGTTCCAACGTTCACAACGAGGTATCAGTGACATCTGGTAGCGAAAGATGGAACTACTTGAAATTGAACGGAACTTGTAGCTCACCCTATGGGTGTCCGCTTGAAACAGCTACAGCCGCTGGCGAGCCGAACATGTCCTCGGACACTCCCGGCACTAAACGACATACGCTAAATAAGTAAATAGGGTATTGGGACATCTTGGTTATTATCCCCATGTACTTGGGTGAGAGTTCAATTTGTCTATTAATTTGTGTTCCCGGGGTGGCTGTAGTAGTGTGTGTATTTGTAATTAAGATACGGATTGGGAAGGAGGCGGCCGGGGCCTCAAGTTAGGAACCATCCCGGCATTAGACTGGGGTAGAAGTGGGGAAGAAACGGAAAATATACTTCCAGGATGGCTGAGTCGAACCCATCTCCTCAGTTCTGCCTCATGAGGCTTAGTGTACCCCGTTCCAGCCCTCAGACCAGCATTTAATATCTTGGCACAGTCGGGAATTGAACCCGCTTTTCGAGGTGACAGCCGACTGTAGTGGTGTGTGTAATTGTATTTTTCGGGTCACAATTGAGGTAGGTGCCGTAGGACTTGAAACTTGATACTGCCCTACCACTTTCCTGGAGGGGGTGTTGAAAATCACGGGGGAAAGCCAAAATGAGGATAGCTGCAGCTGTCAGCGACAGAATTCGAACCTCTGATCTCCGGACTTGCTGCAGCTTTTCATCATGGTGGTGGTGATCGATTTAACATACACGGCTACGCTGCAGTGTACAATGCATTCTCTGCGAGATTATAATATGCAAGGGGTGTCCAAATGAAAGCGATGAATGCCATGGACTGTTTCCATACGACAACATCCGTCGTAAAGTTATCATGGGGATTTCTGTTTAAGAATAGTGGAGGGAGACGTTTTGTGGGTGGGATCATCATGTATCAGTCTTGCAACCTTAGAGATATTGAATTAGGCCTATATAGTTATTTTTAGGAATGCTTAATACTTTAATATTTATCAGCAGTAGTAGCCGCACTTTTTAAGATTTTGTCGTGTTTTCAGCGGTTTGTTGTTGGAGAACAGCGACGGTTTGTGGGATTGGTGGTGTTTTGTAGAGATATTTTGTCTTGTATATTTGGATCTGATGATGCTCACTTGACGAGCAAAACATGTCATCCAATTGAATCCCCACCATTTGTTAGAGAAGTGTGTTGATGTATAAATAATGTTTGTAACAATTCTATCGGATAATAGGCTGATAAAATAACCGACAAATTCCAACCAATATATTTGGGCACGCTTATGTTGACCGACTGAAGAGCAATTCTGTTTATTGAAATGTAATCCACAGCCTGCTTCCAGTCTCCGACCGGGTCAGGAATGGAATGAATGAAGCCCCCATCTAGCGGCGAGGATATGAACTGTGCCGGCTGCCGAGGCCTGACGCACTCCTCTGGGGCAATGATTTAATGAATGACAGATGAAATGAAATGATAGTGGAGAGTGTTGCTGGAATGAAATTTTTGACAGGGAAAACCGGAGTACCCGGAGAAAAACCTGTCTGCCTCCGTTTTGTCCAGCGCAGATCTCACATGGAGTGACCGGGATTTGAACCACGGACCCAGCGGTGAGAGGCCGGCGTGCTGCCGCCTAAGCCACGGAGGCTTCTAATTCTGTTTATTGATTATTATTATTATTATTATTATACATGCAACACTGAAATGTGGCTTCTAACATTTCAATATAGGCTACTGCAGACTGGTGTATAGACTCCAATATTCCAGTATACTTCACTGTATAAGTTGCTGGGACGAATCCTGGCGTAGTCAGTTGGCATTTGAGGATACACAAATGTGAGGGAGCCGTGTCAGTAGATTTACCGGCACGTCGAAGATCCCCTTCAGAGTAAAATTTCAGCAGCCTGGCGTCTCTAAAAGTCGCAGTAGTTAAAAGGAACATAAAACCAATAACATTATTATTATTATTATTATTATTATTATTATTATTATTATTATTATTATTATTATTATTATTATTATTATTATTATTTATATTGCCTTAGGACAGTGATTTGAAAGTGTAATAACATTGATATTTTCTAGAGATGTGCTCCCGAATGTCCAAAACCTTCAACATTTTCAAATGTTGTTTTGGTACCATATGAATCAACGCACTTTTAGAATTCTAACATTACATACATTTTAGCCTATTTTCATTTATGAAAAATAGGCTTACGAGATCACCTTTTGTCCGTGTGTCTGTCTGTGCGTGTATCTGGATCCGTGTGTGTCCCCCCAATAATACAATCTAAATGGCTCGAGCGATTTCAATGAAACTCGGTAAGGTCATAGTATTATTTTGGCCAACCTCGACCGTGCCCATCAAATTGTATTACGTCTCACCGATTCAACATGGTGGCTGTGTGAAATATTTCACCAGCATTCTATATCTCCGAAGCTATTACTGATATCACTCTGAAATTTTGTACGGTGATAAAGAGCACTAGTTAACTAGAAGTTCATCTATGTTACTTTCAAAAACCTGTTAAGTACAAAACGAACAGGGCGGCAAAGCTAAGTTGAAACTTTTAAGTAGACTTTTCTCGTGATTTAACCATCTGAGCGCAGTGAAACAGGGTACAACAAATGTTTATACACATTATAATTCACTGACATCTAATTTCGTTCAATTGTTTACATAACCTCACGATGGTTGTTGTGAGAAATTTTAAAATTACGTTTTTATTTCTTGTGTCCTAATCATGCGATCGAAGTGAACGTTTGAATAATGAACCTACGCAGTAATCGTCATCTAATAGTGCATGACACTATGACCTACATATATAAAAACCAACATGGTGACTATCCGAATTATTTAATCGATTCTCAATATCTACTAATCTATGACAGCAATCACACTGACATTTTGTAAGTTGATAAAAGGTAGTAACTTAAATTCACCTATGGGACTTTCAATAACCTGGTGAACACAAGTACAACATGGCGGCGACGCGAAATTTGAATATTTAAATGGACGTTTCTCACTATTTAACCATCCGAGCGCATTGAAACTTGGTACGATAAATGCTTATACACATTTTAATGCACTGATATCTAATTTATTTGTTTTCATAACCTCAAGATGGCTGCTGTGCGAAATTTTTAAATCTTGTTTGTATTTCTTGTGTCTTAATCATGCGATTGCTGTTTGAATAATAAACCTATGCAATATTCTTCATCTAATAGTACATAACTGTATGGCCTACACATATTAAAATCCAACATGGCGACTATCTGAAATATTTAGACGGTTCTCAGTATCTCCGAATGTATTACAGCAATCAAACTGAAATGTTGTATGTGGATAGAAGGAATTGACATAAAGATATATGAAAATAGGCCGTATAGTTCTTCACGGAACTACTTGTTTCATATCTCATTCCTGAAGCTACTTTTCTTATACTGAGTAAACCTTTAGAAGTAAGGGCAAAGGGACATGGAACAGGAGCAAAATGAATGCTTCTCTATTAAATGGAAGCAAAGGAATTCTCAAAATTGAACCTGATGGTTAGCCTACGGGCGTTCAATTAAAATACCCTGCTATAGCTATTGGCTGCAATTCAAATTTAATAAATATATGGTCGCATTAAGGGACTTTGCAATGTTCTAAAAACCGGAAAGATCTCCGATTACAATTTCTTGTTGTTTTTCTAGAAATAAAATTTCCCTGTTTTAGGATATCGTCAGGTTACAAAGCTGAAAATTTTTAGATATGATTCCTCCCCATATGTGTTATATTTTAAGATGTCTATTTTTGAAAATTTTCTTTAGTTTATTTTTGCCAGTTGGAAATTTTCATGAAAGTGCTGTTAAAATTATGCAATTTTAAAGGATTCATGAAAATTCTGAACTACATTTAATTTCAAAAGGCTTTCGTTGAAGTAAAGAGAGAGTGGTGAAGAATATCTCTGAAAAGATTTGATTAATTCCTGTTAACAGTTCCTGATAAAGAGATGAAAAAGAAATTGGGAATTAGCATGGGATACATTGCAAAGTGCCTTAATGCGACCATATGTATTATATTTGAATTGCGGCCAATGGCCATAGCAGGGTATTTGAATTGAACGTCCGTAAGCTCCCCATCATATTCAATTTTGAGTAGTCCCAACTTAGGCTACAGGAAATGCAACTATCACTGACACCTAGCGGGAAACGTTGGAACTTGATAGAGCGTTTCTAAACAAATAACCTACAAATTTAGTTGTAGGTTCTTTCACATGCCATAAATATATGACATGGACCCGCCGGCTTTGCTTAAGGAAGTTAACGCTCTTAAAAATCCGACGACTTTGGCCGGGTTTGAACCCGCGATCTAGGGCATAGCAGTTTAGCATGCTACCGACTACGCCATCCAAGCCGCGTACCATACATGAGAGGCATTCTATATTGTTTTATACTTTATTTTTTGTACGTCCGGGTATGGTTCACATTTCACTTTTGAAGATGGTGACGTGTAACTATATAACATACTAGCTGAAGTACCCGTTCTTCGAACGACTTTTAGTACTTGCTGGCCTAAATCATTAATATATATAATCACACATTCCTAATGTAGTTATGTTATTTCCATGTTACCAACTACATGCGTAGACTACATGCATTTTCACTCACCAAATTATTAATCAGAGGTAGGAAAGTGAAAATCCTTCGCCTGCTTTCAGTCGACCGACCAGGTCAGGGAATGGAATGAATGATATCCCTGTCTAACAGCGAGGATGCGAACTGTTCCGGCTGCCGAAGCCTGTCGCACTCCCCTAGGGCAATTATTAAATGAATGACGCATGAAATGAAATGATAGTGGAGATTGTTGCTGGAATGAAATTGTGACAGGGAAAACCGGAGTACCCGGAGAAAAGCCTGTTGCCTCCGCTTTGTAGGTGAGAAAGTGCGTTTAAATATTGGAAATAAATATCAGCTTCTATGTACAGTAGTAGAAGATAAATAACCTGTCTTAAATATTGAACACCTATCGTTTAACGTCTTCATAGTATATTTAAACATATAAATATTATGCTAAAAATACATCAAACTTGATAGCAATTATCATATCCGCAATAAGTAATATTGCGGAAAGTACGTACCATGTCATGATAAAGAGGAACAGTAACGGAACAAACTTCGATCATCCCAAATAATAATAACAAAAACAAATTAATCACAGAGAAATTTTCTAAGTTTATGCCGTGTCTTGTGCGAGAATACGCCTAGTAACTCCGAGATGGTTCATCAGCGGGCTCATGTGGTCTATTTGTGGACTACCAAAGGAGTGGCAAACTGTGCGATACCTCAATTCTTATTTAGAACACCTCAGCTACTTTACTGCGAGTGCTAAAGGTTAAAACAGTCTTTCACCGCCCTATAAAGGCTTCCAAAATGATTATATATTCAATTTCAGGGCCAAGCAATTAAAACTCAGCAACTTTTCTAGGTTTACGCCGTCTTTCGTGCGTTTTTTTTATTGGCCGTGAAAGTCAAAATACCTACTTTATTGAAATAAATTTGGCCAGTTCTGCAGTAAGATTAATATGAACACTAAATAAACTAATGTGACAGTCGATACTCTTCGACACATTCGTCTGTGAATTTGGGTTTCTGATCATGGTAAAAACCGACAAAAAGCAGATAAATATTGGCCAACTGAAATATTCATTTAACGAAAAACAAATCGATAAAAAGGATGAAAGTATACCGTGCAAAATACAAAGCCCTATAACATTGTGAAACAGCCTAAAGATCCAAATACTCACATACAATACCCGGCACAAAAAGTATAAAATTAGACTCAAAATCACGTCTAGTTTAGGACCCCACAAACTACCTCTATAAATAAAACAGTTCATGTAGAGACTAACATAGACTAACATCGCTCGGCGTTGACCGTGTTTTATAAGATATATTTAGGTTTTACTCGCTAACCGTTCGAGATACACGAAAATTGATAAGGACCTTTCGGATAGAACATTCAATTTTAAAGCTCGTAGTGGCATCTAAAGTTTGCTATTTCTTAGCGTTCTCTTTTTATTTGAAATGGAAATATGAAAATAGTCGCCATTTTTAAATAGTGCAAGATATCGAAATCAAAAGTAGCCTATATGTAAGCCTGGTAAATCAGCTACGTCCATGCATAATGTTATTTAAATCGAACCAGTGGTTCTTGTGTTATTGAGTAACACACACCATCTCATTAGGTAGATTTCATTAGAAAGCTAACTATTGCAATGGGTACCATGTTTCGACTTCCGGAAAATTTCGACATATCTTCGCGTTTCACATCCCCCAACCCCAAAACCACCGTCAGTTCAAAAGTGTATATATAATTTATGTATGTATATACATATATATGTATGTATATATACATATATATATCTTTATATATATAATTCTTCGACACGTGTGTATGTGACTGAACTCCTCCTAAACGACTGAACCGATTTTGATGGAATTTGGTATGTATATTAGGGTGGGTCCATGTATGGTTTAGATTCACAATCTGACCCGGTAGGTGGAATGAACACAATTTTAGAACCACAATTTACACACAATTTTAGAACCACAATCTTCTTCTTCCTAGCATTAATCCCTTGCGGGGTCTGCAACTTTGCTACATCTCCTCCAGTTCTTTCAGTCGTTGACATCTTCTGGTGTTAGACCAACAGCGTGCATGTCAGCCCTGATGTTGTCAGTCCACCGCTTTGCAGGTCTTCCACGTGGTCTTGTTCCACCTAGGTTGATGTGGAGTGCTCTTTTGGCAACTGAGTTGTTCTGTCTTCTCATGACGTGACCGTACCAGCGTAGACAAGCCTCCCTCACCTTCTCGACAATTGGTGCAACACCAAATCTTCGCCGGACGTCTGTGTTCCTTGCGTGGTCAAATCGGGTCAGCCCCATCGACCATCGGAGCATCTTCATTTCCAACGTATTCAAAATTTGCTCATGTTGTTTGGTCATAGGGCGACATTCAGTCCCATAGATGGCTGCTGGGCGTACCACAGACTTATAAACCTTTGCCTTTAAATGCAGAGGCATCTTTTTATCACAGAGAACTCCAGTGACTTGTCTCCACTTGGGCCAGGCTGCGTTTACCCTCATCCGAGTATCAGGAGTGGCGTCACAATTTGAAGTGACAGTGGACCCTAAGTACTTAAAATGCATGGTCTTCTGCAGATTTTCTGTGCTGATACTGATGGTACCTCTAGTTTGGGGGCCACATTCCAGGTATTCTGTCTTCTGGATATTGAGGAGTAGTCCATTTTCAGCCAGTCTGTCGTTCCAAGTTTGAACCCTGTGCTGGAGTTCAGGGCGGGATTTTTGGGCAATTACCACATCATCCGCATACAGGAGGGTCCAGGGATGTGAGGTCTGTATGTCCGCCGTTGCTGTATTCATGCAGAGGATGAATAACAGTGGTGATAGAGCAGAACCCTGATGAACACCCACAGTGATTTCGAAAGGTGGGGAGACTCCAGTTGGACTCCGAACCACACTAGTGGCATTGCGATACAGAAGTTGCACCCAGCTTACATATTCCTCAGAGACTCCATGGCAACGAAGAGCTCGCCAAATGAGATCATGAGGGATACGGTCAAAAGTTTTCTCTAAATCGAGAAATGCCAGGTGTACACTCCGCTGCCTCTCTCTGTGCTTTTCCATTAAAAGGCGTGTGGCATGGACAGCATCGATGGTACTGCATCCCTTAACAAACCCACACTGGTTGGGTGTTACAGTGACATTATTTCTGAGTCTACAATCAAGCACACGCACAAATATGTTAAACGTATGACAGAGGAGTCGAATAGGGCGATAAGTTGAGCAGTCACCCACATCACCTTTTCCCTTCCAGATTGGAACTGTTATGCTAGTTGTCAATGCATGGGGAAGTTGGTTCTCAGCAATGATCCGGTTAAAGAGTGTGGCAAGGAATTCTGAGGCAGGCCTTCCTAGAATTTTCCATATTTCCGTCGGTAAGTCATCTGGGCCAGTTGCTTTCCCACTCTTCATCTTGCTAATGGCAAGCATTACTTCCTCGAATGTAATTGGAGGAACGGGTCCTAAAGTAGGATCAGGACTTGCAATTGGTGGGTGTGGAAATTCTTCGTTGCAGATGCCAAAAAAGTAGTCTTCCCAACGTTGGAGGATAGATTGCTGTTCTCGTAGTAGCTTAGCGTTCGCATCCTTGATATGCATGACATGTCCAATGTCCTGAGTTGAACGATTACGGGACTTAGCAAGATGATATACATTGTTTTCTCCTGATGGTGTGTCAAGCTGGTCGTACAGGTCTTGATAATAATTGTCCTTTGCAGCAGCTACTGCTCTTTTTGCTGCTGATTTCAGGTTACGGTATTGCTGGAGGTCAGTATCAAGACGCGAGTTCCACCAAGTCTTGTAGGCCATCTTTTTCTCCCTGATAACTTGCTTGACTTCATTACTACACCACCAGGTCTGTTTATCAATGTATTTTCGTCCGGGTATGGTTTTCCCAGAGTTTCTTTCGCCGCCTGATGTATCTGTTTCACAGCATCCCTCCACATGCCATCAACTGATTGATCAGACTTCACGGAGAAGTTTGCCATGGCTGTGACCAACTCATTGCGGTGGGCATTCAATCTCCACCACTTGATACGCTCAGGCCCAGTTTTAGGTTTTGTTTTGGGTCGCTTAACGTTTTTATGAATATCAAGGACACGCAATCGGTGTTGAGGGGCAACGCTGTCATACGGAATCACTTTGGTATCTGTCACCAGCTTCATATCTTGTTGCCGAACTAGCCAGTAATCGATCTGAGTAGCATGTCCTCCACTGGTATAAGTAGCCAGATGTGTTAGCCTCTTTTTGAAATATGTGTTGGTCACAATCAAGTTATGAGCTTCTGCACAGTCAAGTATCCGACATCCGTCATCATTGCGCACACCAAGCCCATGTCCTCCATGGCATCGCATATATCCTTCACGCTGAGACCCAACATGTCCATTAAAGTCTCCTCCAAGAACAATGGACTCATCCTGGGGGATTGCTCGAAGGTGGGTATCCAGACTGTTCCAGAATTCATCTTTCTCATCCTCTGTACATCCAGTTCGAGGTGCGTAGCAAGATATAATGTGGGCAGTGATTTCTGTTGAATCATTCTTGATAGACATAAGCCTATCTGACACCCTGTTGACATTGGTGACACTGTTGCGGTAGTGCTGGTCTACACCGTTTCGTGCTGCGCTGGTACCGTGATAGATGAGTTTGTAGCCATCTCCAATTTCTTTCGCCTTTGAACCCCTCCACTTGGTCTCCTGGATGCAGGCAATGTTGACACGCCTGTGTTTAAGCATTTCTGCTAGCTCACGATGTCGGCCAGTCAACGTTCCAATATTGAGGGTAGCGAATCTTAGTCTTAGTTGTTTTGGTTGAACTAACTTCTTTAACCTACCCCGTTCATGAGTAGGTAGCCCTCGCTCATTTCTCACGTCACTCGGGTGCAAGTGGCGTGCGTCGCTTTGAGGGAACGCCCTAGCATGTTCCGAATTTAGAAGAGACGTAGCCATTGATGCGACAGGAAATACCTCAACCGGCGGGTCGCTTCGTCTGTCGTTGAGGGCATTTTAACGCTACTGCCAGCATATAATTCGGCCGCCCCTAACATGGGGTACAGACGCCGTGTGTAGCCGCCCGCTCCGGGTCAGACGCTGCAACTGATATCTACCCCCAAAATGAGGATGATACCTTTTACTCAATTAATCCCGAGCACTGGGCTGCCACATCCGCCATCTACACTGTACTGATGATTATCCTCTGCACTGTAACTGCCGTTGAGGTCTTCACCGTAACCCTGGCAAGGGACCCTTACAAGGGACTACCAGCCGGGTCAGCTGGACCAAGGTTTTTTAAAGAGGTGTTACTCCTCTATCACTCGCCCTTTGTCCTGACTTGTGACAGGCAGAGCCTGGCTTCCCAAACATTGGGTCCAGGTTGGTGGGGTTGATTTTAGAACCACAATATGCAGTCAAAAACAGTCGTCATGGAAACCACTAGCCTTGGATTTCGTGAATGCTGATGTCTTTGGACGGTTTGTCTCTGCACGTTAGAGCCACCTGGTCGCAACCTGTGCAACTACCGCCATTACATACACTCCACCCGTGGCGAAAAGTTGTGTTTTATACCAAAGGTGGCAGTGATGTCGAATTCTACTGTTTATCTCTGCACGTTAGAGCGTTTCAAAGTCCCGTATGCGTTCATATATCATTCATTCGATTGCCATGTCACTTGGGTGATATGTTGAGTGAGCTCCAGGGAAGGTGTTTGGCTTAGTAAATCCATTTCACAATAGATAGCGCACGAATTGATTCAACAAATGAGCGACGACGCGCGAAGCGTTTCAAAAAGGTCCCGTATGCGTTCAAATGCCATTCATCCGATAGCGATGAAACTTGGGTGAGATGTTGTGTACACTCCAGGGAAGGCTTCTGGCTTAGTACATCAATTTCACATTAGGTAGCGCGCGACTAGATTCAACAAATGAGTGACGACGCAAGAAGCGTTTCAACAAAATCCCGTATAAGTTTATATTCCATTCATTGATTGAGATGAAACTTTGATGAGTTGCTGTGTACACTTAAGTGAAGGCTTCTAACTTAGTAATCCATTTCACAGGAGGTTGCGCACGAGTAAATTCAACAAATGAGCGGCGACGTGCGAAGCGTTTCAACAAAGTCCCGTATGCGTTCAAATACCATTCGTCCGATAGCGATGAAACTAGAGTGAGATGTTGTGTACACTTACGTGAGGGTTTCTAACTTAGTAAATCCATTTTACAATAGGTAGCTCAGATTCAACAAATGAGCAACGACGCGCGAACTTTTAATCAAAGTCCCGTATATCTTCTGCTATCGTGACCTTTCTGTACATATGTTATATAATACTTTCCCAGACAAATGTAATAACTATGACTGTGTGTTCTGTGTTGCAGGTGAGTATACGAGCTAGTCCGAGTCCCTGCCCTCTGTAAGTCACATTGCATGTAAACTGTTCTTCTTACCCAATAATCCCAAGAATTGTTGCAGTTCTCACATATTTAAAAGGTTTGTACTTGTACGCTATATTTAAAAAAACATAACTTGTTTTTGTTGCTTCAATAGGGTCTTGGCACATACTCATCATTTGGGTTGAGTTTGCCTAATAACCTGTGTTTCAGTGGTGACTGAGATTGTGTGACTTATTATTAGAATCAGCTGCTCCAGGTATTGAAATAAAGGTGGAAAACCAAGCGAAAAATCGCACGTTGTCTGTGCCCTGATTAGAACCTTGAATCTCGTAACTTGCTGCTTCCCCTCATGTATACTAGTTGTTGATTAAATCAGACAATATACAGTACATACCTCAATTGTTGTGGGGTTTGAAGTAACAGTGAACACGAAAACTGTGCGTAGCTCCAGCAAGGAAGAAGTAGTAGCCTGTAATATTACAGTTTAACCATAGTTAAATTTTACAGCCGTATAATCACTCCAAATTACAAACTCCGGATATCTGTCACCATTTAGCATTTCACCTAACATCTTATATACTGCATTTAGCATACACTGTGAGTTGCAGTACTGATATCGCGCCAAGAGTTGGCAGTTGGGTTTGAACTGCAGAGGTCTTCCCGCTCACTGCGTATCGCGCATTCCAAAAACATTCAGTTTGTCACTACTAGCTTCACTCACTCAGCACATTCCTTCTTTCACCGGCTGCGTATCGTCTGCTGCAATAATAACCATTGGCATGCGGGTAGCCGGTATATTTAAGTTTGGAATAGGTGAACGGCGCATTCGTACTGCAAGACCCCTCGCACCCCGTCCCAGCGTGTTCAACTGCCATCTCCTGCCGCGATGACAGTACCAATACTGCAACTAAATAATTATATATATTGTAAATATTTTCACCTGTATTTTCAAACATAGATTTTATAGCCTCAATGTAACGGATCTGATGATGATCGCTTGACGATCGAAACTGGTCATCCTAGTGTATTTATTAAGCTCATGTAATTTATTTCTGGTTTAGGGCATAACCCAGCTTTTTTGGGTACATTCGTGTTCACCGACTGAGAAGCACTAAACTTTTGTTATAACTCAATTGCATACTCATACTGACGGAACGTCCACCCACATCTCACCCTCCCTTATTTCCTTCCCCACTTATCAGACTTAAGAATGACCGATAAGTACAGGGTCTTTCACTCAAAATGGGGCCGGTCGCGCGGCGCGTGGAGAGTCAGACGAGCGCATGGCAACTCACTGAGCTTGGGGTCGACAGAGCGCCCGTACGAATCGCATGTATATAATAACCGCACATAATAACACATAATCAAAGTGAAATCATTGTCACAGAAGATGTTGGAGAATGTCCTCCACCTGCATTTACACATTTCTGGCACCTTCTAAGGAATTTTTCATTCCCACGTATTAGTTCATCCACCGAGATAGCCTCAATTTCTCTCGTGATATTTAGTTTGAGTTCATATAGTGTATTAGAATGGTTAAGGCACTAGTCTCTCCCTTAGCTACATATGGTTGCGAAAGCTGGACCATAAGGAAACGAGATAGGAAGTATACTGATGCTTTTGAGCTCTGGTGTTGGAGAAGGATACTGCGTATTCCTTGGACAGCCAAGAAGACAAATGTATGGGTGATTCAAAAAATCAAACCAGATCTGTCTCTTGAAGCATTAATTACACGATTACAGCTGTCATATTTTAGACACATTATGAGGCGTTCTGATTCGTTGGAAAAGACAATTATGCTTGGAAAGATGGAAGGGTCTCGGAGACGAGGGCGGCCAGCATTGAGATGTATCGACTCCATCAAATCCAACATGAATATGTGAAGGATCTGAAGTATATGGCTGAAGACCGAATCATATGGAGACAGTCCATCCATGCAGTCGCTAGGAGTCGACGCCGACTTGATGGCACCTGATCATCATCATCAGTGTATTCTTGCATAAATCTTATTTTTCAATTGTTCCACGTAAACAAAAATTGAAGCAATAGGATTTAACTCGCAGCAATACTACGTTATGAAATTTTGAAACACAAGAACAACTAAACAATAACTACGTACACACGTTATAAACTTACAACACGTATAACTTAAAATAGGCTATAAACGAAATAACGAAGTCAACATTACTAGTCAAATCGTGCGTCGCAACTGTCTCAGCTCCGTGTTGCCATGTGCCCGTCTGTCCTTCGGCTCGACCTTCTTCTACCTGCAGTGCTACGTCAGCCGTACGACCGGCCCCACTTTGAGTGAAAGACCCTGTACTTGGGGATAAAATCAGAAAGGAGGCGGCCATGATTATAAATTAGGTAGGCCTACTATCCTAACATTTGCCAAGACTAGAAGTGAAAAACAATAGATAACCACATCTAAGATGGCTGAGATGGAAATCGAAACTACCTCTCTTCAATTATCATCACCCCGTTCCAGCTTCCAGATCAGAATCAATTTCAATATTGGAAAATCCTGGGATTAATTCCAGGATCCTTCTTATAGGAATCTGAATGTGCACCACCAGACCACAGAGGGTGGGCAACAAGTGCCTGTATAAAAGGCAGTGGAATGATTTATTCTAGGAGGGAGAGGATTGCGGTGAAGGCAAAACCCCCAGAACTGAAATGTATGGCTTTAAATAGGTTAACACTGGCAATGTAGGCTGGGGTGTGTTGGCCTCACAAGTCACGTTCTGACCCCACGTCGGAGTAGTGTAAATCATAGGCCTACTAGAGTTCGGACATACAAGAGGTCTGAGCAGCCTCAAGAACAACGAAGTTATGTTCACAGAAATCGCTGTTGTTGTTTCATTTGAGGGGCTTGGGCATAGTAGCCATTTAGCCCCGTGTACTTGGGTGTGTGTGATATTTTGTCTGATATCCTATGTTAGTATGATGGCTGTATTAGTGTGTGTAGTTGTAATTCAGGTGAGGTTTGGGAAGGAGGTTACCTTGGCCTTAAGTTAGCATCATCCCAGCATTTTCCTTGAGTAGAAGTAGGAAATCACGGAAAGTCACTTCCAGAATGGCTGAGTGGGAATCAAACCTGCTTCTTCTTAATTCTAAGGAAGGAAGTAAGTTTGAAGTTTTACGTGCCCGTCAATGTCACAATCATAAGCCACGGGACCTCCACTTTTACGTGGAATCCGAACCACAGGACGTGATATTTTACTTCGAAATCCTCACATTCATTGACCGGGAATCGAACTTGGTCCACCTCGGTGAGAGGCAAGCATCTTGATCACTGGACCATTACGGCCCCTTCCCAGTTCTACCCCCGGAGGCTTAGTGTGACTCGTTCCCCTCAGACCATATTTACGTTTCTTGGCAGCGCCGGGTAAATATGGCAGCTCACCTTAAGACCAAAAGGTCCAGGTTATCTCCAGACTCGTGAAATAAGTCGCTTTGAGCCCCACTGTCGAACGTTCTTGAAATAGTTTTCCCCAGACAAACACGGCTACGGCACATGTTGATGGGCCATGGCCGCTTCCTATCCAGTTTATTTTCATTCACTTCATCTTTCAATAAGGGGGGCGTGGTGGCTCAGCGGTCTAGCTGTATGCCTCTCACCAAGGCGGTCCGGGTTCGATTCCCGGTCAATGCATGTGAGATTTTCGAAGTGAAATGCCATGTCATGTGGTTCGGATTCCACGTAAAAAGGAGGTCCCGTGGCTCATGATCTCAAGATTAACGGTCACGTTAAACTACAAGCTTCCTTCCTTCATCTTTCAATAACTCATCTCATGAAGGTAGCATCGACTACTGCTCGGGTCCAAGCTCTGTGAACTTGCGGGATGAGGGGAAAGAGCAGGGAAGTGTCAGAAGAGAAGGGTCTGTTAACAGCCCGCCGTGATATGTGGTATTCCTTTCTATTCCAATACTGCTAACATAGGGCCGTTGCTCAAACCACTGTGGTGTTACGAATGAGTGAGTCACCGACCAATATATTTGGTTCTGTACTATGCACGGATCGAGAAACCTCATCACTCGTCAACACCACTTTTCATAGTCCGCGATGCACATTCCTCTCAGGTTCACGCAGCTTAGACCCGAGCAGTAACTCGTGTAGACTCAGGGCTAGCATTCTTTTCTGTCAGCACGGAGGTCCGCTAAGAAATTTAATTTAGGTCTCAGTGCTGGAATGGTTTACACTCAACCTCGTGAGGCAGAACTGAGATGAGATTCCTACGTCAGCCATCCTGGAAGTGGTTTTCCATGGTTTCCCACTTCTACTCCAGCCTAATTCCGTATCGCGTCGAAACTTGAGGCCATGGCTGCCTCCTTCCCAATCGTCGCCTCAATACACACATCCAAGTACAAGCCCATAAATAAAATCACAGTAGCAACACTACAGTCAGCGTCACATGGGCACCCTGCTATAGATCCTCCCATTTGCCCTCAGGGGCTCAATACTATTGTGACGTGGATTAACGTCCACGGGGGCCTAGACCCCACCCCTCCATCCCTTCCTTGACCTGGGGGGTACTCCAATCTCCCCGGTTATCCCTGCCACTCCAATATATATCGTGTCAGAAGTACAAAGTAAACATACTGTAGACAAATTAAACAATAGAAATATTGAACACTGGTTGACCAATAATTTGCCACGACAAGTGCATTTGAAGTTGCTCTCATTAAGTCTTTAATGGTGCAAGTGTCTGGAGAAGAAGGGCACAGCAGAAGATGATCATTAGTCTGCTTGGTACCACACTCGCAGTAAACTGATTCCACAGGAAGGCCCCATTTCTGCTGGTTAGGCTTGCATCTCGTGGTACTGGAGCGTAGCCGATTAAGAGCCTTCCATGTTGTCCACTTTTCTGAATGTCCAGGGGGAAGCTCTTCCATTGGAACCATCCATTCTCTCAAGTATTGACATTTTCCCCGCCACATTTAGATTCTTCCTTGCTGTGATGTTCCTTTAAGAGCTTCAGTGGTTTTCAAGAAGCTCTTTCTTGATTTCAGCCTAGGATGTGCTGGCTGACAAGCATACAAAGGGTGAGCTTCCATAGTCATAGCCTTGCTTTTCTCATATCAAGCAGCAACCTCACGTCGGATTTCAGGTGGTGCTATACCAGCGAGACAGTGAAGTTTATCTATGGGTGTAGGTCTTACACAGCCCGTGATAATACGGCAGGTGTCATTTAATGCCACATCTATGTTTTTGGAATGGCTGGACTTGTGCCACACCGAGCATGCATATCCAGCAGTGGAGTAACACAGAGCTAGCGCGCTTGTTCTCAGAGTACATGGATGAGCTCCCAAGGTGGTACCTCTCAGTAATTTTTGCTTCACGTTCAGACCGTGCTTCTTATACGTAAGCGTATGATCCAGAGTTACTCCCAGATATTTTGGAGTCGGACAATGCTGAAGAGGGATTCCTTCCCAAGTGATTTGTAGGGTTTTAGCTGCTTTTTTGTTATTGAGGAGAAAACCACTCCAATGAAAATACGCCTATGGGAGCACGGTACGTATATCATGTGACGGAAACTAGTTTAGAGTTATTGCGATGAGTCCATTTTGCACGTCAGTCCTGAAAGAAAATGGACCCAATAAATTTCTTCGCTGTAACGGCGCACCAAAAATCAACTTTTTCGTCATGCAATGGAATCTCATGAATTAAATGGGGATTATGTGTACCCCAATACCGATTGTTCTTTGAGGCAACATGTCCTCGTAGATGAAACCACGCCTCATCAGAAAAGAAAATAATGAGGATCCAGACAACTGTCCACAATACTTTGTAACATCCAATTGCAAAACCGAACTCAATTTTCCTCATCTGTAGGCCGCAATTGATGCACGATATGCACTTTATATGGTTTTAATTTTAGAAGTCTAGTGGCAGTAAAAACGAATGTTCTTGAAGCACTAACGTCCTGTGAAACACGTCTTAGGGATTTATTCCGAGAGCCTGTGAATGATGCACTGATTTAACCAATCTTGTCCTCCGTCAATACGCTTCGTTTTCGCTTAGGAACTGAAGCATTTAGCGATGCTCTTCTCCTTAGTTTGTTAACAAGTCGTCCAACAGTTTCTCTGCCCGGAATTGGAGCACACGGATATTTCATTGTAAATTGTCTGCGCACCTCTCTGCATGACTGTTTTTACATATGTATCGCAGAGTTGCCAACCTCTCAACCTGGAAATCCCAACTTCCCACTCAGAATGTCTCTTTTTACTGGAAAATATCCCAGGTAAACATTTATTTTGTTCAAAACAAATGTATAATGAATAAAGAACGTGCTCTAGAGCAGTGTTTCCCAAACTTTTTTGTGTGCGTACCACTTTAAGAGATGAGAATCTCTCGCGTACTACCTAATGGTTGGGAGATATAGTAAATATAACCCCACCACCACTACGTAACAGACCAAAAGATGGATTGTCAATTGTGCTTTTGTTTAAGTTAGACTGTTAGAGTTAAAGTTCAAATAATAAAAATTGTGTCCAGTTGTTTTATCATTTATTACAATAAGTATTCAATTCAAATATTCAGAAATGACGCTGTACAAATAATATTAATAAAAAACTCGTAATAATCTATATATATAAAGCACAATGTTTGTCTGTCTGTCTGTCTGTCTGTTATGTATACAAATCCACACCGTTTCACCGATCTGAACCAAAATTTGTATACTTACCCTTCGGAACCCTGCGGGTAACCCTGTCCACTTGAAATTTCCGACAGACCACCCCATTCCCTGCATTTAGGCCCTTTGGCCCAAATCTACACCGTTTCACCGATCTCAACCAAAATTTGTATACTTACCCTATGTAACCCTGTGAATAACACTGTCCACTTAAAATTTCGGACAGACCACCCCATTTCCTGCATTTAGGCCCTTTGGCAAACATCTACACCGTTTCACCGATACGAACCAAAATTTGTATACTTACCCTTTGCAACCCTGCGGGTAACCCTGTCCACTTGAAATTTCGGACAGACCACCCCATTCTCTGCATTTAGGCCCTTTGGCCCATATCTACACAGTTTCACCGATCAGAACCAAAATTTGTATACTTGCCCTTTGGTACCCTGCGAGTAACACTGCCTGCTTGAAATTGCGGACAGACCACTCCATTCCCTGCATTTAGGCCCTTTGGCCCAAATCTACACCGTTTCACAGATCTCAACCAAAATTTGTTATTTACCGTCTGGAACCCTGCGAGTAACACTGCCTGCTTGAAATTTCGGACAGACCACTCCATTCCCTGCATTTAGGCCCTTTGGCTCAAATCTACACCGTTTCACCGATCTGAACCAAAATGTGTATACTTACCCTTTGTAACCCTGTGAATATCACTGTCCATCTAAAATTTCGGACAGACCACCCCATTTCCTGCATTTAGGCCCTTTGCCAAAAATCTATATTGTTTCACCGATCCAGACCAAAATTTGTATACTTACCCTTTCGAACCCTACGGGTAACCCTGTCCACTTGAAATTGCGGACAGATCACCCCATTCCCTGCATTTAGGAACTTTGGCACAAATCTACACCGTTTCACCGATCAGAACCAAAATGTGTATACTTACCCTTTGGTACCCTGCGAGTAACACTGTCTGCTTGAAATTGCGGACAGACCACTCCATTCCCGGAAAGAGGACAGGGTCCGTCCCAAAGGCAATAGAAATAAGGGGTAAAACCGGACCCGCTCAGGAAACCCTCAGGGTTGCCAGCTCCCGAACTCACCAGCCATGAGCCCTTGAGCATGTAGCACTATCCAGGGTGCACCAGAAGTGATGGGGCTACACACACCCTGCCTCCTTGAGGGTCTTGAGCAGAAGACATGAGATATTAAGAAAAGAAAAGGAAGGCTGACACCTCGAAGAATGAGGCTATCAGGAATGATTAGACAAGGGCCAATTAAGGCGGGAAAGTGAAAGAGTCGCTAGGCCTCGGATACCCTGATACCATCGGGGTCGGAAGAGAACAAGAGTTTGACCAAGGGAGGCTGACAGGAAAGAGAACTGAAAGGAGCCCGGCACCAGTAAGTAGAAGCAATGCCGGACTCAGCTGGGGTCCCGTGGTCGCAAACCCACGTCCCACAAGTTGTGAGACCCTGGTGGGTGGAGGGGGGAGGAGGGGGCAGGTGTGAGAATAGCTTGCTGATTCATCGCGAGGTGACATGAGAGAAATGTCCAGACCCCGCCGTGTTACCTGGTATTGCTGACTATGCTGATGTTCATACAGGGTCTTTGCTCAAACCACTGTAGTGTTACGAAAGAATGAGTGATTCACCGGTCAATGTGAATAGGACCGGGAACCCCCCCCCCCCCCCCCGAACGTCTGTCATCATATATCGTCATCATCTGCGATATTCTCAGGTTCGTGCAGCTTGGACGGACCCGAGCTGTACTCGATAAGTTCTTTCACTACTCGCATCGAGTATAGGCCTAAGCCAGAAAATAACGTTCAGACTTTGGAAGACATCGAAGGTAGAAATCTGAATTACCTATATCAGATTTAAAATTACACCATGTTCGTTTAGTAGTCATTTTTCATTACCTTATTATTATCATCATCATAAGGGCAAATGACCTAGATGTTACGCCCATTATACCTCTAATCACCACACACAATAAGTCTTTATCGCCTGTGAATTTTGAAATATTTCTTTCTATCACGGTAGTTTGTAAGTTTGTCGTGTCAATTCAACAGTAGTTTTCATTACCATCCTCATCAAAAGGGCAAATGACCTAGATGTTACGTCCATTATACTACTAAGTAACACCACAGTCTTCATCGCCTGTGATTTTTAAAATGTGTATTTCCATTAGTTTGTAAGTTTGATATACCCGTTCAGTAGTAGTCGTCTTCATTATCATCCTCATCAAAGGGGCAAATGACCTAGATGTTACGTCCATTATACTACTAAGCAACACCAGAGTCTACCTAGCCTGTGATTTTAAAAATTTGTATTTCCATTAGTTTGTAAGTTTGATATACCCGTTCAGTAGTAGACGTCTTCATTATCATCCTCATCAAAGGGGCAAATGACCTAGATGTTACGTCCATTATACTACTAAGCAACACCAGAGTCTACTTAGCCTGTGATTTTAAAAATTTGTATTTCCATTAGTTTGTAAGTTTGATATACCCGTTCAGTAGTAGTAGTCTTCATTGTCATCCTCATCAAAAGGGCAAATGACCTCTCATTCCTTTAAATTATCAATTTTTCCCATTCGTTGATAAGTTACATATGCCAGTAGTCGCTTCTATGTTCATCATCACTATGTAGAAGATGTTTTGCGTTAGAAGAAAAGACAACTGGATGCTCAGGAACGTTAACGATATATCGACTGCGAAATCTGGAAGCTTCTCTTTGAGGAATTGCTTCAGACATTTATCGTACAGTTTAAACCTTAAAAAGATGAAACTTTTAACCAGATAGCGATCTAAGTGGGAGCTCTTTGGCAAAAAATAATCAAGTCTTTCCCGAAATGTGAGTCCTAAAAATAACTTTTTCTATTATTTTTTAAGTTTCATATGTCAGTTATGTAGTAATTTTCAATATCATCCTGATCAGTAGGGCAAATTACCTAGATGTTACGCCCTCAACGTCATTGGGGGCAAATGACCTAGATTTTATGTCCATTATATTTCTAATCACCAACACATAAAGTCTTCTACGACTGAGATGTCACGAATTCTAGGACCGCTAACGACATATCTCGACTCGGACTGAAGACAAATATCACGAGAATGATCATTATTTTACAGAGCCTTCCCATTGTGACTTAAGTATAAACATTGTCACTTGGTTTGATAATGTAAGAAATAAATACATAAATAAATATAATTTATGACGTTGAGTGTTAAGGAGACTGAAATATTATCATCATTCCGCCGGGCGAAGCCGGGTACTACTGCTAGTTAAACATAAAAGTCAAAGTTCAACTAATAACTTTAATGTGAAGGGTGAGCTTGAAGATTAGAAGCCAACTTAGGAATGTCTGGTTTAAGATTGTTCAGTCTGAAACGAAGATCGTTTACCACTGTGAGAAGCCTATTCCGGTAATTTTAGCCTACTCTTCACATTTTGCAAAAATTAGGAAAAAGTAGACTTATGAGATCGGGCAAATGTGTGTCTGTCTGTCTGTCTGTCTGTCCTTCTGTCTGTCTGTCCTTCTGTCTGTCTGTCTGTCTGTCTGTCCTTCTGTCTGCCTGGCTGTGTGTATGTCCCCCCCCCCCTATCAACTCCTAAACGGCTGCAGCAATCAAAACAAAATTTGGTAGGAGTACAGATCTCCTACCTGAATATCTCACGGCCATATTTGAAAATGATGTCAGTGCTACCAAATGCTGAAAATTTGCAATTGAAATATGAGCTCCATGTTGGATATCTTGGAAGGTATGAATGGGAGCTATTTCAAAATTGGCACACGTATATATAATAATATTTCAGTTTAATTTCCAGGGGGCCATACATGGCAGTGTTGCCAAAATGATTATAAGCCTGCTGAGAGGTCCAAATTTTAAATGCATATAACTTCTACACTATCAATTGGATTTCAACCAAATTTTGTATGTGCTATGTATACATAAACAGATATGACTGAGTGTATTCTTAAGAGCCACCAACTGTTAATAAATGCTCTCAATTTGTTTATCCAAATACCCATATGTCAGAAAGTATGCAAGCCGACAGCTTTAAACTATGCACACGTATAGTACCTGACATTCTATATTAATTTTGAGTAACGTATATACGTCAGTGCTACCAACATGATTCTAAGCCTGCTGAGAGATCTAATTATAAATACATGTAACTTCAATACGATCATTTTGATTTCAACCAAATTTCGTGTGTGCTATGTGTAACATAACAGATATGACCATGCCGATTCTTAAGAGTAACCAGGGCTGCCAACTGTTAATAAATACTGTCTCTATTTTTGTTACCCTAATATCAATATATCAGAAAGTATCCAAGCCAATAGCTCTAAACTTTGCACACGTATAGTACCTGGCATTCTAGATTAATTTGGAGTAACTAATATAGGCATACGCCAGTGCTGCTAACATGATTCTAAGCCTGCTGATAGGTCCAATTTTAAAATGCATGTAACTTCTATACTAACTAATGGATTTCATTCAAAATTGACACAACAATAGATCATATTATTTCAGATTATTTCTGACCAATACATGTATGTCATTGCTGCCAACATGATTTTACGCGCGCTGTTAGATCCAATGTTTAACTGCATGTAACGTCCATGCTATCCATTGGACTTCAACCAAATTTTGTATTCTGTACCTTATGAGATGGAACTAAGAATATATTCTGTCACCAGGGCTGCCAACTGTAGTTCTCTATTAGCCTACATTATGCCAAGTATACAGTATTTCGAACTAATTAGAAATTTCGATATTACCAACTTAATTTCGTCATTATTCTTGATAGATCCATATAGATTAATTATTGGCATGAATCTTAAATATTAAGAAAAGTAGGCTCTTTAGTTCGTCACGGAACTTCTTGTTTATTCTTGAGATAAACAAGTGAAGAAAATGCAGTCTCACACAAGTACGAAGTAGTGAAAGGCAGTAAAAATCTAACTGCTCTATCAGCTATGTGTGCATAGTCTTCACGCCTCTCAACCCAAATGTTCACAAGAGTCATTTTTGAAAAAGTTTGCCTTAGTTCTGAATCACAATTCAATTCATAAAACTGCTCCTTATCTTTGGCCTTAAAGTCTTCCGGCAAACATATCAATGTGTTTATATTTTTATATTTTTCGTAACATCACCGCGTACCACTGCAGCAGTACGAGTGTACCACCAGTGGTACACGTACCACAGTTTAATCTAGAGTCTCGATAATGTGTTTCTAATTGCAGTACCATATACGCTAAAATTGATTTAACGAAACACAGAACTGTCTTGTAAACTATCATTATCATACACTTAAACATTCACTTAATAAACTTTTTTTATTCATTTAAAGCAGCCTCCGTGGCTTAAGCGGCAGCACGCCGGCCTCTCACCGCTGGATCCGTGGTTCAAATCCCGGTCACTCCATGTGAGATCTGTGCTGGACAAAACGGAGGCAGATAGGTTTTTCTCCGGGTACTCCGGTTTTCCCTGTCAACATTTCATTCCAGCAACACTCTCCACTATCATTTCATTTCATCTTTCATTCATTTAATCATTGCCCCAGAGGAGTGCGTCAGGCCTCGGCAGCCAGCACAGTCCATATCCTCGCCGCTAGATGAGGGCTTCATTCATTCCATTCCTGACCCGGTCGGAGACTGGAAGCAGGCTGTGGATTTTCATTTTTCATTCATTTAAAGCAGTGGTCCGCGAGTGCTTCGGGATAGCCTAGGTCCGCGGGAGAAGAGGGTCCACCAGCACGTATATAAAAGTGGCCAATAAATGTGGATTTCGAAAACGATGTGCGTTGAACGAGTATCATCCAAATGTATTCGCAGCGATGACTCAGGTTTTGAATTGAAATATCTTTAAAATAAGTGTTATTGAGGAAGGGTTACAACTGATAAGGTGTATTGTGGGGGACGGGGGGGGGGGGGGTCCGTAGATGATTCAGTTTCTGGCTGTGTGGTCCGCAGACTTCTACGGGTTCAGAATCACTGATTTAAAGATTTGTTTATCTTGCCTTGTATAAGTCTTTGATTTTTATGAAGATTTCACAAAAACACAAAACATAAGTTTTAATCTCCAAAAAGATAAAAAAACTGTCTGTTATCGCACAAGCGGCAGTGGGTGATTGTAATGTAATACTCTACTTCCGTGACAGGTTTATTTTTATTATATTGGCAGGTATGAATCGTACCTATTGTGCACGTTTGCTGTGCAAACGAAGCTTCTATGTATTCATGGCTGCTCAGCTGGTGATATATGACATCGACCAAATATCCCAAATTCACCTCACTTTTTGCACAAAAAATCCCTTTATCCCTTTCCTAAAAATATTTGCCTAAATGTCCCTCAATTTGGGACAAATCCCACGGGTTGGCATCACTGCTGCCGCCTTCTCGACCTTGACTGGCGCGTGCGCGTGTCTCAGCCCCACGCGTGGCAAGTGTGGTTTCTCCAGGCCCCACCCGTAAGCGAACGCACTGCAATATGGTGTCTGAGGCCTAGGGTGTTTTTCATTTTCTCGCCTTGTATCATCATTCCTGATAACTTCATTCTTCGAAGGTTGTGACCTCTTCTCGTCTTCTCATTGTACCTGCTGCTTTTTGCATAAGGCCCTAAAGGAGGAAGGGTGTGTGTAACACCAATACATATGGTGCACCCTGGATAGTGCTACATCCTCAAGGGCTTACAACTGGTGATTTCCTAAATTTGGCAATGCCGAGGGATTCCTGGGCTAGGCCCGTGTTCTACTTCTTTCACTGACTTTGCAACGGGACCCCTCTCATTTGAAATTGCAAATTTTCAGTCGGTCAACACAATATAATCCCAATTATTGGGATATGTGGAAAAATAACCTGAAAAAAATTACATGTGATTAAAATATATACATTTCTTATGGACTAGAGAAGAGGGGAAAAACTACAGGGTAACATGTTTCGCTACTTATGTGAGCATCATCAGGTCCAAACATACAAGACAAAATAACTCTACAAAACACTACCAAACCCACAATGACACCCACATTATGGTATCTGCCTTTCAAAAAAATAACAAATTCACGGCAACAACTTAGAAAGTATGGGAACTGAGACATGCAAAGTCCTGTCTCATACATTATTTATATATATTTCAATTTGAGCCCTGAATCTACTACGTAAAATCGCGCTGAGATTACAGTAGTTTAACCTCTGGGCTTAAAATGGCAGCAGCTTACTGCAATTACTGAAATGTGGGCTGTAGATTTCTCCGTTAGAGAGCAGCATGCACTATCTTCATCTCTTTGCTCTCTCATCTCAACTGCTTTGAAAAAGGAAGTATTATCATGTGATATTTAACCTACGTCATTAACAAAAGACTGCATGTCTCTCATTACCGCCAATTAATATTTGTGGTGTCGTGTGAAGATTGTTTAAAAATTCACTTTGTCACTTTAGGTGGCACCCTGGGATTGGTCAAATTAAAAACATTGGTGCCTTGCGGCAAACACACTTCTCTTGTTTTGCCTCCATCTTGAGAGGGGACTTATTAGCGCTTGCCTGAACAAGCAAGTCGTAATATTGGTTTCGTCTAATTAGACGAGGGCTTCGGCCCTCGTCTCCGCTAAGATTGGGATTATACGATCATATTTTGCTGGATCTGAAGATTGTGGAGTGAATCTATCATCTAGGTAGGATATACAGTACGTGAGCGAGTATTTCTGCCAAAATGCGAAGAAATGATGCTATTGTGCTGGGATGTCGTGTGCGCCTTCAGGCAGCCATGTTGGTGGATAGTTTTGTAAATTAAATTATTTAAATTCTGTTATGGTGGTTTTTTTAATACTAGTGTCCCCTGGAAAAATATTTCTTTAAGGTATGTTATAATATATATAATTTTAAATTTATGGAGCACCACAGTAGGCCTGATCTTTGTGTTTTATTTATTACGTCAGTATGCGTAAATCTAAATTTTGTTACATGATATATGTTGTTTAATTTGTAATTCCGGGGACACTTCTCATTTTTATCTTCGATTTTTCTTATTTATTTGTTTTTTACTTAAGATGAATTCTCCTTGTGATTTCGGATACTAATCCTACTCGTTAATTTAGGGGTTGGACTAATTTGGTTTTTATTAGTTTATTTGTCCGATCCGTAGCATTCAACATACCGTTGTACTTTTCTTGTTAATATGTA
Source organism: Meconema thalassinum (assembly GCA_946902985.2). Taxonomy (NCBI): domain Eukaryota; kingdom Metazoa; phylum Arthropoda; class Insecta; order Orthoptera; family Tettigoniidae; genus Meconema; species Meconema thalassinum. The sequence continues at coordinate 509,845,622 of OX336388.2, read as the reverse complement.
ATTATCTCTCCCTTTAGTTTCTTTTCTCACTGGAGGAGGTTTTTTAAAATTAATTGTTTGCCTTAATTCGAACGAGACATACAGTCAACTGTTTTGGTCGTCATTGTGGCTTTGTTTTATTATAGTGCATTGTGGTCTGATGCTTTTGTCTTGGCGTGTGGCGGGGCTACACGAATTGGTGTTATTGTGTTCTTGATATATATTTTTTTAATCATTCTTGTTTTTCTTTCGTGATTTTCTCTTTGTAAGTATTCCTGCGTGTACCGATCATCATATTATTTTGTTTACTGTAAATTTATCTTATTTACTCATTTTTACATCTTCGTTGGACCTAGTGGCTTTTGGGTTGACGGTATGTTGAGTCTGTTTTAGGTGATTTGGTAATTCTTTAATTCTTTTCTTATTTTAATATAATATTCTTAATCTTCATATAATACCTTATGGTATTTTTATGTAACTTTTTGCTCATCAAGCTTCCCATGTGAATTTGTTGTAAATTTTCTTTTCGCTGCTTAATTGAAAATTGTCTATAGTTTACCCGTAGGTAATTGTTAACCTTGTACCGGCCTTATGCTTGTAAAGATCCCCAGTGAGAGAGTAGGTAGGTTTTATTTAGGGTTTTATGTAATTTTGTGCGTGCTGATGCACTTCGTTTTCCTTATGTTAACTTGATTTTTAAATAATTAAACTTTTGTTTATTAAAATAACTAGTGTGGCATTATTTCGCTGGTGGTGGTTCTGTAGGTTACGGGGTGGAATCTGAAGGCAGGCCTGTGGGATTCCTCCTCTTTACATTCCTTCATCTTTAGGTTTCTTCTGTCGGGTTATGTATGCTGAAGGTGACATGCAGTGAGAGCGGACTCTGAAGACAAGGTAAGTAGTGCCCTTACCCCCTCGAGATCCCTCGTGTCAGAAACTATTGCTGATAAATACTAAAGCATTAAGCGCCGGAAGGAAACCTATGTATTTATTTTAATACCAATTAACTGTCAATATTGCAACACTAAACAAGTAGTTCCGTGAAGAACTAGACACTCTATTTTCATATATCCTACTTATGTTAATTGCCTCTATCAACATACAAAATATCTGTTTGATTAGTAGATGTTGAGTGAGAATCGTCCAAATATTTCAGATTGTCGCCATGTTACATTTTTATTATTGTAGGCCATAGAGTTATGTACTATTCGATGACGATTATTGCGTAGGTTCATTACTCAAACGCTGACTTCGATCGCATAATAATGACTCTAGGAATAAGAACTTAATTTAAAAATTGTGTACAGCCGCCATCGTAAAGTTATGTAAACAATTGAACAAAATTAGATGTCAGTGCATTAAAATGTGTATGTACATGTGCTGTACCTTGCACTGCGTTCGCTTGGTTAAATCGCGAGAGAAGACTATTTAAATGTTTCCACTTCGCTTGGCTGCCATGTTAGTTTTGTACTTAACAGATTTTTGAAAGTCACTTGGGTGAACGTTCAGTACTGCTCTTTATCACTGTACAAAATTTCAGAGTGATATAAGTAATAGTTTCGGAGATATAGAATGCCGGTGAAATATTTCGCGAAGCCGCCATGTTGGATTTGTGATACGTAATAAAATTTGAAGAGCACGGTCCGGGTTGGCCAAAATAATACTATGACCTTACCAAGTTTCATTGAAATAGCTCCTGTCGTTTAGATTTTATTAGGGGGGACACACACGGACGCACACACGGACGCACACACACACACACACACACACACACACATACACACAGGGACAAAAGGAGATCTCATAAGCCTATTTTTTTCATAAATATAAATGGGCTAAAAATGGCTTTAAAGCTATATTCCCTCCCCTCTTTCCCCCCTTTCCTATCTGCCTTTCATGGCTCTACTTCTTTCCGAGTCCCTCAATCCTCATTCTTCGTTGGTTGAGAGCATTTCTTTTCCCATTCTTTTATTTCCGTTATTCGTTGCCTTTTTTATTGTAGTACGTAATTTAGTTGTAAGTCAGTTGTTGGGTTTTAGATGCAGTTTTATATCTTCATTTGTCATTCTCACCTCAACCATTAGAGGCCGATGAACTAGTTGTTAGACCCCTTAAAGTAACAATTACAATCATCATCTTCATCCACAGAAACCACTCACTGCGCATAAGTTTACTTCGCACCTGATCTTGTAAAAATGGGAACAGTGAGGGGTAGACTTGCAAATAAATAGGTAAGAGCTTGGTTTCTTCATCGCATATCTGATTGCCAGGGTATATGGACGACGGCACCTGACTCGGAGAGTTTCAGTCCACTGCCAAACATTTGCTCTGTAAGGTAAATATTTGTCTGTGGTTCACACAACACCTGTAAACATAATTAAAGCGGAATCTATTTCCTAGGTAGCTGGCCAAGCAGCGAGGAGCTAGTGTTACATTGCTCCTTTCAAGAGCAGTGAATCGGCAACCATTGTTGCATCAGGGCATGCTGGAAACATTTAATTGGAAAACCCAGGATTTTGCGCCAATCAGGTACTTTTAACCCCTTATAGGATAGTGGTCATTAACCGACAGTAGTGGCTACGCTGGCTAAAGCGCAGCATTAGGTCATGGGGCCAAGCTCTCTGCTGACTCGGTAGACGCGTGGGTTCGAGCCCCACCGTCGGCCGTCCTTGAAATGGTTTTCCGTGGTTTCCCATTTTCAACACCAGGCAAATGCTGGGACGGTACCTTCTGACAGGCCACGGCCGCTTCCTTCCACATCCTTGCCCAGTTTCATTCACCATCATTCATTTCATCTCTCATTAACTCCTCTCATGAGGTTGGCGTCAGGAAGGGCATCCGGCCGTGAAAACCATCGCCACAAAGACTTCCATCGCATCTCATCCCCGACCCCGTTGGAAACGGGAATAATAATTAGGCCAATTCAAAGTGGATGATGGTTAAATGTTTCAGACTTATTTGAACGAATGTTTCAGTGGAAGTCTTAATATTTCTGAAAATCAAATGTGATTTCTGTATCCCTTTGAACGACAATACTGGATAATATCTGAAATATTTTAAAAATAGTAAAATATATACAGTACTGTATATTAAAAAGGTCAAGTTAAAACGATAAAATAAACAAAATCAGAAATTTATAAATATTTGAGATGCTATGAAAGTCTTTGAAGCGGATGTTTTTACGACCGGATGCCCTTGCTGACGTCAACCTCTTGAGAGGAGTTAGAGAAATGAAATGAATGACGATGAATGGAACTGGTCAAGGATGTGGAAGGAAGCGGCCGTGGCTTGTCAATAGGTACCGTCCCAGCATTTGCCTGGCATTGAAAATGGGGAAAACACGAAAAACCATTTCAAGGACGGCCGACGCTGGGACTCGAACCCGACTATCTAAAAACCAATCATAGAAGACAACAATACATTTATACTAGTAATATTTTCGCTTACTTTTGAGATCAATTTTGAGTTCAGAAGCTCTATTGTTGTTGTTGTTGTTGTTTATTCATTTTAGGTTCTTGGGATATCTTGATCTTCAGCTCCATGTGTTGGACGTGTGTGATAACCTGTATTTATGTATTTACTGCCGTAGTGTGTGTAACTGTATCAGGGATATGTATGAGATAGACGCCCCGGGACTTGAATTAAGGTACTATCCCAGCATTTGCCTGGAAGGAATGTGGAAAAATCCGGGTAAAAACCATACACTGTCAGTGCCGGGATTCGAACCTCGTGGCCGTGGTGCACTATTTAACGAGCACTGCTACGCCATGCCGTGGGATTAGAGTTTAAAAGCCTATGCCATTAGATTTGTGGTAAGGCGTCATACAGTACGTTGTCTTTGAGAGCTATATACCGCTTTGCTTCAAGAGCAACGAGGGCCTGTGTCAGGGATGCTCAGCTTTGTGCTTGAATACTGTTGACTTGAGGGAACTCTGCTTCTATTACAAAGTAGGCACGTCATACAATTAAAAATTCCCTTTAGCGTCCACACTGAGACGTGTAGTGAAAAGGCCACCATTAAAAATCAGCTAAGTCTACAAAACCACAGTATCAACTCAGTGTTTAAATGTTTAATCTAACAAACTAAGTACGAAAGCTCATCAAGTAAATAAGAAATTCGTAAAGTAACAGTTAATACCAAAAACAGTCTAGAACGCAATCACTTCAATAGCTCGCAATGATTCAAAAGTGTTTCACACTTTTACACATAAAATACACTAAAAAAACGCAACACTTTAGTAATATATTAACGGAATAAAAACATATTATTGGTTAAAAAAATCTGGCACATTAGTAAGTTTAATTAAAACATTGTGTAGCTTATAATTGTAAATATTGTTGTACTGTACCTGATACCTAGTTGAGGCTATCGGCTACGCCAGCAGACATTAAGCCGTAGTTGAGATTTTGGGAAGAGTTATGAAAAGATAGCGCTCAGATCGAGTCAAGAGGAATGTCAGGATGACGTAGGAGGTATAGGATTAAGAAGGCTCTGACAGCTGTAAGCAGATGGAATTATGAAGCGTTATTAAGATCTATAGGGAACATGGTATTTAAACATCTCAGAAGAGGAGATATAACATGCATTATATGTGGTAATATTTTGAAGGAAGTCAGATAACCCTTAAGTTATTTTATAACTTAATAGCCGAGATGATGGGGGTTCGAGATTATATTTGTGACGCAAGAGCACAGAGGTGGGGAGAACGTCACGTGACTGCACCAGGGAGGTACAGGTCATTGCAGTCCAGAGACAGTCAGTCGAGCTCCGTGAGCCAAGCAGTCGAGCTCTGTAAGCAGAGTAGTCAAGTACAGCGAGCAACGCAGTCGAATTCAGGGAGCGAGTAGGACATATGCCGAGCGCATGGTAAAGGTCGCGCAGCGAACAGCTTTTTTCACGGAAAGTGAAAGCGACAAGTTTAACTTCACCAAGCAGCGAACGAAAAGTAGGTCATTGAGCCGGGCGGACATCCGCAGTAAGCAGCGTGGAGACCGGTTATAGAACCAGCTGTGCGGCCGAGCAAGCATAGAAGGCCGGAGTTTAGAACAGTACGGTAAAACGAGTTGGAGAACTTATTTCAAGCTGCAATTTGGAAACGCAGAACAGCATAGTAGAGCGGCATGGCGAGGCCAGCTTTAGGCTGAGATTATTCTAGCATTGCAGTAGGGTTATTTCCAATTATATACGCAAGCATTATGACAGAAGCTGAACTTCATTACAACATTGAGTTGGAACGTTTATTCAGCATTTGAATTATACAAGCAGATAGTCACGAGATATTGCAACTGTGAACTTTAAATGAACATAGTTTTTCAATGACATTACGACTATGCATTTCATAGCGCGTTCCTAATAACATTAACGATTGTAGGCAAACAGAATGTTGTAAGCATATGCACTTATGAACATTGGCTCGTGCATTAATGCAACTTTTTCTTATAAAGTGTTATAAATTACCGAGTACGAACACAGCTACAGGGTGTTTCATAAACTTAGACACTCTCATATAAAATTGTATTTTATGAAAGTGAGACTTAGCAGTTATTGGAGATTGAACTTTCAACACTCAAACTGAACATTGTATGGAACAGTGGCGAAACGTAGAAGAGGAATAGGGGGTCCGCTGTTTCTATGAACTTTTTCGAGAGGATTTGGACAGTATCCGCTATGGATAACCAGCAGTTCATCATGTCGGAGTAAACGCAGACAGAGACGCGATGGCATCACAGAGCGATGGATTCGATTCCTGACGAGAAGGAGGTCCACCAGCTGATTCACTTGGGATTCGAAGGCAATCGTCATTGCATGGATGGAATGATATTCACGCCGATCTTTCGAGAAATTCATTACATAAGGAAAATCGACGATCTTTGAAATTTAATAACAGCTGATTATGAGAAGGTACTGTAAGAGTTATAACTTTCTGATATGATTATTTCATGAATACTGGGCACACATGTATATTTTTCTAATAGGAGTGATACGATTATTTAGACATGGCTTTGACTTTATATGCTTCGAATTTGCTAGAATATGGCGTGACCATATGATATGGCAGGCATCATTATACGAAATTCTCACCATTGGTTGGCTTTATTAAGCAGATGTTTGGTCTTTTAGACATTTTTCCAGCAAGGATAGTTTTCATGAATAGTTTTTTGTGTGACGAGTATTTCGAACTCGTGATCTGCAATTGATTATCAATATTACTTCGTCAGTTCATTGCATACTAGCGAGTGTGTATTATTCATCAGTAGGGATTTTTTCCATTGGATTGTTTGGAGATATTAAGATGTTATTCACTTTAGTGAATGAATATCGCTTTTATATGACAACTTGAGACTTGTTGATTCCTATCTGGTACATTCACTCATTTAGTCTACGAGATGGGGTCTTTCGTATTTATACGATTGTATGGTGGTTACTCATCTTACCCATCGTTCAGGGCATTATCATGTTAGTCGACGGGGCGAGGTCTTTCGTATTTATACGATTGTACGGTGGTTACTCATCTTACTTGCCATTGAGGGACTCATTTTTATCATACGAGTGTACATGAGATTGTAAGTGAATCAAACAAGGAACTACTAGTCACATATTAGTCGAATTTTTGTTAAATAAAGTAAAGATAAATGTTAGCAGGGTTACATTTAGTAATTCTTGTTTGCCAATCCAATATTTTGTTGCTATACTCTTTTGAGAGTACTTTCAGTTTAACAGCTGATACAGCTGATGCTTTTGATGATTTTTATAATTGTGTTTGATACCTTTGAGAAGGATTTAAAGTAATTGAATCTTGTAAGATGAATCATTAATGGTCAGATTTATTTTAAGGCAGATCAGTATTGCAGATTTTGATATGAGAGATTATAGCACATTGGTGTTTTTCTGTGATGTGAATTATGAGAATTGTAAGAGAATTTATGCTATTTGAAAGCAGATCTTGAATTACTAAGGTAATATTTTTTCCAATTGTTTAAGAAGTTGTCTAGATGTGATCAGAGTAATTACAGTTATTGGAGATTGTGTGCGTTGATAATTTGAAGCCAGTTATATATTTTTGTAGATCATGCAACATGGTTAAGTGAAGTTTGTGATAGGCATTTTGTGGAAGTTGCCAAGTGATAGTTGCATTGTTGCTAATGTATTTTGAGGCAGACATGAGGTTGTCGAACCCAGTCGAGCGTAATTGTTGAGATTCAGGCTGTATGTGCTGAATATTTATGGGGTTTTGTGGAATAATTGTGGTATTCAAATGTGATATTTGAAGATGTGAGGATATATAATGTAGTTGTGGATAGTCAGATCCAACGTGATGTCGTGAAGGCAATAATATTTTTTGGCATGAAAATTAAATACGAAATATAACTTGGAAGTGATAAAACTGTAAGACAACGTTCTATAACCCATATTAAACAATTTGTTAGGAAATTAAACAAATAAATAAAGTTGATAATACAAGATTTTCTGAGAATAATAATTAATGAAATAATAATCTGAAATTTAAGCATATTAATGATCTGACCTAATGAAATAAAAATCAGAATGACTAGATGAAATAATAAAAATCTAAATAACCAGAAGAATAAAATTTAAACAAATTGATAAATTAATTTTTTTGGAATAAATCAATGAATTAAATGAATGGATGAATTAAAGAGTGGATAAATAAACTGATTTAAATAAATTTATAGATGATTGGATAGATGATGAATAACTGAATTAGAAGGTGATAATTAATTAAAGAAGCTGATGATTAATGCATTTATATGGATTAAAATACATTTAATTGAGAGATGAATTAAAGAAATTGCAACTTGAGTTGAGGAATTAAACAATTTGTATTGATGATTTAAGATGATTTAATCTGGAGATAATGAAATAAGTTTGTGTGAATAATTAGAAAGTATAACGAAGTAATGATAATTTTCATTTAAATGATTTAATGGTGATGAGTTAATGATTCTGACAGGAATATGTAGAATTTTGAGATGAGAATTAATGTGAGAAATATTTAACTTTGATGATGATGACCAATGAGCATTGGATTTTCTGTAATTCACAAACAAGCAATTATCAATGATAATGTAAATAGTGTAAATTAATTATTCGATGTTTAGGAGCATTTTACTAACGTATTTAACATTTGAATTATGCCATGCAAGCCATAAATTGCGTGATATTTAAAATATGTGATTATAATATGTGTATGTTTAGACAGATTAATAACTTTTTTCAAATCCACATTTATGATGTTAAATTAAAGAGAAATTAGGTCTCAGGTATCACAAATGTCAGTGACGAAAGACATAGTGCTACAGTGATCCTGAGAACCCAAGAGAACTTTAGAGATTTTTCTTGTTTTATGTGGATTGAATACTTTTGATTAGAAAAGAGATGGTTCGATTTTTGGACAATGACAATTTAACGTTGGCATTCGACCATACTCTCAGGTAGGATGATTATTTAAAATGTCTGTCTGACTATCAAAGTGAAATAAATTTGTTTTTATCTTAGTTGTGATCTGATGATGGTGTGATTTTCCTTTTTCTTTCCTTGTCTTGATTAAGGCTTAACCGGAAAGGATGTGGTTTGCTAGGAATTCAGTTGATGGCGCCCATTTATATTTGCATTATTTTTATTAAACTTAAGCCCGTAACGACCCTAGAGATACTTTGTCTCGTGTTACCCACTGCTTTTTCGATAACTCAGCTGAATTTCCGACACATTCCTTATTTGACTAGAGGTTCATTTAACTCCGCTCTGTCCTGGAACTCCAGGAATGTGATGTAATAGCAGATGGGTCATCGCATCCCCAGGACGAACGGGTACAGTACGTAAGTGTTATAAACATATCCTCAGAATTTAAATCAAACCTAAGTGATCTGACGATGTTCGCTTGACGAATGAAACTAGTAATTCAATTAGCCCCCCATTAAAGTGAGAAGTGTTTTGTTAAGTGTATAAGTAATAAATGTAATTTATTTCATGCCCTAGAAATTTATTGTAACTTCCCACCCAATCGAACTGGGCACACTCGTGTTGACCGATAAAAAGCTTCAAATAACACGTTACTTAACCAACAATGAAAAAATGGCTTATAATACTTCAAGTAAATTTAGCGGCACGTTAAAAGAACCCATCCAGCGATACAGATATCTCAATGGAGTAAAACTGATATGTTCGAGAAATATAATTACCCTAGCGGACCCGTGCGAGAAATCTCGCAAGTTCATAAACCACACTTTCCCCAATGGGTTTATAATGAGACACCTAAGGAGAAAGGTTGCTATGTTTTTATTTCAACCAAATGATTATAGAACCCTATTTTCATTTCAGTCAGAATTCCAAGTTTGACTTTCCCTAACCCCTTAGCGTGTACGGCGCAACGGTGCGCCCACTAGCCTGCTACGTTCACAGCGTGTACGGCGCAAGGGTGCGCCGTCGAATTTGAAACGCCCGCTACGTGGACTTCGTAATAGTAATTTATTTGGTCGTAAGATGGCAGGAAGAGGCAACTTTTGGCTACACTTCGAGCTACTTATTATTGCCAGGAGGTGTCGCATATCTTCACAGTCATTTATTTTTCAGATCTCTGCACACGTGTTCCCGCTTTTGCGGAGAGTGAGTTTGCTTGTAAACATGGCAGGTCGTGGCACAGTTATTGATGACAAAGAAATAGCTAATTTGCTCGATATTAGTGCCAACGAAAGTGATTCAGAGTGTGATAGCGATATAGAGGATGAGTTCGCTATAACTTCCAGTGAAGATAGTGACGCTGACGATGTAATTCGTGATAGAACGCCAAGAAATACGAACACATTAGGCGACATGATATTGTCCCAGTATTGACGTGCCGCTGACCAGGGATAACCAGGTTATCAATAGTTTAGAATATTATGTTATATGTTGTTCTTATTGTGTGTGTTTTTTTGAAAACTTTTGCCAGTGCGTTTGGAAATTATAGCGAAATGCATATGACACCGCGCTTACCATTGGGAGTAGGCTAGAAATAATGCACGTTGTGGGTGCAGCCCAGAGTTTCACAATATCACGCTTGAGGGGTTTCTTAAGAAGGTAATCACTGAAAATTGGATCATCATAACACTCACGGGTTATTCGATATTTATGAAATTATACGATTTGAGTACTCATTCCTTTAATTTACTGTTTCTGAAATCCAGGAAAGACCTCGGAATGTTAAAATGGCATGAAACAGGCGTCACAGCAGCCAAAATGTGAAGTGGACAGCAATTATGGAGTGTATTTTCCGACAGCAACAGTACGGTATCTCAAATTCGCACACTTCGTACATTTTTTCAAAAGTAATTTGTTAAGGAAATTATAGATATTAAATGAAATTAAAGTGCAATTAGTCACCGCTAATGTCTATTCTCTTTCATTTGAATGCTCATTGATCACGATCGGTCACTTGTTAGCGCCGCAGGAGGGATCTAGCCTATACTACTGAAATAATATATATGATTGAATTCGTATACTATTAGTTTACTATTATTTATTTATTTATTTATTGAAGACAAAGATAACACAAAGAGAAATATCGCATAAATCCTAGTTATTGGACGTGAATTTAATTGAGTGATCCTCACCTATATTAACCAGGAATTGAATCTGGTCCGCCTTGGTGAGAAACAATAAGCCCCAGAACAAAAGCTTCTTAGGCTCTGACCATGTATAACCTAAGTATTTACGTAGGAAGAGGCTGTGCTGTATCACTTCAACAACTTTTCTTTTCATCTTGATGCTCCTCTCTTTGGGTCACAAAATAAATTATGGTTTGCCGTGCGTAACGCAAACCATCCACCTGACCGATTTGCAACCCACCGTACATTTGACATCATGGCTCCATCCAAATGGGTGATACCGAGCTGCGCTAATGGTGTTGGGGAATGAAACAAGGACAATGTGTTTATGTAACTTGCCGCTAGAGTGTGTTGTATGTTGTAGTTGATAACAGGGGGATGACAGATCATAGGGAGAGCGTGGGTTTCGATAAAGCTCCGCTATAGATGTTCTGCCAACCAATGGAGAATTAATTTCAGTACTATGTTTGCGTAGTTGGCACTCCCCCAACGCTCACACCAAACAGACTGGCGGAGGCGGGAATAGTCTGTTTTGATTGATTTTCCTCGTGGTGGTGTTGGTTGTTTTGATTTGTTCGGTATTTTGATTATTTATTTGAATTGAATTGAGAGTCAATCATGCCACTGCAAGGGAGGAAAAATAGCCAAGCACCGGGATGTAAAAATTATAATGATAGTAAGAACAATACGGCAATTTTCATCTTCCTGGAGTTGACCCTGTGTAAAACTAGTGGACAATATGGACTACTCTCGAATAAAAGTATATAGAGAATAAATGAGTGCATTTCATCTCTTGTTTGTTTTCCTACCCATTCTCCTTTGAATTGCAATAAAATTTGTGGTTTAGGGCTATGGGGAGGGGTGGGTGGCAGCCGGCATGCTGGGCAAAAGTGAGGTTATGACCATAGTGTGTGCATTTGGACAGTTTTCATTATATTCATCGAATGTCCCAACAATTCTGTAGAGTAGGAGATCAATGTTTAATTAGCCTAAAGGTGAATTAAGCTCTAGAACGGCATAATTCTGTCCTTCGTGACAAATCTATTGCCAACATTGATATATATCAAAGAGTACTATTTTCCTATCTGGACGTACATTTCTACGCGTAGCGAAAGGCGCAGTTATGTTTGTGTTATTTTCATCAATAATCAATAACTCATCGCAGAACATACTGTTCAATTACGTGTAATAAAGGCTACATTCATATGGCTTTTTACTTTTTATGTTGCCAGACTTGGTATAGCGGTACATAGCCTCAGGCGGTGCTCTCTCTCGGAAATTCTATAACAAAAAGTGACGAATCTCTTATAGTTTACATGATCCTTGGTTGATAATGGAATAAAATAGTGAATGCCACGGTGTTGTTCTTCCTAACTTCACGCTATAATATCCCACACTTGGTGCCGAAAACTCCGATTTTAAGTGCTAGAGAGAATTACGTTATAGTGGTGAATAGTTTAAGCCAGCAGTCTACACTACGGACTAGCTTCACACACGAGGAAGAACGACCAACAGTATTGGGCAAGCTACCAACGAGCTACATTTGGAGACGCCATTACCTTACGCCATCATACAGATGAGCTATTGAAAATTATACTAGCCTAACTAATATTACTTTGTGATATCTAGCACATGTTGCATGCTTATAAAGGCAAAACACAGCACATATTGTCAATATCGTTGTCATTAAAATAATTGATATTGGACATTCCAAGCAGTGGTGACTTGAACGCCATCTATTAGAAGTACGGGACACTGCGTAAAGTATTACAAGCACGCAACTGCACGCAACCCTGGGTACTAATAACCTTCAACTGTCTGCGAGATTCAGAAACCATTAGTCCTCGCTTACCTCAAACACTTTCACATCAGTGCAGAAGTAACTAATGTATGACATCAAAAATTCGCATGATGATTTATGAAATATGCATGAGATCTGCATGACAAAGAAAAGCAATAATATTCATTGGATGAAGTTTCGGACGCAGCATTCAACTCAACGAGACGACAGTGACATCTATGAACACAACTTGATTCAGAGTATCTTCGCATGCTTCCTATAGAGATCGCTAGTAGCCTAGAATGCTCATCACGAACTCATGCATGCACTCTAGGAACAATATTTGGAACTGTGTCTACCAGCGACCGTCACTGCATACTTCCCGCGTCTCCGGCAGGTAGCAGACGGATTACCGCCTGGCCATCTTGCAGCTCCACAGCCACGACAATAGCCTACGGGCCTACCTCACTTCCTTGTCCACAGCAGGTAGCCGAAGAATTACAGCAGCTGTCAACCCATTGTCTAGTATTACAATACCCTACCCAATATGTCTAACCCGGACCAGCCTTCACAATTATAGAATTTGAAACGTCTCAGACAGACGGCAAGAACACTTATTACCAAATTCACTACGGTAATAAATGATGCAACACCTAGCTCAGAGATCGACTACGAATACAATCAGATTAGACTTCAAGAAGCATTAGACCGTCTAACCACTCTCGATCAACAAATCCATGACGTCCTTCCTGACACCGAGTATAACGTTGACGTCATCTCGTGCGAAGAACATACCGATCTTGCCAAGAGAGCTATCCTCAAAGCGACTCGCGCCATTGGAGAAAAAACACCTGTCGATAATGTAAATCTCGCGTCTGCCAAAGACGCCGCTCTGCCCACTCCACCCTTAATGCATACAGTTAAACTTCCTGTGATCAGGTTGGAACCATTTTCAGGAGACGTAGAGAAGTGGTCCCGTTTCTGGGAACAATTCCAATCATCTATTGACGGCAACCCTTCCATTTCCAGTATCGATAAACACGTTTTTCTTCGCGGGTACTTGGAGGACGAGCCCAAGAACTTGGTCGACGGAATTCCAATCACCGCTGACGCGTATGAGGAAACAAAACAGATTCTCATTTCACGGTACGGTGACAAAAACAGAATAATCCAAGCCCATCTGGATTACCTGGAGACTCTGCAACCTATATCACACGTCACGCCCAACGCCTTAAACATGACATTCATCGAATTTAACCGGCGGATACAGGCCCTCAGGGCCTTGGGAGAAAATGTTGACGAATATGGCCGAATGCTAGCTCCGAAAATTCTGCGCGCGTTCCCGGAGGACATTGTTCGCCGTTGGATTATTCATGCCAAGAGAGAGAATATCATGGAAAGCCACATTACTAAATTGATGCGATTCTTAAACGAAGAGGTTGACGGTGCTCTAACCACACAGAAAATCAGAGGAAATCCTATAGCTTCAGCAACCCTTATCCCCACTACAGCTGCACTCCAAATTCATGCCAAATCGAGCAAACCGTCACCAAAAGCGAAGAAGACGATACTTTCATTCTGCGTATTTCGTGACCGACGAGGCCATTGGGGTCAAGACTGTGAAACCATAACAACCGTGTATGATCGCATTCAGAAGCTAAAATCGAACAAGCGCTGCTTCCTTTGTTTAAATCAAGGACACGTTGTTTCGGACTGCAGCAAGAAAGGTCAAACTCAGTGTGCTACATGTAAGAAGTTCACCATAGATATATTTGTGATGGAGAACAGAGAAATCTTTCTACTCCGTCATCTCAAACGGCAGTAGGGAAAATAAGCGTAGCAACCTCCGGCTTTACTTACCTACAGACCGCTCAGGTGTGGATTACAGGACCCACAGGTTTAAACAAACTTACTCGCTGCGTTCTCGACGCAGGAAGTCAGTCGACCTTCATCTCCAAGTCACTAGTAGACGATCTTCAGCTGGAAGTAATTAGACGACAAGAACTGACTGTTTGTGCCTTTGAGTCAAACCCTACGAGCTCCAACACTAGACGACTTGTACGATTCAATATGAAAGGGTCACGAGCGTCTCTCTCTATGGTTTCGAAAGTCTTCACGTTCTTTCACCACAACCGTCGGTTCCACAAGACATTACGGCATTGGCACATGCTCGTAAGTTACAGTTAGCTGATCCTAGGACGGATTCCCATGAAGATCTACCGGTTGAACTCCTTATCGGTAGTGACCACTACTGGAAAATTATCAGAGACAGTCCTCCCTTACGTATCTCCACGTCACTCGTGTTGGTTCCTTCTACCATCGGCTGGATACTTAGTGGGGACCGATCCGGTATGCACGTGAATTCAGCCACAGTCAATTTCATTAACCTCGAGCAGGCTTCTTTCCAGTCAGACGAAGACTTCAGAAGATTTTGGGACCTCGAGACTATTGGTATAACTGCTGATCAAGAACGCCCACATACGCCGAAGGATTCCAGAATCCTTGAGGACTTCAAATCATCTTTCCGAATCGAAGAACAGTGACGCGTAGTCTCGTTGCCAAAGAAGCAAGGCATTCTGGAACTACCCCATAATCTACACAATGCCGAGGCGCGTCTGAGCAACCTTCAGAAAAGACTTCAAAGCAATGACGACTTCAACCAGATGTACTGTAACCAGATGTTCAGCTACATTCACAATCAGCACGTGGAAGAAGTCAACACGGCAAACTCACCCGACGTCATGTTCTACCTTCCTCATCAAGCTGTGAAGAAAGAAAGATATGGAAAAACCAAGTGGAGAATAGTATTCGACGCATCATCTCATCAGGTTAAGTCACCCTCTCTTAATGACATGTTGGAGATGGGACAAAATGTATTACCAGAGGCTGTGGCAATTTTCCTGCGTTTCAGACTTCATCGACAGGGGATCATCAGTGACATACAACAAGCCTTTCTTCAGCTAACGCTGGACAGGAAAGACAGAGACTTGACCAGATTCCTCTGGTACAAAGTGATTCAAGACGACGGAGGACACTTCCACACAACAAATGACATAGTCACTTATCGTTTCACTAGGCTCCCTTTCGGCCTGACGTGCAGTCCTTTCCTCCTCTCAGCAACCATCAGGGAACATGCGGACAAACACACACTCTTCTTTCCTAACGCTGCACCACTAATCAACTAATCACTAATCGCGCAACTAATGAGGACACTATCTCCACTCACCTAGCCTACAGCAAGTCCAGACTGACTCCCGTTAAGAAAGTCACACTACAACGCCTTGAACTCCTTGCAGCCTTAGTGGGAGCACGGCTTCTACGATATTTTGCAAAAGCAACCAATTTCGACACTTCCCATGCTACTTTATGGACGGACTCCACTGTGATCAGTGGCGGTTCTTGCTATGGCGCAATGGCGCAATGAACCCCCATTAAATTTGACAATACATTTAGCATTTTGTCCCTATACGTAACAGAAATATTTGTCAGAAAACAGCGCGGAGTTCAAATGCAGTTAACGAGCGCGAGGAAGTGAAGCCGGCGCAAGATCTGGTTTGAACCCCCAGTCTTAGTCAATCTTTCCTGCAGAGAACAGGCGAGTAACGTAGAGTGGCGGCATGGGACATGAAGCGGAGGTTAGAAGGGAAGGGAACATTGGATACAAGCCAAACGTGTATCCATCCTACACGCATGCGCAAAAAGATTGCTGAATTCTTTCACTAGTCCAGCGGCACAAGCCCTTCAAGGTTGCGGAAAAGGTATACACTCCGCCATCTCTTGACGTGTTTGTAAAATAAATGCGGCCAATGTGAACATACAGCGAAAGTGCTCACCAGGGGCGCTTTTAAAAGGGTGCTTCATGGCTGCCACATTAGACTGTTTATATGCATCCGTAATTTATCCATGAATTTATCTATATAAAGTAAACTACCTATCTATTTATTGTATTTGAAGGCTAATTAAATAAACGATTCAGTTAGATTGAAATAATACCAATAAAATAGCGGAAGAAGGTGTCTTGTTACTTGTTACGCTCCGGAGTTATCCAACTCACTACTGTAGTTCCACTATTTTCTCAGGTTTAAGTTAGTCACACTGTCAAGTGCTGGAACGTAAATCACTTTCAGTATTTCCTTGTGCCTATTAACTGCGTGAAATTAGTGACTGTGTAATTCGATTATTTTTTCCGCATCCCCCAGGGGCTCACATCTAGTGGCACGTGGGTTGGCGACCACGGGACCCCAGCTGAGTCCGGCATTGCTTCCACTCACTTGTGCCGGGCTCCTCACTGTCTTCTTTCATGTCGATCTCTCTTGGTCAACTCTTGTTGTCTTCCGACTCCGACGGTATTAGGGTATCCGAGGCCTCGGGAGTCTTTTCCTTTCCCGCCTTCATTGGCCCTTCTCTCACCTTTCCCGATCCCTTATTATTCGTGGGATCAGCCTTCTTTTCATTATAGTTCCTTTTCTCTTTAAGATTCCCGCCCTGTTTTTATGAATTGGCTCCCGGTGTCTCTAAATTACATTTAGTGAGATTTTTTTAACTCAACCACATTTTGTACGTTTTTTCAACCTACATTGCACTTTGTAAGTATTTTCGACATAAACTCCATTTTGTAAGTATTTTCAATCTCAATTGCATTTTGTGAGTACAGTATTTTGAATCGCACACTTCCACATATTGTGAGTATTTTGAATCTACCATACAGTTTGTAAGCATTTTCAAATTCAATTGCATTTTGTAAGTATTTTGAATGTCAATTGCACTTCGTGAGTATTTTAAATCTGAACCGGCCTTTTTCAATCTCACTTGCATTGTGTATTTTCAATTCCAATTGCATTTTGTAAGTATTTTGAACCTCACTTGCATTTTGTACGTATTTTCAATTTCAATTGCATTTTGTAAATATTTTGAATTTCAATTGCATTTTGTTGAGTATTTCGAATCTACATTGCATTTTGTAAGTAATTTGAACCTAAACTACATATTGTGCGTATTTGTCAATCTAAATTCCTTTTATGAGTATTTTCCTTCTAAATTACCTTTACCTTTTATAAGTATATCTATTCTTCATTTTGTGAGCCATTTCAATCTGATACTCGATTGCTGTAAGATTTGAAGTGTTGCATGTTCTTAACCAGGCTCATTACCAGATGGGGCCTGTCATACAGGTGCGTGTTTGTACGTGTGTTTGAGAGAGACATCGAGACAGAAAACTTTGATCTTCACTAATAATGCTGATCCAGGGTTCAAGTTCTGGTTGAGGCGAATGATTTGAACTTACTGTGTTTGAAATCGCTCATTGTAATGTTCATAACTATCTGTACGAAGTTTGAGGTACCACATGTATACTGTTTATCTTTCTAGTAGATTAAGGGCCCGCCATTTGAAGTGAGTGCTCATTTCTATTGAACCCCCAGTCCATAAAGTCACGAGCCGCCACTGACTGTGACATTGGGTTGGATACGAGGAAACCCAAATAAATAGAAGACCTTCGTCTGCAACCGTGTGACGGAGATACAGTCCTACACAACACCATCACAGTGGAGACCCTGCCCCGGAACTGACAACCCTGCAGATCACCTCTCTCGGGGACTTCTTCCTGGTCAGATCCAGTCCTTAGATATATGGTGGCACAGACTTTTCTGGTTGACAAAAGATTCTTACTGGCCTCAGGACGCATCATCGCTTCCATCACTCCCAGAAATAAAGAACACTGTGCAGACTGTCCTTCACGTCGATTTGCCAGAATCGATCATAGACTCCACCCAGTTCAGTTCCTACACGCGCCTTCTACGCGTTACAGCTTGGGTACTTCGTCTGAAGCGAATCCTTCGCCACAAAGACCACGAAAACGGGGAACTCACTGCTCAAGAACTTACTGCGGTGCGTACCTACTGGATAAAGGTCGTGCAGAAAGACTGCTTTCCTGCTGAACTTGGAGCTCTACAGTCCAACGTCCCTCTCCCAGTACGATCCAAACTACAATGCTACAACCCCTTTCTAGAAGACGAAGTTCTGCGGCTTGGAGGGCGACTGGAAATTGCTGACATTACTCACCAGCACAGGCATCCCATAATTCTCGATGACGACCATCACTTTACACAACTTATGATCAGAGACACACACATCCGCCTCCATCACTTGGGAGTGCGAATTGTTCTTTCAGACCTTCGGATGACCTTCTGGATACTGCGTGCTCGTCGTGCCATCAAGAAGATACTATATCGCTGCCTTCCTTGCAAAATGGCCCGAAATCGTCCCAGTCAAGTACTTGAGGCGCAACACCCTCCACAGCGTGTCATTCCACAGAAGGCCTTTACAGTAACAGGCATTGACTTTGCTGGACCGTTATACGTAAGGGAAGGTCATACAACTAAAAAGTGCTACATCATGCTCTTCACGTGCGCAACGACCCGAGCTCTTCACTTAGAACTTTGCCGAGATACGAGCACTGACAAGTTTCTGCAAGCACTGCAGCGGTTTGTGGCGAGACGTGGCATTCCACACACTATCTATTCTGACAATGCAATGACATTCCACTGTGCAAATCGAGAATTGGCGGGACTATGGGCTACCGTTTCCGATACGAAGACTTGTCAGTACCTTTCACGACACAACATCACGTGGAAGTTCATTGCACCACGCGCGGCTTGGTGGGGAGGCTGGTTGGAAAGAATGGTTGGCTCCACCAAGCGATGCTTACGAAAGACACTTGGGCGTTCTTCTGTAGATGAAGATGGTTTGCAGACGATACTGACATCTATCGAAGCCGCACTGAACTCCAGACCACTCAGCAAAGACGACGACGCCAACGTGCTCACCCCAGCTCACTTCCTTGTCGGTGGACAACTCAATGCACTACCCTCTGGACCTGAA
Source organism: Meconema thalassinum (assembly GCA_946902985.2). Lineage (NCBI taxonomy): Eukaryota > Metazoa > Arthropoda > Insecta > Orthoptera > Tettigoniidae > Meconema > Meconema thalassinum. Next base: position 509,826,379 of record OX336388.2, on the reverse strand, counting down.
CCTCAGCCCGGTTGCCCCATTAAAGAATACAGACTTCATCAACAACTGGCGGGCAATTTCTGGAAACGATGGAGCAAGGAATACCTGCTTCAGCTTCAGAGTTTCCACCAGGTGAAGCAACCAAAAGGGACGTCACCATGACTGAGGCTTGGAGACATCGTTCTACTCCAGGACGAGGTGCGGCCTCGACATCTGTGGAGGAAGGCCCGGATTCAGGAGCTGAAACCAGGCAGAGATGGACTTATCCGGACGGTGATTCTATCCACGCCAGAGGGGACCCAGATCGCCCGACCTCTCCAGCTGGTCATCCCCATTGAGGTTGACCAGGGTGGGGAGGATGTTGGCGAATGAAACAAGGACAATGTGTTTATGTAACTTGCCGCTAGAGTGTGTTGTATGTTGTAGTTGATAATGGAATAAAATAGTGAATGTCACGGTGTTGTTCTTCCTAACTTCACGCTATAATATCCCACAAATGGGTTCTCTCCACGGACGTCGATTAGATAAATCCTAACAGGGGAAGTTGCCTGAGGTGTGCTTCACTTTCCCCCACGCCAAACAGGACGTAAAGGTAAATATTGTAGGAATGTGGCACTCTGCGCTGATCTTCACTGTGCTCTTCGCTATCTACTCTTGTTATCTCGAAGAGTCATTAGCAAGTTTTGGCATTATTCCATATTCCTGGTGTTCTTTAGCCTTGCATTTAGAGCTGAAGTTTGGTCATTTTCTTTGTGTTTCACTGTTACTATTCAGATCTGCACATTTTAATTTCTGTTTGTAGCTTCGTAAAAATGTCTTCATATGCAAGTTATAGCCTGCACTATAAGATTTAACACGATATCGTGGGAACCAAAATGTGTATATGTATTCTGCTACAAAACAAGCTGCATTCGTAAATAAATGAGCAAAACCACTTTTGGCCCCATTGTGACAACTCATACTTACAAAGTTAACTATTTCCTATGACTCGCAATTCTCCACCTTCTTGACAGTACTATGGTGGCTTCGGTGGCATAGTTGAAGGATGCTGAGCATCTATACACAAGATCGCGGGTTCAAACCCCGCCAAAGTAGTTGGTTTTGTTGAGAGCGTTAAAAATCCCTCAGGAAGCCTTCCTCTTTGAAGGGCAAGTATAGCCGGTGGGCCTATCTCTATATATATAAAAATGAAAGTTTGTCTGTTTTTTCTGAATTTCCACGGAAATTTGAGTTATTATCGCGTTTCAGACTGATCTATGACGGTTGCGCGCAAAACAAAAATTGTGTCTGTCTATCTGTCTGTTTGTCTGTTTGTCTTTGTACAAATTTGCACGCGCATCACTTGAGAACGGCTTAGTGGATAAACGTAAAATTTGGCACAGATGTACATCAGAGGCACGAAAGTAATCATTGGTGTAACTCTTCTCCATACCTCTCATAAAAGAGGGCCTACCCCCTTAAAATGCATGCTGAAATGGGCGTAGAAAGACGAGACAAAGCTCATTTTCAGCGTCTCAATGTGAGAAACAAAACTCGGGAGCCCTACGGGCCCCGAAAACCACATTTAAAGTCCTAAAACCAACAGTTTTTGAGATATACCCAGAAAACTAATTTCATGTATTAAGCTATTGAACGGATGCGAGCCGGTAACCATGGCAACACAATCTCAGAAGTCCATCTATTTCTGTAAGACGCAATTATATTACTGTGAACGTTCGCAAACGGCTATAAGGTTATCGCGGAACCAACTTAAGCTGTAAAATTCATCAATACGTATATAATGCGCTTTAGGGGGTCAAGGGGTACTCTTAAATTTTTTCACGATATTCCCAGAAAACTAATTTCATTTAATAAACTAATAAATAGATGACGAGTGCAGAAGAAGACCAAATCAGGAGCTATAGAGATATACTGAGAAAATCACATATGTAACCAGAAAGAGACGTCTGGCTTTCCACGGACATGTCTCATGGATGAACCCAACAAGACTAACCAACCGGCTTCTCAACTACTGGGGGAATAGAAAGAGCGTGACACCGTAGCTAACAGTAGTTAACAAGGATATCCAAGATCTGAAGATAATGAAAAGTGATATTAGAAGCCGATCACATCTCAGAAAGATAATTAAACAGAAGAGTATTCAGGACAGACCACCCTGTAAGAAAACCGGCATCATCTGGACAAAAGACAGAAAGTAGGAACATAGCCAGAGAACTCGCGAATACTGGGCAAACATCAAGTCCCTCGCCAAGCTGAAAAGTTGAACGTCGTGGTCCTTAGCTGGCCCATCCGAATGAAGAAGAACAAGAAGAAACTAATGAAGTAATGCAAGCCGGTAACCATGACAACAGTAGACCTATCACAAGAGGTGACCTCCAACTTCCATTTATTTCTGTCAGAAGCAATGCCACTCAATTTATTACATTTTTTGAAAGTTTGCAAATGGCTATAAGGTTATCGTGGAATCAAACAGACTGTAAAATTCAACAATGCGATTAAGGGGGTCAAGGGGTACCCTACAATTTTTAGCCTACTTTTCACATTTTGCAAAAATGAGAAAAAAGTAGACTTATGAGATCGGGCAAATGTGTGTCTGTCTGTCTGTCTGTCCTTCTGTCTGTCTGGCTGTGTGTGTGCCCCCTCCCCTATCAACTCTTAAACGGCTGCAGCAATCGAAACAAAATTTAGTAGGAGTAAAGATCTATACCTGAATATCTCACGCCCATATTTGAAAATTATGTCAGTGCTACCAACTGCTGAAAAATTGCAATTGAAATTTGAGCTCCATGTTGGATATCTTGTAAGGCATGAATAGGAGCTATTTCAAAATTGACACACGTATAGATAATAATATTGCAGTTTAATTTCCAGGAGACCATACATCGCAGTGTTGCCAAAATGAATATACGCCTGCTGATAAGTCCAAATTTTAAATGCATATAACTTCTACACTATCAATTGGATTTCAACCAAATTTCGTATGTGCTATGTGTACATAAACAGACATGACTGAACGTATTCTCAAGATCCACCAGGGCTGCCAACTGTCAATAAATGCTCTCAATTTATTTTATCCAAATACCAATATATCAGAAAGTATGCAAGCCGACAGCTTTAAACTATGCACATGTATAGTACCTGACATTCTATATTAATTTGGAGTAACTTATATACGTCAGTGCTACCAACATGATTCTAAGCCTGCTGAGAGGTCCAAATTTAAATACATGTAACTTCTATACTATCATTTCGATTTCAACCAAATTTCATGTGTGCTATGTGTGCCATAACAGATGTGTATATGCCGATTCTTAAGAGAAACCAGGGCGGCCAACTGTTAATAAATACTGTCGCTATTTTTGTTACCCTAATATCAATATGTCAGAAAGTATGCAAGCCAATAGCTCTAAACTTTGCACACGTATAGTACCTGGCATTCTAGATTAATTTGGAGTAACTAATATAGGCCTACGCCAGTGCTGCCAACATGATTCTAAGCCTGCTGATGGGTCCAATTTTAAAATGCATGTAACTTCTATACTAACTATTGGATTTCATTCAAAATTGACACAGCAATAGATCATGTTATTTCAGATTATTTCTGACCAATACATGCAAGTCATTGTTGCCAACATGATTTTACGCGCGCTGTTAGATCCAATGTTTAACTGCATGTAACGTCCATGCTATCCATTGGACTTCAACCAAATTTTGTATTCTGTACCTTAAGAGATGGAACTAAGAATATATTCAGTCACCAGGGCTGCCAACTGTAGTTCTCCATTAGGCTACATTATGCCAGTTATACAGTATTTCGAACTAATTAGAAATTTTGATATTACCAACTTAGTTTCGGCATTGTTCTAGATAGATCCATATAGATTAATCATTGGCATAGATCTAAATTTTAAGAAAAGTAGGCTCTTTAGTTCGTCACGGAACTTCTTGTTACACGTGCGATATGCGATATGTTGTACAGAAGGTCTATTATATCTCCAAACAGCAACATTATTTTCAAAAATTCCTGGATTGGAATAGTGTGTTTTGCAGCTTTAGGGAATTTGGGCCATTTGAGGCTAAAAATCCCGAATTTCCATGCACCACAAGCCTTTATAATTCATTAAAGGGGTCTTCCTGGGGATGGAGACTTTCCACAACGGTGAGGGTCATTTTTAATTTGACATATATTGCGTTCCGTCTACGATGTTTGCAATATTATTTTCACGTCAGGAAGTACACGTTAGGTGAATTTAGTTTGAGAGCACATTATAACTAATCATATTTTTGTCGACAAACGGGAGCATCGTAAAGATGATTTTGTTTAATACTGTGTGGTTGATATATCTTTATGTTTATGTACGCCTATAATTCATGTTCGGGTGCTTGGAGCATCGTAAAATTAGGTACTTCAACAATGAGTCAATACACCAATCATTTATGAAACTCTTCAACGTACTTCTCGTAGAAGGGTGGGTATAAGGAACAACTTTCCAAATACATGCAAAAAAAAAAAGAAGAAAAATAAAAATTATCCTAGAAGGACGACCAAGGCATACGTTGCGCTTCTCAATGTGTGACACAAAACTAGGGAGCCTATAAAAGGTCGCCGAAAACCACATTTTATGGCCCTTAACTTAACAGTGTCTGCGATACACCCAGAAAACTAACTTCGTTCTGATAAACTTATGAAGGAATGACAAGCCCCTAAACATTGCAACAGTAGATCAATTGATAGCGTCTGTTTATTAATACCAAAGACCGTTCGAAGAGCGGGTACTTCTGCTAGTCTTATATATAAAAGTGAAAGTCTGTATGTATGTGGGTGGGTGGGTGTGTCTGTTCCGTATACAAATCTACACCGTTCCACCAATCTCAACCAAATTTTGCATACACATAGTTTAGGATCCACTAGGAACCGCTGGCTACATGAATTTTCGATAGTCTTCCTCATTCTTCTGATTTCGGCCCTTTTGCACTCAAGCACAGGCTAATCAAATCATAAAATATACTCATGAAGGAATGGCAAGGCAGATAGTTTCCATGGCAACATAGCTCAAGTCGAGACACGGCCGACTGGATGTCAGTTGCGCTCTGCACTACCGGTATAGAAAATGAGGATCTTTACTTGAAATCCCGTTAGTTACTCAACTGCTCACACAGCACTGTCCACCGAGTTTAGCAAACAAACACTTGACACTATGTACTATATAGGCTATTTGTCAAATACCACTCACTCACTCATTCATTCATCACGAAATCTCAGAAACCACCCAACGGATTGGAATGGAATTTAGTATGCAGCTTCCTCAAGGACCGCAAATGCCCACTAAGAGAGGATTTTTGGATATTCAGGTTCTAAAGGGGAGTTAAGGGGGTAGACCTGTATTTCATTGAATAGCAATATCTCCCGATAGGTTTCATTGGGGGATGTGATACTCGGCATATAAACTCATCATTACCGGGTGAGTTAGCCGTGGTGGTTACGGCATGACTGCTGGCAGTCACTCACATCCGGGAGGCAAGGAGGTTCGAATCCCCCCGCCGGCAACCTTGAAGATGGTCTTCTGTGGTTTCCCATCTTCCTTCCAGGCAAATGCCGGGGTTGGTCCCTAACTATAGGCCACAGCCGCTACCTTCCAACTCCTCGCCCTTCCCTTCCAACTTTCCTCCCCAACGGTACTTGTAGCTCACCCATTGGGTGTCCGTCTCGAAGCAGCTACAAAACTGGCGAGCCGAACATGTCCTCGGACACTCCCGGCACTAAAAAGCCATACGCTAAAAAAAAAAAAAAAAAAAAAAAAAAAAAAACTCATCATTAAAAATAAGAAGACATGTGTCTGAGGGTTTTTCGATGTGGTGTATATTATGAGGTGAAAGAGGTGAAAAGTGGGGATTGAAAGATTCCTAACGGAGCATGTATCTCTTAAACGACATAGGCGAGGAGTTTGAAACTCAGCGAAAAAAAAAAACTTAAAAAAGAAGTCAATATGTGTTTGACCGTTTTTTCATAAATCCAATTGAAGGGGCCCATGGGGAGGGGTGAATTTCTGGGGGGGGGGGGCAGGAAAGAAAGTGTCCTAACTGATTGACTCACTCACTCACTCATCAAACTCAGGGGGGAAAACTGCTTTAAAGTAAGTAAATAGCTGTTCGACAGGTTTTTTTTTTCACAAATCGAAATTAAAGGGTCCATGGGGAGGGGTGAAATTCTGAAAAAAGAAAATTGAAACAAAATGTCCTGGCTCACTCACTCACTCACTCACTCATCATCGCCCAGCCAAAATTATTGAAGTTAGAAACATGACAGTTTAAGGATACGTTCATTGTATGTCAAAACCATCTACTAAGGGAGGATTTTCGGATATTCAGGTTCTAAAGGGGTCTTAAGGGGGTTAAACCTGCATTTCATTGAATAACAATATCTCCCGATAGGTTTCATTGGGGGATGTGATACTCGGCATATAAACTCATCATTAAAAATAAGAAGACACGTGTCTGAGGGTTTTTCGATGTGGTGTATATTATGAGGTGAACGGGGTGAAAACTGGTGATTGAAAGATTCCTAACGGAGCGTGTACCTCTTAAACGACATAGGCGAGGAGTTTGAAACTCAGCGGGGAAAAATCAGCATAAAAATAAGTAAATATGTGTTTGAATGTTTTTTCATAAATCCAATTTAAGGGGCCCATGGGGAGGGGTGAAATTCTGGGGGGGGGGGGGGGGGGGGGCTGGAAAGACAGGAAAGAAAGTGTCCTAACTGATTGACTGACTAACTCACTCTTCAAACTCAGGGGAAAAAACTGCTTTAAAGTAAGTAAATAGCTTTCGATTTTTTTGACAATCAAATTGAAGGGGTTCATCGGGAGGGGTGAAATTCTGAAGAAAAAAATTGAAAGAAAATGTCCTGACTCATTCACTCACTCATCATCGCCCAGCGAAACATATTGAAGTTGGAAACATGCCATTTCGGGGATATGTTCGATGTATGTCAAAACCGTACACTAAGGGAGGATTTTTGGATATTCAGGTTCTAAAGGGGTTTTAAGGGGGTTAAACCTGCATTTCATTGAATAACAATATCTCACGAGTGGTTTCATTTGTGGATGTGATACTCGGCATATAAACTAATCATTAAAAATAAGCAGATATGTGTCTAAGGGTTTTTCGATGTGATGTATTATTATGAGGTGAAAGGAGTGAAAAGTGGGGGTTGAAGGATTCCTAACGGAGCGTGTAGGCCTATCTCTTAAACGACATAGGCGAGAAATATGAAACTTAGCGAAAAAAAATCAGCTTAAAAAGTAAGTAAATCGCTGTTCGACCGTAATTTCATAAATTATTTTAAGGGGCCAATGGGGTGGGGTGAAATTCTTGGGGGAAAAGGAGAGAAAGTGTCCTAACTGACTGACTAACTCACTCATCAAACTCAGGGGAAAAAGACAGCTTAAAAAATAACTTAATAGGTGTTCAAGCGTTTTTTCATCAATCCAATTTAAGGGGCCCTTGGGGAGGGTTGAAATTCTGGTAAAAATAATTGAAAGAAAATGTCCTGTCTGACTCACTCACTCATCACGCCCAGCGAAAAATATTAAAGTTGGAAACATGAAATTTTGGGAATATGTTCGCTGTATGTCGAAAACGTCAATTAAGGAATGATTTTTGTTTATTCGGGTTTTAAAGAGGTGTTAAGGGGGGTAAACGTGCATTTCATTGAATAGCGATATCTCATGAGTTGTTTCTTTGGGGATGTGATATTCGGTATATAAACTAATCATTAAAAATAATCAGACATATGTCTAAGGGGTTATCGATGTGGTGTATATTATGAGGTGAAAGGGGTGAAAATTGGGGGTTGGGGGATTCTTAACGGAGCATGTATCTCTGAAACGACATAGGTGAGAAGTTTGAAATTCGGCGGGAAAAACAGCTTAAAATACAAGTAAATAGGTATTCGACCGTTTTTTTTTCATAAATCCAATTTAAGGGGCCCTTGGAGAAGGGTGAAATTCTGGAGAAAAAAAACTGGAAATAAAGTGTCCTAGCTGATTGACTTACTTACTTACTCACTCATCAAACTCAGGGGGAAAACAGCTTTAAATAAGTAAATAGGTGTTCGACCGTTTGTTTCATAAATCCAATTTAAGGGGTTCATAGGGGGGGGGGGGGTGAAATTATCAAAAATAAATGAAATAAAATGTCCTGACTGACTCACTCACTCATCATCGCCCAGCCAAAATTATTGAAGTTAAAAACATGAAATTTTGGGGATATGTTCGTTGTATGTCGAAAACGTCCACTAAGGAAAGAGTTTTGGATATTCAGGTTCTAAAGAGGTGTTAAGGGGGTAAACGTGCATTTCATTCAATAACAATATCTCACGAGTGGTTTCATTTGGGGATGTGATACTTGGCATATATACTAATCATTAAAAATAAGCTGACACATATCTAATGGTTTTTCGATTTAGTGTATATTATGAGGTGAAAGGGATGAAAAGGGGGGGTTGAAAGATTCCTAACGGAGCGTGTATCTCTTAAACGACATAGGCGAGGAGTTTGAAACTTGGAGGAAATCAATCAGCTTAAAAATAAATAAATAAAATAAATAGGTGTTCGACCATTTTTTCATAAATGCAATTTAAGTGGCCTATGGGGAGGGGTGAAATTCTGGAAGAAAAACGTCCACTAAGGAAGGATTTTTGGATGTTCACTCTCATCGACCAACCTAAACTACTAAAGTTAGAAGAATGATATTTTGGGGATATGTTTGTTGTGTGTCGAAAACGTCTACTAAGGAGGGATTTTTGGATATTCAGGTTCTAATGGGGTGTTAACGGGGTTAAACCTGCATTTCATTGAATAACAATATTACACGGCTATGACGCGAGCGAAGCGAGGCTAAAAATGAGATGGTGTGTGTCTGTGTATTACTCAATCACGCAAGTACCACTGGTCCGATTTACATGAATTTTACATGGAAGTAGCTGATTTACCTGGTTAACATATAGGTTACTTTTGATTTCAATAATTTGCACTATTTAAAGATGGCGACCATTTTAGTGACGTCACTACACCCTTTGGTTTAAAACTTTCATATTTCCATTTCAAATAAAAAGAGAACGCTAAGAAATAGCAAACTTTTGATGGCATATACGAGGTTTAAAATTACATTTTCTATCCGAAAGGTATCTCCAACGGTTAGCGAGTAAAACCTAAATTGGTGCTATAAAACACGTTTAACGCCGAGCGGTGTAGTTGGACAAAATGTTCCATCCTTAATATCCCTCTGCGCAGCACCTCGCCCATCCCCTGTTTTAACTGTCACCTTCACATTTTAATTTCTTTATGACGCGTAGCGAAGCATGGGTACTTCAGTTAGTGTCATATATTTATGGAATTTAAAAGAACCTTCCAATAAATACAATTGTGTGTAGCTGAGTTTGTATATTACATGGTGCCAACGTTCGCTTCCAGGTGCCGGTTGCGGTGGCATCTAGTAGCCAAGTTCGCGGCTGGGTGTCGTTGACGGTAGCATTTAGTAGCAAAAGTAGGAACTACTTGAAATTGATCGTCTGCAGTCCTTACCTGAATTACAGATATCACACTCTAATACAGCCATCACAATTAACACCGGTTATCAGACAGAATCGACACACACCCAAAGTACACGGGGCTACATGACCGCGTTGTCGCTGCCCCTAAACTGAGGAACCAAATGACTGTACTGTACTTGGATAAGATGTTAGCTGCACTGATTATATCTACGGAAACTCCATGGGGTCCAGGTGTACATAGCTGTTAGTCAACTCATGGCTTAACTAACATTTCAGGAGAGGTTTCTGATCCCCACTCTCTTCCCAAACCTTTTAGCTGACTGGACTCTCTGGGTTTAATCCAATTAGCGCAGTTCGACCATCCCAATCCAAATATGTATTACCGTGATGTTCCAAAATGTAGCTACCCGCGTTAGCAATCCTTATAGCTGGAAAGAGCCGGAGTGGTTCATATTGTAAGATGACTTCGACCTGCTACTGAATATTGTAACCAACAAGAGTTTTCATCTTTTCAAGATGTGCAGTAAATTGTAGCGCGTCTACAGGAATACATCATTCATAAGGCAATAGGTGTGGATATTGAGATTGAGAATGATTTTCTTTTAAAATTCCAGTACTTTTTTAAAAAAGTTTCAAACATTTATGCATGAGCCTGTACTCCCAACGCCGGAGACGCTGTATTCTGCACATTCCTCTGTTATTGCGCGGACATGTATGCGTGAGTGATCGACATGTAACTCGATCAGCGGGGACTGAGCCGGCCTTTCACCGAACAAGTGAAAGGGCTATGCATTCATTTCGTTATAAAATGCTTTGATGGGCTCGCCCCGTTTATTGGCTACTCCACTCTCAATGGACACTATCTGTCGTTCATTAACGGTAAGGCAAAGATGAGCACTCGTTCTTCAAGTTCATACACCAGTTAAACTTATCCGCCCCATATTAGTAGTGGAACAAAACATTGATTGACGATAATAAAGTATTGTTCATCTCTCTGAACCTACCAATTGGCGTGTGGAGAGAATAATCTTCTTCATTGCTATCGGTATCTAACCTGGGTGTAAGACGATATAGCTCCCCGTCATCAGTCAAATTCCATTTAACTATGCTGTTCTCTGTAAATATCTCTTAGCTAACCGACTGCACTCTGACTACATTCCTTTCATCGCAATGCCTATTAGCGTGGAGGAAGAAAGAATGGATTTTGTAAGGAGGATGTTAGCCCGTCAAGGCCGATGAGGACACTATATTTCTGTTCAATAATTTATAAGTATGAAAAATATGCGGTCACATTTTTAGCCTACTTTTCACATTTTGCAAAAATGAGGAAAGAGTGCGATCACCTGGGCAGATGTGTGTGTGTCTGTCCTTCTATCCGCGTGTGCCCCCCCCCCCTATCTATTCGTAAACGGCTGCAGCTTTCAAAACCAAATTTGGTATGAGTAACGATCTATACCTGAATATATCACGGCCATATTTTAAAATTACGTCAGTGATACGAACTGTTGAAAAATCACAATTGAAAATTGAGCTGTATGTTGGATATCTCAGAAGTTATGGATGCGAACTGTTCCAAAATTAGCACACACATGCAGTAGATAATAATATTTCAGATTAATTTACAGGAGCCCATACATGGCAGTATAACCAACAAGATTATAAGCCTGCTGATAGGTCCAATTTTAAATGCATGTAACTTCTATACTACCAATTGGATTTCAACCAAATTTCGTATGTGCTATGTGTAGCATAACACATAAGACTATGCATATTCTCAAGAACTACCATGGCTCTCAACTGTTAATAAATGCTCTCTTTATTTGTTTACCCCAATATCTGTATATCATAAGGTATGCAAGCCAACAGCTCTAAACTTTGCACACGTATAGTACCTGACATTCTAGATTAATTTGGAGTAACTAAAATACGTCAATGCTGCCAACATGAGCTAGGCCTGCTGATAGTTCCAATTTTTAAATACATGTAACTTTTATACTAACAAATCGATTTTATCCAAAATTGGCACATTAATAAATATCATAATATTCCAAGATTAATTCTGAGCAACGCATACATGGCATTGTTCCCAACATGGTTTTACGCGCGCTGATATCTCCAATGTCTACCTGCATGTAACGTCCATTGGACTTTAACCAAATTTTGTATGTGTATTCTGTACATTAAGAGATGGAACTAAGAATATATTCAGTCATCAGGGCTGCCAACTGTAATGCTCTATTTGGCTACACTAATTCAGGTACATTTAGATCTAATTAAAAATTTTAGTATTACCAACTTAATTTCGTAATCATTCTAGATAGGTCTATACTGATTAATCATTGGCATGAATCTTAAATTAAAAGATAAGTAGGCCCTCTAGTTTGTCACGGAACTTCTTGTTTTTCTTTCCAATACAGACTGCACATTCTCAAACTAAGGGATTTAATTTGAGACGAGTCCGAGACGAGGGGAGATGATTTAAATGTATCGCTGATTTGCTGACATAACTCAAAATATGATGTTTTGTGGGAAACTGCATTTAAAGATTTAAAGCCATTTTCTGAACTGGGATATTAAATTAACATTGTTAATGAGTGTGGTTTGCTTCCTGTGAACTTTGGTGGTACAATGATATTTGCCCTTTTTGTTCAAGAAAATAAATGTTATTGTCAGTTTACATTGCCTTTCATCTTATTAAATCCATGGTTGCGTGAAAATTGAGTGGCGAAAGTGCAGCGTTATGAACTGTCTAAACAAAGGAGCTTGAAAAATGGACCAAACATAGAGGGCGTTAATAGTAGCATATTAGAAATTTATTTATGCTATACAAGCTATACAAAGTGTAGCGAATATATTTCTAAATATTTGTATGATTTTAGACTTCAACCCTAGTGCTCAGGATCTGATGATGACCGCGTGACGGTCAAAACGCTTAATTCTAAATTCCCCCGTTATCAATGTTTATACAGGGGTTTTCACTCAAAGTGAGGCCGGCGCAGCGGTGCAGGTAGAAGGTCGAGCCAAAGGTCAGATGAGCACAATATGGCAACACGGAGCTGAGACAGTTGCGACGCAGTGTAAAGTTGACTTCGTTATTTCGTTTATAGCCTATATTAAGATACACGTGTTATAAGTTTATAACATGTGTCCGTGGTTATTGTTTAATGGTTATTGTGTTTCAACATTTTATAACGTGATATTGCTAATTGTTAAAGCCTACTGCTTCAATTTTTATTTATGGGGGAAATTTAAACATAAGGTTTATGCAACAAACCTTCATACTCTATATGAACTCAAACTAAATATTACGAGATAAATTGAGGATAGCTCGGTAGATGAACTAATGCGTGTGAATGAAAATGTCCTTAGAAGTTGCCAGAAATATGCAGATGCAGGTGGAGGACATTTTTAACATATTCTGTGACAATGATTTTACTTTGATTGTGTGTTATTGTGTGTGCTAGTTATATACATGCGATTCGTACGGGCGCTCTCCCGACCCCAAGCTCGGTGAGTTGCCATGTGTTCGTCCGACTCTCCACAAGCCGCGCGGCCGCCCCACTTTGAGTGAAACCCCTGTATTGTTGCATGTAATTATTTTTTCAAGAATAGTGTGCTATAAGTATACTTAGCCCGCCTAAATCTAATTGGACAAAAGCGTGTTGACCGACTGAAGAGTAAAGATAGCTTTGAAGACATATTGCAGTGTTGCCTTATTAACAATTAATATTACAGCTTTCAGTCGGTCAATACAAAAATCATTCAAATTACTGGAATAAATTACATGTGATTAAGATTTAAATCTACTGTTAGTGACTATTGATTTGATTTTTGATTTTTGATTTATTTTCACTGCTACACTTAGAGCTTAAGAGCTCCTTTACAGTAGCGCCCTACATAAAATAAGGTTAGGGCTTATAAAATAAAACATTTCACCTACATTCACAATATAGATAATCATAGTCTAACCATTATAGTAACAAAACTATAGTAACAATACAATAATAATAATATTACTAATGATAATGGAAAAATTATATACAAAAGAGTGAGAGTGCATACAGACTATCAGCCCGAAAAACAAACACCATATACTGTACAAGAAGAGCTATTGAAGTAGACAGGTTGTCAGCTATTGTCCTTGTGTTATAATTGAACTTTAAAAAAGTATTTTAACATAATACAGTAATCAAATGTGAGAGGTATACTGCTCCAAGAAGCAGGATGAAAGATGTCTTTTGAAAGCTGCAGTGCTTGCAATGTTGACGAACTTATATAAATCGAAGGTGTTGAAGAGGCGTGAGGCGGTGCAAACAAAAGATTTATTGAACTTCATGGTTCGGTGTATAGGAATCTGGAGTGTTAATTTTGTGTATCTATTTTCTCGATTATGAACAGAATGCATTGGTGTAAAGGCATTGTAGAGATATAACGGGGTCTTGGTATGTAATATTTTATGTGTCAGAATGGCAACTGATAACTGCCTGCGCTCGTGGAGTTTCAGCCATTTCAGATGCACGTAGTAAGGTGTGATATGTTCATCTCGCCTTACATCCAGAGTGTACCGAACACATGCATTCTGGACTCTTTGTAATTTGATGTTCTGTGTTTCTGGTAAATCATTGTATACAGCAGAGCCATAATCAATGATTGGAAAAATGAGAGTTTGGACGAAGAGCTTACGTATGTTAGGTGGGGTGCAAGAAACAGTTCTTTTCAGGAGATGCATAGTTGATACAACCTTCCTTACCACATTAGACGTATTCTCTGCCCACGACAGTGTTCTATCAAATATCACTCCGAGATTATTGACAGTGTTTCTATATTTAATATTATTATCTAGTATCTTGATGGGTGGTAGTGAATTAAAATCTACTGAATTTAGAAGTTTTGTATATCCAATGGATATAAGTTGTGTTTTAGATATGTTCAAGTTAAGATTATGATTTTGGGCCCATTCACAAAGCCTGTCAATGTCTTCATTAAACAGATTTATACGATCACATGCAGTGTTAGGCGTGAGGTGAAAATAGGCTTGGAGGTCATCAGCGTGTATATGAACAGAACTATTTCGGAATTCATTAGATACATCGTTTATATATAGCGAGAAGCATAGTGGACCTAAGCCAGATCCCTGAGGTACTCCACTTTCTACCGATTTCCAGTCTGAGGAGGAGCCATCCGCGAGGACCACTCTCTGTGTACGCATGGAAAGGTAGGATTTGAACCAGGAAAGAGCACTCTGAGAGAAGCCAAAAGATTTCAGCTTTGCAAGAAGTATATTGTGGTTCACACAGTCAAAAGCCTTACTGAAATCGAAAAGACACAGGATTGTAAGCTGACGCTTGTTCATAGCTGAGCGTATATCATCGCTGACCTTTAACAATGCAGTGGTGGTACTATGACCCTTTTTAAACCCAGATTGGTAAGGATTGAAGATATTAAATTTAGTTAGGTATTCACATACTTGTTCACGAACTATTTTCTCAAGCGCTTTACTAAGGGCACAAAGGATATTTATTGGTCTAAAGTCACTACAGCTAGTGGGGTTTTTATTTTTTGGCACTGGACGTATGTTAGCACACTTCCAAAGAGACGGGTATACTCCACTTTGTAGAGAGAAATTAAATAGATGGATAATTGGGGGTAGAAATACTTCAAGACAGTTAGAAATAAGAGAAATTGGGATGGTATCAGGGCCTCTTGCTTTTGTACGAATTGATTTGATGGCTTTCACAATCTGGTGTGGGTAAACATACATAAAGAAAAATTTTTCATGGGCAGGGGGAGGGATGGATGTGTATTTCGTGACGGTCTCTGATACTCTTAATACATCACCAATTGAGGCAACATTTGAGTAATGTTCATTTAATTGTGATGCAGAGACAGGCATCTCAACATCAGTGACTGAACTGGCACCAACTCCCAATGATTTTGCAGCACGCCATCTGGCGGAGGTGGTTTTACAGTCACTGAAGAGGTTGTACATATATTTCACTTTTGTGTTCCTGATTGTTTGTTTTGTCTTATTACGCAGAATTCTGTACTCTTCATAGTCAATGGTAAGTTTAGATTTAATAAATGTTCTACGTGCTTTATCACGTTTCTTTAAAAGCGTTTTGATTTCTTTACTGATCCACGGAGTAGAGTTATGTTTTATATCCACTTTCTTTTGCGGTGCATGCATATCATATAGTTCATTTACACAATCATTAGAGTCACTTTCTCATCTATGTCAGTGGATTGGTAGAAATTCTGCCAAGGGAGTAATTCTGCATCCGTTTTAAAATCATTTAAATTAAATTTACTGAAGTCACGTACAAAGATTGATTTTGGTCGACGTTTCGGGGTAGATAGAGATAACACTGCATACAGAAGATCATGGGCTGAGAATCCAGCAGCTGGTTCTTCTCCGTAGTCAACAACGAGGTCATTACAGTTTGAAGAGATCATATCGAGAGAGCTGTCACAAGTAGCTGTCTGAAATGAAGTATCGAATAGTAAACATTCAACATTACAGGAACAGAGCACATCACATACCTGTTCAGTTTCAAAAGCTCCACTACCAAACCGAGCATTAACGTCCCCAACAATAAAAACATATTTATAATCAAGAATGAACCTGTACATGTCATTCAGAAAAATATCTAGGTAGCCAGCTTTCGGTGGACGGTACACACAAGCAAAGAGAATTTTAGTTTCGGTAAGAGAGATGTCAAGTATAATGTATTCAGGCCTCTTATTATATTCACCAGGAGACTGACTTAGCACGCTATACTTTATGTTATCCCTAAGGTAAACTGCAACACCACCTCCACCGACGGTTAATCTGTCATTTCTAATGACTTTATAGCCAGTGAGAGAGACAGCAGCATCTGGAATTGAGGGCTTGCAAAAGGACTCACTTACTGCAATTATGTCAAAAGACGAACCACCAAAGACGTGACAAAATTCAGAATAGTGAGAGGAGTCAACTAATGATTGAGCATTGATATGAGCAATTTTTAGGCAGTTGGTGTTTTTCAGGCTGATAGCGGAAAGTATGTCTGGAAGGAGGGGAGTGGAATTCAGCTGTATGCCTACTAACTACAGACACAGAGTTTCCAGAAATATTAAATATTAAAAGATGGTCCTAAAAAGAAATGTTGCATAATTATTTAAATATGTGAAGTAAATTAAAAATAAAATTTTAAAAACTAAAAGGAGGAAAAAGAGTGAATAATATGAGTACGCTAGAGAAGAGAAGAGAAGAGAAGAAGAATAAGAAGAAAACTAAAGTTTTTTTTAAATTTCAGATTATTTTTCCCATATTTCAGTAATTGAATGCTTTCTTTGTGTTGGCCTACTGGAAGCCAACAATATTAATCGACTGAAAATTTTTAACTGATGGTTCTTAAAAATAGTAACACCATGATGCAGCGACACACAGTAGTTGTAGAATACATATACATACTTGAAACCGTAACTCATCAGCTGAGTACGGTAACATTTGTGTTGCAGTACGATTGTCCATTATCTTTTAAGTGATAGTTTTGTTGGTTGGTTTCTCAGTTTAGGGCCTGCGACAACGCGGTCATGTAGCCCCGTGTACTTTGGGTGTGTGTAGAATCTGTCTGATAATCGGTGTTAATTGTGATGGCTGTTTTAGTGTGTGTATCTGTTTTTTAATTCAAGTAGGGACTGCAACTTTGAATTTTTCAAATAGTTCCTACTTTTGCCACCAAATGCCACCGTCAACGACTACGGGGCCTAGTCCAGAACTTAGCTACTAGACGCCACCGCAGTCGGCTCTTGGCAACGAACGTAGGAATCTAAAGGCGTTGTTTATGTTCCTAACCTATACAATTTAGCCTCACACAGGTGTAATTAGTGGAAGGTTCTTTAACATGCCATAAATCTATGACATGGGACCGCCGGCTTTACTTCCCCTCCGAAGGAAGGCATACTGAAAGATTTTAACGCTCTTAAAAAATCCGACGGCTTCGGCCGGGTTTGAACCCGCTATCTTGGGCATAGAAGCTCAGCATGCTACCAACTACGCCACCGAAGCCGCTAAGTGATAGTTTGTGTAAGAAGCATGAAGATACCGTCATAAACTCAAACACATTATAGTGTTCCCCCACCAATGAATATGTTGTTCATTGCACGATCGATATTAGTACATTACATAGAGATTAGAAGACCCTACTCTAACTGTAGCCTGCTTTCAAATATCAGAATTTTGTATTTTAAAGCGTCTGACCAAACTCATTTTGTTGTTGTTGTTGTTGTTGTTGTTGTTTCAGATGTCAGTCTTTTGACTGGTTTGATGCAGCGCTCCATGCCTCCCTGTCCTGAGTTAATCATTTCACCTCTACATAGCTATCACACCTTACATCCGAAGCAATCTGTTTAACATATTCTAACCTTGGTCTACCCCTACAGTTCTTATCATCGACCCTTCCTTCCATAACTACAGTAAGTTTGCTATTCCAGGGTGTCTTGAAATGTTTCCTCCCTACCTATCTCTTCTCTTCATTATCAGTCGTCAGAAACATCTCTCTTCGTCCACTCGTATTAATGTTTCTTCATTTATACCCATCTGATCTTCATCATTCTCCTGTAACACCACATTTCAAATGCTTCAATTCTCCTCTTTTCTGCTGCGCCAGCAGTCCAAGTTTCACTTCCATAGAGTGCCACGCTCAGCACAAAGGCTTTCAGAAATGACTTTCTAAGATCTAAATCTATATTTGATATCAACAAATTTATTTTCTCTAGCAGTGCTTTCCTTGCCTGAGCCAACCTACTTTTTATATCCTCTTTGCTTCGTCCATCACTGGTTATTTTGCTTCCTAGGGAGTAGAAGTCTCCTATTTCCTTTAGCTTTTCACCTGGTAATTTGGCGTCAGTTGCAATATGATTTATTTCGGCTTCATTCAGTTATTCGTTAATGTAGCATTGCAGAACTTCAGATGAAGCTAGTCATGCACGAAGGTACAGTAGGCTACTCAGTCTGTCCACGCTATGTTGGGCCATAAAGCACTACCAAAGTACGGCTATCAAACAGACTACGACCACACTGTCGCACTTTATGGAGGCATCAACGCGGTTCACTTCTGGTGCTGAATACTCGGGTTCTGTTACAATTCGAAAC
Source organism: Meconema thalassinum (assembly GCA_946902985.2). Lineage (NCBI taxonomy): Eukaryota > Metazoa > Arthropoda > Insecta > Orthoptera > Tettigoniidae > Meconema > Meconema thalassinum. The sequence continues at coordinate 509,807,711 of OX336388.2, read as the reverse complement.
TTTCGAAAGCAACAAGGAGAAACTGCTTGACACCACTTGCTTCAGGAAATGTATTTGTATTTGAGAGTACATTCGCATTAGCGTTGCACATTCCCAGTAGGATACGCTGAAGACTGCGACTCGAACACAAGATCTCCCGAACTCAAGTTGGGTAGAATGACCTAGCTCTAGAGCAGGGGAGTCAAGGTCTTTGCCCCAGAATTGTCCGGCTCCGTGGCTAATAGGTTGGCAAGCTAGGCGTTAGCCTGATGGGACCCAGGTTCAATTCCCGGTCGGGCTGAGGGGATTTAATTAATTCCCCTGGCTTGGGGATTGGGTGTTTGTGACATCTTCATAAAATTAAATCAAGAAAATCAAAGTAAACAGGAAAAGTAAAACAAAGCAAGTAAAGAAAGAAAGAAAGAAAAAGAAAGAAAGAAAGAAAGAAAGAAAGAAAGAAAGAAAAAAAAAAGAACGTAAACCTGCGGTGTGTCAGACCATGAGGGCCATGGAAATCAGTCGTGAAGAACATGACTTGATAAATGAATGATACTTTTCAATACGAAACAAGAAGTTCCATGACGAACTAAAAAGCCTACTTTTCTTAAAATTTAAGATTCATCCCAATGATTAATCTACATGGATCTATCTAGAATAATGACGAAATTAAGTTTGTAATATAGAAATTTCAAATTAGTTCGAAATACTGTATACCTGGCTTAATGTAGCCTAATATAGCCTAATAGAGCACTACAGTTGGCAGCCCTGGTGACTGAATATATTCTTAGTTCCATCTCCTAAGGTACAGAATACAAAATTTGATTGAAGTCCAGTGGATTGCATGGACGTTACATGCAGTTAAACATTAGATCTAACAGCGCACGTAAAATCATGTTGGCAGCAATGTCATGCATGTATTGGACAGAAATAATCTGAAATAATACGATCTATTGTTGTGCCAATTTTGAATGAAATCCATTATTTAGTATAGAAGTTACACGCATTTTAAAAATGGACCTATCAGCGGGCTTAGAATCATGCTGGCAGCACTGACGTATATTAGGTACTCCAAATCAATCTAGAATGCCAGGTACTATACGTGTGCAAAGTTTAGAGTTTGGCTTGCATACTTTCTGATATATTGATATTAGGGTAACAAAAATAGATACAGAATTTATTAACAGTAGGCAGCCCTGGTTGCTCTTAAGAATTCGCATAGTCATATCTGTTATGGAACACATAGCACATACGAAACTTGGTTGAAATCCAAATGATAGTATAGATGTTACATGTATTTAAAGTTGGACCTCTCAGCAGGCTTAGAATCATGTTGGTAGCACTGACGTATATAAGACACTCCAAATTAACATAGAATGGCAGGTACTATACGTGTGCATAGTTTAAATCTGTCGGCTTGCATACTTTCTGATATATTGATATTTGGATGAAAGAAATTGAGAGCATTTATTAACAGTTGGCAGCCCTGGTGGCTCTTAAGAATACGCTCAGTCATATCTGTTTATGTACACATAGCACATACATAATTTGGTTGAATTCCAAATGATAGTGTAGAAGTTATATGCATTTAAAAATTTTACCTATCGGCAGGCCTATAATCATTTTGGCAGCACAGCCATGTATGGCCTCGTGGAAATTAAACTGAAATATAATTATCTATACGTATGCCAATTTTGAAATTGCTCTCATTCATACCTTCCAAGATATCCAACATTGAGATCAAATTTCAATTGCGATTTTTCAGCAGTTGGTAGCACTGACATCATTTTCAAATACGGCATTGAGATATTCAGGTATAGATCTTTACTCCTACCAAATTTTGTTTCGAATGCTGCAGCCTTTTAGGAGTTGATAGGGGGACACACACACACAGCCAGCCAGCCAGCCAGACAGACAGACAGACAGAAGGACAGACAGACAGACAGACAGAAGGACAGACAGACAGACACACATTTGCCCCGATCGATCTCATAAGTCTACTTTTTCCTCATTTTTGCAAAATGTGAAAAGTAGGCTAAAAATACATTGAGCGGTAACCCATACAAAATGCTAAAAACCAGAAGAGGGAGGTTATCCGTAGCAAATACTTTTTTAATTGCGTGTATATATATTTTTTTTGTCAGGATTTTCAGCCGCTGGTGGCTTAATATATTGTGACCTCCCTCTGCTCAACAGAACCCGACATGTTCCTCGACATAGAACGACTACGCACACAACTTCAGATATAACATGCATATTTAGCTTTACTATATTTCTTTCTTGAGTGTTTGAGGAAATTGCTGTAAACTCAATTCCGCTGCGAGGGAGGAGGTAGGGGAATACAGGCGCACGTGCCTGACTCACCACGTGTTACTCATCAGGCAAACCAGTTCTACTCGTATTGATGAATCCAGCAAATAATTCATTGTTGGATAAATTGTAACATATCGTGTGAATACTGATAATACTCAGATGGTATTTATATTTTCTATAGTGTAGTAGTGTAACAATGTAAATACCGTAGTAAGGATGTTTGTTAATTTCATTTGTATTAATGTGTGTCAATATATATTTAGGAAAGACATCTCATGTAATCCTCTCGGGAGACTACTTGAGCCATCCCCTACCACTACGGACTTATCTTTTCTTATAAATGTATACTATTTCTTCATAAAACATATCGTCACAGAGATAAAGTTGAAAAACCTAAACGAGCCCTTCTTACTGTTATTATTATAAGAGAAACATTTCTAGTCTAGGTTGATACCTAATGACCTTGGACGTAAATACAAATCTTCATGAAATTGTATGCAGATGTTTGTAAGAGATGCGCAAACATACAGTGTATACAGACAGGGATTGAACCAATACAACCTTCCATATTTTTGTTTTGGCATGAAATATACGAGGGTCATGGCAACTAGTGTATGTTATAACTTTCGATAATGCTACAGCATGGGAAATCTACGACTTGCATTGATCCGTTAAGGCCGTGTGATATCTCAATGCCAACAGAAAATAGGGTTCGAGTACAGGAGTTACCGGCAAAGGTACAAATGAAAACCACACAATGGAACTCTGTGTAAATTTTTTTTGCACTGGTACAAATGGAACACAAGTAAATCAATTAACATCCAGGGCACCGTTTCCAAGCATTGGAACACTGTTCAATAACAGACACGGACATGCCAGTTCGGGCAGACAAGGGGCGCCCACTTCTTAGCGAGCGTCCATGTCGGAAAGCCTACACCCAACGTGCAACTGTTCGGTAATCACCAACAGCTACACATAGTGCTGAATAACACTGTGTAGCATTTCTACCACCGAGGAAGGCAATTTTCAAGAATTATCGCTGTTTCAATCTGCTTACATCCATTTTGGAGAACGGGCAAGCTCAGAATGAACGTGCATGGCGCGGGTACCTAGGCACCTGCACTTACAGTCGCCTTCTGTCGGGTGAACTGTGTATTTTTATCCTTGTTTGTCTCCAGTGCTTCCCACATGACGGGAAGTATGACAAGTAAATAGGAAGAACACTGAAGGATAGCATTGTGTAGATAGTATAGCTATAAATGTACTGTGTGTATCCTTCGGAAATAAGGAGAGGGGAGGAATAAGAATGTTGAATACAGGTGTTGGAGGTGAGTAAAAAGCTATAAAATCTATTTTAGTATAACCTACAGTATTTGCACTTAATTTAAAAAAATTGAAATGATCTTACTTTCAGTCCTACAGTATATTAACTTCGATATTTTAGATGTTTCTTTTAATGAAACATATACTTTGTCTCCTGTGCTTCCCACATGACGGGAAGTCTGACCAAGTTTTTTAAAACTAAAATGGCATGTATGCGCCCAGTAAATATTTATACAACTTCAATACTTTATATTTATTAGTTTGCAAATAATATCAACTAGCTTAACGCGGCCACGCTTCGCTGTGGCTTAGTCTGATATGAAATGGGTAAGTAAATGGAAGTATTGTAGCGAACATAGATTCATCAAGAAAACACGTCATTCAATGCAATACCCTGCCTTGCGTTGCTGTGTCTATGCTGTGCAATGAAAGGAAAGAAAGAAAACAAACTATGTTTTCACATGGAATCATGTGTTATTGTTACCCTAGTGGATTGACTACATTCTTTGTTTGTCCGTTTTCTGCATAATCATAGAGATCAGGAGGTTTACTGACTCTGGTGCATGCGACATATAAATGTCCATGAGAGATACAATCGTCTACTCAATTCAAACCGTACAGTTACAAAAATTGTACCTGCGCTTTATTGATAGTCATAGCGAATGCAAGGCGTATTGGAAATTGAAGTCGTTCGTACTGGAATGCCATGTGGGCCGGAATGTGTGGTATCCGAGGAAGTAGTACGTCTTCGTCTTTATGTGCACTATGAGAATAGTCGCTTCAATGAGATTGTCCATCAATTTCTTAACTACTAATCGTGTGCCATTACATATCTTTGGCTGATTGACGTTTCGCATTAATACAATTGGCACTCATATTTTCAAATTCAGTGTGTGTGACGGTAATCCAGGAATTTCGAGAGAATGAAGAAATTCCGTTGGAAAATTCACTTTTTCATTCTGGTTCATCACGGAGTCAATGGATTTGTATGTCACTGTTTCACCTGCAATTCTGTTCGATTGATGACGTTCATACCGTTAACGTCTACATTTTTAGCCACTAGAATGGCTCTTCCACTCAACCAAGCGTGATTTTGATAATTTTATCGATGCTTTTGAAAACCATGTCTACTAATTCTTCTTTTGAATGTGGCTTATATAAACTCTTAATGCCTCAATTATCTTGGGTATCGAAATTTAATGTTTTTCAGTCGGTCAACACGAGTGTACCTAATTGTATTGGGTGTTTCCGTAATCCTGAAAAAATGACATGAGATTAATAAGTACACTTGGATGACCAGTTTCGATCGTCAAGCGATCATCATCAGAACCATTTACATAACTAGCAAATATTGACTAGTTGTGTTAGTTTTACTACTGCTACAACTAAATACACTAAGTGTACATATTGTAAATACTATCACCCATACTTGTAGACATAGATTTAATAGCCTAAGTATAAATGGAACTGATGATGATCGCTTGATGATCGAAACTGGTCATCCAAGTGTATTTATTTATTCATTTAATCGAATAACACTATTACAGAGCACGTAAAATCAAAACTTCAAATCTTTCCACATGTCTTTTTTCTCTCTGCCCATATTCAGTTCATCCTCTCTGATCTCTGCTTTCGGAGCTGTTCAATGTTACGTGGCTGCTTTCGTTGTCTTTTTTTGTTCCTCACTGAAGATCACATTTTGAATTTTGTCCCGAAATAAATTCCTATTATATGTATCTGTAATGTCAATGTCTGCTTCCTTAAGATCGTTTAATGTCTGTGTAAACCATGCTGGTTGAACCTTAAGTTTTAAAATTTTATTAAACATTTGTTTTGTTAGTCTGTCATTATTCATTATATTTAAATGCCCTAAAAAAGACATTCGTCGTTTGCGCATGGTGTGAATTATGTTCTCCACATGGGTGTATATTTCTTTGTTAGGTCGTGGTCTGTTATAGTCTGTTTCTGTTTTCCTTGGGCCAAGAATGCAACGAAACGATCTTCGTTCCATGAGCATAATTTTGTTTATGTCACCTTTACGCATTAACTTTAATGTTTCAGCTCCAAAGAGTGCTTCAGGTCTCACCAAGTATTGTAAAGTTTAATTTTAGTGCCCCATGATAATGCCTTCTTCTTGTATATATTTCTGGTGATCTGAAATGCTACGTTCATTTTCTTTGCTCGGACCTCTAAACTGTTTTTATTAATCTCAAGTATCTTTTTTTTTTTTTTTTCAAAATTAGGGAAACACCCATTATAATTGGGTACAATCGTGTTGACCGACTGAAAAGATAAAATTTTGGTTACTAAGTCAACACTGACTTCAAACACCTCACTATCTCGGATGTACAGTATTATTGGGAAATATGCTGCGGGATTCAAATAATGTACCATTTCCTGGATTGAATACAGTAAGGAATATATCTGATTTTGGAGAACTAGACTTTTCCAGTGCTGTAAAGAATTAACTGTGGCTTCTTGGGGGCACAGAAAGCTAAGGCAAACACCACAGGAGGTCCATAAACGTGGCCCATGTGTAAGAGAATGCTGCATAAAGCAAGTCTCGTCAAGATGGCAGCAGTTAGAGAACTCTTGGTAGCCACTTCACATAATCCTCCCTGACGGACAAAGGATGGCATAAGACGCTTGTGGGGGCAATCTTCATGGCGCCATTGATCGACGCCGAATGCTGAGGGTCGAGTTAGGAAACTATTTCCATGTGCTTCATATCTTAGCCATGTTTAATTTCTATCCGTCGGGCAAATGGGATAACTTTACAGTTCCTCCACCGGGTAAATGGAAGATGATCTCCACATATTGGTATAGTTTGGATTCTCCTGGCACCTATGATCGGCCAGTTTTAAACATGTGTCCAGAGAAATCGGATTTAATTTATTATGTCTAATAATTATAAGAATATCAGGAAAAAACCTATCAGTTTCTCAAACCATATGATGCAATCGTGATTTCAGATATATATCAGAAATATTTGATACTACTACTACGCCAAAGCTTGATAGGATGCAACTAATCGAGAGTCTTCAAATTGTGTTTATCTTGGCGTGAAACACTCAAAGGACATGTGATATAATCGCAATTAGATATGATAGAAAAGCTTGCCCAACCTTTGAATAAGGCATGAAAATAAATGAAATATTTAGTTCAGATCGGTGCAATGAAGTCATAGGATTTAATTTTCTTTAGAGAAAATGAATGCACATTTTATATACCACGTGAATCAGCTGCGTCTAATAATATTGTTTTATGCATCCCAACTAACACATGTTATCAGGAAGGTCGATATTCCTCTGCTTGCATTTCGTATGGTACTAATGCACTGCAAGCATATCCCGCAAAAGAACCCTATTATTTTCCCTTGTAGTAGTCTGTAGTCATATAGAGGGAAAAATAATAGTGTTCAGTATAGTTTGCGGGATAAGCTTGCAATGCATTAGTACCATACGGGATGCAAGCAGAGAAATATAGACCTTCCTGGCAACAACGCTAGTTGGGCTGCATAAGACAATATTATTAGGGGCAGCTGATTTACCTGGTATAGAGGCAGTATTGTAATATAAGTTGTAAAGTATATGATATCAAAACATACCAGGCCAACGTTGACGTCACACAAGTAAATGAATAGGCCGATGTGTCTACACTGGTACAACGAAAAACTAATATGAGGATATCCAACTGGCGTCTGGCACCTAAAGTTTCAGGGCATGATTCACATGTTTCTTTATATCGTGGATGCAAAAGTATTGCCCTGTTGCGACTACCGTTTTGTTGAAATGATTTATATATAAAGTACAAGTAATACCTTTGTGAGGATTTGTGCATATCTAATGTACACTACCTTAGCATCTGGACATCACATTGGCAGGTGAAAAGCTGAAGGAAGTAGGAGACTTCTGTTACTTAGGATGCAAAATAACCAGTGATGGACGAAACAAAGAGGATATAAAATAGGTTGGCTCAGGCAAGGAAATCATTTCTACAAAAAAGGAATCTGTTGACATCGAATATAGATTTAGGTATTGGGAAGTAAATTTTGAAAGCCTTCGTCTGGAGCGTGGCGCTCTATGGAAGTGAATCGTGGACTGTTGGTGCAGCAGGAAATAGGAGAATTGAAGCGTTTGAAATGTGGTGTTATAGGAGAATGATGAAGATCAGATGGGTAGATAGGGTTACAAACGAAGCGGTATGAAGACGAGTGGGAGAGGAGAGATGTTTCTGGCGATTGCTAAAGAAGAGAAGGGAAGAGACACTCAGGAATAGCAAACTCAGTTATGAAAGGAAGGGTCGAGGGCAAGAACTGTAGGGGTAGACCAAGGTTATAGTATGTTAAACAGAATGCCTCAGATGTAGGGTGTGGTAGCTATGTAGAGATGAAACGATTAGCTCAGGACAGGGACGCATGGAAAGCTGCATCAAACCAGTCAGAAGACTGAAGACTCAAACAACAACCATCTTAGCTATTAGTACGCATCATTTGAACTGAATTGGATTACAACACCTCGAGAGTAAACTTGACCAGAGCAGGCAGGGTTCGACTATTAATGGGGATGGGCAGATGACAGCAGCTGGTACATCCTCATTGGCTGGTCGCCAGTATCAGCACCCACCTTGCACCCTCACAATGAGATAATAGCATGTCTCCACTAATCTGATGACACTAATGAAGCTAAGTGGACAGCCAGTGTCGAGGGTATATATCAGCTGAACACTGACAGCCTCAATGTTAGGAACTACTCATAATTACTTCTCAAATGCGAATCAGAGTTAATTTTCGCTACTAAGGGGCATCCAATAAAGATGCCCTTGGAGTACGATAACCAGTGTCCTTCCTCCCACACGTCAGCTGACAGCACACGATCACACACTCATGTTCTGATCATGACCTAAACGTTCTTGGGATCGAATACATCTTGAAACTGTAAAATAAAAGTAGTCTACGCTAAAAATACATGTTTTAATTTGGTTCAATTTTGACATATAAGTGTTGCGAGTCCTTTAGGAAGAAGACGCATGAGGAGAAGTGAATGAAGGAGAGCGTAGAGACCACACACTTCGCTCTTCTACAATCCACACAACATCATATCGGACACTTGTATTGTGTGTAGGGGACAGACGAGACACTTTCTTTGTCAACCATGTTCAGACATACGTCATCAATTTATTGATTATTTTTTTTAGGATTGCATACGTATTAGTTGGTGCATGTAATCCGCTCTCTTACGTAAAATACAGGATGATCGACAATCATTAAATTCAGCAAACTATAATCTACACCGAAACTACACTAAAATTGTCTACATAAATCCATGAAGTAATTGCCACAACTTCGTAATCTCCTTTAATTTTCATTAATAGTCCACCATTAATGCATTGATAAGGTGTCTTCTGAGTACTGGTCAATGGAAATTCCCAATAGATATGCAACTTGTACAAATTATATAATGCATGTAGCGGTACAAATGAATGACTTAATGTACAGAATTTGTCCGTACGATAATGAGTTATTTGCCTTGTGAAAATGAAAATCCACAGCCTGCTTCCAGTCTCTGACCGGGTCAGGAATGGAATGAATGTAGCCCCCATCTAGCGGCGAGGATATGGACTGTGCCGGCAGCCGAGGCCTGACGCACTCCTCTGGGGCAATGATTAAATGAATGACAGATGAAATGAAATTATACTGGAGAGTGTTGCTGGAATGAAATTTTGGCAGGGAAAACCGGAGTACCCGGAGAATAACCTGCCTGCCTCCGTTTTGTCCAGCACAGATCTCACATGGAGTGACCGGGATTTGAACCACGGACCCAGCGGTGAGAGGCCGGCGTGCTGCCGCCTAAGCCACGGGTGAATCTATTACTTCGATCATGAACGTCCTCCATAAGAGAAAACTGATTATAGAGATATGGCAAGGACCAGGTATATTGATAGTTAAAATTTTCATAGCCAGTAATGTTCGTCCATTCAATTTAAACCACTGAAGCTGAATAATGTATGGTATGATATGCTCATCTCTCCGGACAAGGATAAATTTTACACAGACATTCTGTGTTCGTTGAATTCTTTTGTTAAGTGTTTCTGAATTATCATCATAAACCACCGAGCAATACTCCAATTACTATTTAAAAGGAGAGCTGATTACTCAGTTCATTTCCCTAAAACAACACCATCATCAAGTAAATAAAGTTATTCACAAAGTGAAAGAAAATACACGTATGTTGTAAGACGAGTGTATCAATGACACGAGTGTGCGCTTCAAATAGTAAGTCAATTTCTTTAAAGTTAACAACAATTAGGCTATACTCCAAATACCGTAGCATCTATCATCCCCAAAACCACAGTATCGTATGAATTACATGACAATGGCTACTTAAAAATAACATCAATTAGACTATTCCAACTGCTGGTGGTACTCTTTCTGCGCATTTTAGACTATTTTCATCTTATAAAACATGAGCTTATGAGATCACCTCTTATCCTCTTATCCGTGTGTATGTCCAAATACATTCTAAACGGTTTGAGAGATTTAAATGAAACTTTATAAGCAGATACTTCTGCTCCGTTTGACCCCGACTTCGCCTTTTAATCGTAAATGTGTGTCACCAATGCAACATGACGGCCGCACGAAATATTTCACCGACAAGCGATATCTAGGAAACTGTTGATGCAATCACCTTGAAATTTTGCATGGTGATAGAGGCTACTAAAGTAAGTTCGCGTATGTGACGTTTAAAACCTGATAAAGGCAAAACCAACATAAGGGCCGCGCGAATTTCAAATATTTAAATGGGCTTCTCTCGCGACTTAGTCATACGAGTGCAGTGAAACGCGTATCGATTGTAATTCAATTGTTTCAAGAAATTCAAGATGGTGACTGGGCAAAATTTTAAAATTATATTTTTATTACCTGTGTCCTATGCAAGCGATCGAAATGAAATCTTATATATAAAAGTGAAAGTCTGTATGTATGTGGGTGGGTTGGTTCCGTATACAAATCTACACCGTTCCACCAATCCCAACCAAATTTTGCATACACATAGTTTAGGACCCAGAAGGAACCACTGGCTACATGAATTTTCGATAGTCTTCCTCATTCTTATGATTTCGGCCCTTTTGCACTCAAGCACAGGCTAATCAAATCATAAAATATACTCATGAAGGAATGGCAAGGCAGATAGTTTCCATGGCAACATAGCTCAAGTCGAGACACGGCCGACTGGATGCCAGTTGCGCTCTGCACTACCGGTATAGAAAATGAGGATCTTTACATGAAATCCCGTTAGTTACTCAACTGCTCACACGGCACTGTCAACCGAGTTTAGCATAACAAAGACTTGACACAACTACATATTTGTCAAATACCACTCACTCACTCATACATTCATCACGAAATCTCAGAAACCACCGAACGGATCGGAATGAAATTTGGTATGCAGCTTCCTCAACGGCCAAAAAAGCCCACTAAGAGAGGATTTTTGGATATTCAGGTTCTAAAGGGGTGTTAAGGAGGTAGACCTGCATTTCATTGAATAACAATATCTCCCGATTGGTTTCATTGGGTGATGTGATACACGGCATATAAACTCATCATTAAAAAGTAAGAAGACACGTGTCTGAGGGTTTTTCAATGTGGTGTATATTATGAGGTGAAAGGGGTGAAAAGTGGGGATTGAAAGATTCATAACGGAGCGTGTACCTCTTAAACGACATAGGCCAGGAGTTTGAAACTCAACGGGAAAAAATCAGCATAAAAAATAAGTAAATATGTGTTTGACCGTTTTTTCATAAATCCAATTTTAGGGTCCATGGGGAGGGGTGAAATTCTGGGGGGGGGGGAAACAGGAAAGAAAGTGTCCTAACTGATTGACTGACTGACTCACTCATCAAACTCAAGGGGAAAAACTGCTTTAAATAACGGGAGGGGTGAAATTCTGAAGAAATAAAAAATTGAAAGAAAATGTTCTGACTCATTCACACAGTCATCATCGCCCAGCCAAAAATAATGAAGTTGGATACATGGCATTTCGGGGATATGTTCGTTGTATGTCAAAACCGTTCACTAAGAGAGGATTTTTGGATATTCAGGTTCTAAAGGGGTCTTAAGGGGGTTAAACCTGCATTTCATTGAATAACAATATCTCACGAGTGGTTTCATTTGTGGACGTGATACTCGGCATATAAACTAATCATTAAAAATAAGCAGACATGTGTCTAAGGGTTTATCGATGTGGTGTATTATTATAAGGTGAAAGGGGTGAAAAGTGGGGGTTGAAGGATTCCTAATGGAACGACATAGGCGAGAAATTTGAAACTCAGCGGGGGGAAAAAATCAGTTTCAAAAGTAGGTAAATCGGTGTTCGGCCGTTTTTTCATAAAATAATTTAAGGGGCCAATGGGGTGGGATGAAATTTTGGGGGGAAAAGGAGAGAAAGTGTCCTGACTGACTGACGAACTCACTCACTCATCAAACTTGGGGGAAAAAGACAGTTTAAAAACAAGTTAATAGGTGTTCAAGCGTTTTTTCATCAATCCAATTTAAGGGGCCCATGGGGAGGGGTGAAATTCTGGTAAAAATAATTGAAAGAAAATGTCCTGTCTGACTCACTCACTCAGCACGCCCAGCGAAAACTATTAAAGTTGGAAACAAGAAAGTTTGGGAATATGTTCGCTGTATGTCGAAAACGTCAACTAAGGAATATTTTTGTTTATTCGGGTTTTAAGGAGGTGTTAAGGGGGTAAACGTGCATTTCATTGAATAACGATATCTCATGAGTTGTTTCTTTGGGGATGTGATATTCGGTATATAAACTAATCATTAGAAATAATCAGACATATGTCTAAGGGTTTATCGATGTGGTGTATATTACGAGGTGTAAGGGGTGAACATTGGGGGTTGAGGGATTCTTAACAGAGCGTGTATCTCTGAAACGAAATAGGCGTGAAGTTTGAAATTCGGCGGGAAAAAACAGCTTAAAATACAGGTAAATTGGTGTTCGACCGTTTTTTTTTTCATAAATCCAATTTAAGGGGCCCTTGGAGAAGGGTGAAATTCTGGGGGGGGGGGGGAGGAACAGGAAAGAAAGTGTCCTAACTGATTGACTCACTTATTCACTCAACAAACTCAGGGGGAAAACAGCTTTAAATAAGTAAATAGGTGTTCGACCGTTTGTTTCATAAATCCAATTTAAGGGGTTCATGGGGGGGGGGGGGGTGCAATTATCAAAAATAAATGAAAGAAAATGTCCTGACTGTCTCACTCACTCATCATCGCCCAGCCAAAATTATTGAAGTTAAAAACATGAAATTTTGGGGATATGTTCGTTGTATGTCGAAAACGTCCACTAAGGAAAGAGTTTTGGATATGCAGGTTCTAAAGAGGTGTTAAGGGGGTAAACGTGCATTTCATTCAATAACAATATCTCACGAGTGGTTTCATTTGGGGATGTGATACTTGGCATATATACTAATCATTAAAAATAAGCTGACACATGTCTAATGGTTTTTCGATGTAGTGTATATTATGAGGTGAAAGGGATGAAAAGTTGTGGTTGAAAGATTCCTAACGGAGCGTGTATCTCTTAAACGACATAGGCGAGGAGTTTGATTTTCTCCGAGTTTCAATCAGCTTAAAAATAAATAAATAAATAAATAAATAAATAAATAAATAATTAAATGAATAAATAATTTAAATAAGTAGGTGTTCGAACGTTTTTTTTCATAAATGCAATTTAAGGGGCCTATGGGGAGGGTTGAAATTCTGGAAGAAAAACGTCCACTAAGGAAGGATTTTTGGATGTTCACTCTCATCGACCAACCAAAACTATCAAAGTTAGAAGAATGATATTTTGGGGATATGTTTGTTGTATGTCGAAAGCGTCTACTAAGGAGGGATTTTTGGATATTCAGGTTCTAAAGGGGTGTTAATGGGGTTAAACCTGCATTTCATTGAATAACAATATGACACGACTATGACGCGAGCGAAGCGAGGCTAAAAATGAGATGGTGTGTGTCTGTGTATTACTCAATCACGCAAGTACTACTGGTCCGATTTACACGAATTTTACATGGAAGTAGCTGATTTGCCTGGTTAACATATATGTTACTTTTGATGTCAATACTTTGCACTATTTAAAGATGGCGACCATTTTAGTGACGTCACTACACCCTTTGGTTTAAAACTTTCATATTTCCATTTCAAATAAAAAGAGAACGCTAAGAAATAGCAAACTTTTGATGGCATATACGAGGTTTAAAATTACATTTTCTATCCGAAAGGTGTCACCAACGGTTAGCGAGTAAAACCTAAATTTGTGCTATAAAACACGGTCAACGCCGAGCGGTGTAGTTGGACAAAATATTCCATCCTTAAGCTCCTCTGCTCAGCACTTCGCCTATGCCCTGTTTTAACTGTCACCTTCACATTTTAATTTATTTTTGACGCGTAGCGAAGCACGGGTACTTCATCTAGTCTATCTATATATATAAAGCACAAAGTTTGTCTGTCTGTCTGTCTGTCTGTCTGTCTGTCTGTTATGTATACAAATCTACACCGTTTCACCGATCTGAACCAAAATTTGTATACTTACCCTTTGGAACCCTGCGGGTAACCCTGTCAACATTAAATTTCGGACAGACCACCCCATGCCCTGCATTTAGGCCCTTTTGCACAAATCTACACCGTTTCACCGATCTGAACCAAAAGTTGTATATTTAACCTTTGGAACCCTGCGAGTAACACTGTCCACTTGAAATTTCGGACAGACCACCCCATTCCCTGCATTTAGGCCCTTTGGTCCAAATCCACACCGTTTCACCGATCTCAACCAAAATTTGTATATTTACCCTTTGGAACCCTGCGAGTGACACTGACCATTTAAAATTTCGGACAGACCACCCCATTCCCTGCATTTAGGCCCTTTGGTCCAAATCTACACCGTTTCACCAATCAGAACCAAAATTCGTATTCTTACCCTTTGGTGCCCTGCGAGTAACACTGTCTGCTTGAAATTGCGGACAGACCACTCCATTCCCTGCATTTAGGCCCTTTGACCCAAATCTACACCGTTTCACCGATCTCAACCAAAATTTGTATATTTACCCTTTGGAACACTGCGACTAACACTGTCTGCTTGAAATTGCGGAGAGGCTACTCCATCCCCTGCATTTAGGCCCTTTGGCACAAATCTACACCGTTTCACCGATCTGAACCAAACTTTGTATACTTACCCTTTGGAACCCTGCGAGTAACACTGTCCACTTAAAATTGCGGACAGATCACTCCATTCCCTGCATTTAGGCCCTTTGTCCCAAATCTACACCGTTTCACCGATCTCAACCAAAATTTGTATATTTACCCTTTGGAACACTGCGACTAACACTGTCTGCTTGAAATTGCGGAGAGGCTACTCCATCCCCTGCATTTAGGCACTTTGGCACAAATCGACACCGTTTCACCGATCAGAACCAATATTCGGAAAATTACCCTTTGTTACCCAGCGAGTAACACTGTCTGCTTGAAATTGCGGACAGACCACTCCATTCCCTGCATTTAGGCCCTTTGTCCCAAATCCTCACCGTTTCACCGATCTCAACCAAAATTTGTATATTTACCCTTTGGAACACTGCGACTAACACTGTCTGCTTTAAATTGCGGCGAGGCCACTCCATCCCTTGCATTTAGGCTGATTGGCACAAATCTACACCGTTTCACTGATCTGACCCCAATTTTATATACTTACCCGTAGAACCCGACAAGTAACACTGTTCAATTTAAATTTCGGACAGACCACACTATTCCCTGCTTTTTGGCCCTTTGGCAGAAAACTACACCGTTTCACCGATCTCAACCAGATTTTACATAATTACCCTTTGGAACTCGACGAGTAACACTGTCCACTCGAAATTTCGGACAGACCACTCCATTCCACGCATTTAGGCCCTTTGGCACAAATCTACATCGTTCACCGATCGAAAACAAAATGTGTATACTTACCCTTTGGAACCCGATGAGTAACACTGTCCACTTTAAAATTTGGACAGGCCACTCCATTCCCTGCATTTTGGCCCTTGGCACAAAAATACACCGTTTCACCGATCTCAACCAGATTTTACATAATTACCGTTTGGAACTCGACGAGTAACACTGTCCACTCGAAATTTCGGACAGACCACTCCATTTCCCGCATTAAGGCCCTTTGGTACAAATCTACATCGTTCACCGATCGAAAACAAAGTGTGTATACTTACCCTTTGGAACCCGATGCGTAACACTGTCCACTTGAAATTTCTGACATACCATTCCATTCCCTGCATATAGCTCAGGAATTCCTCGGGGTTGCCAGCTTCCTAACTCACCAGTCATGAGCCCTTGAGGGTGTACCAGAAGTGGTGGGTCTACACACACCCTGCCTCTTTGAGGGCCTTGAGCAGAAGACAGGAGATATTATGAAAAGGAAAAGAAGGCAGACCTCTCGAAGAATGAGGGTATCAGGAAAGATGAGACAAAGCCAATTACGGCGGGAAATTGAGACTCCCTAGCCCTCGGATACCCTAATACAGTCTGGGTCGGAAGAGAACAAGAGTTGACCAAGGGAGGCCGACAGGAAAGAGAACTGAAATGAGCCCGGCACCAGGAAGTAGAAGCGATGCCAGACCCAGCTGGGGTTCCGTGGTCGCCAACCCACGTCCCACAAGTTGTGAGACCCTGGGGGGGGGGTCAGTTGTGAGAATAGCTTGATGATTCATCGCGAGGTGACTTGAGAGTACTTTCCAAAGCCCGCCGTGTTATCTCCTGCTGTCTATGCTGATGCCAGCACAGGGCCGTTGCGAAACAGTGAGTGATTCCCGGTCAATCTGTATAGGACGGGGAACCCCGAACGTGTGTCATCATTTTTCGTCATAATCTGCGATCATCTCAGGTTCGTGCAGCTTGGACCTATATTCGTTGTCTTTGCCGAGCAGTACGCTCTTTCACTAGACGCATCCAGTACAGGCCTAAGCCAGAAAATAAGGTTGAGACTTTGGAAGACATCGAAGCTAGACACCTGAATTACCTATATCAGTTTTAAAATAACACCATGTTCGTTTAGTAGTCATTTTTTCATTACCTTATTATTATCATCATAAGTGCAAATGACCAAGATGTTACGAGCATCATACCAATAATCACCGCCGCATAAAGTCTTTCTCGACTGTGATTTTTAAAATATTTATTTTTGGTTGGTTGGTTCTTAAGTTTAGGGGCTGCGACAACGCGGTCATGTAGCCCCGTGTACTTTGGGTGTGTGTAGAATCTGTCTGATAACCGGTGTTAATTGTGATGACTGTATTAGTGTGTGTTATCTGTTTTTTAATTTAAGTACAAACTGCAACTTAGAATTCTTCAAATAGTTCGTACTTTTGCCGCCAAGCGCCACCGTCAACGACTACTAGGCCAAGTTCGGAACTTAGCTACTAGACGCCACTGCAGGCGTACGGATGTAGACATCTATGAGCGTTGTTTACCTATCCAATTTAGCTTCACACAGGTGTAATTAGTGCAAGGTTCTTTAACATGCCATAAATCTGACATGGGACCGCCGGCTTTACTTCCCCTCCGAAGAAAGGCATACTGACGGATTTTTAACGCTCTTAAAATATCCGACGTCTTCGGCCGGGTTTGAACCCGCTATCTTGGGCATAGAAGCTCAGCATGCTACCAAATACGCCACCGTAGCCGCCATATAGTTATTTTTATTACAGTACATTGTGTACATTATACGTTGAAGTGTCAATTCAATACCGGTAGTAGATTCCCTTATCATCCTCATCATAAGAGCAAATGACCTACAGTAGATGTTACGCCCATTACACCATTAATCACCACACACAATAAGTCTTCCTCGCCTGTGAATTTTGAAATATGTATTTCTATTACGGTAGTTTGTAAGTTTGACGTGTCAATTCAACAGTAGTTTTTATTATCATCCTTATCAAAAGGGCAAATGACCTAGATATTACTCCCTCATTGTCTTTGGGGGCAAATGACTTAGATTTTAAGTCCATTATATTTCTAAGGAGACCTCAAAACATTATCATCATTCCACCGGGCGAAGCCGGGTACTACTGCTAGTGTTATATAAAGAACCTACCGGTACTGGAATATAACTCCGCAGTCTACATATAAAATATTCCAACATGGTGGCCTCGTGATATATTTCTTTGGTTCTAAATATATATCCTAAAATATTACAATAATCAAATTGAAATATTGTATGGTAACGGAGGTACATACAGAATATGTGACTTTCAAGAACCTGATAAGGACAAAATCAACAATGCAAACAGGGAAATTTGAAATACTTAAAACTACTTATTTTGTGAACTGATCATCCGATGCAGTGAAACTTGTCACACCGAATCATTTTTAGAGCTTAATTCGAATTGGTATATAATGTAGTTCAATGGTTTTCAAAAATTCAAAATGGCGGCCATTGGGATTTTTTTACGTGATTTTATATTTCATATCCTATTCATGCGATAGAAATAAAGCTATGTTTATTGAATCACCATAGTATTCTTTATCTATGATCACTGAATACTGTAGTGTACATTGCGTAAATTAAGCAAGCAATGCGTTTGACCTTTCTTTAGTATTCTTTATCTATGATCACTGAATACTGTAGTGTACATTGCGTAAATTAAGCAAGCAATGCGTTTGACCTTTCTTAAAATTAACTCCTAAGACCCGTTACAGGATAATGCCATCTCTATGGAAAATTCATATTCTGAACTTTTTATCATCTAGATCTAGAACGTAGGGGTGGTGGTAATTGATTTAAGAGGTTGAACACCGAAGTAATTTCCCCCAATTTTTTATTGTAGATATCATAAGTAATTAGATCAGATCGTTATCAGAAAAATAGCTTCACTTGTTAACATTCAGATGAGAAGTAAGGAATACCGATCACGAACTATGTGCGCTCGTCTATCACCGCCGTAGACCAACCAGTCTTTCACTGCTACGATAGCTAGGTTGATTAACGCCACATTACATAGTTCCTTGCTCAGATTAAAGAATCTGTATTACAATCACCGTCATGTAACATTCTTCCAGTTTCATAATCCATCAGGTGAAAGTTGCTGTTAGCTGTGATGGATTGAGAGAAAACTTTTCCAGTGTATTTTTACTTAGTTCTTGATCAAACTAATTTCTGGAGTCCGCAACCTTGAGAGATTCCATAATTACCTTGGATTATATACACGGTTCATTTAGTAATGATGATAAATTGGTCTCAAAGCAGCTGGAATAAAGAGAAAATTCAGGTCAGGGCTGTGGTGGAAGGTGTATGCTGCAGGTATACCTTTTATTTTACCCTTGTGTTTTGCTGTTACTCTTCATTTTGTATGGAATTTAGTATTGTGCCCGTTTGGACCGAGATCCAACGACCACATTTTGTAAATTACCGAAATCAGATCAGCACGAGAAAATATATCTCAGGGTCTATCTAGGTGAATACTTGGGTCTAATCTGGCATCCCTGATCTCGGTAATTCACAAGTAAGTTAAGGTGAGAAATTATTTTTGAACTAGCACATTCCTTAAAATTCTCAATTTATTTATAAATAAAAAATATGATTCAACTGGTAAAAACCCTCAACAAAGATAAAAACACATCACACATAAGAAATCAACGGTCCCTATACTATTATCAGAATTGTCGTAGATGTGATAATAAAAAAAAATTAGTCCATTCTGATAACCAAAAAAAAATTCAAAAAATATTTACACTCGGTAATCACTGTTCAATAAAGAGTTCTGAGTGATCCCTATTATTTACACGTTCGTAGTTCACTTTACAAAGATTGCAATTTGATTTTATCAAATATTCGTAGCAAAAATTTCTCAAAATAAATAGTCACTTGATTCATTCGGTGTTATTCAAAAATTAAACTTATTTGGAAAATTATCATATCACTGATTCGTTGTTTCATAACAATATCAATACTCGACTGACATAAAGTCGAATGTTAATAATTGTTCATAAAGATTTACAAATTCAAAAACAAAATTTGTTCAAAAACTTTCATAATATTTTGAAAATTCAACTTTCTTCCTTCATCACATTCATTTGTTTAAATGTCACAAATGATTTTAAATTATTTTCATATGTTATCAACATTACACAAAAATTGTTGTAAACAATGTTATTATATCTATCCACCATCAGCGGATTAAATCATCTAACTCTTCACCAAATTTTTATGTTAACAAAATTTTCTATCACCAAACTTTTCGTATAATCTCACAATTTTTTTTATTTAAAGAAATATTATTATTATTAATTAATTAATTTCAAACTTTCCCTTCACTTTATTTATAACAAGTTTTCTCAACCTCTCACATGATGAATATTTTATTTGCCCATTTCCAATGTTATTATTATTGTTATTCAAAAATAAAAATCATTAATTATTTATTTTAATTCATTTGCACTTTTCATCTTTTTTTTCTCCTCGGTCAGGTTCAACAAATCTAAATTCAAGTTCTTCAATTATTTATTTAGGCATTCCATTTGAATTTTGAGTTGATCCAGAAAAAAAAGTTATTTAATATTTGGATTAACAGAATAGTGAAATCTGACAAGAATATGGGGCGGTCCACATCGCCTAACCCTTCTTTTACAAATATAGCCCACAGGCTCCTTCAAACATCCGCACATCCTTCTGTTCCCACAACTACGGGAATAAAAACCCACTTTTGGATGAACCCCTAGGCCTCCACAACTTCAAGTGTCGCCAAACGCACACAGCATCATATTATTACTATTATATTATATATATTTTTTTTTTACAATTTATATTTTTTCTTGTAATATTCTGTCAATTACTAGACTGTGATCTTCAGTATTATTTTACCAATTAAATAAATTCTGGTCAATATCTCCTTGCCTCCCATTTACATAAATTCTCCCTATTTGATACATTAAATACCTGCCGTTCCCTTCATTTTTATCTGAATATTTTCTTTTCTTTCATTTTTAAGTGCTTTTAAAAAAATTGAGCTCAAAAATCTAATAAACTCATTTAAATTTATTTCAA
Organism: Meconema thalassinum; assembly: GCA_946902985.2. Taxonomy (NCBI): domain Eukaryota; kingdom Metazoa; phylum Arthropoda; class Insecta; order Orthoptera; family Tettigoniidae; genus Meconema; species Meconema thalassinum. The sequence continues at coordinate 509,787,009 of OX336388.2, read as the reverse complement.
CTTCCAAACAAAGTTATTTAATTTAATTCCTTCCAACTAATTAAATTCATCCACAAATTATTATTATCACCACAAAATATATTTAAGCATCATCAATGTCAAATGATTATTATCGCCCTATTCTTTTAAATAAATAAATATTTAAACCTCATCTGTGAATTATTATTATCAACGTCTTCTATTATTTTATTTAATGCAATAATTATTTAATCACCATAAACAATTAACAAAATTTAATTTAATTCCTAATGTTCGGTATTATCACTCCCTAATTATTTATAATTTTAAATAACATTGTTATAATTTAGAAATTTTATTAACTTATTCACTTCACACTTGATTATTATATTTATAATATTAACTTATTCACTTGATTATTATTATCAACTTATTCACATGGCACTTGATTATTATTATTAAGTAAATCAAATTATTTAAATAATCCAAGCCTCAATTACTTCTGTTCTCATGATCAGAATTAACGAAAAATATTTATATCCCTTGGAATAATCGAAATATTTCATGTCGAAACATGAACTAATGCCTGTCCTAACAAAAATCTTAGATCGAAAAATAGATTGTCAGACAGCAGTTCCATTTGTCATCCAGACAAATACAATCGAAGATCTAGCTAATATCTAGCTATTGTGAAAAATGTGTGTTGATTTCTGATCGTGACTGTTCAATAATAAGGAATTCTCTAATACTACTGGTTAGTGGATAGTACATGAAATGGTTGTCTTACTTCATTCTTGATGTAGATGACGGGCGTCTCCTGCGGTGTACACTATTCCCACAGTGTCTTCCCATGGCCATCTGCCGTATCCAAATACCTCGTTCGTCTCCATGTCCTTCCAGTCCTACGAGTAGTTTTAGCGGCGCATGATGATGTACGCAGTCATCCTTTCGAAATAACACCCGTTATCACTAGTACCGTGTAACATGACACAAAGTTGATCAGTCATAGACTGGTACAGTACTCCTGTAGATTCGAGAATAAATCTCATGTTCCAATAATGCGGTTTCGTTTACACGCTAAGATAGGAACACCTATTAGCTGCATAAACGAACAAAATGAAATAAACTTCTCCTGATGAATTCGAAGTGCTTGATGTATAGTCACCACAAGAAATACATCGTTCTGTAGGCTAACTTCTGTGAATGGTTTCGACACTACCATCACCTGACTTTCGAATAAGTGACCTGATAGTCAGTGAATATTCTAAGTCCAATTCGCTGCCAAAAATTAAGTTCGTTCCCTTGAACAAAAACTAAGTTTGCTGACTACTGGTACGGCGACTTAGTCCTCCGACCGTCAGAATCTCGGCGTTTATACTGTCACTTTCACGTAGCGTAGATCCGCACATAAGCAAATGCTTAGAAGATATGATGACTCTCTACTCAGCAACGTGGCCTTTTATAGTTCAGCGAGACATTGTTCGAGAACATTCCATCTCGTATCTCGGCTTCTACTGGACCGATTTTAATGCTCGATAGCTCAAAATCCTCCTCTTGTTATAGCCAGAAAAGTGTGCTAATTTCCTAGTGTCCATCTCTTCTCCTTGAGGTAATTCTAAAAAAATTATTTCTCATGACGTATTCAGGCTCCACGTCATAATCTCGCGTCACTCGCCCCTGAGATGTATGCTTCCCTCAGCATTCTTGAGTCTCCTCCGCGCGTTATTCAAATCATCCATTCCTTCAACCTCTTCAACTAACAACTCCTCTTTCCAAAATAAGAATGTCAACAATGTCACGGACGTTTGAACGATTCGGGTATAGTATGTACTTGTTTCCTCAATAGTTTTATAATGTGAAATGGAGCTTTCGCTTGATGACAGTATGAAAGGGGCACAGCATATAATTTGCTCAATGCAGCAGAAACTAGGGTGCTAACTGCTAAGGAAGACGTTTGCCTGCGCATGCACTCTAAGTGTACTTGCCCCTACCAATGTGAAAGGGGGCATGGTGGCTCTATGGTCAAACTGTCTGCCTCTAACCAAGGCGGACAGGATTCGATTCCCGGTCAATGCATGTGAGATTTTTCGAAGTGAAATGCCATGTCCTGTTGTTTGGATTCCACGTAAAAAGGAAGTCCCATGGCTCATGTTCACGAGATTAATGGTCGCGTTCAACTACAAGCTTCGTTTCTCTACCAACGTCACACTCCACATCTCAGAACACACAAGTTCAAAAGTTAGAGGGTGAAGCTCCATTGACACGGGCGTTTTCTGTTGGTTGGTTCCTCAGTTTAGGGGCTGCGACAACCGGTGTTAATTGTGATGGCTGTATTAGTGTGTGTTATCTGTAATTCAGGTAAGGACTGCAGGCGATCAATTTTAAGTAAGTTAATTCCTACTTTTGCTAACAAATGCTACCGTCAACGACATCTAGCGGTGAGCTTGACTACTAGATGCCACCGCAATCAGCACCTGGCAGCAAACGTTGGAACTTTAAGAGAGTTAATCAAATCTCACCTAGAAATTTAGCTTCACACAATTGTAGTTAGTGGAATGTTCTATTACATGCCATAAATCTATTACATGGGCCCGCTGGCTTTACTTCCCCTCCGAAGGAAGGCATACTCAGGCATTTGTAATGCTCTTGAAAAGCCGACGACTTCGGCCGGGTTTGAACCCGCGATCTTGGGCACAGAAGCTGAGCATGCTACCAACTAGGCCACCAAAGCCACCACGGGTGTTTCCTACTTCGCCCGTAGAGATAGAGAGATATATTGCTGGGGGAGTTTCTGAGTCCTTCAGTAAACTACTATGATGTGCTCCAAATATGGCACGCAGCCCAAAGTCCACTATCCCAGCAGGATTCAGGTAAGGTGTACCTGACGAAAGCTCGCAACAGGCTCGGGAAAAACCTAGAATGGAATGAAGGTCTATATTCTGTCTTCATCCAACTTATTTTTGATACATTGACTCTAAGACTCTTCGTTTGAACGTATTTGTAATAATAGGCTATTCAGCTATTACGGACATTTAGACCACTATGCAATTAAAATGTATCACATAATGTGCTTGTGTATGTTGCTATGATGATTGCAATTTTAACCTCAATCACGGGCCACAAGAAACCGCTCAGAAGGACTCATGTGGCCCGCGGGCTAGTGTTGAAAACTTTTGCTCTATTAGCCTACTCCCTGGTATTATGTAACAACCGTGTATGACGTTATAACATGGCTACGGTGTGGTCTGAAAGGGGTGGTGAGGAGAGAATAACTGTTGCCTGGAAACCGAAATTACATTTTATAACTTTTTAATTAAATAGAAAGTATCGCAGACATATATCACCACTTCCACTTTTCCAACAGAGAATATGAGTTGCGAAATATTGAATGTACCCAAGGAAATCAACAGGTATTTCAATGTTCTGAATGTGTTAGTGTTTTTACATCATCGTCATCAACTCCATATCAACATGCGCCAAGAGCCGACTGCGGTGGCGTCTAGTAGCTAAGTTCTGAACTAGGCCTAGTAGTCGTTGACGGTGGCGTTTGGCGGCAAAAGTAGGAACTATTTGAAACATTCAAAGTTGCAGTCCTTACTTGAATTAAAAAAACAGATACACACACTAATACAGTCATCACAATTAACACCGATTATCAGACAGATTCTACACACACCCTAAGTACACGGAGCTACATGACAGCGTTGTCGCAGCCCCTAAACTAAGGAACCAACCAACCAACAAGCAAAGGTAGGCGAATGCCAATTTGGTAGCCAAGCGAACTTAAAATATGTAAATGGAATTTTCTCGCAATTTAATCTTCCTAGCATATTGAAACTTGGTACAATACTTGTTCATACAGGAATAAATCTAAGGGCAGATGACCTCGTAGTTCTGCCCCTTAAAACCACAATAACTAACTAACTAACTAACTAACAGGATTTAATCTACTGGCATCAAATTTAATATATTTTGTTTAAAAAACTCAAGATGCCGACTGTGCGTAAATTTAAAATTATGTTATTATTTTTTTGTCCCAATCATGCAATCGTAGTGAACGTTTGTTTAATGAACCAACGCAACAATCTTTATCTATTGGTATAAAATTCTATGGGCAACATATAGAAGAATCTAACATGGCGATCATTTGGAATAATTCACCGGGTCTCAATATCTACGAATCGATAACTGCAATCAAACTGAAATGTTGTATATAAATAGAGGCCATTATAGCAAGTTAACCTATAGAACTTTCAATAACGTGATGACCACAAAACCAACATCGTGGTGACGCGAAACTTAAATATTTAAATGGATTTTTCTCGGGGCTTAATCATCCAAGCACTGTAAGACTTGGCACAGTATATCTGCACACAAGGCTTAATGTACTGATGTCTAATTTAATTAATTTTTATGAGAACTTAAAAATGCCGGCTGTGCAAAATTTTTAAAATCACTTTTTTATTTACCATGTCCTAGCCAAGCGATACAATTGCAGGTTGGTTTAATTATATTTGAATTGCTGCCAATGGCCATAGCTGGGCATTTCAATTGAACGCCCGTAGGCTCCCAATAAGTTCAATTTCAAGTAGTTCCAACTTTGGCTACCAGACGCCACTGTCACTAACACCCAGCGGCGAACGTTGGATCTTGATGGAGTTAGTTAGTTAGTTAGTTAGTTAAGGGACGGAACTACGATGTCATCTGCCCCTGAACTTGATGGAGCGTTTCGAACCAAATAACCTACAAATTTCGGCTACACACTACCAATTGTAGTGGTAGGTTCTTTTACATACCATAAATCTATGACATGGGCCCACCGGCTTTACTTACCCTCCGAGGGAAGGCATACTGAAGGTTGGTTTAATGAACCACTATTATAATAATTATCTGCTAGTATATCATTCTATAGCATATATACTGTATAAAATAATCCAACATGGCGTCTATAGAATATATTTCACTGGTTCGCAATATCTCTGAAACTATTTAAACAATCAAACTGAAATTTGGTATAGAGACATCTCATACTCAATTGTTTTCAAAAATTCAAGTTGACATCAGTTCAAAATATGGAAACTTTCCTTTTTTCTCGTATCCTATTCAAGCGATTCAAAGGAAGATTCGTATGATAGTCTATTATAATAATCACTATCTAAAGGCACTAAATTCTGTAGCTTACTTTTAATAAATCATAGAAGCCATTCATTCGATTTTTCTTAAAATAAACTTTCGTGACTCGTTACAGAAAGATACCATCTCACGGAAGAAGCCTCAATCACCGATACTGAAAGTTATATTGTTTAACATAGCTCACTTCCTCAATGTAATGGTGTTTCTGGAGAACTAGGTCGTGGCATCTTTTTGCAACGAATCATGGGAGATTTTTTAAGAGAAATCGAATAATAGTACATTATGCAACGAGCCTATAATGGCAATACCAGTGTCTTAATTACCATTATAGGCGAGTTGCATACGACTGTTTATGTTCGCCGATAATTATAACAACTATTTTATGTTCGAACATAAATATTCATTAATATCTGTCGAGATTTCGCCAGTTTTATGTACTGAACAGAGCGCATGGGATGCAGAGAATACCTTGTATTTGACCATGGCCTCCTCGATTACTCCACTATGACACTAGTCACGCAGTGAAATTTAAATTAGGAGGCAGTGGAACTCAGCGCAGGAGCGATGCTATCCTTACCTAATTGGTCACACAACTGTTTCTTGAGCTCTGATTGGTGGGAGAAACTGTTTCATAATGAAAAATAGTGTTATAATGACCCTCGTTATGATACAGTTTTCTGACATATAGGCTAATATTTACATTTCGACATCGTCGAACATAAACGATTTCTATGATTTACAAAAATCTATTTAGTGCATCACATGGAAAATCTTTGAAATAGGCGGGAAGTGTTTAATTGAATATAAACTACCAGTAGGATATATGACAATAATTGGCTATTTAGTTCTTCACGGAACTACTTGTTTCAATGATCCAATGGAATCTAGAGGCTTCCACCCATCGTGACATCGGCACTAGATGGGAGGCAGTTGTCAGCTCCATGCTCTGTCGCCTTTGCTGCCAAGACTTATCCTGGTACCAGTACTCTTTTCTGGTGGAGACTGAGAGATCGTAAGGGTAATTTGCGTTCCTGAAAGTGGTAGTTCTGTTTCTAAAATCCCCTACCTTGGTGGAAATGGAACCCACTCACCTCTACTAACTGAGCTACGCAGCCCCCCACGGTACTGACGGCAACCCTAAAAATGCTTTGAAAGAAATCAGTTTGATTCTTTGCTAACCATCCCTCACATGTAGAGCTTTAATAGGTATTGGTAGCCATATCAGTGATCAGGGATCACCTTTGCTCTTGGACGGTCCACAATCGATCAGCTGGACACAGTTCATTACTCCTGGCAGTTTGATGCGGGTCCACAAGTTCGCTTCATTATCGCTTCATTAGTTGCAGATGGCGGCATATGCTGACATCGCTTCAGTTGAAGCTATCTTCTCCGCTGAAGCCTGTAATGGAGTAAATACTGGAATCACGCGATAGTAACAAGCAGTCCGTGAGCAAACTCAAAGCCGTAACATATTACAAAGTATGAAGATGAAATTTAATACTTGTAACGTAGTTGGTTGGTTCCTCAGTTTAGGGGATGCAACAACGCGGTCAGGTAGCCCCGGGTATTTTGGGTTTGTAAAGAATCTGTCTGATAACCGGTGTGAATTGTGATGGCTGTATTAGTGTGTGTTATCTGTAATTCAGGTACGGACTGCAGACGATCAATTTCAAGTAGTTCCTATTTTACTACCAAATACTACCGTTATCGACACCTAGCTGTGAACTTGGCTATTAGATGCCGCCGCAACCAGCACCTGGTGGCGAACGTTGGAAATTAATAGAGCGTTAATCAAATCTAACCTACAAATATAGCTTTACACAATTGTAGTTAGTGGAAGGTTCTTCTACATGCCATAAATCTGTAACATGAGCCCACCGGCTTTACTTCCCCTCCGAAGGAAGGCATACTTAGGGATTTTTACGCTCTTAAAAATCCGACGACTTCGGTCGGGTTTGAACCCGTGATCATGGGCATAGAAGCTTAGCATGCTCCCAACTACGCCACCGACGCAGCTCACTAATACAATACATTATTGAAGATTAATAATACAATTATGGCTAATTTTCGGTGGCGGAAGATTTCGGTAATAATTAATGCTGTAGGCCCATGGATTGTGCGTTACGTATTTTGGAGTACCATTGGCTTATTATATACGTACTAGCAGAAGTACCCATTCTTCGAACGGTCGTCGGTATTAATAACCAGACGTAATCAATTGAGCTACTGTTGCAATGGTTATGGGCTTGGAACCTGTTTGTCGACAAAGATAAATGATTAGTTGAAATATGCTCTGAAACCAATTTACCTAACGTGTACTTCCTGACGTGAAAATAAAATTGAAAACCTCGTAGACGAAATGCAATTCACGTCACATAAGAACTGACCCACACTGTTGTGTCAAGTGCGCATCCAGAGGTAGACCCGTTTAATAAATTATAAAGGCTTGTGGTGCATGAAAATTCAGGTTTTTTAGCCTCCAATGGAGCAAATTCCTAAAAGCAAAAAAAAAAAAATTTCAATTCAGGAATTTTAGAAAATAATGTTGCTGTTTGAAGATATAATAGACCTTCTGTACGACACATCGCACGTTTAAGTCTTGTGAAAAAATCCAGGGTACCTCTTGACCCCCTTAAGCGCATTGATGAATTTTACAGTTTTTGTTGGTTCCGTGATAACCTTATAGCCATTTGCAAACTTTCACAGAAATTTAATAAATGGAGTGGCATTACTTCTTGCAGAAATAGATGGAAAGTTGGATGTACCTTTTTGAGACACTGTTGTCATGGTTACTGGCTTGCATTCCTACATTAGTTTATTAAATGAAATTAGTTTTCTGGGAATATCTCAGAAACTCTTGGTTTTAGAGCATTAAAATGTAGTTTCCGGGGACCCTTTACGACTGTTTAGGGGCCCCGAGGTTTTTTTCTGACACCAAGGGGCTGAAAATGAGCTTTGTCTCGTTGTAGGCCGTAGTATCATCATCATCATCATCCTCTTACACAGTTTCCAGCCGTTGGCCGGGTCTGTTTGGAACACAGGCCACTCCAACGTCTTCTGTCTTCCCACCATCTCTCAGCTTCCACCCCTGTCCAGTCTTCTCCTCTCTTCTTCACGCTTTCTTCCATCCCTTTCAGCCACCTGTCTCTCGGTCTTCCTCTCGGTCTCTTTCGTTCCCACTTCGTCTCGTGTATCCTCCTGAGTATCCTCTTATCCTCCATTCGTTTTACATGTCCATGCCATCTAAGTCTAGATTTCTCTATACCATCCCGTAATGGTTCCTCCTTTATTAATTCTCTGGTCCTCTCATTTCTTATTCTGTCCATCTTTGTAGCTCCAATACTGCTTCTCAAGAACCTCATCTCACTGGCCTGTAATTTGCTGTTCTCCCTTCCTTTCATAGCCCAGGTCTCCGAGGCATACGTCAGGATAGGGGCATAGTACGTCCGATATATGATCTTTTTTCTGTTCTGAGGGACATCCTTGCTCCATAACATGCTTCTCACACTCCTCCGGAATGCTTCTGCTTGTCTCCCCCGCTCATTTTTTCTCTATAGTTTCTTCCATTATCTTGTATCAGGCTTCCCAGATACTTGAAACTCTCCACTTTCTTCAGCTGTTCCCCACCAGTTGTTATTCCCGTTGTGGTTCTTTCCTTCTTCCTTGTTGTAATCACCATCTCACTCTTATTTATGCTAAATTTCATCCCATATCCTTGTATTATTCCTTCCCACACGTCCAACTGTTCCTGTACCTCCTCCTCCTCCTTGTTTCCCCAAATCATCAAATCATCCGCTAACACCATTGCTTTCATCTTTCCTTCCCCAATTACTTGTGCCACTCGGGTCATTATGTCATCCATCACCACAATGAAAAGTAACGGTGCCAGTGCACTTCCTAGTTTCAGGCCGTTTCTCTGTTCCACCCAGTCCGATCTCTCTCCTCCCACTTGCACACAGCTCACGCTTCCCTTGTACATCTCCTTTATCCTCGTTATAGTCCATTTTTCTACTCCTCTATCCTTCAGGGACTTCCATACTTTGTTTCTGCATACACTGTCATATGCTTTCTCAATGTCCAGGAAGGCCATCAGTAGATCTGTTCCATACTCACAGTGCTGTTCTTGTAACTGCCTTACAGCAAAAATCAAATCCACTGTGGACCTTCCTGCTCTGAAGCCATGTTGTTCTTCCCTCATCCCTCCTTCTGTCCTTGTCCTAATTCTCCTTTCCAAAACTTTCTCAAACATCTTTGCACAATGACTCATCAGTTTTATTCCCCGATAGTTTCTGCATTCTGTTCTACTACCTTTCTTGAAGATCGGGACAATTATTCCCTTTTTCCAGTCCTCTGGGATCTTCCTTTCCCTAGTGTAATAATAATATTAATTATAATAATAATATAACAATATAGGGATAGGGATATAATAGACCTTCCGTAGCACACCAGCACGTGTAAATCGCGTGAAAAAAATCTAGAGTACCCCTTGACCCCCTTAAGCGCATTATATGTATTGATGAATTTTACAGCTTAGTTTGGTTCCGTTATAACCTTCTAGCCGTTTGCAAACTATCTCAGTAATGTAATAAATAAAATTGTATTGCGTCTTATATTACAGCAATAGATGGACCTGTGAATTTCTGTTGCCATGGTTACCGGCTAGCTTCCTTTCATTATTGTATTAAATGAAATTAATTTTCTGGGAATATCTCAAAAACTATTGGTTTTAGGGCCTTAAAATGTGGTTTTCGGGGGCCCTTTCGTTTCTCACATTGAGGGGCTGAAAATGAGCTTTGTCTCGCCCTTCTACGCCTATTTCAGCATGTATTTTAAGCGGGTAGGCCCCCTTTTATGAGAGGTACAGAGAAGAGTTACATCAATGATTGGTGTCTTGCTTCTGAAGGATATCTGTACCAAATTTTACGTTGATCCACTCAGCCGTTCTCGAGTTATAAGGACACAAAAAATTGTCCACAGACAAACAAACAGACAGACAGACAGACAGACAAAAATTTCATTTTCGCGCGCATCCGTCATAAAACAGTCTAAAACGCGTAAATAACGCAAATTTACGTAGAAATTCAGAAAAAACAGACAAACTTTCATTCTTATATATAGAGAGATGTTGTTGTTGATGACTCTTTAAGGGCCTTTGCTACATCGTGGAAATGTGTGTGTATTTCTCTAAGACTTAACTAGATTGCTGGATTACTACTGTCGTTAAATAGGTGAATAGTACATTTTGGTTTTATTTTTCATTTGAAACTTTTGATGTTATTCACGATACAGTCTTTATAAAGTACCGTTGTCTGATAATCAGCTTTGTTGAACGTAAATCATTATGTACATGTAATACAATATACGAGTATTTTCTCTACCCTTTTCAAATAACTTTCTTAATTCGAAATTTTGGATAATTCGATTTATTTTTTACTGGTCCCTTGAGGTTCGAATCATCCAATTTCCACTGTATTAGAATTATGAAAACTCAATGAAACATAGTAAATGTAGGAGGTTGCTAATTAAAGTGTGAGTTTGGGTTTATGCTCTGGCACCTTTGGCGTTTGAGGCTCGCGTCGTGGGTTGCCATCTACAGAAGTTTGTATTATTCCTTGTTGTTTGGTTTATAAGAGCGGTGTCCATACAGCACGTCGGCGTGCTTCTGGTGGGTAGGGCCATGCAGCGAGAGTGGGGGGAGACGATATGTCTGTCTGTCTCTGTCCCTCGCTTTCCCGTCTCACTCCCTCTCGTACTGCCTTCGCTGTGTCCTGGTTGGCCAGTCAAACGTCAAATGGAATTAACTCGTTGAGTGCTTCGCCTGTCTATATACGTTGCTCAAGAACGTTTCTTTCATATTCCCCATTCGTCTTCGACTGCCGAATCGATCCCTGGTATGTTTACCATCCATTGGGAATTATGTTGTACTACTTGAATTTGGAATTTTGCTTCCGGAAGTAACTAACAGACTATTTTGTAAACGTCTGTCCTCTACAACTGAGGTTCATCTGAGATGTTAACAGGAACAACAAGCGTTTTGAATTCGGTTCAAAGACTATAATTTTTTTATTAATAGGGAGCAACAAACATTACTTGCCCACTGATTTTAGTATTAATTTTATTTTAAACCCATTACTTGGTGTAGAGATCATGCCCTCACTAAACTTTTAATTTTGATTCATCTCAAAATAAAAATGTATATAAACGCAGGATTTTGAATGTACATTTATATTAATAAAGACCCAAAACCTACAGACATTTTAAACATATCACTCCCCATGATAAGTTGAAAATTATGACTTCCACATTTTTTCAAGATTTGCGAATGAAACAACTCAGCACATAAAAGGTTAAGTATATTGTAAATATGAAAACAAATTGAAACAAAATGAAAACAAAGAGAAAGACAAAATAATAATATGACCAAAGTTGCAATACCTTAATTAAGTTCCATGATACCTTATCAGTATTTCAGAATGTGTTAATGCTGAGCACGTAATCTTCAAGCACTGTTACGCGGAGGAACGCGCGAAACACAATGTAGATGTGTGGAACAACTAACGCATTGGGCGAACAGTTTGTTTGTTTACAATACATCCAGTGCACTAGCGATCCCAACTTGACTCGGTCAGACACGGTGGAGAGCTGTTGCACCGCCAGCATTCGGTCCAGCCAAGGGAGGCAGGAACCAGCCTGTTGGCGTGTGGCACAACGTAGCTAGAACGACCAGCGTGCAAAGACTGGACGCCCCTGGCTTATAATTTAAGTAGACCTAATTGTTCGACCTGTAAGTGAAGATCATGGTATAATACGGGGATCTTGCGATATGTTGATATGCACTGTCGCAGAAGTATAATATATATTACGTTACTCAAACTTGAAGAGGTTTAGGTAAGGATATTGAAAGCAGACTTGTGTTTATTTTATGTGACTGCCGGTGCTGGCAGTGTTAATTGGAATTGTAACTTTAAACTCGAGTTAAGTTGTGTTTGTTGAATTTTGTGAGTTTGTTGGATTCGTGTTGAGCCGTATTTACGTTAAGGTAGGAAGCTTCACGTTCGATTGTGGTTTTAAATTATTTTACTGTAGGCCTGATTTAGAAGCACTCTACTTGCTAATGTTGATGCTGATGCTTAAACATTGTGTTGTGTCCAGTTTAATAATAATAATAATAATAATAATAATAATAATAATAATAATAATGTTATTGGTTTTACGTCCCTTTTAACTACTGCGGCTTTCAGAGATGCCGGGGTGCGGATCTTTTTCTCAAAGCGCGATCTTTAACGTGCCAGTAAATCTACTGACTGACACGGATCCCTCGCATTTGCCAGCTGACTGCCCTAGGATTCAATCCTCCCACCTTGGACACAGCAGGCGAGAACGTTACCGCTGAGCCACGCAGCCGGTCTGTCCAGTTTCAATGTGCATATTTCAAGAGCTTTTATGAACTGAGTAATATTCACAATCCAGGTTCGAAATTAACAATAAATTGTATTCCACTGGCTTTTAAACTTTTAAAAGCTCTCTTGGCTACCACAATGGACGAAGTGTTGCGTTCTGTGTGAGTTAAAATACTTTATATTTCACGTTGAGAGACTAAACGAATTTGACTCCCTCGTGGTGAAGTGGCTAGCATTCATGGCTGTCACACCCCACTCCCCGTGAGGTCCGGGTTCAATTACCGGATCTACCAAGAAATTGAGATCTGGCAAAAGATTTAGAACGGGGACGCTCAGCCTCGTGTGGCAGAACTGAGAAGAGGTGGGTTCGATTTCCGTTTGCCCCCCTCCCCCCATCACTGCTAATTCAGGCAAATGCTGGGATGGTTCCTATCATAATGTCATGACCGACTCCTTCCCAATCCTATTCCAATTACAAATATACACACCCACTACAACAGACACAACAGTAACTAGTAAGACTAGGAGGTATGTTCTTATTTTACAGAGGGAAATTGTATGGGAAGATATGCATGAGAGAATGGGAAACGAAGGTTCATATATGAGCATATACAGTCATTCTTGTAAATTAAAGTTAAGTCAGTGGAATAGTAACTGGGGCAAATATTCTTTCATTGGGAGGGGGTGTAACGGTTTATTAATGCCCCATGTTGGTAGCGACAATTGTAGCAGTTCTGCTAGCCCACCCTTTGCCTAAGCTATGTTGTTTTAATGGGCGCCAAGACCTCAACGCAATGTTGAAATCTAAATTTGTATTTAACAACGTCTAGCTCTGGCAGAACACATTCAAGACTCTATTCACTCAGATCGTGGTATGATTTGATCATTAACCCAACAAACAATTGTATCAGGAGAAGGAATTGATCTATATTTAATGCTACCTACTGAAAGCAAAGATTGCATTGTAAAAGAAATGAATTTATTATATAAAACAAGAATAGCAAAATTAATAATAATAATAAGTTTAAAATTTAAATTGGAGCGTTGCGATTTTAATATTACCGATAGAAAATTACGTGAAAACGGAGTCTGATAAATTATTGATTTTACTCTTATTCCCAAGCTATGAAGTTACTGAAATATGAAATATAAAACAAAGAGAAATGAGAGATTGCGTATTTCTGCGTCATTCGCGCTTACCACTGGAAATAGCCGAAGCCTTTCCCTCGTACTGGATGATGCTGTGAGCTTCCCACAGTCTCCTGGACGTCGACATCTCCGTCGATATATGATGATATTCTGGTAGATTAGATAATTCTATGGTCCGTACATCGGACCCAAACACTCGTACAACCACACTGGTTAGTCCTCCACTCCACGGAACATCGGAGCCACTCCCGCGTACAACCGTACTCGTTAAGTTCTACACAGATTGTCCTCGTTCCACGGAACATCGGAGCGACCCCCGCGTACAACCACACTCCGCAAGTTCTACACAGATTCCTCCACTCCACGGAACATCGGAGCGACTCCCGCGTGAACCATACTCGGCAAGTTCTACACAGATAGTCCCCCACTCCACGGAACATCGGAGTGACTCCCGCGTGCAACCACACTCCGCATCCGACTTCTAGCTTGCGTGGTCTCCACTGATTGGCTGACCCACCACGCGATCTTCCCCTCCTCCGGGTCATTACACACGGCGCGGCGATGATGAAGTCGATTTCCGTTCCAACTATTCGCCTTTCCTTGACGCTGCGACCCAGGATTGCGTCATGCTTTCCGACAAGATTAAGCCTGTATTTGAATTCCCCGTGACTCATCTCTCTCAAATACCCTAACTGACGAAACTCCGTAAAATTCCGTAATCACATAATTTTCTATGATATTGTCGTTCGTAATAATTTGCTTGATAGCGTTTTCTAAGACATAGAAAACCTATCTGTATGCTTATAATTTTTATAAAATGCTCCGAAAATATCTTAATAATAATTATAATAAATTAATAATAATAATAAATTAACATGAAAATTCTCTTGGCTGAACAATTTTCCGCGTAAATAATTATAGAATGGCTTCCTACTGACTTATGCCAGTGGCATAAAAACCCCTCGAAAAACACGTTACAGGGGAAGTAGAATGGAACAGTTTGCCAGGGGACATTTTCAGCCCTTTGCCTTCTGATGTTGGAAAATTTAAGGAGTTGGTAAGAAAGCACCAGATCAGGAGACAGTAATGTATGGTACACGAGTTGATGGATGAAGGAAAGTGTACGCACATTATTATTTATTTATTTATTTATTATTCGCTAATCGGCCAACTAGGGACCACGATAAGTTTCACTATACAATCTGGCGTTTATTCAATTTACGATTGATCCAGTAGGTTTTCATTAACTTGCTGTGTCAAGCACGGCGTTCATCCGACCACTTTGCACCGGTTGTCCATTTCTCATCTCCGAAAGTCCCAAAAGTCACGATGCTTTTTCGGAAAAGGTCTCGTTTGTGCGCGTCATCAGGTCGTAGGTCCATTTCTTGTAGGTCTTTCTTTACGTTAACGTACCAGGGAACTGTTGTTTTTGGTTTTGAGTCGAAATTGTTAAATATACGTGTTGTCCATCTAGAGTCGTCCATCCGTCGCGAGTGACCGTAGAAGCGAGCCCTGCGTTTGCGCATTATTATTATTAATATTATTATTATTTTCTTCTAGCGATTGATACTTTTATTCTAAAATGTATTCTGTAGTATTATGAAAGATTTATTTTGTTTAACTTTATTGGTTATTGTAATCGCATAGTTATTGTAATTTGCCACATGGACAGCGCCCATGTTTGCAGATAAATGTATGAATGTACTGTATGTAAGAGATGAGTATCATATAGGAGATTTCGCTAGAGTTAGTCCTGAGCTTATCACCCTCAATATAGCGCAAAGTGGCCATCTTGGAATTTAAAAAAACTTCGTATTATAGAGCCATAATACGGAAAATTAGTAGTAGTTAGTAACAACGGTTGTCAGACAAATGTTCTCTACAAATATACACTCACCCAAGTACGATATCAAAGCCCCTAAATAAAAAACCAACAACTCAGCAAAACTAAAATCATTATTGGCCACTTTAATGTGCACTAAAACGGGGATAAAGTTCATTCGACCTCTATTTGTTACTTGCGTAAGATTGACTTGTGCTATATTTACTCTAGAATGTTGGGAGACGTGTTACCCCCTCCCCTTCCCAACCCTAGGCTGTGCTGTAGTTATTGCACATTCCATGATGGGTGCGGCGTGCGAGTAATGACAGCAATTACATAGGGCGCATGCCGTGGTTCACATATCTAAACCCGTACCCCGAGTCCCGCAAGTCAGTCGTCTAGATTCATATCATCACTGAACTTGCAATACCGCGTATCTCACAATGCTCTTCTTTTCCAATATTCTCCTTATGAATGGTCACGCCTCCCAGACGCGTGTGGATGTACTGTGCCATTCAACAAAACAATTCACGCTAGGTTCGTTTTCCTGTGTAGATGTATAAAGAAACATGAGCCTTAAATTCATGTCGGCTTCGGTGGCGTAGTTGGTAGCATGCTGAGATTCTATGCCCAAGGTAGCGGGTTCAAACCCGGTCGAAGACATTGGATTTTTAAGAGCGTTAAAAATCCCTCAGTATGTCTTTCTTTGGAGGGAAAGTATAGCCAGTGGGCATGTAATAGAACTCCACTAACTACAATTGTGTGAAGTTAAATTGCTAGGTTAGATTTGATTAACGTTCCATTAGTTCCAACGTTCGCTGCCAGATGCCGGTCACAGTGGCATCTAATAGCCAAGTTAGTGGCTAGGTGTCTTTGACGTTAACATTTGGTAACAAAAGTACGAACTACTAGAAATTGATCGTCTGCAGTCCTTACCTGAATTAGAGATAACACACACTAATACAGCCATCACAATTAACACCGGTTATCAGACAGATTCTACGCACACCCAAAATACACGGAGCTACATGACCGCGTTTTCGCAGCCCCTAAACTGAGGAACCGGCCAACCTTTAAATTCATTGTACTGTAGGCAAGTATATTTCTATGTACACTGGTTATGCACTCCTACAGTACAGTGTGTTTAACGTTCATTTTCCTTCAGTTCTCCACACAGAAAAATGACCCTAGCGTGAATTGTTCTGTTGGACGGCACATCCACACACGGCTGATAGGGGTGACAAATCATAAGGAAAAGAAGAACATTGTCAGATACGCGGTATTCCAAGTGGTAGGTTATCCACCTTCTGATTCTGAGATCGTGTGCTCGATTCCCAGTCGACGTATTCATATTTTAGATGTGTGGGAAATACTCAGTGGTAACTTTTGAAGGGTGGGAAACATTCAGTGAAAGCTAATTTTTCAATAAGCTTAACTATCATATGTATAATAGTGTATGTTTCACAAAACTCAAGCTCTTAAACCAGAGGAAGTTGGAAGGTGTGGTTTGTACCAAAATCGTTTCGACAGTACAGGAATAATCTGCATTTCTTGATATTGATTACTTCCTCCACATACTTCGTAAAATAAAGGATTCGACTGACAATAAAACCAAGACTATTTCATGATATAAAATACTAGTTGGCACTATATGGAAATGTCAATATATAATAATTAAATAATACAACATTTTCAGTACAGTATCTTTGATAAAGGTTTCATATTAATTGTCTCGATTCGAGCTCAAATACATGTTTAACTATTTTCATAAATACTTTTGTGAAGACATCCATTTCTATTGGACTTGCATATTCAAAATTGGATTTTTAGAGTCGAGTTTTATTTATTATATTTTTTGGTAAAAAGTGGCCTATTTAGTTTATAAGTATGTCATAGTAATGCTGCCCATGCTGATGAAGACCCCAGTGAATGGTTGAAAATATGTTTCAACAGGCATTATAGTATTAACAGGTCTCTCTCTCTGTTAGCTCAATTAATGGAATAGATATGTGGGAAAATACGAACATTTGAAACATGTAAACGTGTTCGCACGATTCCTGGGGATAACCTCAAAGATCTACATTAAAGAACATACAGTACAGTAATCGGATTCTTCTCACAGCATTGGCATGTCAAACAGCATTAAAACAAGTAAGTTTTCTTGCCCAATCGGTTATTTGTAGATCCAAATCCAACTATAAAATACACCGACTGGTTGGCACCTGATAAAATTTATACGTCACACATTGCGACAACCTTAAAGAGTTATTTCTTTTTAATTATTAATTTCCTTCTTGCACCTTTAGCAACGCGTTTGGTTGATAAACTATATTTCATATTATAAATTACCTAATGTTGATATTTGAATTTTTATGTTAATCCTTATATTATTTTTAAATAATGTTATTCTCTTTATAAGTATATCCAGTTAATTACATAATTATAATATTTAATATATATTTTTACTTATCCAACATTAGTTTAGTAGACATAGATATAGCAGTAATATTTTAATTCTTAATGTTGGCTGAAGAAGACCTCATGGCTAGGTTGAATCATGTACCTTTAATATGTGAATTGATATGTTTTAATTAGGCTATGCTTTGGTATATTCAACAATTTAAACAAATACTTTGCTAAAATGGCAAATATATTTGCATTCTATAAGTACGAAACATCGAATACACCACTTCAAATAGTATGTTCTCATCCTCAGCGTAACATTAATAAAAATGTTTAATTTGAAAGACATATAATGATATAAATACATCCCTGGTTTGATTTTTCTCAGTAAAGCAGAGGAACATCTATTTCTTCTTGTGTAGGCTAGTGTTACACTTGACACGTGCCATTGCCGCTCAGTCTTTGTGCTAGGAATTTGATTACAAGTGGGAGAACTAATCTTTCTGTCCTGTATAACAGTGTTCCAGTAGCCCATGCGTGTAAGGCAAGAGCTCTGTGAGCGCAGTGAAAATCAACACAAAAATTGAAAGTCTACATCTCCCGCTCGCAGAACTAATTTCGCGAGGCTTACTCCCTTAAATATATGCAATTAACAAGAGGCGAACTCTGAGAATTAATCATTCTGGCCACTAGAGGCGCTCCTCAAACAAACCCTCCATTGCTCTCCACTCGCCGGTCTCACTCAACTCAACACACACACACACACACACACACACTGACCGCAGAGATAATCCTGGAGCGAGGATTACTGAATATTACACTTTCAACTCGTCGGATTTTTAAGAGCGTTAATAATCTCTCAGTATGCCATCCTTCGGAGGGGAAGTAAAGCCGGTGGTCCCATGTCATAGATTTATGGCATGATAAAGAACCTTCCACTAACTACACCTGTGTGAAGCCAAAATTTGTAGGTTAGAATTTATAACTCTCTATTAGTTTCAACGTTCGTCGCCAGGTGCTGACTGCGATGCCATCTAGTAGCAAAGTCCGCAAGCTAGGTGTCGAGGACGGTAGCATTTGGTATCAAAAGTGGGAACTACTTGAAATTATTGTCTGCAGTCCTTACTTTAATTAAAACAGATAACACACAGTAATACAGCCATCACAATTAACACCGGTTATCAGACAGATTCTACACACACCCAAAGTACACGGGGCTACATGAACGCATTGTCGCAGCTTCTAAACTGAGGAACCAACCACCCTACAACATATCATAGATGTCCGAATATGGATATATCAACCACACAGAAAATAGACTGTATAGTTCTTCACGAAACTACTTGTTTTCTCTCGTATTAGTCTGTAGTCACATCGAGAGAAAAATAATAGTGTTCAGTATCGTTTGCGGGATATGATTGCAGTGCATTAGTACCAGTTAGTTAGTTAGTTAGTTAGTTAGTTCATTAGTTTAGGGATCAAAATTCCAGCATGGCGGCGACGCGAAAGTTAAATATTTAAATGAACGTTTCTCGCGATTTAACCATCCGAGCGCAGTTAAACTTGGTACGGTAAATGCTTATACAAATTTTAATCCACTGACATCTAACTTCTTTCAATTGTTTTTATAGCCACAAGATGCGAAATTTTCAAATCTTGTTTTTATTTCTTGTGCCCTAATTATGCGATTGAAGATTCAATAATACACCTATGCATTAATCTTCATCTTCATGTAATAGTACATAGGTCTATGATCTACATCCAGTATATAAAAGTCCATCATGTCAACGATCCGAAATATTTAGACGAATCTAATACAGTAATCAAACTGAAATTTTGTATGTTGATAGAGGCAATTAACATAAGTAGAATATATGAAAATAGGCTATTTAATTCTTCACGGAACTACTTGTTTAATATCTTGATTCTTATTTTGCTGAAGAAAGTCCCATTGTTAGATCGAAATATGTACAATTTTGTTACAGCTACGTATTGACTAACTCGGATATATCAATTGTATTATTGTCAATTCTCTGTTCGAAACTTAATGAAAACGTCTGGAACAAAATCTCTCTATCATAATTAAGAAATTCTGTGAGTTGATTAAAAAAAGGCTGCTAGTAGGCTAAGCCTTACATCTTTCAGTGTGGTGTAATGAACTGTCCTAGCTCAAGAAGCAGCCAATGTTCTCCGCGCCTAATCTCCGAGAGCTGCTTACCGCCGTAACAATCATGGATCCGCCCTCCCTCGGGAGCAGCTTCAATCAGCCGCGAAGAGTCTGTGATATTGATCAATCTTGAGCTGCTCTTGCTTGCAAAATGTTCATCTACCGCGTAGCGGAAGTTACAATAAACGTCATCAGTTTACACTCCTTTCTTGTAGCAGAGGTTACAGATAACAGTATCAGCGAACAAATTTTATGAAACATTTTTCACAGTTAACAATTCCTGGGAACACGTTTCATTTAACACTTGTTACAGTCAACAGTTCCTAAGGAGCACGTCATTTCAACTGTTTCCTTTTAGCTTTAAAATTAATCCAGTATTCCTTCATTCGTAGACGGTGTTGTTCCATTCTCTCTTTTGTTCACGCTTTTCCAGTTATTAGCGTCGGCTCAGTTGGAAACTCCGATGTTGGATATCTTCACATGAGATTCCAATCTGTTTGTATCTCACTGAACCAGGATCCCTTTGTATTTTTCTCTTGGAGAAAAGCAACAAGATGTTCAGTAAATAACATATAGCCTACTTTCTCCTAAATGCACGAGTATAGTTATAACTCTTTGTCCTTTTCAAGAAGTATAATTGGATGTTTGTTGTAGTAGCTTGTTGAAATACAACGTGCTATACGGATACTATACGTTGATTGATTGAATCCTCACCTGAATTATATATACACACTAATACAGCCATCATAATAACACAGGTTATCAGACTAAATTCAACGCTCACCCAAGTTTATAGGGCTAAATTAACATGATGTCCATGCATCTCAAATGAAACAATAACAACAGCTTCCTACCCAAATCCTTCCTCGTATAATAGTACACACACTCGTAAGCCTAAAGACATCACAGTGACACAGGTTATCAGACAACTTCTACACACACACAAGTAAACGGGGCTACAAGACCAGGACGCCGCAAAACCCCTAATGAATCAACAAGAGCAACAATAGACTCTACATCGGATCAAGGTAGTCGAATTTTAATCGCTGTAGTCGAGTGTTGAAAGATGTGGTGTTATAAGTAAATATATAATACTAGCAGAAGTACCCGCTCTTCGAACGGTCTTCGGTATTAATAACCAGACGTTAACAATTGAGCTACTGTTGCAATGGTTAGGGGCTTGTTACTCCTTCATACGTTTATCAGAGCGAAGTTAGCTTTTCTGGGAATACCACAGACACTGTTAATTTAAGGGCCTCAAAATATGATTTTTGGAGACTCTTTATAGACTCCCGAATTTTGTGTCTCACATTGAGAAGCGCAACATTCGCTTTGGTCGTCCTAGGATAATTTTTATATTTCGCCTATTTTAGCCTTCTATGGGAAGTACGGTGAAGAGTTTTATAAATGATTGGTGTATTGATTCTCTTGGATACCTAATTTTACGATGCTCCAAACATTCGAACACGAGTTATAGGCGTACATAAAGATACACAGGCCGAAAATCCCTAAGTATTCCTTACTTCGGAGGGGAAGTAAAGCCGGTGGTCCCATGTCATAGATTTATGGCATCTAATAGAACCTTCCACTAACTACAATTGTGTGAAGCAAAATTTGTAGGTTAGATTCAATTAACGCTCTATTAGTTCCAAAGTTTGCTGCCAGGTGCCGGTTGCGGTGGCATCTAGTAGCCAAGTCACAGCTAGGTGTCGTTGACGGTAGCATTTGGTAGCAAAAGAAGGGACTACTGGAAATTGATCGTCTGCAGTCCTTGCCTGAAATACAGATACCACACACCAATACAGCCATGACAATTAACACCGGTTATCAGACAGATTCTACACACACTCAAAGTACACGAGGCTACGTGAACGCGTTGTCGCAGCTTCTAAACTGAGGAACCAACCAACCAACCAACCAACCAACCACCCTACAACATATCACCCAGATGTCCGAATATGGATATATCAACCACACAGTATCAAACAAAAATCATCCTTACGATGAAATCGTTTGTCGAAAAAAAAAAAAAGAATGTGCTGAATTTAAATTCACCCAAAGTGTACTTCCTGACGTGAAATAAAATTGAAAACCTCGCAGACGAAACGCAATACACCTCACATAAAAACTGACCCTCACCGTTGTGTAAAGTCTCCATCCACAGGAAGGCACCTTTAACAAATTATAAAGGCTTGTGGTGCATGAATTTTCAGGTTTTTTATCCTCCAATGGTCCAAATTCCTAATAGCCGCAAAAAAATACTATTTCAATTCAGGAATTTTGGAAAATAATGTTGCTGTTTGGAGATATAATTCTGTACGACATATAACACGTGTAAGTCACGAGAAAAAATTCTAGTGTAGCCCTTGACCCCTTAAGCGCATTATACGTATTGATGAATTTTACAGCTTAATTTGGTTCCGTGATAACCTTATAGCCGTTTGCAAACTTCACAGTAATTTTAAAAATAAATTGCATTGCGCCTTACAGAAATAGACAGTCCTCTGAGATTCTGTTGCCATGGTTATCGGCTTGCATTCTTTCATTAGATTATTAAATGAAATTAGTTTTCTGGGAATATCTCAAAAGTTGTTAATTTTAGGGCCTTAACGTGTGGTATAAGCTTTGTCTCGTCTTTCTACGCCTATTTAAGCATGTATTTGAAGGGGGCTAGGCTCGCTTTCATGAGAGGTACGGAGAAGAGTTACATCAATGATTAATGTGGTGCCTCTGATGAATTTCTGTATCAAATTTTACGTTGGTCCACCCAGCCGTTCTCAGTTATAAGGACACAAAGTTGTCCACAGACAGACAGACAGACAAACAAACAAACAAACAGACAAAAATATTTTTGCGCGCATCCGTCATAAAACAGTTTGAAACGCGCAAATAACGCAAATTTCCGTGGAAATTCAGAAAAAACAGACAAACTTTCATTTTTATATATATATAGGGATAATATTTTAGATTGCAATTGCACACTATATATGCTTAACAGTATAACGTGTGAGTAGTTATAAATCAATAAATACAAAAGAAACGAATTAAAAAATTTGAACCTGCTGGGATTTGATCCACGAACCTGCAGTCTATGAGTCCTTGTCGCTATCACTACGCCACATAATCCGTACGCTAAGACTTGGTTAACAATTGGTTTAGTATAACTAGATGACATTTTGTCTTGCAATCGACGATTTCGTTAGCATCTTTTACCGTCTCTATAAACCATTTGATACTAAATATGTATCTTTTTTTTTCAGTACATTCCTAAAGGGATGTAAACTTACGCAGTTACGGAAATATATGGATTTACGTGCAAAAAATTGCGACCATCTTGACCAAACAGGACGACACGGACAAGCACGATATGGCACGGTCATCGTGAACTGTTAGTCACTACTGCGGTTACGTATTCTATTTTAAAATGCTAATATCCTACCGGTCACCTCCTTGAGGACAGTTTAAACCTCCCTATGTACGATGAGCGTAGTTGGTAAGGCCAGGCTTTGTTGAATCGTAAGTTACGGTTAGGCTATAATACTTGCATGATTCATACATCCACCATCTTGAAACTATTTGGCTGATGACCTTGTAGGTTGGACAAAAGACTCTTCCCACATTAAGGTATATTGTTGCAAACTTTGTTAGAGATCGGATGATTAGGTTAGTTGTAATTTGATTTAAGCTCAGAACATTTGGGTGGGTGCCATTTTTTTTTTGTTATCATGCTGGCGATATACAACATGACAATAAGTTGTCGCTTGCAAGTGCTACCTCTGTACCACAGGTGGTTCGATTTGATTTTATTGGGTCTGAAGTGATAGAAGGGATCGATTTGCACACATACACGGCCGCCATCTTCAAACTATTGGGCTGATAACCTTGTAGTTTGGTCAAAAGACGTTTCTCACATAAAGGTATGTTGTGCAAAATTTGGTAGAGATCAGATGATTAGGTTAGTCGTAATTTAATCTAAGCTTTGAACATTTGGGTGGTCGCCATTCCGTTTCCTTCAAGATGGCAGTGATATAAAACATGACACTGAGGTGTCCTTTGCTAGTGCTACCTCTGTACCAAAATTCGATCAATTCGGTTTCACCTAGTTTGAATTGATAGAGGGGAACAGATATACCAAATCACACATACACATACACACACACACAGACAGAGGGGCAAATGACCTCGTAGTTCCGCCCCTTTAATCAACAATAACTAACTAACACACAGACAGACTCACACTTTTTTTTGGTGCTGTGTAGATCTCATAAGTCTACTTTCATTATTTGCAAAAATAGAATTAGGCTAAAAATGCGATAGATTAATCGTGTTAGCGTCATTCGTGCCACGTGCCCATAAAACGTAATCCGTCTGTTCCGCATCGCGCCAGTAATTTTCACCACAAGTGTACATAAATCCTGGTTATGCCGTCTTCTAAACTCACTATTTTCTTTAACTGGACCGACGATAATCTCCAAAATCTTAATTTCCTCAGTGATTATTACTATTGTTATTATTATTATTATTTAACTTAAATATCTACCATTACTTCCGAACTAGCCCACTTTTACTGGTTCAGTAGGAAGGGCATTAAGACCCTCCAGAGCAAAGCTTTGCGATTTTCGTACGTGAAGGGAAAGAAAGGCATCTTTCTTTTTCCATTTCTTGTATTTTTAAGTGATTAAGTCTCTTCTCTTCTCAATGTTCGTATTACGAAGACTTCATTGTGTTACTATCTTGTTCTCCCTCAATTACGAATGAAGACAGACAGAGAGGATCGTGGGTTTAACAAGCATCTCTCTTATATTGCGTGCTTGTCTCCATGACGACGCGTCCTGATGCAATATTGTCTTCCACTCGCGAGTTCCCACGAGACATATATCATTCCTACTCATAATTTTACCATTGCGCCTCGCTTCATGTTTTATCATCTGGCAGCATAGCATGGATATTTGGCGTATTGCTCTATGTTCAAATATGTCCCAGATATCTCTGTTCTCCGATATGTTTACATTCCATTCAGTGATTACCCCTGCCTTTATGATGCGCTTGGCAAACAGCTTCATTAAAGCTAAATCAGAGGATGTTTGTCTCATGACGTGGCAGTAATGAGTTACTGTAGCACTGCTTTGCTACAGACATGGTCAAATTATCAGAATTATTGTGATATTAGCAACGACACTCTAAGTGTGTTAATAGCTCTAAAATTGTTGTTTGAATTTTCAGTCTTTTGACTGGTTTGTTGCAGCCCTCCAAGCTTCCTTGTCCTGAGCTAATCGTTTAGTCTCTACATAGCTACCACACATTACATCCTAGGCAATTTGTTTAACATAATCAAACCTTGTTCTACCCCTACAGTTCTTATCCCCAACCCTTTCTTCCACGACTGCTATTCCTTGGTGTCTTAGTATATGTCTTACCAAACTATATCTTCCCTTCATCAGCAGTGCACGCTCTCTCTTTCATAATACCAGTTTTATTGAGCCGCGAATACAGTAGAATACCTGTATTTTTGTCACATTGCATACATGTGCACATTATGTGCTTCATTGAGTGCTAACAGGTGGCTAACCGGGTCATTCAGGTCACGTACCAGCTTATACAAACGAGTTCATCAACTATGAAATTCAGAAAGATCGGCTTCGGATCTCTGCGATAATCTCCTTTCGACTGCCCTTGCAGAATTTGTAGACATCATTTCCTTATCCCACATACACTTCTGGGTTAATCCAGCTAGAAGAAAATTCCGACCAATATTACTCTTCTCTGGAGAAAAAAAACAGCTTAATTGCAACATCGTACGATCAAACGTCATACCTGGTCGATTATCTGATATGGAGTTTAGGAATGTGTCTTATATTAAAAGTTAGTTCACAGAATCGATTAGAAACTTTCGACATATAAATCAATTGAAGAAGCTGCTCAATGAGCAACGAAGAAGTCTTGAGATGATTATTATTATATCTTAATTGCAGCCAATGGCCAAAGCGGGGTATTTTAATTGAACGCCTGTACACTCCCCATCAAGTTCAATTTCAAGTAGTTCCAACTTTGGCTACCAGAGAGCCACTGTCACTGACACCTAGCAGCGAACGTTGAAACATGATTGAGCGTTTTTAATCAAATAACCAGCAAAGTTAGCTACACAATACCAATTATAGTGGTAGGTTCTTTTACATGCCATAAATCTATGACATGAAAAGCATACTGAAGGGTTTTAACGCTCTTAAAAAGTCGGGTTTGAACCCGCGATCTTGGGTATAGCAGTTCAGTATGCTACCGACTACGCCACCGAAACCACTAGTCCTGAGATGACCCACAACAGAAATAATGTTGCTATTATGAGTGCTAGAACTATGGTTCCAACGATAATAGTGTGAGTTCCGTGTACCTACCAAACAACTGACGAAAACTTTCTGAGATGAGACAAACAAACAGGTAGAACCGTCAAGAACTAAATAGCCTATTTTTATCCATCCTACTTAAGTTAATAGCCTTTATGAACATTCAAAATTTCAGTTTGATTGCTGTAATATATATATACTAGCATTACCCGTCGCGGCTTCGCCCGAGAATATTCTAGTTGTAAAGATTACACTTAGGAAAATCTCAATCATGAATGCTATGACTGATTTATCTTTGGGATGAATAATCAGATTTTATCAATTCAGCTACTGGTGCAGTGGTTAGGGGTTTGTCATTCCTTCATAGGTATATCAGAGCGAAGTTAGGTTTCTGGGAATATCACAGACACTGTTAATTTAATGGCCTTTAAATGTGGTTTTCGGAGACCCTTTATAGTCGGGTGAAAAAGACCTTCCGTACCACACTCACACGTGAAAATTGCGTGAAAAAATCTAGAGTGCCCGTTGACCCCCTTAAGCGCTTTATACTGTATGTATTGATGAATTTTACAGCTTAATTTGGTTCAGTGATAACCTTATAACCGTCTGGAAACTTTCACAGTAATGTAATAACTGGAATTTCATTGCGTCTTACAGAAATAGATGGACCTGTGTGATTTTGTTACCATGGTTACCGTGTTGCATTCTTTCTTCTTGTTGTTTCGTATAGGCCATCTAAGGACCACGACATTCAACTGTTACATTTGGAGTGGGCTTTGATGTTTGCCCAGTAGTTACGCATCCTCTGCCTGTGTTGTTCCCTCCTCTCCTGGGTCCAGAGGGCACCTGTTTTCTTTCTTGGCGGTTTGTCCTGGAACCTCAATTGCTGAAGCATCTTCCTGAGAGATGTCCGGTCTTTTAAGTCTCTTTCCGTCCCTCCAAGTTCTTGCAGATCTTTGCTCACTTCCCACAACCATGGTGACTTGGTCTTCATATTTTGCCAGTAACCGAGGAGCTGGTTGGTCAACTTGGTAGGATGCATCCTGTAGACGTGTCCATAAAATGCTAGACGTCGTTTCCTAACAACATCCGTGATTATTTCACAGTACGTGTAGAGCTCTTGATTAGGTCGCCTTCTGTATGCATTACCTTCCTTAACAGGCCCCAATATCTTCCTCATTATATTTCCCTCCTGTACTTCGAGTTTGTCCGTGAGTCCCTTCCGGTTGAATACCAGACATTCTGAAGCATGAAAACAATTGAAATAAATTAGATGTCAGTGGATTTAAATCTGTATAAGCATTTATCATACCAAGTTTCACTGCGCTCGGATGGTTAAATCGTGAGAAACGTCCATTTAAATATTTAAATTTCGCGTCGCCACCATGTTGGATTTGTACCATGTTTCATTGCGCTCAGATGATTAAATCACGGGGAAAGTCTATTTAAATGTTTCAACTTCGATTGGCCGCCATGTTCGTTTTGTATTTAACAGGTTTTTGAAAGTCACATAAATGAACTTTTAGTAGTGCTCCTTACCACCATACAAAATGTCAGGGTGATATCCATAATAGTTTCTGAGAAATTGAATGCCGGTGAAATATTTTTCACAGCCAGCCATGTTGGATTTGTGAGATCAATTTGAAGAGTATGGTCGGGGTTGGACAAACTAGTAGGCTACTATAAGTTTACCGAGTTTCATTGAAATCTCTCCATACGTTTAGATTTTATTAGGGGGGGGGGACACTTATACGTACACACTCATACACACACACGGACAAAAAGTGATGTCATAAGCCTATTTTTTCATGAATGAAAATAGGCTAAAATACAACCATTAACAACAATGAAATATCTTGGATGTACCAAAGGTCTAAGTTTTTACGAAGAATAACGGGATTCTAGATTAACACTGGATAATTGTGAGTGTCTAATAAGGCACGTTCCATGGTTTACAACGCACACAGTGCATCTAACTCAACTCTCCTTTCTATCAAGGAGTTCTGCTAAATAGAACAACACAGCCCGGATGGTGGATGGTTGTGAGTGCCTGAGACACGTAGCGTGGTCTATAACACGCACAGTGCGTCTAACTCAGTCTCTCGCCCATCAAAGAGTTTTGCTCAAGGGGCGACTGGCCCTGACAGCTCTTTGAGCTCGGCTTTGGATCTCTGTGATAATCTCCTTTTGACTGTCCATGTAGAATTTGCAGACTTCTTTTCTTTATCCCACATACAATTATGGGTTAATCCAATAACTTTAAGAACCAGCCGACGGTGAAGTTCCAATTACATAATCCCTCTCTCTGGACCTTTCGCCTCGCAAAATGTGAGGGTGTGATGCGAACAAGATAATTATACACAAATGAATACAATCTGTATAATAGGCCTACTTCCACTTTATATTTGAAATTTAAATCCGGCCGGATTCGCATTTCGGTGCAATGCTGTAGTGCTAATTAAACAGTATTATAAGCCTATTCTCATTTATTAAAAAGATAGGCTTATGAGATCACCTTCTGTCCGTGTGTGTGTGTGCGTATGTGTGTGATTCGTGTGTGTGTGTCCCCCTAATAAAATCTAAACGGCTGGAGTGATTTAAATGCAGGTCGGTAAGTTCATAGCACTATTCCGGACGTCTCACCAATTCAACATGGCGGCTGTGCGAAATATTTCACCAGCATTCAATATCTCCGAAACTATTACCGATATCACCCTGGAATTGTGTACGGTGATAAAGGGAACTACTAGACGTTCACCTATGTGACCATTGAAAACCTGGTAACTACAAAACTAACATGGCGGCCAAGCGAAGTTGAAAGTTTAAATATACTTTTCTCACGATATAATGATCCAAACGAAATGAAACTTGGTACAGCAAATGTTTATACACATTCTAATGCACTCGTATCTAATTTAGTTCAATTGTTTACATAAGCTCAAGATGGCGGCTGTGCGAATTTTAAAATTAAGTTTTTATTTCTTGTGTCGAAATCATGGGATCGAAGTGAAAGTTTGAATAATGAACCTACGCAATAAATTTCCTTTAATGGCACATTACTCTATGGCCTATAGATATAACAATCCAACATGGCGACCATCCAAACTATTTAGTCGGTTATCAATATCTACGAATCTACTACAACAATCAAACTGAAATTTTGTATTTTGATAGTGGCAACTAACATAAGTAGGATATATGAAAATAGGCTATAGTTCTTCACGGAAATACTTGTTTTATGTATTTGTTTACCTTACTTATATTAGTAACTCATTTTGTCGTGACCATTGCGTCCGTGGAATAGAATTCATCCCATATTTCTTCTTTCTTCATACGAAGTTCCTTGATTGCCTCATTGTATGCATTTGTGGTAGTTAATAACAGCTGAATATGTAGCTCTTCGATGTAGAATTGTTCTCTTGCAAGTTTGTAAACAAGACGTGAGCGAGTGTGCTTCGAGATCCTTAGAGCCTTTTTTAAATATGTCGCCTTTATTTTTTCGATCTCCAGAAGGTCTCTCCTTGTCAGGTCTGTCCAAATTGATGGTAGCCCATATGTGACGAACGGAGTGATTTTTACTTTGAAGAGTTTCGAGGCAGTATCTAATGAAAGTCTATGTATTTGTCTAATGTCGTACATTGCAATGATCGCTGCAGTGGTTTTTGTTTTATGTGTCTTCTAAATGCTGTGCCATGTGTTTTAAAGGTTACTCCAAATTACGTGAAATTATTCACCTGTTGCAGTGTGTTTGTGAACTATGCAACATGCATTGTGATCGTTACCACATCATGGTGTGCGGGAAAAGACAAGTATTCCTTTCAGATTACTGTACCAGAGAGTAATTTGCTTGGTCGAGCAAGGAAATTGAATAACCTATGTACATTGTACGATCTCTAATTAAACAAGATGTTCAGTAAAGAACATATAGCCTACTTTCTCCTAAATGCATGGGTATTGTTATAACTCTTTGTCCTTTTCAAGGAGTATAATTGAATGTTCGTTGTAGTAGCTTGTTGAAATACAACGTGCTATAGGGATATTAAACATGAATATGAGGTGCCCTTAGCTAGTGCTACCTCTGTAAAAAATTTCATTCGATTCGGTTTCACCGTGTTTGAATTGATACGGGGAATGGATTTGCACACATACATGGCCGCTATTTGCAAACTATTGGGCTGATGACCTTATAGTCATAAGATGCTTTCCACAAAAAGGCATGTTGTTGCAACATCTGGTAGAGATCAAATTATTAGGATGATTTAAGCTTTTAACATTTGGGTGGCCGTCATTCCGTTTCCGTCAAGATGGCGGCGATATAAAACATGACACTGAGGTGCCCTTTGCTAGTGCTACCTCTGTACCAAATTTCGTTCAATTCGGTTTCACCGTGTTTGAATTGATAGGGGGAATCGATTTGCACACATACTTGGCCACCATCTGCAAACTATTCGGCTGATGATCTTGCAGTTTGGTCAGAATATGCTTCCCTCCATAAAGGTATGTTGTTGCAAAATTTGGTAGAGATCGGATGATTAGGTTAGTCGTAATTTGATTTAAGCTTTGAACATTTGGGTGGCCGCCATTACGTTTCCGTCAAGATGGCGGCGATATAAAACATGACACTGGGGTGCACTTTGCTAGTGCTACCTCTGTACCAAATTTCGTTCCATTCGGTTTCACCGTGTTTGAATTAATAGGGGGAATCGATTTTGACACAAGGATGGCCGCCATCCGCAAACTATTAGGCTAATGACCTATTAATTTGGTCAAAGGAAGCTTCCTCCATAAAGGTATGTTGTTGCAAAATTTGGTAGAGATCGGATGATTAGGTTAGTCGTAATTTGATTTAAGCTTTGCACATTTGTGTGGCCACCATTACGTTTCCTTCAAGATGGCGGCGATATACAACATGACACTGAGGTGCCCTTGGCTAGTGCTACCTCTGTATCAAATTTCGTTCCTTTCGGTTTCACCGTGTTTGAATTAATAGGGGTAATCGATTTTGACACAAAGATGGCCGCCATCCGCAAACTATTAGGCTAATGACCTACTAATTTGGTCAAAGAAAGCTTCCTCCATAAAGGTATGTTGTTGCAAAATTTGGTTGAGATCGGATGATTAGGTTAGTCGTAATTTGATTTAAGCTTTGAACATTTGTGTGGCCGCCATTACGTTTCCTTCAAGATGGCGGCGATGTAATACATGACTCTGAGGTGCCCTTTGCTAGTACTACCTCTGTACCAAATTTCGTTCCATTCGGTTTCACCGTGTTCGAATTAATAGGGGGAATCGATTTTCACACAAAGATGGCCGCCATCCGCAAACTATTAGGCTGATGACCTATTAGTTTGGTCAAAGGATGCTCCCCCATAAAGGTATGTTGTTGCAAAATTTGGTAGAGATCGGATGATTAGGTTAGTCGTAATTTGATTTAAGCTTTGAACATTTGTGTGGCCGCCATTACGTTTCCGTCAAGATGGCGGCGATATAAAACATGACACTGAGGTGACCTTTGTACCTAATTTCTTTCAGTTCGCGTTCACCGTGTTCGAATTGATAGGGGGGGACAGACATTTAGAGTACACACACTCACACACACACAGACTCACACACACACACACATACACACACACACACACACACACAGTCAGGCACACTTTTTTCGCCCTGTGTTGATCTCATAAGTCTACTTTCATTTTTTGCAAAAATCGAAAGTAGGCTAAAGATATTAGCTACTCATTTCCCATGAGGATGCTGAAAGGTGAAACTGCTTGGATTTAAATTTTATATTTTAAGTGGATGTACCTACTTTATTTATTTATTTATTCATTTATTTATTTATTTAGAAACTTTGTGACATCGTGGTTATTCATCCCTGAGTAATTGTGTTTGTGTGAAATCTTCCAAAACACTTGTTGTTGTGATGGTTGTACTGTTCTAGTGTGTGTTTTGCAATTGAACTAAGATCTTGGATAAGAGGTGGTTGTGGCTTTAATTTAGGTACCATTCACCTGGAGTAAAGTCGAAAACGATTTCTAGGATGACTGTGATAGGAATCGAGCCCAACTCTTCTCAGGTTTGCCTCACGAGATCGAAAAAATCCTATTCCATCCCTCTGACCAGAATTACATTTTTTGGCAGAGCTCGGACTTCCGCGAGGACAGCCACGCCTGAAAAGAGGTAATTTGTCAACTCTTGATCTCCATAGCTTTAGACATTAGATCAAGAGTTGACAAATTACCTTCGTTCAGGGTAATGATGACAATAATAGAGGAATTTCTGAGGTCGGTACCTGGGAGCTTGATACTATCCCGTTATTTTCTAGGAAAGAGAGGAAAAACAGGAACATAGGCAGTCAGATGACCGCTCCCAGTGCTTGATTTGAATCTTCGATCTCAAAACATCCAGCTACCCATTGCAGTCTTGGTGCGGAGCTTAACACGCATGACTACACCTCTGGGCAGCTGTTGTCTGAACTAGGTAATTGAAGAGCGGGTGATGGTAAATCACATTAGCTCTGAAACAAGTACAGTACCGTAGTTACTCCTCAGCTCATACTTATAAAATGGTGCCTTTTATGACAGTAAATTGCTGATCGGAACATCATACACCTTGGCATGTGAATGGTTGTCTGAAGCTCATGGGGTTGTTTTTGCGGGTTTGATAACACTCAGTGAAAAACAGATGAAATGTACTCACACAGATATTCCAGGTGATTGCTTACCTCTGATCTGTGTAATGCTATTCGCAACAGGCACATACTCCACTCAAAAGGCGAGATCGACTGTCTGGAGTCTCTATCGTTTGGCACTTTGCTTTACTGAACTGTCGCAATCGTGCAATGTGGTCGGCGGAATTGCATTGAGTACCCATGTAAGCAACTGCAGTAAAGGATTGTAGCGCCGTGGGGTAGCGCGGGCAGGCTAACCTTTAGACAGTAGAGTACTGCAGTGTCGCCTACCTAACACTTTCTTTGATGAGAGCACTGCGTACAGTGCCGTGTGATATTTACTTCTGCTTCTGCTGCTGTTGCTTCGCCATTTTAATGGCTTGTGACTTCGTGGTCATCAGTCCCATGTACTGGGGTATGAGGAATATGTGTGATGATAACCTATGTCTCTGTGATGTATATGAGGCTAGGATTGGAAATGAGACGTCCGTGCACTCACGTTAGGGAAGAGCGCAGTTGGAAACCGCAGGAAACCTCCTCAAGGATGGGTGAAAGGAGGGGGGGTTCTAACCCGGGTTCTTCGATAAAGGAGTCCCAATACATATTCATAGACCACAAAAACGGCAGAAAATGATGTAACCTCTCCGCTCAAGACAAACCACGAAGACACCCGTTTAGCTCACGCCACTTGGTTTGTTTACCTTTTTGACCACGAAATATGGTAACAATGAATAATCAGTAGGGCTAGGATTCGAGCATATTTGCATATTTTTTCCTGAATAGTACACATTGAAAGAAGCCTTTCGGTGGTATTTTCACCCCTCTGGGACCAACAGAATTGAAAATTATCGAGCATATAAATGCACAATATCGCGGTATTCGGAATAGAAGCATATAAATGCATATTCTTGTGGTTTTCGTCTAAATAGTTTGTTTTCCTTCGAATTCCTCCATCCCCTCCCCCTTACCCGAATTCGTGCCCTGACCATCCTCAAGGTTCGAAATTAAAAATAATTATTGAAAAGCCTATCTGGTGGGAATAATAGAACCGCAGCTTTATAACCTTTAGTGAGGTCGTTCTCGTCATTGAAACTTTTATTGATTGACTAGCTGTACCCGGCATGCGTCGCAATGCCAATCAAAGAAAGTGTTGTCATTGTAACTTTGTATGTTGAAGTGCTTTTGGATTCCCAATATTGTTTTTCTTTTTCCGTTAACCACCTCTAAACTATTGTAAAATTGATTTACTATCTCAAAAAACTCATGGGAGCGTGCTCAACATCTCACCAAATTTTCATCGTAATGAAATGAATGGTATATGAACGCATACGGGACTTTGTTGAAACGATTCGAGCTCCGTCACGCATTTGTTGAATATACTCGTACGCTACCTATTGTAAAATGGATTTACTAAGTGAAACCCTTCCCTGGCGTGTACACAACAACTCATGAAAGTTTCATCGCAATCGGATGAATGGCATATGAACGCATACGAGTTTTTGCTTAAACGATTCGCGCGTCGGCACTCATTGTTGAATCTACTTGTGCGCCACCCATTGGAAAATGGATTTACTAAATCAGAAATCTTTGCGGGAGTGGAAACAACATTTCTCCAAATTTCATTGCAATCGCATGAATGCTATATGAACGCATAAGAATTTTTTTTAACGATACGCACGCCGCTACTCATTTGTTGAATCTACTTGTGTGATACCTATTGTAAAGTGGATGTACTAAGCCAGAAACCTTCCCTGAAGTGTACACAACATCTCACGCAAGTTTCATCGCTTTCGGGCAAATGGTATATGAACGCATACGGGACTTTGTTGAAACGTTTCGCGCCTTCGCTCATATGTTGAATCTACTTGAGCGCTACCTATTGTAAAATGGATTAACTAAGCCTGAAACTTCCCTGGAGTGTACACAACAACTCGCCCAAGTTTAGTCGCTATCAGACGAATGGTATATGAACGTATACGGGACTATGTTGAAACACTTCGCGCGTCGTCGCTCGTTTGTTTAATCTACTTGTGCGATACCTATTGTAAAGTGAATTTACTAACCCAGAAACCTTCCCTGAAGTGTACACAATATCTCAGCCAAGTTTCATCGCTATCAGACGAATAGTATATGAACGCAAACGGGACTTTGTTGAAACGATTCGCGCATCGTCGCTCATTTGTTGAATCTACTCATGCTCTACATATCATGCCATGGATTTACTAAGACAGAAACCTCGCCTGTAGTGTACGCAACCTCTCACCCAAGTTTCATCGCTATCGGACAAATGGTATGTGAACGCATACAGGACTTTGTTGAAACGCTTCGCCCGTCGTCGCTCATTTGTTGATTCTACTCCTGCGCTACCTATTGTTAAGTGGATTTACTAAGCCAGACACCTTCCCTGAAGTGTACACAAGATCTCACCCAAGTTTCATCACTAACAGATGAATAGTATATGAACGCTAACGGGACTTTGTTAAAACGCTTCGCTCGTCGTCGCTCATTTGTTGAATCTACTCGTGCGCTGCGTATTATAATATGGAATTACTAAGAGAGAAACCTTGCCCGTAGTGTACACAACCTCTCACCCAAGTTTCATGGCTATCGGTCGAATGGTATGTGAACGCATACAGCACTTTGTTAAAACGCTTCGGCCGTCGTCGCTCATTTGTTGAATCTAAACGTGCGCTACCTATTGTTAAGTCGATTTACTAAACCAGAAACCTTTCCTGAGGTGTACACAACATCTCACCCAAGTTTCATCACTATCAGACGAATAGTATATGAAGGCATACGGGACTTTGTTGAAACGCTTCGCTCGTCGTCGCTCATTTGTTGAATCTACTCGTGCGCTACCTATTATAACATGGATTTACTAAGCCAGACACCTTGCCTGTAGTGTATACAACCTCTCACCCAAGTTTCATCGCTATCGGACGAATAGTATATGAACGCATACGGGACGTAGTTGAAACGCTTCGCCCGTCGTCACACATTTGTTGAATTTACTCGTGCGCTACCTATTATAACATGGATTTACTAAGCCATACACCTTGCCTGTAGTGTACACAACCTCTCACCCAAGTTTCATCGCTATCGGACGAATGGTATATGAACGCATACGGGACGTAGTTGAAACGCTTCGCCCGTCGTCACACATTTGTTGAATCTACCCGTGCGCTACCTATTGTTAAGTGGATTTACTAAGCCAGAAACCTTCCATGAAGTGTACACAACATCTCACCCAAGTTTCATCACTATCAGACGAATAGTATATGAACGCATACGGGACGTAGTTGAAACGCTTCGCTCGTCGTCGCTCATTTGTTGAATTTACTCGTGCGCTACCTATTATAACACGGATTTACTAAGCCTGAAACCTTCCATGAAGTGTACACAACATCTCACCCAAGTTTCATCACTATCAGACGAATAGTATATGAACGCATACGGGACGTAGTTGAAACGCTTCGGCCGTCGTCGCTCATTTGTTGAATCTACTCGTTCGCTACCTATTGTAAAAAGGATTTACTAGGTCAGAAACATTTCCTGGAGTGTGCACAACAATACAACCAAAGTTTCATAGCAATCGGATGAATGGTATATGAACGCATACGGGACTTTGTTTAGGCGATTCGCGTGCCGACACTCATTTGTTGAATCTACTCGTGCGCTACAACTTTCACATCTATTCACCTTTTAAACCTTCTCTGGACTTCCACAAATAATTCAAGGCCAAAATTAGCCAAATCGGTCCAGCCGTTTTCGAGTTTCAGCGAGACTAACGAACAGCAATTCATTTATATATATAAGAGAAGACTAGCGGGTACCCGCGATCAAGACAATGGGGACGATGCATTATTGCTGATAATTGGTCTATTTTATTACAGCAATCGCGGCTACAGGTGGGTCCATTTTAATTCTGAATACTGATACATACAGTATGTTGATATGAGCAGCAAAGTGGGAATTTTATAGAGTTGTGAAAGTCTGCAGGGTTCGATGTTACATTATGCTAACACATTTTAAAATTATGTCTTCTGCTGAGACATAACGATTTTGTTGTCCGGATGCTCGCGAGCACGCCACTTACAGTTGCCCATAGGAAAAAAATGGTTTTGTCTAAATGTACACTGTTAAGTGTATGTCATTGCGCTTTGTTAAAGAAATTGCGAATATTGTTTGAAGAGGGAACTGCACTCTTGCACACTGGAATGGCAAATCTATCGGAATATGGGGAATTAAAAGTATTCTTCCTTAAGCTATTCTGGATGTAATTTTGCCATACTTATTGATGATTTGAACGTCAACATATCGATATTAATAGACCTATAGTTAAATATCTCTCACCTTGGCCGCTGATGTACAGTACATTACGCAGTCTCTTCCAGTGTTACATCCCAGGGATTGAAATTCTCCAAAACCACTTTTGCCTCACATGCCTCTCTAAGTAATTAAAATTGCCGATTGTTGTTGTTTGAGTCTCCAGTTTTTTAACAGGTTTGATGCAGCCCTCCATGTCTCCCTCTCCTGAGCTAATCGTTTCATCTCTACATCCGAGGCAACCTCTTTAACCCTGTTTTACCCCTACAGTTCTTGTCCTCGACCCTCCCATCCATAACTAAGCTTGCTATTCCTGGGTGTCTTAATATGTGTCCTACCCTCCTATCTCTTCTCTTCATTAGCAGTCACCAGAAACATCTCTCCTCTCCCACTTAATACCTCTTCATGTGTTACCCTATCTAACCATCTGATCATTATTCTCCTGTATCACCGCATTTCAAACGCCTCAATTCTCCTCTTTTCTGCTGCACCATTAGTTCATTAGTCCAACTCAGCAACTTTTCTAGGTTTAAGCCGTGCCTTGTGCGGGATTCAATGGCCGTGAAAGACAAAACACCAACTTTATTGAAATAAGTTTGCCCAATTCCTACGTAAGAATAATTAAGAAAAAATAATAATTTAATGTGACAGCCGGTAGAATACGACCCATCCGTCTGTGATTATGGGTTGCTGATCATGGTAAAAAAACGAAAAAGAGCAGATCAATAATGGCAAACAGAAATATACAGTTAACAAAAAACAAATTTATAAAGAAAATGAAACTATACCGTGCAAAATAGAAAGCATCTTGACATTGTAAATTAGCGTAAAGATACGAAAGCTCGCTTACAATAACCCACTCAAAGAGTATAAAATTAGATTCAAAATCATGCTCGTATCCGACCCCAAAACCACCTCTATAAATGAAATATATCTCATTTTACGCGTATCAATGCGAGGAGCAATGATCGTGAACCGAACCCCGCGTTTTAAGTCCCTAAATCGAACGGTTTTCAAGATATTGTCAGAAAACCATCCCCGATCTGCGAAATTTCAGCGGTTGCCATAGTAACGTTGCTCTGTTTCTTCGACGGAACACAGTTATTTGGGAATATCTCTGACACCGTTCATTTTAGGAACTTAAAAAGTGTGTTTCGGGGTCCCTACAGGACCTCCTAGTATTGTTTCTCGTATCTGGCGGCTTAAAATGAGCTAAATCCGATCTTTGTACCGACTGTCCTTGCTCAGTGCCAAAGGGCTGAAAAAGGTCACTTACAAATTGAATTTTCAAAAACCGTTTCTTAGTGAGCCTCTACATACTCGGATCAACCAACATGCAAAATTTCAGCTTTCTAGGTCTAGTGGTTTGAGCCCTGCGTTGATGAGTCAATTTTGGATGCTCAGTGCCAAAGGGCCGAAAAAAGTCACTTGCAAATTGAATTTTCAAAAACCGTTTCTTAGTGAGCCTCTACATACTTGGATCAACCAACATGCAAAATTTCAGCTTTCTAGGTCTTGTGGTTTGAGCCCTGCGTTGATGAGTCAATTTTGGATTATATATAATAGATGAGACTTTCCAAGTCGATTTGCTCGTAGAAATATGGAATATAGCTCATTCTGCGCGTATCAAAGCGAGGAGCAATGTTCGTTGTTTCCACTTCTATGAAGTGGGAACCGAACCCCGCGTTTGAAGGCCCTAAAACCAATGTCCGTAACCCCGCGTTCTAAGGCCCTAAAACGAACGGTTTTCGAGATATTGCCAGAAAACTATCCCCGGTCTGCGAAATTTCAGCGGTTGCCATTGTAACGTTGATCTGTTTCTTCGAGGGAACACAGTTATTTGGGAATATCTCCGAAACCATTCATTTTAGGAACTTAAAAAGTGTGTTTCGGGGTCCCTACAGGACCTCCGAGTATTGTTTCTCGTAACTGGCGGCTTAAAATGAGCTAAATCCGATCTTTGTACCGACTGTCCTTGCTCAGTGCCAAAGGGCCGAAAAAGGTCACTTACAAATTGAATTTTCAAAAACCGTTTCTTAGTGAGCCTCTACATACTCGGATCAACCAACATGCAAAATTTCAGCTTCCTAGGTCTAGTGGTTTGAGCCCTGCGTTGATGAGTCAATTTTGGATTATATATAATAGATTTAGGAAAATCATTCAAAACTGAAAACAAAGAAAAAAATCTTGCTGTACAGACCAATGCAGATCTACTTCATTGACTCGCCTAATTTTGAACATTTTGTAAATGAACTTTTAAACTGTAACTTTTATAACAGAACTTCTCTTATATATACCGGTACTTGAAACTTGAATGCGAGTATATCGTAGTGTATCATACATAAAATTAGGAAATAAAGCCCGTATATAAAGATATGTTATTGGTTTTTTCGTTTCACTTTCCTTTCTATAGTTCTAACGGTGTTTCTCGAGCATATTTTGCATATTTGACCGCATATAATGTTTTTTTCGAGCATATCTATCGAGCATATAATGGTTTTTTCGATCATATCTATCGAGCATAAAACACATGGTTTTCCAGTATATCTGGAGATTTTATCGAGCATATCGATCCGAGCCCTAATAATCAGTGAGTCCATGCGAGTCCATCGCACTTTACCGCAAGGGTAATAAATTGTGAGCAAATGTATCGATTAAAACAAACAAGTTGTTATTATAGTACATTATGCAACGAGCCTATAATGGCAATAATTAAGACACGAGTGTCGTAATTACCATTATAGGCGAGTTGCATACGACTGTTTATGTTCGACGATAATTATTATAACTATTTTATGTTCGAACATAAATATTCATAAATATCTATCGAGATTTCGCCAGTTTTATTTACTGAACAGAGCACATGAGACGCAGAGAATGCCTTGTATTTGACCATGGACTCCTCGATTACCCTACTATGACACTAGGCCACGCAGTGAAATTTAAATTAGAAGGCCGTGGAACTCAGCGCAGGTGAGATGCTATCGTTGTCTAATTGGTCAAAAAACTGTTTCTTGAGCTCTGATCGGTGGGAGAAACTGTTTCATAATGAAAAATAGTGTTAGAATGAGCCTCATTATAGTACAGTTTTCTGACATATAATTGTCAGGTTCGAACATAAATAACTTTATTAATCACAAATTGTGCACTTAAACAAAAGAGTATTCACATTAATAGTGCGCAATAATCGATAATAGATCATGGTCGCAGTGCGCATTATAGAGCATGGTACGGTTCACAATGCTGATCACACAGATGACAAACACAATCGGCTGAAGGCTCATGATAGGACTTGAGCTTGCAAACTCTATGATGATAGCCATGCAGGCCATGGAGATAACAAAGTGTCGAAGGCCCTGGTTCTCATGTGACCATGTCCTGTTCAACATGGCTTCAGTCGAGTAGAACTGTAGCCAGATGTCCTATCGTTTTACTCCCATTTCTTCCAATAATTTCTTCCAGCCATCCGTAGAAGCGAGAGGAAACTTTAACCTCAAATCTTCCATGAGAATAGGGTCCCCAGCAAGCTCATAGACTAGCCGTGATGGTGTATATCGAGAACGCCAGTGGCGACCTCCAAAAATCTCGCCTTGACTTTTTCCAAAGTTAAGAGGTCACTCTTAGTTGAGCCCATGTAATCTGTATTCGGTAAGCAAGAATAGGTATTATTTTTGCATGAAATAATGCCATGGCAGACTTGAGAGGTAGTATATTTAAGAACTTGTTATCGTTTATAGCTTTCGTAGCTGCTGCTGCTCTGAATTTTGAATGTAGTCGGAAAGTTGTTATGGAAAGGTATTTAATTGATTAAATTGAGGACACAAATCTAAATGTTACATGCATACATTGTGACATGGATTATATACAGAATGTTCTGTGTGTACTTGCCTCTGCCTGATCTTTTTGCCATTCTGTAGGAATATTATTTCTGATATTTTAGCCTCTCCAATTTTATTTTTCATTATTTCTTGCCATGTAAACAAAAATATTTCAAAGCTTGATTGCTATCTCGACAAACTCCAAACTTTAGCGCATAGGTCAAAAACATAGCCCTTTTTCCCTCTTTTACAAACTTACCGGTAGTGAACCAACAATCGCCCCAAACATTCGATGCAGAAAATATTCCAAATATAAAAACATGTACAGGAATAAAATTGTATATCAGAATCAAATGCAATATGATAAAATAACTAGCACAAACGGAACAAAACTATCAGCTGAGATAAGATTAGATCCAATTAATATTGTAACTTGCAGTCGGTAGACACAAAATAATTCCAATTACTGGAATAAGTGAAAAAGTAACCTGAAATAAATTACATGTGAATGTTATGGACTGTTGAAGGAGAAAACTAAGGGATGACATATTTCGCTCGCTCATCAAGCGAGCATCATTATAACTACATTTACATGACAAATGGCTGTATAATACACTAACAAACCTGCAGTGACACCCACAGATAGTCTCACTCCTCCAATGACTAAAAAAAATTACAGTCAGTTTGAAAGACTAGACGTTATATAATTTCAAATGACGCATGCTACAAATGCTACACATGTTAGAAAGGCTCTGTCAACAGGCTCCATTCCCCATTAACTTAGGCTTCCCGCGGGGGCACCTCTTTAAGGGTCACCCTGTATTTGAGTCTGGCATCTTTTACAACTCGTTAAGGGTCACCCATTATTTGAATCTGATATCTTGCAAACCTCTTTAAGGGTCACCCTGTATTTGAATTGAATCTAACATACTGTACACCTCGTTAAGTGTCACCCTGTATTTTGCTCTGACATCCTGCTCACTTCTTTAGGAGGCACCCTGTATTCTTATCTACCATCTTGTACGCCTCTTTAAGAGTCACCTTGTATTCTTATCTGGCACCTTGTATATCTCTTTAGGAGTCACCGTGTATTCTTATCTGGCATCTTGTACTGTATTTTGCTCTGACATCCTGCACACTTCTTTAGGAGGCACCCTGTATTCTTATATGGCATCTTGTATATCTCTTTAGAAGTCACCCTGTATTCTTGTGTGATATCTTATACATCTCTTTATGAGTCACCCTGTATTCTTGTTTGACATCTTGTGCACCTCTTTATGAGTCACCCGGTATTCTTCTCTGCCATCTTGTACACCTCTTTAGGAGTCACCCTGTATTCTTATCTGGCATCTTGTACACCTCTTTAGGAGTCACCATGTATTCTTTTCGCTTCGCTCGAAGCCCCAGGTCGCTCGACGCCCCAGGACTCTTTCAAAAGACTCCATTAACCATTAACTTAAGGCTTCCCGCGTGGCTGCATGACGTCACGCACTCGCCGTCCATTACCCATTAACTTAGGCTTCCCGCGCGGCTGTATGACGTCACCGTCTCCGTCTCCGTAACGCATAACTTTTGACTCAAGCATAACGATGAAGTTGACAAGATCATTTGAAATGCTAAAATAGAAAAGGCAGAAACTTAGTAAGTTTGGTAATTATTACTAATAAATATTAAGGCATTAAGCAAATACACGGACCAAAACAAGCTTTGCATATTGCTGGCCAAGAGTCGTAGTGGTCTCAAGCCCATTAGTCATTCTCGCGTGCGTGTATATTGGCTGTGTACACTCGCCTGTGTCAAAGAGGATAGCTCTGTGCGAGTGTAGAGACGACCCGGTGATCGTATGCACGACCAATAATTCCGAGACCGATACCAACAGGGAGGAGGTGCAATGTTTTGGGATGGCATCATGTATGGTCGCCGAACCCCTCTTGTGTACATCCCAGGGCGTATGACAGGCATAAGTTACAGGGAGACTATCCTGGCACCTGTAGTGAAAGGCTATGCTGACAATTTCAGCCCAATTTCACTTTCGTGGATGATAACGCTCACCCACATAGAGCTGGCATTGTTAATGCCTTTCTTCAGGAGAATGGTATTCACAGAATGGAATGGCCTGCCTATGCTCCTGATCTCAATTGTCTAGAGCAGGCGAGCAGTCCATCCTCACAGTGCTCCATAGCAATATGCAAAACTTTCTTTGATGTGTGTAGAATATGCATTCTTCTGATTGAGTACTTCGCTAGAAATTAGGAATAAGGAGTAGCCAGCCATTGTGGCTGGAGCACAGTGACTCCCCTGGCGGTTGAAACTGGAAGATCGGAAGTTTATTTTAATTAAATCGGATTTATTATCACTTGAGATCATGAAATACTGAATTAATGGATGTGTCAAATAACCCTTCTGTTGATACTCATAATAATTGTTCGTTTATGCCATTCCTTTATATTGTCTACTTAAGATTTGTCCTAATCCGTTTAAAATCGTTGGAGAAATATTATGCAAGATATTGTTAATGTTGGTTGGTTCCTCAGTTTAGGGACTGCGACAACGCGGTCATGTAGCCCTGTGTATTTTGTGTGTGTGTAGAATCTGTCTGATAACCGGTGTTAATTGTGACGACTGTATTAGTGTGTGTTACCTGTTTTCAATTCAAGTGAGGACTGCAGACATTGAATTTTTTCAAGTAGTTCCTACTTTTGCCGCCAAACGCCACCGTCAACGACTACTAGTTCAGAACTTGATTACCAGATGTCATCGCAGTCGGCTCCTGGCGACGAACGTCGGAACCTAAGAGCATTTGTCGAATGTTTAACCAATATATAATTTAGCTTCACACAGGTGTAATTAGTGAAAGGTTCTTTAACCTGCCATAAATTTATGACATGGGACCACCGGCTTTACTTCCCCTCTGAAGGAAGGCATACTGAGGGATTTTAACGCTCTTTAAAAATCCGACGGCTTCGGCCGGATTTGAACCCGCGATCTTGGGCATAGAAGCTTAGCATGCTACCAACTACGCCACCGAAGCCGCTTATCGTTAATATAATAAGATCGCTAACTTAATATTGTAACTGACTACTGATAGTTTGTTTGTCAGAGATTCTTCTCTGTGTATCAGAAACTTCTTGTTTTATTATTGATTTATGCGTCTCTTAGTT
Organism: Meconema thalassinum; assembly: GCA_946902985.2. Taxonomy (NCBI): domain Eukaryota; kingdom Metazoa; phylum Arthropoda; class Insecta; order Orthoptera; family Tettigoniidae; genus Meconema; species Meconema thalassinum. Next base: position 509,742,661 of record OX336388.2, on the reverse strand, counting down.
TCATGGCAACTGTTTGATTCATTTCTCCAGATTTCATTTATTCGTCAAAATAAAAATAACAAGAAGTTCCGTGACGAACTAAAGAGCCTACTTTTCTTAAAATTAAAGGTCCATGGCAATGATTAATCTATATGGATCTATCTAGAATAATGACGAAATTAAGTTGGTAATATCGAAATTTCCAATTAGTTCGAAATACTGTATACCTGGCATAATGTAGCCTAATAGAGAACTACAGTTGGCAGCCCTGGCGACTGAATACATTCTTAGTTCCATCTCTTAAGGTACAGAATACAAAATTTGGTTGAAGTCCAATGGATAGCATGGACGTTACATGCAGTTAAACATTGGATCTAACAGCGCGCGTAAAATCATGTTGGCAACAATGACATATATGTATTGGTCAGAAATAATCTGAAATAATATGATCTATTGTTGTGTCAATTTTGAATGAAATCCATTAGTTAGTATAGAAGTTACATGAATTTTAAAATTGGACCTATCAGCTGGCTTAGAATCATGTCGGCAGCACTGACCTTTATACGTTACTCCAAATTAATCTAGAATGTCAGGTACTATACGTGTGCAAAGTTTAGAGCCGTTGGCTTGCATACTTTCTGATATATTGATATTAAGAAAAACGAATAGAGACAGCATTTATTAACAGTTGGCAGCCCTGGTTGCTACAAAGAATGCGCATAGTAATATCTGTTATGGTACACATTGTACACAAGAAATTTGATTGAAATCCAATTGATAGTATAGAAGTTACATGTATTTAAAGTCGGATCTCTCAGCAGGCTTAGAATCATGTTGGTAGCACTGATGTATATAAGTTACTCCAAATTAATATAGAATGTCAGGTACTATACGTGTGCATAGTTTAAAGCTATCGGCTTGCATACTTTCTGATACATGGGTATTTGGATTTAAAAAATTGAGAGCATTTATTAACAGTTGGCCGCCATGATGGCTCTTAAGAATACACTCAGTCATATCTGTTTCTGTACGCATAGCACATACGAAATTTGGTTGAAATCTAATTGATAGTGTAGAAGTTATATGCGTTTAAAATTTGGACCTATCAGCAGGCTTATAATCATTTTGGCAACACTGCCATGTATGGCCTCCTGGAAATTAAACTGCAATATTATTATCTATTCGTGTACCAATTTTGAAATAGCTCCCATTCATACCTTCCAAGATATCCAACATGGAGCTCAAATTTAAATTGCAATTTTTCAGCAGTTGGTAGCACTGACATAATTTTCAAATTTGGCCGTGAGATATTCAGGTATAGATGTTTACTCCTACCAAATTTTGTTTCGATTGCTGCAGCCGTTTAGTAGTTGATAGGGGGGGACACACACACACACACAGACAGACAGACAGACAGACAGAAGGACAGACAGACAGACAAGACACACATTTGCCCGATCTCATAAGTCTACTTTTTCCTCGCTTTTGCAAAATGTGAAAAGTAGGCTAAAAATAACACAACTTTTTGAGACATATAGCGACGAAACAATTCTTCAACGTAATTTATATTTTAAGACCATCATTTCACTACATAGGTTCTATGAATATTTCCATAGCACTTGAATTTGAACAGCGAGATTTCTGAGCAAAATTTAAAATGTAGTCTATTAATCAGTGAAAAATCCACAGCCTGCTTCCAGTCTCCGACCGGGTCAGGAATGGAATGAATGAAGCCCCCATCTAGCGGCGAGGATATGGACTGTGCCGGCTGCCGAGGCCTGACGCACTCCTCTGGGGCAATGATTAAATGAATGACAGATGAAATGGAATGATAGTGGAGAATGTTGCTGGAATGCCACATTGACAGGGAAAACCGGAGTACCCGGAGAAAAACCTGTCTGCCTCCGTTTTGTCCAGCACAGATCTCACATGGAGTGACCGGGATTTGAACCACGGACCCAGCGGTGAGAGGCCGGCGTGCTGCCGCCTAAGCCACGGAGGCTTACAAAATATATTAATCAGTAGCTATTGTAATTTTGTAAATGAAATAACTATATTTATATGAGGCAGACATTTTGACGAATGAACAAATGCATGGACAGCCGTTGTGGTCAATGAACTTCACTCGACGAGGCCGCATAACCAGGCCGTGCCGAGCTGGATTGGCAACTGAGTCACTCTTCCTATTTCACATGAGAAGCACGCTATTGTACATCATGGCTGTACCTGATACATTGCATTGCTTTCTAATTAGGATGCCACTCAGCGATTTGGAAGAAAGGCTCATCAGGGATCCAATTAGGTTCTTCCAAGAAACACAACCCCTGCATAGTCTACTTCAGGAGCGAGAGATAAATCCGTTGTTATTTTTATCAGAGTCTGTATCTCTCCCGTCAAGCGAATCGGGTAACTAACGAGCACTGCCACCAATTGTTTATTGACGTCACTTTAATCAACTCTCCGTGTTATTGGCACTGCACCGCTGATATTAATATAAATCACATTTTATGGTAAACATGATTTTAAATGGTGTACAGTTAGTATATGGATCATATGATATTTATATAGATTCACTTAGAAAGAAGCCCCCGTTGCTTAGGCGGCAGCACACCGGCCTCTCACCGCTGAGTCCGTGGTTCAAATCCCGGTCACTCCATGTAAGATTTGTGCAGGCAGGTTTTTCTCCGGGTACTCCGGTTTTTCCTGTCCAAAATTTCATTCCAGCAACACTCTCCACTCTCACTTCATTTGATCTGTCTTTCAGTTAATCATTGTCCCAGGGGAGTGCAACTGGCTTCGGCAGCCGGCACAGTTCCTATCCTCGCCGCTAGATGGGGGTTTCATTCATTCCATTCCTGACCCCGTCGGTCGACTGGAAGCAGGCTGTGGAGTTTCATTTCATTCACTCAGAAATATATATGAATCGATCATTTCAAAAAGGTCATGAGCCACAAAAGTTATTTTCCAGGAGAAGGAAAAATCTCTCACACAGTATTAGCCATCTTCTTATTAGTTCTGATTTACGTATCTATAATGGGGAGATATCAACGAACAATGGTTTGCTCCTGGCTTTCTTGCATTGACTAATCAAGTTACCCCATAACATGCAGTTCCGATGTATAACTCACTTTCATAAAAAAAAAGTTGACTCGTGACCTTTTAGCAATGACCAATTCATATACCATGTGTCTCATTTGCCCCGTACAATCTACTTTTAGGTGTCCCGCATGTACTAGTGCTGAACGGGAGGTCTAATAACTGAACACCTAAGGGGTATCCATTAACGCAAACAGGTTACGCCAGAATGCCATATTCCTCAGTGCTCTCGTCTAATGCACCCCATTGCGTTATGAAACCTCGAGCATCGACGGGATTACGACCGGTTTCTCCATAGATTAGTATAATGTTCGTGTACTCGTTGCTGAATACACCAGTCATTGTCAGTATACTTCCAGCAACTGTCATGTTGTTGTACCACATATTAGCCTATTACGCTCTCAAATGCGAGGTTTCATAACGCAATGGGGCGCATTAGACGGGTAGCTCTGAGGAACATGTAGCGAGCGGCCGTCTGGTTGTTATCCCTTCGCATTCTGACATAATCTGCCAGCATGCAGTTTGACCCCTGTGGAAATCAGTTATTAGATATCCCATACAGCAGTAGTGTACGCGGGACACTTATAGGTAGATTGTACGGGGCAAATGAGTCACCTAGTATATAATAATGCTTGAAGGAAGGAAGCTTTTAGTTTTACGTGACCGTTAATCATGCGATCATGAGCCACGGGACCTCCTTTTTACGTGGAATCCGATCCACAGGACATGGCATTTCACTTCGAAAATCTCACATGCATTGACCGGGAATCGAACCCTGTCCACCTTGGTGAGAGGCCAACAGCTTGACCGCTGCGCCACCACGCCCCCCAAAAATAATATTGCTTGAAAACAGACACGTGCTGATGAATGTTATTTGCTCTTCAACACTGCCTGACTACTAATATCAATCACATTTCCCTAGGCTCGGTTATCATGTCTCATTGGGTAGCCGCTCATGTCTGAAGTACAAGCATTGATTCTCGATACTGAAAGTGAAAGTATGATTCTTAAATTACCATCATTCCAGGGCAGTGTCTATTTCCGAGGAATATTTCCCTATGCTTACCAGAAACACATACAAAAACCTGGGATAGCCCTGAATCCAGTGTTGCCAATAGTTCTTAACTATCTTACTGATTGGATCAGGTGAATAAATAGGAACAGTTATACCTTAACCGAACACCTCACTTAATTAAACCAAAAGCCAAGATCACTTTCAAGTCTCAGTTCTACGGCATATACTGACGTGGAGGATATAGTCGCGTATTTATTGAAAATGGGATGAAAGTACGTGAAAACAATAGGAGGCATAATATGCTGCGGAATGCCTTGGAATGCATAGGAACGGACTTACGGAGAAACTGGAAGTAAAAGAAAGAAAGAAAGAAAGAAAGAAGGAAAGAAAGAAAGAAAGAAAGAAAGAAAGAAAGAAAGAAATAAAGATCCTAAGAAAAATCGTGGGCCCAGTAAAGGAAAATGGTGACTACAGGAGACGGCACAACCACGAGCTCAATGCACATGTGGAAAAACAATACTGATGTTATGAGGAAAAGAGTAATTTGATTTTTCAAGGCCACATGACACGAATGAGCTTTGTGAGATTGAAAAACAGGATCTTTACCTACTTTCTAGAAAGAAAAACTAAGGGAGCTTGGTTCACTGAGGTGGGCCGAGATTTACAAGAAATTGGGATTTCATGTGACGATGTGCAGGAGCGTGTATCACTCAAGATGAAACTGACAGCTCACCGGGGTTTCCTAAGCTTAAAACAGGCATGAAGTGGACGGAAGAAAGGAAGCAACAACATCAAGAATTCATGCAACAGTACTGGGCGAATATTAAAGCTCGACGCAGAAACCAGTTGAAACACAACAGTAATAATAATAATAATAATAGCTTGCCACGGTGGGTAAGTGGATATCGTGTCGGTCTACTAACCCCAAGATTGCAGGTTCGCCCCTGGCCGTGGTAAGTGATTTTTGAAAGGCGGAAAAAATACGATACGCATGTCATACGATGTTGGCATGTCAAAGAACCCATTTGAATTCAGTAGGCCGAGTACATAATGGCAAAATTAATCTCCGGAGTTTCCGCCAACACAAAGTTCCTCATTTCGCTACTAGAAAGCGCTATAGTGTTCAAGGAGCTTAGATATCTATAATCTAACCTCATTGACTTTCATAGTGATTCAAGGAACAACGAAATTCGACATGCAAGCTACCATCTGGGTGTCAAATTACAAATCTTGCACCCGGCACCCAAGTCCATACGATATAATAATAATAATAATAATAATAATAATAATAATAATAATAATAATAATAATAAGTTGCTACTCGAAGCTACCAGAAATTTATCGTAAAAGATCCAGCAACAGAGAGTGAGAAGTGTCGCCGCTGTGGCAAATGTAGTGAGACCATTCAACACATTATATCAGGATGTTCCCACCTTGCCAACACTGATTACAAACATCGACACGATCAAGTTGCCAACATTATCCACCAGAAACTGGCCTTTAAGTACAAACTTCTTCAAAGCTCCGTCCCCTATTGGAAATACACACCATCTGCAGTACTCGAGAATGCCACACACAAGCTCTACTGGGACAGAGGAGTTGTGACAGATGTCGCAGTCAGTAACAACCGGCCAGATATCATTGTCATCAAAAAAGTACACAAAGAGGCATTACTGATAGATATCGCATGTCCCAACACTCAAAACATCCAAACAACAGCTGCTACTAAAATATCTAAGTACACAGAGCTGGCAATTGAGGTAAAGCAGATGTGGAAACTTAAGTCGGTGACTACAATGCCAATAATTGTATCGTGTACTGGTGTTATACCCAAATCTCTCCACAGCAGTCTATCAATGTTGAATCTGCATCCGCAGAAATATATTGAGCTACAGAAGGCAGTTCTGTTAATCACCTGCCATATTGTTAGGAAGTTCCTTGGTGATAATACCCTCGCCGAACACTCAGCAAGGCTCGATGATTCGGTTGGAAATTCAGCTCATCCTATAAATGAAGGAGACTCGTGAAGACTGCGGGCACGACATGGATGTACAGTAGTATGAGTCTCTGAACAGTGTATACGAAATTGTCTCAATACAGATGGTTCCTTGCCAGTGGCGTAGCCAAGGGGGGGGGGGGGGGGGGTTAGAACCCCTCCCATTGGAAAATCGGCATGGTTGTGATTTGTGTCTGTTTCACCACCGGCTACTTGGTGATGTACTGTTGTCGCCTTTCGGCCCGATTCCATATTTGAGGCTAGAGACGTCTTCATGACAACGTATAACCACAGTCGCGAAGCTTGGCTCATGTTTTTTTTCAACCGTCGCACGCCGCGCGCCAACAATGCTCTCACGCAGCCAACAATCATGCACCGATTGCACTGTGTTGGTGAATGTTATTGTTGCTGGATTTACTGTATGTGAGCATTGTTTTACAGTGTTAACTTTAATCATGTGTTTTACAAGAGGCGATGTGCAGTGCAATAAACAGATCAAATATTAAAAGTTATATTTCAGTGTTGCTAAGTAACCTATATGATCGCTTTTCAGTCGGTCAACACGAGTGTACGGTACCCAACTAGAGAAGACGGGAGTGGCAATTTTATCTCCTAGTGCCTGAAATAAAAATACATGAATTGTGTACACACTTAATAAAATACTTCTCACATAAAGGAGGAGGGGGAAGGTTGTATGAGAAGCTTTTTATTAAGTGTATAAATACTTATTGTATTATGAATTACACAATTACACAGCAGGGAAATTAATTGTTACTCCTCGCACAATTGGGTGTATTCGTGTTGACCGACTGGGATGTCTTTCTGATAATGTAGACTGTTCAAATAACAAGACGACACCCGAGTTTCCAAAGGACCCTAAGAGGTAAGACTTGAGCTATGGATTTTAGGCTAGTATTATAAAGTTTTCCAAACAAACAACGGAACTAGTTCCTTAGGCTAACTGGTTATAAATCAATAATAATAAAATTGGCTTTACATCTCTTTTGACTACTGCGGCTTTTAGAGATGCCGGGGTGCCAGAATTTTGCCACGAAGAAGATCTTTAACCTGTCATTAAATCTACAGACACAGATCCCTTGCATTTACGCACCCTCAAATTCCAGATGACTGCGCCAGGATTAGATCCTGCAACCTTGGGCACAGCAGGCGAGAACGTTACCGCAAGAGCCACGCAGCCATTCGGTTATAAATCAGACGCATGTCTATGCATGGCTTCCGTGGCGGGTACAAACCCGATCGAAGTGGTCGGATTTTTAAGAGCGTTAAAATCCTTCCGTATGCGTTCCTTTGGAGGGGAAGTAAAGCATGTAAAAGAACCTACCACTACAATGGTAGTGCGTAGCCAAAATCTGTAGGCTATTTGGTTAGAAACGCTCAATCAAGTTCCAACGTTTACCGCTGGGTGTCAGTGACAGTGGCGTCTGGTAGCCAAAGTTGGAGCTACTTGAAATTGAAATTGGGGAGCCCACGAGTGTTTAGTTGAAATGTTCTGCTATGGCCATTGGCTACAATTCAAATATACATTATATCAATGCATTTTGAAAATTAAGACATACGGTAAGTAAACTTAAATGATTTCATCTCAAACACGTGTCGATATTTTAATTTTCAGATGGAGAAAGTGGGTTTCAAATAGTCAGAGAGATGATTTAATGAATACAAATGACTATTTTGTACAATCATATAAACTTATTCTCGTATCATTCTGAAATAATCCAATTTAAGTCGTCAGGATAATGCTCACAAAGATGTGGTACACTGTTTGTTAATTCTCTTATGAAATACCTGGTGTCCCACATGACTGCTGTGAAGGTACGGTACACAATTGTTGTTATTGTTGAAATTATTTGTAAAATTGACATTGATATTGTCAAATATAGGAATGGAAAGTTTCAAAATCACAAAAAGATACGAAGTACTTACAATTGAGCCATTTAAGACCTTAAGATCTTTTTATACTTTTCGGTTCACAAATCACACCGGTATTTTTCTAATTAATTACAATATTACTCAATTTTACGGAAGAACTAGCTGTTGATATGGAAGAATTTGATATACCAAAGCCATTTACAATTATACACATACGAGTAACCCGTCCCTACTTCGCCCGGTATCTTTAACGGTTTGCGCAGCGTAAGCTTGAAAGACGTACGGACGGCAGGTCCCACACCCAATTCAGAAAACCGAGGTGAGCAGTGAATCTCCAAACACATATACTCTTCTCTGAAGTAATAATTTGACACGACTCGAAAGCTGATGCTGGCCGAAGCTGGGGTGATAGACTCGCTCACTACCTCGTAAACTCGCTCCGAAGCTGGTAAATTAAATTTACACTGAATGGAGATTGTTGGAAGAAATGAAAACGTAAAATCACATAGCCTATAGTGGGCGATGTATTGAAGATAGAGATATGCTGTCGCGGCCCCTTTTGTCGAACTTTTCATGCTGACCAAGTCTTACACTCATAGTGGGCCTATATAGTTATCCAGCGTAATCTTAAATGGCGCACGTACGTCAGGTTTTTCTTCACTCGATTCACTGAAATCGTTACTGCTCGTCTTCCTATGGTCACAAATGAATGTTTTCATTCAGAAACCTTCCTCGAGAAATCCCTTACAGAATGGTGAAAACCGCAACAAAATCCATCCAGTAGTTCTCAAGATTACCCGTTACATCCAAGAATCGGGAACTCTGTTTTATAATACAGTATGTCGAGATGCCCGCGACTATCATTGAAACAAATATATGTATTTATAACAAGTATGGGCTATTAATTCTACGTAAGACTCATTAAATACGTCATACAACTGTACCTAGGGACTTGTAGAGGACTGAACTAATAAAAACAGAGCATTTTTTTTATTTTCCTATGAATTAAAATTGTACAGTACATCAATATTGTGATTTAAAATGACTTATGTTTTCAATGGAAATAATAACTCAGGTGAGTTAAAATTCATTAAACCCCTACAAAAGTGATATCATCAGTTCCGCGAATAATGCGCTCAAGGCAATTGCCAGCTTTCTGGCCGCCGCAAGCGCTAGTGTCGCTCCATCTACCAAGATGATGCAATTTCGTAACGCAGCGAGCTTCGAGACTGTGTGTTTTAGTCTGTGGTAATACAACTCCGACCTTCCAGGTTTGCCAATCGAAATTTTCCTCCGCGAAATATAACTTATTTCAAACTGATGCTAGCGCCAAATAATTTGGAATCCCACCCGGCGGGACAATATTGGTTTTATTTTCTTTTCTTAGCGGGTGAGATGTTATATGAAAATTAATCTAGTTTTAATTAAAAATAACGCGTTTTAATTAGGACTTAGAAAATTATATGGGTACATTAACACTAATTTTGGGATCTTTATTAACTTGTTGAGCATGAGATAACCGTCAGCCTTACCAGCAATTCCAGGAATTACAGTTACGAATGAGTGAAATGTGTCGCAAGTGTAAGCAACTAAACCATTTTCCTGCTGAATGTAGCATTTTTATGGTTAGTAGGTGACAAAAATCTTCGAAATTGATATTTTAGGCGTTCAGTGCTAATTGCAATATAAAGCACAGGATCTTGTTGAAGAAAACTGAATAACCATAAAAATGAGTATTGAATAACTCATAAATCAACATGATACACCGTGAGGGGACATGCCCACTTTTGCTGAGACTTCTATAAATGTTTTCTCTTGTTGATAAATACGCAGCCTTCACGTTGGTGGCACAGATATATCGAGTTTATTTTGTTCCTGTCAGAGGAACAGGAATGTTCTACATTTACTAGTTCAGTCAGAAATTAACTTCAGTTTTCGAAGAACTGTTTTTGTTGTTGTTGTTGTCTTTTGTGCACATTGTATTAAAGTACTCGAAAACTTCTGGGCCAAAATACATGAAACTTTTCTTGTGTAATAATATCTAATTGAGAAATGGAAATATTTGTAGAGTTGTTCCTAATAATTCATTTGAGGGGCTTGAGACATCTTGGTCATCATCCCCGTATAGTTGGGTATGTGTTGAAGTTGTCTGGCAGCCTGTATTGCCGTGATGACTAGTAATGTGTGTAAATGTATCAAGGACAAGGGTGGGGTAGACGCCCCGGGACTTGAAGTAAGACACTATCCCGGCAATTTCCGGTAGGGAGTGTTGAAAACCCGGGGAAAAACCACACTCAGGATAACCGCTGTCAGCACCGGGATTCGAACCTAAGATATCCGTACTTACTGCAGGTGGTCTCGCGGCCATGGTGCACGTTTGACGAGCGCGGCTACGCCGCGGGACAAAATGCTTGCAGAATTTGGCTTCGAGTAACTATAACCCCTCCCATTGGTCGATCCTGGCTACGCTACTGTTCCTTGCTAAGGCCGAACCAGGCTGTAACATAAAATGTAGCCGGTATTTGCCGTTATAATGTTGTCAAACAATAATAATAATAATTCTATGGCCTCAGCTATCTGGCGTGGATCATTTTGGGTCGGAGCCATCTGAACAATCTACTCTGCATTTTCGACGATCCGCTTGCAGTACCAACTAAGAGGGAAACAATAACTTAATTAGGTGGACTGAAGTTGAGATTTGTTTTATACAGGCTCATTGAAGAATAATGTTAAGATTTTAAATAATTGCTATAAGAGACTATTAAAGGTAATGTAATGGTTTTAGCCTTAAATGCGTGGAAAATATAACAATTTCTTCATACCTTAGTAAGTTTCAATGTGAGGTCCGTTTGTAGCTCTGCAGACGTGCGTCGAGTGTATCGCGCACTGCGCGAAGGTAGAGAGAGGCGGAGCTCCACCTTGCATACAAATTTCACGCTGTCTAGTCTGTTGTCCGATATCTTCTATTTGAGTGAACAAAAACTGTTCAAGCATGTCGAGGTAAACTAGGCTTGTAATTGCTCTTTCGGCGAAAAAGAAAGGTCCAATAACTTGGTCATGAAGTAACGCGCACCACACATTGACACAGATTAGACGTCTGCAGAGCAACAAACGAAGCTCACATTGAAACTTACTAAGGTAAAGAATAAAACACGCATTTTATGGCTAAAACCATCGCATTACCTGTAATAGTTCTTTATAATAATTACTTAAAATCTAGGCATTATTTTTCGATGATCATGTATTCATCATCATCATCATCATCATTTATTGCATTAAACGGGCTTTTGAGGCCTACAGCAAAGGACAATAGGAAAAGACAATATTACAAATATTACAAAAACAAAACAAAAATCACAATGGAAAAAAAATATTACAAAAAAAAAAAAAAAAGGAAAGTCAGTCAATCATAACAGGAGGTATTTGTTGCAGATGGCACTCCATCTTTTCCGGTCTCTAGCATCATCCTCCATGGCTGTTGGTTCCACTACTTGAAGAATCGTCGTCACTCGATCCTTCCACCGTGTTCTAGGGCGTCCTCGTTTTCCCGTGGGTTGAGATTGGAGGACTCTCTTAGGAAGGGATCAATCCACTCGTAAGATGGGGGACTTTGTTTTATACTAAGTAGAGATTATACGCCAATCAGTATAATTTAATATAATATAATCCTCCTTCCATCTAATCTAAATTGACTGTGAATTTTGCGGAACGAAAAGTTCACAGGCGAAATGAGAGTTGCACTTCCAGGGAATGGCGAGGTGAATGAAACTCAAATCCCCCTTCCGTCCAATCTTAACTTGACTGTATTTCGCAGGCGAAATGAAGAAAACCCGAGTTACACTTCCAGAGAAACTCCAAACACAACCACCCTTCCCAGGAGTATTAACTCAACACGACTGGACGGTTTGCTGCTGGCTTCTATCTGGGGCAATTGGTTCGTCCGCTAGCTAGGCTGTAACAGAGATGATAGACTCGCCCTTAGCTAGCTCGTAAACTGTCGCCTCAGTAGTTGAATGGACATGTTTGGAAGAAATTAAAACGTAAAAACAATTATAGTGGGCGATGTATTGAAGATAGACATATGCTCTCGCGAACTCTTTTGTAGAACTTTTCATGCTGAACAATTCTTACTCATAGTATTGAGATATTTTTAACGGTTTGCCCAGCGTAAGCTTACAAAGCGCTCTGACGCCAGGTTTTTTTTTTCGACTTTTCCACTGAAATCGTTACTGCTCCCCTTCCTTTGATCATAAATAAATAATTTTCTACAGAAATAATCCTAGAGATATCCTCTACAGAATTGTGGAAACCGCATCAAAATCCATCCAGTGGTTCTCGAGTTTACCCGTAACAAACACAAATCGGGGACTTCGTTTTATTCTAAGTAGAGATTAATTAATTTAGTGCAAGTGATCAGATCTTTAGTTCTCGAGAGTGAGGAAGTGTATCAGTCGATTTACTTCTATCAATATTTAGTATTTGACTGACTGAAATAGAACTTATACCCTAAATTCTCAAAAAATTCAACTGGGTTGTAGATATAAAGCAGGGAATTCTTTGGAAGCAGTCTGGACATGACACCTAATTTTTGAAGAGCTATCTCACCTAATAAATCGTGTCGATGTTAGTTGTTGTTATTACATTCTTGGGGCTTTGAATATTTTGATCTTTGTACTTGAGAGTGTGATCAACTTGTTGGATAACTTGCATTTCTGTGGAAACTATGGTAGTGTGTGTATTGCGGGCAATAGATGGGATAGGTGCCCCAGGACTAGAAATTAGGCATTTAACTAATAGGAATGTGGAAACCCCCGGGCAGAACTACGCTCAGGATAGCCGCTGTCTGCGTTGGGATTCAGATCTCCAATCTCTAGACTTGCTGCAGTCACTCTCGTGGTCATGGGGCGCGATTTAATGAACATTGTTATACCGTGGGACGGTTATCAATGTGAATTTCCCTCCCTGACACATAATGTGCTCCAAATCTCTATTGTTCCTTCACATACTATCCGGTTATAGTCCACGTCTTTTATCAGTACTTACAGTAGATACGGGGTGGCTGATGAAACCTGAAAATTATACACACACACAGTGGACATCAAAACAGGCACTGAAAAATATAACAGGTAAAACAATTACTACATGTGATTAATAATAATAATAATAATGTTATTGGTTTTACGTCCCTTTTAACTACTCTGGCTTTTAGAGACACCGGGGTGCTGGAATTTTGTCCCGAAGGGGATTTTTAACGTGCCAGTAAATCTATTGACATGGCTCCCTCACATGTTCGCATCCTCAAATGCCAGCTGACTGTGCCAGGATTCGAACCTGCAACCTTGGGAACAGCATGCAAGAACGTTACCGCTAGGCCACACAGCCCAGTCACGTGTGATAACAGGAGCATATATGAAGTGAGTAAGATTTTGATTCTTTTGATTTGATATATTTATTTCCACTGCAACACTTAGGGCCTTAGAGCTCCTTTACAGTAACGCCCTACATACAATAAGATTAGGGCTTATAAAATTCAAACAATTCGCTAACATTCACAATATAAATAATAACAGTCTAACAATGATAAAATGATGAATAAAATAATATAAGAAACATATACAAAATTGTGCATACATACACAGTCTCAGCCTGACAAACAAACACCATATACAAGAAATATATTAACGTTGGTAGGTTGTCAGCTAATGCCCTGATGTTATAATTGAACATAAAACTAACCTTTAAACAAAATGCAATAATCAGATGTGAAAGGTATACTGGTCCAAGAAGCAGGATGAAATACGACTTTTGAGTGCTGCAGTGCTTCCAATGTTGAAGAACTTGTATAAATCGAAGGTGTTGAAGTGGTCTGAGGCGGTGCAAACACAATATTTATTGAACTTCATGGTTCGTTGGATAGGAATCTGGAGTGTATCTATTTTCTCGATTATGAACATAATTCACTGGTGTAACGGCATTGTAGAGAGAGGAATAGAAATGGAAAATGATGCCTTCCAACTAAACAGCAATAAGTGCATCTATATTAATGTACGGTACGAAAGGAATTTGCAAAATATACTATGCCTAAAGTAGGCATACGTATAGTCTGTTGTGAAAGCTGTACATTAGCCGAGCAAGTAAGAAGTAGAAATATTGGAAGTAGTGCAAATTGTGAATATGTATGAGTATGAATAGGAAATGTTAGATAGAAATGAAGATCCACGTGGATTCCTTAGTGAGACAGATGAAACTACGAACTTCATCGCCAAAAGTGTAAAGAGGATTCGAACCTGTGAACTTCGGACTTGCACGACTTAACGGACACGGTTATTATTATTATTATTATTATTATTATTATTATTATTACCGTATTATTGATGTGTAACATCTTTCCGCTCGGTTGCTGGATAGTTTTGTGGGAGGGGTTTTGAAAATTGGGGACGGAAGTGGATCGAACGGAAATGGATCGAACGGAAGTGGAAGTGGATCGGACGGAAGTGAAGACGCACTGCCAGCTGGATGTACAATTGAAAATGTGTGTATTGGAAACAAGGCAGTGTGTGCTCTGTAGCGCGAGAATGTTATGGCAATACAGTAGGCAGTGCATTTAGCAGGCACTGGTTTGACGAGCACAGTGGCAAATGTTTCACCGACTTTCATTTGTCATTGAGCAGTTTATGAAGCTTCACGTTCAAGGTTGAATATCACATGGGGTAGGACAAAGACGACAAATGACATTTAAGTAAGCGGCATTATTGTCAAGCTGTGGGTGAATAGTCAAATATTAAATGCATAACAGAATGTTGTTATATGAGTGAAATAAAAGCTGTATTTTCATTATATGTGAGACTAGATCATTTCATGATTGTAGGAAGCCATGTTTTGATTGTTTACGAAGAACTGTGTGAGAGCCTTGAGAATAATGAATGTTATAGTTACTGAGGAATGTGTTCACAGTATTTGAGAGTACTGTCGACGTTGTGTGTCACTTTGTTATTATGAATTATTAATGTAAAAGGAAGGAAGGAAGCTTGTAGTTTTGCGTGTCCGTTAATCTCACGATCATGATCCACGGTACCTCCCTTTTACGTGGAATGCGAACCACTGGACATGGCATTTCAATTCGAAAATCTCACATGTATTGACCGGGAATCAAACCCGGTCTACCTTGGTGAGGGACTAACAGCTTGACCGCTGCGCCACAAATGTGACAGTAGCATATCTCCAATTCAATCTATACATTCATCATAGTACCAGTATGAAAATGGAATGTAAATTAAGATTTTAAGAATGTCCAAGCTGTGTAGTATACGAGTAGGATAACATGTCAGATGTTACACATCATATGCGACTGCTGTAAGGCTCGTATTTTTTTAATATATATGAAATGTACATAAAAATACAAAACCATCACCGTCGGACTCCTTGCGAGCCAAAGATATGATCTCAAGATATTCAGAGTCACTGGAGATATAAAACGTTTCATACTGTGTGCTTGCAGTACCAAGGAGGGCAGCCTTTTGCATTAACTGGATATGGTTCCTCTTCAAGCCAAGGCTCTTCTTTGCATTATCCCAGTCCTTTGTGACTAAACCAGTCACAGAGACCACAACTGGGATAACGAAAACTTCCTTTAAACCATATATGTGACTGAGCTCAGCGGCAGGTGGCTGGTATTTGCGCCTTTTCTCGGTCATCGTTTTCTGTAAGATTCCATCGAGTGGAACAGCAACATTGTCGATGGTAACCTTGTGTGCGAATATCACAAGGTCTGTTCTGTTGGCTTCTACAGAACGGTCAGTTATTCCTGTGGAGTCCCATAAGATCTTGGCTTTGTCATTGTTCAGAACCTGATCAGGTCTGCATTTATAATATGGGATTTCCTTCTCAACAAAACCGTATCGCAGCGCAAAAGCTTCATGAACTACTTTCGCTACGTTGTTATGCCACTCCAAGTACAGTATTATAAGCGTTTGGTATCCCCCGTGATTATTATTATTATTATTCTTTCTTCGATGCGGCCAACTAGGGACCACGTCAGTTCAACTGTCTCTTCTTCCGAGCTCTAACTACCGCCCAGTGTTCCCGCATTCGTCTCCGGTGTTGTTCTTTTCTCTCTTAGGACCACCCCTTTCTTTCAGCTGTGGCTTTTCCTGGATACCTTTGTGCGTACGTAGTTTTTCCTGAAGTGGAACACGCTCCTGGATATCTTTAGGGGAAATTTCCATTTCACGTAGATCGTTCTCAACTTCCGTAAACCATGCCCCTTTGGTTTTCTTATCTTGAAAGTACGTCAATATCCGATTTGATATCCTGCCTGGGCTCATTCGTGTCACGTGGCTATAAAAGGAAATCCTTTTTCGAATCGTGCCACTGATCTTCTCCACCTGCTTGTACAATTCGTGGTTGTGACGACTTCTGTACTAGCTGTTTTCTTTGATGGGACCCAGGATTATTATTATTATTATTATTATTATTATTATTATTATTATTATTATTATTATAACCAAGAATGTCGAATGTACTGTAGTGTCAAACGCTTGTATCACAGATCTGCATCACAGGACAATGATGACCCTTTACACCGCACTGTCAGGTCAGCACAAAGGGCTTGTTAATTACCGGCGACAAGAAGAGCCATTGACAAGCTGATATCGCATTACTCAGAGTGTGGTTCGCTCACCAGACGGCGACACCGGCGGTATATGGTGTGAAGCGAAGTAATATATCCTCTTTTTAAACAAGGTGATCAATGAATTCAAGCAACTCACACACATTAAATAAGAAGGAATATACAGGGCAGATAAGATCAACCGAGGCAAAATATTTCTTGAGGCGCTAAAGGAATCGACATTCTGTTTTCACTCTGTTGCATAGAGGCAGATGATCTAGCTGTTCTGCCCCTTAAAACTCTAATAAATAAATAACTCTGTTGTTTAAAGTGCTGGCCATCTCATGGTGTAGCGGCTAGCCCCAGATATCCATGTTCTATTCCTGGCTCTATCAAGAAATTTAATTCTGGTCGGAGGGCTGGAAAGGGGTGCACTCAGTCTAGTGAGAAGAGATGGGTTCGATTCCCACCTAATCCATCCTGGAAGTGATGCTCCGTTGTTTCCTGTCTTCTACTCCTGGCAAATGCCGGGATGGTTCCTAAATTAACGCCATAGCCTTCTCCTTTCTATTCATCACCTGAATTACAAATACATACACTAATGCAGCCATCATAATAACACAGATAGTCAGACAAAATTGCCCCCACCCACATCCAACTATACGAGGCTGAATGACCACGACGTCCAAGCCCCTCAAATGACACAACAACAATGAATAAAGTGCTCATAAAATAATGTGGAGTGTTGTGGAAATATTCATCTTGAAGTTAGGCTCGTGGCGTAGTCGTGCTCGTTCAATCGTGCACCACGGCCGAAAGGGCAGCTGCAGCAAGTCTAAAGATCGTAGGTTCAAATTCTGGCGCTGACAGCGGCTATCCTGAGTGTAGTTTTGTCCCGGGTTTTTCTACATTCCCTTCAGGTAAATGCTGGGATAGTACTTTACTTCAAGTCCTTGGGGCACCTACCTCATCTCTGTCGTTAATAACAGCTACACACACTAATACTTTCATCACAGAAATACAGGTTGCCAGACAAATTCAACACACACCCAACTACACGGGGATGATGACTAATATGTCCCAAGACCCTAAAATAAACTAACAACATCTTGAAGATAACATACAGTAGTGTGAATATTAATGTAAACAGAGATGGACAATCACTTTTTCGACGTTCAGTTCCTCAATCACTTCAGTTCTGGGGCAAATTTTTCTCTAAACTTTGGATGTACTTGTCGCTGTTCATAATTCCATCAACAGGAACCAAACAGTTAGGCCCCGTGAATGTAAAACAGCCACAAAACATGTCTTATGTGTATCGGTAAAACTTTCTCATTTTTCCTCCTAATTATATTACAAACAGAATCCAAACTTACAGTACATTCAGCTGATTTATCTCTGAGCAATACCCCTAAATTCGTGGAGGGTTATAATCTTACTTCTCTTCTTTGGTGATATATCCATTATGACTGATTAAATCTACTCACTGAATGAAGTTTCAAACAGCTATAAACACTTGCCAAGTATGAACTTTCAGACCCAAGCAATAAGAGTATTTACTACAATTACGTATCTCAACAATGGGTATCCATGTTGTTGTTCAGAATTGGCGGCTAACCAGTGGCGTTTTCTCCAATACCACGGGGTAAGCACCGCTTACCTAGCATATTCTCATAAAAATAAAGTTCATATTACGACTTTCTAACGCGCGAGGAACAGGAAAATCGAAGCTTTGAATGAAGTTCCTCGTTCTCTACCCCAGTTTTTCACGATCGCCCACCACTACTTTGTAGAGAAATTGGAAAGAGCGCGGCTGGTTGCTATGACAACGGCTCTTGTGTACCTCTAGGAGCCTTCTGGCGCTTCTGGCCCAAACACCGCTATGGCCGATGGAGTGGTACACTAAGAATGTCAGGTCGTCCTTGATTGGCTAAGGCAGGGGGTGTGGCGTTCCATAGCCACATGGCTGTCGTCAAGACAAGTCAAAGCTGGTAGCAAGGTCTGCTTCGATTCCTACAGCTTATCAAGCTTACCCGCGTGAGCATGGAACACCAGCACTGCTTGTTATTTGGCGCGCTTCTCCAGTCCCCACCCTCCATCGCGTGGTTGTTCACCCCAAGAGAAAGTTTCTGACCATCAGACCCCACCTTTGATGAGTGCGTTAGTTGCAATTCTGCTTCGTCCGGTATGGGCTACTCACAACTGTATGTTTTCGAGTGCAATTAGCAAAATTTAGTAAACGGTACCGTAACTAGATATTATTATGTATGAGTGTATAGTGCGTTGAACAAATTACCGTACTTCATAAATTATCATGTTTAGCGAGTAGTAGCCTACGTAAATATCCTTTTAGTTTGTAGTTCGTTGTGTAAGTTACGATTATCATATTTTAAAGTAAGAATGTTAATCGTTGAGAATGTGTGCGTGTGTTTATTATAATAGTAGCCAAATAAGCATAGAGTTAAATTAATATTTGTTACATGTAGGAACATTCTTTGCCATGGAAAATTATCCTGTATCTAGAGTAGACACTGCCAGTGACTGTATAGTGTGTGATATCCTAAATACGGATTTTAGTACCCGTCCTTTCGAACAGAAACGGGATATTATAAAGCGGGGAAGGCCAACACCGAACATTAATATCAGTACAACTGGTAAACATTATTTGAGGCATTTTCATACAAATCACTACGAGAAGCACACTTGGTTAGCGGGATGTAGTGACACAAATAAATTATTTTGTTGGCCTTGTCTCCTTTTCGGAACGGAAAAGAATGTATGGAGTAGGACTGGATACAATGACATGGGGAACTTCCATAAAGCCGTAAAGAAACACAGTTTATCACAAAATCATTTGCAGGCAATTGTTTCAGAAAAAACATTCGGCAAAGTGAGAATAGATTGTTTACTAGATCAGCAGAAGGACATTCGAAACCGCCAACACAACGAATTGGTACTTAAAACAGGGACATTCTAAAGCGTTTTGTAGATGTTGTGTGTTACCTAGCGAAACAAGAGCTCCCATTTAGAGGCCACAATGAATCAAGTGAGTCATCGAATCAAGGAAACTATGTAGAGCTAGTTAAACTCGTTAGTCAGTATGATTTGCCACTCAAACAACACTTAGAAAACTCGTCCGTTTTTACTGGGATGTCCAATATCATTCAGAATTATTTGATTGAAGCTGTATCAAGAATTGTTGGCCTAGAGATAAGAAATGAAATTGGTAAAGCTAAATATGTTTCTATAATTCTTGATGAAACTACAGACTTGAGTACTTTTTCTCAGTTGTCCTGTGTCTTTCGGTATGTAAGCACAGATTGTAAAGTTGAAGAAAGATTCATGGGTTTCATAGACGTTACAGAAAATCGTACTGCGGCTGCTTTGTACAAAATTGTGCAGACTTTCGTTGAAGAATATGACTGTAAAATTAAATTGATAGCGCAAAGTTACGACGGTGCTGCAGTTATGGCAGGTCATTTAAATGGTCTGCAGAGTAAAGTTTGAGACACTTATCCACACTCTATTTTTGTTCACTGCATGGCTCATAGATTAAATTTAGTGTTGTCCCAGTCATCGTGTGCAATTAAAGAATGCAGAATATTTTTCAGCACATTAAATGGTTTAGCAACTTTCTTTTCTAAGTCATCAAAACGAACGAAAGCACTCGATGAAGAGGTAAGCAGAAGGTTGCCTCGTTCTTCAATTCGTTGGAATTTTCATTCCCGATTAGTACGTACAGTACTGCCCCCGTAATTTGAATTATATTGAGACCACGGTGGCTGTATTGGAAAATATGAGTAAAGTTATGAATGTCATAGTTATGACGTGGATACTCATGACGTAGGCACGGATGACGTAGACTTCATACAAGCAGGCTGGTTGAGCTGAGATTCTTGGTGACGTCATGATTTTGTTCGAGAAAGATCCGAGATTTACGACGCAGTCGCAGGAAACAAGGTATTGTGCTAAGGAAGAAGTTACGCTATTGGAGGAGAGACTCGAACCAATGAACGATAGTTTGGAAGGAAGACGGAGATTGCTGAAACTACGATATTTGATTACTTTTGGCATGCAGATTTGTGGAAATCTATTTTCAGTTATGGCATTGATTTGGAATTTTGAAGAAATTAATTTTGAGTTTTTGAAATTTGAAAATCCGTCAAGTATAGCCAAAGTTAAAACTTCCAGCAATGACGCAGCAACAGGCTATGGAAGGGATGGATACGCCCCTTAAGAAGTTGATAAAAGGTCGTGCACAGGAGAGAGGAGCTCTCAGATCTCATATGTCAGATCGCATATATATTTCTGGTGATATATAGTTATTTTCAAGTGATTCAGTGCAGCAAGTTGTCTTTAGCGTGGTTAAAGCCCGGCGCATCGAACGAACTCGGAGCAGTTCCATTTTACGCTGCTCGAAACTAGGTGAAGTTGAAACGCTCACATTAACGTTTCCACCAGTCAAGATATCAAGCGCTAACTTCAGCCTGTATTATAATTCTATTGGGCAGTACAACATTGAAGTGTGTAGAAGATTTGAACAATTTCACAGTTATACTTCGAAAGATATTGGAACTTTAAGGCTGCCAACAAAAGTGATTTTCTCGCCACATGAGAAACACTTTTAAAATTCCACATTATACACTACGGCTGACACGTGGAGTGCAACAGTGATATTGGAGAATACGTTTGGTATTACAACGATACATTCGACTATGGAACATTATAATCTTGCAGTGCTTTCAATGATTATAACAGTAGTTGAGATGGAAGGCTAAGGCTTTAATGCAATTGGGACATATATCGTTGGAGTAAAGTAACAGCATGGAACTTCGTTAATCGTCTTTCTACAAAAGCGAGCATGTAGTGAACATCAAACTACACTCATGCATCGTGAATCCATCGCTGAATTATACCAGATAACAGTGGAAATATTTTCATAATCACAACTATGAATATTTCTGCGGAAATAACTACAATAAACTTCATGGCGAATTCCTGCAAGAACTTCAGGGAAATTTCAAGAGAGGCCAGGGTTGTCCCGGCGCACAAAGAAGAGTTTTGCCAGAAGGATGTTTTTCGTATCCACGGAGCAGTGCAATTTCGGAGGAGGAAGCAGTTCGATTCTCCGAGGACGCTGATTCCAAATTCGAGGACGGAGCACATCTTTACGCTGGTGAAATAGAACCAACAGCAGTTTTCTTTGAAAACTTTCCTCTAGATCTTCAATCAACAGATAAGGTAGTGGTGAACGTTTCTTGTATTATTTGAGTCTTGTAGCGATATCTGAGCAACCATTCTTCCCATATTTTCTGTCCTATCTTTTGCCCCATTTTCTTGATTGATATTTCTGTACTCAGTACACTTCGATGATTTATGCCTTTTTCTTCGATTTGTTGAGACATTGCTATGTCATTGGCATACTTAATAATTTTGGATCAGTTGAGACTGATGATTTAGATTCTTTCAGTAATTTGCATATTTTTGTAGTCACGATTTGACTGTAAAGTTAACGATTTGCTATGGCAGATTTGAATTCAGACAGCGTGTCATTTTATTAAAGTAATTCTATTCAGTAAATTACTTTGACCAGTTTTCTGTCATCCTCAAGAAAGAAGAATGATTAAAAGATTTTAGAGCGTTAAAATCTATTTCGATATCGACGATCTTTGAAATACTAGTCGTCTTATGAACATGATTGCAACATAGACATTTATCATTGCATTATAGACAATTTTCTGAAATATGAACTTTTATTTCGATTTATTGAATACACTATAGTAAATAACATTTGATAGGAGTTTTTCTCAATTCTAGATTGGAACAATAATGTTTGCATTCCACAATCTGATTGTATTCTATTCGACTATTTTGCAGTTTAGATGAACTTTGTTTGAAGATAGTATTTTTATACTGCGTTACTTTGAAGATGTTAATCTCAATTTTGATAGACCAGGCAGGAGTGTCTAATCGTACTTGCTATTAAATTTATTTGTGATTGGCAAATTTTTACTTCATATCGATTCATGAATGAAACCCACGAAGGTTAAATAATAACAGCCATTATTACAATTGATGAATATAAGAATTTTTAAAGAGGAACAATGGATGTATAATCGTTAGTTCAGTGGACGTGTAAAAGTCGCTGTTGAATAATGCCCTTGAATAATGAAGGAGGTTCCCACAATAATTAATGAAGTTGATGAATTAATAAGTGGAGGATTTTGTGTGTAGTTTGGAAGATTTTTATTCCATATATATGAAGATATATGATGAATTTTGGGCCAATTTTGTGCAATTTTGTGCGTTATAAGCGAAGTATTTTCCCGCTGAATGTTGTTCTTGTTCTTTGAAAGATTATTCATATGAAGATACTGTTAAAATTAACAAGAGTGTTAAATAATTTGAGATAAAGATTTTGAATGGAGGTTACCGTCACAAATATTAATAATTATTATTAAACCTTATTAAACCTGAATTTGACAGTTAAATATAACTAACCTTCATTGGTCGATTATATCACCACGATTTAAGTAATTATCAACCGGATAAACGTGTGGTTTAATGTATTTCTTGTATAAATAATATAAACAATATAATATTGTAAAATAATTTTGTAAATATCTTTGTTAAATAATTTGAAATGATAGTGATTAATACAGGCGTGTATAAAATTTTCAATTGTCTTTTGACATTGTTATAAACAATTTATTATTGTTATAAATAATTAATGAACTTTTGTTATTAACATTTAGAGTTTTGTTTTTTTTATACTCTAAACAACGCTAATTAAGCAAGTGGTTTGAACAAATAATCATGATTTGGGATTGTTGGAGTAATCCACTGGTGTTTGAATGAAGCATGTAAGACATTTGCGTGATAATATTTCAGTTGAGATGTGAACATTTACGTATTTGAAAAGGAGAGCCAAGCTCTGAGGTAACACGCTTATGCTAGGGTTGAACGAACGGGAGTCCGCTTTGACGATACAGGTGCATTGCAGCTGGCCCGGACAACTGTGTTACAGAGGCCAAGGACGTTCCATAATAGCCTTGTGGCTATAAATAAAATGTGAAGTATATAAACACGCAAAACAATTGATATATGTGTCTCATCCCAAATCCCGTTTCCATCCCCAGTGCATTATTATTTTACGTTGCTATGAGCTTGAGAAAGCTTAAACATTATATGTAGAGAATACAGGTCCTACAGGAGGACATGGTGATGTGGTCGATGGCTTCTGATTGCCACGTTGATTTTGTTGTTTTTTCTTTGTTAAATCATTCTTTATGTGAAATAAATTATTGTGCAGTTTAAAGTTTCTCGTCTTCGTTCTGGTTCATTTTAAATATCATGGTGGAGGTTATTGTGTGGGCATACTTTTAAATGATCCAGTTGACAACCCAGTCCCCGAGATAAATTTAAGAGGTAAGTAAAGGTAAGTATGAACCCCCGTATATTTTGGTGTGTTCCACAATAATTTTCTTGTTAACTATTGTGCTCTAATCTCGATAGTATCTGTCAGTGCCATTTTCATTGATGTAGCTGTGCCGGTGCGTTTGATTATTGGCAATCCGATTGAGGGGGCGGATATCTGACAGCCTACTATCCGGGTTATCGGGTACAGTAGGATTGGCGACCCTAAAACGTGGGGCTTGTTATACAAAACTGGATTACCAAGTAGGATTGGCGCCGCAATTCGGTGGGGCACGATTGTCTCGATGGGCACGATCAGCAAAACATTGGATTACCAAGTTATTGCAGTAGAATTGACACCGCAATTTTTGTGGAGTGTTCGAATAACATTGGATTACCAAGTTATCGATGTCAAAGGGATTGTGAAGACTCAAATAAAGAGGTTGATTCTTTGTTAGATGTCTTAGCCAATTGTAGAATTTGAGAGTGTGATTATATAGGAATAAATGTTGTGTTGTATTAGGAAAATTACACTCAGAAAAGATCAGATCTTATACGACTTGAAAGAGGTTAAATAGGCTGGAAACTTAGAAAAATCGCCTATGATCTGGAATCTTATTTTATTTGACCGGCTTATGACATGTGTTAGTCATATTAAAGATAAAATTAAACTATTTGGATTACAAATGTAAATTATTTGTGTTAGGATATTTTAAAATGAACCAAAGAAACATGAACATGTGCTTGAGTTTATTTCAACATGAAGTGTCTACGAAGGTTAATTATAAGGTAATTATAAGTTAGATTTAAGACAGAAAATTGCTCAAAACTTATATATGGTGAAAAATGTTGCTCAGATGTTGTTATTTTGCTCTGTTTGATGTATGTCCCTAAAGCAGTTTATTACTGAAATATTATTGAAATGGCAGACGAGAGTCTGAGAAAAATGTTGGAAGAGATGGAAGTTAGGAATGCTAGCCGAATGAAGCAGATGATGGAGGAGAATGCTAGTAATATGTCTGCTAATTTGTCTATTAGAATGGAGGAGATGGAAGCTAGGAATGCTAGTAATTTGTCTATTAGGCTGGATGAAAGTTTGAAAGTTCTTCAGACCAGTTCTGCAAACTTAGAAAATAATATGTCGCGTTTACAGATCAATACCCAGGGAATCGAGAATGCTGTAACTGACATGCGCACAGACGTGTCCAATGTCCATAAAGATTTATCCAATGTGCATAAAGATGTGTCTGATGTTAAAAATGATGTGTCTAAGGTACAAAAAGATCTTACCATGTTGAATCTTGATGTTGCTAATGTCCGGGGTGATATTTCATGTGCTAGAGCTGAAGTAATTGTTGTAAGGAATGATGTTGCTACTGTACAAGACAAAGTAGAAGAAGTTCAAAGAGAGGTTAGTAATGTTCGAACTGATGTGTCAAATGTTCAAGTAGACATCAATAATATTCATTCAGATGTTAACGATATGCAAAGCGATATTAATAAAATACAAGTAGAAGTCAATACTGTTTTTGTAGACATTGCTAAAGTTCAGACTGATGTTAACAAAGTTAGGGAGGAAATTGAAACTTCAAAAACACTTTGTACTCGTAACATTAGTGCATTAACAACTCGGTTAGTTGACGAGTCTGTTAGGAAAACAGCTTCTTTAGCTGGCTTAAAATACGATGTAGAGGTCATGAGAACCCAAGTATTAGATCACAATCGTTTACTTAAGGAGGACATCGAAGTAGATATTGCAGAAATGTTAACTGCAAATGTAACGGTGTGGAAAGATGAATGGAACAGGTCAAGTGGGGAACATGTAGATCAGATTCAGGAACGAATTGAAAGAAAACTTGCCAGTACACAAGTAGACATTAATAACGAAGTAGTTCAGATTAGGAAAGACTTGAATGTAAGGATGGATTCGCTATCCGAAAAGCAGGTAGAGGATAGAACTCAAATAGGTCAGGACGTGCAAGCATTAAAAACTGCGTTAGAGGAACAGATTCATAAGGTTGTCTCTGATGTTAATGAAACTACGAGCAAGCTGCAGAATTTGAAACTAGGAGAAGCTAGCATGATGGAAACCTATAAGGAAGAGTTGATTAGGAAAGTCATCACGGAAATCACAGACAAGGATACCGAAGGATTGACTGGTGAAGAGGAGAGAAATTACGTGAGAAGAGGTCACCTTACTACAGAAGAGAGAGATATTAATCCGGAGGAACGTATATCCAGATTCAGGGAAGAAGAAGAGGATCGGAATATTGAACCCGAATGGAAGTATCGTGATAGTGGGAGGAATTATATGGATTCATATCCGAGAAATGTGACAGTCATCCGGAATTTTGAAGACAAACCTCAAAAATTTAGCAACACTGATAGTCTCACACCGATCGAATATATCAGGAATCTTAAAGACTACTTTATAGAAGCCCACATTCCTAGAGAGAGAGAGATGAGAATCGTAGAAAGATTTCTAGCTGGAGGACCCCTTGAATGGTTTAGAGCATTTCGGTACACTTTCAGCAATTTTGACGAATTTGCAGAGGCACTGATAAAACGATTCTGGTCAATAGAAGCTCAGAATTCGTTAAGAGCTGAGGTATACTCGAGGAAGTATTCAGGTACTCTTCCAACACGGTACGCTGATTTCTTCACGAGTCAACTATCACGCTTGAGATTTTTGCAACCCCCATTGTCAACAGAGCAGTTGATAGATGCGATTTCACGTATGCTGCCTGTGGAGGTAAGAAGACTGATCATATCGTCAAATATCAGAGATTTGACAAGTATGGACGAATTGTTGAGAAGGCTTGACTACACGAGTCCAATGCCAAATTTGGTACAAAAAGGTCAGAGGCACAAATTCAAAGACGTTAATACGGTCTACATGGATCAAGTGCAGCAAACTGATAAGCCTGAGGAAGGAAAAACTGAAAATGTAGGTCCTCACAGGAATAATTATTTCCGCAACCACAGATCCCAAGGTTACCGTCCATATCAGCAAAGACGAGGCTGGAATAATAATAGAGGGAATTACAACAACGGAAGAGGTAGATACTACAACAATGGTTATAATAGAAATTATAACAGAAATAACCAGTACCAGAATCAGAATCAGAATTCTCAAGGTCAGGTTATGACACCCGACAAGTATCAAGAAAGAGAGAAAGAAAGTCAGCAGTATCTGAAGGAATTACGAGAAAAGGAAGCTGAAAATCAAAAGAAAAGACAGGATGTAGTGATCGATCCTGGTCCTTCTACAAGTCAGCAGGGGAACTTTGAGATTGGTAACACAAAAAAAACGCCGATTTCTCAACGACAGTGAGAAACTATGAATACATTGCCACACCACACCTGATTACCATTAACGAAATTTACGAAGTAACTGATGAGGATTTATTAGAAGAGAGGGGATCGTCAAAGAGGAAAGACCATGTGCATTACCTATTATTTCTGTACTGATAGATGGCCAACAGTATAAAGCTCTTATGGATACTGGTGCAATTATTTCTATCATTTCTGATGATTGCTATCAAAGTCTGTTAAAAGGAGAAAACATGACAGTTTTACCAGTTTCTACCGTCAAAGTGAGAGGAATTTTCCAAGACAAGGCAGTGAAATGCAAGATCCAAGTGCTGTTGAACTTTGAAATTAATGGAAGGAATTATGAACAGATCTTTATTGTGGTTAACAAGATCCATTTCGATATTGTGCTAGGAATCGATTTTATATCGAAAGTTGGAGCCATTATTGATATGAAGAATAGAAGTATTAGCTTTAATGATGGGTACATGATCATAGAAGAGATCGAAGAACAGGACGTGAAAAACAGTCTGGAGATAGACCTTAGGGAAGAAATTTTAAATACCATTATTAACGACGTAGAGAATATAACAGAAATACCCAGTAGAAAAACTGAAGGATTTGAAGAAATTCAGGGGGAATTTGAAGATTTGATAAAGGAATTCCAAGATATTTTCGATGAAAAGCCTGGATTGATTAAAGACTATAAGTATAAGATAAGGCTGACCGATGAAACCCCTTACCAAAAGAAAATATACCCCATACCTGAGAAATACTATCAAGAAGTACGAGGGTTGATCAGAAAAATGGAGGTAGACGGGATTATTAAAAAACAGGCGTCGTCTTACATAAACCCCATCACTGTGGTGAAGAAAAGTAATGGTCAGATACGTCTTTGTCTCGATGCTCGGACCATCAACTTGAAGATTCTTCCAGAAAATGACCGACCACCTAAGATCAGAGATCTGCTTAGAAAGTTCAAAGGGAAAGCATGTTTCAGTGTTCTTGACTTGACATCTTCGTTTTACCAAGTTCAACTGGAGGAAGAAAGTATGCAGTACACTGGATTCCTATTTGACCAGACGTCATGGGTCTTTGTGAGAATGCCTTTTGGAATGGTCAACAGTGGACCAGCACTCATTCGAGCACTTGATAGCAAGCTCACTGACGAAGTAAAGTAGAATGTAATCTGTTACATTGACGATTTAATTGTATCTTCATCCAACGCCGCAGAACATTTAGTGCACTTGAGAAAGTTGTTTGAAAATTTAAGGGAAGCCAGTATCAAGGTCAATTTTGGAAAATGTCAATTCTTGAAGAAGGAGATCAATTACTTGGGGCATACCATTGATAAGGATGGATATCATCCAAACATGCAGAAAGTAGATGCAATCACAAGATTCCCAAAGCCAACTAAGGTGAAACAAGTCAGAGAATTTGTAGGCGCATGCCAATTCATTAGCAGCCACTGTCCGAGATACTCTGAAATTATGGCTCCTCTGTATGATTTACTCAAGAAAAATAATAGATGGAAATGGAGTACCGCAGCAGACGAGGCTTTTGAGAAAGCAAAGGAGATGCTCAGAAACAACGTCAAACTGGAGTACCCAGACTTTGAGAAGGTGTTCTATATAGAGTCTGATGCATCAAGGATAGGCATTAGTGCAGTCTTATACCAAAAAGACGAGGCAGGCAACAAGCACTACATTGCGTTCACTAGTCGAAAGTTAAAGAAACACGAGGAAAACTACTTTACGACAGAACTAGAAGCGTTAGCTTTTGTAACAGCTTTGCAAGCTTGGAAAAAAATGTTGCTGGGACATAAGGTTATCATTTTTACAGATCACAAAGCACTTCAGTTTATGCTGCAAACTGACATGTCTAGTGATAGATTGACACGTTGGGCTTTGTTCACCCAACAGTTTAACGTCACTATCATCCATCAGCCTGGGAAAGATAACTTACTGGCTGATGCTTTATCACGTAACCCTATCAAAAATGTGCAGATACACCATGTACAATTGGAGCAGCAAGATCAAGAGACCGTTAGGAGGTTAGCCCGAATCGGTGTGTCACAGAAGAGACACGCTCCAATCAGGAAAATGTACAGGTTCCTTAAGGGTTACATGGACAATACTGATGTTGACTATGCAGCTACACAGAGAGATTCACGATACTTTGTCTTGAGTGGAGACATCGTATGTAAGTATGCTGACTCTGCGCATACAAAGCTTCGAATAGTCGTGCCACCTAAACTTGTTGTCAATTTAGTGTGGGTAGCTCATCACGCAACTGGACATACGGGTTTAGATAAGACTCTTGATACTCTTAAAGAGAGGTTTATTTGGACTAACATGCGTTCCAGCATTGCTAATGTCATTCGTTCATGTGATAAATGTCAAAGATCAAAGTATGCTTCCGCTCTATTGAAAGGAAAACCTAAGGCTATGATTCCCTCTAAACCGAATGAACTCATGGCGACAGACATATTTGGTCCTTGTCCGAAGGGATATCAGGGTAATCAGTATCTGTTGGTTACCGTGGATGTCTTCTCAAAATTTGTAACAATGAGTCCCATGCAAAAAGCTAACACGAGGAACGTTGTAAGCAGACTGGAACATGCTGTATTTCCAAAAGCTGGTAAACCAGAATATTTACTTTCGGATCATGGAGCTCAGTTTACATCCTTAGAATTTGCTGCAGATATGGAAAGGCTTGGTATTAAGCACATATTTTCAAGCGTGCGATATCCGGAATCGAATTCTTCGGAAAGATATATGGCTGAATTTTCGAAATTCTGTCGAATTTTCTGTCCGAATGATCATTCTGGTTGGGTGAGATTTGTACCCCTTATTGAGGAATGTCTAAATTCTACCGTGCAGGAGAGCACAGGAGAGGTGCCAATGAGACTTCATCTAGGAAGAAACCCAGAAAGGCCGTGGGATAATCTTTTTAACCACGTTCCTAGAGATCCCGACTTAGGAAGGCAGCAGAGAATAGACAGAGCGAAGGAACAACTACAGAAAGCAGCACAAAAACGACTGAAAAGAGTAGCTGGAAAACGTTTTGGTGCTCCCTTAGAAATTGGAAATCTGGTATTATTACGCAGACCTGTCAAGGCTGACGTGGGTAAGAAAATCTATCCCAAGTTTGGAATAGTGTTCATGGGTCCGTTCAGAATTACGAATGCCTATGGAAACAACTGTTATGAACTTTACGATGATAAGAATAATGTCGTTTATGGCAAGTTCAATGCTGGGAACTTGAAGAAATATTATCCTAGAGTAAGCCAATAATAATTCAATTTCGTGTTCAAGTGAATTCTGATACTTATAACACAGAGTTTAAAAACAATTTGCAACTGTTTTTAAAACGTGGTGAAGGGAGAATGCCCCCGTAATATGAATTATATTGAGACCACGGTGGCTGTATTGGAAAATATGAGTAAAGTTATGAATGTCATAGTTATGACGTGGATACTCATGACGTAGGCACGGATGACGTAGACTTCATACAAGCAGGCTGGTTGAGCTGAGATTCTTGGTGACGTCATGATTTTGTTCGAGAAAGATCCGAGATTTACGACGCAGTCGCAGGAAACAAGGTATTGTGCTAAGGAAGAAGTTACGCTATTGGAGGAGAGACTCGAACCAATGAACGATAGTTTGGAAGGAAGACGGAGATTGCTGAAACTACGATATTTGATTACTTTTGGCATGCAGATTTGTGGAAATCTATTTTCAGTTATGGCATTGATTTGGAATTTTGAAGAAATTAATTTTGAGTTTTTGAAATTTGAAAATCCGTCAAGTATAGCCAAAGTTAAAACTTCCAGCAATGACGCAGCAACAGGCTATGGAAGGGATGGATACGCCCCTTAAGAAGTTGATAAAAGGTCGTGCACAGGAGAGAGGAGCTCTCAGATCTCATATGTCAGATCGCATATATATTTCTGGTGATATATAGTTATTTTCAAGTGATTCAGTGCAGCAAGTTGTCTTTAGCGTGGTTAAAGCCCGGCGCATCGAACGAACTCGGAGCAGTTCCATTTTACGCTGCTCGAAACTAGGTGAAGTTGAAACGCTCACATTAACGTTTCCACCAGTCAAGATATCAAGCGCTAACTTCAGCCTGTATTATAATTCTATTGGGCAGTACAACATTGAAGTGTGTAGAAGATTTGAACAATTTCACAGTTATACTTCGAAAGATATTGGAACTTTAAGGCTGCCAACAAAAGTGATTTTCTCGCCACATGAGAAACACTTTTAAAATTCCACATTATACACTACGGCTGACACGTGGAGTGCAACAGTGATATTGGAGAATACGTTTGGTATTACAACGATACATTCGACTATGGAACATTATAATCTTGCAGTGCTTTCAATGATTATAACAGTAGTTGAGATGGAAGGCTAAGGCTTTAATGCAATTGGGACATATATCGTTGGAGTAAAGTAACAGCATGGAACTTCGTTAATCGTCTTTCTACAAAAGCGAGCATGTAGTGAACATCCAACTACACTCATGCATCGTGAATCCATCGCTGAATTATACCAGATAACAGTGGAAATATTTTCATAATCCACAACTATGAATATTTCTGCGGAAATAACTACAATAAACTTCATGGCGAATTCCTGCAAGAACTTCAGGGAACTTTCAAGAGAGGCCAGGGTTGTCCCGGCGCACAAAGAAGAGTTTTGCCAGAAGGATGTTTTTCGTATCCACGGAGCAGTGCAATTTCGGAGGAGGAAGCAGTTCGATTCTCCGAGGACGCTGATTCCAAATTCGAGGACGGAGCACATCTTTACGCTGGTGAAATGGAACCAACAGCAGTTTTCTTTGAAAACTTTCCTCTAGATCTTCAATCAACAGATAAGGTAGTCGTGAACGTTTCTTGTATTATTTGAGTCTTGTAGCGATATCTGAGCAACCATTCTTCCCATATTTTCTGTCCTATCTTTTGCCCCATTTTCCTGATTGATATTTCTGTACTCAGTACACTTCGATGATTTATGCCTTTTTCTTCGATTTGTTGAGACATTGCTATGTCATTGGCATACTTAATAATTTTGGATCAGTTGAGACTGATGATTTAGATTCTTTCAGTAATTTGCATATTTTTGTAGTCACGATTTGACTGTAAAGTTAACGATTTGCTATAGCAGATTTGAATTCAGACAGCGTGTCATTTTATTAAAGTAATTCTATTCAGTAAATTACTTTGACCAATTTTCTGTCATCCTCAAGAAAGAAGAATGATTAAAAGATTTTAGAGCGTTAAAATCTATTTCGATATCGACGATCTTTGAAATACTAGTCGTCTTATGAACATGATTGCAACATAGACATTTATCATTGCATTATAGACAATTTTCTGAAATATGAACTTTTATTTCGATTTATTGAATACACTATAGTAAATAACATTTGATAGGAGTTTTTCTCAATTCTAGATTGGAACAATAATGTTTGCATTCCACAATCTGATTGTATTCTATTCGACTATTTTGCAGTTTAGATGAACTTTGTTTGAAGATAGTATTTTTATACTGCGTTACTTTGAAGATGTTAATCTCAATTTTGATAGACCAGGCAGGAGTGTCTAATCGTATTTGCTATTAAATTTATTTGTGATTGGCAAATTTTTACTTCATATCGATTCATGAATGAAACCCACGAAGGTTAAATAATAACAGCCATTATTACAATTGATGAATATAAGAATTTTTAAAGAGGAACAATGGATGTATAATCGTTAGTTCAGTGGACGTGTAAAAGTCGCTGTTGAATAATGCCCTTGAATAATGAAGGAGGTTCCCACAATAATTAATGAAGTTGATGAATTAATAAGTGGAGGTTTTTGTGTGTAGTTTGGAAGATTTTTATGCCATATATATGAAGATATATGATGAATTTTGGGCCAATTTTTGTGCAATTTTGTGCGTTATAAGCGAAGTATTTTCCCGCTGAATGTTGTTCTTGTTCTTTGAAAGATTATTCATATGAAGATACTGTTAAAATTAACAAGAGTGTTAAATAATTTGAGATAAAGATTTTGAATGGAGGTTACCGTCACAAATATTAATAATTATTATTAAACCTTATTAAACCTGAATTTGACAGTTAAATATAACTAACCTTCATTGGTCGATTATATCACCACGATTTAAGTAATTATCAACCGGATAAACGTGTGGTTTAATGTATTTCTTGTATAAATAATATAAACAATATAATATTGT
Source organism: Meconema thalassinum (assembly GCA_946902985.2). NCBI lineage: Eukaryota > Metazoa > Arthropoda > Insecta > Orthoptera > Tettigoniidae > Meconema > Meconema thalassinum. The sequence goes on along the minus strand of OX336388.2, from coordinate 509,709,098 downwards.
AAAATAATTTTGTAAATATCTTTGTTAAATAATTTGAAATGATAGTGATTAATACAGGCGTGTATAAAATTTTCAATTGTCTTTTGACATTGTTATAAACAATTTATTATTGTTATAAATAATTAATGAACTTTTGTTATTAACATTTAGAGTTTTGTTTTTTTTATACTCTAAACAACGCTAATTAAGCAAGTGGTTTGAACAAATAATCATGATTTGGGATTGTTGGAGTAATCCACTGGTGTTTGAATGAAGCATGTAAGACATTTGCGTGATAATATTTCAGTTGAGATGTGAACATTTACGTATTTGAAAAGGAGAGCCAAGCTCTGAGGTAACACGCTTATGCTAGGGTTGAACGAACGGGAGTCCGCTTTGACGATACAGGTGCATTGCAGCTGGCCCGGACAACTGTGTTACAGAGGCCAAGGACGTTCCATAATAGCCTTGTGGCTATAAATAAAATGTGAAGTATATAAACACGCAAAACAATTGATATATGTGTCTCATCCCAAATCCCGTTTCCATCCCCAGTGCATTATTATTTTACGTTGCTATGAGCTTGAGAAAGCTGAAACATTATATGTAGAGAATACAGGTCCTACAGGAGGACATGGTGATGTGGTCGATGGCTTCTGATTGCCGCGTTGATTTTGTTGTTTTTTCTTTGTTAAATCATTCTTTATGTGAAATAAATTATTCTGCAGTTTAAAGTTTCTCGTCTTCGTTCTGGTTCATTTTAAATATCATGGTGGAGGTTATTGTGTGGGCATACTTTTAAATGATCCAGTTGACAACCCAGTCCCCGAGATAAATTTAAGAGGTAAGTAAAGGTAAGTATGAACCCCCGTATATTTTGGTGTGTTCCACAATAATTTTCTTGTTAACTATTGTGCTCTAATCTCGATAGTATCTGTCAGTGCCATTTTCATTGATGTAGCTGTGCCGGTGCGTTTGATTATTGGCAATCCGATTGAGGGGGCGGATATCTGACAGCCTACTATCCGGGTTATCGGGTACAGTACATGACCATCGAATCGATTTGATTGCATTGTTTGATAAGATAACTGACCCTGATGAAAAATGGGACCAGGAATCGATGACAGCTGCCAATGGTTTTCAGGTATTATTGAAGAGCTTCGAGTTCAATTTTCTTTTGAATGTTTTCGCAGATATTTTCCCGCATAGTGAGGTTTTATTTGGGATAATTCAAACAAAAGCTCACGACGTTGGATACTGTAAGGATAAAGTAAATGAGTTCACTACCCTACTGAAAACTAAACGGGAAGATTTCTGCAAATTGTGGGGCTTAACAAATAGCGATATCGAAGTGCAGGAATCGAGCAAGAAACGCCTAAAGAACAACTTGGACGCTGAAACATCTTATCGAAGACTATACTTTGAAATCATAGACACGTTAGTGGAACAATTAAGTGATAGGTTCAGAAGCTTAGGATCTCTGCAGTTTTTGGAACTAAGAACTAAGAATTTTGTAACTTATAGGAACACTTTTCCTGAGTCTGGGCTTCAGTCTCTTAGGAGTATATATGCTAACTTTTTTGACTTCGTTGCTTTGAGAGCTCAACTCATTGCCGTATATCAATCAAGCGAATTCAGTGGGAAAAGTGCACAAGAACTTTCAATATTCATTAGTTTGAATGACTTAATTGGGGCGTATGGGGAAGTTTTTAACCTATGCAAACTAGTACTAACAATTCCGGCGTCTAGTGCATCAGTGGAAAGAACGTTTTCTACCATGAAACGTATAAAAACCTTCACCCGAAACTCAATGCATCAAGAAAGACTTTCACATCTCGCGCTTCTTTCCATTGAAAAGGAGTTGTTGTGCAGCCTACAGGGAGACACTGATTTTTACGACCGCGTAATTGATGAATTCGCTAAGAGGGAGAGAAGAATTGAACTTCGCTACAAGTGATCCGCCAAGGTAAACAGTGACTTTAATTAATTTTGTACTATTTGGTGCATGGATATTTCAAAATTAAGACTGCACAACAGGGATGGCAAATACATATTCACTTCACTTCTAATTTCTCGTCGTAGAAATCGCTTGCTTATAAGAAATGATCTCGATAATTTAGTGAGTGTTTTACTTTGAAATGCATATTTTTCAAATTATTTGAATAGTGTTTTACGTAATATATTTTTGCATTAATGGCAACTTCTTTTCTAATGCAATAACCAACAACTATTTCTTAAATAATGTGATACCGGTAAGTCTTTAAAATATTATTCAAATTATACGGATGTACATTTAAAATGATCTATCCTTTACACCTACTATTTGAATATAATGTGAATGATATTCAGAGCAACTTTTCGGGTTGTTGGTCTACTCCGAAGATTCCTACGCCGGCCGTGAAAGCCTACTTCAGTATAATTTGAGGGATATTTGCAAAGAAATATTAACCGAACATGCAATATAATGTCATTAGGTTATCTATTACTAGGAGCATGTTTATTATTTTAATGTTCACTTAGGTCCCATAATAGAACATAATAATGTTATTGGTTTTACGTCCATGTTAACTACTGAGGCTCTTAGAGACGCTGGGGTGCCGGAATTTTGCCCCGAAGGGAATCTTTAACGTGCCAGTAAATCTACTTACACGGCTTCTTCACATTTGCGCACCCTCAAATAGCGACTGAATGTGCCGGGTTTCCATCCCGCTATCTTGAGCTCAGCAGGCGAGAACGTTGCCACTGAGCCACGCAGCCAGTCATAATAGAAAATGTACGGGTAATAACCTGAACGTTTAGTTCCTTAGACCAAGAAATGCGAACAACAAATACACAAACTAATCGTCAAATAACACACGATCAGAAAAGCTCGCCAACCCTGTTGTTGAATAATTTACTCCGCACTTAATATAGTTACATGGATGTGCATGCCTGAAACTGGAAAGGGAATAATGGGCTGTGCTGTATTACAATTTCTTCATTTTTTTAATGTGAAGGTCTCATAATTATGTGTGTGCGGTAGAGTAGTTGATGCTACTTCAGACATCAACCTCTACGTTGACGAGGGCGTCGCTAGAACCGAGTGCTGAAGTTGCTTTAAGGTGCAAGCCTATACTTTGTCTTCTTCACAGCTTATCCTCGATAAAATACCACGCCACGCCACTGCGGCAAACAGTTGGTACCTCTTAATTACTTAAAAAACTAAATCTTCCTGCTTGTTCACATTAATATGCTCAAGATTGTACTGTAGTAAACGACTTAAAAGAACTACTGTATTTTGATTAGTGTTTACGGTGTCCACAGTGTATTGGAATGTAAGAAATGAAGACTTTCATATCGCAACCCATATACATGGAAGTTATTGAATTAAAATGTTTGACTCCAGCGGGACTCAAACCAGTGATCTCCGGCTTTGTACGTCAGTGTTGTGGCCACTTTCGATTTATGTATTTTCTTGCTGTTTTTTACGTTTTTCTTTTTCACTTTTTTCTGTTTATACTATTGTTAAGCTTTTTTTCTCGAAGACGTCACAAACAGCTGGTTCCCGATCCAGGAGAATTAACTACAGGAGTCTAAATTCCTGATGGCCCGGCCGGAAATCAAACCTGGGATCCTTCGGGACAAAGCCTAACACGCTAACCAATTAACCTATAAGGCATCCAACGTATAGAATGAAGCATTGGTCTTATGGCGCGTTAGGACAAGGTTGCCAGTATTGTTCCACTCCATGAGAAGATGCAGTACCGAGCGCTTCCGCACATTCAGCGATCGTACAGTGACGAAGACTTGAATTAAGTAGCCTGCTGTATAATAATACTAACAGTAACATAACACATACAGCGAAATAAAATTAAATGAACTATAACGTATGCTGAATGTAACATAAAAGAAACCAATCAGAATAAAATAAATATAGTACAAGCACAAGGATTGCACCCCATGCTGAACCTTCGAAACTTCTTTCATAGAATGCGCGGTCAATGAACTCTGGGTATGCAAGTAGAAAACTTCTTCCATTTTTCCTCTACAACTCTCAAACTGATATGACATGGTTATCTTTAAAGATAAAAGAGTTGGTTGCATGGGAACGTTTTCAATGATGCTACGTGGTTATGAGAGAATATTCAGAAGTTTTACCTACTGTACATTAAATTATGAATATTGCCAGTATAAAATATTTCAAGAATCCATCATCAAGACGATACATTGAGCTATACTTTTGTGTTAGGCGCCACAAAGACAATGTAACATGATATAAGATCGATTTTACTGAATAGGGTACACAATTTATCTTTTCTTCTAAAAATATGGTTATCTGAATTTTCTAGCAAGTTTAAGTAGTTCTAATATAGGACATAAACGATCGGAAAAACATATTTCTACCCAAATATGGTGTTTTTGGACCAAGAAAAATATTCGACTGATATGGCAACAGTGGATTGCCAGAAAATGACAGCGTCATACTGTACGTGTTTCACGTGTAGCAGAAAGAGAGAAGAGTATCCCTATTTAAACCACTGCTTCATTCTAAACATTGGATGCCTTATAGGAGCCGAACTCCACTGAGCTATAGAGGAACATTGTAATTTAAGTGGTCAGGCCACTGACGTACAAAACCTGTGGCAGCACGGAGAGAAAAGCTGCGAGTTTCCATTTTTGTATTTTGAGTTGTTGTATGGTAATGTATTGCGAGTATTTAGCCAAATGTATGCATCAGTATGGGATTCTGAACTTATTCCAAGTTCCGTACTCATTTTACTTGGTAGATAAATTGTACTTACGGTACTGATATAATGAAAAAAAATCCTCTCTGCACGCCGGAAGGCGGAGGTAGATTTCACCGGGCAAACTAGGGGACAGGCTATAATAGGCAAAATATGCAGGTTTTCGTAGAAGGATCAGACCTCATTTATTGCGAGAAAATATTTTACAATGTAATTGGAGCTCAATTAACTTTCCTTTCGTCTTACTAAGCATATTTTTACCATTTTATTGTCCTCGGGGGACGGTAACCTTCTTGCCATTTAGGGTCCATTTTTGATGTGTAACATCTTTCCGCTCGGTTGCTGGATAGTTTTGTGGGAGTGATTTTGAAAATTGGGGACGGAAGTGGATCGGAACGATCGAGCTGGCAGTGGTGATCGAACGGAAGTATGCACTGCCCGCTCGATCGATCGAACGGAAGTGTACTAGCTGGCAGTGGTGGAAAACGGAAGTATGCACTGCCCGCTCGATCAATCGAACGGAAGTGTACTAGCTGGCAGTGGTTGAAAACGGAAGTATGCACTGCCCGCTCGATCGATCGAACGGAAGTGTACTAGCTGGCAGTGGTGCAAAACGGAAGTATGCACTGCCCGCTCGATCGATCGATCCAGCGGGCAGTGGTACGAGAAACAATGAGCGCGCGGTGTCGGAAATTGATACCATGACGTAATCACGGCCATTTGGAATGTATATGACATACTGAACGGAAAACGCTCATGCGAACTCTGGTGTCAAGTGATTGAAACAAATGACATGGTACATGTTCGAAGTCTTCGTATCAGTATTTAAATGGTAAGATGCCTTAATATCAAACATTGTACGTAGTCGGCATTAACGGTATTATGTTTCTGCACAATGGCCATTCAAATATTAACCCACAGAACGGTAATGCAGTCATCAATATAATATAATCGTTGTGGCTATACGAGAATTGAGCAACCCTTCATGAACTATTACTGAATAAATTCTCTTTACTCACAAGAGGGCCTATTCATAAGGCATTTTAAACTCAATTTCACGCAGGAACATTATCGAAACAAGCAAAATAAAAAATGAAACTGAATTCCGTAATGCAGTATTATTGGAACGTGGAAATAAGTCACCATCTTGTGCACAATGTTTGCGTAGTTGAAATAGCCGTGGGGTTAGTGCTTATGACTGTGAAACTAGAGATCTAGGGTTCGAATCCCGGATGGGGTTGATGTTTTTGCTACAAGATTATCATTTTAAACGATATTTATCATATCAATATGACTCATTTTAACAGAATCCATATGAAATTACGTGTTGGTCTGTGAATGAAGAGGACCTGTTTATAAGGAATTTAAGGTTATGAGCGGTGTCGCGTCTATTAATCTAGTTGATCCATATCGTACTATTTATGTAGGCTAGTGCTGGGGGAAGCTACAAATCATCTAATAAAATGAGTTCCGTATTATAAACTACAATATCTGTAAAACACTCCCTTTTACAATAGATTAATATTTGTGCCAATAATAGTATAAAATACCGGTGTATCAACAATTTCACGTGAGGTTTCTTCTATGTCAGATGTTACACATCATATGCGACTACTGTAAGGCTCGTAATTTTAGGTAGATTTCATTAGAAAGCTAACTATTGCAATGGGTACCATGTTTCGACTTCCGGAAAATTTCGACATATCTTCGCGTTTCACATCCCCCAGACCCCAAAACCACCGTCAGTTCAAAAGTTTATATATAATTTATGTATATATGTATATATATATACAGTGTGGTCCTCCCGCCCCTTATTATTTAGTTTTATGAAACCCAACTAACACTGCATTTCCCCCGATGGTCGATATTGCTCTGCCCTCTGACTGTGTGACAGCAATGTAATTGGGTCATGGGTCTAGCAAAGAAAAACCGACCTTAAACTATTCCCCGCCAAATAGTATGGCCCATTCTACTAACATATGACTTATTGCTCCTTGAAATAACACACATACACGTAATACGATCGAATTAATAGCTTACGCCACGTGATCTGTAATAGTAGAAAGTTAAATCAACACCATAAACCGTGATTGAAGACTTTGAGATGGATTTAAACGTTTGAGGTGGACGGCTACAGTAACAACTGCAAGTGCAGCGCGCGCTTTTTACCATGCACTGGTGGCCGATGCGGTTAAAGCACGGCCGTAGACGGCGGGCGAAAATGGGTAGAATAGTGCATCGAATCCAGTGGTAGGCATACTTTTTTTTTAATGAAAGCCCACGCTCCATTTTAGTTGGGATGTAACTACATTGCCACATTCATTCCCTTACATGTATTTTTGTGAAGAGTGGGTAGAATTTTCCTGATTTATAAAGAGAATACGACCGAATTGATAGCTTTTGCCACGTGACCTGTAATGGCAGAAAATTAAAAAAACTGTCATGGATATTAACATAACATATCGACGTGTCGCTCTGGAGGTCCAGGTTCGATTCCCAGTTCTGCCAAGAAATCCAATACTGGTCTGAGGGCTGAAATTGGATACACTCAGCTTCGTGAAGCAAATCTGAGAAGAGGTGGGTTCGATTCCCACCTCAGAACCCTGGAAGTGGTTCTCTGTGGTTTCCCACTTCTGCTCCAGGCTATTGCCGGGACGGTTTCTAACTTAAGGCCCCAGCCGCCTCCTTCCCCATCCTCACCTTAATTGCTAATACATACATTATACAGACACCGCTATAGACAGGTTATCAGAGGAATTCTACACACACACACAAGTACACGGGGCTAAATGACCGCGATGTTCTAGCCCCTCTAATGAAACAAGATTCTGATCGCCGGTACACGTATTCTTTAAAATTTTCCGTGGTATTATTTTGTTCGTCGCCTCCGTAGCGTAGCGGTCAGCATGGTTAGCTGCCGCCCCGGAGGTCCTGGGTTCGATTCCCGGCTCTGCCACGAAATTTGAAAAAGTGGTATGAGGACTGAAACGGGGTCTACTCAGCCTCGGGTGGTCCAAATGAGTAGAGGGGGTTCGATTCCCCCTCAGCCATCCTCGAAGTGGTTTTCCGTGGTTTCCCACTTCGTCTTCGGGCAAATGCCGGGATGGTACCTTCTTAAAGGCCACGGCCGCCTCCTTCCCTCTTCCTTGCCTATCCATCCTCACCATCCCTTACCTTCCCTCATGAGGCCCCTGTTCGCTTTGCAGGTGAGGCCGCCTGGGCGAGGTGCCAAGCACACCTCACCAGTTGTATCCCTTCCGATTCGATGTTCCCAGCTCTAGGACACTGCCCGTAGAGGCGGTAGTGGTGAGTTCCCTCGCTGAGTCCGTGGGTTCCACCAACCTGGAGGGTAAACGACTAAAAAAATAAAATATGTTCGAACATAAATATTCATACATATCTGTCGAGATTTCGCAAGTTTTATGTACTGTGCCACTGCGCGAGCGATTGCGAATGTGGTGGCAACAGGATGGGGGCCCCACCTCACGGATCATTAGTCGTCAGGAACCATCTTCATGATACATATCCAAATAAATGGATAGGAAGAGGAGGACACTTTCACTGGCCTGCCAGATCACCCGATCTTACGCCACTTGACTTCTTCCTGTGGGGTCACTTAAAGCAGGTAGTATATGCACATGAGCCTGAAGATCCTGACCACCTTCGGCAACTAATCACCGAGGCATGCCAAGCTGTTACACCTCAGATGTTACAGCGTGCTAGACTGTCTGTAATACGTCGTGCTGAAATCTGCATCAACCAAGGTGGTCAACATTTCGAACACTTGCTACACTGAATATGCAGAGTACCTTGCCTTATTCCTACAGGGGGGTGTGGTGGCGCAGCGGTCAAGCTCTTCGCCTCTCACCAACGCCATGTCCTGTGGTTCGAATTCACGTAAAATGGAGATCCCGTGGCTTATGATCGCGAGATTAACGGTCACGCTAAACTACAAGCTTTCTTCCTACATACCATTATGTCATCGTCTAACCTGCCTACGTAGCATCGAATAAAAACGGTCCTTTTCAGGACCAAATAAAAATTCATTCATTGGAACAGGTAGATATGTGTCCGTAGTGCAGCTACTGTAAACGGCATTAAGTAAAAAAGAAATGAACTTACTTGCCTTGGGATCGAACCTGCTACATTGCAGCATGAATGACGTTACGGCAGAGATGCACGATTTAACGATCTTAGCTACTGTGAGCCGCGGTAAGATGTAGTCACGTATTGAGTCTATTTGTAGTCCTCATAGACACTTCATGTCTTTCGTAAGGCAGTGTTGTTTGGATGTGTCGATTTACACATTCGTTATAGTTGATGGCATTGAAATAACACTGCTGCCAATAATTTCGACATTATACGCGAGCATGAACTCAACCGTAAAGCTGTACTAGGCCAAGTACTAATGTTTTTAGGACGACTATGATATACGCGTTAGTTGGGTTGCCTTCCTCCAAAAAAAATAAGGGGCTGGTGGACCACACTGTGTATATATATATATATATATATATATATATATATATATATATATATATATATATATATATCAGTTTCTTGTGGACACGATAACTGCCGTAATTTTGCACCAATCACTTTGAATTTTTTACATAATATGTATCCCTATAAAATCTCGGTCGAGTTCGTTAATGGGCAAAATCAGTCGAAGGGGGTAAAAATGGGGGCATTTTTCGAAAAAGTGAAATATCACTATAGCTCTCTTAATATGTGAAATATCGAATCCCTTCGAAGTTCATATTATGTGTCGGATAAGTGCCAAAAATGTATGTTAAAACTTTTATTTGATAGCACCAACCATTGGCCAATGGGGTGGGAAAAAGTGTTTTTTTCGGGAAACATTAATCATATCTCTCTTAATAGGCACAATATCAAAACCGTACAAAATGGACAATATTCCCCTAATAATTACCTAAAACTTTTGTCTGATATTTTTTGATATGACCCACCATAACGCCAAGGGATGAGAAAAATGATTTCGGAATTATAAGAAAATGCCAAGAGCTATCAGAGGTTGCCATGGCAACACTACTAAATTAATGAGGGATGAGCCATCAGACGTTGCCATGAAAACGCACTTGCACGAGATCAGATTCAGATTTCCATCTGACTAAGTGTGAAGCGGCTTCGGTGACGTAACTGGTAGCATGCTGAACTTCTATGCCCAAGGTCGCAGGTTCAAAGCCGGCCAAAGTCGTCGGATTTTCAAAGAGCGCTGAAAATCCCTCAGTGTGCTTTCCTTCAGAGGGGAAGTCCAACGTTAGTTGCAAGTTACTGGTTGAGGTGGCATCTAGTAGCCAAGTTCACAGCTAGGTGTCGTTGACGGTATATTTGGTACCAACATTAGGAACTACTACTTGAAATTGCCCGTCTGCAGTCCTTACCTGAATTACAGACTAATACAGCCATCACAATTAACACCGTTTATCAGACAGATTCTACACACACCCAAAGTACACGGGGTTACGTCATGACCGCGTTGTCACAGCCCCTAAACTGAGGAACCAACCAACATCTCTACGGGAGATAAAATTTGACGTGAAGAAGTAACAGACTGTTAGATAGTTCCACATCAGTTCCAAACCTTGCATAAGGACGGTGTGACCACAAATATAAAAATGGACCCCAAATGACAAGAAGGTTACCGTCCCCCTAACACAATAAAATGAAAAGTGAATTGAGCTCCAATTACATTGTAAAATACTTTCTCGCAATAAATGAGGTCTGATCCTTCTACGAAACCCTGCATATTTTGCCTATTATAGCCTATCCCCTAGTTTGCCCGGTGAAATCTACCTCCGCCTTCCGGCGTGCCGAGAGGATTTTTTTTTTATACTTGTGGTCACACCGTCCTTATGCAAGGTTTGGAACTGATGTGTAACTATCTATCAGTCTGTTACTTCTTCACGTCAAATTTTATCTCCCGCAGAGATGTTGGTTGATTCCTCAGTTTAGGGCTGCGACAACGCGGACATGTAACCCCGTGTACTTTGGGTGTGTGTAGAATCTGTCTGATAAACGGTGTTAATTGTGATGGCTGTATTAGTCTGTAATTCAGGTAAGGACTGCAGACGGTCAATTTCAAGTAGTAGTGCCTAATGTTGGTACCAAATATACCGTCAACGACACCTAGCTGTGAACTTGGCTACTAGATGCCACCACAACCAGTAACTTGCAACGAACGTTGGACTTCCCCTCTGAAGGAAAGCATACTGAGGGATTTTCAGCGCTCTTTGAAAATCCGACGACTTTGGCCGGCTTTGAACCCGCGACCTTGGGCATAGAAGTTCAGCATGCTACCAGCTAGGCTACGTCACCGAAGCCGCTTCCCACATAGTCAGATGGAAAACTGAATGTGATCTCGTTGTCATGGCAACCTCTGATAGCTCATCCCTCATCAATTTAGAAGCGTTGTCATGGTAACCTCTGATGGTTCTTGGCATTTTCTTCTAATTCCGAAATCATTTTTCTCATCCCTTGGCGTAATAGTGGGTTGTATCAAAAATTCTTTCAGACAAAAGTTTTAGGTAATTATTAGGGTAATATCGTCCATTTTGTACGGTTTTGATATTGTGCCTATTAAGAGAGATATGATTAATGTTTCCCGAAAAACCCACTATTTTCCAACCCATTGGTCAATGGTTGGTGCTATCAAAAAACTTTTTCAACATACATTTTTGGCACTTGTCCGACACATAATATGAACTTTAAAGGGATTCGATCTTTCACATATTAAGATAGTTAAAGTGATATTTCACTTTTTCGAAAAAAGCCCTCCATTTTTACCCCCTTCGACCTTTATTTCCCATTAACGAACTTGACCGAGATTTTATAGGGATACATATTATTTAAAAAATTCAAAGTGATTGGTGCAAAATTACGGCAGTTATCGTGTCCAAAAAAACTGATATATATATACAAATATACATATATACATAAATTATATATAAACTTTTGAACTGACGGTGGTTTTGGGGTCTGGGGGATGTGAAACGCGAAGATATCTCGAAATTTTCCGGAAGTCGAAACATGGTACCCATTGCAATAGTTAGCTTTCTAATGAAATCTACCTAAAATACTGCAAAACTGTTAATACCGAGGTAATTAGTGGTCATGGCAGTGTCATGGATTAATTAGTGGTCAGTGCACACTTTCATACAAATATTACCGTACATAATTGACAGGGCTAAGACACCGTTCTTATTTCTTGAAGAAAAACATTTAGTGAATAAAATAAATTGTGATTATGATGATGATGATGACGATTTGAAAGAAATCAGTAATGGTTGAAAATATGCTGTAAAATATATGCTTGCTTAATTTCTTTAGTTGAATCATCTTGGATCTGATGGCAATAATTATTGTAATTTAATCGGGGAAATTCTTGAAGTACTTTACCTCGAATGTTGACATGTTCTTGGAATTGCGCCCAATGATGTAAGAAATCTGGAAGAAGACCAGTCAAAAATACATTTTCAGGTGTAGATTGCAATGATAATGCAGTGAAGCAACAGGGAATGGAACACCGATTGAAAGTATCAAATTGCTTTTCGTCATCCCTTCAACCCGGTTATTAGACAGAATCACTTTTGTAAGTATCTTATTTCATTTGTAAGCTATTTATTTCATTTAAGAAATGAATTTCATTGTTTTAAATTTCAATTTTGATTTTTATTATTTTACATTTGATATAATTACTTTAATTTTTATTTTCCATATTTTAAATTTGATTATGATTATTTAAGTATTGGTTTTTATTATTATAATTTGATTTACATTATTTTAATTTTGATGTCAATTATTTTTATGGTAAATATTTTTAATTTCGATTTTATTTTTCTCGTTTTAATTTTTATATTTAATTATAATTATAATTTTATATTTTTCTTTTTAAAATTGTATTCTTTACTTTATATTTTTTAATTTTAAATATCGGTATGTTATTTTATGCAGTACCGTATGTCGAGAAGACACAGAATTAAAATTTGGTTTTCCACAAGGAAATTCCTTGAAATTAGTCTGACAGATTCAACCATCATCACGTTTAATAATATATATGATCGTTACGACAGTGGTTGGTATTCTGACCACTATCCTATAAGAGGTTAAATCAAATCGAGCTGTTAAGTGATCACCATAGCACACCCACTGCTAGTGAGGTATGGTACGGAATAGTTGAGTCTATTCACGTTTAAAGTTTTCCATCTAGGAAATTAATCAGATATGAACTTTATAAAGATGGAACAATTCAGGACTGAATGTGAAGTTATTCGAATTAGAAGCACATAGATGATAATGAGACCCCCCCCCCCCCCTTTCTGTGGAAATATTCAGTCTTGGAATATTATTTTATTCACTTTTATTTTATGGCAGTGCCATAGATTTGTGATTTGTCTCCACCCTCTGTACCTTTGTAACGCGATAACGTCTTTGATTTCGTGCAACTGCTTAGTAATAGGGTAACTTGTGAGGAGTAATCAACTTTGAAATGAAATTTTAGTCTCATTCCGCTTTGTTAAGGTATTCAAGTTCATCTCGCATTCAAGTCAGAACTTTCACAAGTAATCTAGGTGCGCTTTCGTATTCCTCTGTGCATGACATTTAAGCTGGCTTCGTATAGCAAGCACATTGATTTTCACGTGTATAACACTAGACAGCATCGCCAAGAATATACGATATCTACAGTAATACGTGAAAATTATTATTATTATAAGCAATGTTACATCCAGAAATACAAGAAAATAAATACATACGGTACGTAGTTTTTTTAAGTATTAGGACATACCCGTACATTGTTCACGCACTTAAAGTGTGATTTATAGACATTATAGACTACAACACTGCATAATCTTACTCGTTTTCTGATCGCCGGAAATTCCTTTATATTAGATTTGTACATCCTTCATCATAAAGTAACTTAAGTCTATTTCTTATCACCATATTATCTTCTTCTTTCCTAGCGTATTTCCCGCATTGGCATAGAGTCCGCTTGCTTGGTTGTTGTTCGCCACTTCTTCCTGTCATGGGCATCTTCAGGTTTGTGGCCACACACCAGTAGGTCTTCATTGATTCTATCCATCGTTTCTTTGGTAGCCCATGGGGTCGATGCCCTCCTGGATCGTATCGGAGGGACGTTTTTATCACAGAGTGCTCATCACTTCTAGTGACATGCCCATACCAGCAAAGACGCGCTTCCCTCATATTGTCTTTAATTACCATATTATATAAGTAAACTTATTAGTCTAAAAATGTACATTCTTAAATCTATGTGATGGATATCTTTTTCAAAATCGTAGACTCTTTGTAGACTTTCAAGGGCAGCACAGCCGTTGTAGGAATTAAAGAAATGGACTGCCTCAAGGTAGTGTTGTGGCTCCTATCCTCTTTAACATATATACAAATGACCAGCCAATACCAGTGGAGCCCCTTTTAAAAACTCACTTTCAGGAACTTGCAGTATATTCAAAATTAAAAGTGATGATATAGGCTAATTGGTGAAAATCATAAGTACGAATTCAGCAGAGTGGGGGAAGAATACATGTGAGCTATACTATAGAAGACAAAGCCATGTGGGTGGTATATTAGGCCTACGTACATAATTATAGTATTAAGTTATCTTGTTAGAATACAAATTAAAATAGGAATTGCACCTCAAGGATTAACCCAGTGGGTAGAATTTATCTGCAACGAAATGCATGTGTCAATACACATTTGGGCAAAGAAGTGTAAAGGATGCGTAAAACATATGGTGGTAACTGAAGGAAGGTACTCACAATGACGAGATTAAAGAGACGTTAGTTGAGGCTGTTCGATTTAACAGACTTAGGTGGTGTAGCTATATGATGCGAGAGTTTACCTAGGTGGCTAAAGAACTCAGCTATAGCAAGTAAGGTAAACCTACGAGGCGATGTTTCGATTTGGATGCAAACGATTTCAAAGTGAGAAGTGTTGAAGCAGAGGAGACCACAGTAGCCGTATAACTGCTAATGCACCTCACCTCTGTCACTCAGAGGGGCTAGCAGACTAGAATAAACATTGCAAGCCATAACAATTAACCGTTAGATCTCTGGTATTCCACCTTTACAATACTTTAATTGGACGTAATTGTTGGATAAATTACCCTTAGATATTTAGATATTTCAGAGCATTTTTGCTCTTCTGCAGTGGGGTGCTCTAACAGGTTATGAACAGAAACAACAACTATTGAATTTACAACATAGAAACTATTTTTTATAAGATACACATGAAACATAACTTTAAAAACCGCCGGCATCTAAACAGTAGGAGATTGTTCAACATCGTAGTAAATTTATGTCAAACAATTACTTCCGTGAAGAACTAAATAGCTTATTTCCATATAGCCTATCCTCCTTGTCCCCCACATACTAAATCGATTTTCCATGTGATATACATAATAGGATTGTGTATACGTGCATGACCTATGTCTCCAACAACACCATTACATTAAGAAATTATGTAGTAAAAACTGTCAGTGTCGTTGATTAAGACTCTTCCCATGTAAAGGCATCACGGAAGTTTATTTTAAGAAAAGTCAAATGCATGCCTTCTTTGTTTTACGAAAAGTAAACCACAGAATTTAGTGCCATTAAATAATGAGTCCACCCGTACTGTCACTGGATGTCTGAGACCTACTCCAGTGCAGAAGATCTACCCTCTCGCTGGCATTGCACCTCCAGCTATTCGACGCGAGGTGGCAGCAGAGAAAGAGAGGCGAGAGCTTGAGACAGATCCCAGACATTCTATGTTCAACCACAAGGTGACCACTCCTCGCCTGAGATCCAGGAAGAGTTTTATTAAGAGAACTGTACCTCTCCATACCAAACCAGACGTCCGGCGTGTGTCACTCTGGCAACAAATAGTACCAGAGGGGTTTACCCAGAAAGAAGACCTGAGTATTGGTGTTAGCCATTTGCCTTATACCACCTGGTGGTCGTTAAACCGGATGAGAACGGGAGTGCCTAAGTGTCGTAGCAACCTTGTGAAGTAGGGTTATGCAGAAGATCCAAGATGTGGTTGTGGAGAAATCCAGACTCCACAACGCCTGCTCACGTGCCAAGATCTGAATGACACCTGCAGTCAAGAAGACCTTATGTTGGCCACAGACCTAGGAATAAGAGCTGCAGAGTTCTGGAAAGGAAGAATTTAGTGTGTCTCCCGGACACGGAAATGTAATGATGATGATGATAATTGTTGTTTTAAGGGGCCTAACATCTAGGTTATCGGTCCCTAAATATAAAAATAAAATATAATATATGGTTATTATAACAGCCCATCATGAGAATCTTCTCTTCAATTGCCCGAATAGGATACAAACAAAATTTAAAAAGTAAGAATTTATAATGTCGAACTGATGACATCTTGAATATTTGATAACAATTGAAAATCATTTGAAGTCACTATACTAAAAAGATGGTATATTGGCTTTCACGGCCGGTGAATTAAATCTCAGCAATTCTTCTAGGTTTGTGCCGTGTCTTGTGTGGGGTTTTGCCTAGGACACCAAGCTGGCTCATCGGCGGGCTCTTGGTGTCCCCGCCCGGACCCCCACAGGAGTAACGAACTGCGCGCTACCTCCCTTTATATAGAGTGCAACTGCACTACTTGACTGCGAGAACTAAAAGCTTTATATCGCGTGTTTAGATTACGAGAATTAAATAAGTGATTTTAAAAAAATACACAGGCACCATTTTTACGTTGAATTAAATTAGACGCCAATATATTAAGCCTTTTATTAATATATACCGTGCCAAGTTTCACAGCACTTGGGTGGTTGTGTCGCGAGAAAACTCCATTTAAATATTAAAATTTCGCATCACCGCCATGTTGGTTTGGTGTTCTTGATGTTATTGAAAGTCCCAAAGGTGAACTTACTTTAATGACCTCTATGAGAATACACAACTTCAGTTCAATTGTTGTAATAGATTCGTAGATACTGAAAACCTGTGGACTATTTCGGATGATCGTCATGTTGGATTGCTTTATATATAGACCATAGAATTATGCACCGGTAGATGAAGATTGTTGCGTTGATTCATCATCTAACGTTCACTTTGGTCACATATTTAGGCACAAAAATAACCTAATTTTAAAATTTCTCACAAATCAATTAAATTACCTGCCAGTAGATTAAATATTGTATAAACATTTACCGTACCGGTACAAAATTTCTCTGCGCTTGGATGATTAGAACACGATAAAACTACATTCAAAAATTTTAAATTTGCTAGGCCGCCATGTTGTTTGGTTTCTAAACGTCACATAGATGAACTTAGTATTCCCTATCACTATACAAAATTTCAGAGTGATATCAGTAACAGTTTTGGGGATATGGAATGCCGTTGAAATATTTCGCGCGGCCGCCATGTTGGATTGGTGAAATATAATAAAATTTGAAAGGCACGGTTGAGGTCAGACGTAGTAGTGGTATGTCCTTACCGAGTTTCATTGAAATCGATCCAGCCGTTTATGTGTACCGAGAACAAACACAAACGGCAGCTCTGGACGCAGATATACTGCAGTAGTTTCTTTTTCATCCCTTGCCTCTCGAGTTTCCCGTCAAGGAAATGAGAGGTATTTTATAATCTCTCGGGATGTTTTTTTTTTTTAGAAAGAGGAAGATTGCTGTAGGATTGTTAGGATGGATGAAGCCAGTGCAGTACGATGGTCTTATCTACAGTAAGACACTGGCAGCACCCAGGTGCGTACGGCAGACATAAATATCCTTGGGGATTGCAAGAGTCTGGAAACAGCAAGTCTAATATAAAACCGCTCGGGGAGGAATAGCTACACCTGCATTCTCAGAAAGTCACTGTGTACAGTGGCGACGATACACACAGCATTCTGTGGGAATTACCTGGGGTTTAACATGTAATGAAGGGGCTGCAATTTAGAACACAACCTTGAAGGTAGGGGTATACATGTGTGTATGTGAAAAGGTACCAGTTCCCTAGTTAAACAGATATTCTTGTCTAAATGGGAAACTCAATAAATCTGTAAATCTATTTATCCAATAGTTTTGCTTTCTACTGACCCATATATAAATTCAGAGTGTCTTTAAAAAAGCTTAATGCAAGCACCACACAAAGAACTGAACAAATCTGTAAATCTATTTATCATGTAGATTTGCTTTCTACTGACTCATAAATAAATAAATAAATAAATAAATAAATAAATAAATAAATAAATAAATAAATAAATAATAAACGAAATTTGATGTTTTTCTGTCGGTCAACACGCTTGTACCCAATTGTGATGGATCATTCCCTAATCCTGAAAAGTATTTACATGAGATTAATAAATACACTTCGATGAGCAGTTTATTGTATTGAACAAGTGTATTTATTAATCTCATGTACAGTAATTATTCTTCAGGATTAGGGAATTACCCGTCACAATTGGGTGCAATCGTGTTGACCGACAGAAAACATCAAATTTCGATTACCAAGGCAAAACTGAGAAATGGCTTCAATCACCATAATAATAAATAATAAATAATAAATAATAAATAATAAATAATAAATAATAAATAATAAATAATAAATAATAAATAATAAATAATAAATAATAAATAATAAATAATAAATAATAAATAATAAATAATAAATAATAAATAATAAATAATAAATAATAAATAATAAATAATAAATAATAAATAATAAATAATAAGCAATAAAGAATAAGCAATAAAGAATAAAGAATAAATAATTAACAAATAATAAATAACATTAATAACAAATAATAAATAATAAATAAGGAAGCCGAGCAGTAACGATTTCAATGAATAGAGTCGAAGAAAAACCTTGAATCAACAAAAATATTCTGGGAAAACATAAGTTATTTCACATGACTGAAGGGAAATTGAAGAATTGGGATAAGCTCTGAGAAAACAGTTCTGTGATGTTTGTTCTGTATCGCTTGAGAGCTCTGAGAGTAGTTTGGTGATGTTTAATCTCTATCACTAGAGAGCTATGAGAGTAAAATGATTTGTCTGTTTTACATCACATGAGAGTTCTGAGAGTACAACGGTAAGCCTTGTTCTGCATCTTTTGTGAGTTCTGATAGTACAATGGCGAGGCTTGTTCTTTTCACTCGAGAGTTCTGAGAGTACAGCACTGATATTTGTTTTATGTCGCTTGAAAGCTCTGAGTGGTCAATGGAGAGGCTTGTTCTCAAATCACATGAGAGCTCTTCCTTTGTATCGCTTAAGATATTAAGAGAACAGTACTGATGTTTGTCTATTCAATAGCTCTTTAAAGTACAATGGTGAAGCTTGTTCTATATCGCTTGAAAGCTCTGAGAGTACAGAGTCTATGTTTGTTCTGTTTCGCTTGGAAGCTCTGAGAGTAAAGTCCTGATATATGTCGCGTGATGGCTTGAGTTTTCTCAAATTACAGTGTTGATGTTTGATTTAACTGTATGTGAGTACAATGCTAATGTTTGTTCCAGGGCCGGCATGACGGTGGTCCAGGACTGCCTGGGCGCCTCTCGGTTCGGCGAATATCTACAGAAATGCCGAGAGTCGCGCCGTCTCGTGCTGGTCATTGTGGCCATTGCCCTCCTTCTAGACAACATGCTACTCACAACTGTCGGTGAGTACCACCCCACAGTGCTTCCTTCACCCCTTTTACGTCATCATTTTACGTCCTTTCTAACTACTGCGGCTTTTAGGAAACAAATCTTAAAATAAGAATGATATTCGATAAACAAGAAAAATATAGCAATTTAAAGACCAAGAATTGGGTGTTGCGGGTATGAGTGGCCAGATGCTACAAAGGGTTTCTACAGTTAATTTAGACAGCAAAATCCTCGCTTCACACCTTCTGGTTATTTATATAAAAATAAAAAAAGCTTGCAATTTTACGTGGCCTTTAATCTCACGATCATGAGCCACGGGACATCCATTTTACATGGAATCCGAACCACAGGACGTTATATTTCACTTGGAAAATTTCACGCGCATTGACCGGGAATCGAACCCGGTCCACCATGATGAGAGGCAAGTAGCTTTAGCATTACACCACCACGATCCCTTAGTTCGTTATGTATGTTATAGTCTATATATATCTGTCAAACCTAAAAACAAAGGACTTATGTGAACTGATCTGATAATATTTGCCTGACGAACAAAACATATCATCCAATTAATGCCCCCACCACCTCCCCTCTTTTTATGGTGTAAAATTAATACATTTTTTCAGGTTAGCAGGTATTCCCTTCATGTATATATGGTATTTGATAACCTGTGCTATTGCAGTACCTGTAGCAGTGGGTGTAGTTCTTAGTACTAGGGTCTACAGTAGGATTGGGATAGTTGCCCCGGGGATTGAAATGAGGTACTGCCCCCGTAAATTGAATTATATTGAGACCACTGTGGCTGCATTGGCAAATATGAAGAAAGTTATGGCTGTCATAGTTGTGACGTGGATATTCATGACGTAGGCACGGATGACGCAGATTTCATGCAAGTAGGCTGCTTGAGTTGAGATTCTTGGTGACGTCATGATTTTGTTCGAGAAAGATCTGAGATTTACGACGCAGTCGCAGGGAAACGAAGAATTGTGCTGAGGAAGAAGTTACGCTATTGGAGGAGAGACTCGAACCAATGAACGATAGTTTGGAGGGAGACGGAGATTACTGAAACTACAATATTTAATTACTTTTGGAATGCAGAATTGTGGAAATCCATTTTCAGTTATAGCATTGATCTGGAATTTTGAAGAAATTATTTTTGAGTTTTTGAAATTTGAAAATCCGTCAAGTATAGCCAAAGTTAAAACTTCTAGCGATGACGGAGGAACAAGCTATGGAAGGGATGGATACGCCCCTTAAGAAGTTGATAAAAGGTCCTGCACAGCAGAGAGAAGCTCTCATGTGTCTCATATTTCTGATGTCATATAGTCGTTTTTCTGATTTGGTCAGACTTCGAGTGAATAAGTGAAGCAAGTCGTCATTAGAACGTGTGGTAAAGCTACCGCATCGAACAAGCTGCGAGCGTGCAAGCAGTACAATTTTACGGTGATTTAAACTAGGCGAAGTTGAAACGCACACGTAAAGGAGTCTACAAGATTAGCCATCAACAGTTAGCTAATGCCTGTATGCTAATTCTATTGTGCATTACAGTATTAAAGTGTGTAGGAAAGTTGAACATTTTCACGATTATAATTTGGAAGATATTGGCATTTTAAGACGGCAGACAAAAGTGATTTTCTCGCCACCTGAGAAGCACTTTTATAACACCACATTCTACGCTACGGCTGACACGTGTATTGCAACTGTGATACTGAAGATTGCATTTGGTGATACAACGCTACATTCTAATATGGAACAGTATAATCAGGCAGTACTTTCAACTATGATTACAACAGAAGTGGAGATGGAAGGCTAAACCTTTAATGCAATTGGGACATATATCAATGGAGTGAAATAGCAGCATGGAACTTCGTTAATCGCCATTCTACACAAACGAGCATGTAGTGAACATCCAACTACACTCATGCATCGTGGTCCAACGCTGAATTATATCAAATGGCAGTGGAAATAGTTTCATACTCTACAACTATGAATATTTCTGCGGAAATAACTGCAATAAACTTCATGGCGAATTTCTACCAGAACTTCAGGGAACTATCAAGAGAGGCCAGCGTGGACCCGGCTCACAAAGAAGAGTTTTGCCAGAACTTCAGGGAACTTTCAAGAGAGGCCAGGGTGGACCCGGCTCACAAAGAAGAGTTTTGCCAGAAGGATGTCTATCGTCTACACGGAGCAGTGCAATTTCCGGAGGAGGAAGCAGTTCGATTCTCCGAGGGCGCTGATTCCAGGTTCGAGGTCGGAGCACATCTTTACGTTGGTGAAATGGAACCATCAGCAGTCTTCTTTGGAAATTTTCCTCTGGAACTTCAATCAACAGATAAGGTAGTCGTGAACGTTTCTTGTTTTATTTGAGCCATTTAGCGATATCTGAGCAACCATTTTTCCCATATTTTCTGTCCCATATATTTTTGCCCCATTTTCTTGCTTGATATTTCTGTATTCAGTACACTTTGATGATTTATGCCTTTTTCTACGATTTATTAAGACATTGTTATGTCATTGGCATATTTAAATTAATTTTGGATCAGTTGAGACTGATAATATATTCTTTCAGTAATTTGCATATTTTTGTAGTCACGATTTGACTGTAAAGTTAACGATCTTCTATGGCAGATTTGAATTCAGACAGCGTGTCACTTTATTAAAGTAATTCTATTTAGTAAATTACTTTGACCAATTTTCTGTCATCCTCAAGAAAGAAGAATAATTAAAAGATTTTAGAGCGTTAAAATCTATTACTGTATCGACGATCTTGGAAATACTAGTCGTTTTATGAACATGATTGCAACATAGACATTTATCGTCAGTTTTGAAATACCATTGCATTATAGACAATTTTATGAAATATAAACTTTGATTACGAATTATTGAATACACTATAGTAATGAACATTTGATAGGAGTTTTTCTCAATTCTAGATTGGAAGAATAATGTTTGCATTCCACAGTCTAATTGTATTCTATTCGACTATTTATGCAGTTTAGATGAACTTTGATTGAAGATAGTATTTTTATACTACGTTACTTTGAAGATATTAATCTCAATTTTGATAGACCAGGGAGGCGTGTATAATCGTATTTGCTATTAAATTTATTTGTGATTGGCAAATTTTTACTTCATATCGATTCATGAATAAAACCCACGAAGGTTAAATATAATAACAGTTTGAAACAATTAATGAATATAAGAATTTTTGAAGTGGAACTATGGATGTATAATCGTTAGTTCAGCGGACGTGTAAAAGTCGCTGATGAATAATGCCCTTGAATAAGCGAAGGAGGTTCCCACAGTAATTAATGATGTTGAAGAATTTGTAAGTGGAGGTTTTTTGTATGTAATGTGGAAGATTTTGATGCCATATATATTGAGATATATGATGAATTCTGGGCCTATTTTGTGCAATTTTGTGCGTTAGAGCGAGGTATTTTTCCGCTGAGTGTATTGTCCAGGTCCTTTGAAAATTAATCATGTGAAATTACTGTTATAATTAACAAGAGTGTTTAAACAATTTGAGATAACGATTTTGAATGGAGGTTACCGTCACTAATAATAATAATTATTAAAACCTTATTAAACCTAATTATAACATTTAAATATAACTAACCTTCATTGGTCGATTATATCATCACGATTTGAGTAACTATCAACCGGATAAACGTGTGGTTTAATGTATTTCTAAAACAAATATTATAAATATTGTAAATAAGTTTGTAAATATCTTTAATAATAATTTGGAACGAAAGGAATTAATAGAGGCGTGTATAAATTTTTCAATTGTCGTTTGACAATATTATAAACAATTTAAATTGTTATAAACAATTAATGAGATTTTGTTATTAATATTTAGCGTTTTGTTATACTCTAAACAACGCTAATTAAACATGTGGATTATATAATTAAACAAGTTTTGGGATTATTAGAGTAATCCAATGATATGTGAATGGAGCATTTAAAAGATTTGCGTGATAATATTTGAGTTGAGTTGAGGACATTTAAAGTGTTTTGAGAAGGAGCTAGGCTCTGATGTAACTAGTACATGCTAACGTTGGCTGGACAGGTGAGTCCATTTGACGATGTTGGCATGCGACATGATGCAGGGTGTATCGCAGCTGGCCAGACAACTGGTTGTTAGAGGCCAAGGTCGACTACATAGCAGCCTTGCAGTTATAAATAAAAGTGTGATGTTTATGAAAAAGGAAAACAATTGCTATATGTCTCGTCCCAACTCCCTTATCCATTCCAAGTGTATTATGATTATTACGTTCTTATAAGCTAGTGAAAGCTAAATATTTGTATGTAACGTCTACAAGTCCTACAGGAGGACATGATTTTGTTGACAATGGCTTCTGATTGCCACGTTTATTTTGTTGAAATTTTGTTAGAATCATTCCCTTTATGTGAAATAAATTATTGTACAGTTTAAAGTTTCTTGTCTTCGTTTTGGTTCATTTTAAATATCATGGTGGAGGTTATTGTGTGGGCATACTTTAAGTGATCCAGTTGACAACCCAGACCCGAGATTAATTTGAAGAGGTAAGTAAAGGTAAGTATGAACCCCCGTATATTTTGGTGTGTTCCACAATAATTTCTTGTTAACTGCTGTGCTCTAATCTCGATAGTATCTGTCAGTGCCATTTTCATTGATGTAGCTGTGCCGGTGCGTTTGATTATTGGCAATCCGATTGAGGGGGCGGATATCTGACAGCCTACTATCCGGATTATCGGGGACAGTAGGATTGGCGACCCTAAAACGTGGGGATCGATCGACAAAACTGGATTACCAGGTTGAACGCCAGTAGAATTGACACGTTCGACTGAATAACATTGGATTACCAAGTTATTGCAGTAGAATTGGCACCGCAATTTTGTGGAGTGCTCGAATAACATTGGATTACCAAGTTATCGATGTCAATGGGATTGTGAAGACTCAAATAAAGAGGTTGATTCTTTGTTAGATGTCTTGGCCAATTGTAGAATTTGAGAGTGTGATTATGTAGGGATTAAATGTTGTGTTGTATTAGGAAAATTCCACTCAGAAAAGATCAGATCTTATACAACTTGAGAGAGGTTAAATAGGCTGGAAACTTAGAAAAATCGCCTATGATCTGGAATCTTAGTTTATTTGACCGGCTTATGACATGTTTAGTCATATTAAAGATAAAATTAAATTATTTGGATTGTAAATGTAAATTATTTGAGTTAGGATATTTTAAAATGAACCAAAGAAACTTGAACATGTGCTTGAGTTTATTTCAACATGAAGTGTCTACGAAGGTTAATTATAAGGTAATTATTAGTTAGATTTAAGACAGAAAATTGCTCAAACTTATATATGGTGAAAGATGTTGCTCAGATGTTGTTATTTTGCTCTGTTTGATGTATGCCCCTACAGCGGTTTATTATTGAATAATATTGAAATGGCAGATGAGAGTATGAGGATGATGTTGGAGGAGATGTCCAACAGTTTGTCTGTTAGGCTGACTGAAAGCATGAAGGAGATGGAAGCTAGGAATACTAGTCGAATGCAGGAGTTGATGGAGGAGAATTCTAGTAATATGTCTGCTAATTTGAAAGCTAGCATGAATAACAGTATGAAGCAGATAATGGAGGAGAATGCTAGTAATTTGTCTGCTAATTTGTCTATTAGGCTGGATGAAAGTTTGAAAGTTCTTCAGACCAGTTCTACAAACTTAGAAAATAATGTGTCGCGTTTACAGATCAATACCCAGGGAATCGAGAATGCTGTAACTGACATGCGCACAGACGTGTCCAATGTGCATAAAGATGTTTCAGAGGTTAAGACTGATGTTTCTAAAGGTCAGAAAGATCTTACTATGTTGAATCTTGATGTTGCTATTGTCCGGGGTGTTATTTCATGTGCTAGAGCTGAAGTAATTGTTGTTAGGAATGATGTTGCTACTGTACAAGATAAGGTTGAAGAAGTTTAGAGAGACATTAAAAATGTTCGAACCGATGTGTCAAACGTTCAGGTAGACATTAATAATATTCATTCTGATGTAAATGAGATGCAAAGCGATATCACTAAGATACAAGTAGAAGTTAACACTGTTTTTGTAGACATTGCTAAAGTTCAAACTGATGTTAATAAAGTAAGAGAAGAAATTGAAACTTCAAAAACACTTTGTACTCGTAACATTAGTGCTTTAACAACTAGGTTGGTTTACGAGTTTGTTAGGACAACAGCTTCTTTAGCAGGTTTGAAATATGATGTAGAGGTCATGAGAACCCAAGTTTTAGACCATAATCGTTTACTTAAGGAAGACATTGAAGTAGATATTGCGGAAATGTTAACTGCAAACGTAACGGTTTGGAAAGATGAATGGAACAGGTCAAGTGGGGAACATGTCACTCAGATTCAGGAACGAATTGAAAGAAAACTTGCCAGTACACAAGTAGACATTAATAATGAAGTAGTTCAAATTAGAAAAGATTTGAGTATAAGGATGGATTCGCTATCCGAAAAGCAGGTAGAGGATAGAACTCAAATAGGTCAGGACGTGCAAGCATTAAAGGAACAAATTCATAAGGTTGTCTCTGATGTCAATGAAACCACGAGCAAACTTCAGAATTTGAAACTAGGAGAAGCTAGCATGATGGAAACCTATAAAGAAGAGTTGATTAGGAAAGTCATCACGGAAATCACCGATAAGGATCCAGAAGGCTTGACTTGCGAAGACAATAGGAATTACGTCAGAAGATGTAACCTCGATACAGAAGAGAGAGATATTAGTCCTGAGGAACGTAAATCCAGATTCCGGGAAGAAGAAGAGGATAGGAATATTGAACCTGAATGGAAATATCGAGATAGTGGGAAGAATTATATGGATTCATATCCGAGAAATGTGACAGTCATCCGGAACTTTGAGGACAAACCTCAAAAATTTAGTAACACTGATAGTCTAATACCGATAGAATATATCAGGAACCTGAAAGACTATTTCATTGAAGCTCACATTCCCAGAGAAAGAGAGATGAGAATAGTAGAAAGATTTCTAGCTGGAGGACCCCTTGAATGGTTCAGGGCATTTCGCTACACTTTCGGTAATTTCGACGAATTTGCAGAGGCACTGATAAAACGATTCTGGTCCATAGAAGCGCAGAATTCATTAAGAGCTGAGGTATACTCGAGGAAGTATTCAGGTACTCTTCCAACACGGTACGCTGATTTCTTCACGAGCCAGTTATCACGCTTGAGATTTTTGCAACCCCCATTGTCAACAGAGCAGTTGATAGATGCGATTTCTCGTATGCTGCCTGTGGAGGTGAGAAGACTTATCATATCGTCAAACATCAGGGATTTGACCAGCATGGACGAGCTATTGAGAAGGCTTGACTACACGAGTCCAATGCCAAATGTGGTACAGAAAGGTCAGAGGCACGAATTCAAAGACATTAATACAGTCTATATGGATCAAGTTCAGCAAACTGACAAGCCCAATGAAGAGAAAACTGAAAATGTAGGTCCTCACAGGAATCATCATTTTCGCAACAGATCACAAGGTTACCGTCCATATCAGCAAAGACGAGGCTGGAACAATAATAGAGGCAATTATAATAATAAGAGAGGTAGATACTACAATAACCAGGGTTACAATAGAAACTACAGCAGAAATTACCAGAATAGAAATCAGAATTCTCAAGGTCAGGTTATGACACCCGACAAATATCAAGAAAGAGAGAAAGAAAGTCAGCAGTATCTGAAGGAACTACGAGAGAAGGAAGCTGAAAACCAGAAGAAAAGACAGGATGTAGTGATCGATCCTGGTCCTTCTACAAGCCAGCAGAATTTGGAAAACAGGAATACTGGACAGAAGAGAAAGTAGAGAGGAGAGAATGCATTAGCCACACACAACCCAGAGAAGAAGAGACTTATGATTAAGGAACATAGAGGAAATATCATACAAGAGTAGAATAATAATTCAATTTCGTGTTCAAGTGAATTGAGATACTTATAACACTGAGTTTAAAAACAATTTGCAACTGTTTTTAAAACGTGGTGAAGGGAGAATGCCCCCGTAAATTGAATTATATTGAGACCACTGTGGCTGCATTGGCAAATATGAAGAAAGTTATGGCTGTCATAGTTGTGACGTGGATATTCAAGACGTAGGCACGGATGACGCAGATTTCATGCAAGTAGGCTGCTTGAGTTGAGATTCTTGGTGACGTCATGATTTTGTTCGAGAAAGATCTGAGATTTACGACGCAGTCGCAGGGAAACGAAGAATTGTGCTGAGGAAGAAGTTACGCTATTGGAGGAGAGACTCGAACCAATGAACGATAGTTTGGAGGGAGACGGAGATTACTGAAACTACAATATTTAATTACTTTTGGAATGCAGAATTGTGGAAATCCATTTTCAGTTATAGCATTGATCTGGAATTTTGAAGAAATTATTTTTGAGTTTTTGAAATTTGAAAATCCGTCAAGTATAGCCAAAGTTAGAACTTCTAGCGATGACGGAGGAACAAGCTATGGAAGGGATGGATACGCCCCTTAAGAAGTTGATAAAAGGTCCTGCACAGCAGAGAGAAGCTCTCATGTGTCTCATATTTCTGATGTCATATAGTCGTTTTTCTGATTTGGTCAGACTTCGAGTGAATAAGTGAAGCAAGTCGTCATTAGAACGTGTGGTAAAGCTACCGCATCGAACAAGCTGCGAGCGTGCAAGCAGTACAATTTTACGGTGATTTAAACTAGGCGAAGTTGAAACGCACACATAAAGGAGTCTACAAGATTAGCCATCAACAGTTAGCTAATGCCTGTATGCTAATTCTATTGTGCATTACAGTATTAAAGTGTGTAGGAAAGTTGAACATTTTCACGATTATAATTTGGAAGATATTGGCATTTTAAGACGGCAGACAAAAGTGATTTTCTCGCCACCTGAGAAGCACTTTTATAACACCACATTCTACGCTACGGCTGACACGTGTATTGCAACTGTGATACTGAAGATTGCATTTGGTGATACAACGCTACATTCTAATATGGAACAGTATAATCAGGCAGTACTTTCAACTATGATTACAACAGAAGTGGAGATGGTAGACTAAACCTTTAATGCAATTGGGACATATATCAATGGAGTGAAATAGCAGCATGGAACTTCGTTAATCGCCATTCTACACAAACGAGCATGTAGTGAACATCCAACTACACTCATGCATCGTGGTCCAACGCTGAATTATATCAAATGGCAGTGGAAATAGTTTCATACTCTACAACTATGAATATTTCTGCGGAAATAACTGCAATAAACTTCATGGCGAATTTCTACCAGAACTTCAGGGAACTATCAAGAGAGGCCAGCGTGGACCCGGCTCACAAAGAAGAGTTTTGCCAGAACTTCAGGGAACTTTCAAGAGAGGCCAGGGTGGACCCGGCTCACAAAGAAGAGTTTTGCCAGAAGGATGTCTATCGTCTACACGGAGCAGTGCAATTTCCGGAGGAGGAAGCAGTTCGATTCTCCGAGGGCGCTGGTTCCAGGTTCGAGGTCGGAGCACATCTTTACGTTGGTGAAATGGAACCATCAGCAGTCTTCTTTGGAAATTTTCCTCTGGAACTTCAATCAACAGATAAGGTAGTCGTGAACGTTTCTTGTTTTATTTGAGCCATTTAGCGATATCTGAGCAACCATTTTTCCCATATTTTCTGTCCCATATATTTTTGCCCCATTTTCTTGCTTGATATTTCTGTATTCAGTACACTTTGATGATTTATGCCTTTTTCTACGATTTATTAAGACATTGTTATGTCATTGGCATATTTAAATTAATTTTGGATCAGTTGAGACTGATAATATATTCTTTCAGTAATTTGCATATTTTTGTAGTCACGATTTGACTGTAAAGTTAACGATCTTCTATGGCAGATTTGAATTCAGACAGCGTGTCACTTTATTAAAGTAATTCTATTTAGTAAATTACTTTGACCAATTTTCTGTCATCCTCAAGAAAGAAGAATAATTAAAAGATTTTAGAGCGTTAAAATCTATTACTGTATCGACGATCTTGGAAATACTAGTCGTTTTATGAACATGATTGCAACATAGACATTTATCGTCAGTTTTGAAATACCATTGCATTATAGACAATTTTATGAAATATAAACTTTGATTACGAATTATTGAATACACTATAGTAATGAACATTTGATAGGAGTTTTTCTCAATTCTAGATTGGAACAATAATGTTTGCATTCCACAGTCTAATTGTATTCTATTCGACTATTTATGCAGTTTAGATGAACTTTGATTGAAGATAGTATTTTTATACTACGTTACTTTGAAGATATTAATCTCAATTTTGATAGACCAGGGAGGCGTGTATAATCGTATTTGCTATTAAATTTATTTGTGATTGGCAAATTTTTACTTCATATCGATTCATGAATAAAACCCACGAAGGTTAAATATAATAACAGTTTGAAACAATTAATGAATATAAGAATTTTTGAAGTGGAACTATGGATGTATAATCGTTAGTTCAGCGGACGTGTAAAAGTCGCTGATGAATAATGCCCTTGAATAAGCGAAGGAGGTTCCCACAGTAATTAATGATGTTGAAGAATTTGTAAGTGGAGGTTTTTTGTATGTAATGTGGAAGATTTTGATGCCATATATATTGAGATATATGATGAATTCTGGGCCTATTTTGTGCAATTTTGTGCGTTAGAGCGAGGTATTTTTCCGCTGAGTGTATTGTCCAGGTCCTTTGAAAATTAATCATGTGAAATTACTGTTATAATTAACAAGAGTGTTTAAACAATTTGAGATAACGATTTTGAATGGAGGTTACCGTCACTAATAATAAAAATTATTAAAACCTTATTAAACCTAAATATAACATTTAAATATAACTAACCTTCATTGGTCGATTATATCATCACGATTTGAGTAATTATCAACCGGATAAACGTGTGGTTTAATGTATTTCTAAAACAAATATTATAAATATTGTAAATAAGTTTGTAAATATCTTTAATAATAATTTGGAACGAAAGGAATTAATAGAGGCGTGTATAAATTTTTCAATTGTCGTTTGACAATATTATAAACAATTTAAATTGTTATACACAATTAATGAGATTTTGTTATTAATATTTAGCGTTTTGTTATACTCTAAACAACGCTAATTAAACATGTGGATTATATAATTAAACAAGTTTTGGGATTATTAGAGTAATCCAATGATATGTGAATGGAGCATTTAAAGGATTTGCGTGATAATATTTGAGTTGAGTTGAGGACATTTAAAGTGTTTTGAGAAGGAGCTAGGCTCTGATGTAACTAGCACATGCTAACGTTGGCTGGACAGGTGAGTCCATTTGACGATGTTGGCATGCGACATGATGCAGGGTGTATCGCAGCTGGCCAGACAACTGGTTGTTAGAGGCCAAGGTCGACTACATAGCAGCCTTGCAGTTATAAATAAAAGTGTGATGTTTATGAAAAAGGAAAACAATTGCTATATGTCTCGTCCCAACTCCCTTATCCATTCCAAGTGTATTATGATTATTACGTTCTTATAAGCTAGTGAAAGCTAAATATTTGTATGTAACGTCTACAAGTCCTACAGGAGGACATGATTATGTTGACAATGGCTTCTGATTGCCACGTTTATTTTGTTGAAATTTTGTTAGAATCATTCCCTTTATGTGAAATAAATTATTGTAAAGTTTAAAGTTTCTTGTCTTCGTTTTGGTTCATTTTAAATATCATGGTGGAGGTTATTGTGTGGGCATACTTTAAGTGATCCAGTTGACAACCCAGACCCGAGATTAATTTGAAGAGGTAAGTAAAGGTAAGTATGAACCCCCGTATATTTTGGTGTGTTCCACAATAATTTCTTGTTAACTGCTGTGCTCTAATCTCGATAGTATCTGTCAGTGCCATTTTCATTGATGTAGCTGTGCCGGTGCGTTTGATTATTGGCAATCCGATTGAGGGGGCGGATATCTGACAGCCTACTATCCGGATTATCGGGGACAGTACCATGGTGGCACTTACCTGGAGCGAGAACAAGAATTAGGGGGAGAACACTTTCAGGTTCACCATTGTCAACACCAGCACTCGAACCTCTGATCTTCAAACCTGAAGCTACCCATTGTGACTTAATGCACTAGGTTCCGCTGCTGGGTTTTCAAAGTGTTCTGTTGGGAGCTTACTTGTTTGCGAAAGCGTGCTGAAGGAGCTTCCCTACACACAGCGTTCCCTTCATAGCCTTGGCAACCTGTGCTGACACTCAATAGACACTGTCTGAGTGGATTTCTTGGTGTACATATCTGCACTCTTATTGTCTAATTAATACGTCAATACCACTCACTGTTTGGTTTTGTTTCTTTCCTCTTGTGACTTCTGGAAAAGTTTCTTTGAGACTGACTTATGGCGCAATGTTTTTGGGAAGGCAGATATCACTACGTCTCAGTGAGATAACGAGATGCCCCGTACTTGGCAGCTATATTCCTCTGCTTAGCATTCAAGTGAGCTCCAAACAGACGTTTTACTAACTAGGTTCAGTAGACATTACAACCAGATGGTAAAATACACGCCATTTGCTTGAGTTGCGTCACCGGTCTGTGGTTTGAAATATGGTCCCTGAAAACCTTAATGGACAATCTCGAGTTTTCTCATGCATCTTAGTTAGCCTACTCCGAGCTCCATGAAATATACCGCAGAAATCAAACCTA
Organism: Meconema thalassinum; assembly: GCA_946902985.2. NCBI lineage: Eukaryota > Metazoa > Arthropoda > Insecta > Orthoptera > Tettigoniidae > Meconema > Meconema thalassinum. The sequence goes on along the minus strand of OX336388.2, from coordinate 509,677,056 downwards.
CACACTATGTCTACATGAAATAATAACTAACTTGCGTTCTCACATTTCTAACTGTAGAGAACTCCTCGTACTGACATAAAGTAGATAAGGAAGAAAGATTGTAATATTACGTGACCATTAATCTCGAGATAATAAGCCACGGGACCTCTTTTTTACGTGGAATCCGAACCACAGGACATGGCATTTCACTTTGAAAATCTCACATGCATTGACCGGGAATCGAATCCGGTCGACCATGGTGAGAGGCCAACAGCTTGACCGCTGCGCCACCACACCCCCTTTAAAGTTGATAAGCTCATTGAGGTGTTGTTTAGATAGAAGAATGTATCTTCTGTTGTTCAGGCCAATGTCTTGTTCTTCCTGCCTGGAACTGCAGAACGCTTTGTCTCGCTGTGTAACTGTGCTCGTTAAATCGTGCGCTACGGCCGCACGGGCAGCTGCAACAAGTTGGGAGATCGTAGGTCCGAATCCCTGCGCTGATAGCGGCTATCCAGAGTATATTTTCCCCGGGTTATTCCACACTCCATCCTGGAAAATGCTGGGATAGTACCTTACGTCAAGTCTCAGGGGCATTTATCTCAACCATGTCTATAATACAGTTACACACACTAGTATAGTCATTACATAAATACAGTTTATCAGACAACTTCAACACACACCCAACTACATGGAGCTGATGACCGAGATGTTCAGCTGTTTGTAGCTCTATAGAAATCCTCCAGCCAAGTTGACAGCAAAAGCACAGCTTTCAAAGTATTGCAATCGTAGAGGCAATTACACCTCCTGTCAAAAATAAATTAGTAAATTCTCAAACTGTGTTCATTCTTCAATTAGGGTCATTAGGTGTGAGACCCTCAGGGGTAGCTATACGTATGCTGTCTGTATAGTCGGGACCACCTCGTGGTGTAGTGGCTAGCATTCTTGTCTGTCGTCCCCGAGAACCGAATTCGATTCCCAGCTCTGCCAAGAAAAATAATTCTGAACTGAGGTCTGGAAAGGGGCACTCTCAGCCATGAGGCAAAACATAGAAGAGGAGAGTTCGATTCCCATCACTTGGAAGTGGTTTTCCGTGGCGTTTTTAAGAGCGTTAAAATCCTCCAGTATGCCCTCCTTCGGAGGGGAAGTAAAGCCGTCGGACCCATGTCATAGATTTATGGCATGCAAAAGAACCTACCAATACAATCGGTAGTGTGTAGCCAAATGTGTAGGTTATATTTGGCTGGTTAGAAACGCTCTATCAAGTTCCAACATTCGCCTCTAGGTGTCAGTGACAGTGGCATATGGTAGCCAAAGTTGGAACTACTCGAAATTGTATTTGTTGGGAGTCCTCGAGCGTTCAATTAAAATACCCAGCTATGGCCATTGGCTGCAATTCAAATATAATTAATAACAAAGATTAAAACAAAATGTTTCTTCCCATGTCGTACAGTTGATGGAGAGGAATCTTGTCCAAGAAACTGTTGACGATATCCTTGCAGAGTTTTGTCAAGCAATGGAAGTGCTTCGCTTCGGATTATTTTCCAGTTTACATTTAGGAAATTGTTTGCAGAATCTCCCTATTGCTTGTCACCACCGAAGAGATTCTAGAAGTAGAAGCTCATCTACATTGATGTATTTGAAATCTCGTAGTTATTATTTTCCATGAACACTACTAATGAAAACCAACACAAGCAATAACATATGTCAAAATCAACCATAGTTTACAACACAGCAGTTATTAGTCAAGGACCATCAACATTTTCCATATCGCATCAAAAATTTTCATTGGAACAGAGAATAATTGACCACCTCGCGGTGCAGTGGCTAGCATTGTTGGCTGCCACCCCGAGGTACCGGGTTCGATCCCCGGCTCTGCCAATAATTTAAAAGTCTTGGTATGGTCTGGTACGGGGTGTCCCAGTCTCGTGATGCAAAATGGGAAACTGCCGGATGCTATAGCAGAAGGAGGAGTGGAAAGGAACGGGCCACCCTACCACACGCAAACTCTGGCTCGCTCTAATTCAGGTCACATACTGAACCCTTCAGAATAGCAGTGTTTTATGCAAGAATCTTTGATCAAGGGGTCGCGTTCAGTTCATAGTGTGGTGTTTACGTCCGCCAAACTACGTGCTTTTCTGAGGCAAGGGTTATAGGATGAAAACTATAACTAAGAAAGAAAGGAGACAAAACGTAAGATAATAACAAGATTTAATAACTAATTTGTGCATAAAAGAATAAAACAAACAATAATAAACAAATTCCTCCCTGAATTTTTCCCTGACATGAATATTTATCACTTTGAGGAGTCAGACAGATCTCCCCTTTTCTAATAAAATATGGATCCAAGTTCCACTATCTTGCATGTGAATTTATGTTCGCGTGATGACTACCTACGAGAAATGAGTACTTGGATGATCATTCGTTCACAACGGGTTAACAGCCACGGTGCTCACGAACAATCATCTCATAAATCAACTTTTATGGCTATGGGCATAACATTAATAAAAATCCTTAAATCTAACTCTGACACACATATTACAACTCTACTATTTACAGGCATCTCTCTGAGACCCTTATTAGTGTGGTGACACACTTAACAAATGAGCTGCCACAATGGCCAGATACTCAACAACAAGGAAAAACAGCGCCGCACGTGACTCACGGGTCACTGACATGGAAAATCAACATAGAATAAACCAACAACAACAAACAACCTGAGTGGTTAAGATTACTTTATATTAACAAAACTGCATGTTAATGAAACGCTTCGAAGGTAATCGTGTTTCGTAGGCAACTCCCATTTATTTAAACAATTTTACCATTGATCAGTTTCTCACATTTATATTTATTTTCAAGTAATTGGGAGCCAGACTTGCACTCCACTTTAATGAGCTCTGCTTGCGAAACTCAGTCAGCCCTTGTGACAACAACTCACCCCTTTCCACAATACCAGTCATGTCCCCCATCCAGTGTATATAAATAGCCGACCCGCTGAACTGTTATCTCAAGGAATCAACAGCCGCTAACATCTCCTCCCACTCAACATATGGTCAGACAATAATCACATATCCATAATTGTCCTCGCAAGGATGCAATATGAATCTGGTACCAAGCTGACAGAAATCAGTCTCTGCTGAAGTTCCCGCTTGTAATACCACAACAATATACTCACAGTACACACATCTGGGACTGACATAACACCTTTCACATGGGTCTGCTGAATTAGAGCTCGCAAACATTTAACACAATATTTAAAACCTACGATAGAGCTGAGTACTCTTCGTCACAAATTACATTGCTCCAAAGGCAATAATCACACTGAATCTGATCAATAATAATTCTCAACAAAATTTAATTACCCTCCAATCTACTATATAATTAGATTAATTCAGTCCTACTTCTGAAACACGACATATCTCCGAGAGACGTTTTTAACCGCACTTCGTAACCTAGGCGAACACGGTCGTTCACATAGATACGTTAGTTAACACAACACAAAGAAAAGAACCTTCCATTAACTACCATTGTGCGAGCTGCGTCCAAACAAAAGTGTGTCAGATCAAAACAATATATACTATATTAAATCACACAAGCAAAGTATTTACAAAATATGTCCCATAAACCATAAGTTAATTTAATAAATAATAAAATATTATTTGTACTCATCTCGTGTTGTAGTCACCCGTCAAAGAACATCAGATGCCATTCCCCAACTGGATGTTCTTTATCTCATAGCAGCCATCTGGACGGACTGTTGAGACTTCCACACTTCTTCTGCATTCATCGATGTCATCCTTGAGCTGATACAAAAATTAAGTTAATATACACTTTATGTCTGACTATTAAATTCGCTTGTTCAGGTACTAAATTCCCTGTCACTGTTCGTTGGCGAATTATCGACGCTACTGTCCCTATAACTATAGTACAATGACTATCTATCACTGATTTTACCACTCTTCAATGAATCTCTTGTGTCCTTGTGACACGGAAATAAAAGTCTATCTCTTCAGACGAACAGAATCCAAGTCCTGTGTTCTCGACACACGGAATGAAAAGTCATGTCTCCTAGACACACGGAATGAAAGTCAATGTCTTGGCTCTTCGACACACTTATAAATGAACTGGCCCTTGGGTCTAGATGGAGGGGGATTTTATGTAAAAATTTATCGAAGTAATTGTGATACAGGAATGAAATAGATATCACTGAACTCGTAATATTGCACAGGTCAAGAATATGCCCATTAATCCTAGAATCGATCGTAGAGATTTTGTCTAGGCGATTTCCCGCGTGAATGCTAGCCACCGCGTACCCCAGCCAGAGTTGGCGCGCAAGTAGGCATTCTCTTCTCATTGGTTCTCCATTTCTCTGTAATTTGGCGGTTTCTAGTAGATCTTGGCGTCTTGGGAGTGTCTATTTTCTTCATCAGCCATTCACGTTACTGCATCATATTTCTTCTAGGCGCGAATATCACAATGAACATACCAGAACCATGTCTCACCGCGCGTCGCTTCTAAAATTGAGGTAGCCACACCTGTCCCTGTGATACATCGCTCTGCTATTTCTTTTCATAGCTCAAGTACTTAGCCTTTTGTTAAACTGATGCAGGTATGTCCCTACTGTCTCCAACAAATGCTTGAAATTTCCTCATCACTGTCTGGCTACTTTCTTGATGCTGGTTGAAATATTTATTAATTGAAGAAATAAAAAGTAGAATCATTTAACCAACATAGGGTAAAGGGTTCACAACTCTCCCACTCACAAAATTTCGAACTTAGGAATAAAGTCGACAATTTTACAATACTTCCGTAGGCCAATTTGTTTTATTTCCAGAATCACCCCTTTTTCTTACTTGGTCTAGGCGCTCCTGTCTTCAATGGCATTTACTCGTTTTCATATCCTGCTTGTCTCTTCCCCTTCCAATCTTGCGTGACGCTCGATGCCTGCGGCAACACCTTACTTGCCTCGTTAATTTTTGTCAACAACAAGTCTACTTCCTCCTTCATCACGTGCCGTAGTCAACTGCTCCCCGTTGACTTTGTTGATAGTAGGACGTCCGTATATTCAAACAGCGTCATTATTTCGGCGCTACCATGGTTCACTTCGACGATATTTCTTTAGGTTGGCAGCGTTGTAAACTGACATTGTTCCTGTGCTCCCTTAGAATCTCTTCCAACTGTTTTCTGTGTTCACCCCCAAGTTGAATGTCATTGAGCCGCTCCTGTAGTAACTCTTCAAATTGTGCATCGCTGTTACTTCCTTCTGTCAATAAAGACCATATCTCCTGGGATTCTATCTCCTCATCTAGTTCCACAACAGCCCCTTCTACGATGTTATCTTCTGCCTTTCGTACCTCCTCTTCCGTCTCTTCTGATATTGCTTCCAATGCCCAAGAATTTACATCTCTTCCGGTAGTGATTTCATCCATATGCAATCCCACGTTTTTCAGCTGGTCATATTCTCTAAAACTGGCTGTATTCTTGTGTAAATCTATCACTGCTTGATAGTCACAAATGAAATTTGCACCAAGAATTATATTGAAATTCATCTTTGCCATGATAATGAATGTTTGCCCAAAAGTGTGTTCCAATATGTTCAGCTCTAAGTATGCCTGACGTTTACAAGTAACGGTGCGTTCAGGAATAACACCCCTCACATTGAGCTGTGGTACCGGAATTACAGGAATATTCTGAGTCCGTCCCAACTCTCGAACCAAGGCCTCCGATACTAGACTGATCTGTGACCCTGTATCCAATAAACATCTTATATTAATTCCACCAATCCTTGCGTAAATAATGGGTAATTGCCTAATTTCATCGTTCCGTGGTTTCACCGTCTCCTCCAGGCAATCTTCTGGTAAAGCAATCCATTCTTGTATGTTCGCTACTATCCATCCATCTTCAACTTCCGACTGTTGTGTTTTGAGACTGTCTCCTTGATCCAAAATTAACATTTTTTTTAGCTCCATTTCGACTCCCATCATCCTTCTGTCGCTCATGTCCATGATATTCCTCTTGTCTCAGTAGACTTCCAGCTTCCTCAGTATGTGTATCTGGGTTCTTTCTGTTCCCAATGGCCTTTTCCCATCTTCCTAGCTCTCCACCTTGATTAGCGTGTAACTCCTCTAAGTAATTTTGTGATTGAGCGTGCCTATCATCCCAGTCATCTCGATAGTTACGTTGATCTCCTTGATTTTGATCTCTCCTTCCTTTCCATCGTTGATTGGCATTGTAATCACCGTATCTTCCATAAGGCCTGTCATTCCTTCGATTATCACGCCATTGTTGATATCCTCTCTGTTGGTATCTATTGTTGCCCTGGTATCTATTGTTGTCGTAATTTTCGTTACGCTGATATGGTCTGTTTTCCCCTTCTTCCTGGTTTCGCCTAGGTGTGGAGGTGCTCGTATTAGTACCCTGCGTTTTAGTATTTCCTTGTTTTGTTTTTACGACCTCTGTAGTGTTGACTAATTCCAGCTGTCTTCCTCCTCTAAAATGACTATGAGATGTGGTCTCATCTATTTGCCGTAATATCTGCTCTGCATGTAGGGCCGTACTGACGTTTGCTGCGACTAGCACTTGCTGTACATTAACTGGCATTTGCCTTGCTATTGTCATCACCAAATCTGATTCGTTTAATGGGTAATCTAGATCTCGAAATTTTAGAATTTGCATGTTAAAGAAATCTGAGTATTTTGTCTGCTGGGTAGTTTGGTATTTTCTAGAGTAAAGCTCCATTCTTAAACTCTGTTGTATGGCGGGAGACCAGTATTTGCGCAGAAACGCTAAATTAAAGTCTGACATGGTTCCAAATGTGTATTTGAAACTTAAAAACCAGGTGAGAACATTCCCTGATAAAAATCTCTCCATCATTCTCAATCTACGTGCTTCAGGTACCCCAGTGTCATTGAAATGGTCTTCAATCTCTTTGATAAATGCCTTAGGCGTTACCCCTGAATTTTCGGTGTATTTCTGCGGTTTGTAGTCATTTGAGCGAATTACTTGAATAAGTTGTGTGGGCTGATGACCGTCCTGTGGTGTTGAGCTTCTATCTACGTTCTTACGAAATCCTTCCGTGTTTGTTGTTAATGGGCTCTCTGCTTGATTCTGACTTCCTGCTATGCTGGGTTGGGGACTATGTGAGTCATCCTGCTTGTCTTTCAATGCTCCCGTTTTAAATATAGACGATTGTTCTAATGAGCGAAGTTCGGCTTTAATGATCCTGTCTGTCTGCTCTTTAAGTCTATTTTTTACCTCTTGCTCCAAAGCTTGAATACGCGTGTGGTTTTCGCCTACTGTTTTAATAATGGTGGATCTTTCCTCTCTAGAATCAATATTCATTTTCTTCCAATCTTTCCTGATCTGTTCTTTAATCGTGCTTATTTTTTCTTCAATTTGGCTCTTATTTTCATCCTGATTATTCTCTATCTGGCTCAGCCTTTCGTCTAATATACTCTTAAACTGTTCTTGTTCCGTTTCTAGGCTTTTCCACTGTTCCGCTGATTTTATCTCTAGACGGTCCATATCATTAATTATGCCTGATATGTTCTCATCTACTGCTGATATTTGTTGTTGAATGACCCTGCCACTTTTCTCCATCTCCTTAAATCGTCCTTCCAACCTATCCTGAGCTCTTTTGACCTCGCTTGTATTCATTGTGCATGCTATTTCAATCTGCTCTAATTTAGCTAACACCGTTTCATCGAGAATGCTAAGTTTTTTATCGAAAATACTCTCCATTTGTTTAATCTGCTCTAATTGTTTCTCATTATTTTTGCTTACATCAAGGGCCAGTAATACCATCTGTTGGTTTGTGTGCTCTTTCATCTCTGCGGTTAACGAAGCTAATTGGTTCGTGTTTTTATTATTTTGCGCCTCTAACTGTGAATTTATAGTGTCATTAATTTCACTCTTTAATAACCTAGCTTGTTCCGCCTGATATTCATTTTGCTCAATTCTACTGTTATTTAACTGTGTCCGCAATGATTCACTTTGTTCTAACAGTTTAGCATTTAGCGATTTACTTTGTTCTGACAGTTTAGTATTTAGCGATTCACTTTGCTCTAACAGTTTAGTATTTATTTGTTCAGATAATTTTGTATTCAACGCTTCACTTTGCTCCAACATACTAGTGTTTATAGATTGACTCTGTTCTGATAATTTAGTGTTTATTTGTTCGGATAACTTCGTGTTCAGCGATTCACTTTGTTCTGCTAATTTAGTATCCAACAATTCCTGAGTTCTCCTTGCCGCACTTTCAATGATCTCCTGGATCTGCGCCACCGTTGCCATTTTTACAATATATATGAGACATATGGGAAATGGCCTACGCCAATGCCTTTGACACGCACATAAATCCAATGCACATTTAATTTCTTTATCCTACTCAGTTCATTTATTTTTACCTTTAATCCCATTAGTTGATTGCATCTCTGAGCAGTTCTAGTTTTACTCAATTTAATTTTAACCCCAAGCACATATTTAGTCATTAAACAGTTATCCTGATCTGATATTAACACTGACTAATTAACAAAGTATTAATTGTCATTTTAGGCTACAGCCTCCTAATATTTCCATGAGTTTGACTTTCTACACAAATCTAGTTTTAACTTTATCATTGGGCGCCCGGTATCACATCTTAATTTTACTTTAATTTAAAAGACAACAATGTGAACCGTATTTTACATTGCAAACTCCTGATTTTAATTTATCTTTCACACATTTGGCGGTATCCACTTCGCCTCAACTACTTTTAATAAAATATCACTTCCCGGTGATTAAATACTGTCATATCTGCCTGCACTTGCGGCATGCCAGTTTTACTCAAATGCGCCACTATTGACATGTGTAATCTCCCCGTTACACCACAGTGAATATCCCCACCGTTGGCCGCCAGTTTTCACCTATGAACCCTTCAGAATAGCAGTGTTTTATGCAAGAATCTTTGATCAAGGGGTCGCGTTCAGTTCATAGTGTGGTGTTTACGTCCGCCAAACTACGTGCTTTTCTGAGGCAAGGGTTATAGGATGAAAACTATAACTAAGAAAGAAAGGAGACAAAACGTAAGATAATAACAAGATTTAATAACTAATTTGTGCATAAAAGAATGAAACAAACAATAATAAACAAATTCCTCCCTGAATTTTTCCCTGACATGAATATTTATCACTTTGAGGAGTCAGACAGATCTCCCCTTTTCTAATAAAATATGGATCCAAGTTCCACTATCTTGCATATGAATTTATGTTCGCGGGATGACTACCTACGAGAAATGAGTACTTGGATGATCATTCGTTCACAACGGGTTAACAGCCACGGTGCTCACGAACAATCATCTCATAAATCAACTTTTATGGCTATGGGCATAACATTAATAAAAATCCTTAAATCTAACTCTGACACACATATTACAACTCTACTATTTACAGGCATCTCTCTGAGACCCTTATTAGTGTGGTGACACACTTAACAAATGAGCTGCCACAATGGCCAGATACTCAACAACAAGGAAAAACAGCGCCGCACGTGACTCACGGGTCACTGACATGGAAAATCAACATAGAATAAACCAACAACAACAAACAACCTGAGTGGTTAAGATTACTTTATATTAACAAAACTGCATGTTAATGAAACGCTTCGAAGGTAATCGTGTTTCGTAGGCAACTCCCATTTATTTAAACAATTTTACCATTGATCAGTTTCTCACATTTATATTTATTTTCAAGTAATTGGGAGCCAGACTTGCACTCCACTTTAATGAGCTCTGCTTGCGAAACTCAGTCAGCCCTTGTGACAACAACTCACCCCTTTCCACAATACCAGTCATGTCCCCCATCCAGTGTATATAAATAGCCGACCCGCTGAACTGTTATCTCAAGGAATCAACAGCCGCTAACATCTCCTCCCACTCAACATATGGTCAGACAAAAATCACATATCCATAATTGTCCTCGCAAGGATGCAATATGAATCTGGTACCAAGCTGACAGAAATCAGTCTCTGCTGAAGTTCCCGCTTGTAATACCACAACAATATACTCACAGTACACACATCTGGGACTGACATAACACCTTTCACATGGGTCTGCTGAATTAGAGCTCGCAAACATTTAACACAATATTTAAAACCTACGATAGAGCTGAGTACTCTTCGTCACAAATTACATTGCTCCAAAGGCAATAATCACACTGAATCTGATCAATAATAATTCTCAACAAAATTTAATTACCCTCCAATCTACTATATAATTAGATTAATTCAGTCCTACTTCTGAAACACGACATATCTCCGAGAGACGTTTTTAACCGCACTTCGTAACCTAGGCGAACACGGCCGTTCACATAGATACGTTAGTTAACACAACACAAAGAAAAGAACCTTCCATTAACTACCATTGTGCGAGCTGCGTCCAAACAAAAGTGTGTCAGATCAAAACAATATATACTATATTAAATCACACAAGCAAAGTATTTACAAAATATGTCCCATAAACCATAAGTTAATTTAATAAATAATAAAATATTATTTGTACTCATCTCGTGTTGTAGTCACCCGTCAAAGAACATCAGATGCCATTCCCCAACTGGATGCTCTTTATCTCATAGCAGCCATCTGGACGGACTGTTGAGACTTCCACACTTCTTCTGCATTCATCGATGTCATCCTTGAGCTGATACAAAAATTAAGTTAATATACACTTTATGTCTGACTATTAAATTCGCTTGTTCAGGTACTAAATTCCCTGTCACTGTTCGTTGGCGAATTATCGACGCTACTGTCCCTATAACTATAGTACAATGACTATCTATCACTGATTTTACCACTCTTCAATGAATCTCTTGTGTCCTTGTGACACGGAAATAAAAGTCTATCTCTTCAGACGAACAGAATCCAAGTCCTGTGTTCTCGACACACGGAATGAAAAGTCATGTCTCCTAGACACACGGAATGAAAGTCAATGTCTTGGCTCTTCGACACACTTATAAATGAACTGGCCCTTGGGTCTAGATGGAGGGGGATTTTATGTAAAAATTTATCGAAGTAATTGTGATACAGGAATGAAATAGATATCACTGAACTCGTAATATTGCACAGGTCAAGAATATGCCCATTAATCCTAGAATCGATCGTAGAGATTTTGTCTAGGCGATTTCCCGCGTGAATGCTAGCCACCGCGTACCCCAGCCAGAGTTGGCGCGCAAGTAGGCATTCTCTTCTCATTGGTTCTCCATTTCTCTGTAATTTGGCGGTTTCTAGTAGATCTTGGCGTCTTGGGAGTGTCTATTTTCTTCATCAGCCATTCACGTTACTGCATCATATTTCTTCTAGGCGCGAATATCACAATGAACATACCAGAACCATGTCTCACCGCGCGTCGCTTCTAAAATTGAGGTAGCCACACCTGTCCCTGTGATACATCGCTCTGCTATTTCTTTTCATAGCTCATGTACTTAGCCTTTTGTTAAACTGATGCAGGTATGTCCCTACTGTCTCCAACAAATGCTTGAAATTTCCTCATCACTGTCTGGCTACTTTCTTGATGCTGGTTGAAATATTTATTAATTGAAGAAATAAAAAGTAGAATCATTTAACCAACATAGGGTAAAGGGTTCAATACGTCCCCGGAGGGGATATGACACTCTAATTTATAAAATTGGCATAATTACAATAAACATTCCACTCGGCTAAGATTTTCTTCATCTCATCTCAAGATTTTTTAAAGAATTTTTAATCTATTTATGGGAATACAAACACAAATATTGGTGTTTTTTAAGTTTTATAGTAATTTTTCATAAAATTGTTTTATATTATCAAATTAAAGCCCACAATTGAGACAGATCTGTTTTTAATATATTTTTTAATTTTTTAATAGGAAATACCGAGTTTTAATACTTCAAAAGCTTTGCTCGTATTTTTCCAATAGTCTTTTCTTTTCTTCTTTGAACACCTGAAGAAGTACATAATGTGACCAAAACTTGTATTTAATTAATAAATATTAATTTGAAAATTTTATTGTCGAAAGTGTATTAGATTCATTAAATAGTTGTGGTTACTTCTTTTTTGATTGATTGTCTAAGGAAATAAAAATTTGATTGAGTTCATATCATTACGTATATCGTAGTTATCCATATGGAGGTAGATCACACATATCAATGAGGTCGCTACGTGCTCATACTTGAACTGTAAGTCACGTACAAAATCCTTAACAGAGAAATTTGCTCCAAAATGTATATATTTTAAATTATTCGTCTCCATGTTCCACGTCTCTAGCCTCAGAGTGTGGCAATGATGGCTGCTCTCTGCTCCTAAAAGCTTCAAATGATCATAAATTGGAGCTGGAGTCTTCACATAAATGTCGCGCCCGAGGGAGTGACATGGGAAGTCGCTCTCTCGAGACACTTAAGTAATACAAGACATTTCTTTGGTTCATTCAGCTGGAATAAGTTATATTGTAGCAAGTCTGCCTCCTAAAAGAGGTTTCCTGGTTCGAATCACGCTCATATCGCCAACATGGAAAAAGATTTTCACCCAGCCTTTCTCCTAAACAAAACAAAATCGCATGACTGTGGTTTAAACGCGTAATAAGCGGAACAGCGCTATAGACGGGACATGGTTTGTGAGGTGGGAAAATAATTTGAATAAAATATTGCAGTAATTCAATAGCCTGCGTGGCTTAGGCGGCAGCACTCCGTTCTCTCACTGCTGGGTCCGTGGTTCAAATCCCAGTCACTCCATGTGAGATTTGTGCTGGACAAAGCGGAGGCAGACAGGTTTTTCTCCGGGTACTTCGGTTTTTCCTGTCACAAAATTCCTTCCAGCAACACTCTCCACTGTCATTTCATTTCATCTGTCATTCATTTAATCATTGCCCCAGGGGAGTGCGACAGGCTTCGGCAGCCGGCACAGTTCATATCCTCACCGCTAGATGGGGCTTCATTCATTCCATTCCCTGACCCGGTCGGTCAACTGGAATCAGGCTGTGGATTTTCAATGCAGTAATTTACAGTATTTTCTTCTTCTTTCCTTTCACCCTCCTTGGGGTAGGTTGAATCAATCATTTCTCTATGTGTAGTTCTTTCCTTAGTGCCCAGTATTTCTTCATTCTTTCTGATCTTCGTTTCCTCTGTTCTTCCGAGATGATGGGTTTGGATTTTAGCATCTTCTCAAAGCTCTTACACACGCCTGGTACCATCAGAGCACTGGAGACAAACAGCATCATTGTCAGAGACATTTGGATTCCTCACGACCTGATTCATTCGATTTTAACAATTAGATTTGCATCTACTTGAACATGCACACGGTGGTGATTGTTATCGTTTTCCATTTATGGCCATCAGCTCCGTTTACTTGAGTTCGTATTGAATTTGGGACAGTTCGTATCCTCTTTCCCTTTCCTATTTATTTTTCATGGATCTCCTTCTTTCCAATTCCCTCAGCCCTAATTCTTCGTGGGTTGAGGGCATTTATTTTCCCTGTGATCAGATGGTGGTGTAGCGGCTAGAGTTCTGGCTGTCGCCCTGGAAGTCCGGGTTTGATTCCCGGCTCTGCCAAGAAGTTTTAATTCTAGTGTAAGGGCTAGTACATGTTACACTCAGCCCCGTGAGGCAAAACTAACAAGAGGAGGGTTTGATTCCCACCTCAGACAACCTGAATGTGGTTTTCCGTGGTTTCGCCCCACTTCTATTCCAGGCAAACGCTGGGATGGTTCATAACTTAAGGCCACGGCCACTGGCTTCCCAATCCTATCCCCAATTTACAAATACTCACACTAGTACAGCCATCACAATAACACAGGTTATCACACAAATTTTACACACACACACACACACACACACACACTAAAATACACGGGGCTATATGACTAGAATGTCGCAACAACATATTTTCCCTGTCGTTTGTTTCCGTTATTCATTTTTTCCTCCCTTTCTCCTTCAAGTACCTTTGACTTTTGGGGGCGTGCACAGTGGGTCAAAATCGAAATCTATGAGGACAAAATTATTTATTTTCATAATTAAAAAATCAAAATTAATAACTTCTACATCATTCTCATATAATTGCCGCTCACTGTTCGAGCAGTTTGAATTGGAGGCTGAATGTAAGTGGCTGTGGTTTGGTTGTCTTCGTGGTTAGTGTGATGCTTTAAGATGGAACATGCAGCTGAATGTATGATCTTTGTAACGTGTTTCAGTTATTAAAGGGCGTAATTGTTACGTAATTTTAGCTATATTTGCATTATATAATATTTAACTATTATTTTTAAAATTATATTTTAACTTAGATTTTTAGTATGTCGCGTCACTCTGCGTCACTTTCTACTTAATGTTAAAATGTAGATAAAGTCTTGTAGTTTACGCCTGTTATAAGATTTTTTGCATCTTTTTGCAACTTACTTAGTTATTTTACGTTTTAGAAGAAATCGCGCATCCAGTTCTCACACGTTTACAACTGTTTGAGGCACTGGGTTCGACGTTTATGTCAAAAGTGGAACTTGGTGACTTTGTTAAAAGTAAATTAGGGGTAGAAAATTGTTCTGAAGAGATAACTGAATGCTCTATCCACAACTCCTAGTGATAGACAATTTCTTGCATGTGTAGACGTAGCTTACAAAGGTCATAACTGATGTTTATTATGAAGTAAACCAATTATATACGTTGCTTTCACTCTAAATTCATGATTAAAACGTAAAAATAATTTTGTCCCCCTAGATTTCGATTTTGACCCACTGTGGCGTGGTGGCTCAGCGGTGAAGCTGTCTGCCTCTCACCAAGGCAGACTGAGCTCGATTTCCGGTCAATGCATGTGAGATTTTCGAAGTGAAGTGCCATGTCCTGAGGTTTGAATTCCACGTAAAGAGGAGGTCCCGTTGCTCATGATCGCGAAATTAACGGTCACGTTAAACTATATACAAGCTTCCTTCCTTCCTTCCTTCCTTCCTTCCTTCCATCCTTCCTTCCTTCTATCCTTCCTTCCTTCCTTCCTTCCTTCCATCCTTCCTTCCTTCCTTCCATCCTTCCTTCCTTACATCCTTCCTTGCTTCCTTCCTACCTTCCTTCCTTCCATCCAACCTTCCTTCCATCCTTCCTTCTTTCCATCCTTCCTTCCTTCCATCCTTCCTTGCTTCCTTCCATCCTTCCTTGCTTCCTTCCTTCCTTCCTTCCTTCCTTCCTACCTTCCTTCCTTCCTTCCTACCTTCCTTCCTTCCTTCCATCCTTCCTTCCTTCCTTCCTTCCTACCTTCTTTCCTTCCTTCCTTCCGTCCTTCCTTCCTTCCTTCCTTCCTATTGCTTCCTATAGGACTTACAATAATCTGGTGAGCAAGAATCCAACATGGCGGCGACGCGAAATATACATATTTAAGTGGACGATTTTCGCGATATAACCATCCGAGTGCAGGGGAACTTTGTACAGTAAATGCTTTTACAAATGTTAATCCACTGGCATCTAGTTTATTTCAATTGTTTTCATAACCACAAGATGGCAGCTGTGCGAAATTTTTAAATCTCGTTTTTACTTCATGTGTCCTAATCATGCGATTGACGTTTGAATACCACACGTACTCAATAATCTTCATGTAATAGTACATAAATAAAATTCCAACATGGCGACCATCTGAAATATTTAGACGGTCCTCAATATCTACGAATCTATTACAACAATCAAAGTGAAATTTTGTATGTTGATAGGGGCAATTGACATGAGTAGGATATATGAAAATAGGCTGTAGAGTTCATCAACTACTTGTTCTTTTTTCGAATGAATAAGCTTAGAAGGGTGTTCCGAATGTAAGTTTTGTAATTTGATTTCACAGGAAAGCTGTATTTCAAAGTCAGAAAACAAAGGTTAACCTTCTTTCCTGAGTTCTTGACAGGCAGAGCAGATCAGTGGAGCCAATTAGACTGCAATTCTTGATTAAACATACAGAAGTAAGAACAAAGAAACATACAATCAATCAATCAAATTATTAAAAGTAACTAACAAATCTGAGACTTGTCCTCAAACAAAACTGTCACTTTCAGTGACATGGGCCAAAAGCAAAAGCTTTCAAAGATAATCGCCACTTGCGTGGAAGAAGCAGCGCATCAATGCGGTTTTCATCAGGAGGAAAAATTAATTGAATAATTAAATAGGCAAATGAATGAAATCAATAAAGGCGTCTATAACAAACAGTCAATATCCTTCAGCGCAAACCTGAAACATTACTGCACTGTTATCCGTCCGGAAGTCCTGTGTGCTTCCGAATGCCTCACGAAGAACAAAAAGGGCTTGGTCAATAACCTGGAGGCCAAAGAAGGGAAAGTTTTGAGAAAGATCTTGGATCCCGTCAAAGACAATGGGGGAATATAGAAGACGGCATAACCACGAACTTCATACTCATATGGAGAAGATAAATGACACCATCCGGAAAAGATGAATTAAATTTTATGGACAGGTGATGAGTATGAGCCCAGAGAGACTGATCAACCGCGTCATTGCTTACTTTCAGGAGAGGAAAAAAAATGGGCATGGTTCATTGAAATAGATATAGATCTAAAAGAAGCGCATCCAACTCAAGAAATAAAACTTCAAACATGCCAAAGTTTCCAAGAAAACCGTAGCTGATAACGGGAAAGATTTGGACACAAGAAAGGAAGGAAACCCTCCAAGAACGAAAGCGGGCGTACTGGGCAAACATCAAAGCCCAAAGAACGAGACAGTTGGAATGACGCAGTCCATAGATGGCCAATATGAAATCGATATCACCTTTCCTGGGTCCATATCTTTCCCGTTATAAATCAAATTATAAATTATAAATTATAATTTATTTATTTATTTATTTATTTACTTATTTATTTATTTAATTATTTAATTATTTAATTTCGTATCGGCCATCTATGGACCGTGTCATTCACACTGTCTTATTCTTTGGGCTTTGACATTTTCCCAGAACGCTCTCATTCATTCTCGATGGGTTTCCTTCCTTTCCTGGATCCAAATATTTCCGTAATTATTTAATTAATAATGAATTAAATAAATACATAAGAATGTGACTGGGACATCAGCTGACGATCCCAATTTGTTACACCTGGACGGAACCCCACAATATACTGTATATGACAAAAACCCAGGAGATTTTCTTGTGATTATACTTCGAATTTTATTTACAAAGACTTCCTTAACTTCTTAATGAATGTAAACGTCTGATGCATTCGAGCCACTTCGGCGAGAGTGTTCCAGGCGTCACTCCCTTCACGCAGGCCTTGTTGAGAAGGCCTCGTTTCTAAACTTCTGAATAATTTGGAACAAAGCACTCAATTAATGCACAGTACAGTTCATTATAATTATGAGTTCCTTTCACGTTCAACATACTCCACAACTCGGCCAACGAAATCCTTTCATTTGAAACTCAAATGGCACTTTGTTTTCGTCATGACCATTAAACTACGTCATTAGAGTCCGTGGCGGGAACAATAGCGCTCCAGCCTCAAGTGGAAACCGCGTTACTTACACGAGTCCCCATGTTTGAAGCCATTGTAAACGGAAAAGTGCTGCTAATTTTAATGAAGGACATTCTCACGCGTTGAAGTTGAGATGCGAGGTAACTAAATTATGTGCTGCCTTTTATACCGGGAAAAAAACATATCGCTTCACTTAAATCGCGCTCGAATGGAAGTCTTTTCATTTGAGACGAGAATCGATATCAATGTAAGAGACGTCCATTGGGAAATCAGAATGAATTGATATGCGATGAAAAAGCATAATCCCTCATCTTCCTCACTGACGTTCTATTGAAGAAGCACAGTTATTAGCCTACTAAGTATCTTATCCAAATTCGCACCAGATGAGAATTGAAAATTGAGTGCACACTGTTTGGCAGTGAATCCAAGTTCATCTTCTGGATTTTTATTGTTACTATTATTATTAGTATTCTCTAAATACAGTACATATGAGATGAGAATGTAAAATATAAAGGCTTTGGGATGAGATGCAATGAACCTCTTCGGTGTCAGCAAGAGAGCCTCTTCAGGAAATCATAGCTTGAAAGCTCTTGTCTATCTCAAAATAATACCGTGACATGTGACAAATATTGGCAACCTGAACCAGATCTGGAATCAACAACTGATAAAACAAATATCCATGCCAATACCAAAAGAACTCACGATGAAATCAAGCGATTTGGATATGCATCAGAAAACACAGTGTCCCAACAGTCGACCTCTCGTCCATAGACGGTAGGTGTACACATTCAACTAAAAATAAATCAGTCGTGGGCACCCAGTAGTTCTTTTAAGATGATGAAGGAAAGATAAAACTACCGAAATTAAAGATAGATCAGTAACAAGAGGTATTTTCTACTTAGGAAGTTGACTCTTAAACTTCAAAAGAGGTAATTGGAAATATATTCCGTACATTAAAGAAAATAACAGGTACTATTCGAGTAGTTATCATACAGTCCACTCAATATCTAAGAATTCTAGCTAACGTTCATGTCTTGCTAAATTCCAAACGACCATTTCGTCAGAAAACCGCTTGCAATGACGACGCACACCCGTTGTTTCTAATGTTACCAGGAAAACAAAAGAACTCATAAAAGTGATATCTGTGAATTACTGAATCACAAATCGATCTCTCATGATCGACGGCAATATACGAGAGTCACAGAATGTAGATTCCCCCACTAAGGTCGATATATCATAGTAAGGAAAACCTCGAGAAATAACGTTAAATGTCAAGACCGACAACTCATATGATTACTAAGAAATACTGTCACATTTTACAGTAGTTAACCCTCAATCTGTCTGTTGAGTAGTCAGTCTGGAGGCTGGTTGGATCCTCAAAAAGTGCCACTTTAGGTTATGTGGGCTGAAACCCACATTAACCGAAGGGAGCACTATAATGAGGCGTATTAAGCAAGGTGAGTAGTGAGGTAGTTTGTCATTGCTTTCCTCACTGAGCCAGTACGGCAGTACTAACCCTACGAATATAATCTTTCACAACATCCACAGCCACTGATTGTGCCCCGAATTCTATAATTACTCAGCACCACTCATACCTCAGTAGCTTCCATATTTTCACAGCCATGAATGAAACTGGCACATGGGTGAAAAGCCATGTTTTACTCTAGCCTGTGCCAACAGACAAATGCAAAAATACCGCAACCTTAGGAGATGGTGGACTGGCGGAACCCTAAATAGGATACGTAAAAACCATGATAAATGTCTTGAACTTCTCAACAAGTAGAGACAAATTCCTTCACCTGAATGGAGGGGTGGTTGTCCCAAAGAGACTATGCAGCACATTGTGGAAGAATGCCCCTTCATCCAATACAATGGTGCAACCAGGGATATTCTGGAGGCAGATCCAGCTGTATCGTTACGTGCTCGTTATACAGTGCGCCCGGGAATGTTCTCCGCAGTGCCTACAAGCTGCTGCGTCACCAGTTACGTTGGCAGCACGGCTGTCGCTTGTATCATAACACACAAACAGTAAACTTTATACTCACCACAGCCATTCATAACTGATTTTAGAAGTGCTAATGACACACATTCTCGCTTATTGCAATACACATTGACGAATTCGACAGCCCACAGCCCACACATGTGGCCTTCACCCTGTCAAGGACACAGTGCTGCCAACTAAACTGGTGACGCAACCACTCGCAGATGCACGTAGCCACTACGGAGAACATTCCCGGGCGCCCTGTAGTACAACTTATTACATGGGAGGTAAGAGGTCTCCTCTTCGGTACACGTGGGACATCTTTTCTTTGGACTAAGAAACATCACCAACGACTTGACATGAGTGCCGATCAGTATACGGAGATCCTAAGGAAAGATTCTATTCTAGTTTCAAATAACCATCTAAATAACAATATGAATTTCTCAGCTGTGTTATGTATCTCTATATGGTGTGGCTTTATTTATATCCTTGTTTGTAATCCTGGATCTCTATATAACAAAGGAGAAACTGTTCTGCCTAGTCAATACATTTACTTACAACAAGTTATAAACTTGTTATTATATGGTACATGTTTCGGTGCCTCTAGTACTGGTCCCTTCTTCAGTCATAAATTAAGATGTAAAATCCAGCATAATTAAATATATCATAAAAATACATAAAATGATGAGTGAATGGATGAAATGAGGTGAAAAAGAACATATTAACCATGAGAAGTAACATAAGTGTGCATCAGTAAAAAGTAACACCATTGGTAGTGCTAGGTTCTTGTGAATAAACACGTATATAGCACTGTTCTAATGTTCACTTGGGATGTATGGCCTGTTCTTTTTCACCTCATTTCATCCATTCACTCATCATTTTATGTATTTTTAGCCTACTTTTCACATTATGCAAAAATGAGGAAAAAGTAGACTTATGAGATCGGGCAAATGTGTGTCTGTCTGTCTGTCCTTCTGTCTGTCTGTCTGTCTGTCTGTCTGTCCTTCTGTCTGTCTGGCTGTGTGTGTGTCCCCCCTATCAACTCCTAAACGGCTGCAGCAATCGAAACAAAATTTGGTAGGAGTAAAGATCTATACCTGAATATCTCACGGCCATATTTGAAAATGATGTCAGTGCCACCAACTGCTGAAAAAACGCAATTGAAATTTGAGCTCCATGTTGGATATCTTGGAAGGTATGAATGGGAGCTATTTCAAAATTGGCACACGATTAGATAGTAATATTGCAGTTTAATTTCCAGGAGGTCATACATGGCAGTGTTGCCAAAATGATTATAAGCCTGCTGAGAGGTCCAAATTTTAAATGCATATAACTTCTACACTATCAATTGGAATTCAACCAAATTTCGTATGTACTATGCGTACATAAACAGATATGACTGAGTGTATTCTTAAGTGCCATCAAGGCTGCCAACTGTTAATAAATTCTCTCATTTTTTTTAAATCCAAATATCCATACATCAGAAAGTATGCAAGTTGACAGCTTTAAACTATGCACACGTATAGCACCTGACATTCTATATTAATTTGGAGTAACGTATACACATCAGTGCTACCAACATGATTCTAAGCCTGCTGAGAGGTCCGACTTTAAATACAGGTAACTTTTATACTATCAATTGGATTTCAATCAAATTTCTTATGTGCAATGTGTACCGTAACAGACATTAATATGCGCTTTCTTAGGAGCAACCAGGGCTGCCAACTGTTAATAAATGCTGTCTCTATTCGTTTTTCTTAATATCAATATATCAGAAAGTATCCAAGCCAACAGCTCTAAACTTTGCACACGTATAGTACCTGACATTCTAGATTAATTTGGAGTAACTTATAAACGTCAGTGCTGCCAACATGATTCTAAGCCTGTTGATAGGTCCAATTTTAAAATGCATGTAACTTCTATACTAACTAATGGATTTCATTAAAAATTGACACAACAATAGATCATATTATTTCAGATTATTTCTGACCAATACATGTATGTCATTGGTGCCAACATGATTTTATGCGCGCTGTTAGACCCAATGTTTAACTGCATGAAACGTCCATGCTATCCATTGGACTTCAACCAAATGTTGTATTCTGTACCTTAAGAGATGGAACTAAGAATATATTCAGTCACCAGGGCTGCCAACTCTAGTTCTCTATTTGGCTACATTATGCCAGGTATACAGTATTTCGAAATAATTCGAAATTTCGATATTACAAACTTAATTTCTTCATTATTCTAGATAGATCCATATAGATTAATCATTGCCATGGATCTTTAATTTTAAGAAAAGTAGGCTCTTTAGTTCTCCACGGAACTTCTTGTTTTATGATATCTTTAATTATGCTGGATTTTACACCTTAATTTATGGCTGAAGAAAGGACCAGTACTAGAGGCCCCGAAACTTGTACCATATAATAACAAGTTTATAACTTGTTGTAAATAAATGTATTGACTAGGCGGAACAGTTTCTCCTTTGTTATATAGTGAATCTGTCAATACGGAAAATGAACTTCTTTCAGAGCACAATCCTGAATCCCTACGGTCACCTCATGTGTAAGGCAGGTGCCAATGTCATAGATTTTTAGCCTACTTTTCACATTTTGCAAAAATGAGGAAAAAGTAGACTTATGAGATTGATCCGGGAAAATGTGTGTCTGTCTGTCTGTCTGTCTGTCTGGCTGTGTGTGTGTGTGTCCCCCTATCAACTCCTAAACGGCTGCAGCAATCAAAACAAAATTTAGTATGAGTAAAGATGTGCACCGGAATAGCTCACGTCCATATTTGAAAATGATGTCAGTGCTACCAACTGCTGAAAAAACGCACTAGAAATTTGAGCTCCATGTTGGATATCTTGCAAGGTATGCATGGGAGCTATTCCAAAATTGGCACACATGTAGATAATACTATTTCAGTTTAATTTCCAGGAGGCCAACCATGACAGTGTTGCCAAATTATTTTTAAGCCTTCTGATATGTCCAATGTTTAAATGCATATAACTTCTACACTATCAATTGGATTTCAACCAAATTTTGTATGTAATATCTGTACATAAACAGATATGACTGAGCGTATTCTTAAGGGCCACCAAGGCTGCCAACTGTTAATAATTGCTCTCTATATTTATTTAATCCAAATACCAATATATCAGAAAGTATGCAAGCCAACAGCTTTAAACTATGCACACGTATATTCTGACATTTTAGATTAATTTGGAGTAACTTATATACGTCAGTTCTACCAACATGATTATAAGCCTGCTGATAGTACCAATTTTTAAATACATGTAACTTCTATACTATCAGTTGGATTTCAACCAAATTTCGTATGTGCTATGTGTACCATAACAGATATGACTATAAGTATTGTTAAGAGCAATCAGGGCTGCCAACTGTTAATAAATGCTGTCTATATTCTTTTTACCCCAATATCAATATATCAGAAAGTATGCAAGCCAACAGCTCTATACTTTGCACACGTATAGCACCTGACATTCTAGATTAATTTGGAGTAATTAATACAAGGCAGTGCTGCCAACATGATTATATGCCTGCTGATATGTCCAATTTAAAAATACATGTAACTTCTATACTAACACATGGATTTCATCCAAAATTGGCACAACAAGATATCATAATAATTCAGATTATTTCTGACCAGCACACGCATGGTATTTTTGGCAACATGCTTTTACGCGTGCTGATAGATCCAGTGTCTAACTGCATGTAACGTCCATTGGACTTCAACCAAATTTAGTATTCTGTACCTTAATAGGTGGAACTAAGGATATATTCAGTCACCAGGGCTGCCAACTGTAGTGCTCTATTAGACTACATTATACCAGGTATATTTTGAACTAATTAGATATTTCGATATTACCAACTTAATTTCGTCATTATTCTAGATAGGTTCATATACTGTAGAATAATCATTGGCATGAAAAGTAGGCTGTATAGTTCTTCTCGGAACTTCTTGTTCTTTCGTGTTATGGTATGCCAAATGTTACACAAATAATACATGAAGTTTTTCAAAGGACTCCCTGTATAAATACATATATCGAAAATTGCTAAGCTGAACTGAATTCAAACTCACTGTATATTCATCATCCCCACTAACACCCTTCACGGATCAACAGATCATCGGTTATCAATTAAGTCGAAAGATAACTGTTTCCGGGAACAAACTGCTTTCCATCACATATGACTGTTATAAATGAACAATGTGATCCGATTCATTCTAACAGTGCCTCCTAAGATAGCAATCCGCACGTGAAAGCAGCCTTCAGGTGAGAGGGAGTCCCCGAACAACCCCAGTGAGTAGAACGAGGCCTTGAGCAGCAAATAATCTGGAGAAGTAGTTCCGGTCAAGGGTGGCTACACTGAGAGCATCGTGTCCAGAATACTGTGTGGTACCTCAACCTCAAAGAACAGGCCTGGCCTCTCCCAACCTTATCAGTGTTCTGTAGTACATCATCTGCGTGAAAAACACTCGCTTTCTCCAACTGCTGTGCATGCGTGGCATATACTCTGGAAACTGCATGACGCTCAATACGAACTGAAGAATGTCCTAAAATTGCAGATTGCAGTGGCGTGCATTGGAATGAAGTAAAGGAAGCAGTGCTAGTTATTCACTTTAAATTTGCCTATTTTCTATTAGTCATTTGCCGTATTTCCTCTTGTTTGAGCGCTTACTTTTCCTCTCGTCCCCGAGCAGAAGCACTACTTCACTTTGCGATAGAGGTTATAGAGAGAAGGTGTAGCGTGTACCCCTAAAAGTCCTACACTCGCAAAGCACTACCTCGTATTCCAGCAGGTCGATTTGAAGCATTCATTATCTCGACTCCAAGACCTCCTAGTTACTTTCGTCAGTAACAGCAGGCATAGTCCGAGGAGGAGAATAACACTGAAAAGAGGGTGAGGAAGCTTTCACTTCCAACCCCACGAATAGGTCGTTCTGGACAGCATAGAGATGCATATATTACAGTATAATAAAATTTCAACTATACATATATTGAATAACAACAGGAGATAGCATATTCCACACCCACAGTAACCTTCTGTGAGAGCAAGGGCCATGCCATCAACTCAGTTTAATCTTAGTTTTTTATGCAAAATCTGTTAAATATAAATTCACATGAAAATAGCTTTATTCCCCAGGTATATTAATAGACAGTTCATATTTTATCTTATTCTTTCATCACATTTTCAAACAGATATATCCTAAAATAAAACAGGCGTTCAATAATAAGAAAAAATCTTTTGATTAATACAAGTTTGGATATTGCAATTAAAAAGAAATTGGTCATATCCTTTGTATCGAGTGTGCTTCTGTATGGATGTGAATTTGTATGATCAGAGGTCAGGATTGGAAGCGGCTTGAAGCGTTTGAGATGCAGGTCTGGCGGAGAATATTACGGGTTAAATGGATTGAAAAGAGGACTAACATCAGCATCCTGCAAGAAATTCAAGGGAAGAGAGAACTGAGACCAACGATCCATAATAGAAAACAAAATTCACAGACCACATTTTGCGACATAACGCTTTCCTAACTAATCTCCTGGAAGTAAAAACCACAGGGAAGAAAGGCCGAGGAAGACCGAGAAAATATTTCCTTCAAGACATCACACTAACTCTTCATTGTGGTTCCTACTATGAATGAAACGAGGTGCTGAAGACAGAGAACAATGGTGGCGGAGACAAACCATTTCCTTTGGAAGTTGTTCATGATGATCCTAAAATTGTGGTATTGCACTGCTTATCGTAAAAAAAAAAGATTTTATTATATTAAAATCCATTACAATTGACATTATAATAATTACTTTAAACTACTGTATGTGCAGTACTGAATTGCACTGTATGAAGATGGCTTCACCTCAAAGGCCCGGGTTCAATTCCCGGCTATGCCAAGAAATTAAAATTCTGGTCTGATGGCTGGAAAGGGGTTCACTCAGCCTTGTGAGGTAAAACTGAAAAGAAGCGGGTTCAATTTCTACCTCAGCCATCCTGAAAGTTGTTTTCTGTGGTTTCCCACCTCTACTCCAGACAAATGCCCAGATATTAGGCCTACCTAGTAGGCCACGGATGCTTCCTACGCAAATCCTACCTTGACTACAAGTATACACACTAGTGAAGACATCACAGTGACACAGGTTATCAGACAACTTCTACATATACCCAAGCATATGGCCACGAAGTCGCAAAGCCCCTATAAAATCAACAACAACAACAACAACATTAACAACAAACTAAGCGATTCACCACTCGCTGTCGCAGATCACCTTTGGTAATTACGACTATAGGATTCGAAGATTTTCTCGTAACTCCTTCACTCCAAATACAGTAGCGTATAGCATAGTTTTCTTCATGGGATGCCTTCTGATTGAATGCCAATTTCTACTGTAAATTAAACAATTGACTCGGGACGTTTTGCTGCCACCGTAATAAACATACAGTCAAGAAATGATTAAATTGAAGTTATATTTGTTCGTTGCTCACCTCTGCCAAGATAAACAGAATTATAAGCCCAAAGAAGAATGTTTTTATTGCTATACTTAGTCATTTTTCACACCATTTCATTGTCTTTGCAGCAGCGGACAATACATTCTCCGTAACTAAATGTTTGCTTTTAATTAATCTTCAGCCTTCGCTCCAGTCAGTGGTGTGAGGTAATAAGCCAACTCAGTCGCATGGTTGTCCGTTGATTGTAGAATGATGATTTATAATTATATGAAACACTCCCTTTGTAATTGTAGATTGTATATTATGGGCACCTACTTTCAGCGCTCCCAAACAGTAGTAAGGTATATGACGTTAAACAGCAAGTCTTCAAAAGCCCACCTGTGGCTTTGTAATAAAACAATGGAAAGGATGTCTGTGGCAAACTCAATCCCTGCTCTCCCTCAGCAAATCATCTGCAAGCGTTTATCATCCTTGAACATAATCATGCCTTAATTGGACTGCATTATGCAGAAAAGAACCAACCAACATCAAACCTAAACTGACAAAAATGCATTCAAAGTAAAACAAGTAGTTCCGTGAAGAACTATAGAGCCTATTTTCATATATCCTACTCGTGATTATTGCCTCTATCAACATACAACATTTCAGTTTGAAGGTTGTGATAGATTCATAGATATTGAGAACCGTCTAAATATTTCAGATGGTTCGCAGGTTGGATTTTTATTTATGTGCTATTACATGAACATTATTGTGTACGAGTGGTATTCAAACTTCAATCGCATGATTAGAGCACAAGAAGTAAAAACGATATTTTAAAATTTCGCACAGCTGCCATCTTGTGGTTATGAAAACAATTGAAATAAATTAGATGCCAGTGGATTAACATTTGTATAAGTATTTAACGTGCAATGTTTCACTGCACTCGGATGGTTAAATCGCGAGAAACGTTCATTTAAATATGTATACTTCGCGTCGCCGCCATGTTGGATTTCTGCTCACCAGGTTACTGAAAGTCTTATAGGTCAACATATGTTCATAGCCTCTATGAACATTAAAAAAATTAAGTTTGATTGCTGTAAAAGATTCGTAGATATTAAGAACCGTCAAAATATATCGGATGCTCGCCACTTTGGATTGTTATATGTAGGTATAGGCCATAGAGTTATGTACCATTAAAGGAAAATTATTGCGTAGGTTCATTATTCAAGCTTTCACTTCGATCGCATGATTACAACACAAGAAATAAAAACTTAATTTTAAAATTTCGCACAGCCGCCATCTAGAGGTCATGTAAACAATTGAACTGAATTAGATGGCAGTGCATTACAATATGTATAATCATTTAATGTACCACATTTCACTGCGCTCAGAGAGTTAAATCAAGAGAAAAGTCTATTAAAATATTTCAAATTCGCTTGGCCGCCATGTTCGTTTTGCACTTTACAGGTTTGTGAAAGTTACATAGATAAACTTGTAGCAGTGCCTTTTATCACCGTAAAAAATGTCATGGTGATATCTGTAATAGTTTAGGAGATATAGAATGCCGGTGAAATATTTCGCACAGCCGCCATTTTGAGGTTATCTAAATAATTGAACTAAATTAGATGCCAGTGCATTACAATGTGTATAAACATTTGCTGTATCAAGTATCATTACGTTTGGATGGTTAAATCGCGAGAAAAGTCTATTTAAAAGTCTCAAATTCGCTTGGCCGCCATGTTGGTTTTGTAGTGACCAGGTTTTTGAAATTCTCATAGGTGAACTTCTAGTTGCACCCTTTATCACCGTACACAATTTCAGGGTGATATCGGTAGTAGTTTCGGAGATACTGAATGCTGGTGAAATATTTCGCACATCCGCCATGTTGGATTAGTGAGACACAATAAAATTTGAAGGACATGGTCGGGGTCGGCCAGAATGGTGCTATGATCTTACCGAGTTTCATTGAAATCGCTCCAGCAGTTTATAAGTTATTAGGGGGGACCCACACACACACACACACACACATGGACAAAAGGTGATCTCATAAGCCTATTTGATTTTCATAAAATGAAAATAGGCTAATAAAAATGAAAAATTCACAAATTAACAAGTAGTTCCGTGAAGAACTAAATAGCCTATTTACATATATCCTACATAATATCCTACATACAAAATTTCAGTTTGTTTGCTGTAATAGATTCGTAAATAATGAGAACGATCTAAATATTTAGGATGGTTCCCATGTTGGGTATCTATGTAGGCCATAGAGTTATGTACTATTACATGAAAATTATTACGTAAGTGTATTATTCAAACTTTAATCGCATGATTAGGACAAAATAAATAATTTAAAAAAAAAACAGATTTTAAAATTTCGTACTGCCGCCATCTTGAGATTATGAAAACAATTGAAATAAATTAGATGCCGGTGTCTGACACTATAGTTGCATGTACTTACCGAGTTTCTTTGAAATCGCTCCAGCTGTTTAGATTTCATTATAGATTTCACACACATACGCACACACATACACACAAGGACAAAAGGTGATTCCATAAGCCTATTTTTTTTCATAAATACTCATTACTT
This sequence comes from Meconema thalassinum, assembly GCA_946902985.2. Taxonomy (NCBI): domain Eukaryota; kingdom Metazoa; phylum Arthropoda; class Insecta; order Orthoptera; family Tettigoniidae; genus Meconema; species Meconema thalassinum. The sequence continues at coordinate 509,648,626 of OX336388.2, read as the reverse complement.
TAGTTTTAAGCATATTGCTGCTCGTATCTTTCACTAAAATATTGACCTTTAAACTACCTTAGGTAATGAGGTATCACATAATTCTATGGGTTGGTTCCTTTCTGCAGAGAGTCATATCTTTTAAATAACTTTCTGCTGAAAGGATTTAAAGAATACATTTTCCATTTTCACTTGAAAAAAAATGAAAATACATGAAACTTACTAGAAAATAACTGACAACGTGTGAAAATACTTGAAAATACATGACAAAATTGGGAAATACACGCAAGAACTTGAAAATACAACTCATTTGGAATGAGGCAAATATTATTACACCATATATTGAAACAATATTACTGCCATAAAACATTTACTCCATATCAAAGTCTTGTACACCTGATAAACCTTCAACATCGCCCTGAATATCTGAAACCAAGCCACTTGGATCCTTTCTGCAGAATGAGAAACGCTGCAACATCTTCCAGTACTTTCTTTGTCGGTCCATAGATGACACCTGGAATGTGGAGTGAGGTTGGTTCCTTTCTTCACAACCAGGAATAATAGCAGGGGGAGCACTGAGCAGTGTTAACTCCACTTGATACATTTTGTGGACTGGTTCCTTTCTGCATAATGCAGTCCAATTGTTTGTCTTAATCTCAAATGAACATTATAAATACTCCAAATCCATTAAATTTCATGCTGTTATTGTTGATTCATTTAGGAGCTTTGTGATATCGTGTCCATTTACCCGCGTGTACATGGGTGTATGTGGTATTTGTCTGACAACCTGTCTTATTCTGGTGGCTGTATTAGTGTGTGTATTTGTAAGTCAAGTGCGAGTTGGAAAGGAGACTGCTGTGGCTTTATGTTAGAAACCGTCCCCAATATAAAATACATACTAATTAATTATATATAATTATACGGGTAATTATAAAACAACAAATAAAATAAAAGACAAATCTGAAAAGAAGTTTTACATAATCGTACGCCGATTACACGGGTGAGAGCCAAGCAAATAGACCACTCGACTTAAGTGTCACATTGAGTTAAGAAGTCGATAATAGGTTCAGGAAGTACGGTAATGATTGAAAATAAGGGAAATATTTAATATAGCATAACATATAGACCTAACATTGGGGCAGATGACCTCACTGTTCCATCCCTTAAAACATCAATCAATCAACGTATAATACACCACGTTGTATTTCAACGAGCTACTACAACCAACATTCAATATTATACTCCTTGCTAAGGACAATGAGTTACAACTATAGGCCTAGTCATGCATTTAGGAGAAAGTAGGCTATATGCTCTCAACTGAACGTCTTGTTTACTTTTCAGGTTTAATTGTTTTTATTAAAAGATAACTTTTAGAAAGCACCTTACAGGAGGTTAACGAGATAAAGAAATAATAATCGGTTTTCAGAAATATTAATACTACAAAAGAAAATTCCTTGATATATGGCTGAAAGATTCTACCATCAGCATCCTTAGACAATGTAAATTCTCGTTACAGTACTGTCGGTGTTTAATATACAAACCACTAACAGATAAATGGTTAAAGGATCCTGATGGGTTTTATTTTCCTGTAGGCTGTTCTTCAATATTCTCATATATTTTGAGTTATCTAAATAGTGTAATAGAACGCTTGACTTCAACCTCATAACTTCGTAAACATAGCCCTCAAACCAGAATAAAATTTCTTTGCATATCTGTGAACAGAACATCGACCTCTGTGGTGACAGCGAATAATGCTAGTCACTAGGCCATGCGTCGGACTGGGCCAGAAAGAAACTGGATGAATAGTAGCTAATCTCAAATTATAAAAGCCACCTTTTCAAACACTAGAAAGTAGTTTAATAATTAAATTAACACGTACATGTTTCGTTATATCAATGATAACTTCGTCAGCGTGAAAAATCTTAGAAACTACGATATCTTAACAACAACAAAACTACAAAGAAAATGGATATCCTTACAATAAGTAATTAATTTAAATAAATTAAAGGTCACAAAAAAGAATTAATAAATAATTATAGGATGTGTGAAATACTTGGTCGTACCATATCCAGCTGAGATAACTGTCATTTCAATAAATTTTGCACAAGGGAGAGATTTGCTTCAGGACATACAACTGCTGAAAAACATATGTCGTTTATACACTTGTATTAATCAGAAGGTTGGCGGCGTAGTCGGTAGCATTCTGAGCTTCTATGCCCAAGATCGCGGATTCAAATACGGCTGAAGTCGTCGGATTTTTTAAGAGCGTTAAAAATCCTTCAGTATGCCTTCCTCCGGAGGGGAAGTAAAGCCGGCGGTCCCATGTCATAGATTTATGGCGAGTTAAAGAACCTTCCACTAATTACACCTGTATGAAGCTAAATGGTATAGGTTAAGAATGTAAACAACGCTCTTAGGTCCCTACGTTCGTTGCCAAGATCCGACTGAGGTGGCGTCTGGTAGCTAAGTTCTGAACTAGTAGTCGTCGACGGTGCCGTTTGGCGGCAAAAGTAGGAACTATTTGAAAAATTCATAAGTCTGCAGTCCGTACTTGAATTTAAAAAAAACAGATAACACACACTAATACAGTCATCACAATTAACACCGGTTATCAGACATATTCTACACACACCCAAAGTACACGGGGCTACATGACCACGTTGTCGCAGCCCCTAAACTTAAGAACCAACCAACCAATCAGAAGGTTAAACAACGGATCACATCCAAAACTGAGATACCAGTCACTGCAATAAATTTTACACATGGGAATCTGTTTGTTGGTTATCTCCGTCCGCTGTTCAAAATTGTTAATGTATATTTGCTAGGTAATTATATAATAATGGGATGTGTAAAATATTTCGACATTGATAATCGAACCGTGATGAAATTATAAGTTGAGAAATTCAATTAAGTAACATCATAAAGCAGTGCATCAAACGCGGAACAAGTGATATTAGTCAACACAGGTAATCAAACTAATATATAACAAGTAGTTCCGTGAAGAACTATACAGCCTATTTTCATATATCCTTCTCATGTTAATTGTCTCTATCAACATACAAAATTTCAGTTTAATTGCTGTAACAGATTCGTAGATATTGAGAACCGTCTAAATATTTCGGATGGTCGCCAGGTTGGATTTTTATTTTTGTACTATTACATTAAGATTATTGTGTACGTGTGGTATTCAAACTTCAATCGCATGATTAGAACACAAGAAGTAAAAACGAGATTTTAAAATTACGCACAGCCGCCATCTTGTGATTATGCAAACAATTGAAATAAATTAGAAGCCAGTGGATCAACATTTGTATAAGCATTTAACGTGCAACGTTTCACGGCACTCAGATAGTTAATTCGCGAGAAACGTCCATTTAAATATTTATACTTCGCGTCGCCGCCATGTTGGATTTGTGCTCACCAGGTTACTGAAAGTCCTATAGGCGAACATATGTTCATAGTCTCTATGAACATTAAAAAAAACAGTTTGGTTGCTGTAAAAGATTCATAGATAATGAGAACCATTTAAATATTTCGGAAGCTCGCCATTTAGGATTGTTATATGTATAGGCCATAGAGTTATATACCATTCAAGGACAATTATTGCGTAGGTTCATTATTCAAGCTTTCGCTTCGATCGCATGATTACGACACACGAAATAAAAATTTAATTTTAAAATTTCGCACAGCCGCCATATTGAGGTTATGTAAACAATTGAATTAAATTAGATGGCAGTGCATTACAATCTGAAAAATCATCACTGTACCACATTTCACTGCGCTCAGAGAGTTAAATCACGAGAAATGTCTATTAAAATATTTCAAATTCGCTTGGTCGCCATGTTCGTTTTGTACTTTACAGGTTTCTGAAATATACATAGGTAAACTTGTATCAGTACCCTTTACCACCGTACAAAATTTCAGGGTGATATCTGTAATAGTTTCGGAGATATAGAAAGTCAGTGAAATATTTCGCACAGCCGCCATTTTGAGGTTATGTAAACAATTGAACTAAATCAGACTCCAGTGCATTACAATGTGTATAAACATTTGCTGTACCAAGTTTCATTACTTTTGGATAGTTAAATCGCGAGAAAAGTCTATTTAAAAGTCTCAAATTCGCTTGACCGCCATGTTGGTTTTGTAGTCACCAGGTTTCTGAAAGTCGCATAAGTGAACTTCTAGTAGTACTCCTTATCGCCGTACACTATTTCAGGTCAATATCGGTAATAGTTTCGGAGATATTGAATGCTAGTGAAATATTTCGCACAGCCGCCATGATGGATTGTTGAGACGTAACAAAATTTGAAGGGCACGGTCGAGGTCGCCGGGAATAGTGCTATGAACTTACCGAGTTTCATTGAAATCGCTCCAGCCGTTTAGATTTTATTAGGAGACACACACACACACACGCGCGCGCGCGCGCGCGCGCACACACACACGGACAAAAGGTGATCTCATAAGTCTATTTTTTCAAAATTGAAAATAGGCTAAAAATGAGATGGTGTGTGTCTGTCTTTCTGTCTGTCTGTCTGTCTGTCTGTCTGTCTGTCTGTGTGTTACCTAATAACGCAAGAACCACTGGTCCGATTTAAATGAAATTTTGCATGGATGTAGTTGAAATACCCGGTTTACATATAGGACACTTTTAATTTCGATATTTTGTACTATTAAGAAATTGCGACCTTTTAGTGACGTCACTACACCCTTTGATTTAAAAATTTCATATTTCCATATCAAATAAAAAGAGAACGCTAAGAAATAGCAAACTGTTGATGGCACATATGAGCTAGGAAATTAAATTTCCTATCCGAAGGGTCCTTATCACTTTTCGTGTATCTCCAACGGTTAGCGAGTAAAACCTACGTTTGTGACGTCACTACACCCTTTGGCTTCAAAATTTCATGTTTCTATTTCAAATAAAAAGAGAACGCTAAGAAATAGCAAACTTTTGATGGTATACACGAGCTTTAGCATTTAATTTTCTATCCAAAAGGTGCTTATCACGTTTCGTGTATCTCCAACGGTTAGCGAGTAAAACCTAAATTTGTGCAATAAAACACGGTCAACACCGAGGGGTAAATAATATAAAAAAGGAAATTTGTCTGTTTTTTTCTGAATTTCTACGGAAATTTGAGTTATTTACACGTTTCAGACTGTTTTATGATAGATGCGCGCGAAAATAATGTTTTGGTCTGTCTGTTTGTTTGATTGTCTGTGGACAACATTGTTCCCTTATAACTCGAGAACGGCTGGGTGTATCAACGTAAAATTTGGTACAGATATCCATCAGAGGCACGACACTAATCATTGATGTAACTCTTCTCTGTACCTCTCATAAAATGGGGCATACCCCCTTAAAATACATGCTGAAATAGGAGTAGAAGGACGAGACAAAGCTCATTTTCAGCCCCTCAATGTGATAGACAAAACTCGGGTTCCCTAAAACCACATTTTAAGGTCCTAAGTCCAACCGTTTTTGAGATATTCCCAGAAAACTAATTTCATTTAATAAACTAATGAACGAATGCAAGCCGATAACCATGGCAACAGATTCTCAGAGGTCCACCTATTGCTGTAAAACGCAATGCAATTCCATTAATTACATTAGTGTGAAAGTTTGCAAACGGCTAGATGGTTATCACGGAACCAAATTAGGCTGTAAATTTCATCAATACGTAAAATGCGCTTAAGGGGGTCAAGGGGTAGTCTAGAATTTTTCACGCGATTTACACCTGCGGGTGTGGTATGGCAGGTCTATTATATTCCAATCCCTATATTATATTATTATTATTATTATTATTATTATTATTATTATTATTATTATTATTATTATTATTATTAATTATTATTATTATTATATTTTGGCATACAACGACGAGACAAAGCCCCTCGGTGCCAGAAACAAAACTCGAGGGTCTTCGAAAACTACATTATAAGGCTCTAAAACCAACAATTTCTGATATATTCCCAGAAAACGAATTTAATTTAATTTAACAAACTAATGAAGGAATGCAAATCGGTTACCATGACAACATTATCTCAAGGGGTGGCATCCAACTTTCCATCTATTTCTGCAAGAAGCAATGTCACTCCATTTATTACATTTCTGTGAAAGTTTGCAAATGGCTATAAGGTTATCACGGAACCAACGTAGACTGTATAATTCATCAATGCAATTAAGGGGGTCAAGGGGTAACCTAGAATTTTTTCATGCAATTTTCACGTGCGACATATAGTACAGAAGGTCTATTATATCTCCAAACAGCAACATTATTTTCAAAAATTCCTGAATTGAATCAGCATTTTTTGCGGCTTTTAGGAATTTGGGCCATTTGAGACTAAAGAACCTGAATTTTCATACACCACAAGCTTTTATAATTTATGATAGAGGTCGTCCTATGTATGGGGACCTAACACAATGTAGAGGGTCAGTTTTTATGTGACATGTATTGCGTTTCATCTACAAGGCTTTCAATTCTATTTCATGTCAGGAAGTACACGTTAGGTGAATTTAGTTTGAGAGCACATTTCAACTAATCTGTTTTCTTTTCTTTTTTGTCGACATACGGGTTCATCGTAAGGATGATTTTGTTTGATACTGTGTGGTAGATATACCCATATTTGGATTTCTGTGTGATATGTTGTAGACAATAGAATTGCCTGTCTGTATCTTTATGTACGCCTATAACTCATGTTCGGATGCTTGGTGCATCGTAAAATTAGGTATGGTAACCATGAGAGTTATTACACCAATCATTTATAAAACTCTTCACCTTACTTTTCATACACTAGAGGAGTGGATATAGGGAAAAACTTCTCAAAATACATGCTAAAATAGGCGAAATATAAAAGTTATCCTAGAAGGACGACCAAAGCATATGTTGCACTTCTCAATGTGAGACACAAAATTTGCGAGGCTATAAAGGGTCTCCGAAAACCACATTTTAAGGCCCTTAAATTAACAGTGTGTGTGATATACCCAGAAAACTAACTTCGTTCTGATAAACTTATGAAGGAATGACAAACCGCTAACCATTGCAACAGTAGCTCAATTGATAATGTCTGGTGTTAACACCGAAAACCGTTCGAAGAACGGGTACTTCTGCTAGTATTTCATAACATCTTCACAATGGTTAATTTCTGTGTATTTTATGAATAGTAGCTATCCAAACTCCGCAGGTGTGTGTTTACTTAAGTCTCCTGGCCATCTGGTGGAGAGTGTAACCCCCACCGGTGATATAAATCGACCCGCGCACTTCAGCTTCAAGCTCTTAATCTAGAAGCTAAATCAAGCTTGGAAAACAGTCAGGCATTCGACTAAGGAAGGAAAAGGAAGAAATATTATAAACAAAGTATTTGTGCTATATTAGATGATCTTTCTGTTTTGGAACCGGCTCTTATAGTACGGTAAGAACCGGCCACGGTGGCTGAGAGTGCTAAGGCGCTAACACGTGCCTCGCTGGCAACGAGAGAGTGTGGTTTCAAAACTCACCACTAATCGAATACCATCAAGAACGAAACAGAGCAAACTTTAACCAAGGGAGATAGGACCAGAGAGACGAAAAAGAGAAATCTAGCACTCTTGAATGGCGGCCCTGACTGACTGTGTCGTGTCTTGTGACTTGGTGGTGTCTCCTTCAGTCCCGAGATTGATATTAAATTAATGCTTGGACATGATTCCACCACTGTAAGAATTCTCGAGCAGATGTTGACAAGTAGCAAGCCCACCCAACCACTTCTAGAACGCTATTGTCCAAATATTGATCCATGAAGTCTTTCGCACAAAAATAACTGAACGCAGCTTGCAAGAGAAACTGCTTCCATTTGGGAGAGCGCTCGGTGTTGCATTAAACATGACTGAGTCCGCTCCCTGAAGACGATAACTCACTGCAGCCTCCTCGGGCATTGCGTCCGTGAAACAACAGCAACAACAGCAATAATAACATGATTGGAGACGATAACTCTTTGCAGCATCCTTCAGCATCGCGTGCGTTTAACAACATCAATAATAACATGACTAGAGACGATAACTCACTGCAGCATCCTCCAGCATCGCATCCGTTTAACAACAGCAATAATAACATGGCTGGAGACGATAACTCATTGCAGCATCCTCCAGCATCGCATCCGTTTAACAACAGCAATAATAACATGGCTGGAGGCGATAACTCACTGCAGCATCTTCCGGCATCGCGTCCGTTTAACAACAGCAATAATAACATGGCTGGAGGCGATAACTCACTGCAGCATCCTCCAGCATCGCGTCCGTTTAACAACAGCAATAATAACATGACTGGAGACGATAACTCACTGCAGCATCTTCCAGCATCGCGTCCGTTTAACAACAGCAATAATAACATGGCTGGAGGCGATAACTCACTGCAGCATCCTCCAGCATCGCGTCCGTTTAACAACAGCAATAATAACATGACTGGAGACGATAACTCACTGCAGCATCCTCCAGCATCGCGTCCGTTTAACAACAGCAATAATAACATGACTGGAGACGATAACTCATTGCAGCATCCTCCAGCATCGCGTCTGTTTAACAAAAGCAATAATAACATGGCTGGAGGCGATAACTCACTGCAGCATCCTCCAGCATCGCGTCCGTTTAACAACAGCAATAATAACATGACTGGAGACGATAACTCACTGCAGCATCCTCCAGCATCGCGTCCGTTTAACAACAGCAATAATAACATGACTGGAGACGATAACTCACTGCAGCATCCTCCAGCATCGCGTCCGTTTAACAACAGCAATAATAACATGACTGGAGACGATAACTCATTGCAGCATCCTCCAGCATCGCGTCTGTTTAACAAAAGCAATAATAACATGACTGGAGACGATAACTCACTGCAGCATCCTCCAGCATCGCATCCGTTTAACAACAGCAATAATAACAATACTGGAGACGATAACTCACTGCAGCATCTTCCAGCATCGCGTTCGTTTAACAACAGCAATAATAACATGACTGGAGACGATAACTCACTGCAGCATCCTCCAGCATCGCGTCCGTTTAACAACAGAAATAATAACATGGCTGTAGACGATAACTCACTGCAGCATCCTCCAACATCGCGTCCGTTTAACAACAACAACAATAATAACATGGCTGGAGACGATAACTCACTGCAGCATCTTCCAGCATCGCGTCCGTTTAGCAACAGCAATAATAACATGACTGGAGACGATAACTCATTGCAGCATCCTCCAGCATCGCGTCCGTTTAACAACAACAACAATAATAACATGACTGGAGACGATAACTCACAGCAGCATCCTCCAGCATCGCGTCTGTTTAACAACAGCAATAATAACATGACTGGAGACGATAACTCATTGCAGCATCTTCCAGCATCGCGTCCGTTTAACAACAACAATAATAACATGGCTGGAGACGATAACTCACTGCAGCATCCTCCATCATCGCGTCCGTTCAACAACAGAAATAATAACATGACTGGAGACGATAACTCACTGCAGCATCCTCCAGCATCGCGTCCGTTTAACAACAGCAATAATAACTTGGCTGGAGACGATAGCTCATTGCAGTATCTTCCAGCATCGCGTCCGTTTAACAACAACAACAACAGCAACCACAATAATAGCAATAATAATTTTACCATTTAACTAAGGACGTCTATAAGAAGCGGTAAATATCCTTCAACCCAAAGCTGAATCTTTTTTTTTTTTTTTTTTTTTTTTAGCGTATGGCTTTTAGTGCCGGGAGTGTCCGAGGACATGTTCAGCTCGCCAGTTTTGTAGCTGCTTCGAGACGAACACCCAACGGGTGAGCTACAAGTACCGTTGGGGAGGAAAGTTGGAATGTAAGGACGAGGAGTTGGAAGGTAGCGGCTGTAGCCAATAGTTAGGGACCAACCCCGGCATTTGCCTGGAAGGAAGATGGGAAACCACAGAAGACCATCTTCAAGATTGCCGGCGGATTACATGACAGTTCCCCACACTGACACTTCCACACACTGCCCAAAATACTGACACTTCCACACAGTCCTTAGACGCGGCTACCTGTTTAATGACTCAGAAATATTCCCGACTGACATTTCCACACACATTCCCCCACCCCTAGGGCTACAGACTTCAGTGATCATCGTTACAGCCGCACCTGTGACAATGCACCTTAACATAATACTCATTTGGAGTGGCTGGCTGCGTGGCTCAGGGGAACGTTCTCGCTTGCTGGGCCCAAGGTTGCAGGTTCGTATCCTGGCGCAGTCAGCTGGCATTTGAGGGTGCGCAAATGCGAGGGAGCCGTGTCCGTAGATTTACTGGCACGTTAAAGATCCCCTTCGGGGCAAAATTCCGGCACCCCGGCGTCTCTAAAAGCCAGTGTAGTTAAAAGGGACGTAAAACCAATAACATTATTTATTATCATTTGGAGTGAAGAAAAGCGCTCGGTCTCTGTACTTCATTACATACCACGGTCTCGAAAATATAATTGTGATGTAGTGTAATTACCATCAAAATAAAATAAATGCCGAGTCTGATTTCCATCACACTTTATTCAGGCTGTGGACTGGCAACATAATAACAAAACCGATAATTTTGGTGGTGTTATCATTTTGGCGTGTTTAAAATCAGCTTTCTAGGCTTCGTCAGTTGTTTTGTATTTTTTAGCCTACTTTTCACATTTTGCAAAAATGAGGAAAAAGTAGACTTATGAGATCGGGCAAATGTGTTTCTGTCTGTCCTTCTGTCTGTCTGTCTGTCTGGCTGGCTGGCTGTGTGTGTGTGTCCCCCTATCAACTCCTAAACGGCTGGAGCAATCGAAACAAAATTTGGTAAGAGTAAAGATCTATACCTGAATATCTCACGGCCATATCTGAAAATGATGTCAGTGCTACCAACTGCTAAAAAATCGCAATTGAAATTTGAGCTCCATGTTGGATATCTTGGAAGGTATGAATGGGAGCTATTTCAAAATTGGCACACGTATAGATAATAACATTGCAGTTTAATTTCCAGGAGGCCATACATCGCAGTGTTGCCAAAATGATTATAAGCCTGCTGATAGGTCCAAATTTTAAGTGCATATAACTTCTATACTATCAATTGGATTTCAACCACATTTCGTATATGCTATGTGTATATAAACAGATATGACTGAACGTATTCTTAAGATCCACCAGGGCTGCCAACTGTTAATAAATGCTCTCAATTTATTTTATCCAAATACCAATATATCAGAAAGTATGCAAGCCGACAGCTTTAAAGTATGCACACGTATAGTACCAGACATTCTATATTAATTTGGAGTAACTTATATACGTCAGTGCTACCAACATGATTCTAAGCCTGCTGAGAGGTCCAACTTTAAATACATGTAACTTCTATACTATCAGTTGGATTTCAACCAAATTTCGTGTGTGCTATGTGTACTATAACAGATATGTCTCTGCCGATTCTTAAGAGTAACCAGGGCTGCCAACTGTTAATAAATACTATCTCTATTATTGTTACCCTAATATCAATATATCAGAAAGTATGCAAGCCAATAGCTCTAAACTTTGCACACGTATAGTACCTGGCATTCTAGATTAATTTGGAGTAACTAATATACGTCAGTGCTGCCAACATGATTCTAAGCCTTGTGATAGGTCCAATTTTAAAATGCATGTAACTTCTATACCAACTAATGGATTTCATTCAAAATTGACACAACAATAGATCATATTATTTCAGATTATTTCTGACCAATACATGTATGTCATGTTGCCAACATGATTTTACGCGCGCTGTTAGATCCAATGTTTAACTGCATGTAACGTCCATGCCATCCATTGGACTTCAACCAAATTTTGTATTCTGTACCTTAAGAGATGGAACTAAGAATATATTCAGTCAGCAGGGCTGCCAACTGTAGTTCTCTATTAGGCTACATTATGCCAGGTATACAGTATTTCGAACTTATTAGAAATTTCGATATTACCAACTTAATTTCTTCATTATTCTAGATAGATCCATATACAGTAGATTAATCATTGGCATGAATCTTAAATTTTAAGAAAAGTAGGCTCTTTAGTTCGTCACGGAACTTCTTGTTATTTATTTATTTATTTATTTATTTTTTTGTCATATTTGTTCAACAATAATATTAACCTACTCCATTTTCTGTGAATAGGCAACTTGCCTTCACAAAACTTTTCATATTTTTGTCATTTTCGAACTTTTTCTGAATGTTCTCAATCCATCCGTCCAGTTTGACATATTTTCGTCTTCTTTTTTTCCCTTCCATGTTGATCACGGCCTTTAAAAAATGCGCAGTTTGTCTTATCAGCTTCCGTCTTGAACCCTTTGACAACCTTTTTTAATTTGGGGTTAGGTCTCCCGACAAGATTGTTGAGTCGGTTGTTCCAGCCCTCAACAGCATTTGTTGTCCTGTGTCGTGCTTGGTAGCAGTTCCACATCTCGATTGGAATGTCTTGGTTATCTAGCCAGTTGTCAACGAAGTAGTTAACTTGATCTTTTCCGTAGTAGCCTTGGGGGAGAGGGGAAATGTGTGTGGAAATGTCAGTCGAGATTATTTCTGAGTCATTAAACAGGTAGCCACGTCCAAGGACTGTGTGGAAGTGTCAGTATTTTGGGCAGTGTGTGGAAGTGTCAGTGTGGGGAACTTTCCGGACACCATTCGAACATCCTCGCCTCCTGGTTGTGAGCGATTGCCAGCAGTCATGCCGTAATGACCACGGCTAACTCACCCGGTAGCTGAATCATTATTGCAGTGGCATCCGTCTGGAGGTTCTGTACGCATCCGAATGTCTCACGAAGAACAAAAAAGGCTTGGTCGAAAATCTGAAGGTCAAAGGAAGGGAGATTTTGAGAAATACAGTATATTGGGTCCCGTCAGAGACAATGTGGAATATAGAAGACGACATATTCTCGAACTGTGTGCTCATGTGGAGAAGATAACCGACACCATCCAGAAAAGAAGGAAGAACATGTGAAGCGAATGAGCCCAGCAAGACAGATCAACCACATAATTGCTTACCAGTACGTTCAGGAGAGAAAAACTAAATGGGCCTAGTTCATTGAACTGGATCGAGATCTAAAAGAAGAGGAAATTATATCAACTGGCAATCTGGAGCGCATTCCTCTCAAGAGCGACTGGCTCGGTTGAGTTAACAGACATATTATACTAAACTTATAGATGTGGCATTGATCGTACAAGACTTTCAGCACTAACAACAGTATGAAATGTTCCTACGGGCTCTCTAGTCTGGATATGAATTCTCGCCTACCGTCGCAACTGGTGTAACGTTTGTCGAAGTTCGGTTCAGGGAACTGCCCTCCATTACTTTCAATACCTACCGTATGAAGCCATGACCACGCCCCATTTGTACTTAAAGCATTGTCTTCAGTTTAGAGCAGGGGTTCGCAACCTTTTAGACACTGAGACCCCCTTTTTAGACTGAGTGTTTTGGCGAACCCCCAAGTTTTAACGTTAAAACAATAATTTAAAAAATACAATAACTGTTAAGTTTTATTCATAAAAACACTAGTAACTAATACAGTATTAATAAACATAAATTCAAAAATTGGTTAATTCCAAACAACCTCAAGTTTCTCATTAATAGAATAAAAAATACGAGTCTTACAGTAGTCGCATATGATGTGTAACATCTGACATAGAAGAAACCTCACGTGAAATTGTTGATACACCGGTATTTTATACTGTTATTGGCACAAATATTAATCTATTGTAAAAGGGAGTGTTTTACAGATATTGTAGTTTATAATACGGAACTCATTTTATTAGATGATTTGTAGCTTCCACCAGCACTAGCCTAAATAAAGAATACGATATGGATCAACTAGATTAATAGACGCGACACCGCTCATAACCTTACATTCCTTATAAACAGGACCTCTTGATTCACAGACCAACACGTAATTTTCATAAGGATTCTGTTAAAATGAGTCATATTTATATGATAAATATCGTTTAAAATGATAATCTGGTAGCAAAAATATCTACCCCATCCGGGATTCGAACCCGAGATCCCTAGATTCACAGTCATAGGCGCTAATTCCACGGCTATTTCGACTACGCAAATATTGTGCACAAGATGGAGACTTATTTCCACGTTCCAATAATACTGCATTACGGAATTAAGTTTCATTTATAATTTGCTTGTTTCGATAATGTTCCTGCGTGAAATTGAGTTTAACATGCCTTATGAATAGGCCCTCTTGTGAGTAAAGAGAGTGTATTCAGAAATAGTTCATGAAGGCTTGCTCAATTCTCGTATAACCACAACGATTATATTATATTGATGACTGTATTGCCGTTATGTGGGTTAATATTTGAATAGCCATTGTGCAGAAACATAATACCGGCAATGCCGACTACTTACAATGTTTGATATTAAGACATTTTACCATTTAAATACTGATACGAAGACTTCGAGCATGTACCATATGCTTTGTTTCAATCACTTGACACCAGAGTTCGCATGAGCGTTTACCGTTCAGTATGTCATATACATTCCACATAGCCGAGAGTACGTCTTGGTATCAATTTCCGACACCGCGCCCTCATTGTTTCTCTTACCACTGCCAGCTGGATCTTACCACTGCCAGCTGGATCGATCGAGTTGGCAGTGCGTCTTACACTTCCGTTCGATCCACCACTTCCAGCTAGCACACTTCCGTTCGAGGACACTTCCATTCGATCTAACGGAAGTGTGCCAGCTAGTGCCACCTCGATCGTTCCGATCCACTTCCGTCCCATTTTTCAAAATCACTCCCACAAAAATATCCAGCAATCGAGTGGAATGATGTTACACATCAAAAAACGTAAAAGTTTAGTAGGCCTACAATGTGAGTGTATTCTTTTTTTAATAAAAAACTACAGCAATAGCTCATTTTTTTTAAATTTACTCTGTATCTCGCAACGCCCCAAGGCACATCCTGCGACCCCCAAGGGGGTCGCATACCACCGGTTGAGAACCCCTAGTTTAGAGAACTTAGAGCGGCTCCTTCTATTCTTTATTCCCTGGATAGAAGAGAGCATATGTGTCCATTTCGTTGAAGCTCTGTGTGTACCACTAAGACTAATGCAATGAAGGAGACGCTGTGTCAGAAGGCCATGCCGAGTTGTAGTGCCGAGTTAACATCGCCTGCCGACTTGCCAATGAGCAGATATTCATGGACCTCTAAAGAGATTCAGTGTTTGCCAACCTCTAAGCCAGCAGGTCAACAGACAGACAAACTGCCGCACATTTCTTATACAGCGAGTCGATACTCAGTCGAGATGGCAAGTCGATATCTGCCCTAGTGTGCGTGCGTACAAGTCTCCGAGATGATAAATGCATTATGTCACACACCTTTCCATAAGCATCCGTTTTTAAAAGCCGCGCTAGAATAACCTTCATGTCTCTGTAAAGCGAATATCCTATCACAATATTGTAGAGCATGAGTTTTCAAATTTCTCGTCCATCAACATCATCGTTATCAACATCTGCTTATTATGTTATTGTTATCATCATTATTATTATTATTATTATTACTATTTGCGAATGGACCCAGGTGGATCACGCAGCACTTTTATGATTCACCTTTCTGATCGTCCATATGTCTCTCATTCTCTCTCCGTTGACCATCTTCCTTTCCTCAGTCCACTTGGTGTCTGGACTCTTTGGAGCGTCATTCTCTGGTGTTACATTCCACCCATTTACTCTACATTGGAATAGGTTCCTGCAGAAGACTTCCGCTGTTCGTACTTGGGCCTTCTCCAAGTCCTGTTTGACTTGCTGAATCCACTGTATATTCTTCAGTTTAGAGGCAGATGACCTCGTAGTTCCACCCCTTAAAACAACAATAACTAACTATTCTTCAGTTTTTCTGCGTAGGTCATGAACTTGTATGTAAGCCTAGTCGGTGGAAATCTTTGAACATGCCCATGAAATTTCGTTCTTCGTTTTCTGATGTCTGCCGAAAGATTAGATAATTTCTCAGTTGTTTTACGAGATTTCAACCTGTATCCATCTTCTGTTCTTTCTGGGCCAAGAATTTTCCTCAAGATCTTTCGTTCTTTCTTAACGATGGTTTCCAAGTCACCCTTCCTGATAAGTATTTTATCATTATTATTATTATTATTATTATTATTATTACCGGGTGAGTTAGCCGTGGTCGTTATGGCATGGCTCCTGGCAGTCGCTCCCATCCGGGAGGTGAGGAGGTTTGAATCCCCCCCACCGGCATCCTTCAAGATGGTCTTCTGTAGTTTCCCAACTTCCTTCCAGGCAAATGCCGGGGTTGGTTCCTAACAATAGGCCACAGCCGCTACCTTCCAATTCCTCGTCCTTACATTCAAACTTTCCTCCCCAGACAACACTCCACACGCGACGGTACTTGTAGCTCACCCAATCGGTGTCCACTTAGAAGCAGCTACAAATTGGCGAGCCGAACATATCCTCGGACACTCCCGGCACTAAAAGCCATACGCTAAAAAAATATATTATTATTAATGATATTATTTCCGTTTCCTTTTAGTTTCTTCTTCTTATTATTATTATTGCTATTGTGCCATTTCTTGTAGGCCAAACATTGGCGATTGGAGTGTACCTAGCTTTAGACAGCGAAGGAATGAAACGTGAACTTAACATTAAGAGTACAGGAATCCTAATATTATGTTACAGATATTTAATATTCTTAATTCATACTATTTTATTTATTTTCTATTTAGATATCTAAGTGATTTCCTACATTCCTTAAAATACATCTTGAATATTAAAATTTGCAAATAATTTAGGAGATATACTGTAGACTTTGTAAAACACGTACCATGAACCTTATGATTGTTCACCAGAAACTCAACCATATCCGGCCAATTAGATTAGCAGTTTGCCTTTTCTACCACTACAAGCGCTAGTGTGAGTCAATGCAGAGTTTTACTTAAGCCCTTATAACTGATTCCGGTGTGAATATTTTCAAAAAATAAAAACCTCAGGGTATTGAACAAATGAACACATTAAAGAAAGAGTTATGTAAATGAGTTACCTTGGCTAGGATTAGAATCAAAAAGAAAACGAGTAAAGACACAAGTGATTTTAGGCCGTTTTTCTGGAACCGCATTTAATCCGGAAGCGACTTTAAAAATTTGGTAGACAAAATATATATAATCTAATCTTCAGTAGCTCTGGAGAGATTGTCAGCTTTTTCGATGTAATCTATGCCCACTCTCTGACGTTTCTCAGCCACGATATATATCTGGAAGGTTCTTTTTCATGCCATAAATCCATGATATGGGCCCGTCGGCTTTACTTCCCCTCCGAAGGAAGGCATACTGAAGGATTTAACGCTCTTAATAAATCCGACGACTTCGGCCGTGTTTCAACCCCTGATTTTGGGCATAGCAGTTCAGCATGCTACCGACTACGCCACCGAAGCCGCTTAGTTATTATTAATAGTATTATTATTTACTGTTCCTTTTAGCTTTTTCTTGTGCCATTTTTGTAAGCCAAACATTGGCGAATGAAGTGTACCTAGCTTTATCGATAATCCACCATTTATTACAATGACAAAACACAACAACGGTGTAGTCTCACATAAGAGTTTTCTGGTTTGAGGGCTGGAACGGGGTACACTCAGCGTCGTGTGGAACTGAGAAATAACAGGTTCGATTTACTACTTCAGCCATCCTGGAAGTGTTTTTCCATGGTTTCCCAATTCTACTCCAGGAAAATACCGGGGTGGTACCTAACTTAAGGCCATGGCCACTTCCTACAGAAATCTTACCTCATATACAAATATATACACTAGTAGAATACAGACATCACAGTGACACAGGTTATCACGCAAATTCTATAAACACCAAGGTACACGAGCCTACGTGATCATAATATCGTAAAACCTCGAGAAGAATCAACAACAGCTTTCACCCTTGAGGTCCGGAATTGATTCCAGGTTCTGCCAATAATTCAATTCTGGTCTACGGGGTGAAACTGAGTACACTCGGCCTCGTGAAACATAACTGAGAAAAGGAATGCTCTCCACTACCATCCGAATAATGGTGTTCCGTGGTTTTCCACCCCTTATCCAGGTAAGTGCCGGAATGGTTCCCAACTAAAGACCATGGCTGCCTCCTTCCCAATCCTCACCACAGACACCACAATAAGACATGTTATCAAGCATATTCTACACACATCCTCAAGTATAAACTGCTAAATGGAAACAACTTCTTGAACGCACAGCAGAATGCCTTTAGGTCATGCAGTCACTGTGTCAAGTGTCAGTTTTCGTAATCAGGGCTCTCGCCTTTCATGTGAGACAATAATTTAACTGTGTCCTCGTGAGGCTGATTTCTTTGTGTTGTTTTTAGGCTACTTGCGAATTTTGTAGAAAGTTGACGGGCCAAACATTCGTGTGTCTGTCTGTATTTGCATGTCTGGCTACCCCCTCCCACGCCCACTTGCAATTTCCAAACGACGATACCGAGTTGAACGAAATTTGGTACAGATGTAGCACTAGTACTGGATATCTGAGTGCCGCCGTATTAACGATAACAAAATGGCAGCCATCCAAGTGTTCATGCTTAAATCGAATCACGACTAAACCAATCATCGGATCTCTACCAAATTTTGGAACTAACAAGCCTTAATGCGTGTGACGTCTGTTGCTTAAAACCTCTGAGGTGAGGTTTTTTCTTTCTGTTTACTTTCTTAATGAAGACGTCATAAGCTCTTAGTCCCCGAGCCAGGGTAATTAACCATAGAAGATGAAATCCCCTCGAACTGGCCGGGAATGAAACCTGGGACCCTTCAGGCCAAAGCCTAACATGATAACCGCTTCCCAGTGCTCTCCAAACAGGGTGTCGCGTGCTACTATCAAGGCTGTCTTGAGATTCGTCGTACTTATAAATTCAGGATAGAAAACTATTTCAGCAAGAGAAGAAAACCATGTTTGCTGAGGCATTAAAAGACGAACTCTGGTGGATAAAGTTAGCCTTCCTTTCTGATATTTTTGAAATACTCAACAAAACGAATGCTGGTCTACAAGGCAAGAGTGAAAATCTCCTTACTGCTACAGACAAAACTGCCGCTTTAAGGGACTAAGTCGGTGTATGGTTGTGAAAAACAAATGAAAGCAATTTTGAGATGTGTCCATTGACATCTAAATGTCCAATTAGTGACGAAAGACAACCACTGGTTAATAATCATTTAATGCAACTGAAAGCGAGGCTGGATGGATAATTTCCAACACTAATGGAGGAACTTGAAAACAACCAGACTTAAAAACTTAAGTACCAAGAGTCATAATTAGAGAGCTTCTGGGTTTCTATTCAACAAGATGTTCCTCACCTGAGTAAAAGAGCCCTCATCATTTTGTTGAAGTTTTCTACGACATATTCGTGTGCAAGTGCGCTTTTTGTTATGGCTGATACAAAAACAGTTGAACGTGGAAGTTTGAGAATGTTAGATGTGGATATGCGTTTGAATTTCTCCTGCATACGACCCAATATAAAGCAGATTTGTAATGATCGCCAAGCTCATAGCATTCATTGAATTGGAACATCTAGTTGCAAGTTCTGTATCTATGAGAAAGTTGTTTAATATAGCCTATTATACTTGGAAAATCATATATTATACAGTATGCTATGATTTTTTATTCAAATGAATCTCCTTTGTTAAAATAGTCCATGTTTACAATTAAAATAATCAAACGGGTGTCATGTAGAATTATGTGTGCTAATATGGTGTCGCCATTAGAAAAAGTTTGGAAAGCTCTGTAATGGCTTATGGGCTGATTGGATTACAAAGCAATAAATTGTGTTGTAATAAACTATTTTGTAAAATAAAATTTTATTTCATAGAAATGCTCTGCAAAAGCCATTAACAGAAGCGTAAAATAACAAGTTCTGAAACAGAAATCATTCATACTTATTGTGAGGCCTGTGTAAATATATTTTGAAAGAGCAAAATACTTTGCAATGCTGCATAAGAAGGCGGCAATCAGTGAAATCGAACTCAGTCCCGTCGCTAGCGCGCTGCGAGCAGATTTCAAGCTGATTGCGGGTGGGTAGGCAACCCATTTTACAGTTCCGTGTTGAATCGGAACACGCTGTACATCTACTTCGTTCTGGACCGGGAATTAAACAGCGTCATCTGGACAGAGTGCAGGAACAAGGTGGTGGACATAGTATAATGAGAAAGGTAGGCTCGGTATCTGATACCCCATCAGAGAGTCGCTCAAAGCGAGGCCGGCAGAAGGAAGCGAGTTAATGTGCCATCAAGCCGCCTGATTGCGCGCACCTATAATTGCTCATCTGACACAGCTAATGATGTATTAGCCCGGGGCTGCGTCGCGCTCACAATATTTAAGTTTACAACTTCATAGCGCGTGGTGGAACGCAGGCACATGATAGCAGGGGTCCCAGAGGCGGATCACTACCGAACTTTTAATTTCCAATCTAAATATCCCACAATTTGTTTGTTAGATTAAATAACAATTTTAATAATTAAAATAATTACTAAAACTAAACTGAATTAACCTTTTTAGTACCAAGAGGCCGATATATTGGCTTACGGACGTTTTGCTGAAAATGCTACGGGCTAATCTATCGGCACTGTTTTAGCCTATTTTCCTTTATGAAAAAAAATAAGCTTATGAGATCACCTTTTGTCCGTGTGTGTGTATGTGCGTACGTGTGTTGTTGTTGTTGTTGTTGTTGTTGTTGTTGTTTTTTGAGTCCTCAGTCTTTTTGGTTTGATGCAGCTGTCCATGCCTCCCTGTCCTGAACTAATCGTTTCATATCTGCATAGCTACCACACCCTACATCCGAGGCAATCTAACATATTCTAACCTTGGTCTACCCCTACAGTTCTTGTCCTCAACCTTTCCTTCCATAACTAAGCTTGCTATTCCTGGGTGTCTTAGTATGTGTCCTACCAACCTATCTCTTCTCTTCATTAGCAGTCGCCAGAAACATCTCTCCTCTCCCATTAGTCTCAATACCTCTTCGTTTGTAACTCTATCTACCCGTCTGATCTTCATCAACACCATATTTCAAACGCTTCAAATCTCCTCTTTTCTGCTGCACCAATAGTCCAAGTTTCACTTCCATAGAGCGCCACGCTCCAGACAAAGGCCTTCAAAAATGACTTCCTAATACCTAAATCTATATTCGATGTCAACAGATTCCTTTTCTGTAGAAATGCTTTCCTTGCTTGAGCTAACCTACTTTTTATATCCTCTTTGCTTCGTCCATCACTGGTTATTTTGCTTCCCAAGTAACAGAATTCTCCTACTTCCTTTAGCTTTTCACCTGCCAGTTTGATGTCCATAGAGGTTTCTGATTTATTTCGGCTGCGTTCCAATATTTTTGTTTTACATTTATTAATTTTCATCATGAATTGTTTCCTCAAAACGGAGTCCATACCTTTCAAAAACTCATTCAAATTTTCAGGCGTGTCGGCCAAGATGACGATGTCATCGGAAAATATCAGAGTGTTATTTTTCACATATTCCAGTAATTGGAATGATTTGTGTGTTGTCCGACTGACAACTATCCTTCGTTTCTTCCAGCTATGGACCACGTTACTTCAACTGTTTCCGTCTTTGAGCTTTAATCTTTTCCCGTTTCCTGTGCGACTCCTTTCTGTCAGCCGTCCACTTCTTGCCTGTTCTCAGTTTCGGCTTTTCTTGGAATCGCTGGTGTGCTCTAAGTTTTTTTTTTTTTTTTTTTTCTGGAGAGGAAAGCGTTCTTGAATGTCCTCAAGCGAAATCCCTACTTCTATAAGATCTTTTTCTATCTCAGAAAAGCATGGCCCCTTGGTTTTCTTGTCTACAAAGTAGGAAAATATGCGGTTGGTCAGTCTCTACGAGCTCATGCGTGTTATGTGGCCATAGAAACTAATTCTCCTTTTTCGCATCAAGTTCGTTATCCTTTCCACACGTATGTAGAGTTCGTTGTTGTGTCGCGTCCTGTACTCTCCATTTTATCTGACTGGTCCTAGGATCTTTCTCAGGATTTTTCGTTCTTTGGCCTCTATCTTTTCAACTAAACCTTTCTTATTCATTGCAAGGCATTCTGTTGCGTACAGAGCTTCTGGACGAAAAACTTAACAATAATGCCTATTCTTGGCATTGATGGACACTGATCGTTTATTGTCAACATCTCTGGTTAGCTGGTACGCAGTTTCTATCTTGTTGATCCTTGATGTAAATGCTTCTTTCTCAGAGTTATTGGTTTTATCCATTCGCCTAAATACTTAAATTTTCGGCCCGCTTGATCATTTGTTGTTCCACAACTCTCTGGAGGCCTGCTTTGTTATAAATTCTGTTTTCTCAAAGAAGATTATAGAAAACTATGATATTAATTGTTTTTGACTTTCCCACACTAATTTGGCCTCGCCTCATCTTTTCTGATATGCCCACTCTTCGAGGGGTCAGGTCTCTCCATTTCTATCCATGGCATCTCCTGCCTTCTGCACCTGAGGTGCACGGCTGTGTGAACTCTGGAATTGGCGGCCACGAGAGATTCTGAGCTGGGCACGTCTTCCTTCCTATCGGCCTTTCATGACTCAACTTGTCCGAGACTCGCGCAGTGGCATTTCTTCGAGGTTAGAGGTCGTTTAATCTCCCTCTTTTTTGCCTATTTTTAGCCTATTTTCAATTTTGAAAAAATAGGCTTGTGAGATCACCTTTTGTCCGTGTGTGTGTGTGTGTGTGTGTGAGGTGTGTGTGTGTGTGTGTGTGTGTGTGTGTGTAATAACTTCTAAATGACTGGAGCGATTTCAATGAAACTCGGTAAGCTCATAGCACTATTCCCGACGACCTCGACCGTGCCCTTCAAATTTCGTTACGTCTCACCAATCCAACATGGCGGCTGTGCGAAATATTTCACCAGCACTCATAATCTCCGAAACTATCACCGATATCACCCTGGAGTTTTTACAGTGATATAGGGAACTACTAGAAGTTCACCTATGCGACTTTTGAAAAACTGGTAACTACAAAACCAACATGGCGGCCACGCGAAATTTGCGACATTTAAATAGACGTTTCTCGCGATTTAACCAACCAAACGCAATAAAACTTTGTACAGTATATGTTTATACACATTGTAATGCCCCGCTAGCTAACTTCGTTCAATTGTTTACATAACCACAAGATGGCGGATGTGCGAAATATTTCACAGGCATTCTATATCTCTGAAACTATTAGCGGTATCACCCTGAAATTTTGTACGGAGATAAAGGGCACTAATAGACGTTCTTCTATAAAACTTTCAAAAACCGGTTATCTACAAAACAAACATGGCGGCCAAGCGAATTTAAAAATTTTAAATAGACCTTTCTCGCGATTTAATGTTCCAAACGCAATGAAATCTGGCACAGGGAATGTTTATACACATTGTAATGCACTGGTATCTAATTTAGTTCAAATGTTTACATAACCTCAAAAAGGCGGCTTTGCGAATATTAAAATTATGTTTTTATTTCTTTTGTCGTAATCATGCGATCGAAGTGAAAGTTTGAATAATGAACCTATGCAATAATTTTCCTTTAATGGTACGTGACTCTCCGGCCTATGCATTTAACAATCCAACATGGCGACCATCCAAAATATTTAGACGGCTCTGAATATCTACGAATCTATTATAGCAATCAAACTGAATTTTTTTATGTTCATAGGGGCTATGAACTTAAGTTCACCTATAGGACTTTAAATAACCTGGTGATCACAAATCCAATATGGCGGCGACGCGAAGTATAAATATTCACATGGACGTTTCTCTCAATTTAACCATTCGAGTGCAGTGAAACTTGGTACAGTAAATCCTTATACGAATGTTAATCCACTGGCATCTAATTTATTTCAATTGTTTCCATAACCACAAGATGGCAGCTGTGCGAAATTTTAAAATCTCCTTTTTACTTCTTGTGTCCTATGCAAATGAAATTTGAATGCCACACGTACACAATAATCTTCATGTAACAGTACATAACTCGAGGACCTACATATATAAAATCCAACATGGCGACCATCCGAAATATTTAGTCGGTTCTCAATATCTAGGAATCAATCACAGCAATCAAACTGAAATTTTGTATGTCGATAGAGGCAATTAACATAATTAGGATATATGAAAAGAGGCTGTATGGTTCTTCACGGAACTA
This sequence comes from Meconema thalassinum, assembly GCA_946902985.2. Taxonomy (NCBI): domain Eukaryota; kingdom Metazoa; phylum Arthropoda; class Insecta; order Orthoptera; family Tettigoniidae; genus Meconema; species Meconema thalassinum. The sequence goes on along the minus strand of OX336388.2, from coordinate 509,624,492 downwards.
CTTGTTATTAATGAAAAAAAGGCTGATGAGATCATCTTTTGTCCGTAACCTGTGTGTGTGTGCGTATGTGTGTGATTCGTGTGTGGGTCCCACCGTAATAAAATCTAAACGGCTGGAGCGATTTAAATGAAACTCGGTAAGTTCATAGCACTATTCTGGACAACCCCGACCGTGTCCTTCAAATTTTGTTATGTCTCACCAATCCAACATGGCGGCTGTGCGAAATATTTCACCAGCATTCAATATCTCCGAAACAATTACCGATATCGCCAAGGACATTTGTACGGTGATAACGGAAACTACTAGAAGTTCACCTATGTGACACTTGGAAACTTGGTAACTACAAAACCAACATAGGGGCCAAGCGAAGTTGCGACATTTAAATTGATGTTTCTCGCGATTTAACCAACCAAACGCAATGAAACTTGGTACAGTATATGTTTATACACATTGTAATGCACCAACATCTAACTTCGTTCAATTGTTTACATAACCTCAATATGACGGCTGTGCGAAATATTTCACCGGCATTCTATAACTCTGAAACTATTACCCGTATCACCCTGAAATTTTGTACGGAGATAAAGGGCACTACTGGAAGTTCATCTATGAGACTTTCAAACACCGGTTAACTACAAAACAAACATGGCGGCCAAGCGAAGTTCAAAGTTTTAAATAGACTTTTCTCGCGATTTAATCATCCAAACGCAATGAAACTTGGTACAGCAAATGTTTATGCTCATTGTAATGCACTGGTATCTAATTTAGTTCAATTGTTTACATAAACTCAAGATGGCGGCTGTACGAACTTTGAAATTAAGTTATTATTTCTTGTGTCGTAAACATTCGATCGAAGTGAAAGTTTGAATAATGAACCTACGCAATAATTTTCCTTTAATGGTACAGACTCTATGGCCTATACATATAACAATCAACATGGCGACCATCCGAAATATGTTGACGGTTCTCAATATCTACGAATCTATTACAGCAATCAAACTGATTTTTTAAATGTTCATAGGGGCTATGAATATAAGTTCACCTATAGGACTTTCAATAACCTGGTGATCACAAATCCAACATGGCGGCAACGCGAAGTATAAATAGTCACATGAACGTTTCTCGCAATTTAACCATCCGAGTGCAGTGAAACTTGGCACAGTAAATCCTTATACAAATGTTAATCCACTGTCATCTAATTTATTTCAATTGTTTCCATAACCACAAGATGGCTGCTGTGCGAAATTTTAACTTCTCGTTTTTAGTTCTTGTGTCCTAATCATGCGATTGAAGTTTGAATACTACACGTACACAATAATCTTCATGTAATAGTACACAACTCTAAGACCTACATATATAAAAATCCAACATGGCGACAATCGAAAATATTTAGTATGTTCTCAATATCTACGAATCTATTACAGCAATCAAAATGATATTTTGTATGTTGATAGTGACAATTAACATGAGTAGGATATATGAAAATAAGCTTTAGTTCTTCACGGAACTACTCGTTATTACTATTATCACTTTGGTAGTCCATTCCTTCATCTGGTTTGTAAGTCAGTTGTTAGCTTTAGTTGTAGTTTATCAGTTTCAATACCGCCCACACTATTAGAGGCAGATGACCTAGAAATGTCACCCCTTAAAAGAACAAACACTACCCCGTTTACTTCGGTGAGTGGTCAATTTGTCTTATATCCGTGTTTATGTGGTGTACCGTTATTTGCTTTCGCCCCAGAGGTCTGGGTTCAATTCGTGGCTCTGGCAACAATTTCGACGATGAAAGTGCTGATTCCGAATATGGGTTTTGCTCGTGTTTTCCACACGCCCTCCAGACAAATGCCGGGATAGTAGCGTACTTTATGTAAAGTCTTGGGTCGTCTACCTCATCCCCGACCCTAATAATTACAGCTGCACACATTTGTTTGTTGTTGTTGCTTATTTTAGGAAGAAAGCTAAGGAAGGAAGCTTGTAGTTTAACATGACAGTTAATCTCGCGATCAGCGGCTTCGGTGGCGTAGTCGGTAGCATGCTGAGCTTCTATGCCCAAGATCGCGGGTTCAAACCCGGCCGAAGCCGTCGGATTTTTTAAGAGCGTTAAAATCCCTCAGTATGCCTTCCTTCGTGGGGGGAAGTAAAGCTGGTGGTCCCATGTCATAGATTTATGGCATGTTAAAGAACCTTCCACTAATTACACCTGTGTGAAGCTAAATTGGATAGGTTAAGAATGTAAACAACGCTCTTAGGTTTCTACGTTCGTTGCCAAGAGCCGACTGCGGTGGCGTCTAGTAGCTAAGTTCTGAACTTGGCCTAGTAATCGTTGACGGTGGCGCTTGGCGGCAAAAGTAGAAACTATTTGAAAAATTCTAAGTTTCAGTCTGTACTTAAATTTGAAAAAAAAAAACAGATAACACACACTAATACAGTCATCACAATTAACACTGGTTATCAGACAGATTCTACACACACCCAAAGTACACGGGGCTACATGACGGCGTTGTCGCAGCCCCTAAACTTAGGAACCAACCAATCTCGCGATCTTGAGCCACGGGACCTGGCATTTCACTTCGAAAATCTCAACATGTATTGATCGGGAATCAAACCTGGTCCGCCTTGGTAAGAGGCATACAGCCTGATCGCTGCGCTACCGTGGTCATAGAGCCCCGTATAATTGGGTGTGTGTTTGTATTTTGTGTGATAGCCTGTGCTATTGTGATGGCTGTACTAGTCTGTGTATTTGTAAATTGGGGATAAGATTAGGAAAATCTTCTCCTTGGTTAAAAGCTACAAGACTGGAAGCCTGTGGCTTAATGAAGTACTCAAGGACTTGGATTCGGCTGGAATTGCTGACCTTGATGTAGAAGATCGTTCTAAATTTTGTGCTATGGTAGAATCTTGGACCCCACCACCTAGAGTCCCTAAATGTCGGAAGCCCCTTTCGCAGGAGAGAAAGGAGAAATTACCACTAGGGCTCAAGAGATATTGGGAACGGAAAATAGCATCGAAGAACTAGTCATAAGCGCTCCGTAGTGGGCTTAAATCAATAATAATAGGAAGGAGGTGGCCGCAACATTTAGTTAGGAACCATCCCAGCATTTGCCTCGATTAAGGTGAGGGGAAACTACGGAAAACCACTTCCAAGATGACTGAGGTAGGAATCGAACCCTCGTCTACTCAGTTTTGTTCACGAGGCTGAATGTACGCCGGGCCAGCCCTCAGATCAGTACTACATTTCTTGGCAGAGCCGGGAATCGAACCCGGACCTCCGGGGCGACAGCTAAGTATCCTAGTCGCTACACCATGAAATGTACAACCCCCATCCGCCTAAAAAGAAGTACCAGTGATGTACATCAGACATGTCTGAAAAGACCTTAAGCACACTTGGTGACATAAAGGTTTGTGACACCAACAGTGGAGAATCAGGCTTGTGTTGGTAACAGAGCTGTTAATCTCCAGCCCGCTCTATCGCTATTTCCTCGCGTTTATTGCACATTTCACTTCATTATCGCCTCATCTCCCCATCCCCGTCACGTAGGCTAACACTCCTGCCTCAAATTGCACGCACATGCAGATTACCCTCCTCGGCTGCCCAACTCTCAATGGAGATATATTGCTTTGCAATCACAGGGCCGGTCCTTCAGCTTTGTTTTGGTGTTAGAGGATTTGGGGAAGTTCATACTGCGAGCTTGGTACGTGGTGCATGAAGAAGTTTCAGGGGTAGCCACGCAAGGCAGTACCAGGGGCCTTGACATCATAGCCTACAAGGAGGATAAAAAACAAGAGTTATATATTGGATCCAACCGTGCGTTTTAAAACCCATGCCGAGCAGCCAGATAATGTGAACAAAGAAAAGAAGGATACTTACGAGCCTACAGCTGCACAGTACCATACGATTTGCAGATGATATAGCCCTGATAACTGAAAATGAGAGTGATATGGAAAATGAAATAAATGAATTATTGCAAGAGATGTGTGGTATGAGGATAAATAAAAAGAAATCCAAAGTAATGGCTGCACTAGGGATGGTGATCAAATAGTCAGTGTGCTAATGGATGGCGAAAAATAGCCCAAGTAAAGGATTTCAAATATCTGGGGAGCTATATCACATCAAATGGAAAGTGTACGAGAGAATTAAATGCTCGAATCGCACAGGAAAAAGAAGCCTTCTCAAAAAAGAAGTATTTACTAACATCCAAGACTGTTAACTTAGAGGTACGAAAACATTTCGTGAAAAGTTTTGCATGGAGTATTGCAAGTTATGGCTCTGAAACATGGACTCTGTGACAAGCAGATGTATAAAAACTTAGGGCATTCGAGATGTGGTGCTGGCGACGACTACTAACCTTGGACTGATAAAGTCACGAATGAGAATGTTCTCAAAAGAGCAAAAGAGACACGTACCTTGGTTGAATCCTTAAACAGAAGAAGGAATAGTTCTGTTGGCCATTTGATTCGTCATTCTGACTGGTGTACCACACTCTTCGAAGGGAAGCTAGAAGGAAAGAGTAGTCGAGGAAGACCAATGACTCAATTTATAGACAGCATTAAATGCAAGCACACTTATTGCCATTTGAAACTCCAGGCCAGAGAAAGAAGACGTATTGGAAGACATGCACCAGCCTAGCGGTTGAGAAGAAGAAGAAGAAGTCCCTTTCTACAAAGAAAAATACCACCTTCAAGAAATAGAAGTTATTGGGTTATTAGTGGGGGCGCGGGGAACAATACCTTCTGTTTTTGCAGCAACGTGTAGAAACTTTCGCATCTCAAATGCCACAATTAATACCATAGCAGTAACAGCCCTTAAAGGATCCATTTGTATTTTGAGAAATCACCTATATTCGTAAATTATGTGTATTTTGAGGCTGAATAGCAATTTTAATTATTTATTTTTTTAGTTGCGGTTTGCCCAGTCTTCAGTCATTTTATTTTAATTTATATGCGTGTACATTTCATAGTTCATTAGTCGTATTTTGTTAACCTTCTAATTTTTCTTCTTTCACCTCATTATGATTGTTAAGTTAGCAGCCTTGTAAGTCGAGGAAGCGTAAGAAATACAATAAACTACCCAGAGGCTCCGGTTCAGCTAATATGCACGGGTTCAACGATGAGACCAAACAAAGGCTCCAAGTTCAGGGTTTGGGGTTCGGATTATGACATCCAGCGATGTACCCGAGCTTCCGACATTTAGTCACGCTGCACGACTGCAATGAAGAGTTATAGCTTGGACAAAGGAGGTTCGAATCTTATCGCTTTCAGTGCCGGAATTTGATATCCGAATAAGGTGCAGATCTTTATCGCAATGATGAGTGAGTTAACGCAGCTACGGCACTTGCTATAAACAGTATGTGTGAAATTGTAGCATATCCTCTAAATGCATATACTGTACATCCATTCACTATTCACAACCGATGTTATTGTAGTGGCTATAACAACTTAATGTGAAGTTAAATATACAGTACATTACTAAGTGGCTTCGGTGGCGTAGTCCGTAGCTTACTGAACTGCTATGCCCAAGATCGCGGATTCAAACCCGGCCAAAGTCATCAATAAACCTTTATTCGGAGGGGAAGTAAAGCCGTCGGGTCATGTCGAGAACCTACCACTACAATTGGTAGTGTGGAGATAAATTTGTAGGTTATTTGGTTTAGAAACGCTCTATCAAGTTCCAACGTTCGCCGCTGGGTGACAGTGTCAGTGACAGTGGCGTCTGGTAACCAAAGTTGGAACTATGTACTTGAAATTGAACTTTCATTCATCTCTCATTAACTTCCCTCGTGAGGAAGGGCATCCGGCCGTAGAAACCATCAGCCACGTGGAATTTCGTCGCATCTTATTCTCGACCTCGTTGGAAACGAGATTAATAAGGGGTGGACGTAGAGAGACTAAGTAATAGGAGAACGTTTTGTCTGTTTCAGTCCCCATCATCCCTGAGTTTCTGTACGACATCCGCCACCCCAATGAGCCCACACTCAGTGAGATGATACAGGCCACCCCCCGCCCCACCTCCGCTCCCGTGACGTCACCAGCAGTCCACTCGGGGATGGAGTTCCTCACCGAGAGTACATCTTATGACGGCGGTGAGTATTGCATGATTCAATGATATTCTAGTGCATAAGTCGATAAAATCCGGAGACCCACTACGGAATGCGACATGGCATGCCGTGGTTCTCCACGAAAGGACTCAGACAATAGAGCGATAATGTGCACTGTGAATCGTCTTAAAAACTGGTAATGTATTGTTATTAATAACATAATTATACAGAGGTCACATGGGGCTGATGGCTCTGTTTCAAGCCCCCAACAAGGAATAGCGGCAAAGATCAACCACAGATCTGCAGTAGTGTGACGCTTTCACTTCGGGAGTAAACATGTCAACTATAACGTTCGTAGAGCCTTCTAACTGTCGGTGTTTGATCACCCCTAAATGAACACTCATGGCTTACTCTGAACTATATTTCTATATTTAAATGGATGTCTTTTTTGATAGGGTTTTTGTTGTCATAACAATATGCTAATTTCAGAGAACATTACCACCACTGAATCCCCCGAATCCATCCTGAACAAGAGGCGCCACAAAGATCTAATTGAGGAGACGGTGGCTGTGGGGGTGATGTTCGCCAGTAAGGCCTTCGTACAGCTGTTGGCGAACCCCTTCGTGGGCCCATTGACACACAAGTGAGTATTGTTGCCATGCTCGACAGCTGTTATCAAATCTCATCGTGAATCCACTAACACACAAGTGAGTATTACTGTAATGTTCGCCAGTTGTTATCATATCCCTTCGTGAAACCACTCACACACAAGTGAGTATTGTTGCCAAGCTCGCCAGTTGTTATCAGATCCCTTCGTGAATCCACTAACACAAAAGTGAGTATTGTTGCCATGATTGACAGCTGCAGTCAAACCCCTTCGTGAATCCACTAACACACAAGTGAGTATTGTTGCCATGCTCGACAGCTGTTATCAAATCCCTTCGTGAATCCACTCACACATAAGTGAGTATTGTTGCCAAACTCGCCAGCTATTATCAAATACCTTCGTGAATCCACTCACACACAAGTGAGTATTGTTGCCAAACTCGCCAGCTGTTATCAAATCCCTTCGTGAATCCACTAACACACAAGTGAGTATTGTTGCCTTGCTCGACAGCTGTTATCAAATCCCTTCGTGAATCCACTAACACACAAGTGAGTATTATTTTGATGTTCGCCAGTTGTTATCAAATCCCTTCGTGAATCCACTCACACATAAGTGAGTATTGTTGCCAAACTCGCCAGCTGTTATCAAATCCCTTCGTGAATCCACTCCCACACAAGTGAGTATTGTTGCCAAACTCGCCAGCTGTTATCAAATCCCTTCGTGAATCCACTAACACGCAAGTGAGTATTGATGCCATGCTCGCCAGCTGTTATCAACTCCCTTCGTGAATCCACTAACGCATAAGTGAGTATTGTTGCCAAGCTCGACAGCTGTTATCAAATCTCATCGTGAATCCACTTGTACAAGTGAGTATTATTTTGATGTTCGCCAGCTGTTATCAAATCCTTTCGTGAATCCACTAGCACACAAGTGAGTAGTGTTGCCAATCTCGCCAGCTGTTATCATATCCCCTCGTGAATCCACTAGCATACAAGTGAGTATTGTTGCCAATCTCGCCAGCTCTTATCAAATCCCTTCGTGAATCCTCTAACACACAAGTGATTATTGTTGCCATGCTTGCCAGCTGTTATCAAATCCCTTCGTGAATCCACTCACACATAAGTGAGTATTGTTCCCATGCCCGCCAGCTGTTATCAACTCCCTTCGTGAATCCACTAACACACAAGTGAGTATTGTTGCCATGCTCGCCAGCTGTTATTAACTCCCTTCGTGAATCCACTAACACACAAGTGAGTATTGTTGCCATGCTCGCCAGCTGTTGTCAACTCCCTTCATGAATCCACTAACACACAAGTGAGTATTGTTGCCAAGCTCGCCAGCTGTTATCAACTCCATTCGTGAATCTACTAACACACAAGTGAGTATTGTTGCCATGCTCGCCAGCTGTTATCAACTCCCTTCATGAATCCCCTAATACACAAGTGAGTATTGTTGCCATGCTCGCCGGCTGTTATCAGATCCCTTCGTGAATCCACTAATACACAAGTAATTATTGTTGCCATGCTGGCCAGCTGTTATCAGATCCCTTCGTGAATCCACTAACACACAATTGAGTATTGTTGCCATGCTCGCCAGCTGTTATCAAATCCCTTCATGAATCCACTAATACACAAGTGAGTATTGTTGCCATGCTCGCCAGCTGTTATCAAATCCCTTCGTGAATCCACTAACACACAAGTGAGTATTGTTGCCATGCTCGCCAGCCGTTATCAAATCCCTTCATGAATCCACTAATACACAAGTGAGTATTGTTGCCATGCTCGCCAGCTGTTACCAAATCCCTTCGTGAATCCACTAACACACAAGTGAGTATTGTTGCCATGCTCGCCAGCTGTTATCAAATCCCTTCATGAATCCACTAATACACAAGTGAGTATTGTTGCCATGCTCGCCAGCTGTCATGAAATCCCTTCGTGAATCCACTAACACACAAGTGAGTGTTGTTGCCAAGCTAGCCAGCTGTTATCAAATCCCTTCGTGAATCCACTAAAACACAAGTGAGTACTGTTGCCATGCTCGCCAGCTGTTATCAAATCCCTTCATGAATCCACTAATACACAAGTGAGTATTATTGCCATGCTCGCCAGCTGTTATCAAATCCCTTCGTGAATCCACTAACACACAAGTGAGTATTGTTGCCATGCTAGCCAGCTGTTATCTAATCCCTTCGTGAATCCACAAACACACAAGTGAGTATTGTTGCCATGCTCCCCAGCTGTTATCAAATCCCTTCATGAATCCACTAATACACAAGTGAGTATTGTTGCCATGCTCGCCAGCTGTTACCAAATCCCTTCGTGAATCCACTAACACACAAGTGAGTATTGTTGCCATGCTCGCCAGCTGTTATCAAATCCCTTCATGAATCCACTAACACACAAGTGAGTATTGTTCCCATGCTCGCCAGCTGTTATCAAATCCCTTCGTGAATCCACTAACACACAAGTGAGTATTGTTGCCAAGCTCGCCAGCTGTTATCAAATCCCTTCTGAATCCACTCACACACAAGTGAGTATTGTTGCCAAGCTCGCCAGCCGTTATGAAATCCCTTCGTGAATCCACTAATACACAAGTGAGTATTGTTGCCATGCTCGCCAGCTGTTATCAAATCCCTTCGTGAATACACTAACACACAAGTGAGTATTGTTGCCAAGCTCGCCAGCTGTTATCAAATCACTTCGTGAATCCACTAACACACAAGTGAGTATTGTTGCCAAGCTCGCCAGCTGTTAGCAAATCCCTTCGCGAATCCACTAGCACACAAGTAAGTTTTGTTGGCAAGCTCGCTAGCTGTTATCAAATCCCTCCACTAGCACACAAGTAAGTATTGTTGCCAAGCTTGCCAGCTGTTATCAAATCCCTTCGTGAATCCACTAATACACAAGTGAGTATTGTTGCCATGCTCGCCAGCTGTTATCAAATCCCTTCGTGAATCCACTAACACACAAGTGAGTATTGTTGCCATGCTCGCCAGCTGTTATCTAATCCCTTCGTGAATCCTCAAACACACAAGTGAGTATTGTTGCCATGCTCGCCAGCTGTTATCAAATCCCTTCGTGAATCCACTAATACACAAGTGAGTATTGTTGCCATGCTCGCCAGCTGTTATCAAATCCCTTCGTGAATACACTAACACACAAGTGAGTATTGTTGCCAAGCTCGCCAGCTGTTATCATATCCCCTCGTGAATCCACTAGCATACAAGTGAGTATTGTTGCCAATCTCGCCAGCTCTTATCAAATCCCTTCGTGAATCCTCTAACACACAAGTGATTATTGTTGCCATGCTTGCCAGCTGTTATCAAATCCCTTCGTGAATCCACTCACACATAAGTGAGTATTGTTCCCATGCCCGCCAGCTGTTATCAACTCCCTTCGTGAATCCACTAACACACAAGTGAGTATTGTTGCCATGCTCGCCAGCTGTTATCAACTCCCTTCGTGAATCCACTAACACACAAGTGAGTATTGTTGCCATGCTCGCCAGCTGTTGTCAACTCCCTTCATGAATCCACTAACACACAAGTGAGTATTGTTGCCAAGCTCGCCAGCTGTTATCAACACCATTCGTGAATCTACTAACACACAAGTGAGTATTGTTGCCATGCTCGCCAGCTGTTATCAACTCCCTTCGTGAATCCCCTAATACACAAGTGAGTATTGTTGCCATGCTCGCCGGCTGTTATCAGATCCCTTCGTGAATCCACTAATACACAAGTAATTATTGTTGCCATGCTGGCCAGCTGTTATCAGATCCCTTCGTGAATCCACTAACACACAATTGAGTATTGTTGCCATGCTCGCCAGCTGTTATCAAATCCTTTCATGAATCCACTAATACACAAGTGAGTATTGTTGCCATGCTCGCCAGCTGTTATCAAATCCCTTCGTGAATCCACTAACACACAAGTGAGTATTGTTGCCATGCTCGCCAGCTGTTATCAAATCCCTTCATGAATCCACTAATACACAAGTGAGTATTGTTGCCATGCTCGCCAGCTGTTACCAAATCCCTTCATGAATCCACTAACACACAAGTGAGTATTGTTGCCATGCTCGCCAGCTGTTATCAAATCCCTTCATGAATCCACTAATACACAAGTGAGTATTGTTGCCATGCTCGCCAGCTGTCATGAAATCCCTTCGTGAATCCACTAACACACAAGTGAGTGTTGTTGCCAAGCTCGCCAGCTGTTATCAAATCCCTTCGTGAATCCACTAAAACACAAGTGAGTACTGTTGCCATGCTCGCCAGCTGTTATCAAATCCCTTCATGAATCCACTAACACACAAGTGAGTATTGTTGCCAAGCTCGCCAGCTGTTATCAAATCCCTTCGTGAATCCACTAACACACAAGTGAGTATTGTTGCCATGCTCGCCAGCTGTTATCAAATCCCTTCATGAATCCACTAACACACAAGTGAGTATTGTTGCCATGCTCGCCAGCTGTTATCAAATCCCTTCATGAATCCACTAACACACAAGTGAGTATTGTTGCCATGCTCGCCAGCTGTTATCAAATCCCTTCATGAATCCACTAACACACAAGTGAGTATTGTTGCCAAGCTCGCCAGCTGTTATCAAATCCCTTCATGAATCCACTAATACACAAGTGAATATTATTGCCATGCTCGCCAGCTGTTATCAAATCCCTTCGTGAATCCACTAACACACAAGTGAGTATTGTTGCCATGCTCGCCAGCTGTTATCTAATCCCTTCGTGAATCCTCAAACACACAAGTGAGTATTGTTGCCATGCTCGCCAGCTGTTATCAAATCCCTTCATGAATCCACTAACACACAAGTGAGTATTGTTCCCATGCTCGCCAGCTGTTATCAAATCCCTTCGTGAATCCACTAACACACAAGTGAGTATTGTTCCCATGCTCGCCAGCTGTTATCAAATCCCTTCATGAATCCACTCACACACAAGTGAGTATTGTTGCCAAGCTCGCCAGCCGTTATGAAATCCCTTCGTGAATCCACTAATACACAAGTGAGTATTGTTGCCATGCTCGCCAGCTGTTATCAAATCCCTTCGTGAATACACTAACACACAAGTGAGTATTGTTGCCAAGCTCGCCAGCTGTTATCAAATCCCTTCGTGAATCCACTAACACACAAGTGAGTATTGTTGCCAAGCTCGCCAGCTGTTAGCAAATCCCTTCGTGAATCCACTAGCACACAAGTAAGTATTGTTGGCAAGCTCGCTAGCTGTTATCAAATACCTCCACTAGCACACAAGTAAGTATTGTTGCCAAGCTTGCCAGCTGTTATCAAATCCCTTCGTGAATCCACTAACACACAAGTGAGTATTGTTGCCATGCTCGCCAGCTGCGTTCAGACCCCTTCGAAAATCCGCTAACACACAAGTGAGTATTATTGTGACGTTCGCCGGCTACTGTCAACGCTCGGATAGCCTGTGAAAGCCTTTCGATTCTATACCAGTAGTTATTTGAGATATGTTGTGCGAGAGAACACAAAGACGTTACAGCAATAATGCTAGTTTATATTGTTAATACAAAGGGAAGAAGCTGCTTATAAAGCAAGAGAGTTTTAGTGCATTTTCCTCCCACTGGTAGCCTAAGTTTAGCCCTCATTCTGTAAAACTTCAGTTTTTACGTTTGTTTTCCTACATATCTCAAACACCTTTTTCAGATATTTTGAGGAAATTTTATATACATATTTAGCCTATCCTTTGTGTTACAGTTACAGATATCTCCTTGATAGATAATCGTGATTCAGTTTAATTGTTTGATTCAGTTGTTTAAACTACTCTGTGTAGACAGAATCTAATCGTTAAGCACTTGAGCGTTTACTAAGAGATGAACTTGTCTTTTCCAGGATCGGCTACAGCATCCCCATGTTCACTGGCTTCATCATCATGTTCCTGTCCACCCTCAGTGAGTATTAGATCCACCATTATTCTTCTTCTATCCAGCTATGTGGCTGAGTGGTTTTCACGCAAAGCTTAGCATTAAGTAATTCAGGGTTCGATTCCCGACCAGACTGTGAGGATTTTAATCTCCAATGGTTAATTAATTTGGCTCGGGTGGCTTCGGTGACGCAGTCAGTAGCATGCTGAGCTTCTATGCCCAAAATCGTGGGTTCAAACCCAACCAAAGTCGTTGGATTTTTTAAGAGCGTTAAAAATCCCTCAGTAACTTATGTCTTCCTTTGGAGGGGAAGTAAAGCCGGCGGGACCATGTCATAGATTTATGGCACGTAAAAGAACATTCCACTAACTACAACTAGCCCATAAACTGAGGAACCAACCAACCTAACTCAGCTCGGGGACTGGATGTTTGAGAAGTGTACATCATGAACACACTTATATTCGTGCAAAATCCGTGACATAGATCTCTTTATTTGACTCCATCCCTCATTCCATTTCCTTCTTAATGAAGATGAACGGATATCCTGGCAGAAGCAGCTTTGTGGCAAAAACAATTATCTCTTTGCTTGCACGAAGAGACACAACTTGCGTTATTAGAATCGAAGTATCACTTTCAGATGTCACTTCTATCACCAACTCATCAGTGACACCCAATTAGCTGGCAGCCAATCAGCTAATGCTTTTTAATCACGAGCGCCTGTCTCCAGTGATAATGTCATTAGGTCATAACTAGGGAAAGATAAATTAAAGAGTATTTGTTCTCGCTAATGGTTTGGCCAGTTAATTTTAATATTGCCCCAGGGAGATACAGTCCACAGCACACCTGTGAATACAGGTAGCTGCGCACCGGCAGTGAAGAGGGGGTGAGACTGTGGTAAGGTAAACTTATCTAATTTCATGATATTTCTTAGATCCATGAACACGAAAAATTTCAATTCCAAACATGTCTAGAGATGTCCGAGCTAAGTGACTTACTCCTCCAAACAATTCATCTCAAGCCTCACGTAGCCGGGCATCGACTTAAGAGGCAGAAAATACGAGCCTAGGCCTACCACATATACTCATAGTTTTATCCCTCTTCTGTAATCCATAACAAATCTTATTATATAACTAGCAACCCGACCCGGCTTCGCCCGGGAACAGTTATGAATGCATTACGTAATAAGCACCTTTTTCCCATGTAAATGAACAACGACCAACATCCGTTTTACGCCTCGGCATGATGGGTTAAAATCACTGACTGGACTATTAATTATATTATCATGGAGATGCATGTGCAACAAATTCTTGTCAGACGTAATTTAAGAATGGCGAGGTGCATGAAACACAAATCCCCTTCCGTCCAATCTTAACTTGACTGTGAATATTGCGGAACGAAAAGTTCGTAGGCGAAATGAAGAAAAGCCGAGTTGCACTTCCAGGGTAACTCCAAACACAACCACTCTTCTCTAAAGTTTTTAACTCAACACGACTCGACAGTTTGCTGCTGGCTGTTTCTGGGGCAATAAGCTCGTCCGCTAGATAAGCTGTAACTGGGGTGATAGACTCGCCCCTAGCTAGCTCGTAAACTGTCGCCTCAGTAACTGAATGGAGTTTTTTTTTTTTCGACTTTTCCACTGAAATCGTTACGGCTCGGCTTCCTTTGATAATAAATAAATTATTTTCTACGGAAATCATCCTCGAGATATCCTTTACAGAATGGTGAAAACCGCATCAAAATCCATCCAGTGGTTCTCGGGTTTACCCGTAACATCCAAGAATCGGGGACTTTGTTTTATACTAAGTAGCGATACGCTGAGGTGTATGTTTCACAAAACTCAAGCTCCTAAACCGGAGGGAGTTAGAAGGTGCGGTTTGTACCAAAATCCTCCAAATCGACTCAATAGTACAGAAAAAATCTTGCATTTCTTAAAAATTAAACGGAAGTATATTTATTTGTTTATAAAGTGCTTTTAAACAAATAAACCAAGACGATAGACTCCTACGGGAGTTGGTAAACTCTGTAAAGGTCATACAGTCCTCCGAGATGGTGTAGAATTTATCACTACACACGCAGACTAATGGCCAGCAAATCTATAGGGCAAAGCTCGTCAGTCTACAATATACGTTGTCAAAGATATTCATAGAGTTGATAGGTAGGCTCTAGAGAGCTTAGAAGCCATTTTTTCAGTGTTGCGTTATTGACAATTGATATTGCTACTTTTCAGTCGATCAACACAATATTCCCAATTAGTAGGGCATGCGTAAAAAAACAATCTGAACACATTATATTTGATTAAATATATACTGTATATATTTGTTATGGACTATACAAGAGGGAGAAAACTATAGGATGACATGTTTCGCTCGTCAAGCGAGCATCATCAGGTCCAAGTATATACAAGACAAATTAGCTCTACAAAACACTACCAAACCCACAATGCCACCCACAAATGGTCGCTGCCCTCCAAAAAAAAGCATGGCAAAAACTTAGGAAATGTGACAACTATTACTAATAAATATTTAAGCATTAAGCTAAATACAGGAAAAAAGAACTATTTATTTTAAAATCTACAAGTTTGCAAGACTGAGAAATGACGTTCCCATCCACAAAGTGTCCCCCTCCACCAACTAATCTATGAAAGTGTAGCACTACTTACGTTGTGTTGCACTTAAGTTGTTGTTGTTGTTTGAATCTTCTGTCTTTGGACTGGTTTGATACAGCTCTCCATGGCTGCCTGTCCTGAGCTAATCGGTTCATCCCTACATAACTTCCACACCTTACATCCAAGGCAATCTGTTTCACATATTCTAACCTTGATCTAACACTAATATTCTTGTCCTTCCATGACTAAGTTTGCTATTCCTGGGTGTTGGCAGTCACCAGAAACATCTCTCCTCTCCCACTCGTCTTAATACCTCTTCATTTGTGACTCTATTTTCCATCTGATCTTCATCATTCTCCTGTAACACCACATTTCAAACGCTTCTATTCCTATCTTTTCTGCTGCGCCACCAGTCCAAGTTTCACTTCCATAGAGCGCCACACTCCAGACAAAGGCTTTCAAAATGACTTCCTAATACCTAAATCTATATTTGATGTTAAGTGGTTTCCTTTCTCTACAAATGTCTCCTTGCTTGAGCCAACCTACTTTTTATATCCTCCTTGCTTGGTCCATCACGGGTTATTTTGCTTCCTAAGTAACAGAAGTCTCCTACTTCCCTTAGCTATTCACCTGCCTATTTGACTGAAAGTAATAAGGTTCATGAAGTGGACTAGTTTCCAGTTCTAATAACACCTCTTGTTGCATATCTAGGTAATTTACAGAATTGACAGTACCGTTAAGGATTGCTAGTAACAATAACTTCTGGTCCACCCTGTATTTTTCTAATCAAGTAATTACATGTAATACCGACAATCATATAATTATTTATAATTAAAAAATATCAATTATGCACAGTCGTTACATGATGAGGACTCATAATTTTGTAAGTTATCGAATTATTGCCAACTTTTTTTTGTGTAAATGTAATGGACCAATCTATATATTCTTTCAGATTCTTCTCAGACTACTTTAGGGGTATTGGCACACCTGGAGTGTATTTAAGTCAATATCACAATAATATTTTAGTAATTTGACAACGACTGTAGGATTAAAGTTTTGTTGTTGTTATTTCATTTCGAGGGGCTTGGACATCGAGGTCATTTAGCCCCATGTACTTGGGTGTGTATGTAACTTATACATATATAGTCTATCTTTAAAATATGTATCTGATAGCCTGTGTTATTTTGGTGACTGTATAAGTATGTGCGTGAGCTTGTAATTTGGGTAAAGCTTGGGAAGGAGATGGCCATGGCTTCAAGTGAGGAGCCATCCCTACATTCGTCTGGAGTACAAGTGGGGAAACCACGAAAAAACACTTCCAGGCTGGTTGAGGTGGGTATCGAACCCACCTCTTCTCAGTTTTGCATCACGGAGCTGAGTGTATTCCGTTCCAGCCCTGAAACCAGAATTAAATTTCTTGGCAGAGCCGGGAATTCAACCCGACCTCCGGGGTGACAGCCAAGAATGCTAGCCGCTACACCATGAGATGGACTGGTTCAAGTAAGTTTTATCAGTCTTCAGTTAAACTGGGAGATCTGATAAAGGTACCTTTAAGCTACACGTACACACGTGTTATGATTGTATTGCTGAGCTGACTTGTGCTTTGTCTGTTCCAGTCTTCGCCTTTGGTCGCAGCTACAGTGTGCTGTTCCTGGCACGCGCTCTGCAGGGCATTGGATCCTCGTGTTCCAGTGTCTCAGGTGAGTGCCTCAACACCCTACTGGCAGCCAAGGATTAGTTGGGGCAGAAATATGTACTGCTAGGTAGTCAGCCCAAAGACTTGTTGAATCCTCTAAAACACCATCGTAGGTTATGTAGGTAGAAACTTACAAAAGCCCTATGCAGCTCTATATTGAGACGTTCATGGAATGGCGAGGAGTGAGGAAGTTTGCCATTGCTTTCTTCACTGAAACATAGCAGCACTGACCCTATGAGTGGAACCTTCCACAGCATCCACAGGCATTATACCCCACGTCAGGTCAAAACCTGAGGAAAATATTCCTCCGCGCATCTTCTCTCTCTGTCCCTCCGCGCATCTTCTCTCTCTGTCCCGTCTTGTGTTTCCAACATGGCGCGCATCTGATCAAGTGTTTGAATCTACCTTAACCACAAAGACTTTATTGCGTTCGGACCTTTGATTCACTTCAATTACGAATTTATCTACGGCATATTCACTGAACCAAATATGTTTTTCTATCGTGTCGAAACCCGAGGCTCTGTGTTAATAAAAAAAAAGGATGCTTGTAGTTTTATGTTATCGTGCGATTATTTAAAACATTATAACATTGTGTTAGGCGAGGAATGACACATGAACGATGAGTGATATAAGAAGACGAAATGACGTGTGTCCTTGAACCCTATGAACCAACTAATTGCTTATTTGTCATCCGTCACCATCTTATCTTGCAAAAGATCGAAAGTTGACGGGGAGAAACAGCTGCTTCCTTGAAGGGTTACGACACGTACTCTTGAGAATCAGAAGGCAGAATGATCTACTGTTAGTACAAAGACTTAACTGTAACGTGAAGTGGAGGGTAATTATAAAACAAAATAATAATTATACCGCGCATAGGAAAATAATACTCTCAGGTGTATATGCGTATTAGCCATCATCAAAATGTCATTACAAAACATGGCGAGTAGGCTATATATTTTCGGTTGAGCTGACGTAGGCTACTAAGAAGTAAACAATCTCCTATAAATAAAATTAAATGTTAGGATACAACATGTGTATATAACTTACAGATGTTGTCGCTAATCTTCCTCCATTGCTTCTATTCCACTGAGACCGCCGTCAGATGATTCACTACTATTACTATCACCATTAACTTTCACTGTCACTTTCATCACAGTTGGAATTTCATACTTGAGAAAAAGAAGAAAGCACTTTCCTACGAATTCCACACAGAACAAAATTCTAAATACTGTGACACATGAATCCCCTTTCCTTGTGACGCCGGCTGACTTCTCGCCGGAGACTCACCATGAGCTTTGAATTCAGCGCGCACCGAGTCAACACTGTATGTCGAAACGCCAGTCAAGTATGCAGTCTTCTTCACCAACTCTTCTACTGTCCACTCTGGATTGTCATCCCTCAACCTACTACAGTATATACATATAAAATCATTTGTTTGCACCTTTTACTGAACTTCTCCCCACTTTTATTATTTTTGAAGTATTTTGTTGGTGATTCAAGCTTTACAGCTGCAGTTTGAACACGTTGTCTACTTGAAGGAGCCATCTTGAAGTCCGTGCAATCATAACAGTATTGTCAACGTTTGAACCTGATTTGCCACAACATTGAATGAGTCGGTTACTCTTTTGCAGCTCAAACAAGGTTTATACAGAACGAAATATAATATAATATCAAATTCGTACCGAATTACTCTGCCTATCGTATAAGATACCACCACTACAAGCAATATTCGCGCACAGAGTTAATCACATGAAAAGCAAGGTTGGTGCAGCTCCCAGTTAACGAGAAAATGATTAATTTATTCATAGATTTATACTAAGGAATTTCTTAAAAGTAATCTAGCCAGTTTATCGAAACATAGCAACATGCGCTGAAACATCTTGTACTGCAAAAACAAGCAGAAAAATTGGGAACTATTTCCTAGCGCGTTAGCCTTTTCACAGACCAGAACATCAAAGGGACCGCTTAGGTCTTGACCTGACGTTCGGTATAGCAGTGCTCTGAATGCCATACTCAGCACCACTCAAAAGCTGCTTCAGTAGCTTCCATATAAGTTAATCACAGCCATGAATGAGACTGGAATATCGATGAAAAGCCTTATTTTACTGTAGCCTGTGCCAAAAGACAAATGTAAGAAGTAGTTCGTGACGAACTAATGAGCCTATTTTTCTTAAAATTTAAGATTCATACAAATGTTTTACTTACCCGTAACAGAAGCCTACCCTTACAATACACACCGTTAGGCCTATATGCAGTCTACATATAAAAAAAAAAAAAAAAAAAAAATAACATATTAAGAAATATCATTGACTGAAATTGGAGCTCAAATGGCATTTGTCCATTCCTAATAAACCATGAGTAAGCATGGTGGCTCCCTTGGTGGATAAAGGTGAAGATTTGAAAACGTTAGTTAAATCAGTTGGTTTCAATATTACTTGAAGTGATGAAATCTTGCATTCAATGTAGTTTTGGTAATAAACCTTCCGGAAGATAGCATAGTGGCTCCTCTGGTGGATAAAGGTGGAAGTTACAGGGGCGCACCGATGGGAGGGGACGAACGGGACCGGTCCCCCCCCCCCAGGGGGTTTTCAGGAGTGGTCCAGAAAAGTATTTAACGTACAGAATTAACGAAAAATGTATTATATGACACGTGAAAAAAATAAACAAGACCAGTGGAGAGAGCGAGATTGTTACCGCGTGAGTCTAATTATATTTACTCTTTCGTTTTTTTTTTTTTTTTTTTCAAATCTCATCTCTGTGGCAACGTGGATTCCCTGAATTCTCTGCCCCCTACCACTCAAACCGGTTCAAACTGCTTTCGTCACTTAAAGTCCATACATCACGAGGCTATGCACGGCGACTACTTACTGTCTTGCTTAAGGTCATTGCCCTGTCCCCTCCCCGCTTCGCCTACCGCTCGCCACTACCCTCCCCTGCCCACTCATCTTCAGCTTCGTCAAGTCAAGCAGGCTGGCTAACCTATAAATAGTCAGTTCTGTCTAAACTCTCACGGGGAGCTTTTGCCTGTTGTTAATTAAGAAGATTCCTTTTGACAGTGATAGTGACGTTGCGTAACTTTTATAGTTCATTAAACACGTGTGTGATAGTAAGATGAGTGTAAATAAAAAGAAAAAACTAGAGCAATCTAGTTCAATTTTGTCCTATATTAAAATTATAAAAAAAGAAGACGAAATCCAACCACAGCCAAGTTGCAGTAAAACTGTACCAGAATTAAGTGCAAATGTGAACACTAACGAAGTGTTGGAGAAAGAAGACGCTATGATTGTTGACATATGCCGACCAGCTGTCCCGACGCCAATGCGAGAACCAGACGCATCCAGTCACCTTCCTCATGACATAGGCAGTTTTATTGGGAAACAGGTAAGGAATAATATTTTTGCCCATATCCGTAAATTACTTTATACAGTTATTCTACTTTTAGTAATGTATTTCCACACCTCTGTTTTAAGAATTATATTGCTAAGTTAAATTCTTGTAGCCAGCTTACCACCAATCAATTAGACAATTACATATAAATAATTTTCGCTTTATTACCTTAATTAATGTTCATATTTATAATGTATTTCAGAAAATTATTTAATATATTAAGACAAAGTATTTGGTTTTAGGTTATTACGGATGAAGACAAGCGGAAAATTCTGACAGAGGTGTGGATACCAGATGAACGTTACGTTTTCCCAGGTTCAGAATTTGGAAAGAAGAGGTTAAAGTTTCAGCATAGCTGGTTAAAAGCAAGAGAATGGCTTGTTTATTCGAATAAATTAGACGGCGCATTTTACAAATACTGCGTTGGTTTTGCACCCAGTGGAGCTGGTAAACAAGGTTTGCCGCTAGGCAGACTTGTTAGAACTGAGTACTCTGATTGGCGCCATGCACAAGAAGACTTTCGCAAACATGAGTTGACTGCATATCACGCAAACAGTAAATTGGATGCAGAAAATTTCTTAGCTGTTCATAACAGGCAAAAACTAGATATTGTGTGTCAAATAGACAAATCTATTAAAGAAAAAGTTGAAGAAAATAGACGCCTTTTATCTCCAGTCATCAAGACGGTGATATTTTGTGGAAGGCAGAGCTTGGCATTGCGAGGACACAGGGATGGAGGCCTATTTGACAACATTGAAGGGGAAAAAATATTTACGGAGAATGAGGGCAATTTCCGAGCCCTTCTAAGGTTGAGGGTTGAGAGTGGAGATGATATACTAAAACAGCACTTGTTCACTGCTAAAAGAAATGCTACGTACACAAGCTGGAAAATACAAAATGAAATTATCTCAGCTTGTAACGACATTATTTTACACAAACTTGTGGACAAGATAAATGAGGCGAAATGTTTTTCTGTCATTGCCGATGAAACAGCAGACATTTCCAATATCGAACAGTTGTCTTTGTGTGCAACATATGTAGATCAAGCCAACAATAATGTCAGAGAAGATTTTCTTCAATTTGTGCCAATATATGACCTGACGGGAAAGGGAATCGCTAATGCAATTTTAAGCAACCTGAAAGATTTCGGAATTGATATCCAGTACATTCGTGGACAAGGATTTGATGGAGCTTCAGCTATGAGTGGTGTACATCAGGGTGTACAGCATTACATAAAAGAAGAAGTTCCAAATGCGCACTATGTTCACTGTAGCAGTCACTCTCTGAATTTGGCCATATCCGATGCTTGTGATTGCATGATGGTTAGAAATTGCTTAGGTACAGTGAATAAGGTCTACGACTTTTTCAATACGCCTAAGAGGCAAGCTGTGTTGAATAAGTTTTCTGAGAATCCCCCTAAAAAACTCAAGCAGCCTAGCCCTACTCGATGGATACAACGACATAACGCTGTAGACAATTTTGCAGAAAAGTATGTTGATGTGCTTAAGTCGCTTGAAGAAATATCAACATGGACTGACAAGGACACTAGTGCAAATGCACACATTTTACTGTGCGCAGTTAAAAAATTTGAGTTCTTATTGTCACTTCAAGTAATTAAAAAAATATTTTCGTACAGTCTGCCTCTTACTAAATTTCTTGAGACAGAAAGCATTGACCTTGCAGGTGCCGTTAACTACGCTCAAGACACTTTGGACCAGATAAAAGAAATAAGAGATAAGGCAGATGAAGAATTTTCACCTATGTATAGAAAGGTTGTTAACACCTGTGAACAGAATGATATTACGATATCCACACCACGCTTATCACAGAGGCAAATAGGGCGAGACAACATACCCAACGATGGGCCAGAATCTTATTACAAAAGAACCCTGTTTATCCCATTTATTGATCACTTTATTGCACAACTAAAGGATAGATTCATATCTCAAAAGGACATTTTATCTTCTTTCCAAGCTCTTAGTTCTGACAACGAAGATATTCCCGAAGCAGTTGTGGACGCTTTGTTTAAAGAATATTGCTCAGATCTAACCACATGTTCTTCACAGCAACTCCTGGGAGAACTAAAAGTATGGCAACGAAGACTAAAACAAATTGATTTGCAAAGAAGAGAAAACTGTAAGTTAAATAAAAAAGTATAGAAAGATCAATGCTATAGAAGCTCTACAAGCGTGCAACATATCAATGTACCCTTCTGTGCACAAACTCCTGCAAATTTTGGTAACTTTACCAGTAACTTCATGTACTGCTGAACGGTCATTTTCGACTTTGAAATATTTGAAATCTTATTTAAGAAATACGACATCAGAGACTAGACTGAACGGTTTGGCATTATTATATGTGCATAAAGCCATACCAGTTAATAGTGAAGAGGTTTTAAACGAACTTGCGAAAAAACCTCGCCGTCTCGACATCAAGATTTAAATACAGTCTTATTTTCCTTTGGTTTTATCTGCAAATAATCTGTATTATTTACCAATATATTTGTTTCAGTATAAATATACATTATTTTAATTTGATTTGGTGATAAATATCTTATTTCTTCCTGTATTGTAGTGATTGGTGGAAGCTTTAAGTGTTGTATTACGTAATTATTGATCAGCAATTAACTGATGAAAAGTATAGTTAACTACGGCAGACTTTGCGGTTCGGTTTACATGAATAAATTTGTTATCTATTAACCCAGTAAAACTTGTTTTAACTTTTTAATAGAGCTAAGTTTGATAACATTTTTCACGTCTCAGGATAGATAAAAACGCAGTTTTCTGCATCTAATTTTTTATTTTTTTCTGGGGGCAGACCCACCTCTCAACTGGGGGGTATTCCATACCCCCACCCCCCCACCCCCGGATGTCCCCCCCCCAAAGTAAAATCCTGGGTGCGCCACTGGGAAGTTAGGAAACTTATGTTAATTAGGTTGATTTCATTATTACTTGAAGTGATGAAGTGTTGCATTCAATGCAGTTTCGGTGATAAAGCTTGCGGTAGATAGCGTAGTTGCTCCCCTTGTAGTTAATGATGGAAGTTAGGGACTTCGGTTAACGAAAGTGTCTTCACCATTACTTAAATTGTAGAAATGTTGCAGTCTAGTTTTGGTAATAAACCTTACGGTAGATAGCGTAGTGGCTCCCCTGGTGGGTAAAGGTGGAAGTTAGTAAACTTATGTTCATTTATTCGGTTTTATTATTACTTGGAGTCTTGAGATAATAATAGATTTGGCAAACGCTCAGCGTCCTAACGCTTCTAATGAATGGTAGTTTCCTTGAGATTTGTTTCAAACCGTTTGCAGCCTTTAGTGAAATAATATGCAGGAAATTTGTTATTATTATTATTATTATTATCATTATTTATAATTATTATTATTATTATTTATAATAAAGTTTCGCTTGCCCTACGTCCATTTCCAATTGCCTGCAGCCAAGTTGTGTCGATATGTATTGTTGCTCTGTACGTACTGTATCTGTTCCAGGCATGGGCATGTTGGCTGAACGCTACCCTGACGACAAGGAACGAGGCAATGCTATGGGTATCGCGCTCGGAGGACTGGCCCTAGGAGTTCTGATCGGCCCGCCCTTCGGAGGCGTCATGTACGAGTTCGTTGGCAAATCGGCCCCCTTCCTCATCCTGTCCGCCCTGGCGCTCGGCGATGGACGTAAGTCACCACAACATAGAACTTTATTTCCCTTGTCCCCCAATTCTTGACTGATGCGGGAATCGAACCCACCTCTTCACGGTTCTATCTCACGAGTCTGAGTGCACCCCGCCCCAACCCTCAGACCAGAATTAAATGTCTTGGCAGAGTCAGGAATCAAACCCACCTCTTCTCGGTTCTACCTCACTATTCTTAGTGCACCCCGCTCCAACCCTCAAACCATAATTAAATTTCTCGGCAGATTCGGGAATCATACCCACATCTTCGTGGTTCTACCTCACTATTCTGAGTGCGCCTCGCCTCAACCCTCAGACCAGAATGAATGCCTTGACCGAGTCGGTAATCAAACCCGGATCTCAGGGATGACAGTTAAGAATGCTACACACTGCACCAGCGGCTTCGGTGGCGTAGTTGGTAGCATGCTAAACTGCTGTGCCCAAGATCGCTGGTTCAAACCCGGCCGATGTCGTGGGATTCTTTAAAGAGCGTTAAAATCCTTCGGCATGCATTCCTTCGGAGGGGAAGCAAAGCCGGCGGCCTTATGTCATAGTTTTATGGCATGTAAAAGATCCTTCCACTAACTAAACTTGTGTGAAAATAAATGTCTACGTTAGATTTCATTGAAACGCTCTATTTAAGTTCCAATGTTCACCACTAGGTGTCCGTGGCATCTGGTAGCGAAAGTTGGAACTACTTGAAATTCAACAGAACTTGTAGCTCACCCCATGGGTGTCCGCTTGAAGCAGCTACAGCCTCTGGTGAGCCGAACATGTCCTCGGACACTCCCGGCACTAAAAGCCATACGCTAAATAAATAATAACACTGCATCGTGGCGTAGTAAACTACTCGGATTCAAGCACTCGTGTGCAAAGCAATTTTTCTAGGCTTTTGTCTAGTCACAATAAGATGATACATAAGTTTTATCGTGAACTTTCCATACCACTCCAACCAGTTCAGACATAGGCTAAATCTTCGCGGATTTATCCCTGTTGAGAATATGGTTCCACCTGTAGCACGAAAGTGCACAAAAAAGTGCATTACATATTTTCAATGTTACGCTTCAATTGGCCAGGTATTATCTTCAGAAATGTATTGTGCTATGATCGTAGGGCTCTCTATATCGTCGCTCAACTTGCAATACCGTGCATCTGGCAATGCTTTTCTTTTTCAATATTCTCCTTATGATTGGTCACGCCTCCCAGTCATATGTGGATGTGTCGTCCAATAGAACAATTCACGCCAGGTTCATATTCCTGTGTATCACAACCAAAGGAAATTCTGCTTTAAATACAATGTTCTGTGAAATAGTATATTTCCGTATAGGTCTGCACTCCTACATTAGGCCTACAGTGGATAAATAGCAGAAAAGGCTTATCGTGCTCTGAATGGCCGAATGCTATCAAAATATCCTGCAACAACTCAGCGGTGAGAGCTGTGCTGGAAAGAATCCAGCAAATCACGTCATGCCGACAACCAGGATGTGACCAACCAGAGACGCTAGGACATGCCCTAGGTCAAATGTTCTAAAGGGGAGCTACTGCGAAATTCCCGCCATCACAAAGTGCAATCATCGATAGCCATTTACCTGAGGAAATTCAAATGAGAAGTTTATGAGGATGCACTGCATTTCAAAAAATGGCAGTCATCGTGGAGCAGATAAGATCGTTGTCATTGTCAGGAAGAACAGAAGAGGTTTGATCCTGGACACCACTTCAATACGCACATTCAACAAGCGGTACGAGTCAACGAGGAGAAAGAGGCTATTTACCGACCATGCATACCTCACCCGAGTGAGAGGTATAATCTACCTGAAAATTGATGGAAAGGGAAAGGCCTCCTTTTCGGAGCTCGGGGAACATCCTTCGGATTCGTAGTGAACATTCTTAAAGAACTTGGCATCATTGAAAATTATCTTGAAAAAATCTGCTTTAGCACATTGAGAGCCTTAATCCACATGTTACATAACCATTTATATGGTGTATCGTAATATATACGTAGAGCCAACAATGCACATATATGTTATTATTCTAAATCTTTATGGTCTCCCGGAATGCTGGGTGGATGCTTTTGTGGAAATATACACACATCAAAAAAGGTTTTGCATATTGCGATTTAGTGACTTGTTTATTTTGCTATGTGTTTGTAATCACGTTATTACACAATATAGGGTACATACAAAGAAAAACAACACACAATCTGCTCTGCAAAAGAGACAGAAACACACAACGAATAACAAAAGTGATAATGTGGGACTGAGCACACAAACGCCCTTTTCATGTTGGAGCATATAAATACCGTGTACGGCCACCACGAGCTTTAAGGCATGCTTGCAGACGACGAGGCATACTGAGCACCAACGAATCCAATGTGGTTTGGGGCAGATTATCCCACTCTTGGACAGCAGCTTCAATCAGTTGCTGTTTGTATGTTGGAGGATTGGGACGGTGCGAAATTGCCCTCTTGAGCTCTTTCCATGCATGTTCAATACAGTTCGTGTCCGCAGAACAGGCAAGCCACTCCATTCTCTGTATGACATGCATCTGAAGGAACTGATTGACCACCCTAGCTCGATGGACTCGAGCATTATGGTCCACTAGTGTGAAGCACTCGCCCATTTTGGCAGCGAATCCTGTAACGACAGGTTCAAGGATGTTGTCTCTGTACACCAGACCAGTCATGTCACTGTGGATAGTAATGAGGTGTGCGTTGACCAAACAAGATTCCACCCCAAATCATGACTGAACCTCCTTGCAGTTAATGATCCTGGATGAGGTCTCCATTGGTTTGCACCCACACAGTAGGATCATTCGAATGTGGCGACGAGTAGGTGAGAGATTTGACGAGCCCTTCATCCAGGAACGCCACCAACAGCAAGGAGGTTCAGTCATGTTTTGGGGTGGAATCACAATGTAGATATGTTGGATAACCAACACATTGGACGAACAGTTTGTTTGTTTGTTTGTTTAAATTTACGTCCGATGCACCAGCGATCCCAACTTAACTCGGTCAGACGTGGCCGGGAGCTGTCACAGCACTGGCAGTCCAGCCTAGAGAGACAGGACGTAGCCTGCCAGCGTGCGGCGCAGCATAGCTGGAAAGCCGAGCGTGAAAATACAATGGTAGTAAAAAAGTCGGTTCAAATTAACATTAAGCCACTATTTAAAGCAGTGGTTCTGAACCCGGAGAAGTCTGCGGACCACTCAGCCTGAATTAGAATCATGTACGGACCCTCCCCCCCCCCCCCCCCCAAAAAAAAACACCTTATTAGTTGTAACCCTTCCTCATTAACACTTATTTTAAAGATATTTCAATTCACAACCTGATAGACATCGCCACGAATACATTCCGACAATTCTCGTACAACGCACATAGTTTTTGAAATCCCCATTTATTGGCCACTTTTTTATACGTGCTGGTGGAACTTTTATCTCCCGCGGACCACTTCTGAGGCACTCGCGGACCATCTGTGCTCCGCGGACCACCGGTTAAAAACCAGTGATTTAAAGCGATTAAAAAGACGCGGAGCGGGGAGTCACCGCGTGGAAGTTGGGTAGATTATTAGCTTGGGAATAACCTAACCCCCAAGGGAAGATGATGAAGAAAAAGAAGTGGGTTTCGGACTGGAGAAAAAGGATGGAGAAATAGGACGAGAGTCCAAAAGAAGTTATAATTTTAACTTTAAGTATACTCAAAGGCAGCTGCCACTGCAAATCCGCTTTCCGATACCTAAAGTGGGTAGGAACCTGGGCGAAGCTAACTGGAAACGCAGCTGGAACTTGGGCTATTCGCAAGAAAGTTGCTGTAGCGTATTCCCTCTCAAGCATAAATATACCTACTACGGGGAAGGGTGGTGGTCTGGCAAGACAAAGAGTAACAGATTTATTGTGTATCTGTTCAAAGGAATTTGTTTCTAAACAAGTATTTTGAAGAGTACAAATAATTTGAATCCGCCTTGATATGTTAGCTCTTGAAATTGTAGAATTTCTAAAGAGCGACCGAATGCTTCCAAGAAGGATAGGGATAAAGCAATTATACCCTTGGGAATAATTCTGGTAAGAGCACCAATAGTTGCATTTAGAAATGACTAAGCTTTTACCCAGCAAGGCGCCGACTAAAAGTTTAGACAATGAGAAACACTTAAATTTTTAAAAACCAACCATAAGTGGTAGAGAGAATCTCCACAAGCAAGAAGCTGGCGTAGCGAGCTATGCTTGCCTTACTGGCCAGTTAGAATTAGCTATCAAAGCTAAGAGAGACTTTACTAAGTTAGTAGCTAAGAGTTCTTGCTCAAATGCAACAAGTAGTGAAAACCCTATCAATAGATTTATTTTTATTAAAGAGGGCATAAACCTAGGAAGAGTCAAGGAAGACAGGATCTTGCCTAACCGTTATGTTTGAGAAATGATAAATCAAAAGAACAAATCTTAATTTATTTGACAATGCAAAAAGAAGTAGTTTATGTAACAAATATATAATTTTGATTTTTATAAACAATTGGGGTCGCAGACCTCCGAAATCATTCAAAGCTTGTGTTTTAAACCTTTTATATGCTTTAAAATCTTCGTAAGATTTTGAAATGTTGTTAAGATTAACAAATGGGAAATTTAAAGATAATTGACGTAATTAAAGTTAAACAATAAATCAAGTACAAGATGTGTACTTTAAGAATTTCTAGATAGGTATCTTAGAAATATGAACAAATAACAACTTCGAAAGTAACAACAACAAAACAGGAAGAAATGAAATAGAAGTTTCTATAACTTCTTGTATTAATACAGAACTAGTTTTATAGATTAAACAAATAGGGCAGGTCACTTATTGTGAAACCTGAAGAGAAAAATTGAAAGGAAGTTTCTAGAACTCCTATGTTTAAGTAGGGATCACAAGAAAAATGGGGCAAATTTCCCTTTCGTGAAACCTAGAGATAACTCACTATTGAGTAAAAAGAATTGGATTCCCTCATTAGAAGGGAGAAACATTATACTTCAAGGCGTGTACTAGACACGAAGTTTTACAGACATTAATTCGTTGTACGTGGAGCAAGTAGGGGAGGACACTTATTGAGAGTGACACCTCTTTGAAAAAAGACCTAAAGTAACAATTTTATTATTTTAGTTTGTTAGTAAAGGGTTTGGGAAAGATCAAATGGGATTGTGGAAGAGTGTTCATGGCCGTATTTATTGTACTCGGACGAGCGCGACGCGGATGAAAAATTGAACAGGCACTGTTTTCACTATAGTCTGTTGATATAGTTGAAAAGTTCACTGTAGTAGCACAAAATGTTTATGGAAAGAAAAGTTATTGCAGTTATGTAAAAGTTGAGTTTTGGCTTGAGAGAATTATGAGTTGTAGTTTCTATGGGCGGCAGTTAAATACGGCAGAAAATTTCCCACGTAGGAAGACAGTTTATGTGGATTAGAAGTTTATCCCACATAAGTTCCTCAGCGAAGAATGTATTCCCATATCAAATGGAAAATACATGACAGTATAACTGGTAGATAGAGTGTAGGTTCTGGAAGGTTCCAAAGCAATGATGAGTTGTTTAAATTGGGTAGAGAATCCCTCGGCGGAAAACTAGATTATATAGACAGTGGGTATTTTAGA
This sequence comes from Meconema thalassinum, assembly GCA_946902985.2. Classification (NCBI taxonomy): domain Eukaryota; kingdom Metazoa; phylum Arthropoda; class Insecta; order Orthoptera; family Tettigoniidae; genus Meconema; species Meconema thalassinum. The sequence continues at coordinate 509,594,991 of OX336388.2, read as the reverse complement.
AATATCCCTCGATGTGAGATAGCATCTCAGAAAATCTTTCATTTTGAAAGTTAGACTTGATAGATCGAGTTTGATCAAGAAGATCTCTAGAAAGCAGTTATTTTGTCACATATAGCAATTTTCACTGTCTATAAAATCCAAATAAAAGCATCGAGCCTTTTAAAAGCGATGAGAATGTGGTTAAAACATGAAGTCGGTACTTATCTTTGCTTCATGAAGAAGGCGATGTTGCTGTTGACGGTTGATTCTAAAACTCGAACATGGCGTCGAATTTAAAAGTTTGCCTCTAGAGTAGAGGAGGCGAGCTTTAGTTAAGCTCCAACTGACTGGTTTGACTTCAGATGCACAAGTGAGACCCGCTCAACGGAGCGCGGAGAGACCAGGGAAGGGAAAAGAGTGGGGGTAGGAGACAAAAGGAATACATATAAGAATAGCCAACATAACAGAAGTAAATTTTCTCTTGATGAAATGGTCTTCAAAGAGTTGATAGTAGGCGTCACGAGCGCAGCCTGGTGGGTGAAAAAGTAGACGAAGTTCTCTTGATCACGGAGATTATTATTTATCGTATGGCTTTTAGTGCCGGGAGTGTCCGAGGACATGTTCGGCTCGCCTGAGTCTGTAGCTGCTTCCAGCGGATACCCTAAAGGGTGAGATACAAGTTCCGTTCAATTTCAAGTAGTTCCAACTTTCGCCACCAGATATCAATGATACCTAGTGGTGAACGTTGGAACTTTAATAGAGCGTTCTGACGAAATCTAACCTAACAATTTTGCTTTACACAAGTTTAGTCTGTGAAAGGATCTTTTGCATGCCATAAATCTATGACATGGGACCGCCGGCTTTACTTCCCCTCCGAAGGAAGGCATACTGAAGGATTTTTAACGCTCTTAAAAAATCCGACGACTTCGGCCGGGTTTGAACCCGCTATCTTGGGCACAGCAGTTCAGCATGCTACCGACTACGCCACCGAAGCCATTATCACGGAGATGATAGCTGGCGATAGCGACGAGATCTGGTGGCTAGATTGGTAAGGAAGTCCTCTTGTACAGGGAAGAATTGAGGAACTTCAGAGAATCGCTGCTAGATGACGCTAGGTGGGCCATGGAAGATATATATCTAGAACAGACTTACAGGTAGTGTAAGAAACATATACCAACAAAGAGAAATCAGGAGATCACTGTTGGTGTTTGCGAAAAAAGGAAGGGATGAACTAAAGCGAAGAAAAGCAAAAGCTTTCTCTGTCTTACCGTGTATTCCAAAGAATACACCAGAAGTGGAGGGCTGGTGGTTACCTGGTCCCTCAAATCAAATGGATCTGAAGTTCCTGCAGCAACCAGCACGCGAATATCAGTCCAGATTTATTTATTAATGTTGAAAGCATTTCTTTGCGATAAAGTAGGGGTTCCCATCTTAGCAAAAACGTAAAGTTAAGCAATTTTCTCAATTGTGGCTAACGTTGAAGGGATAGAGGGCCCGGAAAGGTTTCAAACTGTGAGTCTTGGGGAGATCAAACTAAAGAAACAAATTTCGAAAGTCACTTCCAACCTAAATGCAATTTCGAAAAAACAGCCTAGCACCGCTTGTTTATTTACTCGTTTTCTTTTTGAGTCAAATCCTAGCCAAATTAACTTATTTTACATAATTTTTTCTTTAATGTGTTCTATGGTTCAATACCCTCAAGTGATTTTTTTATGTTTTTGAAAAATCTTCACACCGGAAGTAGTTATAAGGGCGTAAGTGGAATTCTCCATTGGCTCACGCTAGCATTCGTAGTGGTTTAAAAGGCAAACTGCTAATCTAATCGACCGAATATGGTTGAGTTTCCGATGAACAATCATCAGTCCACCACGTATTATCATGCCGGAACCTCGTAAGAAACGTTTAGTGTGTCTTTTACGTTTGGAAAAGTGGAGAAAACAATGAAAATTAATTACAAGTGCACCAACAAAAAGATTCAGTGATGGCCCGGGTTCGAGTCGGCAATCGGACGAAAATTTCTTTTCTAAGACGGAAGTTGAAATACGTGAAAAGAAGATGAAACAAGATGTTCAGAAAAGAGCATATAGCCTACTTTCTCCTAAATGTATGGGTATAGTTATAACTCTTTGTCCTTATCACCTCCTAATCTCTTCCTGTTCGAAATTGGCACACTGGATTTGAGCAGCGGCGATCAAACCATAGTTTATAATTTACCCCAGTATTTTGCAATTTCATCAGCAAACACTCCAAACAACGTAGGAATTCAGTACCGTATATTAACACCCACTACTAACAATAATTGAAACTTCGTTGGTCTAAACGTATCACTGGGAGAAACACATTTAATATAGGCTACCTACTGCACACCTAATTTTTAATCGCGCCTATACTTGGCAGTGCGCTCTATCAGCAACAAGAGGACATTTCCAATAACACCGTAGGCATGGGTTCACTAACTGGCCGGTATAGAGAGCAGATCGCATCTAGTAGGCAGTGGATAGCTCCCGCATACTGTAGTTCAACTGGTTACTGGTAGATGTCACTCTTGCAGATCCATTGGTGCACTTTGTTTTAATTAAATATATATTTTCCATTGCAAAATGCACAATATAACGCTCAATGTATTGTATAACGCCTCAGTACTCAGAAAACAATAAATATAAAAAATCAAGAAAAAACACTGTTAGGATCAGAACCCCAGCCAGCCGGGTGAGAGGCCAACGCTGTAACCACAGACCTAAATATGTCCTCCTAAGTTCAATGTTATCAATCGATTTAGATATAACGTCTTAGCAAATAATGACTTTGACTAAACGATTTCTTCACTGGAGTACATTTCAAACAAAGTTCATATTATTTCTATCAGTAGGCTATATTGCATCCAACATACACAAATTAGTGAAATATAGGTCATAACGAGAGATCAGCTGCCATCTTGTCAAGTAACAGAGACGGCTCAGCTTTTAAAGCCACTTCTGCACTATAATATTACAATATAAACTTTTAATTTCGAAGGGGCCACGTCCTTTAAAACAATTTAAATGATTCTTGGTTCAATAATCGGAACTGGTGGGTCCCATGTTATGGATTATAAAGTTTGTATAATTCACACGGCCGCCATCCTGTAATGGTACGGCTGATGACCTTGTCGTTTGGGCACAAGACGCGTCCCATATGAAGGTATGTTGTTACCAAATTTGGTAAAGATCCAATGAATAGTTTGGTCGTCATTTAATTTTTAGTTTTCGTTCAATTTGGTTTCGCCGTATTTGAATTGATGGGGGGAGGGGAGGGGGGCAGACATACAGGGTACACACACACTCTCTCTCTCACACACACACACACACAGACACACAAAGTTTTTGACCTGTGTAGATCTCATGTCTACTTTCATTTTTTGCAAAAATCGAAATTAGGCAAAAACGCAAGAGGCTTTTATTAGAAATTGCATCAGCACCGGATATAGAAGATGATAATTAGAATTGGGCAACACTTAATCAACAGAAGGTGCTGGAAGAACAGAATAAACCCAAATTGATCATCAATAAATATATAATCAATTCAACTCCCGAGGAGGACGAAGAAGAAGTGTTCAATATTCGTAAAGATTCAATGGAATCAAAGGTCAAAATGCCTAAATACACATTCGATGATTAAGAAAAGAATTGTAATTTTTAGCAATATATAAAGAATGTATTCTCATACTTCATTATATTTTATTTACCTATAATTTCTAGCTCATATCACTAGAGGTTGATTGTACGTAGATTCCCAAGTCCATGTCCCCTAAAGGAATCATGTTCATGAAAGGTCTAGTCTATGACATTAAAGGATGTTATCAACATTGAATTGCTGCCTAATATTGTTGTTGATGCTGTTCCAGTACTCCAGCTCCTGGTATTGCAGCCTGGAGTGGTTCGTCAGGACAGCGAGCCCCCCTCCCTCAAGGCTCTGGTTATGGATCCCTACATCATTGTGGCCGCAGGTATTCTGAACTTATCTGGTGAAACTCACTACTTCGAGTGACATTTAATATAACTGTATACGAATTAAAACAAAAGTTTGGTCCTTCTCAGTCGGTCAACACGAATGTACCCAAAAGAGCTGGGTTATGCCCTAATCCTGAAATAAATTACATGAGATTAATAAATACACTAGGATGACCGGTTTCGATCGTCAAGCGATCATCATCAGATCCATCACACTTAGGCTATAACATCTATGTTTGAGAATACAGGTGAAAAGTATTTACAATATGTATAATTATTTAGTTGCAGTATTGGTAATGCAGCTGTCGGTGTATGCTAAATGTATTATATCTAATGTTAGGTGAAATGCAAAAAATGGTGATAGAAATACTGAGTTAGTCTGTTTGAGGTGACTATATGGTTGTAAAAAATCAACTATGGTTATACTGTAATATTACAGGCTACTACTTATCTGGTTGTCTTCCTGGCTGGAGCTTCGAGCAGTTTCGTGTTCACTCTAGCGCCAGTTGTGGTCGACTGAACCGGGGTATTAACTGGACGAAACTGTTTTTTCCTTTCTCTCCCCTTTGTTCCTATGTGCTGTCCGAAGTCAGTGCAATGTGTATTTGTGTGACGTTGCCAAATCTAGATAAGTTGCATGTTATTGAATACAGGGAGGTCTACAACAATTAAAGACGGTGGAACTGTCTTCGCCACGCGTGGACTAAAAAGTCATTCGTACTAATCGCTTGACGATCGAAACTGGTCATCATATTGTATTTATTAATCTCATGTAATTTATTTCAGGATTGGGGCATAACCCAGCTCTTTTTGGGTACATTCGTGTTGACCGACTGAAAAGCACCAAACTTTTGTTTACTTAGGCAACACTGAAAAATGGCTTCAAACCCCACAATGTATACGAATTATTATTAATTATACAGTATTGAAATGATTTTTTTCTTTTCTAATGGTTTGGGTTCTCAGCATATTGAAATATCATAGGAAGTTAGTTTGGAGCAAAAATGTTAATCTGTTCCTGAGATAAGAGTTACTGAAGTTTGTCAACTTAGGTAAACATTTGCCAAATCATAATTCATCTGCCATTTCAGACATTTCTTTGACAGCCATTTCTAACAACTTTAGGCAAATAAGGTACATTATCTCAGAAATTAATGCATTGATCTACTTGGCATTTTCACAGTATTTTATTTGTGCATTAATCTGGCAGCAGAATTTATGTAACTTGAGAAAAATGTATTGCTTCAAAACTTTTTAAACATATCAAAGAAAAATTTACAAATAAAACGTTTGTAGCACTAGAATCATGTTTCTAATTTGGATTGCAAGCCATGAAATCTTCAATTGTATTAAGTTTCAGCCCTTTAACTTCGATAGTTAGGTCATAAATGTACCGTTTCCTTACTATTTTGTTATCAAACAAGTAGTTCCGTGAAGAATTATACAGCCTATTTTCATATATCCTACTTATGTTAATTGCCACTATCAACATACACAATTTCTGTTTGATTGCTGTAATAGATTCGTAGATATTAAGAACCGACTAAATATTTCGGATGGTCGCCATGTTGGATTTTATATATGTAGGTCCTAGAGTTATGTACTGTTACATGCAGATTATTGTGAACGTGTAGTATTCAAATTTCAATCGCATAATTAGGACACAAGAAAAAACAAGGAGATTTTAAAATTTTTCACAGCTGCCATCTTGAGGTTATGGAAACAATTGAAATAAATTAGATGCCAGTGGATTAACATTCGTATAAGGATTTACTGTACCAAGTTTCACTGCACTCGGATGGTTAAATTGCGAGAAACGTCCATGTGAATATTTATAATTCGCGTCACCGCCATGTTGGATTTGTGATCACCAGGTTATTTAAAGTTCTATAGGTGAACTTAAGTTCATAGTCCCTCTGAACATTAAAAAATGCAGTTTGATTGCTAAAATAGATTCGTAGATATTCAGTATCGTCTAAATATTTCGGATGGTCGCCATGTTGGATTGTTAAATGTATAGGCCATAGAGTCATGTACCATTAAAGGAAAATTATTGCGTAGGTTCATTATTCAAACTTTCACTTCGATCGCATGACTACATCACAAGAAATAAAAACTTAATTTTAAAATTCGCACTGCCGCCATCTTGAGGTTATGTAAACAATTGAACTAAATTAGATACCAGAGGATTACAATGTGTATAAATATTTCCTGTACCTGGTTTCAGTGCGCTTGGAACATTAAATCGCGAGAAAGGTCTATTTAAAATTTTCAAATTCGCTTGGCCGCCATGTTCGTTTTGTAGTCAACCGGTTTTTGAAAGTCTTATAGATGGACTTCCAGTAGTGCCCTTTATCTCCGTACAAAATTTTTGGGAGATACCGCGAATAGTTTCAGAGATATAGAATGCCGGTGAAATATTTCGCACATCCGCCATCTTGTGATTATGTAAACAATTGAACGAAGTTAGATGTCGGTGCATTACAATGTATATAAACATATACTGTACCAAGTTTCATTGTGTTTGGTTGGTCAAATCACGAGAAACGTCTATTTAAAAGTCGCAAATTCGTTTGGCCTCCATGTTGGTTTTGTAGTTACCAGGTTTTCAAAGGTCACATAAGTGAACTTATAGTAGTTCCCTCTATCACCATAGAAAATGTCAGGGTAATATCGGCAATAGTTTCGGAGATATTGAATGCTGGTGAAATATTTCGCACAGCCGCCATGTTGGATTGGTGAGTCGTAACAAAATTTGAAGGGCACGGTCGAGGTCGCCGGGAATAGTGCTATGAACTTTCCGAGTTTCATTGAAATCGCTCCTGCCGTTTAGATTTTATTAGGGGGGACACACACACGAATCACACACACACACGCACACACACACGGACAAAAGGTGATCTCATGAGCCTATTTTTTCAAAATTGAAAATAGGCTAAAATCATTAATATTGTAATAATAATAATATAATAATATAATAATAATTATATCGTATGGCGGTCCCGGGTGCAAGCTTTGTTATTTGACTTGGACTGGCTGCGTGGCTCAGCGGTAACGTTCTCGCCTGCTGGGCCCTAGGTTGCAGGTTCGTATCCTGGTGCAGTCAGGTGGCATTTGAGGGTGCGCAAATGCGAGGGAGCCGTGTCAGTACATTTACTGGCACGTTAAAGATCCCCTTCGGGGCAAAATTCAGGCACACCGGCGTCTCTAAAAGCCACAGCAGTTAAAAGGGACGTAAAGCCAATAACATTATTATTATCATTGTTATTTGACACCCAAAGGGTAGCTTGCATGTCATATTTCGTTGTTCCTTGAAGCACTATGAAAGTCAAGGAGGTTAGATATCTAAGCTCCTTGAACACTATATCGCTTTCTAGTAGAGAAAGTAGGAACTTTGTGTTGGCGGAAAATCCCGAGATTAATTTTGCCATTATGAACACGGCCTACTGAATTCAAATGGGTTCTATGACATGCCAATATCGTATGACATGATGTTGTAATTTTTGCCGACTTTCAAAAATCACTTACCACGGCCAGCAGCGAACCTGCAAGCTTGGGGGTGAGTAGACCGATACGTTGACCACTCACCCACCGTGGAAAGCTATTAATATTGTAATGTTGGTATCAGTGAATGATAATGCCTTTTCAGTAACTTAACTATTTTATCTTTTGAAGGTATATGTTGATAAATTTCCATGACATTGATTAAGTAGTTTGTGTGGTAGGAGCATATTAAGAAACTGAACAGTTTTGTGCAACTATTCAGTTAACGCCACCTTGACATGACATCATCGTTTGATCTATGAATATCGTGTATTTATACACATGGTACATGTATCTGAATATATGTCTAATAATTTATTATGAATTGAATGGATCCCCACTAGAACGTTGCAAGCAGGCTTGCCAGATTCCTGAAAGCAAGGGACAGCTGTGTTGTCGAGGAAATCGGTGCGTGACATAATCGACAACTAGTGAACTTTCTTTAAGAATGATTTTACAGAAGTCATATTGACATCAGTAAGTTAGTTAGTTTGCTATTAGAGTTTTATGGGGCAGAACAGCAAGGTCATCTGCCCCAATATATTGACATCACAAGACAGTTTATTAATAAATAATAAACACCTATAACCCTGTAATACATACATGCCGATACTACGTCATTCAACATATTTTCGATACTCTGAACAGGTTTTAATAGTTTATTGTCTTTCTTAACAATTTCATAAAGTCTTTGCATAAAACTGAAGATAAATTCACATAAATTTAAGAGAAACAAGAAATAAAAGTTTCTTCAGTCCCGGCATGCGTTGCAATCAATATCAATCAAAGAAAGTGTTGGCATTGTAATTTTGTTTCTTGAAGTGCTTTTGGATAAACAATATTTTTTTTCTTTTTCCGTTAACTGCCTCTAAAGTATTGTAAAATGGATTTACTAATTCCGATACATTCGTGTGAGCGTCCACAACAACTCACTTAAGTTCATCGTAATCGGATGAATGGCATATGAACGCATACGGGACTTTGTTGAAACGTTTCGCGCGCCGTCACTAATTTATTGAATGTACTCGTGCGCCACCTATTGCAGAATGGATTTACTAATTCATTAACCTTCGTAGGAGTGTACACAATTACTCACTAAAGTTCCATTGCAATAGGATGAATGGTATATGAACGCATATGGAAACGATTCGTGCGCTGTCACTCATTTGTTGAATCCACTCATGCGCTACCTATTGTAAAATGGATTGACTAAGTCAGGAGCCATCCCTGGAGTGTACACAGCAACTCACCAAAGTTTCACCGTATTCGGATGAATGGTATATGAACGCATAAAGAACACAAATACATACAAACCATCACCTAGCATTCATTTTTATGTAAAGATAAGGGGCAGATGACCTCGTAGTTAGGCCCCTTAAAACAACAATAACTAACTAGATATTGTATTCCACTGCTCCTGTTTTAGTACTTGCAACGTTTTCCCAGTTTTCTCATTGTTAATTCCGCCGGAGTTTTGTTCCGCAGAGTTCTTTTGCGTGACAATAAATCTACTGACAAGGGGCTGTCATATTTGAACACCTAAGCCGGGATTGAATCTACGACCTAGGGTTCTCAAATCCAGCACTCTACCATCAAAGCCACGCAGCTCGACTGTTATTATCTTGAAATGTATGCCTTGAATTTCGGCTCCTTCTCTCGAACCTGATCGCCTGACTACGGCTCACCAGTTACATGCAGAAAGAGGATCACCAGTAATATATTTACTTAGAAAGTAAATGCACAGTAAGTCATTGGGAACTTTTCGTTTTCAATAATAAACCTTTGAAGTTGACATTTTTATAATGGTTGTAAATAAATTCATACAAGCTTATTTTGAGGTATAGAAACTTGTCACTGTAAATTCAACGGACAAATAAAGGGGGTATGCAACGTTTTAATACTTACCATGTTAGTAGAATCAATCGTTTTCTTGTAATACATTTCCAGTTTTCCTAGTTAATACTAATTTTTTTCTCTTTATTCGCATAAATTCAACACGGAACCCAATGGTGACATGTGCGTTGCCGCGGCCATATTTTTCTCACCTGCAACGCTCTGTTCAACACCTCATAACTCCCTGGAAGGTTAATATTTTCCTCGGGAGATGCCACTAGATTGATAGGGAAGTAGATAAGAAACGTTCAAAGACTGAATCTCATTTTCGATACATTTGGCGCTTGCAACGTTCTAAGGACTAAGACTCTACACCTCGATAATCGACTGAGCTCACTGCCAGCGATTTGATTGTGTGTATTATTAGCAGAGAGCTGCATCTTTCTCAGTATTTAAATAGTATTGTTGTACTAAACAGCCATTAACACTGCCCCACTCGATACACTGGAATCCTCCTGATTGTGATTTGAACACACCCACGTAGTTATTTCCAGGGGATTTCCGTCATACACATGTGTTGTGCTTTCCCCCTGGTGCAAATGATCTGTGAAATTACTTAGATTGTTATTGGCTGAACTGATAGAGAATAGCCAATATGACGTCATCTGTTTCAATATACTAAAGCGGTGTGTGGTTCTATTCTTATGCTTCATTCTAGGGCTCTCTGATGATCAAAGTGCCTAGCGTACGACAAGTGTATTTGGTAGTCCATCAGCTTCAATACAAGTAATTTGAAAATATGAAGGAGAAGCACGCGGCGAGAATTAAATGCAATATATCTCACGGGGTTGAGAATTTTATATCCACACTCCTTTCCTGAGAAAGCTGAGTACGACGCTTCTGAATCTACATTTAGTATTAACTTGTCGATGAGGATTTATATAGTGGGGCGTTTGCTACTTTAACTAGGAAACATTTTCTAGATCCATCTGACTTTAAGGAGATGTTTTCTAAAAGGGAAGCCATATGTATTTTGTGAATGTAAAAACTGGTGTTAATAGTGTGCAGTAGCGTACATTTTATTTGTGTACTAGTGACATACGAAATCTATCCAAGTTCACTCGGTTCTTGCGTTCCTCCTACCGACTGTCTACTGGAACTATCAATGCAGACAAGCGAACTAGAACATAATCTCGGGCCTAACATCAGACTCGGTCTGTTAAGTGATATTCAGGGGGGTACCTAGTTTGTTCCTTAATATTTTCAAGATTAACGCCGGAAATGTGTGGTGGTTATAGTAAATTCTTCCTTCATATTCTTGGATTGTTGCAGGGTATAAAATGCATCTGTTTGTCTGCAGGAGCCATCACATTCGCCAACATGGGAATTGCGATGCTGGAGCCGTCTTTGCCGATCTGGATGATGGACACGATGAAGGCTGATCGATGGCAGCAGGGAGTAACTTTCCTGCCTGCCAGCATCTCCTATCTCATTGGCACGAATCTGTTTGGACCCCTGGGACACCGCATGGGACGGTATGTGTGCTTCTGGTTCTGTGTTGTACACATTACAACACTTAATTGAGTTATAACCTTCTATTGTTTATGCAATATAGGCTACAGTAAATATTACATGTTTGTTTACACCTAGCATAATAACTTATATCGCGGAAATATACAGTACAATATACCAGGTGAACCAGCTGCCCCTAATAGTATTGCCTTATGCAGCCCAGCTAGCGTTGTTATCAGGCCTCCCAGGGGCTCACATCTTGTGGGACGTGGGTTGGCGACAACGGGGCCTAAGCTGAGTTCGACATTACTTCCACTTACTTGTGCCGGGCTCCTCTCTGTCCTCTTTCCTATCGACCTCCCTTGGTCAACTCTTATTCTTTTCCGAACCCGAAGGTATTAGGGTATCCGAGGTCTAGGGAGTCTTTCACTTTCCCACCTTATTGGGCCCTTGTCTCATCTTTCCTGATTCCTCATTCTTGGAGGGGTTAGACCTCTTCTGTTCTCTTCCTATCTCCTGCCTTCTGCTCAAGGCCCTTAAGGAAGCAGGGTGTGTGTATCCCCACCACTTCTGGTGTACCCTCGTTAGTGCTACACCCTCAAGGGCTTACGGCTGGTGAGTTCGGGAGTTGGCGACCCCGAGGAATGCCTGAGCTGGGTCTGGTTTTTCCCCATTTGTTCCATTGCCTCTGGGGCGGACCCTCTCCTCTTTCCCCTTTCCTATCTGCCTTTCTTGGATCTCCTTCCTTCCATGTCCCTCAATCAGCATTCTTCGAGGGTTGAGGGCATTTCTCTTCCTCCTGTCCTTTATTTGCCTTATTCTCCTTTTGTTTTCCATTTCTTCTTCTAGTATATAAGTTAGTAGTTAGTCTTAGTTATAGTTTACATATCATTATCCTCTTCACGCTCACCCAAACCATTAGGGGCCGATAACCTAGATGTTAGGCCCCTTAAAACAACAATTATCATCATGTTGTTGTCAGGAAGGTCGATATTTATTTGCTGCATCCCGTATGGTACTAATGCACTGCAAGCATATCCTGCAAGCAACACTGAACACTATTAGTTACCCTTTATGTGTTTCATGAGATGAGTTTGAATATTCCCTCCTGGTAACAATCCTGTCCTTGCGAGTTCAGCCCCCGAAGTGTTTCACCTCCTCGTCTGATGGGAACCGTCGTCCTATTAGGTGCTTCTTAAAGTGAGGAAACAGGTGAAAGTCGCTTCGAGCGAGGTCCGGGCTGTAGGAAGGGTGGTCAGTGATGTCCCAGCAAAACCACTTCAACAACGTGGTGGTCTTCTGGGCTGCAGGCCACGTCGCGCGTTGTCATAAAGGAAGATGATGCCATCGGTGAGAAGTCCTAACCGCGGTTACATGTTTCACCCACAGAAATCGAATAACTGATGGGATCTCCTCGCAAGACCAGTTTTCCAAACGAGTCATTAGTTGTTTATCTACAATTAACGCTGTAGGTGTTGGGTGGCTGAAACTCTGCATAGTTACCAACCGTATGTTTTCGAATTGAGTCTCCGTGGCTTAGGCGGCAGCACGCTGGCCTCTCACCGCTGGGTCCGTGGTTCAAATCCCGGTCACTCCATGTGATATTTGTGCTGGACAAAGCGGAAGCAGACAGGTTTTTTCTTCGGGTACTCCAGTTTTCCCTGTCACAAATTTCATTCCAGCAACACTCTCCACTGTCATTTCATTCATCTGTCATTCATTTAATCATTGCTCCAGGGGAGTGCAACAGGCTTCGGCAGCTGGCACAGTACACATCCTCGCCGATAGATGGGGGCTCCATTCATTCCATTTCCTGACCCGGTCGGTTGACTGGAAGCAGGCTGTGGATTTTCATTTTCAAGTTTTCGAATTACCCCATAACTAGTAATTACTCTATAACAGACTAAACTCCCCTAATACACATGCAGCTCAACTACGGATGTTTTCAGGAAGGTCGATATTTCTCTGCTTGCATCCCTTATGGTACTGATGCAATGCAACCATGTCCTGCAAACGATACTGAACACTATTGTATTCCCCTCGATATGACTACAGACTAATATGAGGGGAAACTAATAGTGTTCAGTTTCTTTTGCGGGATAGGCCTATTGCAGTGCGTTAGTATCATACGGGATGCAAGCAGAGAAATATCGACCTTTCTGACGACACGCGTTAGTTGGGCTGCATAAAACAAGATTATTAGGGGCAGCTGACTCGCCTGGTATATGCCTTTTTATAACAAGTAAGTTTATTTTTTGAATTAAAATATTTTTCTATTAAGGAGGAAATAGAGTGATAATTTTTCGCAAAACAATGGGCTCAATATAATTTCATAAAATATTATAAAGCTCCAAATATAGAAATTCCACTCACATCATTTACTAAAATAGTATTTTGAAAACATCGGTTAACTTGATTAGAGTTAAGTTACAAATTGTTTATGAACTGGGAAGTTTTATTTTAATTCTAATGATTTGGCCCTTCTATAGTATACGGCTTCTTGCATCATTTCTTTTTGTGTGCTACCTCTTAACCCAGCTTAACTGTAACAAATTACCACACGCTCATTTTTTCTTGAGTGGACTGTACATTCAAGTTTATTCATGGAGTGGACCATCCGAGTCTTCTGGTTGATTGTTGTTGCTTTAACCCATGCGAACTGGCGTGAAGAAAATAACACGAGGACTGGCGCCGGGACATTTTGACCCATAGTGTGTCACTCCCTTCTTGCCTTAGTCGTACGTATTTTAATGGAGTAATTTTACACCTGGTGTCTTCCTATGAACTATTCCCAATATAAAATGAGGTTTATTATATTTCTCTGATGTAATATGCATAAAAATTATAATAATTTTCGTAACAGTATAATTGGCTGTGATGGTTGGTTGGTTCCTCAGTTTAGGGGCTGCGACAACGTGGTCATGTAGCCCCGTGTACTTTGGGTGTGTGTAGAAACTGTCTGATAACCGGTGTTAATTGTGATGACTGTATTAGTGTGTGTTATCTGTTTTTTAATTCAAGTACAGACTGCAGACATGAATTTTTCAAATAAATCCTACTTTTGCCGCCAAACGCCACCGTCGATGACTACTAGTTCAGAACTTAGCTACCAGGCGCCACCGCAGTCGGCTCTTGGCAACGAACGTAGGGACCTAAGAGCGTTGTTTACATTCTTAACCTATACCATTTAGCTTCACACAGGTGTAATTAGTGGAAGGTTCTTTAACTCGCCATAAATCTATGACATGGGACCGCCGGCTTTACTTCCCCTCCGAAGGAAGGCATACTGAGGGATTTTTAACGCTCTTAAAAAATCCGACGGCTTTGGCCGGCTTTGAACCCGCTATCTTGGGCATAGAAGCTCAGCATGCTACCGACTACGCCACCGAAGCCGCCTAATTGGCTGTGATGGTGGCGATCAAAGCACTTATCTCAATTTATTTGAACAAAGGTGCTGATGATCAAGGTGTCCCTAGACCCTAGAAATAGATCAACAAGAACGTGAGCTATGTGATTGTGCTGCACCAAAATAGGTGGATCTACCCCTTATGTTTTACAGATCGTCCCGACTAACGTAAGCCGAAAATTGTCACGCAAGGACTGGCGATAGGTTAAATCTGACCCAACCTTAAATAATATAGAAATAACTTGGGTGTTCACAAGGTAATGGGCATGTTACTTTTACTGGATGATGTTCAAGGCTAGGAAGTAAGGTACTGTAAGTGACAGAAAATGAGGGCATACCAAAACGGAAGCCTCGGGTCAAAAACACCCATGCGCCAGTCCACGCGAGTTAATTATAAGATCTTTGGTGGTCATCATCACCGTGTACTCGTGTGTATGTTATTTATCTGATAACCTGTATTATTGCATGTGGGTAGTTGAAAATATTTATGGTAGTGTAACGTGTTTTTCGAGGGGTTTTATGCAACTGGCATAAGTCAGTAGGAAGCCATTCTATATTTATTTACGCGGCAAATTGTTCAGCCAAGAGAATTTTTCATGGTAATTTATTATTATTATTAATTTATTATAATTATTATTAAGGTATTTTCGGAGCATTTTATAAAAATTATTAGCATTCAGATAGGTTTTCTATGTCTTAGAAAACGCTATCCAGCAAATTATTACGAACGACGATATCATAGAAAATTATCTGATTACGGAATTTTACGGAGTTTTGTCAGTTAGGGTATTTGAGAGACATGACTCACTGGGATTTCAAGTACAAGCTGATTCCTGTCGAGAAGTATTGCGCAAGGCTGGGTCGCAAGGTCTAGAAAAGGCGAATTGTTGAAACGGAAATCGACTTCTCCCTCCCGCGGAGTGTAATGAGGAAGGAGTGGGGATCTAGCGCGGAGGGTGCAGCCAATCAAGGAGGACGACGTAAGCTAGATGTCGGTACCATGGTAGGGGAGCCGGCGTGTGGATATATCGTTCGACGCGCCGTGAAACGAGGTCTATCTGTGAAATACTTGAGGAGTATGGATACGTGTGCGAGTCGCTCCGATGTTCAGTGGAGTTAGCGACGAACTTTTGTAAAACTTGGTTGTACGAGTGTTTGGGTCCGAGGTACGGACCATAGAATTATCTAATCTACCAGCATATCATCATATTCCGACGGAGATGACGACGTCCAGGAGACTGTGGGAAGCACACAGCATCAGCAAGAACGAGGGAAAATGCTTTGGCAATTTCCAGTGGTAAGCGCCAATCACGCAGAAATACGCAATCTCTCATTTTCTTTGTTTTAAATTTCATATTTCAGTAACTTCATAGCTTGGAAATAAGAGTAAAATCAAATTATCAGACTCCGTTTTCACGTAATTTTCTATCGGTAATATTCAAATCACAACGCTCCAATTTAAATTTTGTTCTTATTATTATTATTATTAATTTTGCTATACTTGTTTTATATAATAAATTCATTTCTTTTACAATGCAATCTTTGCTTTCAGTAGGTAGCATTAGATATAGACCAATTCCTTCTCCTGATACAATTGTTTGTTGGGTTAATGATCAAATCATACCACGATCTGAGTGAATAGAGTCTTGAATGTGTTCTGCCAGAGCTAGACGTTGTTAAATACAAATTTAGATTTCAACATTGCATTGAGGTCTTGGCGCCCATTAAAACAACATAGCTTAGGCAAAGGTAAACAGTTACATTTCTCACCCAACAGTAGGGGCAGCCAAAACGTTTCATTTGTCGCCGACAACTTGGGGCTGAAAACCTGATAACATTTGTGGAAGGAGAAGGGTATATATTTCTGTGCCTGTATTTTGGGGGTTATTTGTCTGTATCAGTGTATATCATTATGGGGGATGAGAAAGAAAGACAGATGAGGTTACGTAGTGGTCATCAACGGGAGAGTGATGATACGAGCAGTATGTCGAGTGATGGTAGTACCGGGGTAGCGGAGGTAAATCCCGATACTGAAACAGGGAGTGTGGGCGGCCAACCAGAATTAAAAACTTTACTTCTCGAGTTCATGTATCAGAACAAAGTTAGTAGTGATGCCTTAAATGCAAAATTAGAACAGAATAATGCAAAATTAGAACAAAACAGTAGGGAAAATAAAGAAAGTACAGACGCTTTAAACGCAAAACTGGAACAAAACAACGCTAAATTAGAACAAAACAGTAGGGAAAATAGAGAGAGTAATGAAACTTTAAACGCCAGATTAGAACAAAACAGTAAGGAAAATAGAGAAAGTACTGAAACTTTAAATGCTAAATTAGAACAAAACAGTAGGGAAATGAGTGACAAATTCGAACTGATTAGAGGTGAGATCAGGGGGTTGATGGAAGAAAAGGCTAAAGAGATTATTGCAGATGTAGACAGAAAATTAGGAAAAGTACAGGAGGAGTTGGAAATTAGAATCAGTACACAGGCTGAAAATTTAAAAGAACTAGTGCAACTGGAAACACAGCAGGTCAAAAAGCAATTGGGGGGAGAAATTGACAAAATTCAGGTAGCTACTAAAGAGGTTAAGGAACAGCTGGGGGGTAGAATTGAGAAAGTCCACTCACAAATAGTTGCAGAAGTAAATGATTTAAGAGAGAGTAATAGAGAGAGCATTAGCAAGATTGAGGAGAAACAAGCAAAGCTATATGATAAAGTAGAAGAATCAGAAGGAAACATTAAATTAACAGTAAACAGTATTGAGAGGAAGGCTGAGGAGAAAATCGCAGAATTAGAATCAAAATTAAAAGCTAGGATCAGGCAAGAAAATAGTCAGAATATGCCAGTTTTTGTGAATAGCACACACAGGGAGGTAGAACTGGGTAAGTTCAGCAATCGACAGGGGTGCCCAATGGAGTTCATGAACACTATAGAAAATAAATTCGGGGAGAGGTTGGAAAATGGTAGTATTGAGTGGTGCCAGGTAGTTGAAATTTTAGAACAAGTGTTTGTGGGGGAAACGAGGAATTGGTTTGCTATCTACAGAGACAAGTTTACTGATATGAATGATTTTAAAATGAAATTCTGTGAAAAGTTCTGGAATGAGGTTATTCAGTCGCAGCATCGTGAGGGAGTAGTGTGTGGTAAATATAACCCTAAAGGAAGCTCCACCATGACCGAATACTTTTTAGGGCAGGTATTAGTGTGTAAATATCTGGATGGCTTGAAGGAGGAAAGTGATGTGGTAAGGTTGCTACTTAGGCACTTTCCCTATAGGATCAAGGAGGCTGCTTGTATCCAGAATGTAAAGACTATATCACAAGTAGAAAATTTGTTAAGCACATTTGATGCACTAGGGAGAGGGGGTTATGAGGACAATTTCAATAGGAACCAGGGTAATAATAATAATAGACCTAACGAAGCCAGGCATCAGGAAGTTCAAGGGAACGGTGGCGAAGGGGCCAACGCTCAAAATAGAAATAATAGTAATCAGCTATATCAGAACAGAGGAAATGGCTATGGTAATCAGTATCAAGGGAGGAATAATGATTTCAGGGGAAATCAAGGGAGGAACAATGATTACAGGGGAAATCAAGGGAGAAACAATGATTTCAGGGGAAATCAAGGGAGAAATTATAATGACAATAATTACAACCAGAATAGGGGTCAAGGAAGAGGACAGCCTAGTGGTAGTATTATACAGCCAGACAATGACAACACAGCCCAGAACAACCAGACCAGTTTAGTAGTTAGTAGTACTACGGCCAGCTGTAGCGGTTCTTTAAACGCGAACCAGGCTGCGAAGTAAGGTCAGAATCTCAGTCTGTAGCATGCCCTGTCCATACAATTATACAGGAACCCTATGACCTAAATGTAAGAAATGAATTATTACATGAACTAAATGATGAAGGTATTATTCAGGAAGTGGTTAGTAAGAGCCCCATAGTTAAATTTAACGTGTCCGAGGCGTACACAGATGTTTTAATTGATAGTGGTTGTATGAAGAGTTGCATAAGTAGTGCATTTTATGATAAAATGAAAGGAACTGGAGTAAATTTTGAGGAGATGCCAATTAAAAGCACTTTTGTTATCACAGCTGTTGGGAAGAGGTCTAAAGTAATTTCTAAGCAAGTTTTAGTAGACATTAAAATTAATAATCATGTAGAGAAGCAGATTTGCCTTGTAATTCCAAATTTAGTATTCAGTGTTATCTTGGGTTCAGAGTGGCTAAGTAGAGTGTCTGGTAACTTATGTTATGATGTAGGGAGTTTGAAATTTAAATGGGGAGATTCTGAAGTAGAAGTAGCGTTCAATGACCATATTCAGAGAAGTAGTATTGTAGGTGTGATTTGTACTTTAAATGAGATATCGCCAGCCGTAGAGCGGGGTTCTCCATGATTTGTGGGCAGTGTGATTACGAACGGAAGTCTAGAGGACTCGTTGCGTGAGGCTGCATTTCAGGGAAATATAGAGGATGAACAGTGTGTTCGGCTCTATGATGTGTTATGGTGTAATAGGAGAGTTTTTGAGGATCGCATTGGTATGACCAATTGCTATACACATTCATTGAACGTTATTGATAGGTCAGTATTCACAGGACATAGATATCCTGTACCTTTCGCTTATCAGAGTGCAGTTGAGGCACAAATTAATCAGATGCTTGAAGATGGGATTATTGAGCACTCGAACAGTCCATATGTTAATTCTTTGATCACGGTACCCAAGACCGACGGCACTGTTCGTATTTGTTTAGACGCTCGTTTGGTTAACAGTAGAATTAGTTCAGATCAGCTGAAATCTATGTCAATAGAGGAATTAATGCAAACATTTGAGGGGAAGAAGTATTTCACTTGTGTAGATTTGAGTTCCAGTTTTTGGCAAGTGCCACTTATGTACGAAGATAGACCATTTACAGCTTTTAGTCATAAATATAATCTTTATCAATTTTGTAGAACACCTTATGGGTTAAAGAGTAGTTCAGCAGCTTTAATTAGGGCTTTAAACATCGCATTAGGGGATGACACAGGAGAGTTTGTAACCATTTACATTGATGATATGGTAATTAGTTCACGCAGTTTTGAGGAGCATCTATGTCATTTAAATATAGTTTTTCAGAAGTTAGATCAGGCAGGGTTCACTTTGAAGCTGTCTAAGTCGTCATTCTGTCAGTCAGAAGTGACATTTTTAGGTCATAGAGTGTCGAGTAGAGGTGTAACACCAGAGGAAAGTAGGGTTAGCATGTGTGGACAGTAGCAACAGGGCATCGTTACAGACACTGAGAAATACGCTAGGTAGAGCAACGTGATGACGTTCATTTAAGGGAGCCACTTGCAAGGTTGGAAGCAGGTGACGCAGAAACATTTAGAGTTTCCAAACGTATTGGGAAAACAGCATATGTGCTGGAGAATAGTGAGGGAAACAGATTATACGGAACGTATAATATACATAGTCTACGAAAATATGTGTCATAAAGTGAGTGTGTTTAGCTGGCGAGCCAGCCTATCAAATGAGTAAGTGTGGTGTCTGGTGCGTGGAAAATCTGGTCTTAAGGCAGGCGTATCAGAAGTCACACAGGGGGGTAGTATGTAAGTAAATGAGAGTTTTTAAGGTACAGGGAAATATGACGGGATTGTCGGATGCTGTTGAGCACTAAATTGTCTTGATGCACCAAGGCCATTTTTGGCAGCGCTGATGGGTTCCCATTTATCTCCAAGAGATGGGGGAGCGCTTGAATAGGGCTTGTTAGCTTAAGGCGTCCACGAGATAAAAGATGGGCCATCAGAATGCGAGACAGTCCTACATGAAACTCATACATATCTGCACACGTGATTTCTGTTTACGGCCTCGCCATGTAAGATTTGTAAGTGTGTAATTTAAGATAATATGTACAATGGTATTATTTGTGTGAGGAGAAATGGTCTGTGTTGAGAACTAGTATTAAGTAGAATATGGTTAACGGGAACTTAAAAAGACAGGGCGATTACGGCACAGAAATATTTGGTGTTATATGTAATGCGCATTTACTGTTTTTTTTTCAGAAGTCAATATTAATTTAATCTACGTTATAGAGAGATTAAGTATTATGGTCACGAGGCGCTGCCACAATAGTGTGATCGTGTGCTGAGTGATAAGTGGAATTAAATGTCACCATAAGGAGGGGACCTCCAGTGAAATTAGGAAGTTCTATGGTGATATAAATATATCAGAACACCTTCAATGCGTGTGATATGACATCATAAATACATAGTGCTCACACATTAATTATGTCTATTTCTCCAACATAGAGAAATTTGAGAGGCGGAAATATCCGTGGAACACTATTCCCTATGTAAAACATTGAACTGGTTGCAAAGTGCGATCCATAGTGACAACAAACTTTGACGCAAAGTGCGTGAAGAAAAAAATATGAGTGTATATATCTGTAATTTAGGGTGATTTCATTTATGTAATATGTATTTTGGATGGGGTTTATTAACGTGTCTGGGATAATCGGATAATGGACCGTCGTCACGGTAAATCATCCGATGATCCGAGGCGAATATGTAACGTGTTTTTCGAGGGGTTTTATGCAACTGGCATAAGTCAGTAGGAAGCCATTCTATATTTATTTACGCGGCAAATTGTTCAGCCAAGAGAATTTTTCATGGTAATTTATTATTATTATTAATTTATTATAATTATTATTAAGGTATTTTCGGAGCATTTTATAAAAATTATTAGCATTCAGATAGGTTTTCTATGTCTTAGAAAACGCTATCCAGCAAATTATTACGAACGACGATATCATAGAAAATTATCTGATTACGGAATTTTACGGAGTTTTGTCAGTTAGGGTATTTGAGAGACATGACTCACTGGGATTTCAAGTACAAGCTGATTCCTGTCGAGAAGTATTGCGCAAGGCTGGGTCGCAAGGTCTAGAAAAGGCGAATTGTTGAAACGGAAATCGACTTCTCCCTCCCGCGGAGTGTAATGAGGAAGGAGTGGGGATCTAGCGCGGAGGGTGCAGCCAATCAAGGAGGACGACGTAAGCTAGATGTCGGTACCATGGTAGGGGAGCCGGCGTGTGGATATATCGTTCGACGCGCCGTGAAACGAGGTCTATCTGTGAAATACTTGAGGAGTATGGATACGTGTGCGAGTCGCTCCGATGTTCAGTGGAGTTAGCGACGAACTTTTGTAAAACTTGGTTGTACGAGTGTTTGGGTCCGAGGTACGGACCATAGAATTATCTAATCTACCAGCATATCATCATATTCCGACGGAGATGACGACGTCCAGGAGACTGTGGGAAGCACACAGCATCAGCAAGAACGAGGGAAAATGCTTTGGCAATTTCCAGTGGTAAGCGCCAATCACGCAGAAATACGCAATCTCTCATTTTCTTTGTTTTAAATTTCATATTTCAGTAACTTCATAGCTTGGAAATAAGAGTAAAATCAAATTATCAGACTCCGTTTTCACGTAATTTTCTATCGGTAATATTCAAATCACAACGCTCCAATTTAAATTTTGTTCTTATTATTATTATTATTAATTTTGCTATACTTGTTTTATATAATAAATTCATTTCTTTTACAATGCAATCTTTGCTTTCAGTAGGTAGCATTAGATATAGACCAATTCCTTCTCCTGATACAATTGTTTGTTGGGTTAATGATCAAATCATACCACGATCTGAGTGAATAGAGTCTTGAATGTGTTCTGCCAGAGCTAGACGTTGTTAAATACAAATTTAGATTTCAACATTGCATTGAGGTCTTGGCGCCCATTAAAACAACATAGCTTAGGCAAAGGTAAACAGTTACATTTCTCACCCAACAGTAGGGGCAGCCAAAACGTTTCAGTAGGTGTCCCACGACTTGGTATAAGGTACCGCCCAGTGCCTGGGGAAAATCCACAGTTGCTGTCAGTGTCGATTTTCGAACTTCAAGTCTTATAACATCAGATCCCGGTTGCAATTGTGGAATGTGGTTTAACGCACTCGGCTACGCTGATCGGGAAGCGTGTGTCTCTTGTCTGTCCCTGGGAAGGTCACGTACAGTAGAACTACTGTCCAATAGAACAGGGAGAAGGAGGGGGAGCTTCGTGCACTGAAAGCGACGACTTACGCCAGGCTAATTTCGGAACCGGTAACATTATTCTATTTGTTCTACAATCACACAACAGACACATAATAATGCAGGTTATTAGATACAAGTGCTTAGGATTGATGACTAAACATGTCCAAAATCTCTATTGAACCAACAACAAATACAGTAATATTCCCTTATAAATATTCCCTGCATACAATGTAATAAGAAGTGACATTATGACAGCACTGTACTGTACTTGTGTTCCAGATGGCTGGCTTCACTCCTGGGACTTATCATCATAGGAGTGTGTCTCCTACTTGTGAGTAGCTCTTCTCTTCCATTCGCTAAGTCAAAGTGCCAACTGATTTTAGCCTATTTCTCACAATTTGCAAAAATAATGAAACATTAGATTTACGATTTCAATTTTGGGCGTTATTAGTTTGTCTCTCTGTCTTCCTTTGAGCTCCTAAAGGCATGTAACTACCTTGAGAACTCAATAGTTCAGTACATAATAATAGTTTATTACGAGGGCTGTTTTTAAGTAAGGGCCGTTTTCTTAAGCCCGCAGTTAGTGCGCACGCCGCAACAAGCATGCGTGCTACCTCCCGACATCCTTTGCGAACAAGCAGGCGTCAGTTGCAGCTGTGTAGCTAACCTGTACGCTGAACTGTGCATCTTTACAATGTTCAAGATTATTGATTCGCCCGCCGCGTGTGAGGTACGATCTGTGATAAGTTTTTTGAGTGCAAGAAACATGTCGGCTGCAGACATTCATCGTCAGCTATGTGAGGTGTATGGTGATAATGCAATGACGGAAGGTAAAGTCCGAAAATGGGTACGCGAGTTTAAAGGTGGCCGTGAAAATGTTCATGGCGATGAACGCTCAGGTCTGTGATCACAGATGACTTGGTGACTGCAATTGACACGAAAATTCACGAGGACCGAAGATTCATGATAACCACTCTATCAATGGATTTTCCTCAAGTGTGAATTCTTGGTTGTCAGAGCAGGTGGCAAACTTTTATGCTGAGGGATTTCAGAACCTAGTTTTAAGGTATGACAAGTGCCTAAATAAACAAGGCAACTATGTAGAAAAATAGAGGAAGGTATGTAAAACCTAAAAATAAATGTGGTTTCAAAATAAAATGTTCGGTTAATTTAAAAAAACAGCCCTTACTTAAAAAACAGCCATCGTACATCGAAAAGGGGTTGTCTGAGCAACCAGGAGACATTCCTCAATTTCAGATGTCTCCATATCAGATCTTTCAACACATTATTAGTAGACAAATGCTATTTCGGATGTTCTAGTCATAGCGTTTTACCATCATCAC
Organism: Meconema thalassinum; assembly: GCA_946902985.2. Lineage (NCBI taxonomy): Eukaryota > Metazoa > Arthropoda > Insecta > Orthoptera > Tettigoniidae > Meconema > Meconema thalassinum. The sequence goes on along the minus strand of OX336388.2, from coordinate 509,571,323 downwards.
AGCAGAGTACTTGTAGGCCATGTCCGCATATTAGTTTACAATTCTATATCCCCAGAGGCTCACGACTAGTGGCACGAGGGGTGGCGACCACGGGACCCCTGCTGAGTTTGGCATTACTTCCACTTACTTCTGCCGAGCTCCACTCTGTCATCTTCTCCATCGACTTCCCTTGGTCAACCCTTGATCTTTTCCAACCCCGACGGTATTAGCGTATCTGAGGCCTAGGGAGTATTTTACTTTACCACCTTAATGGGCCCTTGTCTCATCTTTCCTGATCCCTCATTCTTTGAGGGGACAGACCTCTTATGTTCTCTTCATATCTCATGCCTTCTGCACAAGGCCCTTAAGGAGGCAGGGTGTATGTATCCCCACCATTTCTGGTGCACCCTCGATAGTGCTACACCCTCAAGGGCTCACGGCCTGTGAGTTTAAGAGCTGGCGACCCTGAGGGCTTCCTGAGCTGGGTTCGGTTTTTCCCCCATTTTCCATTGCCTCTGGGGTGGACCCTCTCCTATTTCCCTTTCCAATCTGCCGTTCATGGCTCTCCTTTCTTCCGGGTCCCTCAGTCCTCATTCTTAGAGGGTTGAGGGCGTTTCTTGCCCTCCTGTCCTTTATTTGCCTTATTCTCATTTTGTTTTCCATTTATTCTTCTATTATGTAAGAGTGTAGTTGGTTTTGGTTGTAAGTGTTCTTTAAGTTATAATGTAGTTTGCATTTCATTCTCATCTTTCACTATCACCCAAACCATTAGGGGCCGATAACCTAGATGTTAGGCCCCTTAAAACAGCAATTCTCATTATCATCATCATCATCATCAATTCTATACAGCTTACTGATTAAGTGTATCCCAGCAGTAGGGACTATATCTTCGTGGATTAGGTGGAGGAAGACTGGTTTGTTGATGGAATCGTGATTTCTAAGTTTTGCAACCAAAAATAGTTCCTTTTTCGGGTGCTTAATACCTTAATATTTATCAGTAATAATTACCAAAATGGACACCGGGTGAGTTAGCCGTGGTCGTTACGGCATGACAAATGGCAGTCGCTCACATCCGGGAGGCGACGAGGTTCGAATCCCCCCGCCGGCAACCTTGAAGATGGTCATCTGTGGTTTCCCATCTTCCTTCCAGGCAAATGCCGGGGTTGGTCCCTAACTATAGGCCACAGCCGCTACCTTCCAACTCCTCGCCCTTCCCTTCCAACTTTCCTCCCCAACGGTACTTGCAGCTACAAAACTGGCGAGCCGAACATGTCCTCGGACACTCCTGGCACTAAAAGCCATACGCTAAAAAAAAAAAAAAAAAAAAAAAAAAAAAAAAAAAAATGGACACACAAAGAACAGCTAGAGTGTGGTTTGAGAAATAACTGAAAGGCAAGAGACCAAGAGGTCGACCAAGGAAGAGATGGATCGACCAGGTTGGAAATGTTCTTGCAGGAAGAGGTCTGGATTTACAGCTAATTATGGAGGAGGAAACATTCTTGGAGAGAAATAAATGGGGAACGCTCATTCCCCGCACCCGGGAATCTGGAGCCGGTTCAAGATGATGATGAAGATGATGATGAATAATTACTAAACTTAAACGTTTTCTGGCGGTATTTTGTTTGTTTTTGTGTTTGTGGAAACTGTCTGAGAGTGTCATGGTAGGTTTGATAGTGTTTTGTAGAGCCATTGGCCTTACAGATTTGGATCTGATGATGCTCGTTTGAAGAGCGAAACATATCATACCTTATTTTTCTCCTTCTTCAATAGTCATTCGCAGTATATATGTGTCTTAAACATATGTAATAGCTTGCCACGGTGGGTGAGTGGATAGCGTGTCGGTCTACTAACCCCAAGATTGCAGGTTCGCTCCTGGCCGTGGTAAGTGACTTTTTGAAAGGCGGCAAAAATACGACACCATGTCATATGATGTTGGCATGTCAAAGAACCAATTTGAATTCAGTAGGCCGTGTTCATAATGGCAAAATTAATCTCGGGAGTTTCGACCAACACAAAGTTCCTCATTTCTCTACTAGAAAGCGATATAGCTTAGATATTTAACCTCCTTGATTGTCATAGTAATTCAAGGAACAACGAAATTCGACATGCAAGCTACCCTCAGGGTGTCAAATTACAAAGCTTGCACCCGGCATCCGAGGCCATACGATATTATTATTGTTATTATTATTATTAACATATGTAATTTATTTCAGGTCATCTTTTCACATAATTCAGTAATTGGAATTATTATTATTATTTATTTAGCGTCTGGCAACACATTGTAAAACACAACAATATTCGGAATACATACCAGCAAAAATGCTAGGACATTATTACAATAAAAGTAAAACAGAGAATATTAGTGTAACCTACAGTCACAGTTATTGGAATTATTTTATATTGACCGACTGAAAGTTACAATATGAATTGTAAATAAGGCAACACTGAAAAATCGCTTCAAAGATATCTTTATTTCACAAGAGTTTAGCCTATCAAAAACGACTTGCAAGGAAAAAAATAAAATAATAAATTTCACTGTTTCTCTTGTTCTTTATTTGCATTTCAGTAGATACTACCCTACCAGCGAATTGTAACCGGTGGCGGAAATCGGAACTAATGCGCTCCGCCCAACCACACGCCTGCGATAGAAGTGCAGTTGTCGCCTGCGAAACCTCATCGCCTGTCATTTGTGTGCATGATTTCTGCTGAGTCACGCGCTGTGCGGTGTGTTCTCATTGTATGCCTGAACATGCATTCCCCGTCTTGCCCCGCAACCGCTCGCTGCAGCCATAACGAGGCGAGATGACGAAATGTATAAAGAACAGCCCCGCTCCACGTCGAGCGGTAGCAATTCCCTGGTAGGGTATCAACTACCTACGTGCCTAAAAAGAAGTTACCATATAACCAGTTAAATGCGTATTTATCATCTGAATAACTGAAAATAGTGATTTTGGACATTTTAAGTCGCAACTCGTCATTTGCACATTGTCAGGTTCTATGAAATTCATATATTCAGCCCCAGGAAGTGTGAAATATAAATATATAGTGAAATGGGTTCATTAAAGTTAGTTAGTTATTGAGGTTTTAAGGGGTAGAACTATGAGGTCATTACATGGCAACAATCCAGGCCCAAATTATTATTATCATTATTATAATTATTCTATTTATTATTATTATTATTGTTATTATTATTATTATTATTTATTTATTCAAATCACCACTACAAACATGGGTTACTCTAAAGCACGGGTTAAACCAAGTATTTTACAACAATACATAAGAACTATAATACAAACTATAATACATACATATCAAGTATATAGCCTACTGTACAAAATATAGAGTTCATTATCACTCATTCACTAGCCAGGAAGGATCGCACAATATTGCATGTGGACAAGAGGATAGAATGCTGCATATTCCTGCAGATCGTCGGCGGAAGATCTAATTCCTTCAGATTCTTGTGGAGTGTGTGAGGTATGAGGCCGTTGACTGACAAGATTACTGGCACTATCCGGACGCAGTTCATCTTCCATATCATCTTGATTTCCTCTGCAAGCTGTCTATATTTGGTAATTTTTCCATTGTTTTTCCGTTCGATATTGGTGTCGTTAGGGACTGCTATGTCTATTATAAATGTAGTGCCATCTACCGTATTTACTACTATGATGTCTGGTCGATTGAGATCTATTGTTTTGTCTGTCACAATACCAGTGTCCCAATATATTTTACACAATTCATTTTCGAGGAGGGATGGTGGAAGATACTTGTAGTAAGGGATATACTCCTCAGTTAGTTTATATTTCTGTGCGAGTGCTTGATGAATGATGCCTGCAACTTGATCGGCACGTATTGAACTGATGCTAGTATTGGGCAACCTGCAGTTGGTAGGTTATTACTGAATATTAACACTACCTGAGGGAAGATGATGACGAAAAAATGAAGTAGGTTTAGGAGTAGGAACCGTTTTTTGGTTTAAAAAAAAGGAAGAGAATCCAAAAGAAAATCACTAAAGTAATGATTTGACAACAAGTTACGCTGAGCAGAGCCCGTTGGTAGCTAAAGTAAGAGGGGGCTCTGAGACCGTCAGCGGAAAGAGCAACCAGAGCTACGGTTACCTGCGAGATATAGCAATGTGCTCCTTCCCTCCCGAGCTGAGATTTGGGTACTATGGGGAAGGGTGATACTCTGGCAAGACAAAGTAAGCCAAAAGGAAGCAATTTGCTAACTTTCCCTTCAAAAGGGTTAGATTTTATTACGCATTCGAAAATGCTGGAAAGATTTGAATTTACCGTAATATTTTTATTTCGGGGCACTGTTGGATCTCTGGCAAAACAACCGAATGATCCCATTGTGGGAAGAGATAAAGCAACTTTAGTGCTTTTAGCAATATTTATACTGTTTTTGTGAGAATCCTATAAGAATACCAATTGTTGCACTTAAGGTAGGCTAAGCTGTTAACCAGCTGGGTGCCGACTAAAAGCTTAGAACAGAGGAAGACCTCAGACCTAATTTAGACAAAACTGAGATTTTGAAAGCAAAACATAAGTCAGAGGGAAAATCTTTACAAATAGGAAGCTGGCGGAGCAAGCTGTATTTACCTTAATGATTTGCTAGAATTAGCTGTGACAGCTAAGAGAAACTTTAAAAATGTTGTTATTTTGAATTCTGTTTTAAACACAACAAGTGGTAAAGGTTTTATTGATGCAGTAATTACCTTTTTTCGTAAATAGAACTTAAGATTAGGGGAAAAATCAGGGAAGAGAAGGTCCTGCCAAACCATGATTCTAGCGAGAAAGATAAAACAAAAAATAATAACAAATTTATTTAACAATCCATAGAATTGTGAGAATTTAACAAATATTAAATTTAAAATCTAATCTTAAATTAAGAGCAATCTTGTTTGGTTTAACAACCTTTTGAAGCCTCAGACTTCTAGAAGAGTAAAGTTTACCCTTAACAATTAACAGTTTCAAGGTTTGGAACCTGTTACGAGCACCAAAATCTCACAAGGATTTTAAAAGTGTGCTTCCAATCAAGAAAGTGTAGGTTTGTAATTACAATTGTAAAGTAATTGCAACTTTGATAACTTAGTTAACGCACTATTTGAATGCACTTCTGGCAAGACAACAGGCTATAAACAAATAGATTAAATTCCTGATCGTAGCAGGAGGAAAAAGGAGAATTGCAAGTGGAAGTTACCGCTATTTTTAAACAGAGATTACTAGATGTGACATACAAAATGTTCAGGTCGTATTAACGAAGCCTGGAGAAAAAAAACAATCAGGTACAAAAGTTTAAAGATTAGAAGATTACTAATTCCTGAACTAGCAGGATAAGAAAAAGGGAGAGTAATAAATGGTTACTAAAACCATTTATAGTTACGCAGAATTGAATGAGTGAAACAGTCAAATAGTGCAGGTCACCTTTGTGAAGCCTGGATTATACAAATTAGATAATCTTTTCATAATTGGAAAATGTAGAACTCCCTATTTTTATAAGGGAAAAGCAATACATATTAAAATGTGGGCCAGAGCCACACATATTTAAGCAGAGTGAATAAATTTTAAAACCGAACAAATTGGGAGGGCGCCTATGGTTTGGCGAGGCCTCATTGAGTAGTAACTATCTTGTAGATTAGCTTAGGTTTGTTAGCAAAATGTATTTTAGGAAATGGATATAGGAACTTGAGGATAAAGTCCTGGCCAGAGTTTATTGCTCTCAATTGAAAGCGGCGAGGTAGATAGTTGAACGGACACTGTTTTGCATCAAAGTTTGTTGATAGATTGTAAGATTTCCCTATTGTGGCACTGAAAGTTCAAAGTTATTGCAGTTTATGGAGAACACTAAGTTGAATGAATTTGATTGCATAAGTTTATTGCGTTGGAAAGTTTATGGTTTGCAGTTAGTGGTTCTGGATAATTTGAGATTTCAGCAATTTGACGATATTGAGTATAATTCTTTGCGGTTTGAAGTATATTTTAAGTGGAAAATTCCAAAACTGTGGACAGTTAAATGGAGCGGTAAGAATTCCACGGTGGAAAAAGTTAAGTTTATAGACAGCTATGGGTATTAGCAGAAGTCCCACGGTGTAGGGAAGGTATCCCTTTTATTTTGTACAAGAAGTATTAAATTGCGTA